>OV121140.1:6655093-8083561 GCA_921294245.1 Brassicogethes aeneus
GACACAAAACAGAGAATGCGTGATAAAAGAGCAAATAAATGCGTACAAAAATGTTGTGGATTCTTTTTCCAAAACTAAGACAGACCCGAGCTATCAAAAATGCCGACAACAGTTGCATATAGTGTGGGATGAAGCTAGATTATTGGAAAACGCAAAGAAAAAAAACGATTTTATTAGAGAAGTGAGAAAAACGCTGGACCAACTCGACGCGAAAGCAGAGGATAATGAAAAAGTTGAAAAAATCCTGAAATATTATTCTTAAATAAAGCAAACTTCTTTTCAAGTAATTTTATTTTTTAAAGGCTGCTGATAACAATCCAGTCAGGATTCGTCAGGATCAACCTCGAAGAAATTGGTTTTTATGGTAATTTTATCGATTCGATTTTTTGCCTGGCAGGATAAATCGCAGTTGACAGGACTCGTGGCGAAATCAGGATAAAGTCTTTTAAAACAGCGGAATATATCAATGCGAGACGATCTTAAAAACAGCATTAATATTATTTTGTAAAGGATGAAAAATGGTATTAAAAATATCAAAAATAATTTTTATCAAGAATTTTTCAGTCAAAATCAAAATAAACTTTAAAATATATATCTGAAACTAATAGTATATCATGTATCAAGTTTGATAAACGCCATTTTATACAAATGTATATATTATTATCTTAAAATGATTTAAATCAAAAATTTGTATAGAGCGCCATCTATGAACCAATAGGCGAATCTGTGTGTCACCGTCAAATGTCAAATTTGTTTATTTTATAAACACAGATTATAAAGGTTATAAATCGAAATGTATTTCTTGAAAATTGACAGTTTTTCACAGTGAAAGTAAAGAAAATGTTTTATGAGCACTTTACAGTGGAGTCCTTGTCCGAATTTAAGTTATAGTTTACTGCCGGCGAAATTAATAGGTCAGTACAATGTTCATATAAACTTTTCAAATATCAAACTATTTAATACTTTTGTATTTTTGTATTGAGATAATAAAATAATTTTCACATTTAGTATTATTTTACAAAAAAGGTACTTTATTTTAACGATTGTATGACATTTGACAACTGTCAACTAACTTAAAACTAACTTCAGCCCGTGACTAAAGCGCCATAAAGCTACAACTTGTCAATGTGTATTTAAAAGGTCACTTAGTGTCATGGAAACATGTACGATAAAGGGCGTTTTAAAGGTGGGAGTAGAAAAATTTATTTATTTATATACATACAAAACAAATTGACGACTGCCCAATATCTGTCTTTTTTCAGTTTAGTTTCTTCTTAAAAAAGGCGTTTCAATTATAATTAAAATTCTCTGAATATAAGTATTCATATACAAAAAAAATACGATGTTGTTTTTGAGAAAAACGACTTTAAAACTTTTTAAACCACCGCCATTTTGTTTTGGATAATTATTTTTTTACTTTTCCGGAATAATTCAATCGAGAATAGTTAGTTTAATAGAAACCAATCAAAATAAATACATGAATAACAAAGATTCGGTTCAAAACGTGAATTTATGTCATTTTAATCGTCGTTGACTTTCGCTAGATATATTTCAAAATGCTCTGTAACTTCGTTACGAAAAGGATTTGAGCGAAACAAAAAAATATGTGTCGCCTTTTTTTAATTGAATAATTATAAAAAACACTAAAAATGAAATATGTGTCTTCACCCAAATTGCCCTGCATGATTTGTAATGGAATGGGCCTGTAGTAAAAGTACACTTGTAATAGGTAAAACCGTTTTGTTTAAAATATTATAAAATCTTTTAAAATTTCAAATTTATATTTATATATATATTGCCCAGAACCAGAACCAGAACATGATTGTGAGACACCCTGTATAGCCATGAAGTTTTAACAAGTATTTTTGATAACAAAATAAGTAAACTTGATTTATTCCTTAATGATAATATCTTTATTAATTAAAATTGCTAAATAAACTTTTATTATTATATTATAAATTCTCCACATTTCAATGATTTTTTATCTACCAAATGCATGTGCACTGTACATAGATAATGAAATTTTAAAACTACAATACAACCACACTATCAATTAGTTATTAATTTGTATGATTATATCAATCGTTTTAAAAAAACCCGAGATGATCATCAAACGAATTGTTTATATTATTTAAAATAGATCTCTAAAATTAAATTACGTAAAACTAAAGTTCAACCACGTTAACATTGTTTTGTATGTAACCTTTACAAAAGGACTGGTAAGTAAATTTACGTAAATAACTCATGTTGAATATATATGTAACTGTTTTTGTAAATATACTAAGCTCACTACGCTTATTCATACGTCTATAAAACAGTTTATAGGTTATGTATACATGCAGTACATAGATAACATACTTAGATATACGAGGTGATTAAAAAATGTACTTTTTAGAGATGGGATGTAAGCTGACTAGACAGAAAAGACGCAAGGAAAATACAGAACCTGTAGTGTTAACACGTAGTCTGTTAATACTAGTACCAACGATAATTTTGACAGATGAAAATGAGGAAAATTCGGTTATTTATGCTCCTGACGGTAATAAACGAAAAAGTGTGGAGAAAAATAAGGAAAAAAAGTTAGGTTGACAGTTTCAAAGTTTTGTTGTATCAATAAAACACAATATTATTGTTATATTTATTTAAATAAAGTTATTAATATAAATTAAATTAAACAAGAGTGCCTTCCTGATTTTCAACAACAATACTTCTAATCTTAAGTAGGTAATTTTTAATAAAATCGTAACATTTGTCCTTTCTATCTTGCAGCACTCTATCCACATCCAACTTGGATAATCTTATCTGTAAGGAAGTTAAAGTTTCATCCAAATCTTCTATGTCTTCTTTAAGAGCCAAGTTTGGCTTCATCTTCTTAACCATCTCAATATCATTCTCGATCCTTCTCAAACTCTTGCTTTGTATTGCTCTATTCTCCAGCTTATTTGCCAATGAGTCCAACTCCGACATACGTTGATATTTCAGCAAAGTCAATTTTTCATTGCACGTTACATCAATTTTGCTCAAATCGTTGGTAAGATCAACAATTTCATCGTCGAGTTCATCGAACTCTGGACTTTCATTGGATCCCTTAAAATCATCAATGTTTTGCTTTAAACGTTCCACTTTCATTTCTATGTTGTTGAGCTTGACTTCCTCCTTATTTTTCTTAAACTTATCCTTGGAACTTCTTATAGAACCCCTGGTGATGTTTAGTATATCATCATCCCGAAATGATTCATCTGTACACTCAGTGTTTATTCTGTTGGTGACGAAGTTAATACACCCTGCTATATCTTCTTGTAGATCGCAAATTTTGCTCTTCAAGTTCTCGTCTGACTTCAAATTCAGATGATCCAATTCTATTATGAGTAAATTAAGACGCCCTTTGAGAGCTAGCGGGTCCATGATACGTATTTCACTTTTAATAATGCTCAAATCTTCGTTTATTTCATTTATTTGCTTCTCCATGTTCAGCTCTTTCTGTTTTTTGCTTAGGGAGGAAGTACCGAGACTTTCCCTGAAGCTCTGTGCTTTGGTTGATCTTTGCTCCAATATTTTTAGGTGTTTTTCGATCTCCCTCACAAACTCCTGTACTGTATTTTCATCCTGTATACCCTCACTGACTTGCAATAGAAGTTTGTTCAATCTAGTTTCGATTTCGTTATACAAAACGTTCTTGTATCCCCCAGAGAACCTTTTGACTTGGTCTTTAAGTTTGTTTAACTCTTCTTTAATCACACCCTCTTTGCTGTCCCTATTGAAACCATAGTTGAGCTTGCTTTCCACAAGGTTGATGCAGTAGTTTATTTTTTGCACGACTTCTTCCTTACTGGTTCTCAACATCTCGTACTGGGAGTTGATGTTGATCTTCGACAGTTTTTCCTTACACACCAGTAACTCTTCTTTGTGCTTGGCTAAGGCTGCAGCATCATCCAAATCCTTCAATATTTCCTTCTCTATATCATCAACGTTGCCTTGCAACAACACAATTCGTTCTAGCGAAGTCTCGACTGATATTCTACTGTTGGGAAACAAGCTTCTTCTCTCGGGCCTTCTTTGTAAGCCAACAAGAACCTCCATTATTTCGTTCTGCAAAACTTTGGCCTTCTCCGACACATTCTCATTCGTACACCCAGTATATTCGCCTAGTTTGTCGTAGTAATTCTGCAGCTTGACCCTGCAACCTTCATTTTTAGGGTCGGTATTCAGTTTGTCCTTAATGAAGACGAACTTGTTCTGTATACTCCTAATATCGTTCATTGTTTCCACTTGTTTGTCGGCTTTGACTACAGCTGCAGTGTTTGTGATGTTTTTGACTTCATCTACGGGGATATTATAGATTTTTGCCTTGGTTTTGATTAGGGCAGGGTTGGTGTAGCTTTTGTTGCTAACGTGGGAGCTGGTGTCATTTTTGAATGACACCTGGCTTTTTCTGAAGTCGAACTTTGTTTGAATATCGTTTTTACACTCCTTTATCGACGTTTCCAATTTTGTCAATGTGAGGTAGATATTTTTAGCTTCTTCAACTGTTTTGGTGTCCATCAAGTCTTCCTTTGTTTTATTCCACTCATTAAATAGGTTGTTAAGACTTTGAATACTCGGTAAGTCATTTGCTTGGTTTCTCAAAAGTACTTGTTCACTGTCTAACTTTGTTATATACTCCGTAACTTCTTTAAGTAGTTTACGTTTTCTTTTAATAGAATTTTCGCTGTTTTCTTGCACATTTTCCACGTGCCTTTTAAGGTTCTCCATTAACTTCCTGTTATCCGTTGTGTCCTTTTTGTTTTTGATTGTTTCGAAGTCCTTTTCGTGCTCTGTGAGCCTATTGGCAACGGTGTACATAGCTAACCGCTCGTTGGTTTTGATCCTCATATCGTCCACTTGCCTGGTCAACTTTTGCTTTCTAGGGCTGTCATCCAGGGCTACCAACAGCACGTTAAATTCCTCAATCTTGTCAAAAACGTGTTTGACCAGAAGAGAATTGTCCGTCTTCAAAGCAGTATCCAACATTATGACTTGCTCTTGCACCGATCTCTCCAAAGCATCGAATTGTTTTTTGTTGGCGGTTTTGTTGGTTTGGTTAAGTTGGTAGTCCATGTCGCGGCTCTTGCGTATTTCCTTTATAGCTTTGTTCACCTTGTTGTAACACGTGGTCAGCTGTCGCTGAATGGATTCGTGTTTTTCTTGCAGAGGCGAACTCGGTTCAACTTGTATCATTTGAAGGTCGGTGGAGAGGACGTTGATGGTTTTTTCTATGGTTCTTAGGGATTTGCTGTCGTTGTTGTCTATGGCCGTCTTGATTTCTTGCTTCAACGACTTCAATCGGCCTTCTATATCACCCATTGAGGTAGGTTGTTGAACAGCCTTCCCCAGAAGATTTTTCTTCGGTTTTACTTCAGATACGTACGAACTACTAGATGCCACGCTATATCTGGACTGCCTACGACTTACAGGCACGTTAACAAATGATGATGTGGCTATAAATGTGTCAGATGCTCGTCTTAGCTCACCACTGCTTATTTCTCTGATCAAATCTTCGATTAACAGTATGGCATGGTCAACCTTCTTCTTGCTAGCCTTCTTACACTTAACAGCCTCGTCACTTAACTTCTTTAGGTGCTGTATGCATTGCGTTTTGTCAATTGCTCCATTCGACTGGCGATACGATTCAATTATAGCGGTGGCCTTGAGTTCGACTAAATCTAGACGTTCTTTCGAATGTTCGGCACCCATATCTACAAAATTATCATAACATGTGCTAATTTATGTGTATAATTAGAATACTTACTTTGATGGTAGATTATAACATATTTAACACACCAATACAACAATGCGTGTACCAAAAATGTGGTTATACTGATTGTAAGATAAGATTGTGTTGTGTGACGACGATATTTAATTTTAGTTGAGATAAGAATGAAACAAATATGTTCAAATAAATTGAACTAATAAGTTTAATTAATGTACTGATAAGCCAGATAAATTCTTATAGAGTTAGCAATCAAACGATAATTGATACAGTAAAAAATTTATTAATAAATTATACAAATTATATAGCGGTTGTTTTGGTTAGCTGGGATATTTTTTCGCTTAATTCTTCTGTACTTTTATATTGTTGAATGCGGTTAATTGTAGGAGACTTCGGCATAGCATTTTCATTGGCTCTTTGCTCAAGAAAATTTATACAACTTGTGCAATAATTTTTAGCGTCATTCCACTTCGTGTAACCTTCTTCATTCAATTCTAACTCGTGTAAGTCAGATTGGCAAATCATTAAATGATCACGTAGCTTTCTATACTCATGGCTATTTTGTGTGTCGTTGAATTTGTTGATGTTCAGCTCTATATTCCTGAGTTTCTCTATCAAATTATCCAGTTGCTCTTGTTCATTGATGCTCTTGTTGTCTTGATACTCCAAATCCTTCTCCAAAACAATGTTAACCGACTTCCTCTTCTCCAATTCGTTCTTCATTGCATTTGGCGTCACATTGACCCCTCCCATTTTTAATATGGACTTTCTTCTTTGAGAGTCGGGCGAACTAAAAACACTACTCAATATTTCTTTATCTGGAACCACTCGTACAACCTTCAGTTCCACCGTGTTCCTCTTCTTGGTAGCTTTCTTGAGCTGCTCAGCTTCAAGTTCTTCGTCTGTGGTATACCCACCCGACACCACTGTGTTGATTTGGCTGGTGACGTCTTCCTCTCTCACCCTAGATTTTCTTCGTCTTGGTTTGTTGGCGATTTCGTCGCGATTCAACTCAATTTTATTGTTCAACACTAGCTCCACCTCATCTATAATCTTCCCTATGTTTTTGTACGTACTGTGCAGTTCATTTTGAAGATCCCGGCCTCTCCTAGCGTACTCTCTTCTGATTTGGTGTAAGGCTCGATGCAAGTCTTCATACGCATCGTCTTCTTCCACACCTTTAAACTTATTCACATTCTTCTTAAGAGCCTCTATTTTATCGCCCACTTTATACAATGACTTCCTCTGCGTCCTACGTAAGGTATTATTGCGTTTTAGTTGACTTTTGGAGCTACTACCGCCCATTTTACTTGTAATACACACAATAAATATTGTCGTGTTATTAACAAACACCTTGTTAATGATTGTTTTTGAAATTAGGCTGGTTTTTATCTGCAGATAAGATAGTGCTATGTATACATGAATAAAGGGTATACGCTAAATAAAACAGTGTTGTTTGTGTGTGTAATTTTTATTTGTTTTGTTGACAGTCCTAATGTTTCATCTGAAATGTTGTAATTATACCATTTATTATTAATTTCTATAATATACTTACCAGAAAACCTACTATCTTGGGTGTGTGTGCATTATGTTCTATTGGTTCTAGAATTTTATTATTACTTAGATAACCCTCATTACATTGTGCAATAACTTTTTCGTGTTCAATTAAACTTTTTCTATTTTCATCTTCAATTGTAGGCGATACAAACTTCTTTTCATGCTCTATTGGTTCTAGAATGTTATTATTACTTAAATAATCTTCAATGCACTGGGCAATAGCTTCTTCGTTTTCTATCAAACTTCTTCTATTTTCATCAACCCCGTCAGGAACTGTCAAAGTATCGGTTTCCGGTATGGAATTTAAGGTTTCTAGATCGGGTTTCTCTTCTAAAAAGTTATCAAATGTCTCCGATATGAACTTCTTGTTCTTTCTGCATATACTCTTGTTTCTTACAGGTGGTTTCAAGAAAACATCGGCAGGTTTTTCCTTGTTTGTTTCCAGAATTTGCTCCCACGCATTTAAAGAGTTCTGTGACGCCATCATTGAAGCCCTTCTTGATTCTCTTAAGTGGAGGGTGTTCAAATTACACTCGCTCCTAGAGAATACTTTAACCTAAAAAATAACATTACTATTTACTATTTTTTTGCACCAATCATACCTTTTCCTGGACGTAGCTGTACCGCTTTCTCTCAGCTTCATTGAGAACGTCTATGGAGTTCAAATGATCCAACTCAGCTTCGTTTTCTCGAATACTATCCACTTGGCTTTTAATATTCTTTAATTTTTTCAGGATTTCTTTGTAATGATAATCCTTGGCTTTTTCTATATCATAGTCACCTTCCCTTAGTCTTGTGGTGATGTTTTCCAGGTTTTCCGTAACGGTTATTTCCAGTTGTATGCAACATTGCAATAAGTTTATGTAGAATGGTTTTAGGAATGTTTTCGACATTTTAAAATAACTAGAACTTCTATGGTTTCTGCAATAATTGTATCATCTTATCTGTAAACGTAGATAAGGTGATAATAAAAATCGATGTTCTATTATATTATGAATTTGTATATTTTCTATCTAATGTCGACATTATACTTTGTATATATAAAATTGTATTCCGACGGTGTTCCTTCACAATTTCTAAACCTTTAGTGTCCATTTCATCAAGTGTTATAGTTTTCTGGAGAAGAATTTCCTCATATTTTTTGTACACCATCAAATCCGGACTTTTAAGACTAAGTATTTCTTTTTCCAACTCTGAAACTTCTGTTTTGATTGTCGATATCTTTTTCAGTAGGAGTGGATTTTTATCTTCTTCACCATTTCGTTGACACTTGAGATCTTCTTTGTGCCATACTGACATTTTAAGACAAAGTGCATAGATTATACAGACTTGCTATTACTAAAATGGGATCAGCATTTTCAAGAGGTAAATTTGTGTGTACCATATAATAAAATATATTTAATAATTTAATTGTAGACCATATTATTCAACAAAGCTTGAAAGAAGATTTTGATGTAATCCTAAGCAAAATTGGGCAAAGTTCCTTTCAAGAAAAATACGAGTCATTCAAGGAAACTTTGGAAGACTACAAACCCAAGAAATTTCTATATGTAACCTACACAAATAAGCTTAAGGATGTTAAGGATATTCACAATAAAATTCTGCAAATAAATTTCAGCACCCTTGAGATACACAACGATTTGGAGACAGTTTGCAGCAAAAATCGTGTACATAAAATGATAAAAACATCGCAAAATCACCTCAACCATTTACCTTTGTTAATGAAGAATGAATTGTTACGATCGGACAGCATAGAGTTGCTTCAAACTTTGGAAGTTAGAAGTCATGACAATCTTCACAGACTATATTTGGTGCAGTTGGTTTTAATCGAAAGCCAATTGGGCGATATTGAAGCAAATTTCAGCAGAAACAAGTTGTACAGCCAGGACGAAGAAATCCTAAAGCACAATTTGAAGTTTCTAAAGGCATTACAAGTGAGAGATCTATCGTTACTAAAGAAATGCAAAAAACTTCTTGTTGTTTACAACGACTTGAAATTTAAGGAAGTAGCTGAAGAAAACCTGATAGAAATTGGAGAAGATTCACTTGAAATTACTGAAGAAGAGGTCAGCGTTAATTTTGATGATAAAAACGTTTCTTTTGTTAATTCAAAACAAGAATAAACATATTTGAGATAACCCAGTCATATTTCTTTGTTTAACCTATCCAATTGCTGTTGTCCCTAGATATATATGCTTGTGATTTTAAATCTTGACGATGGCTTTAACATTGTTTATTGAGTGGATTAGTATTCTTTACATCATGGTAACTGTTTTATTTTCTGAAACATTTGTTTACAGCAATCAGCTTCTCTTCAATAAGATCGACCAAAGGACATCATGCGCAGGACTGGAGTCGGCAGGACGAAAAAAACCGCCTCCATTGTTAAGATCAAGGACTTTGCCAGCTATAGTGGTTCCAGGGGTTAACATTTTACATGCGCATCTGGGAACCCAACCAGGTAAATAAACAGATGACTTTATAACATG
Source organism: Brassicogethes aeneus (assembly GCA_921294245.1). Lineage (NCBI taxonomy): Eukaryota > Metazoa > Arthropoda > Insecta > Coleoptera > Nitidulidae > Brassicogethes > Brassicogethes aeneus. The sequence goes on from OV121140.1 coordinate 6,664,889, forward strand.
TTTAACAATGTGGTTAACTGTATAGTTGTATATAATGATGTTGACAATTTAAAAATGTGTTTATGACTGTTTTGGCTAAATTTTTAAACGGTCTTTTGACATTCCAACATATGTTTTAGAGATTCTTAAATACGTTTAGGGTCAGAAAATCAAAGATATCATGATGAAATTTGATGATATTTTAAATTATGGTTTTCACCCCCTAAAATATTATAAATTGTGATTTTGACAGTCTAAACACATTTTATTACCTATGTCAAATTTGTTTTTGAAATTCTTAAATTTATTTAACATTCTGAAAAGTTTTTATGGTTTTGACAATTTTACTTTTACGTTTTATTTTAATTATGGTTTCGACCCTCTAAAACATGGTTGACTTTCTAAACTGTGATTTTGACGTTTGAGAATAAAAATTCTGAGAATACATTTTGACAATCTAATCTAATATATGTTTTTGACATTTTTAAATTAATTGACATCCTAAAACCTGTTTCTGGCTATTTTGACATTTTTTTAATTAATGACATTACAAAATATGTTTTAAAGATTCTTAACTATGCTTTATATGTCATAAAATGTGTTATGGTTTTGACTTTCTAAAATGTGACATTATGATTTTGACATTTTAAAATGTGTTTAGGGGCAACAAATCAAAGATATCATGATGAAATTGATGTTCTATAATATGTTTTGGACATTTTGACCCTCTAAAACATGTTATACATTCTAAATTGTGATTTTGACATCCTTAATGTATTCAAAAATCTTAAAACATATGTTAATATTTTAAATGTGTTTTCGACATTATTAAACAAAATTATTTGACATTCTGAAATGTTTTTATTCTTTTTAAAATTGGTTTTGAAATTTTTACATGCAATTGTTTCTTAAACTTTAAATTATGGTTTCGACCCTCTAAAACATGTTTTACATACTAAACTGTGATTTTGACACTTGAGAACAAAAAATTAAAAAAAAACATTTTGACAATCTAATTTATATCACATTTTTAAAGCAGTTTCTGGCTATTTTGACATTTTTTTAAATATTGACATTACAAAATTCTAAACTGTAATAATAATACCTATTTATATTATGTGTTATGGTTTTGACTTTCTTAAATATGACATTCTAAAATGTATTTTGTTTATTCAAATATCTCAAAACACATTATAGAAAGTAAACATCAAATTTTAAGTTGTGTTTTAAATAAGTTTTGACAATATCAAGTTGATTTTGAAATTTCAAATTTTCGTAGCGGTTTTTATAATTTTAAAATTTGAAGCACATCCTAAAATGTAATTTTGAAATTATTAAAAATGTTTTACATTATTCAGCATATAAAAAGTGTTTTTGACATCTCATACTTAGGGCAGCAAGTTGATGTTCTATAATATGTTTTTGACATTTTAAATTATGGTTTTGACCCTCTAAAACATGTTTAACATTCTAAATGGTGATTTTGACATTTAAAAATAAAAAATCTAAAAACACATTTTGACAATCTAATCTAATATGTTTTTTTGACATTTTTAAATTTATTGACTTTCTAAAACTTGTTTCTGGTTATTTTGACATTTTTTTAAATATTGACATAACAAAATGTATTTTAAAGATTCCAAACCATACTTTATATGTTATAAAATGTGTTATGGTTTTGACTTTCTAAGATGTGACTTGACTTGTGGTGTCATCGTAATTTTGACATTCTGAAATGTTTTTATGCTTTTTAAAATTGGTATTGACATTTTTAGATGTAATTTTTTACTCATTGTTTTTTACAATTTATATTATATTATAAAGCATGTTTGACATTCTAAATTGTGATTTTGACATTTGAGAATTAAAAATCTGAAAACACATTTTGACAATTCAATTTATGTCTTTGACATTCCAAAACCTGTTTCTGGCTATTTTGACATTTTTTAAATATTTAGATTACAAAATGAGTAATGATTTATGGTTTTGACTTTCTAAAATGTGATTTGACTTAGGGTGTCATTGTGATTTTAACATTCTAAATTAATTTTCATTTTAAAAATTGGTTTTTGTATTCTTGAGTTTCTTAAACATGTTTGACTTAAATTGTGATTTTGACATTTAAAAATAAAAAATCTGAAACACATTTTGACAATCTAATCTAATATGTTTTTTGACATTTTTAAATTTATTGACTTTCTGGTTATTTACATTTTTTTAAATATTGACATAACAAAATGTATTTTAAAGATTCCAAATTATGCGTTATATGTAGGGATGGGATTTTAGTTATTTTACCTTTTTTCAACCGATGTAACTATTTGAAAACCAATAATGCCAAAATGTGTTTTAAAAGATTTTCTTTTATATGAACCTAACTTGTTTTCACCTTTTTTACCTTTTTTGGAGGTTTTTGCCTTAAACTACCTTTTTTATACTTTTGTTACCTATTTTTTTAAATTGTTTTCACCTTTTTTACCTTTTTTGGAGGGTTTTGCTTTAAACTACCTTTTTATACTTTTGTTACCTATTTTTTAATTTGTTAGTTTATTTTTACCTGTTTGTTACCTATTTTTAATTATTTTATTTTTTTGTGTTCTTTTTAAATTTTGCGCCAATATTTTATCCAGTTCCTTATAGCTTTAATTAACTATTGGTCAGTTTATAAAAAAAATATTTTACGTTACTTATTTTATAAAAATAAACGAAACTTGAACTTTTAATGTTTTTTTTTAACTAAAATGCTGTTTTTCTAACCTAAAATGGTTTTTTTATTACCTTTTTAGTTTACTATTTTTCAGTTTTCAGTACCTAAATATCCCATCCCTAGTTATATGTCATAAAATTTGTTATGGTTTTAACTTTCTAAAATGTGACTTGAGTTGTGGTGTCATTGTAATTTTGACATTCTACAATGTGCTTAATGTAGATATTCAAAAATCTTAAAACTCATGTTAATATTTCAAATGTGTTTTTGACATTATTAAATTTATTTGACATTCTGAAATGTTTTTATGCTTTTTAAAATTGGTATTGACATTTTTAGATGTAATTTTTACTCATTATTTTTTACAATTTAAATTATCTAAAGCATGTTTGAGATTCTAAATTGTGATTTTGACGTTTGAGAATTAAAAATCTGAAAACACATTTTGACAATCCAATTTATGTCTTTGACATTCTAAAACCTGTTTCTGGTTATTTTGACATTTTTTAAATATTTAGATTACAAAATGAGTTATGAGTTATGGTTTTGACTTTCTAAAATGTGATTTTAACATTCTAAATTAATTTTCATTTGATTTTTTTTGAAGATTTTATTTTTTTGTTTTGTTTTGTTTCAGATGAAAAATCCCCTTCGGGTAGGATTTCATTCAGCAGAGATGACTCGGTGGCTTTAGACCTACGAAGAAAATCCGCAATTTCGAGACTATGCACCTCAGCAAACTACGGCCCTGAACGGAGCTCAGACGGTACAATTTTGCTGAGGTAAACCTATCACACACTCAAAAAAGATCGGGGGTTCACGTTAAACCATTTCTAGGGTGCCAGCCCCACACATAGTTGCCGCGAAAGCTCTCAAAGTGCAGAGTCCAGGCGGCAGCAACACTGCTCTATTCAAAATAGGCAAATTATTGAGCCAGGGGTGCTCAAAGAACCAAATCGTCGTTGACGACACGAACGTAACAAGAAGACTGAGTTGGGAGAGGTGAGTAGAAGAATAATAGTGATTGACAGTGACGAATTGTCTTTTCCTCAATTTAAAACCTTTTAACCCTGGAAGAGTAAAGTAAACAAGGAGCAGATCCTAAAATGGATTTGCCGCTCCCTCATAAATATTAAATGGAGCATTAGTTTCCACCGCCGAAAAAATCGTCGGAACACAAATTAAATTATTGACGTTTCAATTGGAAATTGGTTATTGTGTTTTTGATATTGTTCGTCTTGAACAAAAGAAACATTCCGTGCCGAGATAATTAATCTGCCCTTTCAGCGGTGCTACGAATCATTTGTTTTTTTGTTTTTTTTCGAGTTTATCGATTTTATTAGTTTTCATCGTCCCAGATACCCTAAATAAGTATTAAATGTATACGCTATACGAAACAGAAGTTTTTGGGTAGATAATTTAAGTCTATTTTTCTAAAATATTTTGAATAAAATGCAACATCCGGTTTAACCGGAAGTGACATAAACTTTTTAATTTTAAATAAAACACCCCATATATTTTTACATTTTTAAATTCCACATAGAATTCTGAGTAAAATTACTATAGAATAGTTTTCGAGCAATTAAATTATTTTTATTATTATTATTTTTTCGTTAAAATTTGACAAATGCGCGTCAATCATAAATAGCCTATAACATTTTTTTTTATTAGGTTGGCCGATACTGACCCTCTACAACATGGTTGACATTCTAAATTATGATTTTGACACTTAAGGTATTTAAAAATCTTAAAACACTTGCTATTATTTCAAATGTGTTTCTGACATTCTGACATTCTTTGATTCTAAACACATTTTGAAAATCTAATCTAATATATATTATGTGTGTTTTTGACATTTTTAAATTTATTATTGACATTCTAAAACCCGGCTATTTTGACTTTTTTGTTAAATATTGACATTACAAAATGTGTTTTATAGATTCCAAACTATGCTTTATAAGTCATAAAATGTGTTGTGGTTTTGACTTTCTAAAATTTGACATTATGATTTTGACATTTTAAAATGTGTTTAGGGGCAGCAAAGATATCATGATGAAATGTATGTTCTATGATAGATTTTTGACATTTTCAATTACGGTTTTGACCCTCTAAAACATGTTATACATTCTAAATTGTGATTTTGACATCCTTAATGTATTTAAAAATTTTAAAACACATGTTATTATTGGTTATTGTGTTTTTGACATTCTGAAACGTTCTAATGCTTTCTAAAATAAGTTTTGATTTTTTTACATGTAATTTATTCTTATTGTTTTTTACAAATTATGGTTTCAACCCTCTAAATATGTTTGAAATTCTAAATTGTGATTTTATCATTTGAGAATAAAGAATCTGAGAACACATTTTGACAATCTAATCTAATATGTACATATATGTTTTTGACGTTTTTAAATTTATTAACATTCTAAAACCTGTTTCTGGTTATTTTGACATTTTTTTTTTAAATATTGACATTAACAAAATGAATTTGATGGTTTTGACTTTCTAAAATGTGACTTGACTTGTGGTGTCATTGTGATATTGAGATTCTAAAATGTGTTTAGGGGCAGCAAATCAAAGATATCATGATGAAATGTATGTTCTATGATAGGTTTTTGACATTTCAACCCTCTAAACATGTTTGACATTCAAAATTGTGATTTTGACATTTGAGAATAAAAATTTGTGTTTGACATTTTAAAATTTATTAAATTTCTAAAACCTGTTTCTGGTTATTTTGACATTTTTGTTGAATATTGACATAACAAAATGTATTTTAAAGATTCCAAACTATGCTTTATATTTTATAAAATGTGTTATAGTTTTGACATTTTTTAAATATTGACATTACAAAAAGTATTTTAAAGATTTTAAACTGCTTATATAAAATTTCATGGTTTTGACTTTCTAAAATGTGACTTGACTTGTGGTGTCATTGTGATTTTGACATTCTAAAATGTGTTTAGGGGCAGCAAATCAAAGATATCATGATGAAATTTATGTTCTATAATATGTTTTTGACATTTTAAATAATGGTTTTGACCAAACATGTTAGACATTCTAAATTGTAATTTTGACATATGAGAATAAAAAATCTGAAAACAAATTTTGACAATTTAATCTATGTTTTAGAAATTTTGAACTTTATTGACATTCTAAAACCTTTCTTTGAAATTACAAAGATTCCAAACTATGCTTTATATGTTATAAAATATATAATAAATCAAAGATATCATAATAAAATTTATCTTCTATAATATGTTTTTAACATTTTAAATTATGGTTTTGACCTTCAAAACATGTTAACTTGTGATTTTGACATTCTATTTTATTACTTATGCCAAATGTTTTTTTGAAATTCTTAAGTTTATTTGACATTCTGAAAAGTTTTTATGCCTTTTAAAATTGGCACTAATTTATTACTAAATGTTTAAACTATATATCCTTCATTTACATTTAAGCATTTCTTAATTTTTATTTCTACATTAGACATTGCTCTTCTTGACTAAAATATTGTTTGTTTATTAAATTGTTAAAGTTTCGCATTCTTTCATTTTGTTTGGCTTGTCAATGTTTTTCATAAGACACCGTAACTTTTTATGAGTAATTTTGTTTAGAAAAAACTTAGTCAACAAACAACAACGTGAAAAATTAACGCCATTGACCTACTAGGTAACCATAGATACTGTCAACTCACCCGTCACAGGTTTCTTGATAAAAAAAAATTATTTAAATTTATAAAAATTGTTCAATATCTCTTAAATTAGGTTATTAACTTTTCAAGTTTTCTACCCTGTATTCTCAAACCTAGTAAGAAAAAAGTTATAAGCTATTTTTGATTGACGCGTATTTATCAAATTTCAACGAAAAAAATTCACTTTAGGTATAGGACATGGTACAGTAATTTTACTCAGAAATATATGTAAAATTTAAAAATGTTGAAATATATAGGGTGATTCATTAAAAGAACAAAGTGGATGCCAGTGGCATCATGCCACTTATTTTAAAAAAATATACTTAAATTAATTATAAACACTTTTAAAATTTTAAATCGTTCCCCAGAAACTTCTAATGAACCACGTATAGTCATTAAATATTTTATTAAATAAATAAACTCGTGAACCTTGCCCCCACCTAACATTGACATTGAGCACGAAGAACTATTAAATGTAGAAAATCTTTTCCCGCAATAGACATTAAAGGATGTTCACCTCTTAGTTTAGGTTTTGTTTTACGTCGTTGTGTTGCAGACACTGTTAAACGCAGATACGTCCTTAATAAATAAACTGCAGAGAGACATATCGCATAAAATGTTTTTATGATTTGGTTGTCTCTCGATTTGAGATGATTTTATTGACGCTTGCACATACAACGTTGGGCCATTTGTTTTAAGTGCGCATAATTCGGATTTGTCGATGTGTGCGAACATTGTTCAGCATTCACTTTAATTCTTAATTGATAAAGACAATTGTGTCTCAAAAAGGAACTTAAAAAAGCTAAGGAGGATAATACATAATATAATACCTGTTTTTGGTCTTTTTCCGTTGAGTGGAGACCTAGCTGATTAATATTAGTTCGGATGAGTTAATAATTGAAAAAAAATTGATTGAGAGACAGTTCTAACAAATCTAATTTGTGCATGGCATAGATTTAAGAGTACTTAATTAAATTTCATTTGATTAAGGACTTATTGGACCTCCTTTATAAAGTTTCTTAGAGTGTAAAGTTTAATGGCCGTATGCACAAAACAGAGTTAAGATTTGTTGAGCCAATAAATGTCTGCAACATCTGCCATCATCACTGAATAATTTGGACTTTTATTTAGGGAGCGTTTCACGAAATGTTACAAGAAAATATTGCAAGAAAATTAATGCAAACGTCAAATCTACAAGTTCGAATTTAAGTTAAGTAAGTTTAAGTAAGCACTTCTTATTAAATTTACACGGAGGTTATGTATAAAGCAGTGGCGGCTCGTGAACCGCTATATGGCACCGCAGGCAATTTTAATAAAAATATATTATTTAAAAATATGTTCTAATAATAATACAAAAAGTGCGGGACGAGGTGGGATTTTTATTTATTCCTTCAGCAGGTTTCCACATTACCAAGGAGGTACTGCTCATTTTTACCTATCTTACAATAATTATTTTTAGATTAATAAAGGCACAACCGCACAACAACAAAATAATAATGTACAAGCACAGTAGTTATATGAAACTCAACGATTTAACACTGAACTATAAAAAAACATGAATATTTTTTATTTATATTTTTTGTGATTTTTACTGTGGTATTTGTGTGTTAATAATATACAATAATGTACTTTACGCTTGCATTTTTATCACAACTTTCCATTTTAACGCTAAGACAAATAGACCAGGGTCGATAATTTTTGAAACCAAAAATAACAGTACGATGAAACCCATTGAAAAAGGAGAAGAATATAATAAAAATGAAAGGAAAAATAAATTACGGGCGATCTGACTTCGGGAAGTGGGAGGGGGGGGGGGTTTAAGGGTAAAAAATGGTTTATCTCGATTTCCGGCAAAACTACAAGTCCTATGGAAAAAAGTTAAATGGCAAAGTCTACAACTTTTGTAATTACAATTTTTTTACATAGCCTCAAAATTTATGTGAAAAATTCAAAAAACCAAGTTTTTGGTTTTTTATTTTTATCTTTTTCAAAAAAAAAATTTTTCCACGAAATTTGGTGAAAACTTACCTTTTTATGTCCCAAATACACTGTAATTTATTTGATTTGAAATATTTATTATTTCGCCTTATTTTGACTTAATATCAAAAAAGCACCCTAATTTTCAATCGAAAATTCTCGCGTCAAAATATCAGCTTTTTCAAAAAGTCGGTGTGCTTTTTGTTCGTTAAAATCTCTACTTTCTGATAGTGTAAAAAAATATACATTTCTACGGTAAATGTTCTCAGAAAATGCAAAAAATATTATAATGAATAACGAAAAAAACTCGAATTCGAAAATTTATTTTAATCATTATGTACAATTTCATCAAAAAAATGTGATTGTTGCAATTTTTTTTAGTTAAAAAGTTTATTTATTAAATACTAATAACATTTATGTCAGAAAATCTCATAAAATATAAAAATACATGTAAATCATACTATTGAATTTAGATACTTCATTCTGATTACGTTATTCATTATAATATTTTTTGTATTTTCTGAGAACATTTACCATAGTAATGTATATTTTTTTACACCATCAGAAAGTAGAGAGTTTATCGAACAAAAAGCACACCGACTTTTTGAAAAAAGCTGATATTTTGACGCGAGAATTTTCGATTGAAAATTAGGGTGCTTTTTTGATATTAAGTCAAAATAATAATTCTAACTTCTACTAAACACAATGGTTGACATCAAAGACGTTTTGGAAGCGGATGCAACCCTGCATCACGATTTGGCGCGCGGTAATTGGTTGGAATTTACAATAAAATTAAAAATTAAAATTTTATATGCGAATAGTAAAATTACAAAAATTATGCAAATATTACAAATTGATATGTATTTAAAACAATAATAATGTAAATATTGAAATGTATTTTTACATAACAAATAATAATATTCCATTGTAAATTCACAAAAATTATTAATTTTACAAAAAACTGTGTATATTTTCATAAATTAACTAAATGTGTTAAAATGTGTAAATTTACAGGAATTTTTTTTGAGTGTAGTGTAATTAGTTAGTCATACGTGTTTTAATTTGCAGAAGGGGTACAATAAGTTCAAGACTACCAAGGTCGTCGAGCATCGACTCCATGGTGGAAGCTGTGTGGTCGGAAAGCCAGGACCCGCCCATAGAACCGATTATCATACCGGAAAAACGGCCATCCTTGAGACCGGACAGGACATTAGCTCTTGTTTCTCCTTCGGTGGGACGAAGGATGAAGGGACAAAGAGGAGTGAACGGTGAGTGGGCAAAATAAACGAAAAAGAAATATAAACTTTACTGGATAATAAAAAGTAAGAAACGTTGTAATTTATAGGCAACTTCACGGGGAGTTGTTGAAATCTTGAAGTGCTTATAAACTTCTTTCGACTACAAAGTAAATAATTTTTAAAGTACGAGATTAAATTGAGTTTTATGTGCAAGTCTTTGAAGAAACAATATATGCCAAATATGTCATTAAAATAATAAGTTTGTTTTCCTGGATATAGGTACCCTGAAAATTTCATCAAAAGCCTATTTGTAATGTAAATTACAATAAAAGATATTTCTAAAAAGTGTACAGATCCGTGTGTGGTATAAATATGTTCCTCGTGGTTTAAACATTGTCACTTTAATTTTTTTTGTTTTAATTCTTAAAACAAACAGTAAAATGGCCAGTGTCCAATTACTGGTTGGTAAAAAATGTAAATTTCTATTATTGGACATGTCCAATATCATACTCTATTTGTATCCCGAACATTTACCAGCCAATTCTTATGTAAAATTGTCCCCTGAATCCGAAAAGACCGTCAAAAACTATAAAAGTTAAGCAGTTTTTGAGATATAGTCAATTCCATATTATATGTAAATTTAATTATATTTCAAAATCTGTTCTACTTTTATAACTTTTGACGACATTTCGGATTCAGCGAATAATATTTCATAGGAATTGACTGCTAAATGTCCTGGATACAAATTGCTGTTGACGAGAATTATTAGTGGCTGCTTTTTCGCTATGACATTTTTGACTAATTCATTTTTAGAGAGTAAGTAATATAGTGATTTCTTCGTCACAGGACATCTTGCAGAATAACAGTGATTTAAAAACAGTGCATGATAAAAAAAAAACTAATGGCAACAAAATTAATAAATTCTGATAATACTTTTAACATACCACCCGAAAAATATTAGATATATATAAATCATCCTGTTCCGGCCTAACCATTATAAATGCTTCACAAACTAGAGACACCACACTTAATGATATTTCAACAAACTATTTCAGAAGTCAGACCAAAGAATTAGTAGTTACCTTCAGAATCAAGAAAGGGGATGAGGAATCCGATAAAGAAATATATGAATTATATGATAATTACCAAAACGAAATAAAAAAAATTACCTAAAACAACAATTTATCTTTAAAAAATATTTAACAATTTATGTTATTTAATGTAAAGTTTTTATGTTTATATAAATATTGTATGTCCAATAACTATAGTTATTGGACATACAATATATATACCATATATGGTCCATGTGTCCAATTACTACATAAAATGTCCAATTTCTATACTTTTTTGCATGTTTTTATAAAACTAATATTAAAAATTCAAATATTCTTATTTTTAAGTAAACGTAAATTAAGTTTAAACAAACAAACTATCCTTTTTATATATTTATAAGAAAAAAACTAAAATCTTTAAATCAACGGCATATATAAATTATATTCGTTAAGGGTCCAATAACTTTCCTTTGTTAAAATAATTACATGTTAAAATTTTACAAAATAAAATTAACAAACTACAAACTCATTTAACAAATCTGATTTTTATAACAGTGTAATGTCATATTATAAAAATTATTATTTTGGATAATATTGTATTTTTTAACATGGTTCTTTTAAAATAATTGAATACGGCCCTGATAGGCACTTGTTCCGTTACAAAACACCAAAAGGTAACCAAATAAAGTGAAAAACAAAATACGATCTCGCCTTTGTTAGACAAAGATGACCTGACTTCTTGTTACCTGTTTCAGTTAAAATGCTTAGTATTAAACAGTGTCAAGTTCCATTTAAGCAAAAACAAAGAATTTTCACTAATCCCGCATATTTTTCTAAACTTTTACATGTAAAAGCATGTATAAACGTTACTCTTATAAGTTTTCTGTGACAAAATCAACCTAGCGTTGAAGTCGTTAGATTGCAGGTGTCTTAAGTAGCTTTTGTTTTGTTTTCTTATTGGTCAGTTGAGTGAGTGAGGTTAGAGTTTGTAACGTTTCCATGAAAATGTGAGAAAACGGCGGAATTTTTTGTTTTGATGAAGATTTTATTCCGTCAAACTGAAGAAAAAATACGGTGAGATTGTAATTTTGTTTTTCGAAAAGTTTCAAGGATACAAGAGTAAAGTTTATGTGCACTATCGACTTATATTAGAGTTTGAAAAAGTTTAAATTATGCACGTAAATAACTAGTTTTCTCGTTGAACTTTTCCCAAGGTTTTTACATTAAAAAAAGTGCATTTTGTGAATATTTTCAACAACTTTAATTTGTTTTTTAGCCTTCTTTGATTCCAAATAAGCTAAAATATTGTACTCTCAATAAGGAATGATTGTTTATAGTAATATAAACAAAACAAGTAATCTTGGTTGCCTATCTATGTAAATAATATAAATACAAGTATATTTAATTGCATTTTAGCGTGATTAACTGCTATCAAAATACATTTATCTAGTTACATAGGAAATACACATCCCCAGATAAAAAATTGATTAAATAGGTCACAAAAAAATCAAGTAGGATGACATTTTTGTGACATTTTGATGAGCGGCAGTAAAAGTATTTTTACTGCCGCTCTAAGATACGTTATTTTTGTGTAGGTACGCGTATTTTCAAAATAATAGTTAACATTGTTTTCAAATTAAACCCAATATATCTATGACGTCCGTACCTATATTTAACAACGATTTGTGTACTGGTCAGTCTTTTACAAGATATTAATTAAATACAGGGTGTTTCACATTCAACTTTGTTACTTTTATATTTTTAAATTCTGTATAAAATTCTGAATAAAATTACTATACCATGTCCTATACCTAAGGTCAATAGTTTTCGAGATATTAATTTTTTTCGTTAAAATTTGACATTTGACAAATAGCCTATAACTTTTTTGTCATTAGATTTACAGATATGAGGGTGGAATTTTTGGAATCTTAAAACATTGTTTAAAATATTCCATGTCAATTCTTTAACATTTTTCAACAAATTACTTGAGAAAACCCAGGGCAAATTAGGCTAACTTGAAAGGTTAATAACTTTTTATTTGAAATGTAACACCCGGTATATTTTTACATAATCAAATGGTAAATTAAAAAACCTTTCGATTGATATAACCATTCCCTATACCTAAAGTTAATAATTTCAAAGATATTTAACAATTTCTAAAAGAATAAAAATTCTGATTTTGCAAATAAAAAATATGCACTATGCTATGTGCATAAGTGATCCAATTACTTTTCTTAACTTGCTGCAAATAACAATAAACCTATTTTATTGTTCTATTTGTTAAATTAACTGTAAACAAAACGAATATTGCGAAATTTTTGATTTCATATTCTGTAGTTGGCGATCATTTTAGTGACGTAAGCACCCTACGGCGTTGTTTCTACTACCAAGAATCAAACATAAGAAGAAATACAGCGTTGCCATGTCTATGATTTAGGTAATTTAAATAGATGTGATTAGACTTTTTGTTTTTTGTGGTTTAGGATTTACGTATTTGCTATTTGGTTAGATTATCGTGATTAAATTATTTTGTTGATAAAAAAGTTAAATTAAGACATATCCACGAATGTATTGGGTAAATATGTGGTGAAATATGCAAATCATTCATATATTAAGGAAAAATCATAACAATTTTTTTTACTTGCAAACACGCGATCAAATATGACAAAAAAATTAGCCTTGCACTAGGTCTCGTAATTTTTATAATTTAAGTACGATTTTAATAAATTATATGTCAAATTAAAGACAAATTTATCTTGTTTACAAAAATATTTGCACATATTAGGCGACTTCCATACGTTCTTAGATATTAAACAAAACATAAAAGAACGTCAAATGATAATTTTTATGTTTATACACCGATACGTCAAATGAAAGCTCATTAAACAAAAATTCGACTTAACCTCGCAGTTATCCCACGCAACCTAGTTATGTTAAAAAAATGTTTTTAATGTACAGCACGTTTTTTAAAGTTTTTATTTTTAATCCGATTTTAAAATTTTACACGTCAAAATGAAGCCTATTTAATCTAGTTTCCAAATATATATGCATTTTGGTGGAGACTTCCATGCGTTTTTATATATTCCACAAAATAGGAAAAAAAAAATTGGCTTGCACTAGGTCTCGTAACTTTTTTAGTTTAAGTGCGATTTTGATGAACTATATGTCAAATTAAAGACATATTTATCTATTATTTACAAAAATATTTGCACATATTAGGCGACTTCCATGCGTTCTTAGATATTTAACAAAATATAAAAGAACGTCAAATGATAATTTTATGTTTATACACCGATACGTCAAATAAAGGCTCATTGTACAAAAATTCGACTTTACTTCGCAGTTATCGCACGCCACCTGGTTATGTTTAAAAAAATGTTTGTAATGTGCACCAGGTTATTTAACTTTTTTATTTTTAATCCGATTTAAAAAATTTACACGTGAAAATGAAGCCTATTTAATCTAGTTTTTAAAAATATGTGCATTTTGGTGGAGACTTCCATGCGTTTTTAGATATTCTAAAAAATATGACATAGTGAAAGTTGTTGAAAAAGAGCTAAATAGTATAAATGGAAATCTTGGATGATTTGTATACCTAAATCTGTGAAGAATGTGACAGTCTGGCAACGCCGCTTATAGTACCGTCCCCTTTCTTACCCAGGCAGCTGTTGATGTTTGAATATTTGAAATACAAAGCAGTGTACATGTGCCAACGATCGTTGCTGTGGTGGTACGAAATATAGACGTAAATGTAATAAATGTGCAATATTATCGTGTGTGATGTTATACGATGGGAAAAATAAGTGATAGAATAGAGAAAAAGAAGAAAATGGCAGAAATAGTGACGGAGAGAAAAAAATCGATTACTCTGAAGAGGAGTCGATCTGTTAGGGCTTCTATTAGGAGTATAGGGACTAAACTGCTAAGTGGTAAAAATAGTGATAATTTTATGAACAAAACGCCCTCGTTATCTAGTCTTCACGAAGCGCAATCAGCCTACTACAAACAGGATCATTATTACTTAAAAGAAAATGTAGAAACAATTTTGAAAACCCCAATGCCTGATGAACAAAAACAACAAAAACCCTTTATTAAAATAGAGAAAATTAAAAGGAAAGAAAAGGATGTGCGTATCACCACACCACCCAGCAATATTGCCCCAAAAGCTGCCCAACTTTTGGAAATCCCCTTTAAAAAACAAACAGTCCAACTGAGAAACCAAGAGGGCAATGAGGACGTTTTTACAAATCAAGTTACCTTAGATTATAGGCAAAATAGATTCCAAAGAAGTACCCTAAGACTTTCAATAATAAATAAAAGAAAACAGTCAAGGAATTCATCGTTTTCCCCCACATCTGGTAAAAATTCTGTTATTTACATATCCGTGATATATATTTGACATCAAATATTTGCTTCCTAACTAATATTTGCTAACTTTCTATATAAGCCATTGATCTAGTTTTCGCAGATAGCAAACTGGTTAAGTTCCTTAAATTGTGCCTTGTAAAATATTTTTTTTTACTAAACCTTCCAAATTAATTATTCCGTGAAATTTGTTTTATAAGAGCATAGCTTGAAGCAAAGTAAAACTAGTTTTGCCAATAGTGAAAAGTTCGAACTTAAACAATAAAACATTCTAAACCAAATCTACCCAAATAAATCAAATTAAAAAGTTAATATTACTGGTCTCTCAACAAATTAAAATACAATGCGTTTTAAATTTATTTAAATTAGATTAAATGGGCAATTTCCTTATTAAATTCTAGACAATGCAGTAGACATTTAAAACCTTGTTCACAGACTTTTATATTTAATTTAATTAAATTGAAAATAATCAGAAGAATTAAATAAAAACGTTGATGTATTATTTATGTCATACTATTAATTTGGTTTTATTATAATTTCTTATAAGTTCTTATTTCGTTTATAAATGCAAAATTCGAAATATCTGAGGTTTAAAATTAATATTTAAATATTCACTGGAAAACCATAATTTATCAAATTGCAAATTCTACAAAATTAAAAAGATCGTATTTTGTTGTGAATTTATTATTAGATTTCTTTAAAAAATAACATACAAACACACAATTTTTAATATTAACTATGAAGTTTTGAAATAACGATTTTCAAACGATGGGCGCCAATTTGTAAAAATCTTAACTTCTTTTTGTTGACTTTTTTGTGAAAATACTAAAAAAATAAACATATTCCAACTTTATTATCAGATTTTTCGAAAATCGTATTTTTAACAGTAAATCTAAATTAACCAACAAACTTTTTAAGGGTCGTTTTTTATTTTATCGAAATATAAATAATTTAGTTGAAAAGGCCGTATTTTGTTTAGTATGCCCTGAAAATTGCATTAAAATCTCACTATTTTTAACAAAGTTACAGCAAAATAACGATTTTCCAACGATGGGCGCCAATTTGTAAAAATCTTAAATTCTTAATTAATGAAGCAATGTTGATGATTCTTTTGTAAAAATACTAAAAAACTTACATATTACAATTAATTATGAGATTTCCTAAAATTCTTAATTTTAACAGTAAATCTTGAAAATTAACCTACGAAATTTGTAACTGTTTTTATTGTACAGAAATATAAATAATGTAGTTGAAAAGGCCGTATTTTAAAAATTGCATTAAAATCCCACTATTCTTAACAAGTTACAGCAGAATAACGATTTTCCAACGATGGGCGCCAATTTTTTAAAATCTTAACTTCTTAATTAATGAAGCACTTTTGATTATTCTTTTGTAAATATACTAAAAAAATATACATACTACAACTTAATTATGAAATTAACCTACGAACGTTTGTAACTGTTTTTGATGGGTCGTTTTTTATTTAACGGAAATATAAATAATTTAGTTGAAAAGGCCGTATTTTGTTTAGTAAACCATGAAAATTGCATTAAAATGTCACTATTTTTAACAAAGTTACAGCAAATTAACGATTTTCCAACGATGGGCGCCAATTTGTAAAAATCTTAACTTCTTAATTAATAATAATGATGATTCTTCTGTAAAAATACTAAAGAAACTATACATACTACAAGTTAATTATGAGATTTCTTTAAATTCTTAATTTCTAACAGTAAACCTTATAAATTAACATTCAAACTTTTGTAACTGTTTTCAAGGGGTCGTTTTTTATTTTACGGAAATATAAATAATGTAGTTGAAATGGCTGTATTTTGTTTAGTAAACCCTGAAAATTGTATTAAAATCTCACTATTCTTAACAAAGAGACAGCAGAATAACGATTTTCCAACGATGGGCGCCAATTTGTAAAAATCCCAACTTCTTAATTAATGCGTGTTGCATTCTTTTGTAAAAATGCCAAAAAAACATACTACAACTTAATTATGAGATTTTTCAAAATTCGTAATTTTCAACAGAAAATTAACCAACGAACGTTTGTAACTGTTTTTGAGGGTTCGTTTTTTATTTTAAGTAAATATAAATAATGAAGTTGAAAATGCGTATTTTGTTTAGTATACCCTAAAAATTTTACAAAAAACACTCGATTTTTAACAAAGTTACATCAAAATAACGATTTTCAAAGGTTGGGCGCCAATTTGTAAAAATCGTAATTTCTTTATTAATAAAGCGATTTGAATGATTCTTTTGTGAAAATACTAAAAAATACATAATTATCGGATTTTTCAAAAATCGTAACCTTTGTAACTTTTTGGAGTTACGTTAAAAGACCGCATTTGTTTAGTAAACCCGGAAAATTTTACTAATTACGCACGATTTTTAAGGAAGTTACAGCAAAATAACGATTTTCCAACGTTGGGCGCCAACGAGGGCGCCAATTTGTAAAAATCTCAACTTCTTTGTTTATGAAGCGGTTTTGATGATTTTTTGTCTAAAAATGCTGAAAAATAGTATTTTTAAAATACCTTAATCCACATTTTTATTCTAAATAAATACAAATAGACAGTAAGAAATGGAGTATTTTTTTGTACAACCAAAAAATAATATAATTTTAAACAAAGTTTCATCAACGATTTGCAAAGGTAGGGCGCCAATTTGTAAAAATCGTAATTTATTTATTAATTTTATGGTTTGTACAGTAATTTTAATACAATTATTAGATTTAAGAAACATAAGTATTAACATCCCAAAATTAACATAAATATAATTGTTTTTTCATATATATTTTTTTATTGAAATGTTGTTATATTTGAGGTGTACAATAAACATTAAAATCTTCTGTGGAAATAAATGCTATATAAACAAAGAATTTCAAAATAGTTTAACAATAATTAGAGCTTATCAAAAAGGATGTATGGTTTAAAAATAACAAGTGTATTATTATAACTTTCATTTATTGTACTCATATTAAAAGTAAACAACAGGCAATAAAAGGATTATAAATTTTTAATCCTATATCATTGGAATATCAAAAGTAATTCCGTGAAATCGAGTGCAGCCCACTTCATTTTAAATTAGTTTTTGAATGCATTAAATTGAAAACAAATGCCGTAAATTTATTTCGTGAAACTCGACGCTTTGACAAATTTTTGAATATTAATCCTGAATGTAAATCTGTGTTTTAACCGTTTCAATTTGTTTTAATTCGCTAAAACATGAAAACAAAAGCGACAGCCAGAATATTCAAAATTTAAATAATCAAAATCAATATTTGGAGGTACGTTAAATTCGACACAATTATGTTACGTTGTAGTTTATAGAACAATATTTGTGACAATTAAAAAACATATTTTATTTTGTTTCGCATAAAAAATTCATTTAAAATTGTGCATTTTTAACGAAATTACAACAAAATAACGATTTTCCAGGTTGGGCACCAATTTGTAAAAACCATAAGTTCCTTAATTATTAACCGGTTTCTATATTTTTTTTGTAAAAATGCTTATTAGGTTTTTTATGAAAGTTGAGAAGAGATTTTTTTTTGAAAAATTCACAAAAAATCACCTAAATATGATTTTTTTGAGAAAAATAACAATTTTCATTTTTTTAAAATACCATAAGCATATAAATATTTTATATCCCTACCTTTAAAAGTTACATTTTCATTCTGCATAAATAAAAAACAGTTAAAAATATCGTATTATTTAAATATACCTCGAACTATCACAAAATACGAACGATTTTTAACAAAATTACAAAAAACCAACGATTTTACAACAATGGGCGCCAATTTGTTAAAATCTTAACTTCTTTATTTATGACGCGATCTCGATGATTTTTTTTGTGAAAATATCATAAAAATATACTTATTTTAACACAATTATCACATATTTTAAAAATCCGATTTTTCCCTTTAAAAATGAACTTACAAAGCTTCGTAACATTTTTTAAGGTTGCATATTACATGAATATAAACAAGAATTTTAAAAAGAGCGTATTTTTAACATATTGATTGATGGGCGCCAATTTGTAAAAATCATAACTTCTTTATTTATGACGCGATTTCGATGATTTTTTTTTCGAAAATATTCAAAAAAATATAATTATTTTAACAAAATTATCAGATATTTTAAAAATCCGATTTTCCCCTTTAAAAATGAACTTACAAAGCTTCGTAACAATTTTTAAGGTTGCATATTACAAAAATATAAACAAGAAAGTTAAAAAGAGCGTATTTTTAACATATTGATTGATGGGCGCCAATTTGTACAAATCTTAACTTCTTTATTTATGACACGATTTCGATGATTTTTTTGCGAAAATACTCAAAATAATTTGCTTATTTTAACACTATTATCAGATATTTTAAAAATCCGATTTTTAACCTTTAAAAATGAACTTCCTAATTTTCATAAACAAATTTAAGGTTATATATTACATAAATATAAATAAGACAGTTAAAAAGAGCGTATTTTTAACATATTGAGTGATGGGCGCCAATTTTCAAAAATCTTAACTTTTTTATTTATGACGCGATTTCGATTATTTTTTTGCGAAAATACTCAAAAAAATATACTTAATTTAAAAAAATTTTCAGATATTTTCAAAATCCCATTTTTAACCTTTAAAAATGAACTTACAAAGTTTCGTAACATTTTTTAAGGTTGCATATTGCATAAATATAATTAAGCAAGTTAAAAAGAGGGTATTTTTAACATTTTGACCAATGGGCGCCAATTTGGAAAAAACTTAACTTCGTTATTTATGACTCGATTTAAATGATAACACAATTATAAGATTTTTAAAAATCTTATTTTTAACCTTTAAACTATTTTAAGGTTGAATTTTTATCCAACAGAAGTATGTATATGTAAAAAAGAAAGTTACAGCAAAATTACGATTTTCTAACGGTGGGCGCCAATTTGTAAAAATCTACTTACAATATTTAGATGAGATGATGATGATTTTTAGTAAAAATACTGAATACACCAATTGAACATTATTAAAAATTTTATTACTTCTAAGAATGCATTTTTCACCCAGTCGTGTCTGGAATTTCTTAAATTA
Source organism: Brassicogethes aeneus (assembly GCA_921294245.1). Taxonomy (NCBI): domain Eukaryota; kingdom Metazoa; phylum Arthropoda; class Insecta; order Coleoptera; family Nitidulidae; genus Brassicogethes; species Brassicogethes aeneus. The sequence goes on from OV121140.1 coordinate 6,684,986, forward strand.
TATATCCGGCCCTTTCTCACACAATGATGCAACTCAGGTAGCTTAGATTGGCCTAAAGGGATGTAAAATCAAAATTACCTCTGGAGTGGTGTAATATGATTAGCAAATGAGCAAATTTGTAGTTAAACCTCTTGGGCATTTTAGATAGACTTAATATCCTGGAAATAATTAATACATTTTAAGATAAAATAACCTTGCCTTCAAAAAAATCGCGTGGGATAAATCAAAGTATTAAGTAGATCATTTAGTAGAGTTTTATTTATTAAATAGAGTGGTTACGATGTTTCAAATTCTTTTAAATATGTTTTTTAAAAGTGCGTCATATATCAACTCATACTGGAATTATATTCTACAAGGTGAATTTACTGCGTTATTTAATATTTCAAAACAAGGAACTATAGAACACTTTTTTATTACTAATTATTAGGGTTGGGATTTTGACCGGTCAAAATCTTTTGTGGTCAATTGACTAGTCAATTGACAAGTCAATTGACTAAGCACCAGTCAAATTTCTTAGTTTTTTCTAAAGAAATAAAGGCATGAGTAAAATTACTTAATTTTAAATAGAAACGTATATTTATTGAAAAACAGCTAACAAAAAATAAAGAAACCATTCTGAGGTACAAAAAAAACATTCATAATATCATTGTTTTAAGAACATTCACGTCTAGCTCGCAGCAGAGCAGCAACAGCAGCCCAGCAGATAAGACCTAAAGATGGTACATGAGATTGTACCGAAATGTTAAGAACCAAAAACCGACAACACGGTGCTAGCATGTGTAGATAACGGCACATCATCCTCGTCACTGAAACCACCCTCGCAATTGTCTTTATTCTCTATTCTCTATTAATTAGTCAAAATGACCCAGAACACTATTTAAAAAGCAATATTATGATTGCACCATGGTCCACTACCGAACATTTTTTTAATACTTTTGATTTTTTTCGCTAGGTAGCGCCGCCGCCGCGCCCGGTTGAATTAAAAGTTTTTGACTGATTTTGACGTGGTCAAAATCTCTCCTGTCAAAATAGGTAAAAATCTCGGTCAATTGACCGCGGTCAATTGACCAGGCACAACCCTACTAATTATATCAATTTCGCTTATTTGACGTAAACAACCTTCAAATCGTGTGGGATTTTTTTGACACTCCGAAAGCTAAATGATAACAGTCGTCATAAAAAAGTGAAAGTACGAATATTTTGAAGATTTGTTATGTTATATGTTAATATATTTATTTAACAAAAACATGTTATAGTGCTTGTAGTAGGTACCTACATTATGTCTTTAAGACTGGAAAATCTCTTAAGGAAATTGTTTTTCGGGCAAAGTTACTTTCAATTGATATTCCGTTATGTTATTCAAGGTAGGAAAATATACACTTGCTTATGTATTTATGTGAAACAACCCACCATACTTTGAGAGACCTTTATGTACGTTTTGTAGGTGTAAATAGAAATTAAAATAATGTGTTGTGGGTCAATACATATTAATTTACAGAAGTTGCGTTAAACTATAGATTCTTGGATTATAAAGATATTTATAGTTAGTTATACGAGGTGTGTTTAGAAAATAACGGGAATTGTTAAATTATGCGGGTTCGGAGGGTCCGGTTGTCACAAAATTTTCGTTATGATAAAGTATGATAAAAACTTTAGCTGTTTTCATTGTTTACTTTGTCTGTGGCAGCCGCTAAGGTTAGACGTGTTTTATGAGCTCGGCGATTTTTCGTTCGTTAAAAGAAATGGATGAAAGAATTTGTATCCAATTTTGCTTAAAAAATGAAATAAATTCTGTGAAATGTTAACAAAGGCCTATATTGAGTCTGCTATAACTATAGTTTTATAAAACAAGAGTTTACAAGTGGTATAAGAGTTTCCAAGATGGCCGTGAAGACGTTGAAGAAGACGAACGCCCCGAACGCACAAGCACATTAACAACCGATAAAAACATGGAAAAAGTAGAAGATATGGTTATAAACCATCAGAGAAGTCGCTGATGATGTTGGTATATCGATTGGCTCATCCCATTCGAATGTTTTGGGTATAAAACGCGTGGCAGCAAAATTTGTTCTAAAACTGTTAAATTTTGAACAACATTTTTGGCCAAAAACAATACTATAATGATGCCCCAGCCTCCATATTCGCCAGACATGCCTCTGTCTGACTTTTTCCTATTCCCAAAAATTAAGAGAACCTTAAAGGGCAGTCGTTTTGCAAGCATAGATGACATTAAAAGCGCATCGCTGAAAGAACTAAAGGCTATCCCAAAGATCGAGTTTTAGAAGTGTTTCGAGTATTGGAAGAAGAGCTGGCACATGTGCATAATATCCAATGGGGACTATTTTGAAGGGGACAACATAAATGTAGACGAATAAATAAATATTTGTTTCAAAATACTAATATTCCCGATATTTTCTGAACACTCCTCGTAATAATGACCAAAATTAGTTAAATTAAACTAACTTGTTATTTTTAAAATAATCTTAAGCTTTGTAACATTTTTTAAGGTAGCAAATTACATCAAAATAAACAAGAAAGTTAAAAAGAGCGTAATTTTTACATATTGATGGATGGGCGCAAATTTGTAAAAATCCTAACTTCTTTATTTATGACGCGATTTCGATGATTTTTTTGCGAAAATACCAAAAAAATATGATTATTTTAACACATTTATCAGATATTTAAAAAATCCGATTTTTACCTTTAAAAATTAACTTACAAAGCTTCGTAACATTTTTTAAGGTTGCATATTACATAAATATAAACAAGAAAGTTAAAAAGAGCGTATTTTTAACATATTGATCGATGGGCGCCAATTTGTAAAAATTATAACTTCTTTATTTATGACGCGATTTTGATAATCTTTTTGGGAAAATACTCAAAAATATATTAATTTATTAAAAAGTTATATCAAAAATTAAACTAAACCAGAATATATATATTAAAAAAGTAACTATTCTTAACCATTTTCAAAAGTTAATATAACGTTATGTAACTTTTAAAATAACCTATTTTTTATAATAATAATAATAATAATAATAATAATGTCTTTATTAATTACGTATACAAAATACAATAATTAAAAGGCGAAGTCTAGCCAGGCTACTCCACTTAACCCTTTAGGTTTATTTAGTGTCAATTTAGATAACCTTAATTTACGTATAATAAAAATAATAATAACCTCAAGAACCAGTTACAAATTGAAAAAACGTTATTTTACTTAAATTTTGCTTAATTTACTTGGATTAGTAGTTATTTAACCAGGTGTGCTACTTGGCCTACTTAATTTTAAATAAATAAAATAACCTTTTAAAAATAAAAACTTTTTTATTTTATTTTATTTTATTTTATATTTTGTTATTCCCAGAACTTCCCACCCTCCCGGGAGATTTTGACATGGAGGTGGCCAGTATACCCCTTAACAGGGGATTACCCCCGGCGGGTCATAAGCCTTCGAAAAAAGAGGCCAAATTAATGCAGCAGCGATTGGAAAGAATTGCTAGGGTCAATATACATTTACATGGTGAGAAAAACTTAGGTATTTTAAGAATTTTTTAAGTGGTGTAGAAGGCTATCAACAAAAAGGTTTTATTGTTTCGTCGTCAGACGAAAGAATTGAAATCTTGCACAAAAGCTCAATTTTTCTGTACTTTTTTTTCGTTTTGTGAGAATAAAAATGTTTGCAAAGCAATATATTGTATTTTTAGACAGATATTTCTTTTTTTGTTACTTTGTATTGATCCCTCAAGTACCAAAAATGTTTACGATGTATGTTGAAAAGAAATCACTTTTTATACGTATTAAAGCCAAAACATATATTTGTCATGTTTATGTCTTTCGAAAAAAAGTTAGATAAAAACTGTATACAAAATTTTGAAATTGACCATAAAACTAAAATAATTACATTATCAGTTCTTAGGGTATTTTAATATTATAAAGTTTTTTTCTAAATTAGAATCCTTGGTTAATTCGTAGTATTTTATTTGACACTGCAAATGTTATTTATATACCCTAAAAAAAAGTTACAACAATATAACGATTTTCCAGGTTGGGCGCCAATTTGTAAAAACCCCAACCTTTTATGGTTATTATTATTAATATTTTTAAAATATGTCTGAAATGGATTTAAAATGTGAATGAAACGGATTTAAAATAATTTTAAAGTTCACATTATTCAAAATTTTGGTTTTTAAGATCATGTTGATTTTTGACCAATGTCAAAATCATTTTTATTTCTTTTATTAATATTTTTATTTTTATGTATGATATGGATTTAAAATTATTTTAAAGGTCACATCTGTCAATTTTTTTATTTTCAGGTCATGTTGATTTTTCTAGAATGTCAAAATACTAATTATTATCAGTTTTTTCATTAATATTTCTAAATTATGTATGTAAGTACAAAATTAATTTAAAATAATTTCAAAGGTCACATCTCTCAAAATTTGATTTTCAAGGCCATGTTCATTTTTCACCAATGTCAAAATTATTTTTAATTCTTCTTTTAATACTTTTAAGTAAATGTATGAAATGGATTTAAAATTATTTTAAAGGTCTCATCTGTCAAACTTTTTATTTTTAAGGTCATGTTGATTTTTTAAGAATGTCAAAATGATTTTCAGTTTTTTTATTAATATTTCTAAATTATGCATGTGAGTATAAAATTAGTAAAACATAATTTTAAAGGCCACATCTCTTAAAATTGGACTTTTAAGGCCATGTTCATTTTTCAACAATGTCAAAATTATTTTTAGTTCTTTTATCAATACTTTTTCATAATTGTATGAAATGGATTTTAAATTATTTTAAAGGTCACATCTGTCAAAAATTTTATTTTTAAGGTCATGTTGATTTTTTAAGAATGTCAAAATGATTCTTAGTTTTTTTATTAATATTTCTAAATTATGTATGTAAGTATAAAATTAGTTTAAAATAATTTTAAAGGTCACATCTCTCAAAATTTAATTTGATTGGGCGCCAATTTGTAAAAATCACAACCTTGTGGACCGATTTTATATTTTTTTTATGAAAAACTGAAAAATTGTAAGGGTTTCTGTAACACAGCTTGTTTTTTGGTGTCCTCGCACGATTTTTAAAGGTTGGGCGCCAATTTGTAAAAATATTAAATTCTTAGTTATTAGAGCGATTTTGTTCACTGTTCACCAAACTGACATCTGTCAGACGGTTCTAACCTCACTTAAAATATTTTCAGCCCTTTTCGCAGCGGTGGAGCACGGTCACCTGGAAAAGGCTCGCACCATCCTGGAAAGCACCGATGTCGACGTGAACAGGTAAAAACAATAGATGAAATAGTTTTCAACGACTAATTGAAATTGGAAACGGCACGGCAAAAACAAAAGCTATCGATTTCCGGTTTCGCCTTTTCATTGAGATTAACTGCCAACGCGAGAATTTCGCGCCCTTTCGACGTTGAAATTTATATTCTTGTGTGTTGCGTGTGTCGGATTTATGGTGTAAAAATATGGCGTGGAATTTTCGACATTATAAACATTACTTACTTGGATGTACAGGAGAGTGGAGAAGGAAAATAAGCGGAGTAATGCATTATGCCTGTTTTTGTTTTTGAGTATATTGGGTCGATATTCAACGCTTTTTGTACGTAAAAATATGATGTTTTTCTTAATAAAATGTTGCAAACATTTATTTTATATTACGTTTTACAACTCTCTATTCTTTTACATTGAAAAATCAAGGTCACAATGTCAAATTTTGATTTTCAAGGTCATTTTAATTTTTCACCAATGTAAAAATGATCATATTTTATTAATTATTTTAAAGGTCACAACTGTCAATATTTTAGTTTTCAAGGTCATGTTGATTTTTTGCCGATATCAAAATCATTTTAAGCTTTTCCGTTAATAATGTTAAAATTTAAATAAAATGGATTTAAAATAATTTTAAAGGTCACATTTCTCAAAATTTTGATTTTCAAGGTCATGTTGATTTTTCACCAATGTCAAAATCATTTTTGGTCCTTTTATTAATATTCCTAAAATAAGTATGAAATTGATTTAAAATAATTTTAAAGGTCACATCTATCAAAAACTTTATTTTTAAGGTCATGTTAATTTTCTAAAATGTCAAAATAATTTTTTTCAATAATATTTCTAAATTTTGGAAGTTATGGAAATATAAAATTTATTTTAAATAGTTTTAAAGGTCATATCTGTCAAAATTTGATTTTCAAGGTCATGGTAATTTTTCACCAATGTAAAAATTATCATATTTTATTAATATTTTTAAAATATGTGTGACATGGATTAAAATAATGTTAAAGGTCACATGTGTCGAGATTTTCATTTTCAAGGTCCTGTTGATTTTTCAAGAACGTCGAAATGATAAAATTAATGATTTTTTAAGAAAGTCAAAATCATTTTAAGTTTTTTTATTGATACATTTAAAATATGTATGACGGGGATTTAAAATAATGTTGAAGGTCACATCCGTCAAACTATGTTGATTTTTTGCCAATATCAAAATCATTTTCAAGTTCTTTCATTAATATTTTTAAAATGTGAATGAAATGGATTTAAAACAATTTTAAAGGTCACGCGTTTTACAATTCTCTATTTTTTACATTGAAAAATTTTTAAGGTCACATCTATCAAAATTTTGATTTTCAAGGTCAGGTTGATTTTTCACCAATGTCAAAATCATTTTTAGTTTTTTCATTAATATTTTTAAAATATGTATTTAACGGATTTAAAATTATTTTAAATCTAACATCTGTCTAAATTCAAAGGTCATGTTAATTTCTCAAAAATGTCAAAATTATTTTCAGTTTCTTAATTAATATTTCTAAATTATGTAGGTATAAAATTAATTTAAAATAATTTTAAAGGTCACATCTCTCAAAATTCGATTTTCAAGGTCATGTTGATTTTTCACCAATGGTAAAATTGTTTTAAGTTCTTTCATCAATATTTTAAAAATGTTTAAAATGGATTTAAATTAATTGTAAAATCAAAATGTCAGATTTTGATTTTTGTGACCTTTAAAATAAAAAAATTGACATTAATGGATTTAAACTTCAGGTTTTAGTGCGTTTTAAAGGAATACTTTTTAATTATTTTCTATGAATCCAAATCAAAAAACAAACAATAAAAATCATCCAAAAACCTGACCAGAACACGAATTAAAAACACTACCGGTGCACGGTAATTTGCATAATTTCTTCCTACTTAAGACTGCTAACTACAATGACTTAATTTCCACCCCGAAAACCCTTGTTCTTATTTAATTAGGATTAAACCAGCCAACTCTCTAATAATATTACCTTCAATTTGTATAATTAAACCATTCACCGGATTAATTTATGCAAAATATTAACCGTATGTTTTTATTGTTTTATTGCAGTATAAACAATGACGGCCTTACGCCATTGGACGTAGCGGTGCTAAGCAACAATAGGCCTTTGGTTAAGATGCTAATCACATTTGGTGCCATGGAGGGAAATAAATGTGAGTAGTTTTCACACATTTATTAATTAGTGCAAAATAAGAGAAAAAAGTGAAATTATGTTCTCAGGCTTTGAAAGGCTTCGTTAACTCTTATTGATAAAGTTTTTGTAATTTTATATTTCTGTTGATGTAGCAGAGCGGAAATTTCCCAAATGAGCCAACGATTTTTGATGTTGAAAGGAAAATACTTTTGATTCTACATAACTAAGATTCCATAATCTAATCAATTGCGTATTGTTTGTGCTACGCTACTGATTCAATTTTTCCCCAATGTAAAAATGATCATATTTTATTAATATTTTTAAAATATGTAAGAAATTGCTTTAAAATTGTTTTAAAGGTTACATCTGTCAATATTTTAGTTTTCAAGGACATGTGGATTTTTTGCCGATATCAAAATCATTTTAAGCTTTTCTGTTAAAAATATTAAAATGTAAATAAATTGGATTTAAAATAATTTTAAAAATTTTGATTTTCAAGGTCATGTTGATTTTTCACCAATGTCAAAATCATTTTTAGTCCTTTTATTAATATTCTTAAAATAAGTATGAAATTGATTTAAAATTATTTTAAAGGTCACATCTAACAAAAACTTTATTTTTAAGGTCATGTTAATTTTCTAAAATGTCAAAATAATTTTTTTCAATAATATTTCTAAATTATGGTCAATTAAGTCAAAATCATTTTTAGTTATATTTTTTAAAAGAAGTATAATATGGATTTAAAATAATTTTAAAGGTCATCTTTCTCAAAATTTTGGTTTTGTTCCCTTTTTTGTAATTTTATATTTCTGTTGATGTAGCAGAGCGGAAATTTCCCAAATGAGCCAACGATTTTTGATGTTGAAAGGAAAATACTTTTGATTCTACATAACTAAGATTCCATAATCTAATCAATTGTGTATTGTTGTGCTACGCTACTGATTCAATTAAATTAAAAAAAATATACACAATTAAACTAAGTACTAAACAGGTTCCAATTTTACCATGTTTTTGTTTTTGTCAGATACTTATAGTAATTTTACAATTCTGTATTGTAGAATTGAATTAAATCATTATTTATTTTATACAACTTCTCTTTGCATTTTTACTATATATCATTTTAATAATGTACACTATTAAAATTTTTTGTAAAATTGCAGTTATTTTGCAAAACAAAGGATAAGTAAAATTACAAAACAGTGTATACCAATACAAAATTAGAATACAATTTGAGTAAGTAATTTTACAATCTATATGTATAAATCCTACACGCATTGTAATTTTACTAAACAGTTTGACAGTTTCTAATAAAAAGCATCTCAGATTTACAAACATTTTTTGTAATTTGATTTGCTATAGTATGTACTGATTGCGACAATCACGTGATGTTCTTACATCTCGCCTCGGTTGACTTAGGTGGACAGTATATAAGCTCAGGTGTCTTTCGTTTTTGGTGTGTTCCAATACACCAAATTGCCCGACATTTATATGACCCAAAATAGGTCTATAGGTATTTGAAGTTGGTGGAACGCACTTAAAACAAAAACTCTGGCGAGGTAAAGGTTCAATTTTTTTTAATCTTTGCAGTAATGGGTCAAGAAAATTTCTTGAAGAAACTAAGAAAATTGCAGGTTTTTTTTCGTAGTATAATTACAAAACCATCATTCGTAAATTACTAAATATTTTTAGTGTAATTTCTTGTACAAAATAACAATATTTGTATTGTAATGTTGCGAAACGAATTTTCTTCAGTTCAGTAAAATTTATTTTGTAATTTTCTTAAACTGAGTTGAAATAAATTGTATAGTATAATACAATACACCATTTTAAAATTACTAAACAAATTTTTAATAAATGCTTAGTGAATTTCAACAAACGTTTTGTAATTTTCTCAAATTGAGTTGTAATGAATCGTGTAGTGAATTTACAAAACTGAGTTTTATTATTACTATATTGTGGTGCGTAAAAACATGATTAGTAAAATTACAATAGAAATTTTTAACATTGTCATTAAAAAACTGTGCAGAAATGTTTATTCGAACATTGTTATTAAACAAATGAATTCTTCTTAACGTCAAAAATCGTAGGCTTCTTTGGGAAATGTCTACTCAACCAAAAAAAGCAGCTAAATTATTAAATTCCCTTTAAATTTTAGTTTCAAGCACGGAAAAAATAGGCAACCACCTGAAACACTTGCTAGGGGAAGCCCAAATGAGGTTACAGGAATTGGGGGGTCTCCCAGAAGAACCACTGGGTGCCCCTTTAAATACCAGAGCGTCATTTTCTAGTATTATAGGAAACTACCCATCATCCGCCATGACAGGTATATTTTATTACATGTAATCACTTCATAGGTATTAATTTGTTTTTTCTCCAAAAACAAAAGGTTGTGCAGGAGGTGATACAGAAAAGCAAGCCCTCGCTTGGGAGAGGCGCTCCAAAACTCTAAAACGGTTGGTGCTCGGCTTCGCGCAAGCCAGGCCGCCGGATCCGCCAGGTTTGGTGTCTATTGACGTTACGTCGCACGCCAGTGTGACTGTACGATTACAGGAACCAATTCAAAGCGACTCAGCTATAGCTACCAAGTTTAAAGTCCAATGGTCGACGAGAGCCGACTTCTCCGTAATGACAGGCGAAACGGAGATACTCGACATGTCCAATCCCTGCTGCAACATAGATCTCACCCACGGCAGGCGCTATTTTTTCAGGGCGTCGAGCGGTAACCTCAAAGGTTACGGCGCGTATTTGTCGTCGACGCCGTCGTCTGTGATACCGTCCAGCTGGAGGGAGATAGACGGGAAGGATTCGAGATTCAGCAGCAGATTGAAGCAGCTGGAGCAGCTGATGGACGAGGTGAAGCAGGCGAGACCCGGTAGCGAGATTCTGGAGACTCCTGGACCGACTAGAAGAGCCCAAAGAAAGAAGACCACGATAAAGCAACTGTTTACAGCCGCCAGCAAATTTCAGAAGAACCTAAGAAGGGGTATATATTTGGCGTGCATTCTCTACCACGAAGACAAGGTTTTGGTGACGAACGAAGACTTCCTACCAGTGATAGAAATAGATGAGACGTATCCTAGTTGCATCCACTCTGATCTTCACTGGTTGATGAAGGTGGCCTGTACTTGGGACGACACTAAATCTCTACGATCTCACATGGAGAAAAACTCATCATCCGCCATACATTTTAGAACGAAACTTCTATCAGCCGTCCTCCAAATGCAATCGTCACTATGTCTGCAAGACTTGGGGCAACTGTACTACAAACCCTTAAGGGACTCACAGGGAACCGTGGTACTCAGTACCATAAACTATGTTAAATCACCCAAGAGCGTATCGGTGTTGAACTCCAGGTGGTTACCGAAGAACAAGGTCTTCAAGAAGATGGTACTGAGCGACGATAACAATATAAACGAGATACTCATGGCTTCCATACAAGAACAGATTACTTACCATCAAGTGTCAAGTTTGAAGCTAACCAAAGGACTGTACTTGAGTTACTTGAAGATGCAGAGCTCAGTGGATCTCATCCAAGTCGTTGTATCTGCGAAATCACCCAATATGTTACCACACTGCAAGATTAGGGAAAACCCCCATGTGTCTGCGTAAGTAGTAAAAAAAAAACCTACTATTCCCTGCTTAAAATACCCCATAGAGACCTATATAAAATAATCTATCGGGCGCTACCGGATTCAATATGTGCATTTGTCCATGGTTTTTTCCGGATACAGCCCGATAGAAAATTTATAGGAAATTACCTATACGCACACCATAACTTTTACATTTTCCCTATTGAGACCGAGAATAACACAATGAAGGATATACCGTACCTTCATTTGCAAGCTAACCATAGGGAAAATACATTGTAACTGGACCAGATAAGTCGCAGTCAACACAAAGCGAGAACCTTTTCAGAAATGATTTGGATGCGTCGTCGAGACATGCGTACAAAAACAAATTTTACCAGATTTACACCGCACAAAATAAAAAACAATAATAAAGCATCGATGTATGAAGCAAGGTCAACTGTTACGGCGCATGCTAGCATACTCGTCCACGCGTCCAAATCATTTCTACAACGTTTTTCGCTTCGTGCTGACTAAGACTTATCTGGTCCAGTTACAATGTATTTTCCCTATGGTTAGCTTGCAAATGAAGGTACGGTATAGGGATATCCCTATAGAACAACCATAAAACATTTGACAAAATTTTATTAAAACCTATGGGGTCCTATGAGGACACATTTATGTGTATTTTACCCATTGAAACCAATAGCAAATAAATCAAGGGTGGATATCCCTATAGAACAACCATAAATCCCAACTATGGGTCCTATACATACCGATACACCCTATAGAAACACCATACATTCCGATACAAATATCTATCGGTTTGAACAGGATCTCTATGGGGTATTTTAAGCAGGGTTGTCAATTTGAAAACATTTTCTTTTGTTGCAGTGAGGAATGGGAGTACTTGAAACAACAACACCTGCCCGACGTAGTGGATAACGCCACAGAACTACAACGAAATTTCCTGGAGCACGTGATGCTGGCTTCGAAGCGCCTTTTTAACTACATGGACATAAACAACGAAGAAGCCAACAATCATAGGTTGTACGACACCGAGGTCATAGATCTAACGGAGGATGTTAGTTTCATAGTCGTTTGTCCGTCGGCGGAGTTTTCTTGTTCCGTTCCTGGTCAAAGAGAGATACTTTTGCAGAGAGGCGACTTACTGAGTCTGCCCATACAGGTATTCGAGATGATTCATTTAAACACGTACCAAAATAGTATTATACGGAAGTACAGTAAGTTGAGCTGTATATTGGAGTTGGATCATGCCACAGCAAGCCACATGCACAGAGAAGCATTCTCCAACAGCGAGTTAGCCGCAGCTAAAGAGCGCTTGCACAAACTGCAAGATCTGCAAGGGAAACTGAACAACATCTGGAAGAGCGTCAGGTGGTTGATGGACGCCATAACTTTCGCTAGAGATCGTATTTCCTGTGGGTTACAAATGCGATTCATACTGGAAAAAGAAGTCGGCGTTTGCACGAGTCCAAAACGTAGCCTACTGCAAATACCGCCAAGAGACTCGAAGGTGGTTAAATCTACAGGTCGCGGGTCGTGGCCGGGACCTGGAAACTCCAGCAACCAATCGTCAAGCCTGATAAACTCCGAGTTTAGCAAAAGCGAGCAGCATTTGAGTACCAACGAGGCTTCCTCGCAGTACCTGAGTGCTTGTAGTGATTCCGACTCCCGAAAAAATAGTGACAGCTACAATAGCGACTACTTCACCTCACACTTGGTGCCGAGTCGTAGCGAAGATATGCTTTTTGCCATACCAACGTCATCAAGCAACAATAGGATTCGATGCAACACGGTTAACTCTACATCGGCTACCTCGTCTCCTTTGCTAAGCGTTAGACCAATACATGGGGGAAGCTTAGTTAGTGTTAACACTATGAATACCACGAACACATCCGATAGCTTACATAGCTTGTCCAGCGATTCGGATTCCAATCATCTGCCGATGGGTACTTCAACTCCGAACAAAAAAAATCGCGTTAAGATGGCTTCGTCGCGTAGCATGACGAATGTTAAAGGAAATGTTCTCGATGTAAGCTCTAAATCCGATACAACCCAACGTCCCAAACACCTAGATGTCGAAGCAGCCCTGCCATCGAACTTGGAGTACAGTCTGTCAAAAAGTCTCACCAACATCAAAAGCAATACAGAGGTGGATACGTACTTGAAACCCCTTCAGGAAGTCAAGCAAGAATCGAACTCTACAGACGGTATGTTTAAAGTGCCGTACGCGGAACAAGGCACTTCCAAGGAACTTCAGAGCGGCATCCTGCAAGTTTTCGCTGCATACGAGACCGGTTTAGCCAGTGGTACTAGTCTGAAGCTGCATGTGACGCCGCGCACCACAGCCAGGGAAGTTGTCGATCTCGTGGTAAAGCAACTCAACATGGCGGTGGTTTTGAAACAGAAAGACGGCCCCATTTACCCAGCGGACAAGCTGAAGAATTTTTGTTTGGTCGCCGTTATAGGTGCGAGAGAGAGGTGCTTGAGGGACGATTTTAAACCGCTTCAGCTGCAGAACCCTTGGAAGAAGGGGAGGCTGTACGTTAGGCAAAAACAGGACGTATTGGCGGCTTTGGAACACAGCAGCAAACACAGTGCTGTATTGTAAATCAAATGATTTAAATCGTCCTTTCTAACTGTTAGTCAAACTTTTGATGGTGCTAGTAAATGAAAGATTTGTCTTATGAATAACCTAATAGAGTGTATTATGTATAATAGTCCTTATGGTTCTTTTTTTGAGAATACTGTGATTTGTTGATGATCTGGACCATTAATTAATATAATTTCTGACTGATTTTTTATTTTAAATAAAGTGTATGCTCTCTATATTGTAATATCCAGTACAAAATGATATGTAACAGGGGCATTATGAAACCTTTAATGTATAGGCTATAGCGTTGCTGTTCGAATATATTTATAAAAAAAGACTTAGAGACATCCCCTGTAGTTTTTAATTTTAAAACGTCCATTTGCTCATTTGTAGGGTAAGTTACGAACACCAAATACCTTAAATGTTTATTATTAGCATAAATGTTAAGCTTACAACAAGTCCTGTCTAGAAAACCATATCATAGAATTGTATGACGAAAATTTTATTATTTTAGTACAAATATATTGTGTTAGCAAATTTTATAAATGTATATATTAAATGAAATTATATATGTATAGAAAGTATATTATCGGTACAGTGCTTTGGAAAGAACGAGTTTTTCCAGAGCATTGTATATTTGTTGTTTGCACAGATCAATTGTATAGATTCTAAAATAATCTAATAAAAACGTTAAAGAATAGACTATCTTTTATTTTATAATACTGTCAAATTGACATATTTTATGTTATCTTTTACAAATAACTAATAATATTCCTAATTAAAAATGGCTAAAAAAGGCAGTACCGTGATAACCCTGCCTCAAATGGTGGATTTAGCCCTTAACTCTCCAGAGGTAACGCTTCCACTAACCCCTAGCCCCATAATTAACCCCTTTATAGATAGGGATAGTTAATTTTACAGTTTTACACTCCCTATTGCATGTAATAGTACAACAGCTCGAGTTATCGGAATGCAGCGTCGAATTCAGAGGTAGCGACAGCGATAGATTGCAGAATTACATATCGACGGCAAAACCTGGACCTATTATAACTTTAACCGAGTACACTGTCGGTCAGGATGGCCAAGAGAAGAAAGCGATCAGAAAAAAGCGTAAGCAATACGAACAAAATCGTGATAAAAGCGTGTTAAGAATTGTTGTAGGTATGGCCGACGAGAAGGGACAGGCCGATGCAGCTCAGTCGGAGAAAGATTCCAAGTCCTTGCAGACCGTTGTGGTCGTGGAACAAAGTTCAAAGGTGGATCAGACGGAGTCGCCGCATTTTTCTGTGGCTGTAACGCAGGACCACTACGACCACCTCATGGGTGATATAGATGAACTAAAAGAAAAGGTGCTTGAGCTCTCGGAGTTACCTGCAAATATAGGCCTTGTGGAAGCCTTGAGGTACCAAACAACACTTATTATACTACACAGCAAACGGAAAAATATAGTGTTTTGGATGACGCCACGTTTGAATACAGTTTTCTAAATCTCGCCAGGGTATAGAGTTGTATTCGTCAGTCGAGCGTTTCAATACTCTCCACAGTATAGAGGTCGTAATTTCACTTTTTAACTAGTATTAATATGAAAACTATTTTGTGCTTAAAAAAAAACTATATATAGTATATATACGACATGATTGTGATTTTTTCATTTTATTAATTAATTAAGCTGTGTTGAATATTTTTACTAAAGGAATAATTGCCAATGGGCCATTAATTCATTTGTTCGTAGATGCTACAATATCCTGCACTGGTGTGTACTTTTTCATCAACCAGATTTAAATATTGCTGTACTAACATATACCAATGGAGATAGTGCAGGGTCTACCAACAGACCTCATTACTAAATTATTAAAGTTTAATAGCACATCGATCATTTTTTCAACATAACCTCTAAAATTTTTAATACAAATATAGGTACTTCATAAAATACATAAATATACTTTACATCATATCCTCTGTGCTTTACATACCCGAGTTGTTACGGTAAATAAAAATCAGACAAAGGAACCAAAGAAAGGAACTATTTTCAACAAAATCATATGCAGAAATGAGAAAATTCAAACTACTTGCATCCATCAAAAGATCAAAACTTCTTGCAATATTACACCCTCTTTTTATACTCTCAGAAATATTGACTAGAACAGTATTAGAGAGACTCCAGTTTCTATAACTTGGTAGAGTAAAGAGAAGTCGAAACCGTTGCGATATTGCATTGCGCTGTAAAATTCGAAAAGCTTAAGTTTCTATGTCTCTGAAGAGAATAGAAATCCGAAGTTGCTTAACCATTGGACTGAACCCTTTTTCAATAATTTCTAGAGACATAAATGACTGCACCATTTGACAGGGTCGAGTTTTTACCTCTCTGTTGAATATAGAAAATTAAAATAATGTATCTTGTAAGACACCATTGAGTTTGACTTTAAATATAGTCGGGCATAGGTATAGAGCCGAAAAATATAAAAACAAAGCACGATTCAATACAGTTCTGATAAAACTTTAAGATTTAGTATTCAAACGCGGAGTCATCCTATACAGTTCTATATTTTTCCGTTTGCTGTGTAGCGAGTAAAGATAATATAATCTGTATAGAGCCGCTGGAAAAGACAAACCTTCACCTGTACTGGATATGTTTCACATATTAACCTTAAACAAACGCATGGACGCTGCTGAGCAAGGCATGGAGAAATTAGGAACCATTATAGAAGATCTAGCGAAGGAAGCTAAAGGGGAAGGACCTCTAGTGCATGGTAACCCATTACATAACCCATATACACAGTTTATAACATTTGATGTTGCAGCTACAGCCACTGTAGACCCGGAGGCTCTAAAGGGCTTGGAAGAGAGAATAACTAATCTTGAAAACGTCATAGGTGATGGTAACATTATTATCAACCAACCAAGTGAACCCGGTGAAGAGCAACCGGCGGATACTGAACCTTCCCTGCTGAAACAATCGATCGGCAGTGGAATAGATCTTCTAGGGTGGGTGAGAAAGCATTAAAAGCACGAAATTAATATTTGTTCTTAGCATAAAACTCTCGGAAACTCCCATAGCGGAGGCCATGGACATAATACAGTCGGAGTTGCAAAGGCTTAGAAGGATTTGCGGGAGCGAGTTCATGCAAACCATAAAAGACCTGGAGGCGTTGAAGAATGCCATGAATTGTACCAATTTAAGTTATCGATGAATAAAATGAAAACCTTGTGTAAATTTTAGCCGATGATGCTCCCCCAGAAGTAAGGATAACCCAGGTTGAGATACAGTTAAACGCTGTCTTGGAGCAGATTGCTTCACTGGATACCATGTACAATAACCAGATAGCTATACTAAACGAAAAGGTGATGTCTGGAGGTGAAGATAAGGTTGACAGGTATACTTTTAATTGCCACATCAAATTACCAAAAATAATGAATGTACTACAATTAAAGGAACGAACAAGCCGAGGTGGAGATATACAATAAGCTAACAGCTTTGAACGATGAGATCCATAATGTTGAAGACACGGTGCAAAAACTCTGGGAGGAAAGGGAAGGTCGCCAGGCTCTCCTAGACGTAAAACAACCTCCCCTCAACCATAACACTATGATGATAACTAATAACTAAATACCACAGGTAATCGAAGAAACCCTCGACATACTAAAACTACAAAAATGCGACAAAGAAGACGTAGAGGAAGCTCTGGCCGACAAAGCCGACGTCTGCCTGGTCAACAGAAAAGTCTCCAACGACATTTTCGACGAGGTTATCGAGAAAATAAACGAAAAAATCGACGATATATACGAGAAACTGGCCATACAGAACGAGCTGTGGACCGCGCAAGCCACAGAGTTCGCTGAAGAGCTCAAAAACAAAACCAACAACTGGGAGCTGCAAGAGTTGAGAGCCTACATAGACGAAAATCTGAGCATTCTGAGCGCTAAGATTCAGAAGTTGGCCGAAATGAAGGACGATATAGAGGCGGCTGGCGCGAAGAGTAAATTCCTGAGGAACGTTAACTGCATTTCGTGTGATACCAAGGTTGTTATGCGTAAAGAATTCGACCCCAGCGCATTTCCCAAGTCTAGCGGAATGCCTAATCCCGGGAAAAGTATGGGGCCATATTTGGCCTATGAATTGGATCAGATGAGGAAGTCGCAAAAATGGTATTCATGTTCATTGTAATACAGAAATGTTATACTTTGTGTTGTAGTTTTGGCGATAAGAACAAACAAAAATTGCTTCAACAAACCATAACCACCGGGAGGAGTGATAAATCTGAGTATGTTGTATTTAGATACAGGGTTTCCTTTTAACAGTTTTGTTTAGAGATCAATTTTGCAATCGCTACTGTGGAGGTAGCCACACGACAACTACACCAATGCAAAGAGTCACCAGAGGTGGTCATTTCCTCGAGCAGTGGGGACCTGAAATATCGCCAGTGGTTGATGAAACCATCCGGGGAACTGACGGAAAGGTACCACCAATATTTTCAATCGGAAAATCATATATTTTAAACTTTATTTTCATAGATGTACAAGGGTCGCGATGACGCCAAATTAAAGACCCTTTTAAACCAACCCAAAGAGAAACCTGTTGAAGTCAAAAAAGAAGACTCTGGGGAGAACAAAGCTAGCACCCTAGGCAATCTTGTAGCAATCGCTGAAGCCGGTAAGTAACACTTTTCTGGTCATTAATAATTAATAAGTATTATTGTTGTTTTATTAGCTGGCGGTCGTAAGTATAGTTTGTTTTATAGTTTGTTAATATAAACTAATTTCCTGTATTTTGAATCAAAGGAAAAGCATCCACTGCGAGTGGCAACAGAAGTAGTATTAGTATGTTATATAATATATATTAATCCACAAAAAATAAATCAAAATATTATAGAGAGAGCTTCGGTAACGTCTGCACCTACGGAAGCACAGCGAAGCAAACAATCTTTAGCAAGGCAATCCAAAGGCTCTGAAAGAAAGTCAGCGGGTTCCAAACAATCCATCAAGTATAATAATCTTCCACATAATTCTATAAACCTAAACGCTTTTCAACAGAGATGCACCTGCAGAACCTGAACCTCAACTAGATCAAGCCCCCCCTCAAGAAGTTGAGTTAACTAGCACCATACCTGATGAAGCTCCACCCGCTGAAGTTGAAGCACCCCCGGAAGCTGCAGCACCTGTTGAAGCCGAAGCTCCTTCAGAACCTGCAACAGAAGAAAATGAGCAATAAATGTGTTTCAAATAAATAACCTCTTCAATCAAAATTCGGTAGTATTATTTGTTCACCCAGTGTACTACTGTCAAACCCTAACACTGTCAAAGTATATTTTTCCCGATTTTTTCACAAGCACAAAAATGTCTAAAAGCACCATAATAACTCTCCCACAGATGGTGGATTTGGCCTTGAACGCCCCGGAAATTGGTATTGTGAACTTTTCCGTCCTCCACTCAGTTTTGCATGTTCTAGTCCAACAAATGAATCTCACTGACTGTAATGTTGAGTTCAGAGGCAGCGACAGCGAGAGATTGCAAAATTACATCGCTTCGGCAAAACCAGGTCCTATTATCGCTCTTACCGAGTACACTGTGGGACCTACTGGCGAGGAAGTCCTTAAATCAAAGGAAGAAGAAAAAGGCAAAGCTGATGAATCGCAGACGGAAAAAACCGAAGAGGCTAAAAGTATAGTGGTGATAGAGCAAAAATCGCAAACAAGAACCGACACCAAATCACAGTTCACCATGGCCATAACGCAAGATAGGTATGAGAATCTCGTAGGCGATATTAAAGATTTGCAGGAGAAAGTACAAGAGTTGGCTGAGTTGCCAGGAAATTTGGGATTAGTAAATACAATTAGGTCGGAGAAACCTTCTCCAGTATTGGATATGTTTCACATAATGAAGATATCCAAAAGAGTCGACGCCTTGGATGCCGGAATGAAGAAGATATCTTCCCTCGTGGAGGATTTAGCGTTGGAAAAAAAAGGTTACTCTATTCCACATTTTCTAGTGTTATTATAGCAACGTCTTTACAGGTGAAGGGCCCTTGATGGATGAAAGTAAGTACTTCCAACACTTTCCAAAAAAATCTACATTAGGTATATTTTATCGCCACAGAAGATACCTTGATCAGAAAAGAAGACATTATGGAACTAGAAGCACGGTTAGTCAAACTAGAGGAAGGAGGATTAGTATCCGCATCTCCAGCCAACCTTGAGAGAAGGGTATTTATTTCTCCATCGAGCAACAAAATCAGGTCATCAACTTCCAAAAACCAAACACCTAGAAGCTCAACTGATGGGGCAAATATCGACCAAGAGCATGAGGATGACGCCACTACGCGTGCAGAGACAGTCATTGACTTTGGAGTGTATTTAAAGAAACATTCAAATATTCCATATAAGATCTTATGTTTTTAGAGAAGATCTCTCAACTCTCCCGATCAATGAAGCCATTTATTTAATACAGAAAGACCTGGAATTGTTTCATCATCACGTCGATAATCTTTTCGGTAAGATGTCCAAAGACATAAAAAACCTGAAGAATATGGATTTAGAAGAACAATTGAAGAAAAAGGAAGAAGAGGGCGATGACCTAGCTGAAATTAAACCACTGGCAGGTTCGCATGCTCCGCAAGTGGATGAAAATCTCGATAAAAGATTACGGCCTTTGGAAGAGCAATTAGCGAATCTAAAGAATATATCCGACACGTTATGGAGCGAAAGATCAAACATCTCAAATATGATAGACGTATTTTCAATGCATTTAATGGTGTACCAACTTTAAACGTTTTATTTTTTGTAGGCAATCAAAAACAATATCATGACCATGGTGACAAACCTGAAAGCTGACAAGGATGAAATGGATGACGCTCTCCTGGAGAAAGCAGATTTGTGCCTTTTGGACGAGAAAGTATCCAAAAATCAGTTGGATGAGGTGATTGATGAGTTGATGAACAATATAATGGATAACGGTGGACAGTTAAGCAAAAAAGTATACATTTAAAAGTTGTTTTATATTTTCTCAAACAAAAAATATGTATTTAGCTCGATGAGTTAGCAATTCAAACAGCTGAAGTTACTGAAGAGGTCAAGACCAAAATGGGCATCCAAGATTTGGACGGTTTTAAAGACCTAACCAACGCCAAATTTGCTTTGTTGAGCGAAAAAATAAAGGCCCTGTCGAACCTTAAAGACGATGTGGAAGCCGCTGGGGCCAAGACGAAATTCCTCAAGTAAGAAAAACAATATTCCTTCCTACCACTAACAAACGAAGATTTTCGCAGAAACGTCACATGCATATCGTGCGATCAGGAGGTAAAAATGCGTCGAGAAATCGACTCGACGGCGTTCCCGAAAGCTCCAGCTTTGCAGACCACGGGAAAAAGCATGGGAGCTTATCTGTCGTACGAGCTGGATCACCTAAGGCGTATGCAAAAGTGCACCAACAAAAACAAGAGCCTCAACGTGCTGGAACAAGCGTTAAAGTTTGGAAAGCTGGACCGACCTGAGTACGACTACCGCAACTTGAAGGGTTCAAAATAAAGAGATTTTTTCAGGACCGATCACATATGTAATAGATACTGCGGGGGTAGTCACACAAACACGACGTTTGAGCAGAGGGTTTCCAGGGTTGGGCATTTTTTGAATCAGTGGGTTCCAGAATCGACAACTTTAAAGGATGGTGGCATCAGGGGGACAGATGGAAAGGTATGGGTTTTGATGAGATGAATCAAGTGGTGTTTTTAAGGAATCCTAAACAAAAGTACTACGCTAAAAGTAGCACTATTCTCATCTTCAAGAAATATTTAGTTGAGTTCTAAGATTAGAAGGAATTTTAAAAAAATCAAAAAGGATTTTGAAGGGGGCAAGTAGTACCTACTTTTAGATGGAGTAAAAAGTTTGTGGAAAAAACACCGTGTGATGTTTTTTCCCTTTGGATTATAATTTTTCAAAAACCCAACGTGGAGAAATCAGGTCGAAATTTATTTCTTAGATGTACAAGGGACGCGAATGTGACGAAAAAAAGGAGGTTATAAAGCAAAATCAAGAAACTGAAATGGAGATTGCTGAAGTGTTGGAGGATTTAGAAGCATATGATGCACAGTCGAAGGAAGATTTGTCGACAAATATAATAAAAAAACCGATAAGTACGGTGTTTGTACTGTATAATGTTGAATTAATGGTTTTTAATGTTTTAGTATCTGAACCAATCAAGTCTCGAATGTCCATTTCTTCTCGACTATCCATGTCTCGACCATCCATGTCTCGACCATCCATGTCTCGACCATCCATGTCTAGACCGTCTATTTCAAGTAAATATTACAAAGTTTTAATGCTTATGATGATAGGCGGCCGGTCACGATTTGTCACGCCCGAGGAGGGGACAAAGTAAATCGAATTAAAATGCTTATTTCTTCCATTTTTAGTCAGATTATTACAAAATTTAATCGGAAAAAAAATTGTTGGGGGGGGGTTCTTTAAATTGTCACATTTTGTCACGGGTATGGATGGGGTCAATTTTAGCTATTTGTAGCGTCAGGAGATTTATGGACGGCCCCCAATTAAGTTTGGGAATTTTGAAAGTTTTATGAATTTTGAACATTTTGGAAATTTTAAGTTTTTTGATTTTGTCACGAGGGAGGGAGAGGGGGTCAATTTTAGCCATTAGTAGCGTCACGAGATTTATGGACAGACCCCAACTTTTGTAAAAAAAAGTATCAATTTGTGATTTTAAATCTTGCCTTGAAGATAATCAAATGAAAAAACTGCTTAAGAAAATTTTTGAATAATATGTAAATTTCGAAAATTTTGGAAATTATAAGATTTGGGATTTTTTTTTAATTTAAGCTGTGCGAATTTGTCTTACCATTTTTTAAATGCCTTGCTTTGAAGATAATTAAGAATTTTGTAAATTTTGAAAACTTAAAATTTTTAAAATTTGGTAAATTTTCAAAATTTGGTAAATTTTCAAAATTTAGTGAATTTTAAATACGTAGTTTGGGAATTTTAAAAATTTGTGTTGTAGATTTTAAAAATTCTAAGAATTTTGAAAATTAAAAAAAAAATAATTTATGCTGTGCGAATTTGTCCTTTTTAAATGCCTTGCCTTAAAGATACTTTAACGAAAAAACAGTTTTTTTGAAAATTTGGTAAATTTTTTAAATTTAGTAAATTTTAAAAAATCAGAGATTTTGAAGATTTTCAGTTGTGAATTTTAAGATTTTTTGAATTTTGAAAATTTTGTAAATTTAAAAAAACAGGTTTTTTTGAAAATTTTGTAAATTCAGTATATTTTAAAAAAATTGAGTATTTTGAAAATTTTCAGTTGTGAATTTTATAAATTTTTAAAATTTTTGACATTTTTTAAATTTATGCTGTGCGAATTTGTCCTACCATTTTTTAAATGCTTTGCATTGAAGATAATGAAAATGAAAATTTTCAGTTGTGAATTTAAATTTTTTTTGGAATTTTGTAAATTTATGAAATTTTGGAAATTTTAAGATTTTGGACATTTTTTTAATTTATGCTGTGCGAATTTGTCCTACCATTTTTTAAATGCTTTGCCTTGAAGATATTTAAACGAAAATTTAGAAAATTTTGTGAATTTTAAAAAAATTGTGAATTTTAAAAATTATAAAAATTTTGGAAATGTAGGAAAGATTTTAGATATTTTTTAAATTTATGCAGCGAAAAAATGTCTCACCTGTGCGAATTTTTCTCAATTTTTTTAATTTTTCCTACAATTTATCTTTGAACAGCAAAATAAATGGTACGTACTTAAAACCGTTAAAAACTATTTTCGGTATTTATCCCTCATTATAAATAATGTACTAATAATCGTTACTTACCTCTGAAACTTCGTGCTCTCCTTATACTTAAAGGCGTTTTCATATTTTTTCGTGGCACGAACTGATTCGTAAAACAGTTTTACCTCAAACTACGATTAAATTTCGTTGGCCAAATATAATTTCAAGCCAATTCTTTTTAGAATAGACAAATAGACATTTTCGGCAGATTGTATAGTGTTTATTTTTTAGGAAAATCAAGATCTTCGAAAATATAATTATTTGTTTTATATGTAAATAAAATGATTTATAAAATCAACCTTTGTTTTTCTTTGCAATATAAATAAAAGACAGTGTAGGCAACATAATAAAATATATTTCATTTCAAAAATCATCACATAATCTATACACATGTAAATAATACTCTGTTTCTTATAAAACAGATATCATCATCTTAATATATCCCTTCTTAATAAAAAAGTATATACATTACACCTAATATAACATATCTTTTTGTACAAAGGACAGTATTTTGGCAAAAAACACCAAGAAGACACCACAAGGGCACATAATTTCCATTAATTTCCAAAATTTAAGCCAAGTGTTCAACCAAAGGCTCATAAATTCTAATATACTATTTTAACCCTACTGACTTTGATATTTGCTCGTACAAAGTCCAAGCCATGGCGGCCATTAAAGTGCGACGCAACATTCTAGGCACCATACCTTTAAAGTAACCCTGTACGCCGTATTTACCATGCACATAAACGGCCACACTCCAAATCCCATTGAATTTATTCGGGTACAACTGAATTTTGGTTTTCAGTACATCAGCGGGCTGAGTGACTATGGAAGCCAAAATTCCGGAGGAAACACCGCAAGTAAAATGTATGGGTGAGGCGTAAGCCGAGTTCAACAAATCTGCAATAAAAAAATGATTATTAGCAACATAAAAACTAAAAAAAAAAACTAAAATATTTACCTTCAGGTATCATTTGTTTGGTCTGAGAATAAAACATCAAATACAGCCCGGAAAAGGGGGCATCTCTGAACAAAGTGGGCACCAACCCACAAGTCATGCCTCTGAACCCCTCAGTGCGGTAAATTTCTTTCAGTGCGGAAATAACGCCATTATAACCGTATACACCACTCTCATATCTGAAAAAAAAATAAAACTATAAGAAAAGATTTTTCAAAATATAGGCAACGTTGCCAAGTAATTTTAAATTGTTTTCACAGTGTTGCCAATGGTTTTTACAGTGTTGCCAAGTTATTTGTTTATTTTCCATTAAGATGTGCAAATTTTTTGACTACTTGACAATGTTATGTTTCTAAGTAATTGGCATTGTTGCCAAAATAAGGTGAGATGTTGCCAAATGTAAATGCAACGTTGCCAAGTTTAAAAAACAAATTCAATTTGTCAAAATTAGTCCAACAATTTTATGGCAATATTGTCAATGCGTTTTATGCATTTTACAAGTTTTATGAAGTTTGTAGGCAAAATAAGTTAAATTACAGTGTTGCCAAGTAATTTTCAGTTTTGAGCACAATGGGCAAATTTTGATGCCACGTCAGGTTGTATTTTTTAATGCGGCCAATTAAAAAAAATCATTATCGCTAAAATTCAAGTTCAACGTTGTCAAATGTTAATGCAATATTGCCAATGCGTTTTATATTTTTTTTAGGAAAACATTGCCAAATTCAAGTTAAATTACAGTGTTGCGCATAATTTTTAGTTTTTAATCAAATGTGCACATTTTTGAGGAAAAATTGACAAATTAATATGTTGTTACCAAGTTTAGGTGCAATGTTGCCAAAATTAAATGCAACGTTGCCAAGTTGTCTTTTTTTAATTGTCATTAAAAAACAAAATAATTAATTCTAGTTCTGCTGGACAAATGTCATTTTTATAGCAAATCGTCAAATTTTAATTTGATATGTTGTCGCCAAGTTTATGTGCCATGTTGCCAGAGTAACGTTTTACAATGTTGACATTTGTTTGCACATTTTTTGTACAAGTTTTTTTGTCGTTTTTATACCAAAATTGACAAATTAATACGTTGTTGCCAAGTTTAGGTGCAATGGTTCTAAAATTAAATGCAACGTTGCCAGGTTTTCTTTTTTTAAGTGTTGTGATTAAAAAACAAAATTAATTAGTTAAATGTAATTTTTATGGCAAAATCGTTAAAATTTAATTTAATGCGTTGTCGCCAAGTGTATGTGCGATGTTGCCAATATAAAAGCAACGTTGCCAAAGTAACGTTTTACAATGTTGACAGTTTTTTTTGTCATTTTTATAATACTTGGTTGCCAAGTTTAGGTGCAATGCTGCCAAAATTAAATGCAACGTTGCCAAGTTGTCAAATGTAATTTTTATAGAAAATCGTCAAATTTTAATTTAATACGTTGTTGCCAAGTGTAAACGCAACGTTTCCAGATTAATTTGTTTACAATGTTGCCATTTTTCGAAAAAAAATAGTGTCAAAATTTATTTTCGTCTTTGTCAAATGTAATGTTTATAATGCGTTGTTGTCAAGTGTAAGTGCGATGTTGGCAAATGTAATCGCAAAGCTGCCAGAATAATTAGTTTACAATGATGCCATTTTTCAAAAAAATTAAACTCTCAAAAAGTGTTGTCATTAAAAAACAAAATTTGGGTTCATCTTTGTCAAATGTAATTTTTATAATGCGGTGTTGCCAAGTGTATGTGCGATGTTGCCAAATGTAAACGCAACGTTGCCAGAGTAATTTGTTTACAATGTTGCCATTTTTTTCAAAAAAAATTAAACTTCTCAAAAAAATTACCTTGTTTTGACTACGGTGATGGGTATGAGGGCGGCGCCGCTCATGCATCTGGCAACCATGCCGATGGCGACGGATTCCAGAGCGGAAGGGTTTTTTTCGGAAAAATATTTGGATTTTAGGTAGTCCAAAGAGCAAAAATAGAGGCCCACGCCGGGTACGCATCTGGTGATTGAGGGGACCATGCCCCTCCACAAACCGCGCAATTGTTCTTGTTGGAGGATGTTGGAGAAAATGGCAACCATGGAGAGAGTGCCATTGCGACCGCTGTAAAGAAGAAGTGAGGTTAGTTATTGTATTTTATAATATATTACTTAAATGTGTTTATTTGTTAAAAAACTGATACTTACTTTATTAGAGCTGGGGTGGGGTTTTGAAGTCTAGTTTTGACCAAGTCCAGGGGTTGAAATAGTACAGTAGAAAAAGTTCCGGAGAAGGAACCAGCCAAAAAAGATTTGACAACGGGATACTATAACAAAAAAATATTAATTAGCACCACAAAAATCAATTAAACATCAAGGACTTACATTAGATATGATATCCATGACTTTAAGTACTATACAGTCTCATGTAAGTTATATAACAGCCTTATTAGGGTTTATTTGGGGGAACTTAGGCAAAAGTATCAGAATAGTCTGAATAGTAGATAGGGTTAACTCTAAATTTTGATATGATAGACATTCTTTCTCTCTGTAGATATGAAGACATTTATACGACTTTTATAACAACAATTCAGAAGAAAAAACACTTAAAACAATGAATACAACTTTATACAAGCTCCAAGTAATAAAAAACTATAAAAATACCATAAATAGAAAGTAATTCTTACAACAAATAACACTGAAGCAAGACTAGTCCAACAAGTGATAAGCAAGTCTTTAAATACTCTGGACACTAATTAGCGATAACATTAAGATAACGCGACCCCCAGTTGGTAAATTTATATCGCGTTCTATTTGTTTACTCACATCTTTCAATATGACCCCCTTTTCAGGATCCGTCCCCCCCTCAGACACCTCCTCCATACAATTTTATTACGTCTATTTTTTTTCATATAAAAAATTGTTTTGACCTTAGGTACATAACCTCAAAACACCTGAGTTTTCCCGCAGGTTAAAAAACCGTTGGATAAAAATTATATTAAAAGAATTCTTATATACAGGGGGCAGTCGAAAACAATTTGGTAAGTCTAGGATAAAAATCAGTCATTTGAACAACTTTTTATTTCAATTTCGGTAACATTTGATTAAATTAAAAAGATCCAGAAAAGGAATACAAAAATTGCATCATCCTAAAATGATAAATGAGTCTATTTGCTAAAGTTAAAAGTCAATGATAAGGCTATAGGGGGTCTGATATCTCTTCGTGAGGGGCAAAGATTAAATAAATAAGTCTGTTTAAATGAAAAACAATGCGAGCACAAGGAAATAATAACCTTGGTTTAATAATATAAAAGTTTTATGTAGTGGAAAAATTGGAATAAATTATTGTTGTTGGTAACAAGCTGTGACAAGGTCAGAGAAAATTGCCTGGATTTTAGATACTTTCTTATTTAAAGTGTTATAACTTTAAAACCAAATAATATTTTTAAATAATTATTTTTTTATTTTGTTAACAATTCTTTAAGGGTTATTTTGACATATAAAAACTATTTTTATCATATTTTTAAAGGGTTGAAACCTTTATTTTTCCAAAAGGCTACAGATGAAAACTACTACTACTACTAAAAATTCTTATTTCATTTTATAAAACACGATTTAAGGATTATTTGAACATTTAAAAAATATTTTTTTAGTTGTTTAAAAGGGTGATATTGTTATTCTTGCAAACCTCTACAAATAAAAATAATCCTGACGTTCATTTAACTCCTACTGTAACTTTCAAAAAATATTTTTAAATAGAATTTTTATTCCCTATAGTACCTAGGCAATTTACCTTCCTTTTAAAATAATTTTACCATAATTTTAAACATAAAAAAACTTATATGAAACTGTCTATAAAAAATGATATAGAAAACCATATACATACCTCAGTTCTGTAAGTCATCTTGTAGGTAAATAATAATTATTAAATCCTTAAAGGAACTCAACACTTTTCAAAAACTTCACAAAAATGCTCGCAACAAACACCTAGGACGATAAATTAGCGAATGCTTAAAATTCCCAACGATCCTTTATTAAAAGAAATTTCCTTATCAATCAAATTGTAATAAAAACATATTTGTAATGATTGTTATTAATATTTGCTGGGGGTATGTCAAAAGGTCACCGAAAACAGTTGCTACACAGAGTTTTACCGTCATTACATTAGCGGGGTACATAATCAGTTTTGTTTTTGTACATTTAATTTTAGCACAACAACATATTTTAATGGTTTATATTTTTGTAAAGTGTAATGTATTCCACGTTTTAAGGAAAACAAAGCCATTTGGAAATACACAAGGTCAAGTAATTTAATATTTGCTAATTTTGCAAAACAGTAGTAACCATTCTTCTTCTTAATTCTGATCACAATATATATTTGTGATCCTTTAGCTTGATTTAAAAGCTATTTTGCCAGCAACAGTAGTATATTTCTTTATACTGGGATACCTGTAACAGGGTTAAGATCAGGGTGGAATTCCACCCTGGTTAAGATGAAAGATCATCTTTCAAAGATGAGCTTGACATGGTTGTCAGATGTATTTTATGACAGTTTGTGGTGGAAAATTATATTATATTAATAGTGTTAAATAATTTTTTTAACTGATAAATATAAAACTTATGTAAAATAGGGAAATGACCTATGTCATTTTATCTATCTATTAAATTATATTTAAAGATAAACTATTTTTAACTTAATTTACGAAATATTTATTAATTTTTGCACGTGTTAGATCAGGACATTTCAATCACCAGTATCAAAGAAATAATAGGTAAAATCCTCAAAAGTCACAAATATGGATATGTTAATAATTAATTAATAAATGTAATAAAATAAAGCTACGCCACTGTGTATATTTTGATATACAATAATTATTCTTATCGCATTTTTCAAGAAATAAAGACAAACTGTATCCAAAGCAAAATTTACGTCAGATTTAAGAAGTTGTTACTACAATAAAATTACAAAACAATACTTTTATATGTATGTACGAATAATATGTTATATTTATCGATAATTTAAAATGGCAATTATTGATTTTTTTAGTCGGCATTTTAAAAAGTTTTTTTTCTCAGTAGACAAAATAGTTAACTTATTTATTTTGGAAAGATAAGGCCCCCACAGATTTATGATGCGGCCACCCAACTAGCATTTATGGTGGCAGATACGTAACTGCTACTATCAAAGCCACTACAAAGGGGGCGGTGACCATCGGCGGCTACGTTGTATATTCGTAGCTGCTAAGTAACTGCGACCAAAATGGGGAAAGATTTTGAGTAGCCGGGTAGTGTCTTGGGTAGTTTTTGCCACTAAAAGAGTTACTACGATATGGCACTATAAAGTAGCCTACCGTTGAATGCGACTTATCTGTTACGAAGCTGCCTAGTCGCGGGTTCGTGGCAGCCTAGTGTTTTGCCACCGACATGTAGAACTTTCATTAAACTGTTAAACTTTATTCGCAGCGACCTCTTCAGTTTCACACTTTATAAAAATAAATGTCATGATGGAAAGTAATTATGAAAGCCATTATTATTTTTTTGTTATTTACCATGCGATTTTAACGCCTATTGTGGGTCAATTCCAAAACGCAATCGACTTTACTGAATAAAATAGTGGGTTTATATGACAAAATTTTCGAGCGCCTTTCAAAACATTTCAAATTATTAAATTATTTGCAATAGAAACTCATGTAGTAATTAAAAAAAAAATTAATTTGCTTAAAACTGGCGTGAAACTTTAAAATATTAGTCCACCGTCACAAATAACAAAATATCTAAGGAAAAAATCTTTAGTTTAGGTATATTTAGCTTAAAAACGCAAAATGTTTGAGCCATTTGGCTGTTCGTCTGAAAAGTCATGAAAAAAATATGGCCGTTTAATCCGAAAAATACTTTATAGTTCCATATGCTTCCACAAAGTACCGGGAACAATAATATATTAGGCCAACCCTACCCGTTTGGAACTTTAAAATCTTCGGATTGATAAAGTGACAATTGCAACTACCCAGAGACGACTTTATGGAAACAATAACTTTTTGGGAACTACATGGTCCACGATTCTTTGGAACATAAAGTGATTTTTTCCAAGAAAGTTCCCTGCGCCACTAAATTGCCACTTAATTGCAGCGTTTATGCTACACCGATCGCGGCGTGCCACTATAACGTTCCGCCTTGTCCTTTGAAGTTCCCGTTTGGCGACGCGAGAATCATATTTTTTGTAAAATGCAAATTGAATATTATCAAACCTAATGTTTTACTGGTTATTGCAATTCTTATGATCACATGACAATTATTCATTTATTTTCAAAAAAATTAATTATTATAAAAAAACAGGACCCACACCGTTTATGACGTCACTTCCGTCTCGTGTCGTTTTTTCTAGGTTTATTAATTACTCTCTTAAATCTTGAAACGTTCTCTTCCACTTAATCTTCGAATTTGAATCCACGACTTAAGTAGAGAGCATACAATATTCATTTTTACATAGCCCAAATACCTACAAGTAAGGCAGAATGAATAACATTCATCAGCCCAAGATTTGAACGCTTGACTCAGGTGTAGAAATCAGAACATACATCAACTTTGACTGCAAATACTTCAGGGAAGTATTGATAAACTTGACCCATTAAAAATATTTAGCACCTTGAATTTCTTATATTAAATTCCTATTCATTACAAAATATTTAAAGACTATTAAGGTGAAAACGTTCACGTAAGATAGAATTAATAATATTCATCAGCACCTCGATCAGAACGAGATTTGAACACTTGACTCAGGTATAGAAGTCAGAACATGCATCAACTTTGAATGTGAATAGGTACTTCAAACAGCTTAAAAAATGTCACTACCTGATTTATGATGTTCATCAGTAGGATTATAGAAAGATGTATTTTTTGTTTCTGATGTTGATGCTTCGGCTCCCAGTGATTCCTTTTGTTTAATTCTTTGATAGAAAGTACTAGAATATCTAAATTTCTTTTTATTTACCTTAGTCATTTTACAGAATTTTAATAAAGCTTAAAAGCAAAAACAGAGCAGCACACTATAGTGCGTAACATATATGCATATATGCAATCTGAGGCAATTACATTTATTAGGGTATATTAAGTTATGGTCACTATTAAGTAGCCATTTTTGATCCCCGCGACTTTTTAGTGGCAAAGGATAAGCGACGGCTACTTTATAGTGACCTAGGAAGGTCGCAGTAACCATTTTGTTACTTTCAATGCTACTATAAATTAGAGGTAACCAGGTGTCGTGGCCGCGACTACCCCGTAACTTAAATTGTTACTATAAAGTAACAAAAACTTAATGGAGGCATTATGGTAGCACTTGTTAGTGACCGCTACTTTAAAAAGTTACTATAAAGTTTTTGGTCTTTTATGGTGTCATATTCGAAGATTCAGGTAGTTCCAGCCACTTCTTTAAATTACATGTTTGCCACTTGCAATCGGTGTGTTTATTTTCCACTTTTATGGTAGGTAGGCACTAACCAGTCACTCTCGAAATATACTTCAAAGTGACTATTCCTTATAGAGTAACATTTTAAGTGGCAGGGTGGGTCTAGGAACTATACTTTAGGGGCAGTGACATTTAAAAAGGACTGGGAACTATATTTGCTAATTGGGCATAAAATTTGTGTTTTTGGAGTTTAGACTTGCAAGTCTAAACTCCAAAAACACAAATTTTATTGCATCACATTTTTTTGCAAAAATATCCTAAACTCCTTGAATTTCAAAAACCTTGCATGCGATTTTTACGATTAAAAAATAAGGTCAAAATGGCAAGGTTCTAGAATGTAAAACACTACCGTCAATGACATTTATTTACGTTATTTTTTATCTCTGTTTTGGCGTATATGATTAAATATAGAAATAAAAAACACAATCCTGACGCAAATTTTAGCTATAACACATCATGTTTTTCAAAAATAAGGAAAATTATGCAACATTGTATCGAATTTTTGCATTTGTTTTTGATATGTGATAATAATACTGGCAAACTAGATAAATTTGTCTTTAATTTGACATATACTTTATTAAAATCGCACTTAAATTAAAAAAGTTACGAGACCTAGTGCAAGCCTTTTTTGTTTTTACAATATTTTGTTGAATATCTAAAAACGCATGGAAGTTTCCACCAAGAAACATATATTTTTGAAAACTAGATTAAATAGGCTTTATTTTGACGTGTAAAATTTTAAAATCGGATTTAAAATAAAAAATTAAATGACCTGGTGCATATTAAAAACATTTTTTAAAACGTAACTAGGTGGCGTGGAATAACTGCGAAGTTGAGTCGAATTTTTGTACAATAAGCTTTCATTTGACGTATCCGTGTATAAACATAAAATTTATCATTTGACGTTATTTTATATTTTGTTAAATATCCAAGAACGCATGGAAGTCGCCTAATATGTGTGACTATTTTTGTAAACTAGATAAATTTGTCTTTAATTTGACATATACTTTATTAAAATCGCACTTAAATTAAAAAAGTTACGAGACCTAGTGCAAGCCTATTTTTTTTGTTTTTACAGTATTTTGGGCAATATCTAAAAACGCATGGAAGTCTCCACCAAAATACATATATTTTTGGAAACTAGATTAAATATATTTAGCCTATAGGCTTCATTTAGACGTGTAAAATTTTAAAATCGGATTAAAAGTATAAAAATTAAATAACCTGGTGCACATTAAAACATTTTTTTAAACAGAACTGTGAGGTTAAGTCGAATTTTTGTACAATGAGCTTTCTTTTGACGTATCGGTGTATAAACATAAAAGTTATCATTAACGTTCTATTATATTTTGTTAAATATCTTAGAACGCATGGAAGTCGTCTAATGTGTGTGACTATTTTTGTAAACTAGATAAATTTGGCTTTAATTCGACATATAATTTATTAAAATAGTACTTAAATTAAAAAAGTTATGAGACCTAGTGCATATTTTTGCCAAAAAAAGCTATTTTATTTCGTTAATAATGGGTATAATTTTTTTTTGTGAAAGTTGTTGTGGCAAACAAAAAATTTAATTGTGCCGACCAGTGTAATTATTATCACCTATTCAAAAATCCAAAATGCGTTCAGAAATAAATAACAAAAAACAAAACCTGACATTCATAAAATGGACCTATCAGTGACAGGTTGTCAAATTGACATAAATTTATACAATTTATTATATTACATTATATTTTATACTTATTTTACAGAGAGTGAAACATACACGCCAAGACATAACTATAACACAAGACTGCAGGGTAGTGTTTTATACTATAACGTTTATGTGATTAAAAATGTCATTTTGACATATTATTCTAACATGTAAATTTCAGCTAAATACTCGAACTCTTCGGTAGCCATCCCAAAACCAAAAAGTACCAGGCGAGACAGTGAAATACGTGAAAATAACGAACTAGTTCTGCAATCATTCACGTTTGATGATAGTTTTAGAAGACATTTTAAGAATGAGGATTTGGTAAGGTACACTAATAATAGTCAAACAATGGGTTGGCAGGAGAGAAGTTATACGAGTACAGGGCCTTGTTCTGTCTCTTGTAACAATAGACCACACACTGGAGGAAAAAGTTGCAATAATAACGAATTTTGGAACAAATATTCAAAGCACATTTTTGTATCTGGTAAAACCACTTTTTAAAACTTTATCAGTAGAATATTAACAAACTATTTAAAGCTCTTGTGGGTATGATAGTGATACCGATGTTAAATAACATGTTTCAAACGTTTAACCAACTTACCACCGATGTGGAACAGCTAAAGGTTTAAAGCTAAGGCTTCCAAATCGCTCTACTAAAATTTTATTTTTTTAGAAAGATTCTAAAATCACAAAAATGAAAATTCAAAGTATAGACAATACGTTATCCACCATAAAATGTAAGTAATTTACAATTGTAACTTACAATTTGTAAGGAGAAAAAACATTTTCTATGTAATTATGTAACACGCTAAAGAAGCATAATTATTAGAATACTAAAATTCAGGTTGCATCCCTGATAGCAACTTCTAAGAAGATATGACCCGGAATAATGGAATATTCTTAGAACCTTCCCTTATTGCTAAGAATGTTCTTAGGGACTTTTAAAACATTCAATAGATACCCTTTTAATGATGCAATTAGATTCTTAGAAGCTTCTTAAAACCTTCCTAAAAAGCATTTTAAGAATACGTTTTTGGAATGTTCTTAGAAGGTTTCTTATGGAGCTTCTAGGAAGCTTTTGAGAATATTTCCAAATATGTCAGATACCCACGTTCTAATATGTTGGATTCTACATTCGTAAAATTCTTCAGAAGGCGACAAATACGCCTCACTGTCATAATATGACAGTGAAATGTATTTGTCGTCCCCTTAAAAAAATTTGCGACATATTAATATATATTTATTTAAAAATATTAAATAAACAATTTGACCTCTAAACCATAAGTTATATGATATTATTTCATAAAAAGTAAATTTGGAAAATGTTGTGGGATAAGTCAGATTAGATTGAAGTTGAAGATGGTTAGGATTATTATTAAATGTTAATTCAGAAATAAAAAATTGGTATACAAATTAATAAATATTTATTTTTAACATAAAATAAAATATAAAAAACAAAATATTTCCTTATAAAATAATTTTTCATAAAAGAAAAAACCGAATAGTTCTTCATAAAAAAAACATTTTTCATTGTATTTAAGTTGGATAGAAGATTTTATGTAAAAGCCGGATAATTTAGATACCTATAGTAAAAGTATTTTTGTTATCGAATATTGTTTTAATTTGACAAATAACTATAAAAAAATATTTTGGATTGTGTTTTTTACTTAGTATTTAAAACTAAGTATAGGTACCTTTATACGTAGATTATGGTATATTTTACCATTATATAGGTACCTAACTGAACTGAATATGCTTAACAGAATGTTCCAGGAATATTCCTAAATGAACTTTCTATAGCAATTACTTTCTCAACATTCTAAGCATATGTTTAGAGTGGATTAATTTTTACCACTAAACTTTGCACCTTCTAAAAACCTGCCTATAGGCCAATGAGAATATTCTTAGGATTATGCTATATTTCTTTTAAGCATGTTCTTTAGAAAAAATATAGCATGATCCTAAGAATATTCTCACTGGAAGGTTTAAAAAACATGACTAGAAGAAATATAGCATGATCCTAAGAATATTCTCACTGGAAGGTTTAAAAAACATTCTTAGAACATGACTAGAAGAAATATAGCATGATCCTAAGAATATTCCCACTGGAAGGTTTAAAAAACATTCTTAGAATAAACTGTGCTATAAGGGCTGTTAGGGCGTTAACACCTTATAAACTAATTTCAGCGGGTTCATTCAACATTAAATCAATGGTTATCGACGAAATGGAAAAACTCAATTCTGATAAAACAGGAAAAACTGACTACGCCTTGGAATCAACAGGTTTAAACCTAGATAAACTTTTTTATATATACCTACCTAAGGTTTAATTTTTAGGTGGAAGTATAGTTAAATTACTTCCGGAGACAGAAAACTACAGTAAACCTAAGAATTTATTCGGTTTAACCTTATGTGAGGGTAGTAATGGTCCAAGAGCAATGTTGCAGGTAAACCTAAGGTTTATTCCATAGGATTGTCAAAAATGTTTTTTTTTAGATTGGGACAGCTCCTGGTCAATGTTGGGCCTTCAAAGGGTCCAGTGGCGGTGCTATAATTAAACTAGTAGGGGTTGTGGACATAGAATCCATAAGTTTGGAGCATATACCTAGGAAAATGTCACCTACAGGAGAGATATCGACGGCTCCCAAGGATTTTGCTGTCATCGTAAGTTTTGGTTGTGTTCCAGGGATTGTTATTTATTTTTTAAACTTTTAGGCATTGAGATCGCCAAACGATAGCCAAGGTTCTTACTTGGGTCAATTCAAATACGACGTAGATGGCCCTGCATTGCAGACTTTCAAAGTTGAATGCGGCTATCCGGTCGAGTTCATATCGTTTAAAGTTTTGTCCAACCATGGCCATATGGACTTTACATGTGTATATAGGTACCCATATTTTGTAAAATATTTAATACCTCATGTTATAACTTTGTTTTTTTTAGGTTGAGAGTACATGGAAGTCTAAGCAAAACAACTCACAAAAATTAAATACTATATTGGTGTTATGTTACATTTCAAATCGTTCTGGACGGATCTAAATATACTCATAACTCTAAAAAATGAGAAAATATCAACAACATATTGCTTTATTAATATTTTATATTCGTAAAATAAACGTTATATTTTGGTCTATAAAGTTTTCAACATTGCGTTGACTCTGACGCCTAATTTTTGCTCGAAATCGTAATTACTGTAGTGGTTTATTTGCTGCAAAAGCTTTTTTCCCTCGTCTTTGGTCTAAAAAAAGGTGTGTTTAAATTTGTTTTTAATGGTTAAACACCCAATACGCTAAAAAAGTATCGGGTTTTTGCAACGCGCGCGCCATCTGGTGGACTTCGATAGCATTGCCAACAATACATTCATAGCATACGAACTGTAAATCATTTTTAAATAAATAGGTAGTATTTTCACAAAAAAAGGATATCGATTGATTAAGAAACTCAACGCTTAAATGCTTGTATTCTTACGTTAGTGTGTGTATTTTATTTAAGGGATCATGGTTAATTATTGGGTTTTAAATTGTAAATAAAATTCAAGAACTAAATCGTTGCGTTTTCATGTTTTGCCAAAGGATCCAATTCGGTAAGTACATTTGTTGGTGCAGAATTAACTAATGATAACTTTACCTCACCTAATTTATATTTAAGTTTGGACATTTTTAAGAAATTAGTAAAAAATAATTTTTGCACAAACATAACCTTAAAATCAACCATTTTTATATTTGAGTTCTCTAAAAAACGCCGACAACTGCCTTTTAAACAACAAAATATACCTACGAATTCATGGCAACATAATATTATATACCGTACCTTCATTTGCAAGTTATACATAGGGAAAATACATTGTAGGTGGAACAGACAAGTCGAAGTCAGCGCGAAACGAAAATGTTCCCAGAAATTATTTTGACGAGTGGATGAGTAGACTAACATGCGACGTAACAGGTGACCTTGTTTACTGACGATTAAAATTTTATTACGTCCATATAATTTCTAAGAACTTTTTCGCTTTGCGCTGACTTCAACTTGTCTGGTCCACCTACAATGTATTTTCCCTATGTATAGCTTGCAAATGAAGGTACGGTATATACATAATATAATGGTATTTTACCGTTGTGGAGACTTTCTTAATCCACGCTTTTAATAATGCTAAATGCTGTTTAAATTTAGACGACTTATTTGTTTGACGATTTTTACTGAATTGAAATGTTTACACTTTTCACGTTAATCACTACTAAAATGTGTATTTATTGTATCTAATAGGTACAATTTATATTTACAGAGACTGTATGAAATTTATTTCTTCATTCAGATTAACACTGTTTATTGGAATACCGGTAAAAACTCAACCCAGGATTTCCTCTCGAAATACACCCAACAACACAACAAATCCTGCCACGGTTTTTTTCCGATATTTTTTTAACATTTCTCGGCTTTATTTTCAAAAACAACCGAGTGGTGGCGCTACTAGCGATACTTCTTTAGCGTATAGGGGAATCTCACCTCTACATCTCTGCAAAGTATGGAGGCCAACTCGAACTGCGAAAAAGCTGACACATGCGCATCGACGGCATTATAACTGCAATCTTTTCGAGCCAAAAGGCATTCCCTAAATTCCTTAACGGCTATTTCATCTTCCCTTTTAAGACTATAACAATTCCCTAGTATTAATTTGGACATCCCTTTCATGGGCTGTTCTGTATTGTCGCTAAGACTAGCTTTGCTAGACTCTAAAACATGTTTACTATTGAAAATGATCATTTTACCCCCCAAAAAGGAGGTAAAATGATAATACCTTCAATAATGTCTTCTATGGCCATAGACGTGCAACTGGGTAGAGCGTTCCATAGATATAGCAATTCGTAGAGCAATAACTTCCAATAAATCGGTTTTATTTTCGTCAGAGCTTCGTATTCGTTCGAGCACAAGTGCAAACGCCTCGTAAGGTACTCGAAGATCGTATTACCCTTGTTTATCGACTTTATTGAAGCTGAAAAGTCTATAATTAAAGTTTAGATTTCTCCCAAAAGTTACGTTTTGTAACCTGTCAATTCCTCCATAATTTTGTCCGTATCGTTGCCGCAAGCCCCGGTGCACAAAGCCGCCAAATAGCAGTAGAAAGCTTTGGACCATCTGGAGTGCTGCTTCAGATGCGTGAAAACCGTTTTGGATTGGCAGAAATCCAAGCCAATGAGATGACACCAGCCCTCTTCGTGCAGAGACAGCAATCTCATCTCGGTTTGGGTGGATTTGTCCACTGCTTCTTTAAAACACACCAGAGCCGACTGTATGTCACCCTAAAGAGAGTAAATGGCGTAATTGTAAAATACCTTAGTCCTATATGTATCTTACGTTGGTTCTGAACATTCTTCCTTTAAAGAAGAGAAAATAGCATGACTGAGAATACTGTGCTTCTGACTCATCAATTAGGGTTTTGGCCGCACTACCTCCCATTCTTATATTACTACCATCAACGCCATAGTATGGGCGCACTATGGTGTGGTACCACAGCAGACACAACCTAAAAACAATCTATCCACTATGTTTGAATTGAAACAAGAAGGTCGTTTTCTGCTTATATCTCGCTCGCTATTGGTGGGAGGTATAAATAGCATTAACAAAAAATGTAGATCTTTAAATTCTCCACAATAAAGGTTAAATGCATATTTATCCCCCGACAAACCATTAAGCAGATATAGGCAACTTCCACTATTCACTATGTTTGAAATGAAACAAGGTCGTTTTCTGCTTATATCTCGCTCGCTATTGGTGGGAGGTAAAAAATGTAGGTCTTTAAATTCTCCACAATAAAGGTAAAATGCATGTTTACCCCCCGACGAGCCGTTAAGCAGATATGGGCAACTTACGTCGCGAGGGGGGCTCTCATGTCCTCACCGGTTCTGGCGTACATGAGACATTC
The DNA here is from genome assembly GCA_921294245.1 of Brassicogethes aeneus. Classification (NCBI taxonomy): domain Eukaryota; kingdom Metazoa; phylum Arthropoda; class Insecta; order Coleoptera; family Nitidulidae; genus Brassicogethes; species Brassicogethes aeneus. The sequence goes on from OV121140.1 coordinate 6,724,411, forward strand.
GATTCCCATTTGTCGATCGGAGCGAAATCCGAGGATATTGGTGATTCGCAGGACGGAAGGCGGAAGTAATGATAGGCCTAAGTGCAGAAGGCCGTAGCCGAAAGATACGGCCGACATCAGACGTTTGATTGTCTCCTTGCTCATCATATCTGTCTTTCTTGGGAATCAAGAGATTTAGATTAGTGGGCTGGGGGTTTTGGGGGCGAGATGGCGCAAAAATAAGACAATATAAAATTGCGGAAAATTGTTTGTAAATTTTAAGTAAGTATTACTTAAGTAAGTATTATTACTTAAGTAAGTATTACTTACTAAGTAATAATGTAAAGATAAATATAAAATAATAAACAAGTATTAAAAAAGAATGTAAAGCAAAAAATCATAAATACGCTAATTGAGAAAAAATATAAAAAAATAAAAATTTTAAGGTTAATTTCACTTAACCCACAAATTCACCATACCCACAAATTAACCTTAAAATTGACATTTGACAGTTTGATGGCAGCCCTGATAGAATAAGGTTTATTTTTCACAATTTAAGGCCTCTTTTAAGGCTCACAAGTGCCTCTGTAAGCAACACAACGCTTAAAACTATTATCAATCTGTATAAACAGAAGAAACCCGAAGCACAAGAATTGCAAACAACATAAAATGGCCGCCGTTAGAGTCTGTTCTGCGGGTTGCCTAACTTCATGATTTTTAGTATACGCGAAACGAGATAGAACAGAAATTGTTGGGTGGATTGTGGATGTTTTTAAAATAAAATTAGCTAAAAGTCCTGTAAAATATTAAAAATATACTGGGTTTAAAAAAAAATTAAAATACCAAACAACAATGTGAAATTTTAAGGAATTGTAATAAAAATTGAAAAACACAAATAAATACAAAAATCAACAATTGCTTTAAAAAATTGATTCAATTTTTAAAAAATTATTGTAAACTTTCAAATTGGTTAAAAATAAAATATAAAATTAACTATAATTAATATGGTAAATTTTCGATATTTGATAAAATATTTTTAATACCAATTTAATACAAAATCGTAAAAAAATGTATTGCTTTAAAAAGATCATTAATTATATTTAAAAAAATGGTATAAACTTTTAAAAGATTGAAAAAATACAGAAATTTAAAACTATTGCGAACAATATTATTCAAAAAAATCATAAAATGTTGTTAACCCATTAACGCTCATTGTACTCGCATGTTACTTTAAAGTTTAAATAAACAGAAATATATTAATATGAAAAAATACTTTTTTAAGGAAATGACTTATATTAATTACATTATATGCTTTGAAAATGGATAATATTTTCAAAATAAAACTGGATAAAAATTTCCAAAAATTAGAAGTCTAGACGTTCTTTCCATCGACGTGTAAGTAATTTTAGAGAACTTTTATGTCTAAAAACTTTATAAGGCACAAAATTAGAAAAAAAATTAAAAATACCAAATAAAAAAAATTTCAAGAAATTGTAATAAAAATTAAAAATCGTAAATAACATCAAAAACCAACAATTGCTTTAAAAAGTTGATCAATTTTTAAAAATACCTATATTGAAAACTTTGGCAAATTGTTTAAAAATAAAATATTAAATTAAATAAAATAGAAAATAAATTAAAAATAATGAATATGGTAAATTTTCGATATTTAATAAAATATTTTGAATATCTATTTACCTAATATCTACAAATTTTATAAACTTAAAAAATATTGCATTGGTTTAAAAAATTCATTAATAGATTTTTAAAAATTGGTGAAAATATAGCAAACAATCTTAATTTTATTAAAATATCATAAAATATTGTTTCAATATTCTAGAAAAATTATTAATATAAAAAAACTTTTTTAATGGGATGACTTTTTAATTATACTCTTGATATAAAAAACATGGATAACTAAAAAAATACTTAAAAACACGATATTGTTATAATTAAAAAAAAAATTTTAAGTAATTTTTTAATGGAATGACCCATACTACTTATAAAAACTATTAAAAAACACAACATAAATAATAAAAAGCAACATTTCTCTACACATTTGCCATTTTTGCAAAAAGTATTTGGGGAATCCCATGCCAAATTTACCTATCAAATGAGTTTGCTAGTTGCTAAAATGTTTTTGTACGTAATCAAAAAATGTCCAGATCAATTAATTCTGTAAAAATTTATGGATTGAAAAAAAAATCGTCAATTTTTAAAAAATCTACATCTCAACAGCTCTGCCAAAAAACATATTCCAATTTCACTCATTTGGTGCATTTGGCATGGAATGCCCCATATGTAAGCCTAATGGATATATAAAGCCAAAAGATACGCCGAAAGATCTCTGTAAGATATCTAAAATACATCCAAAAGATATCTAAAATACATTTTAACCCAAATAAGATATCAAAGAATATCTCATTCAAGTTACCCAGATACAACTGCATGCTGAAGATATGTACATTGTAGATAATACCTTTTGACTTAGCAGGGCAGTATCTTGGGTTTTGTACCTTTAGCTAGCAATTATTCGTTGTTATTCTTATAGACACCCTCATCTGAATATTTGCAGCCTACCGGTTATGTGTATAGTTAGCGTGCGTGTGTGAGCAGCGGTGAGAGGTATCGCTACTATATTTGTTACTTTTGTTATTTAATTAAATTTGTAGGATTATTTGTAGCAATTTTGCTTAATATTGGCCATTTTACATAAAACATAAAAAAATAAAAAGTCTTATAATTGTCTTATTTTTGTCATCTTATACCGAGAGGTCAACCACCCAAAGGGAAAACGTCCAGGGATTCCCATGTATTCCCATTATATTTTATTGTATTCCTATGTATTTCCATTGTATTCCTATGGTATTCCCCCTCTAAAATGTCCAGGGATTCCCAGGTGTGGGTGACCCCTCGTCTTATACCTACTTCTACTCATGCCCTCGACTGTCTATAATACTCACGCCTCATTGGCTCCCAACAACCCCAGCCCCCTTATATAACTATACGAGACCGAGGACCTCAACGATTTATACCGGGCGTTCCAGAAACTCTCGCCGCTGTTCGAGAACGAGCTGTGGAACGACACGGACTTTTTTACGAGCGAATTTCGAGAGGCGGCGCGCGGCACGATGCCCTCGTCGAAATCGTCGGGGGCGGGCGGCGGCGGCGGCCCGGCGGCGGCCGATCGCGAACCCGAGCGATTCAAGATGGCGGACCTCGAATGCGGCAGCCGAGAATTAATCGGAATGTACCCGTTGTTGCCGTCCCTTTCCGGCGAACTTTCCGGAAATTGCCACTCTATGTCCGTCTCGATGTCCGTCGAGCTCGAATCTTCTGCAAAAAACAAGAATACGTTCGGCAACGTTGCACAATCTGGCAACATCGCAAAAAATTACGGTTTACAACTTTCGCATATAGCAAATTTAAAAGGAAACGACGTAGGTATACGTCATCGATGACGTCATAATTTTGCGCACTGGTACCAACACTAAATGTATAAAACGAACATTGAATATTTTAATGCAGTTTAAACAACTTTAGTTGGCAGAAATTGCAATGTTGTCATGTTTATATTAAAATTAAAATGACGCATAGAAAAACAAATTGACGTTTTAGAATTTCGAAACTGTCAATATTTCGTTTACTTCGTGTATAATTTCGTTTATTTTATTTGTTGTTTGTGTAATTTTATATCGTTTAAGTTTTCATTGCCGTTTTTGTGTTTGTTATATAGGTATCGTTTTTTTTGTTTTTCCTATATTTAAAATGCCGAAGAATTTAAATAGTCGGAGTCAAGAGTTGGTATCATCCTTAATACGCTTTTTTGAGGCAGAACGGGATAATAATGGACCTTTTACAGCTGTTTTATAGGGAAATAGGATTATATAATCCTATTTACCTCTATATAATAATATTAATAATTATTAGGCTGGTTCAAAAAAATTAACTTTTTTTTTCTTAAAGATACCAAAAAAAACTCCTGTGAAAACCGGAGCTCTTAATTTTAATATTTAGAGGTCCCGCATCGATAATTTTTATTTTCCATTTATATAACATGGGAAATTTTGTTTTGTTTCTTTATAATTTTCTAGCTTACAAACTAATTAACAGATTTGTATGCGCGATATATATTCTTGTGGAAAATTGAACGCTCTACAAAAAATATCTCATTATTTTTCGATAAACCAACGAGTTCAAAAGTTATTCAGTCGAAGTTAAATTTATGTCATAATTGCATTTTTTACTTCAATTTTAGGCAAATTCATAAGTTAGTTATTATCAAATATAAAAAAAATCATTCAAAAATCAAAATTACGATGTTCAATAAGCCTTTTCCAATTCCACTGAAACACCTACTATTTTTGGAAAGAATTCATTAAAATTCTTTTTGATTGATTAAAATCCTTTTTTATTGATTTAAATCCTTTTTAATGAATTCTTTCCAGTAATAGTAGATACGTGTTTCAGTGGAATTAATTTAAAAGGCTTTTCGAACATAGTAATTGATTTTGATAATAACTTATCTGAATATCTTCTGATTGGTTAGAGTAATCAATAAATTCTAAGAGGCCTTTTTTGTAGAGCGTTCAATTTCCGATAGACATAGTAAAATCTCAATTGTCGATAATTTTTTTTCAGTAAGTTACAAAATTCAGAACAGAAAAGTTATCTTTCTTAAAATTCTTCAATCTTTGACCTTGAATATCTCTTTAATAGTTGGATTGATCAAAAAAGTATAAGAGATCTTTTTTGTAGAACATTTAATTTTCTACAAATAACTCCTTTAGAGTTTTGCTGTATGATTAACTAATGATGAGATATGAATATTTTTGTAGGGGACTAAGAAAAATATGCAAAACTGTAATGAGGCGGATCTTCCCATCAAAGTTAAGAGCTCATTGTTGCTAAGCATGTTTTGCCCAGAAACCGATTTTTCAGTGGCAGAAGTCAAAATAAAAATAGTCGATTTTTTTGACCCACCCTAATATATACCAGAGACTGACTTTAGATGGCAAATTTTCTGGGTTTTATAGCTGAAAATGTCTTTAAAAATGACACTTCTGGCGGTGCATCATATCATCTATGCGGTGCATCATATAGGTTATAAAACTCTGACTTTTGACATTTTGGTATTCTAAGGTCCCAAATCTAGGGACCCTATGGTATCATCCATGTAAACGCCATCTATCGCCCTGAAGTTGCACTACCACTTTCACTTGATACAATGATTTTAGCATCACATTGATGACTTGTACGTCGTTTCCTTTTAAATTTACTATAATCCTCAATCCACACAAGGTTGTGTGGATTGTGGCATAAGTATAAGCAACGCGTAAAATCGTACCAGGTAACTGCAGAGGTCCGATTTGTTTTTCATACATGTCTTTGACTTCCCGATAGACTCTGTTGTAAATTTTCCAGGCTTTTCTCAACGCCCAGCCGCCCTTGAAAACTCCTGAAATGGCGTAAAATGAAAAATTCGGATTTACAAAGTTTTCGATTTTAATTATCTCGGCATTTATAAATTGGAGGATTTTAAAATGTGCTTGTAGTTTTCGAGATACATTTTGGCGCCCACCATTCTAAAAAGTTGAATATCTCAAAAACCACGACAGCTAGATTGTTACAACTTTTGTATGTTTTCAAGCTCAACACGACCAAACTTCCACGCGAATATGAACTTTCAAGGTCAACTAGTTATCGAAATAAAAATGGCGCCCAACTTTCTTGAAACGCTAATATCTCGAAAACCGCTTAGGCTATGACCTTGAAATTCGAACGCGTTCAATTACTTATAAAGGCCATGTTTATGGTTTCAAAATCATCCAAGATAATTATCAGGGTAACCTGAAATATCCGATTGTAGAAACGTCAGTGCCCCCAATAAAACTTGAGAATCGGCCAAAATTATTTGCGTTTCTAATAATTCCTGTAGGGTTGGTTTGGTTTCTTCCTGGCCAAGGCCGAAAATTTTCGACACCCCTCTCATAAAACCGCTTTTTATTGCACAACGTTTTTCCATGTCTTTGAGCGCTTCATTGGCCTTATTGAGCTTTTCTTCTTCAAAACTTAACAGGGCATCCTAAAATACTACTTTAGACTTGTTTTTGTTATACTGACGGTTATTACCATAAAAACTGTAAAACAATATCCAGACCTCATAACTAAACTATCCGGGTACGCTAAAAACAACTTCTCTGCATCTACAGAGTTATTATTTACCACCATTTTAATGCCATCGGCCGCTATTTTCCATTCCGGACGCTCATCCCTGAGCGGTGTCGGCTCATTATTATCACTATCACTATCTTCGTTGTCAACAATATTATTAGAACTAGTAGCCATTTAATTAAAAACTATAATTTACATTTTTATACAATATTTTCGCTGTTATATTGAACATTTTCGAGCACTAATTCAGAATTAATTATTGCTTTTTTATTATTATTTGTGACGGAATTTCTTGACAGAAATAACACCTTTTGCTATTTCCATGTTTTATTATCGATCTTTTACGCTCTCGAGTTATATAACCTTCAAAACCACCCCATCTTACATAACACTCCCCAATTTAACACAAACAACCCATACACAAATACATAAAATACTGTCACATACACAAAACGTAAAAAAACATCAAAAATCAAAGTTTTATTAAAAATAAATTCAAATATAGCGCGTCATTGCAGCCAACTGAATGTCATATGCCAACTCACTCAAGGTTGCCGTACTTGTTGACGTATGTCAGTATAGGTTATGTCTAGCTAAATTTCGCTGAAAATATGGATTAATTCGTAAAAATTAACGTTACAAAACATGTTGTCGACAAAAAACGTAACACATACACATCCGGCAGTTCTTTCGTAGCAAAAAATCCACGAATTAGTTATTTATGGAACCAAAGCACCTACATATGAGCTTACTAAATGAAGATATGGTATCAAATAGAGACTGGAGAAGGGCTTTAAGGTCACAACCAGCCTACAGAATAGTAAATAAAACAATTAGAGGACAGACAACGTTCATAACGATGGTGGGGCTCACTGGTTTATTCATTTTATTTTATTTTTACCACAAAAAAGGTGTAGCCCCTATGAGAAGCAGCAATTATAACTATACATACCCTATAACAAGGCCTATTAAAACCAGCACTTTACACAACTTTAAGATAGGTTAGTATACATTTAAAATATATGAATAGTTTATGCATTTTGGCGCCCGCGTTTTAAAAACGTAAATATCTCAGAAACTAAAAAAGTTGGAGAGTTGAAATTTTAGGAAGTTATCAGGGTCCACCCAACCTAACTTTTACCTAAATTGCAGGTTTCAAGGTCAAGTGGTTTGTGTAGCACCCAATATTTTTTCAAATGCAACTTTTACACAACTTTCAGAATAACCACAATTTTGAACTTATTTATTTATTAAAATCGCTTTTAGGTATAATAGCCGATTTGGACACAAATTCAAAAAGCGATAATGAGAAAAATACGTGGTTTTCCTACTTAAAAACTGGTTATTTAAGTTTCAACCCTTATTCACATAGAGTTGCCATAACATGGGATAAAACTGACCCTGCTCGGCTAACAAACAACTTTGCCTTAAAAGGTAGAGGTATGGAATTGTCAGAGTTAGTAGTTTTTGATGGACGGTTGTTAACTTTTGATGATAGAACTGGTATAATATACGAACTAAGCAATAATAAAGTTATACCGTGGATATTGTTAATGGATGGGGATGGAAAGTAAGATTACAATTTCATTAATTGTGTTGGTTATTTAAAGATTTTTTTTAGGAGTGTTAAGGGTTTTAAGTCGGAGTGGGCAACTGTTAAAGATGAAATTTTATATGTAGGGTCAATGGGTAAGGAATGGACAACCGCTAGCGGCGAATATGTCAATTCTAACCCTCAATATATTAAAACAATTACTACAAAAGGGCAGGTATATAAAAAAATAATCTTTTTCTAGAAATAAATGGTAAAAAGTAATTTTTTGTAATGTAGCTTAACAGAACTTGGGAAAGTTATCCAAAACTGGTAAATAAAAACCGTTTTAAACCCATGAAACTTATTCTGTTCTGGCAACCAAAATTTACCAACTTCTAGTTTAGTATTTTATTAAAATAGAACACATTTTTATTTAGGTAAGCCATATAAGCTGGGAAGATAATTATAAAAGGGTTAGAAGCATATTGGGTATATCATACCCGGGGTATATGATACACGAAAGTGCAGTGTGGTCCAACATACACAGAAGATGGTATTTTTTACCGCGCAGGTGCAGCACAGAAAAATATGATGAAAAAACAGATGAAACCAAAAGCTGTTCTGTATTAATTTCCACAAATGAGGATATGTATGATGTACAAAAAGTAGACGTAAGTATTTTTTATACAAAGTAATAATTACTAGATAAGTTTTTACTGTTTTAAGTTAAAATCATCATCAAATACTCGAGGCTTTTCGAGTTTCAAGTTCATACCCACCTCCAATGATCTTGTGATAGTGGCATTGCGAACTGTAGAGTTTAACGGTACCACGGAAACGTACATAACAGCTTTCACCATCTATGGTCAAATAATAATGGATGACACTTACATTTCCAATCTGAAGTACGAGGGCTTCGAGTTCATTTAACATTCCATCAATATAATTTAGGTAATTTGTAACATAATTGTATATTTATCAAAGTATTTATTATATGTGAACCATGTGCGTGTGAATTGATGCATTGTAAATAAATATCTTCATGTATAAACATTTATTTCTTTGAAAAAGGCGGGAATATCAAAAACACCGAACCCAACCTCACTTTATGATAAGTAGTCCAAACGCACCGAAATCAGTTTAGCCAACTTGCATTTGGTAGACCGAATGTAGCTTTTTGCGGTGCTGCCAACGTTACAGTCTGTTGACGTTTTTGTTGCTTTTGTGACAAGGCTCGTCGAAAATGGCTGTTTTAGCGGCCGCTCAGCTTCTGGACGAGCTTATGGGGCGCAACAGGAACGTGGCCCCCAACGAGAAAGTGCGCGACTTGAACTGGGAGGACCCAGAAGTATAATCTACAAAATTTGTGGTTAAGTTATTTTTTTCACTGTGTTTTTTTTTACTTCTAGTACTGTAAATATTTCATGGTGAAGTTCTGTCCGCACGATTTGTTCGTGAATACGAGGGCTGATTTGGGGGCTTGCCCCAAGGTGCATGATGAAGAGGTTAGAAAGTTGTTTCAGGATGCCTCAAGCAGGAACCATCGTAAAGTTCAGTACCAAGAGGACTTTTTGCGGTTTTGTACGTCGATGATGAACGAGGTGGAAAGAAAAATCGTTAAAGGTTCGTTTTATCCATATTTATTAATAATTGATTTAATATTAATGTTTGATCAATACTATAGGTAAAGCAAGACTTGCTCTAAGTGGTAAAAACGAGTTACCTGCCATATCTCCGGCACAGAGCCAAAAAAATGAAGAGCAAATAAAATTACTAAACGAGAGGATAAATGGCTTGGAACTGGAAGCAGAACAAGCCGGTACGGATGGTAACGTAGAACAAGCTCAAGGATTGATGAGGTTATGTGATCAGTTGAAAGATGAAAGAGACAACCTAAAAAGACAAATAGAGAATGGGTATGACCAATCACACCCCTAAAACCCACTCGTAATTAATTTTTTTCACTTTTAGGCAGTGGAATGCAACAGCCGAACTGGCGGCGGCCCAAGAAAAACAGATGGAAGTTTGTGAGGTGTGCGGCGCCTTTTTGATTGTGGGAGATGCCCAGCAAAGAATCGACGACCACTTGATGGGCAAACAGCACATGGGTTTTGCGCGTTTAAAAAATGCCGTTGATGAAATAGGCGATATTGTCAAAACCGCCAAGGACGAGAGGTTGGGGCGTAGTGGGGGCGGTTTGGGGTCCGACGAGGCCAGATTGAAGGAGAGGGAGCGCGAGAGGGAAAGGGACAGAGACAGAGAAAAGAGGCGCGAAAGAGAAAGAGAAAGAATGGAGCAAAAGTAAGTTTTTGAGGTTAAATTTATGTTGAATATGAAAGAAAATTGTTGCTTTTTAAAGCGCACATTTTCTTTACTATACTCATAAATTTTTATTAAAATCGCGTTAAAAATGCGGAAGTTATAGCGAAAATACATACGGTGGGCGCCAATTTGTAAAATTCGTGTTTTTAGAACAAAGGAGAAGGAAAGGGATAGAGAAATGCGTGAGAGAGACAAGGATAGAAGACATAGTGACAAAGGCAACGATAGGAGGGAGAGGGAGAAAGGGAGGGACCACAGGGAGCCCCACCACCCCCATAGAGATAGGAGACATCGTTCTGATAGAGAATCGGGTAAAATATTCGTAAAAATATTATTTATAACGATTTTTTTTATTTTTTCTGTTTTTAGGGAGAAGACACCACCACCACTCGTACCACCGTTAGAAACCTAAAATTCGGCCACGCCCCCTCATTTTATGACCAGTAAGATCACAGCAAAGCAGGTAGGTGTTTTTTTGATTTTGTAATTTCCCCCCGTTTTTTTTTTTCATCTCTTTCAGGTTCACAGCAGGTTAGTGGTTAATTTAAAGTTGTGTAATTTTGCACTGAAATAATTCGTGTCGACTTTTGGGGCAAGGTATACCAAAAAAAACGCGAATTATTTTCAAGTTTTGAAAAATCGATATTTATTTATCGATTGGGTGTTGGGTTGCTTTGACATAACCTCAATTAAAATGACGTTTGCAAGATTTATATTATAACTCGATTAAAGTAAGAAAAATTAAAGTCGCTTTGGTGTTTATGACTTTTCAGCTGTCAAAAAACGATCGGCAGGTGTTCGACGTATGCGCGCGCACTGTTTAAACACAAAATAAGGTTCCGATAACCTTAAAAGAGGTATTTATATAAATATAAAACACTTATCCCTCTACTCCTGTGATAAGAGATATGTTGTAAAATGGGGCTCAAAACGAGTTTTTCGTTTTGTGAGGTTAAGTGTCAAGGTCGAGGATGTCATTATTTGACGTTTGTGACCTTGATGCTTTTGAGCTCTCGTCATGGGAATGTTTTTAAACCAAGAAAAACTCGTTTTAGCGTTTTTTTTTAATACTACAGCTTTTAAAAGTTAAAAATAAGATTAACCTTAAGTAATAAGCATTGAAGTAATAGAGAATAGGTTCAACTAGCTGAAACATGGCGTTACACTTTGTAAGGGTGTTTTTCTGCGTATTTTTGAGGTATTTATCATTGTATCTTATGAAATTAAAAAATATATATACAGGGTGTCCCAAAATTGGCGGCCCAAAGGTTCATTCCTCTTAAAATTCCAATAAGAATTTTCCTTTTGTACTCGCAAAATTATAGGACCGCCAATTGTCCTTTACCATGTGTTTGTTTTAATGTAGGTAAATACGTTTTATTTTTTACTACATTGGCACCACTGAATGTGTTGTCATGGCCTACTGTTATTTATGAAACTCTTCAAATAAAGATACTAAAGTTATTTCTTCAACTTTGAATTTGAAAAGATAGAGAAGCAGAATATGGTAGCATAAAAAACATAAAACAAAGAAAAAATTACAGTTATCTTTTTTTTGTTGCGGTTTTATTATTTGTTTTTATTAGTTATTTAACACTTTGACAGGTGACATAATGTTTTGACATTTTGGTACTCAAAATCACTTTTCAAAAAATCATGTAGGAGCATTTTTGGGACACCTTCTATATGAAAATTGTTTTTTGTTTCGAAAAAACAAAGCAAAATATTGTTTTGGGTCATTTATTCACAACTGCGTCTGGATCTTTACAGCTTCAACTAACAGGTGAGAAAGTATTACCCCAACTCTACACCAAACAAATTAAAATGATGGACTGGCAACAATCTGCACTTCAATATCTTAAGGTGACTTGTCAAGTTTCTGTTTTCTGAGCCTTTTACACTATTAGCACGTAGTAAATTATTAATGTAGAACATTTATCACTATAATGTTGTCTTTTTTTAACAGTCAACAGGAATTTGACAATTTTTTTTATTACTTGATAATGTTAGATTAATATTTAGTTTTATTGGGCAATATTTGTAGTAATTAATAAATATATTAATAAGTAAATGTTTTTTATTACCATACTAAAATAAATATTCTATTTACATATATACAAAACAGGCTAAAATTTCTATGATTTACCCCTCATTCTTAATTCAAGTAGGATAAAAGCCCTAATATTATCGTCAGTAACTTTCTCATGTATGTCTCTTATAGCCTTCTCCCCTCCATCCCTGTAATAATTACTTAATTTTTCGGCATAATCCAACCATACACAGTTGGCACAACCTGACATACAACATGTCGTAGGTTCTTCAGGTAACTCATCAATATCTACTTTATTACTTGTTTCTATCTCTTCCACCGTCACCATGTGCCTTACTTTTGCTTCATTATTGTTAGTTTCTGTGGAAACAAGCTTTATTTTGTCTGTATTTACATTTCTTGACGTTATCAAGAAAGTGAGGTTATATTTGCCTAACAAAGCTAAAACAGTGAAAATTTAAACGTTTTAAGGGCGAATATATTGTTATTTTACCTCTATAAAGTTTTATTAACGCGTACATTTAAAATAAACGAAGTATTTTGCATAATAAACAGTGTAAAGTCCACTGTTTATTTGGATTACAACCAAACTGTCAAAAACCAAGTAACCAACTTAGAAAACAAAAGTCACCAGATGCGTATACTTATTTTTAAATACAAAACATCAGCCAAGCAGGACTTTAACTTAATAAATCGGCCAGCAATTTTTCATCGCTAGAGACAGAAAGCGCTCAGGACTTTGTCTCTTTTTAACAAGCGGTGCACTTAAATAAATGCACTTGAGTCGAGAAGGAGAAGTGCCCGGTTTATTTAACGCATCTGCTTGAGTTTCCGTAAATAAATTTGGCCCAAATAAACGCTAGACGTTGAAACGGAAGTGTAAAGACCGATTTGAATTTATTTATTGTTATTTTTTTCGCGGTTGGCAGCGTGGTTATTTGACAATGTTTAAATCATTGTTGCCTTGGAAACATAAGCACAACAAGATAAAGGTTATGGCTGCTGTATCTGGTATGGAAAACGGTATGTTATTTTTTATTATTTCAAGCTTATTATTGACTTTTTTATTGTGGTTTTTGTAAATTATCTATTTTGAATGTTTGCCTTATAAATTGTTTAAGTAGTTTTTGGTTGTATTGCTTTTATATTATTTTTATAAGCTATTTAATTTCATATGGTGTACACCTACATTTGTTTATGCTTTTTAAGCAATATTTTTTACAATTTAGACATTAAATAGTAAAAATAGAACCCATCTATAAATAATACATTTAACCAGGAAGCTGTCTATCACAAATTAAAGCCGTAAATCAAAGAATTACCACACTTACTTTGACAGTTGTCATAATTTTAGTTTATTTGTTCAATAAGGCCTAATTGCTTTGATAAATCGATATTTTTAAATTGAGTTTATGAAATAATTGCATTAAACTTAATTTTGTGGCTCGGAAAAATGTATTTGCTAAGCCGATTATACCGCAAAGAAACCTGTTTAGCTTTATAAGGAGCTAAGTGGGTTTTATTAATCATGAGACTTTTTTTCAAAGAAACAATAAACAATGCGACGTTATTTAAGACAAATAAGGACTTTGTTTAGCTCTTTAAACAATGAATTAAGTCGTTAAAATATTTGTTAAAATGTACGAATGTTATTTTACTGTTTAAACATTTGTTTTCTTATATAATTATTTATGCATACCTGTACCTTAACCTTGAGAGATGCTGAGCCATTCCGAATACCAATTACCTAATCTTAATATTTTATTTTACCTGGTATAGGTAACATGAGACGTTTTAAGTACTAGTTGAAAACATTAGCATTTTTTTTATCTTTGATGATAAAGTTAATCAGTGATGTTGCTACTCTCTTTTATTATTTACATGGCGAAATTGGTATGTAAATTTTGTATATGAAAAATCACTAATTTTAAGACAGTTCTAGTTTAAAAAAAATCAATATAAGTCGATAATTTACTACCCTTAAAATTATCTATCGGCCCACAAATGAAAAATATATTGCAAAAAAACAGACTTTGATTGCCAAAAAGAAATCGTAACTATTTTGTTTCTGGTCGAGTTGTTTTTGTGGTAGCTGATAAAAATATATTAAATCTAAGGGTGCTATAAGGGTGATATATCCATTTTTCAACAATTGACTTACTAGATATTGATGCTATTATTTTTATTTTTTTTTCAATGTTATTGTGATCATTGGTTTAGGTGTGATATCATCATTTATTTATAAAATTCATTATGTAGGTTCACATAATTAACCAATATTTACTTGCAATTGTTTATTATACAGGGTCTCCAGAAAATAAGGCACTAACGCCAGCTTTTGAGTTATTAAGCATAGAAGTGCAGGTGCACCCTGTATAATATATGAATCGTATAATTCAATAATATTAATTATTGTTTAATGTACTATGCTCCACACTTCAAAGTCCCACCACGTGACCAGGTACGGAACGCAGTCTTTTGAAAACTTGTCATTTAAGGCTTTTCAGGTTATGTATCTGTCAAAGTATAGTCAATGAAAGAAATAATATTTATGTTTATGTTTAAGCGTTAAAAGTTTATAAATCTTTATAGTATCACAGTAACAATGGTTGGTTTAAGAGTTAGTATAAATACTGCATTTAATGAAATTCTAAACTGTATAGTGCCAAATAAGTAAAATTTATGTGCATTTGGTCTACATAATATGTTAATACCTATATTATATCTGGTTTTATCCATAAAATAGTTTTAACTAAACGGCATTTATTAAAAAAATCTAGCTTCTCTATTATGGAATAAGAATAGAATATCAAAGGTAGGTTAATACATTATAACAAAAAAAATCATCTACTTTTAAAATTTTAAGGTTAGAAAAATCTTTTTTGATCAAAATAAATAAATATTTTGGATTATTTGGAAGAGTGTGTTAATATGGTCATATAAATATAGATATACTAAATAATTAATTATTATTATAACAATTTTTGAATATGGTTCAAATTAAATTAAAGCTTTTATACTCCTAACAACAAAACTTGTGCATACCTTTTCGGGATCCCTACTTTAAGTTAGATTATAAGGAAACAAACAATATATAGATACATGCAATGTAAAAATATTTAATACTCCCATAACATGTGATTTTTGAAATTTTAAAAATTTTAATGATTTTTCGATGAAGATAAAATTCAGTTGAAGCTTTATACGTAATTGTATTGACAAAACAATATGTAGGTATACTTTAAGCTGGATAAGAAAGACTACTACAAGTAAAAATATTAGATAGAGTATACTGTGGTTTTATTTAAATTTTAAAATTTATAAGGTTATTTATACCTAACGATGTAGATAAAAATTTTTTGAAGCTTTTATATATACCTATAGGTACTTGTAATGACACTATGGGTATATTAGCTGACAGTGTAAGGAACTTTAAGAAGGTTAGCTATTGAATTTTTAAAAAGAATTTACAGTTTTTTTAAAATTAAGTATCTAATGGTTTTATATTTGAAATGTTTAATATTGCTTATTTCCAAGAGCCAGTTGTTCAATTATGATGTCTATTTTGTTTTACTCCGGCATAAATATTTTCAACTGTAAAACTTAACTATTTTAAGATTTTTAAAATTAATTAAATATTAAAAGGGGTTAATTTTTAAAGAAGGAATCTAAAAACAACACCTTAAAATTATTAAAATTTGCAAATTATTAAATAATTTTAAATAATGTTTTTTATTATTTTACAAATTTCCAAACTTATTTTTTTTTCTATATGTGAGTTTTTGATTTTAGATTTTTATTTAAAATATATTATTTTTTGTTTATTTAATTAATCAAAGATGTTTATATGTAGGTACTTTAAATAAATAAATATTTATGCCCAAGTTAAACAAATTAGTCATCCACTACCTAAATGTAAGCTGTAATTAAATAACTTGCTCTTGGAAATAAGCACCATGAGAGATCTCAAATATAAAACCATTAGGTAGGTACTGTAACTGTAAATTGTTTTTACAAGTGTTTTTGGAAATTCAATAGCTAACCTTCTTAAAGTTCCTTACACTGTCAGCTAATATACCCATAGTACAAGTACAAGTACCTATAAAAGCTTCGACAAAATTTTATCTACATCGAACAATCATTAGGTATATAAATAACCTTATAAATTCTAAAATTTAAATAAAACCACAGTATACTCTATCTAATATTTTTACTTGTAGTAGTCTTTCTTATCCAGCTTAAAGTATACCTACATAAAGTTTTGTCAATAAAATTACATATAAAACTTCAACTGAATTTTATCTTCATCGAAAAATCATTATAACTTTTAAACTTCAAAACTTCAAAAATCACATGTTATGGGAGTATTAAATATTTTTACATTGCATGTATCTCTAAAAATTGTTTGTTTCCTTATAATCTAACTACACTGAGAAAAATGTATGTAATTTTACACAACTTTCACACTAACTTAAGTTGTAAAAAATTACAAATTTTTGGTAAAAGTACATATTTTTGTGTTTTAAAGAAGATATATGTGTGAAATTAGATAAAAAATGTAAATTTACATATTCTTATAAAAGTACATAACATATAATGTGAATTTTATAAAATTTTAAAAGTACTATGTAAAATTTACATTAAAAAGTAAATTCTACATAAAAATATTAAATATTACATTATTATAGGTAACCTTTACACATTTCATGTAAATATCAACCAATAGGATTTGAGCATTAAGTCACGCGATGCGGCACACACGTATGTAAACGAAACGAACATTTTGTTGGCCGAGTTAGGACGCGTCGTGTAGTGTTTATAGTGGTTTTTTCGTATTATTTGGTAAGTATATTAATTATAAATAAGGAGCATAAAACAAGAAACTAGGATGCCATCAATAAAATGAGATTTTCCCATTATTAATTGATATATTTTACTTATATATTATATATATTATATATTATATTTTATTTAAAGAATTGCCTATTCATAAGTTATACTATTTTATTTAAATAAGTTTAATTCCAATACTAGTATATTAAACATCTATCCAGTAAAAACAAAATATTTGGTGCTTTGATGTCAAGTGGTAAAAATGCACCTGTTTACAAATTAATATCTAGTTTAAGCAATAATTTTAGTTTAAATAAATATTTTATTATAGGCTAATTTTACTTTTTTTTCAGATCCAAATATTTTTTATTGAATAAATATTAGTAATTAGAACAAATAATAATAGGTTAGATTTTAGGTTAAATAGGTATGTAATATTATTAAAATAAATCCTAATTTTTATTAATTTTTATATATATTTATATGTATTTGTATTTAAAAAATGTTTATTTATTATTGTTTTAAATATACAATTATTGTTAACTTACAATTTTATTTTATTTGGAAATAGATGTCCCTAAAAATTCTACCAATTTAAAAGTTATCTTTTAAAGTGTAGTATTTAAACTTAAAAAATTGCCTAAACCGTATAATAATCTTACTATTTTTAACTTATTTATATTATTTAAAAATTAACAAAAAAACTTAAAATGCGTAATTCTCAAATAAAAAAAATAAAAATGTACTACACTTAAAAAGTTTGCTTCTAAATTAAAATTGTCTATTTTTTGTGTAGATATATATACAGTTTTATTTTTTTAAATACCTGTATAAAGGTATTTTGTAAAAATTAAAACTGCAATATTACAAAATTTTGGGTTTATTTAAATTTATTTAATTGCAAAAGTTAAATAAACCCAATATTTTGTAGTATGATTCTATAGAATACAATTACATAATTTTGAAAAAATTACATATTACATGCATGTAAGTAAAATACATTATATATGTATAAAATTTACACAAACGTGTAAATATAAATTACATCTGTCATGTACATTTTAAACAATTATGAATTATTTACAAATTTTGTGTAAACATAAATCACATATTTTATGTAAAAACACATAGATATGTTTAAGTTACACAATCTATGTAATTTCACATCAGTTTACGAAGCTAACAAATAACCAACGACCAGTTATGTGAAAATTTTTCTCTGTGTAGGGATCCCGAGAGGTATGCTCAAGTTTTGTTGTTAAGAGTATAAAAGCTTTAATTTAATTTGAACCATATTCAACAATTATTTAGTATATCTATATTTATATGACCATATTAACACATTCTTCCAAATAATCCAAAATACTTAGGTATTTATTTTGATGAAAATAGATTTTTCTAACCTTAAAGTTTCAAAATTAGATGATATTTTTTGTTATAATATATTAACCTACATTTGATACAGATATTCTTATTCCATAATAGACAAGCTAGATTTTTTTAATAAATGCCGTTTAGTTAAAACTATTTTATTGATAAAACCAGATATATGTAGACCAAATGCACACAAATTTTACTTATTTGGCACTATACACTTTGGAATTTCATTAAATGCAGTATTTATACTCCTAAACTCTTAAACCAACCATTGTTACTGTGATACTATACAGATTTATAAACTTTTAACGCTTAAACATAAATGGTAACAGTATAAATATTAGTTCTTGCATTGACTATACTTTGACAGATACATAACCTGAAAAGCCTTAAATGACAAATTATCAAAAGACTGCGTTCCGTACGTGGTCACGTGGTGGTACTTTGAAGTGTGGAGCATAGTACATATAATATATAATTTTAATACACTCACAGGCAAAATAATCGATCCAGCGATGAATTTCAGTTGCAAATAATTTTTTATTTAATTTCGGATTTAAACAAGTACCTAGAGGTATTAAATAAAATTGTAGATAAATTAATGGAGAATCCCTCACAATTTAAAAATTTACTAAAAAATAGACGTACGTTTATAATATACAGGTTTAAACAAAAATATGTTTTTTACCATAAGTTTAAGACACTCTGTAGAGTGGCAAAACCGTATATTGCTCTAAATTAAGTTTTAATTATCAAGCCACATCTATTTTTAACAGTTCTGTTTTTGGTTCACTTTAATATATTTATTTTTGTGGAAAATATGGATTTAAAAAAAAAACATTGGAATTTTCAATATTTTACATCCATAGCCTATGGAGGATGACAGTGACAGTTTTGTTGAATCATCCCATAAAGTTATTTGAGATTAAAATTTATCGAAAATTTGTGTGGATCGATTATTTTGCCTGTGAGTGTATATAATTTTTTTTTTCAAAAAGTTTGATTTATTCTGCGTGGGTCTGCTTTTCTTTTTATTAATTTATTTATATAATTTTGATTTTTTTTAACTGAAAAACTTCATAGAATATAACTTGAAATGCCTATTTCAATTTCTTTTTTTTCAAGCAAGTCTAAAAACAAAACAAATAAAAAAAGAAACCCTCTTGATTTGTCAGGTTTTGAAAAACACCATTTATTAAATTTTTCGGTTCGATAAAAATTGGATAAATTCACAGAAACGTTTTTAGTAGAGATAACCTTATAAGTCAAAAAGTCTGATATTTTCTATGAAAAAAAATTTCATTGTGAAAAAACTTTTTTTCAGAAGTAACCACCCAAAGTCAACACCTAGCGCCATGCCAGACCTGCGGCCGCACCTTCCTTCCATCCCCCCTAAGAAAGCACGAAAAAATCTGTCAAAAAAACGCCGCGAAAAAACGGCGGGTGTTTAACTCCCTGAAGCAGAGGGTCGAAGGTACGGACCTCGCGGCCTTCCACATGAATCAGGTGCTAAAACCGGTCCTGTGCCAGCCGCCGCCGCAGGAAACGCACAAACCGAAACCGAGCAAGTGGAAGGAGAAGCACTTGGAGCTGGTGACGGCGATAAGGGCGGCCAGGGGGGCGGCGGACGACTCGCCCGGGTCGACGGCGAAAAGGGCGACCGGCATCGGGGCGGGGAACGAACGGTGCCCCAGCTGCGACAGGCAGTTCGGGCCCAAGGCCTTCGACAGACACGTCGAGTGGTGCAAGGAGCACAAGGCCAGGATTCAAAAATCTCCGGCCAGCAACTTGGCCGCCAAAGAGCGCCTGGAAGCCAGAACGAAGTACAGAGTACCGCCTCTAAACAAATCCAAAAGATCCTTGACCAGAGAGAAGTACAAAGAAAGCCCCACGTCGATAAACAGCCCCGAAGTCAAAAGTTACTCGACCACGACCCTCTCGAGAACGCCGAGCATTAGAAAACCCAACTCGGTAGCGAACGTTAGGAAAAAACCCGAGGAAAAGATGCCTGCGCTCGAAAAACATCAACTTCAACCTGCGAAAGTTGAAGGCACCAAGAGGTAAGCCGTTTTACTACCCCCGCGAAAAAATTGTAGGGAGAAGGTATGGGGGGAGAGGTAACTTCTCCCTACAGTTTTTTCCCTCCCAACATCCCCAACTAACTCCCCTCTCCTTCTCCCTGACAGAACCCCACGAAAAATAAACATATTCACGCCCAAAATAAACTCGGAAGACGTTAACAACCACTTGCTAGACATAACGGTTTCGTCGCTGTGCCTAAACAACGAAACTAAAAAGTTGGTGACCTGGAAAGACGCCTTTCCCAACGCCAGCAAACCTGGCAAAGTGAGGTTTATACCGAAAAAACCTCTGAGCCCTTTGGTCGACAAGCCCAAGGTTGTAAGCAAAAAGAAAGACGTCCACAATTTGAATGTGGAGCTGGCCAACAGGCCAGTTCTCAACAAAAAGAACATGAAGCTTATAGATCGGTACAAAAAGACCAAATTCAAGGAAACCCTGTTGGACGTGAGCGACTTAATAAGCGACCTACCCAACTTCGATACCAAAAGTAACGAGCTCCAAACCAAATTCGAAGCGCGGGAGAAAAAATCCGCCGACGAGGAAGCCCAGGAGACGGCCAAAACTAAACCGATATCACTCTTCGATAAGAAGCCCAGTTTGACCAAATTTAGAAGCATCAAAAACGTTAAACCTCCAGCAAAAACCGTAAACGTTAAACCTGAAGATACGGTTGAAATTAAACCCCAAAAAGGCAGCTTCAACGATAGATTAGATAGTAGCGCTTCATCGTTTGATTTGCTCAGCTGCGCTACGAATCCCACAACAAAAATATGCGAAGATACAGACGATTCATCAATTAAATCGTTTAATCCGAGAACGATGGTCGAAAACAGCAAAAATGAGGATAAAGGTGTGCAATCGAAAAACAACATTATTTTCGTGGAACCCTGCACCAAAACCGACGAGAAGATATACTCCAATCTCATCAACATATGCGAAGAAAAATCTTTGGAAGGCGTCGAAGAATCGCCCGTCCTAACGGAAAATTCGTGCGAATCGCTTTTGAGTCACTTCGAAAAGATCAGAGTTTACCACGAGTCCAAAATGGATAGCATCGACGAAACGGAGATTTTAGACGATGACATAGAAGACATAGAGTTGGTGGAGTCGAAAACGATGTCCAAAGACTCTCTGGAAAAGGATAGCGAATCAAATTACGAAATTGGAGATAGAGAGAGGACTAAATACGACTCCATGTGCAACTGGTTTAGCTCCTTATCGAGCAAGGACCAGGATTACGAGGATATAGACGAGATCAACCTCGTTACGGATTTCATAGAGGTCGTGGACGATTTTACGGAATCGTCCACGACTTTGAAGGCGGAAAGAAGCGTGTTGATGCTTTACAGGCCGAAAAGTTTCCAGACGGATCTCGTCGTGGATCCGAGCAGCTCCAGTTTGATACGCTGGAACTCGGAGTCCAGGCTGGATCTGGTCAGGAAGTCGTCCACGCTGGACAGCCTCGAGGTGGAGAGGTGCAACCTGATGAAGAAGTACTTTTTAATGGACTCGATGCCGACGACTTGCCCGCTTTTTGCTACCCAGAGCGACATCACGCTGTACCAGCACAAATCCTCGGTGAAGTTGAAATGCAACTGCAGCAGGAGCATGGTGTCGATATTCCACAACGCGGAAAACTTCGACAACGATAGCAACGTGTCGTGCGATAAAGTTGCGCGATGCCACAGCGAGATGGCGCTCAAACACTCCAAATCGTTGCCGAATTATCTCAAGGAGAACTCGAGCCATTACACCTTGTCGACCGAGGAAAATTTCGAGGTTTTCGACAACATAGATTACAGCGTGCCGAAAAAGCGCAGAAAATTGAATTCCGACGATGAAAACGAGTTAATACTGGCCAAAAAGGCCGACGGTCGTAACTCCAGGTTTAAACCTAAAAAATCCAGCGAAATAAGCAAGAAAAAGCGTCTAAAATCACCCAGAGAGCTGATCGACATGTAAGCACTTTAAAATGTCAAGTGTCACTTGTACAGGATATCAAAGAGTAGTTTTTTGCCCTAAATATAGGACAAAAAGTTATAACCATAATACAAATACGATTTGTATCACGGTTATGGCTGGATTTTAGCTTAAATTGACTTCTTAACCCTATTGGTTGCATTTCGGTCTTTTAGACCAAGAGCCTCTGGAGTCGTTCCACCTCTCCCATACGCGAAAGCCGTTATAAATCTATAATTTTACGTAACAATACCACAAAAGATAGGTAAAACGTTCGCTAACTCATTTAAAAATGACATACCAGAACTAAATAATCGTCGGTCTAAGAGACCGGCGCGCGTCCATTTTCGGGTTAAAACAGTTGGGGGTTTGAACGTTTTTTGAATATGGTCTTAAAAAAATTTGGCCATTATTTTTATTGAGCTGTAATTTTTGTAGACCCAGGGAATTAGTTATTTGTGACATAAGTTCTTTAATACACCATTTTCTACTTCCGTTTCATGATTTGAGAAGGCGGTAATTGCAACACCGCAGTCCATTTTTGCCACATTCTCAATTCAATGTTTACCTAAGAAAAACAAAATATATCGTGTGAAAGTAATGAAATGTGTATTTATTTATAATAGAACATCTGTTCCACATTGTAACAGCAGTTTTTGCGGAGATAAACCTTAACCAGTTCGCTCATTCTAGATATTGCAATAGTGCCACATTGAAAAGGGTTCTATTATAAATAGATACAAATTTCAATATTTCCACTCAATCACAATCCACACAACAAGGTCTGTTCTATCTCGTACTAACAATACTAAAAATCACTGCAACACTGCACATCATTTAATGGCGGCCATTTTTGTTTACAATTCTTGTGCTTTGGGTTTGTACAGATTAATAATCGTTTTAGAATAGAATAAGGTTTATTTTTTACAAAAGAGGAGTAAAATTATTGTTTTTACCACTTTAAGGCCTCATTTGAGGCTTACAAGTGCCTCTATTAGAAACACAACCTTTAAATGGATTATTAATCTGTACAAACCCAAAGCACAAGAATTGTAAACAACAAAAATGGAAGCCATTAAATGATGTGCAGTGTTGCAGTGATTTTTAGTATTTTTAGTACGAGATAGAACAGACCTTCTTGTGTGGATTTTAGGCACTACCATCATAGATAAAAGACTACCATAGAGAAATGGGTACTTCCAACATAATAATAATAATTCCACAAATAAATTAAAATTCGACATAATTCTCAAAATTTTGGCAAATAGTATAAAGAACTCATCTCATAAGACGCACTCGTCCAATACAAAGTATTGTATTTATGTTTTAATTGTTTATACTTTTAAATAAAAAAAAAAGTGTAAATGCAAACTCACAGTTTTACATATAACGTTCTTAAGACAGTTATATCCAGCTTCTCTATAAGTACTTATAAGAAGCTTCAAGGTTTTTTGGACACCCTGTATGTGGCATTTGACATTCTGCATTGTAACAGAACAAACTAATTAAGTAATGGAATAGACTTTTTTAGAAGAATTGGGCAATCCACAGGTGATTATAAATCCGAAGATTCGTTGTATTTGACGCCAAGATTCGTCGAAATTGTCGGTGATATTTTGAACGTTAAGGAAGAGAAAAACAGGGATTTGATCACCATAACTGTGGGACAATGCAGAAAATTACTGGAGTTGGATAAGCGTAAAATAGAGAAGGCATTCGATAAAATGGATTTGAACACGCGCAGCAGTAAATTGTTGAGTAACAGATCTTCAAAAGAGTTTATTGAGAACGACGTGGTTAGAAATGATTTAAGTGGTAGCTACAAGAAATACAAAGAAAGGTAATACATAGCGAGGTAAACTAATCAGGAAGTAAACTTAAAAACCGTTTTTTTAATTATGGCAATTGTATTTAAAGTAGTAGGTATCCTTATAAAGCTTCTTGATTGCGCGTGGGCATAACTAGTATTCAATCGCCAAATATCAGTTGACATTGATTGTTGTTTATGTGAAGCGGTGCTAAAATGGCGGAAATAAACCCCGAGTAAGTCCTATAATAACCCCATCAACCCTCACTCCCAAACTTTGATGTAACATACAAGATTTGCATTATTCCAGTACATACGACCCGTTTGAGTCGGCTCAGCGTCAGTTCATGGAGTTGTTGGAGGACGACTTGGTGGTAAAACCGTTCAAGTCCACGCTGAGCACCCCGCGGCACGACCTAACCAAAACTAACACCCCTCTGCCGGCGCGTAAAGATCGCGCTTCCGTCATAGAACCACCGAGAGTTTTCCAGGATTCCTTGGAATCCGTTAACGACGACTTCGAGTTGTTGGAGAGTTTGATCAAGGAGGAAGCTAGTTTTTTCTCGAGCAATAACAACGCGGCAAGGAAATACAGCGACGATATGTCCGTAATAGATCCTAGTTTGATCAACGAGAACGACAACCTCTCCATACCCGATCACTTGAAGTTGGACGACTTGTCGCCAACCAGCACCAACGGTACGGACACCACACTGCGTAACGAAGACATTACGAACGGTAACACGCCCGAAGTAAAGCAACCCGCAGCCAAACCGGTCATAAAACGATCGGTATCGTTAATAAATCGCTCGGATTCTATCAAACTAAAGGAAAAAACTAACAGTGCCACCGTAAAACAAGGCCGTTACATGACGACGAAAAACAAGGTTCTAAATCGGTCTGTTTCCAGTGTGAAAGATAAGAAAGGGTTGCCGATATTGAAGAAGCAAATGTCATTCGAACCCACTCCCAAACCGGTGTTGAAGAGCAAGGAGGACGTCAACAACTACTTCAACAACACCAGGGGTACCCCCGACAAAGAGGTTTGTTGTTAACGGCGATTTTAGGGTTTTAACATTGTCAGGTTGGTATTTTTCAAGGTCATTCGTTCGGAGGAGTCCCTGAAGCCGGAGGATCTCTTCGCAGTCGATGACGAGATGTTCGAGGAGTACAAAAAGTACGAAGAGATGTACTTGAAGGAGAAGGAGAAGGGGAGCGTAAGCAACAAAAAGTGCAAACCCAAATTGGAGAATTTTGGCATTTTGACAGCCAGCGAGGACGAGCATTCGCCGCAAATTACGAACTTGGCCAACGATTCAGCCTACGGAAGGTACTTGTGTGTTAAATTGTGTTTAATTCGTAATACCAACTTGATTTTAGTTTGCAACGAAAGACGCCGAAGCACCGCAGCAGGGCGGCCAAGTTGGCACCCCTGGAGCCCCCCAAACGGCCGGATTCGACCAGTTCCAGCGGTTCGGAGCAAATAGCGCCCAAAGAGTGCAATCAAAAATTATCGAAATTTTGCCACGAGTGTGGTAATAAGTATCCGGTAACATCGGCAAAATTTTGCGTGGAGTGTGGCGTTAAACGATTGATTTTGTGATTTTTTTCAGCTTATTTTATTTATACTACATTGTTTTTAAGTTTTTAATCTCTAGTCCAACTTAAAAAATATTTACACGTTTTTATAAATTTTTTTAATGTAGGATATTAATGAATAAGATTTTTAGAAATTTTAGTGCAATTTTTTGTATATTTATTGGTATTTATAGCCAATACCAAAGCGTTATTTATATGAAGTGAAATTAAAAATGGGGATTTCTCACCAAAATGCTTTGTACTTAATTATTTGCATTTACTTAACAGTTTTTACACCATTCCAGGTTTTATTCATAAAAAAGCTATAATTAACAAGACTGAACCATTTCTATTAGTTTGTTATTAATATGTTTTTAATAAAATTATTATTTAATTTTTTTTGTTTCATTACAAACATCCTACACTGCACTATAAGTGCGTTACCCAAGTTCTAAACCGCACGTTGACCCCGCCTGACCTTTAAAATAGTTAAAATCGGCCTTGATACACATTTATTACTAGAGACTGGATTTTATGCAACATAAAAAGGCTGAAATATTCATGAACAATGCTTAAGCATAATTATAATTATAAGGTAAGCATGAAATTGTCACCCTTTTTTATATATAGCAGTTCATGGGGTTGTTAGAGGACGATAACCATAACTAAAACCCCTTTGCTGGTTCGTAAAGATGGTGGTTCCGTCATATAACCACCAAAAGTTTTCCAGGATTCTTTGGAATCGGTTAACAACGACTTCGAGTTGTTGGAGAGTTTGATCAAGGAGGAAGCTAGTTTTTTCTCGAGCAATAACAACGCGGCAAGGAAATACAGCGACGATATGTCCGCAATAGATCCTAGTTTGATCAACGAGAACGACAATCTCTCCATACCCGATCACTTGAAGTTGGACGACTTGTCGCCAACCAGCACCAACGGTACGGACACCACACTGCGTAACGAAGACATTACGAACGGTAACACGCCCGAAGTAAAGCAACCCGCAGCCAAACCGGTCATAAAACGATCGGTATCGTTAATAAATCGCTCGGATTCCATAAAACTAAAGGAAAAAACTAACAGTGCCACCGTAAAGCAAGGCCGTTACATGACGACGAAAAACAAGGTTCTAAATCGGTCTGTTTCCAGTGTGAAAGATAAGAAAGGGTTGCCGATATTGAAGAAGCAAATGTCATTCGAACCCACTCCCAAACCGGTGTTGAAGAGCAAGGAGGACGTCAACAACTACTTCAACAACACCAGGGGTACCCCCGACAAAGAGGTTCGTTGTTTAACGGCGATTTTAGGGTTTTAACATTGTTAGGTTGGTATTTTTCAAGGTCGTTCGTTCGGAGGAGTCCCTGAAGCCGGAGGATCTCTTCGCAGTCGATGACGAGATGTTCGAAGAGTACAAAAAGTACGAAGAGATGTACTTGAAGGAGAAGGAGAAGGGGAGCGTAAGCAACAAAAAGTGCAAACCCAAATTGGAGAATTTCGGCATTTTGACAGCCAGCGAGGACGAGCATTCGCCGCAAATTACGAACTTGGCCAACGATTCAGCCTACGGAAGGTACTTGTGTGTTAAAATTGTGTTTAATTCGTAATACCAACTTGATTTTAGTTTGCAACGAAAGACGCCGAAGCACCGCAGCAGGGCGGCCAAGTTGGCACCCCTGGAGCCCCCCAAACGGCCGGATTCGACGAGTTCCAGCGGTTCGGAGCAAATAGCGCCCAAATCGCCCAAAGAGTGCAATCAAAAATTATCGAAATTTTGCCACGAGTGTGGTAATAAGTATCCGGTAACATCGGCTAAATTTTGTGTGGAGTGTGGCGTTAAACGATTGATTTTGTGATTATTTTCAGCTTATTTTATTTATACTACATTGTTTTTAAGTTTTTAATCTCTAGTCCAACTTAAAAAATATTTACACGTTTTTATAAATTTTTTTAATGTAGGATATTAATGAATAAGATTTTTAGAAATTTTAGTGCAATTTTTTGTATATTTATTGGTATTTATAGCCAATACCAAAGCGTTATTTATATGAAGTGAAATTAAAAATGGGGATTTCTCACCAAAATGCTTTGTACTTAATTATTTGCATTTACTTAACAGTTTTTACACCATTCCAGGTTTTATTCATAAAAAAGCTATAATTAACAAGACTGAACCATTTCTATTAGTTTGTTATTATTAATGTTTTTAATAAAATTATTATTTAATTTTTTTTTGTTTCATTACAAACATCCTACATTGCACTATAAGTGCGTTACCCAAGTTCTAAACCGCACGTTGATCCCGCCTGACCTTTAAAATAGTAAAAATCGGCCTTGATACACATTTATTACTAGAGACCGGATTTTATGCAACATAAAAAGGCTGATATATTCATGAACAATGCTTACAAGGTAAGCATGAAATTGTCACCCTTTTTTATATATATATAGCAGTTTAGGGGGTTGTTAGAGGACGATTTGGTGGTAAAACCACTCTGTGCACCCCGCGACGCGGTATAACCAAAACTAAAACCTCTTTGCTGGTTCCTAAAGATTGTGGTTCCGTCATATAACCACCAAAAGTTTTCCAGGATTCTTTGGAATCGGTTAACGACGACTTCGAGTTGTTAGAGAGTTTGATCAAGGAGGAAGCTAGTTTTTTCTCGAGCAATAACAACGCGGCAAGGAAAAACAGCGACGATATGTCCGCAATAGATCCTAGTTTGATCAACGAGAACGACAATCTCTCCATTCCCGATCACTTGAAGTTGGACGACTTGTCGCCAACCAGCACCAACGGTACGGACACCACACTGCGTAACGAAGACATTACGAACGGTAACACGCCCGAAGTAAAGCAACCCGCAGCCAAACCGATCATAAAAAGATCGGTATCGTTAATAAATCGCTCGGATTCTATCAAACTAAAGGAAAAAACTAACAGTGCCACCGTAAAGCAAGGCCGTTACATGACGACGAAAAACAAGGTTCTAAATCGGTCTGTTTCTAGTGTGAAAGATAAGAAAGGGTTGCCGATATTGAAGAAGCAAATGTCATTCGAACCCACTCCCAAACCGGTGTTGAAGAGCAAGGAGGACGTCAACAACTACTTCAACAACACCAGGGGTACCCCCGACAAAGAGGTTTGTTGTTAACGGCGATTTTAGGGTTTTAACATTGTCAGGTTGGTATTTTTCAAGGTCATTCGTTCGGAGGAGTCCCTGAAGCCGGAGGATCTCTTCGCAGTCGATGACGAGATGTTCGAGGAGTACAAAAAGTACGAAGAGATGTACTTGAAGGAGAAGGAGAAGGGGAGCGTAAGCAACAAAAAGTGCAAACCCAAATTGGAGAATTTCGGCATTTTGACAGCCAGCGAGGACGAGCATTCGCCGCAAATTACGAACTTGGCCAACGATTCAGCCTACGGAAGGTACTTGTGTGTTAAAATTGTGTTTAATTCGTAATACCAACTTGATTTTAGTTTGCAACGAAAGACGCCGAAGCACCGCAGCAGGGCGGCCAAGTTGGCCCCCCTTGAGCCCCCCAAACGGCCGGATTCGACCAGTTCCAGCGGTTCGGAGCAAATAGCGCCCAAATCGCCCAAAGAGTGCAATCAAAAATTATCGAAATTTTGCCACGAGTGTGGCAATAAGTATCCGGTAACATCGGCAAAATTTTGTGTGGAGTGTGGCGTTAAACGATTGATTTTGTGATTATTTTCAGCTTATTTTATTTATACTACATTGTTTTTAAGTTTTTAATCTCTAGTCCAACTTAAAAAATATTTACACGTTTTTATAAATTTTTTTAATGTAGGATATTAATGAATAAGATTTTTAGAAATTTTAGTGCAATTTTTTGTATATTTATTGGTATTTATAGCCAATACCAAAGCGTTATTTATATGAAGTGAAATTAAAAATGGGGATTTCTCACCAAAATGCTTTGTACTTAATTATTTGCATTTACTTAACAGTTTTTACACCATTCCAGGTTTTATTCATAAAAAAGCTATAATTAACAAGACTGAACCATTTCTATTAGTTTGTTATTATTAATATGTTTTTAATAAAATTATTATTTAATTTTTTTTGTTTCATTACAAACATCCTACACTGCACTATAAGTGCTTTACCCAAGTTCTAAACCGCACGTTGACCCCGCCTGACCTTTAAAATAGTTAAAAACGGCCTTGATACACATTTATTACTAGAGACCGGATTATATGCAACATAAAACTGCTGAAAATGTGCATGAACAATAATTAAAAGGTAAGCATAAAATTATCACAAAATTAAACTATTATGTATAGAAAAAAACTTTATTAATAAAGTTTTTTTCTATACATAATAGTTTAATTTTGTGATAATTTTATGCTTACCTTTTAATTAGTGTAGCTTAATACATTTTTTACTTAAATAATAACTTAATGACCATATTTATTTAAATTCTTTATTCATATGGGTAGTCTTATCCAAAGCGCTTTGTTTTTTATGTTTTCCAAATAAATGTTTTTTGAATAATCCCTTATGGTATGTAGTATAGGTACAGTACGCACAGGAGAAAAGTTTTATCAGTATCGGTACTTTTTTTTCAACATCATTCTGTTTTTTGTGCTTTGCAATAACGTGTCTTTGCATTACTTGACTATAAGATGCCGTATAGTCACAGTACACACAAGGAAAAATTTTTAAATTTACCGCTGCGTTATTTTTCAATTTATGTTGTTTCTCATGTTTGCTATAGATGTGGCCTTGTAAAACATGGCTATACAATGTTGTGAAGTCACAGTACACACAAGAAAAAATATTCATGTTTATAGGTACTTTATTTTCCAAGTCAGTTTGTTCTTTATGTTTGTAGAAGACGTGTAATTGTAAATTACTATTGTTTGCCGTTTTAAAGTCACAGTACACACAAGAATATTCTTTTATGTTAACATTATTTTTTGACTCATTTTGTTGTTTATGCTTCCTATATATGTGGTTTTGCAAGTTACTTTTCTTTACTGTTTTAAAGTTACAGTACACGCAAGAGTGAGTTTTTTTAATTAATATCACTTTACCTTCAAAGTCATTTTGTTCTTTATGTTTGACATTACTTTCCAACACATTTTGTTCCCTATGCTTACTATAAAAATGGTTTTGCAACCTATGGTTTTGCAATGTGGTATAGTCACAGTTCGCACAAGAGTAAGTTTTTATTTTTAACTCCACCTTCTTTTCTAACTCATTTTGTTCCTTATGTTTGTTATAGATGTGCAGTGGTAAATAAAGATATTTCTTTGTTTTAAAGTCACAGTACACACAACAGTAAGTTTTTACTTCTGTTGCTAGTTTATTTTGTTTTTTATAGATGTGACTATGTAACCTTTGGGTTGATATATGGTCTTTTATCATATGTTGGTTTACTTCCGATTCTGATCCCAGGAAAATACATTTGCTGTACTGGCATGTAGTTCCACTGTAACAAAAAAAAGTTTATTTTTTTGCATTGTAAGTTTTTGAAAATTTTTATGTTAATAAAAATAAATAAAACTAAACTATTCTGTACGGAAAAAAACTTTATTGGTATAGCTCATTACATTTTTACTATTTACTATCTTATATACATATTGTTGTAATGGATAACTAAAATTTGTGTTATAGTCACAGTAAACGCAAGAGTAAGTTTTTAATCCTACTTTATTCTTTAACTCATTTTGTTCCTTATGTTTTCTACGGATGTAGTTGAGTAAATTACTGTTTACCAATGTGGTATAGTCACAGTACAAACAAGAATAATTGATACCTTTTTTTAACTCATTATTTTCCTTATGTTTTGCAAATATGCTCTTTCAATGTTGTTTATAATGGGTGGTATAGTCACAGTACACACAAGTCACACGTTTTATTTTTTTGGTACATTGCTCTCTAAAATCATTTATTGCAAAAGTTTATCCTTATCGGCAGTCTTTTCCAACTCATTTTGTTTTTTATGTTTTTCAAATAAATGTTTTTGAAATATTCCCTTACGATATGTAGTATAGGTACAGTAATCACACGAGTAAGTTTTTATAAGTATCGGTACTTTTTTTTCAACAACATTTTGTTTTATATGCTTTCCAATAACGTGTCTTTGCATTAATTGACTAGAAGATCCTGTGTAGTCACAGTACACACAAGGAAAAGTTTTAAAATTTATCGCTACCTTATTTTCCAATTTATGTTGTTTCTTATGTTTGCTATAGATGTGGCCTTGTAAAACATATCTATACAATGTTGTAAAGTCACAGTACACACAAGAAAAAATGTTTATGTTTATGGGTACTTTATTTTCCAAGTCATTTTGTTCTTTATGTTTAGAGAAGACGTGCAATTGTAAATGACTGTTGTAAACCGTATTAAAGTCACAGTACACACAAGAATATTCTTTTAGCTCAACATTATTTTTTGACTCATTTTTTTGTTTATGCTTCTTATAGACGTGGTTTTGCAACTTTTGCTTTTCAACTGTTGTGAAGTCACAGTACACACAAGAGTAAGTTTTTACTTTTATGGCGACTTTATTTTCCAACTCATTTCGTTCTTTATGCTTCCTATAGATGTGGTTTTGCAAGTTACCGTTTTTTACTGTTTTAAAATTACAGTACACGCAAGAGTGAGTTTTTTTAAATAATGTCACTTTATCTTCAAAGTCATTTTGTTCTTTATGTTTGACATTACTTTCGAACTCATTTTGTTCTTTATGCTTACTAATAATATGGTTTTGCAACCTATGGTTTTGCGATGTGGTATAGTCACAGTTCGCACAAGAGTAAGTTTTTATTTTTAACTCCACTTTCTTTTCTAACTCATTTTGTTCCTTATGTTTGTTATAGATGTGCAGTGGTAAATAAAGATATGTCTTTGTTTTAAAGTCACAGTACACACAAGAGTATGTTTTTACTTCTGTTGCTACTTTATTTTGTTTTAGCAACCTTTGGGTTGATACATGGTCTTTGATCATATGTTGGTTTACTTCGGATTCGGATCCAAGGAAAAGGCATTTGCTGTACTGGCATGTAGTTTCACTGTAACAAAAAAAAAGTTTATTTTTTTGCATTTTAAGTTTTTGTATATTTTTATGTTAATAAAAATAAATAAAACTAAACTATTCTGTACGGAAAAAAACTTTATTGGTGTACTTCATTACATATTTACTATTTACTATCTTATATACCTATTGTTGTAATGAATGACTAGAATATGTGGCATAGTCACAGTACACGCAAGATTAAGTTTTTAATCCTACTTTATTCTTTTGTTCCTTATGTTTTCTATAGATGTGGTTGAGTAAATTACTGTTTACAAATGTGGGATAGTCACAGTACACACAAGAGTAATTGAATTGATTTGATTTGATTTGATCCCCATGCATATTATTGGTTGAGTCACTAAAATTAATAAATTTAATAAAAATCTTATTTTTGCCAATTTTATCCACTATTATATGATTAAAACCCACCCTATACATATATTCTTTAAAAATTATTATACTAATAAAAACAAATTTGTTTATTTTTATTGTTTATTTTATTATTGCTACATAATTAAGTTGAAATGGGATCTCATTTCCAGGTTATTTTAGTTTGGGTTTTGATCATTTTGTATTTATTTGATTTAAATGCATCTAAAAAAGAATTAAAAAAATCTTAAAAGTAACAAAAGATATATATATATATATATATATTTTAGACTGCAATTTAACGACAGACCAATTTTCTGATAAACCATTTTTACTAAAAAACTTTTTTAATGAAAATAAAACAACAATAAAAACACTTTAAAACTTTCTTTATTTAATAAAATTAAAAATGTACAATTTTAACAAGAGACAAATACTAAGTAATAATAATAATAATAAATAAATAATAAATAATAATAATAATCATAATAAATAATAATTATTATTTCACAAAAATTATTTAAATTAAATATTTGTATAGAGCGACATCTATAAAACAATAGAGTAACCATTTTAACTTCAAGTTAGTAACTTGGGAATCTGTATTACCGGCGCGTCAAAATGTCAAATTTTTATGTGTAAAACGACCGGTTAAATCGGATATAGAAGCAGTTTTTCACAGTGAAAGTAAAAATACTGTATGACATTCGACAACGGTCAACAACTTGTCAATGTGTATTTAAAAGGTCACTTAGTGTCATGGAAACATGTACGATAATGGGCGTTTTAAGGATGGGAGGAGAAAAAGTCATTTAAGAATTAAAAACACTTCTTCTTTAGACACTAGCAGCATAAACTGCTATTTTAAAGCATGTAAAAGTGGACTACAAAAATCCATTAAATTGCCTAAAATAAGCATCTAAATACTTTACAAAAGCATTTAAAAATGCTATTTTCAAGCATTTAATAATGCTAATTTGTACTGTTAATATACCACCAAACTAGGACTTGGTTAATATAAAAATTAATTATTCCATTAAAAATGTTTTAAAAGCATTTAAATTATACCTTGAAGCATTAAAAATGCTGATTCACATTAGAACCAACCACTTAAACTTTTTAACACTGTTTAGATATTTAAAAAAATACCATTGCGTAAAAAATAATTTAAAAACGCATTCGTGTTTATTAATTAATTCAAACTTTTTTAAAAAAGACGCATTAAAATAATATGCATTTTAAAGCATAAATGAGGAGCGTTTATTCAAAAAGGGACATGTCCATTTTAGCGATTTGCAGAAACAAGTCAAAAATAACAGAATTCCTTTGCTTTTGACTTATTTCTGCAAATCGCTAACATGGACATGTCCCTTTTTGAATAAACGCTCCTCAAATGCTTATAAATTTATAATTATGCTGATTTACCTAATATGGTAAACCCAAATTCAGTATTAAAAATTAATTAAAAGCTTTACAACGCTGATTTAAAATCATAAACCCACTAAATAAACTTACACTTAACTAACACCTTACACTTAAATTTAAACTAACACCACTAATTAAGTTATAAAAAATGCAAAAAAGTTTTCTGATATAAGAAGTTATTTAAGTTTAAAAAACTTGGCAACGCTGTGTATTTTCTAACTTTTAATTTTTGAAGCGTCGTAAGAAAATTGTATTATATAAAATTTAAATAAAGAAAATAAAATTCAATTTTCAAACCCCTCTGATGTAAAAAATTTTTGTATAATAAGTAAATAAAAGCACCTACCTTATCATTCATACCCAAAAATAACCATTTTTGAGTATCAAAATAAATTAAAAATCAGAAAACTGTATTTTAATTCCAATATATCCTCGATTTCACTCGTTTCTTTTATAATCTGTGATTTCACTGACTTTCCCTGACCACCTTGAGCCTCCCTGACTTACCCTTGAGCCTTAATACATGCATTTTTATAACAAATACCTGTAGCACACAAAAAATTAAGTAATGGCTTTTGTAAACAAACACTGACCGCACAAATTGTTTACTCCCCCACATGAAAAATCTGGTTCATAACGAGAAAATACACCCTTGGCACTTAAATAACACGCTAATTTAAACCGAACACCGACTTTTCGCATACCACAAAAGTTAGGTTATACCCAAATGTTTTGTCTGTAATATTTTGTTGGCAGAACTGATATAAAGCAGTGTTAACGGATGTTAAGTATTTATTGCAAAATTAGATTGTTTTGTAGCTTAACTTATAATAAAATCGTTGAGTAAGGAAGTACTTTACTCAAGGATAAATTACAATATTAAGATTTATTGATTAAATGCATAAATGGACGAAATTCCTTAGGAACTAAATAAAATATGACAACGTTGCAATGGGTATCTGATAGCCGTTAAGTTGGCAGTGCTAACCATTGATTTATTATTAAAAAGGTTGGTTCCAACACAGTTTATAAAGGTTCCAATACCAATCATGAATTACTTAGATGAAAATAACAAAATATTTATAGATATTTATTTATTTGTTGTAATTGAGGATTTTGAAATAAGTTTTACACTTATTATATCCTCTTTAGTCTTACAGGTAGCAAGTACTTTCTTAGACACTTGTTTTTCTTATTTTTGAAGAGTTTCATAGGTCCCATCATATTATTTCTGAACTCGCCATTGCAATTTACTTGTTCTTTGATTGGTACATTACATATACTGGGTGCGCATACTTTTTGAACCGGTCTTCTATTTTCATATTCAGGACACATACACATAGCAAATTGTGGAGTACATGTGGGATACGAATTTTGATATCTAGGATAACATTGCGGCTCAAAAGTGCAATTTGGATAAGAACACATTTCGTATTCTGTATTACAGCAACTGTCATTATGAGTTAAATACGTATCTATTCGAGTGCTTGAGGTATTATGTAATACAAAACCGTTTTTTTCAAAAGTATTTGTATGATTATCCCTCGTTATACAAATTTTTGGATATTTTTGAAAGGGTGTGCTTAAATGAAATGGACAACATTGGCAACATTGTTGCACGTTAAATATACTGGTTGGACATTTTTTTTTAAATGGTCTTCTTTTCTTTTTATATTCACAACACAAATCAATGTGCTCAGGACAAACAGGATACGAATTTTCATATCTAGGAAAATATTGCGGTCCAAATGCGTAATGGTCCATTTCATAATCTCTATTACAGTCATTGTCATCATTGGCTGAGTGCCAATCTATTTGAGAACTTGATGTATTCTGTACTACAAAATCATTGTTTTCAAAAGTATTTGTGTAATTATCTTTCAGAATGGACATTCTGGGATATTTTTGAAATGTTGTATGCTTAGATGAAGTTTCCATACCTAAATTTGGCATTGTAAAAATCTGAAAGAAAAAAGAAAAAGCTATAAAAAAATTCTGTATGCTTACGTGCATAAATAAAATAAAAGTACTTATGATTTTTTGAGATATAAAAAAGTTAATTTTATATGTACTTACTTGTTGGAGAATAATATCCGGTAAAATTAATGAAAAAATGATATTTTAAAATGACACGAAATAACAAAAAAAAAATAACCTAAATACTGTCACAAACTATTATAGGGTGACAGATTTTAATAAAAAAATAAATTGAGAATGATTTTTTAGGCACAATCCACACAACAAAAGAGAAGTAAAATGGTTGCCCTTAGCACTTTAAGGCCTCTTTTAAATAAACAGCACAAATCCTAAGCACAAAAATTTTAAACATTTTGTTTTTTATAATTAAATAAATTGACTTTAATACTTTTTTGTGTTTTTTAATCTTTTGCCTTTTTTTATTTTTTAACATTTTATCAAATTTCATAAAGTGAAACTTTATAAAAATATATGTACCTATATATTTTTAGGTTATATTTCAAGGTATAATACGCTAAAGAAGTATCGGGTTTTCGCAACGCGCGCGCCATCTGGTGGACTTCAAAAGCATTGCGTGAATTTAAGAATTGTCAACAATACATTTAAGGCATACGAACTGTACATCATTTTTAAATAAATAGGTAGTTTTTTCACAAAAGAGAGGAAGGCAGAAGTCTTACTCGACAAATTTTGTTCAATTGCACAGCTAAATCGCGCACGTTATTTGTGTTATACGTTGCAAGGAAAAAACTAAAAAACTGGTTTAGTACTCGATTTCGATTGATTATTCCTTATATCATTGATTAAAAAACTCAACGCTTAAATGCTTACATATATAGATACGTTAGTGTGTGTATTTTATCTAAGGGATCATGGTGAATTATTGTGTTTTTAATTGTAAATAAATCGTTGCATTTTCATGTTTTGTCAAAGTATCCAATTCGGTAAGTACATTTGTTGGTGTAAATTAACTATAGTTTTTAGAGAACTCAATATAAAAATGGTTGATTTTAAGGTTATGTTTGTGCAAAAATTATTTTTTACTAATTTCTTAAAAATGTAAAACTTAAATATAAATTATATTAGGTAAAGTTATCATTATAATGATAACTTTACCTAATATAATTTATATTTAAGTTTTACATTTTTAAGAAATTAGTAAAAAATAATTTTTGCACAAACATAACCTTAAAATCAATTATTTTTATATTGAGTTCTCTAAAAAACGCCGACAACTGCATTTATACCTGCAAAATATACCTACGAATTCATGGCAATATAATATTATACAACATAATATAATGGTATTTTACTGTTGAGTTGAGACTTAAAAGAATTCTTAATCAACGCTTTTAATAATGCTGTTTGAATTTAGACGACTTATTTGTTTGGCGATTTTTACTGAATTGAAATGTTTACCTACACTTTTCACGTTAATCATTACTAAAATGTGTATTTATTGTACAATTTATTTTTACATGGACTGTATTTACTGAAATTTACTTCTTTAGCGTATAGGAAAAGCTGTTTTTTTTTAATTTACTCACAATTACTAGGACATGAATGTAAAGTATTTTTTACTCATAAGGGTATGCTTTATTTATGAATACATGTTTGTAGTTAATTGTGTAGTTGATGTTATTTTTGCAATTGTGGTTGGAGGTGCGGGTGTACTTTCTGATACAACTTCGAAGCCTTTATTTAGTTCAGGATCTTGAGGATCAGTCGTATAATCGTAGTCGACGTAATCAGGATTACCGTAACTGAGATCATGATCAGCATTAGGGTGATCATAAATATCATCAGGGTATAAATTATCATTATCGTTAAAATCATCATTAGGATCGCGATTAGGATCATTATTATCGTTAAAATCATCATTAGGATCATCATTATCGTTAAAATCATCATTAGGACCGCGATTAGGATCATCATTATCGTTAAAATCATAATTAGGATTACTATTAGGATCATCATTAGTATTGTAATCATCATTACTGTTAAAATCATAATTACCAAGAGGGTTAAATTTATCATTACTGTTATAATCATCATAATCAGGATTACTTTTACTTTTAGGATCATCATAACCACGATTAAGATTATGATTAGGATCAAGATTAGGATTAAGATTAGGGTCAAGATTAGGATTAAGATTAGGGTTATGATTAGGATCACGACTAGGATACCGATTGGGATAACGATTACCGTAACCATAGCATGGTTTTGGAGTATAATGGTAAACATCATAACCATTACATGGTTTTAAAGTTGATGTCAATGGATAATTTGGAAACATCAGCCTTGAATCACGATGAATGTTTCTTGTATATACAGGTCCTCCAAAATGGTTTATAAAATAGTTTCTTTTGACTCTTTTTGGATTTTCGCTTTCTTCAACAAAAATATAGTTTAGTTTTAAAATTTAGGAAAATTATATTACTTACCTGAGTTTAAAGAAATGGAATTTGTTGTTACAAAACAAATGCACATTAAAATCATGAACATTTTTATTTTTATTAATACGAACTAAATGTAGATAATTTAGTAATAACACTTTTTGATGTACAATAATTTATTCAAAATAAAAATCCCTTGTATCATATATTGATAAAAACATTGTAAAATAGCTTGTAGAAGAATCATACCAGTCCACCTCATCGATTTTAAGTATGTTTGTTAAAATAGTAAGATAAAATACTCAAAGCATATATATTTATTATTGGTTGTTTCGATGTTAGTCTAGAATGGGGTTTTTGGGAAGCCACCAGGTCTAGTAATAACATAACATAAGTGGTTCTGCACTAATGTAAGAATTTTAAGAAATCATACACTTTGAATATTAGAGCTTCACGGAAGATAGCTTCACGGAGGTTAGGATTTCGTATGTTTTTTTTAAACATCCCTTTGTATATTTGAAATAAGTTATTTTATCTTTTGACACCTTAATATTTTTTAAAAATATATAAAATATTTATAAAAAAAATCTACTTACTGAGATATTACATATAACACTTCAGGGTGGATAGGTTTTAAAATAGCAAATTAATGACCTTAAACTTTTGAATTATAAAACAGCAACATTCTCATCTGCATATTAATTCTAACTGTCCTTCAGGAATCTCATGCATCTATAATGTCGTAAACAGAGGTTTTTGCTTATGTAAAATGATTAAAGCGCCATCCGTTGCATAAAATTTAAAGCAAAAACAGATTCACGGAGGATAGAATCAATTTTTGTAACACCTACCTACATAAATTGTTATAAAAATTATTTCTTTTAATTTTTAATTATATTCAATATTTGATTCGATTGCTTTGGATGTGTTTAATTTACTTAGTGAACTGATATTTTTAGTATGTTTTTACTACCTCAGATATTTGAAAACATTTTTAAAGCATAATAGAGCCCATTTTTTGGACACCCTTTTTTGATTATAATTATATTATTTTTCTATTAAAATATTACATAACAAATAAAATTAAAAAATTCGTCATCCAACGTATTATGTTTACATATCGCGCAAGCGCAACTGTTTTTGGTTGTTTTTGTTAATAACACACTTTTGCTGATCACAAAAAACGAGATAGATCTTTACGTATTTTCAAAGGCGTATTATCAAAGCAATAAATAAAAGTTATCGTTTAAACTTTGTACTTTTGGAATTCCTTTCGAAATTGCGCTGCACAGTAGGCTAGAGAGCGCTTCCAGTGTTTTATTTCGACAAAATTTGGGGAATTTTGAATTCTTTAATATCTGCAGATAATAAAACAACTCTAAATCACCTTCAAATCTGTTGAATTTTTATCAGGTAACCAGTCAAAGTTTAAGAATTATAAATACTTGCTTTGTGCATATTTTTTATGTATGTATGGACATTACTAAGGTTTTAAAAAATGTCACGCATTAGCACACTCTGTATTTAAGTGTTTTTAAGCTTACTGTTGTCTTTCAAATAAATCTAAAATCAAGGCGCCACAAATATTTTTTGTTTGAAACATTTTAATAGAAAGTTAGTTTTAGATTACTTAGTAGACTATGCATTTACAAAAATAAATGTAGGAAAATAATTAATTTAAAAATTTATTTTTTTTTAAATATAGAAAAACGCTGAAAGCCCAGAAGAAATATTATTGTATTAAATACTGTCATACGTAAGTTTTCTTTTATAATTTATGGACCTAATTTTACCATGGCACAAAAATGCTTTTGTTGTTAAAGTATTATATTGTAGATTTAATTTTCTATTGTTATTAAAAAGTATTTTTTATTAAAATTCCAAAAAAATAAACATTAAACAAATAATTTCTGCGCGTTAAATTGGCTCTCTAGCCCACTGTGCGCTGATGCGAACTTGTTTTGATTCGTCATATGCACACGGTGATTTTCCCACCTCTACCGCTCGAATTGACAGCTGACTTAATTACTTTTTCGATTGCACAAGGGCAAAATTTGACGGGGAATTTAAAAGAAAAAAATGAGCAGCATATTGAAATTAAATGCTGGTTTAACCAAGAGTATACTAAAAAATGCATCTCAGGTGAGTTAAAAATAATTAATCCTAACCTTAATGTTACATAATAATAATAATTTCACGTACATTTTAGGGCAATGTACCTGCCGGAGCGCTATCGAGGGCCCTGCACATTAAAGTAGACAGAAAAAATGCCAAAGTGAGCGATAATGTATCAAAAGTGTACCCAATCGTAGACCACACATATGATGCTGTAGTTGTGGGAGCGGGGGGCGCAGGTCTGCGAGCCGCCTTTGGTCTTGTAGCGGAAGGCTTCAAGACGGCTGTCATAACCAAACTTTTTCCAACCAGATCTCACACGGTCGCTGCACAGGGTGGTATCAACGCTGCGTTAGGTATGCCCATCTCTGATACACAGGGTGTTATGTAATTAATGTTATATATTAAAATACTGAATACCTTTTGACATAAGGAATAAAGGAAAAATATTTAAAAAAACATTTTTCCAAAGATAAAGAAAAAATATGCATTAGAAGTTTTTTATATTTTTTGTGATACGCCCAGAGACTCTATACTCTATGGATACGCCACTGGTTACACACTTGTTTATCTCTGCACACCTGTATTGTGTGAGTACATAGATACCAACCAACAAAGTAGCTATGCGTTGCCAGATGTAAAAAATTGTTACTAAACATTTTTCTTGCAAAAAATATATAAAAACTCAATAAATACAAAAGTTTTATGCCCTTAAAGCTCTAATACCCTTCTGTATTTATTTACTGATCCAGCTATTAGCTTAAGCAATGATTAGAAAATTTAGTACCTTTGAAATTTGAAATTCATAACCACAAAATTAATTTTTTCATCAGTTGTTTTCTCTGTTTACTCAGATGAAATTGGAACCAGTTCACAGGTTAAACTTTAAACATTTAATTTGTGTAAATAAATCCAAAAGCACTTCCCTTATTTAAGATATTTACAATTTGAAAACATAACCTAAAATTTAAAAGAAATGCACTAGATTCTGTCATAAAAGTTGGCAGATTTTGTTTGAATTTACCTTCAGTACACAAATGAAATAACCAACAATTAATAAAAACGCCAAATTGACAATTTGCATTGTTAATTTTGTCATTTTTGTAATTAAGCTAAATTTAAACAATGCTTGGCAACTTTTTTGAAAGATTTTGGAAACAGTTGTTACCAACCATAGCATAATAAATCCACCAGATTAACCTAAAGTTCCTAGTCGATCAGTGGCGTACTTTTTGGTAGGATAAAGGTTATTATAAATTATTTTTAGACTTTGGAATTTAGAAAAAAAAAGTTTCAGGTGCTTCTTTATGGACCCTAAGGAACAACCCATTTTAATATATAACATTAATTACATAACATAACGCAATAATTGTATAGGTAACATGGAGGATGACAATTGGCAGTGGCACATGTACGACACTGTGAAGGGTTCCGATTGGCTGGGAGACCAAGATGCAATCCACTACATGACCAGGGAGGCCCCCAAGGCTGTAATCGAGTTGGAAAATTATGGAATGCCATTTTCCAGGACTACAGAGGGAAAAATTTATCAGAGGGCTTTCGGTGGGCAATCATTGAAGTTTGGCAAGGGTGGACAGGCTCATAGGTGCTGCTGTGTGGCTGATAGAACCGGTCACAGCCTGCTTCATACACTTTATGGTCAAAGTTTAAGGTTAGATTTGTTGAAATTCGAGAATTTTTTGAGATTTTACGGTGTTTTAGGTATGATTGTAATTATTTTGTCGAATATTTTGCCCTTGATTTGATCATGGAAGAAGGTGAATGCCGTGGGGTTATTGCCCTATGCCTTGAGGATGGAAGTATACATAGATTCAGGTCCAAAAATACAGTAAGTATGAAATTTTGTTACACAAAAAAAACCTAAGAACAACGCCTAATGTTACAACATTCTTACCCAGGATCGACGCTTTTTTACGAAAGTGACGTTTACATTTTTTATCTTTGCCAAATAAACATCGTATTTTTAAACATTTTATATACCTATGGATTTACAATATCGGATTTTAGGAATTTTAAAAACTATCTTTAAATTTAAAATAAGGTTTTATTAATTTTGACAACCAGTTGCATTTTAAAAGAACTCTAATAATCTATTGAAGTTAAGTTAACATAATCTTTTATTTTACCCTGCATCTTCTAAAAATCGCTTAATTGGCGTTGATACTGTCAAATCCATAATTCTAACCTCACACAGTCAAAAAATGTTAATTCGAACCTCAAACTACTTTTTGACGTTTAAAACGTCAAAACTTGTCGATTCTAACCTCAAATGTCACACACTCTCAAAGTAAATTGTGTCTGAATTGCTTGACAGTTACATCTATGTAGCTTATGACATTCTTAACAAAATTGTTTGGTGCTTAAAACTTCAAAGAACGGTCAAAGTAATACCCTAATAAATTTAAGGGGTACCATCGTCTTATATTTTACTCTGCATCCTCCAAAAATCGCTTAATTGACGTTGATATTGTCAAAAACCATTAATTCCAACCTCAAACTTCATTTTTGACGTTTAACAGTCAAATACTGTTCATTCTGGCCCAATGGCTTGACATGACATTCCTAACAAAATGGGCTTAAAACTTCAAAGAACTGTCAAAGTAATACCCTAATAAATTTAAGGGGTTCCACCGTCTTTTATTTTACTTTGCATCCTATAAAAATTGTTTAAATGACGTTGATACTGTCAAAAACCTTTCATTCTAACCTCAAACTTCATTTTTGACGTTTAACAGGCAAAAACTGTTAATTCGAACCTCTAAACCACTTTTTGACGTTTAAAACGTCAAAACTTGTTGATTCTAACCTCAAATGTCACACACTGTCAAAGTAAATGATGTCTGAATTGCTTGACAGTTATATCTAGCTTATGACATTCTTAACAAAATTGTTTTATGTGCTTAAAACTTCAAAGAACTGTCAAAGTAATAACTTAATAAATTTAAGGGGTACCATCGTCTTTTATTTTACTTTGCATCCTATAAAAATCGCTTAAATGACGTTGATACTGTCAAAAACCTTTCAATCTAACCTCAAACTTCATTTTTGACGTTTAACAGGCAAAAACTGTTAATTCGAACCTCAAAACCACTTTTTGACGTTTAAAACGTCAAAACTTGTTGATTCTAACCTCAAATGTCACACACTGTCAAAGTAAATGATGTCTGAATTGCTTGACAGTTATATCTAGCTTATGACATTCTTAACAAAATTGTTTTATGTGCTTAAAACTTCAAAGAACTGTCAAAGTAATAACTTAATAAATTTAAGGGGTACCATCGTCTTTCATTTTACTTTGCATCCAATAAAAATCGCTTAAATGACGTTGCTACTGTCAAAAACCTTTCATTCTAACCTCAAACTTCATTTTTGACGTTTAAACAGTCAAAAACTTCATTCGAACCTCACACCACTTTTCGATTCTAAC
Source organism: Brassicogethes aeneus (assembly GCA_921294245.1). Classification (NCBI taxonomy): domain Eukaryota; kingdom Metazoa; phylum Arthropoda; class Insecta; order Coleoptera; family Nitidulidae; genus Brassicogethes; species Brassicogethes aeneus. Next base: position 6,768,892 of record OV121140.1, read on the forward strand.
CTCAAATGTCACACACTGTCAAAATAAACGATGTCCGAATTGCTTGACAGTTATATATATCTTGACATGACATTCTTAACAAAATTATTTTAAGTTCTTAAAACTTCTAAGAGCTGTCAAATTAATACCCTAAGCTGTATTTTATTTTACTCTGCATCCTTTAAAAGTCGCTTAAATGACGTTGGAACTGTCAAACGTCATTTTTGACGTTTAAACATTGAAATATCGGTAATTCGTGTCTCAAACGTCACTTTTTGACGTCAAATCTTGTCGATTCTCACCTCAAATGTCACACACTGTCAAAGTAAATGACGTCACAATATGTCTGAATTGCTTGACAGTTATATCTAGCTTAAGCTAATTAAATTAAATAACATTCTTAAGAGAACTTTTTATGTGCTTAAAACTTAAAATAACTGTCAAAACTAAACACTATTTAATTTAATTTCATTCTGCATCCTCTAAAAATCGCTTAATTGACGTTAAAAGTGTCAAAAACAAGTTAATAACTTTAAACTTAAAAAATGTCAAAGGAATGTCCTATTAAATTTAAAGAAAAGTAAAGTAATTTACTCCGCATCCTTTTATTTGACGTTGATACCTCAAAACGTAATTTTTGACGTTTAAACCGTCAAAAGCTGTTAATTATACCCTCAAACGTCTAAACTTGTCAATTTACCCCTCAAATGCAGTGGCGGCTCGTGGGTGTACAGGAGGGTGAGGCTACATAAGGTTAATTTTGTCTAAATACGAATAAATTTCCACGTCACCCGGGAGGTATTATTCTCCGACGCGTTGACCTTTTTTAAAATGGAGCCGATAGCACTACTAAACCAAAAAATAAACTCTAAAAAACAAAACAAACAAAATATCACATCAAAGACTAGTTTTAATCTTAAACTTAAAAAATAGTCTTAAAAAAGTTAAAAATAAATAAATTAATCAAAAAATAAAAATAAAACTAAAAAGTCGACCCCTACCTAAGTATTAAAAAATATAAAATACTATACGTCTATCTTTTAAGATTGAAAATTTATCTATTATTTGGTCGTAAAATTGTTGGTCTGCAGTGAGATTTAAAAGTAATTCTAAATTTTCAAACCGCGTCTCTAATTGAAGAATTATGCAATCTATTATTTCAAAATATAAAATTTGCTTAATAAAAACTGCTAAATCTACCTTAGTGTGTTCCCTACAATAATTAAATAAGAAATTTTACTAATCGAGACAAAAACTATAAAAGATCAGCCAAAAGTTTTAAATAATTTAATCTGAATCAAAACAATAACGTGCTCTATAGAAACGCTAAGAGAAGACTGGCAACCTTCTTTGTCTCCGCTGGCATCCCACCATAAATGGACTACCAATCAGAACAAACCAAGCTAACTTAATTACGCCTCATCTACGGTGTTTATTCGCGAACTTACGGCGATATTTTTGTTGGTGAGTCATTTTCGCTTTCAAGACGTAAATGGGAGCTTCCGAGGCTGTGAAAATTTCGCCTCTGTCCAAGCCAAGATACATACAACAAGCGACTCTCAACGATGCATGCACGTTAACTTGACGCGCTTTGCGCCTGGATTTTTATTTACGCTTAATATTATTGATTGGTTTTTTACTTTTTATTGGGTAGAACTGTTGTAAAAATACACTTGTAATAGGCAAAAATATAAATACAAAAAGTCGTTCGTTCCTTCATTTTAAGGGTGAGGCGCGGCCTCAGAGGCCTACCCTGACGAGCCGCCACTGCTCAAATGCACTGTCAAAGTAGATGACGTAACAATATGTCCGAATCGCTTGACAGTTATATCCAGCTTAACATTTCATTCTTAAGAGAGGTTTTTCTGTGGTTAAAGCTTCAAATAACTGTCAAATTAATACCCTATTGACAACTAAATTTCATTAAAAATGTGACGTAAAATCTCTTAATAACGGGCGTTATTTTTTAGTGACATTAACATTTTCTAAATATTTAGGTTCTTGCCACTGGCGGGTACGGTCGCGCATACTTCTCGTGCACATCTGCGCACACTTGCACCGGAGATGGCACTGCCATGGTTGCCAGAGCCAACCTACCATCTCAGGATTTAGAGTTCGTACAATTCCACCCGACAGGTTTGTGAAAGATCGTTATTTTGAGAGTTTAGGTCGACATTTTTATTGTGTTTCCATCGAAGGTATCTACGGCGCCGGTTGCCTAATCACCGAGGGTTGCCGCGGTGAGGGTGGCTACTTGATCAACTCGGAAGGTGAAAGGTTCATGGAAAGGTACGCCCCTGTTGCCAAGGATTTGGCCTCAAGAGACGTCGTTTCCAGAAGTATGACCATCGAAATTAGAGAGGGTAAGTCAAGAATAATATAAAACGCGTATTTTTTTAACTAAGGAGGTTCTGGCACGATATAGGTCGCTATAAGATGGCAATATGTACCAACTTGCAAAAACAACAGTGGCAGTGACAGTTCTATATGCCGTGTTATTTAAAATCTAAAAATAAGTTGCGAAAACGAATCAACTCCGCTACAAAGAAAAAACTATTAAGAGAAGGTGTTGAAACGAAAAATAAAGCAACAAAAAACATGTAGTATGTTAAATGCAGTGAAAGTCCAAAGAAAGGACAAGCCTTTCAAAAAATGCATTTAAGAAAATACTGCGGAATTATCTAATAACCCATGCCTTTTAATCGGTAAATGCCTTCAAAGAAAATTTAAAAAGTGTCAGTATAATATACTATTATATTATGATATGATATGTGACGTTTTTTAAATTTTTTACTTATACTGTGATGTAATATATACTTAAAATATGATGGAAATTATACTTTAACGGTGATTTCATAACTATTTTTACACTTATTCTTAATGTTTTTTTTCTATTTCTATGCTAATAAAGATTATTATTATTAGATAATCACTTGTTCGGATCTTCTAGACGAGAAGGACAGATTATTGATTATTATTGCAAAACTGTGGTGTAAAGGTTAACAAAAATTTATATGGCACTTTTAGAGGCAAAAGACTGGGCCAAAATATCGAATATTTTTTTTATATAGTATATCGAAAATATTGTTTGGGGGTGACAACAAAAATTTTGTGAAAGTTCATAATATTAATATTAAGAGGTATATCATAGCAAATTAAATTTTTTTTTTTCATCCCCCCTGAAGAAACGGAGACGTTTTTTCAGACCAAAGAAGAAGAAGAAGAAGAAATTTTTTTTTCCTGAGCAAGTTTTTGTCTCAGAACTCCCAAACCATTGAGTTTAACAAAATTGACTCGGATATATTTTTTTAAGGAAATTGAATGCTCTACAAAAAATGTCTAAATGAAATTTTCCGTCAGATGAACCGTTTCCTTAAAATCATGCTTTAAAAATAGTTTTACATTTTGATCTTTTAACTTTGGAATCTTGTAATTCATGTAAAAATCAGTACCCAGAAAAAAACCGATATATGGGAAATCAAATGCTTTACAAAAAGAGCCTCCTAACATTTTTGGCTAAATTTACTCAATCAAAAGTTATTCAAGGTTAAAGTTGAAGTCAAAACGAAATTCTTGTTTTTTCTCTGTAGATTTATTTTTTTATGGATGATAATTTGATTTTTTTCTTTATAAATGTGTATTATATAACTAATTAACAATTTCCAATAAATAAAACAACATGATTGTTATTATTTAAACTATTAAATATTAGTGAAAATGATATTTTCTTACTACTTCGACTGAAAATACGTTGTTTCGTCCCCGATTTCACGGCAGAAAGTTTACGTTTCTTGCATTGGTCAAGCTATACGCGCACACTCTATAATAGCGGGAGTAAAAATTTTTTAGTCGTGTGCTGAACATGTGCAACTCTGATTACGACACTAATATAACCTCAAAATTTGGGCAGGCATCAATATGTTTCGATATACACATTTAATTTTTTTCCGTATTTTCGGCCGGGTTGTATTTTCGGCCGAGGTAGTAAGAAAAATAGTATACACTACATGGGCAGAAAGTGTGAATCTCACACTTTCTGCCCTTGTAGTGTAATATACTATTTCTAACGACTATTTCCCTCGTCTTAATTTCCACCAATCACAAAAGCGCAATTTTGAATTACAAATGGTTTCTAGGTGAAAAAACTGTGTGACAGCACCTGTCAGCAGTCTTTTCGAGTTTAACCGGGGCAAAACTTTACAGCTGTTGTCACCAAAAATTGCAATTTATATTTTAATTGTTAACTGTTACTCATGAAATAGTCTTGTCAAATACCATTCTGGCATCTAATTTTTCCTGTGAAAAAAATCGAAAAAACACAATGCTAAGTAATATTTTTTAACAAAATGCATTCGTGCAGGTGCAAAAATCCTCCTCTTCGACTCGGATTTTTGTTGCCACCAGCACTCATGCTTCTTATTACTTAGCAACGTGTTTTTTCGATTTTTTTCGGAAAAATTAGATGCCCTTTTGATATTACTTACGAAAATAGCTTTAATAACATAAAGATTATCATTGATAAAAGTTTTTAACTGACGCAAAAAAGTCTACAGCGAAAAAAACAAGAATTTCGTTTTGACTTCAACTTCTGTGAATTTAGCTAAAAATGTTAAAAGACTTTTTTGTAGAGCATTTAATTCTTCTTCTTCAAAAAATATTCTTAAGTCAATTTTGTTAAGTTCTGAGACAAAAACTCGCTCAGGAAAAAAAAAATATAAAATTGCGATATTAATATTATGGACTCAAACTTTCACAATAATTTTTTTTGTCACCCAAACAATATTTTCGATATACTTTACAAAGAAATAGTCGATTTTTTGGCCCAGTCTAATGTGCATACGAAAAACATTTTTCAATGTGGCATATAACTTAAATATTTTTTTAATCGGTAAACTCCACACAAGAAACATAATTTTTTTCAACATTTTCTATAGCGAATAATATCTTGCCTTAACCTTCTTAAATAATGTATTTAACCTTGCATTTTTAACAATAACGTGGAACATTTTATTATGCATTATCAATTATGATCACGCAATAATAGCATTAAAAACTAAATGCAACGTTGCCGGATCGTGAAAAATGGCGACGTTGCCAAATTTTGAAAAATGTTCTCGCTAATCCTAGGCAGGGGCTGCGGCCCGGAGAAGGACCACGTGTACCTGCAGCTGCACCACCTGCCGGCCGAGCAGCTTCACCAGAGGCTGCCCGGCATCTCTGAGACCGCGATGATCTTCGCGGGCGTCGACGTGACGCGCGAGCCGATCCCGGTGCTGCCGACGGTGCACTACAACATGGGCGGCGTGCCGACCAACTACAAGGGTCAAGTGTTGACCACGGACGCCAAAGGCGAGGACGAGATCGTGCGCGGGCTGTACGCGTGCGGCGAGGCGTCCTCGTCTTCGGTGCACGGCGCCAACAGGTTGGGCGCCAACTCGCTGCTGGATCTGGTGGTTTTCGGACGCGCGTGCGCGCACACGATCGCCGACGAGAACAAGCCCGGCGAGAGTATCGGCAGCATTTCGCAGGTTAGTCGCTCCTTTTAGTTTTTTTAATTGTTTTTTAAAATGCAAAATTTAACATTGGTCGCAATTATGGTACAAGAAAACAAGATATGTTCTTCAGTAGGACTTTGCGCACCACCCAGTTACCGCCATCTTAGATCATTCCCGCCTTTGCATTTAAATGATATTTTAAATTTAAATATTATTCTCTTATGAAATTCATCCAAATTTCTATAAAATTATTCGATTTTTAGATTCAATTGTCGAATAATTTGAAGATCACACGTAAAAAACTATCTAAGTCACAATATTAACATTTCAAGAAAATATTATTCATGAAAAAAACTATTTTATATGTTTTTTAATGAAATAAAATGTATTGTTTTAAAGTAAATATAATATTTACTAAATACCAAATAAAATATGAAAATCTAGATTTAATTTTAGTTTTTAGTTTTAAATAATGGGTTTTCAAATAAGATATCTTGTTTTAAAGCCATTTATAAGTTAAATATTTTCAATAAAATATCCTGTTTAAAATATAAAAAATCAGATGAAAAGTATGAGGCGTCGTTTGTGCCATAATTATGATTTATAAAATATAGAATAATTTGTAAAAATCTAAATATTTTGTTTAAAGTATAAATAATTTGTTTGAAATATATATATTTTAAGTTAATTTTTTAACTTATTTTCTTAAATATATATTAGTTTTACTAAATTATATATATTTAAAAACAGTAATACATCTATAAACATGTATAAAATCAATACTAATAATATACACTCAGCTTGCTAAGAAAATGTATTGGATTTACAGGTTTTTTTCTTTTGGCATTGTTTTTACAGATTTTCACCTGGCAGGTAGACATTTTTTACACTCACAAAACGTTAAAATAGCTTAAAAAACAACTCACATCAAAATGTCAAAGTCAATATGGCGGCGACTGGGTGCTCCTACCTCTTTGATAATAGATTATACAATTCAAACAAATTAATATTAAAAAAATAATTGTTTATTGTTATTTAATCTCCTTATTAAAACAATAATGTAAATCATCATTGAAATCTAACATATCACAAACAACATTTAAAGTAAACAAAAAACACAGAGTACAGGGTGATCCCCTATAATGTCGCCCCCCTTTAACTTTTTTATTTTAAGTTTCTCAAAAAAATTAAGAGTGTGGTTATGTAGGTACTAAAAAATACTTTTTTTCTACGTATAAAGAAAATTGGAAAATTGATCAGTATACAGGGAAAAACAAAAAGTTTATTTTTTTTCAATGGATCACCCTATATATGTATTTATTCTTCGATTCCTTGTAAAATTCTAAGCATATTTCATATAAAATACCATATACCTAAATTCAACCGTTTCTGAAATATTTAAATTATTTTTAAGATAATAATTTAAAATAGTTTGTCTTTCTCTGTCTCTGTGTGTACGCCATTTTTACTTATTTAACAAGATATATTGACAGAATGTCACTATAGTAATTTATTTTCAATAAAAATTTTGGAATACTGAGGTTTCTTGATTTCTAACAGTTTAAAAAAACATTTAATAATAACATTTCAAATGAGAATATTTCAGAAACGGTTGAGTTTAGGTATATGGTTTGTTATACGAATTATTTTCAAAATTTTACAAGGAATCGAAAAATAAATTCATATATAGGGTGATCCATTGAAAAAAAATAAACTTTGTTTTTCCCTGTATATTGATCAATTTTCCATTTTTTTATACATAGAAAAAAAGTATTTTTTAGTACCTACCTACATAACCACACTTTTAAATTTTTTGGGATACTTAAAATAAAAAAGTTAAAGGGGGCCGACATTATAGGGGATCACCCTTTACAATGTAAAACAAAGATCCAAAATATAATTACCGTGGATTCATGTAAGCATGTCTTAATACTAACTTAGTCTTTGTCCTTATCTTAAAGAGATAAAACTGTAATAATGAGCGGAACCGTTCAGGCAATTTAAATTCGTCTTAACCTAACTTAATTTGAATCCTTATCCTAAGAAAAGTTGGTTTACTTTTATCTTTAAGATCCTTATGTCCTAAGTTCTTAATAAAAATAGGCAAATGCGCATGTACTGGTAATGTAGCCAACTTCATAGTCTAATGTAGCTACTTTCATTGTATTTACTTTTTTGAAAATTTAGTATTTTGTGGGTTTGTTTTATATTTTTATATGTAATGCGCATGTAAAATCCTTAAGATAATAGTACATGTATGAAAGGTTCATTTTCATGGGATAAAGATTAGTACAAGATTGGTACAAAGTTAAGTTAAGTTAATTTAAGACATGCTTGCATGAATCCACCTTTAGTTTTATTGACTATTAAATTTTCCTGTAAAAGACCCAAAAATGAAAAACTATGAACAGACTTTACATACTGTATTTGGTCAATGTCACTTTCGACCATTTTTAGCGTTCGAGAATCTGTCCATCATGTTTAACCTTACTTTTACGTTTTTTTATACTTTTTATCGTAGAATGCCGGTGAAGCCTCGGTCGCCAACTTGGACTGGTGCCGCTTCGCGAACGGGAAAGTGACGACGGCGGATTTGCGCCTGAAAATGCAGAAAACCATGCAGACGCACGCTGCCGTGTTCCGCACCGAGGAAACCCTCAAGGAGGGCGTGGACTTGATGTCCGGCATCTACAAGGAGATGGAGGACATCAAGGTCTCCGACAGCGGTTTAATCTGGAACTCGGACCTGGTGGAGACGCTGGAGCTGCAGAACTTGATGCTCAACGCGTGCCAAACCATCGTGGCAGCGGAAAACCGTAAAGAGTCGCGCGGGGCTCACGCCAGAGAGGACTTCAAGGTCAGGCTGGACGAGTTCGACTACAGCAAGCCGCTGGAGGGGCAGAAGAAGAAGCCCATCGCCGAGCACTGGAGGAAGCACACCCTCACCCACATCGACCCCAAGACCGGGAAGGTCAGTATTACGTACCGCGACGTCATCGATGAGACACTGGACGAGAAGGAGTGCAGCACCGTGCCACCGGCAATCAGGTCCTACTAAGTAAGAAAAACATGCACATAGAACATTTTTTAAACCGTTACCAGCTTACCTAAATTATTTTTTCAATCGTCAAGTGATAAAAGATATAAAAAGTATTTTCAACCCTAGCCTAGATATAATTTATTGAATTTTAACGTAAGTGTAAAAATACTAGTATTTTTAATGTTTTTCCTCCCTTCATTGTACTTATTTTAACGACAGGTCAATAAACTATTACATTTAAGCTACCATCGTCTTTTATTTTACCCTAACTCTCATAACACAATTTGTTTTAAAAATGTTGTCAGGCTGTTTGAAGAATAATATTTATAAATTCATTCATGAAAGGTTAATGAAATGTGGTTCTGCACTAAGGCAAGAATTTAAAGGAATCATACATTTTGAATATTAGAGCTTCACGGAAGATAGTTTCAACTTAAACTTTTAAATTATAAAACAGCAACACTCTTATCTGCATATAAATTTTAACTGACCTTCAGCAATCACATGCATCTATAATGTCGTAAACAGAGGTTTTTGCTTATTTAAAATGATTAAAGCGCCATCCGTTGCATAAAATTTAAAGCAAAAACAGATGCACGGAGGATAGAATCAATTTTTTTAACACCTACATGAAGGTTATAAAAATTATTTCTTTTAATTTTTAATAAAATTGATTCGATTCGATTGTGTTTAATTTACTTCCCAGCTAGCACGATACATAACGCGAGCTCGTGCGATGTTCTGTTTAGGTCGCATAAATACATCTCGTTGAAAACATACCATGTATATTGCCGATATATTATTTTTTAATATTGCACATCGATGTATTGTTACATACCTATAACATGACATAAGTACTTGCAACAAACATCTAATGTAAATGTACCAAGAATGTAACTAAAGGTAATTTTAAGTATATTACTTGTCATATGATTAACCGTACCAACAATATAAAAATAAATAAATAAAATAAAAGACTTAAATAGAGTGAAATTATAATTTATTTAAATATTATTAGTGAAAAACCTTTAAAAACAATCGAAATTTCATTTATTAATATCTAGTATTATTGATGGTGATAATAAAATCTATCAATGTTATGTCAATTTTGCATTTATCAAGTTGGAAGCCATTCATTTTAGGTTATCTCATGTTCTATTTCCCACCAAAGAACACTTCTTTTTCTATGGCGTTTATCTCTGATGCTAGCGTGGTTTGTTCTGTAAGTAGTTTCCTTTTTCTATGTAGTTTACTGTGTCTATGCTGTGATCTTTTTTACTTATTCTTTTGTTTTTGTATCGGTGATTTTGGGACATTCTGTATATATGAAATTAAGTAGGTTTTCCGATGGGTTTTTCTTCACTGATAAAAATGGTTTTAGTGGCAAGGGGTGTACCACAATCCACAATTTGTGGATTGTGGGGTGTACTAAAGTTCGTTAAAAAAGTCAGTCATCTGTATGCATGGCAAATGCGCCTGGCAGGTAAAAAACTGAAAAATAATGTTCAGTTTTTCACCAGACAGACAGACCTTTCTTTTTGATAAGCTTTAGTAAACCTCTTGCCACTAAAACCCATAAATGGGAATATATATTTTAAAATTGTATAAATTTGTTGTTTTTATTATTATTTATTTATTTATTTATTTATTGTCCAACAGAACATGTTCCAATTACAGGACAAAATACATACATAGAAAAGAAATTTGTTAAGTATAATATATTATGGATAATATTAAAATTAAAGTAAATTATAATTGCTAGATGCAGCACTAACTATACTATTAAAAGTCTGGTAAAAAATATCACATGAGCTACAGTATATATTAAAGTATCTGCATATTCTCTGAACGGGTGAATTATACATGGCATTTATTCTAGGTGTTTTATATGTAAAAGTTATGACCGGCTTTGAAAAAATGGAACACGCAAATTCACAGATTCAAGGAGTGCTATAGAATCAATCTGGTTACGCAACAGTCCATACAAAAACTTCAAATGCATTATTATTCTTTTTAGCTCCAAAGCATGTAAAGAAAATCTATTAAGAAGCTGCAAGTGGTTTGTTCCTCTAGCAGAATAGATACCGTCAAGTCTAAACGAAACAAATTTCAAGCCTATCCGTATAAATATTGTATTGCGGACTCCAAACAATACAGCAGTATTCCAGCTTAGATACAACAAATGCGTAATAAAGAGACTGAAATGTTCTAATATCTCTAAAACCCCCAGTATTGCGAATTATAAATCCCAAGCTTTTCATAGATCCAGAAGCAATGCTCTCAACATGATTGGAAAACGTGAATTTATTATTTGTACAGTGTGTATACAATTTTTTTTACCTGAATATATTAATTTATTATAAGTAGTTTTTTTTAATTTCTCTTAGAACTTATTAATCAAATTACTTTGTGTTTTTGTTTTTCTTTTTTATGCATTAATACAGGCATCCGGAAATCATTTCATGTTTTTATACTTCTTTTTTTAGTATTTGTTTTATAAAATGTAGAAAAACTTAAATTTTCAGATAAGTTTTGTTACATTATAAACAAATTTGTTTATAATGTAACAAAACTTATCTAAAAATTTAAGTTTTTTTACATTTTATAAAACAAATACTAAAAAAAGAAGTATAAAAACATAAAATGATTTGCCGGATTTTGCTATAGCCTTTTTATATCAATAAGTTACATTCATGGAACATTACATCTAAACATAGCATGCATGTTTTAAAGTTACTTTAATTGATGTTTCAAACTAACGTTTTCAGTACGTAACAAAGTAACATCTCGAAAACATTGTCCAATGTAAACATGTTGCGGAAATTCGGAGGTTGCCTCAATAGACATGCGATATCAACAGTACATTGCACGGGAGGTTTAATGTACCCAATTTTACATCGCTGTACATTGTTGGGATGTTTCTGTGCTAGCTGGGTTAGTGAAAGGATATTTTTAGTATGCTTTTACTACCTCAGATATTTGAAAACATAGGTTAACCTAGAAAGAGTAACAGTCACGGAGGATAGGTTTTAGACTTTTAAAACATTATAAAAAATAATAATGGTATTATAATATTAGATACAGGTATTCATCAGTTATTTTCAAATCATAAAAATATTGTTTAATATAATTTGATAAAATACCTATCATAGAGATACCTATATTATAATAAATAAATGTTGTGAAAAAATATTGTATAATAACTTGATAATGACTAATATTTCTAAAATATGTAGGTTATTTAGCAAAAATATTTATTCAATATTTGAAATATATTTTTGTGTTGTGTAAAAATTACCATTGATTTTATTTAACTGGTTTGTTCTATGATTCTAACCTCAAACGTCACTTGTTGACGTTTGAAACGTCAAAACTTGTCTACCGAACTCAAATGTCACAAACTGTCGAAGATGACGTCACAATATGTCCGTATTGCCCCGAGTCTCTACAAGATTATCTGGCCCAAATATGTGTAAACAAAGATAATCTTTGAACTTATTTAATGCAACGACCCTGTTCTCTTAAAACTTCGTTTTAAATAGAATTTAGAACTTTAGCAGTGCGTGAACCTCATATCTAGCGTTCTTTGTATTTTTTAAAGGCTTTATTGATTCTATGTTCTTAATGACTGAATTGCAATTGAGTAAACAAAGTCTGTTTAGTATAGTCTTCATTGGTAAGTTAAATATATTGCAAAATACAGTTGATTATCATTTATATTTTAGTGTTTTGCTATAATATAGAGTTAATTATAATGGCTTCAGTACCACAAGCAGCGTTTATTGTGAAAAAAGTCCGCAAAAATGAGGAGAAAAATAAAGACTTACCAATACGTAAATAAACAACACACTACTAATCTTCCAAACCCAATTGAATACCTTTTTCAGCCGAAAACGCAACAAAATACAACAGCAAGTTCATGAACAGCATTTGGGGGATGTATAATCGTTATTCAGTCCACAATCTAAAAAATAATTACGATTTTATGGATAATACGCCAAATATTAGGTAAAAAATAACAATTTCCAGTCTATTTCCTTGATTTAAGTCTTTTTAGGCACTCCTCTGGACAAAATACCACGGAAAAAACATCCAGCTTACCCTGGGGATTGCCTAAATATCTGTAGTTATTAATTTTTGTAGTAAAAGTGTTAAATAAACCGTATTTTATTTAAAACCGCCGTTTTATTTTAAGTCACGTATACAACGACATCTATCAGCAAAAGAACTTTGTTGGGTTTCTTGTTAATAGATGGCGCTGTAACAAAAACGTATAATTTACCTAAAATATCAATATTTAAGCAAAATTAACCATCAAAACCCCAAAAATATGTTAAATTGGCTACATTAACGTCAAATTAAACCAAACTTGGGATGTTATTGAGGTTTTTATGGGTGAATTTCAAACTTCCCGCTCGGTGAGTATTTGACAGTTGAAATTTCATCAGCGCAAAAAAATTTGGCTGTCAGTCGAAGTTATATTTTTTTAATTGCGTCCTGGAAGCGTTTAAGTCCAAATAAAATAAAATTGTCGTTATTTAGTTGATAAAAAGCACAATAAAAATGCCTAGAGGTGAGTAAAGTCGACGAATCGTAACCCTAAAAAACTGGAATTTTTTAAGGCATGTTGCTGCAATATTTCGATAAATTTTTGTGTTTTCAGGTAAATTCACTAATCACAAAGGGCGCAGCCGTCGTTTCACGAACCCCGATGAATTGGAGGAAGAAAGGAGAAGGGACGAACAAAAAAAAAAGTGGAGGCAACAGCATGGTGATGAGACTAGTGAATCTGAGGAGGAAGCACCTGAAAAGAAAATAAGCGAAGAATCTGGCAGCGACTCTGAATCTGAAGAAAGCAGCGATGAGGACGTAAGTTCTCAAATATAACCTCAAAGAATTGTTTGACATCATGTGTCAAGTTACCTTTGATATGTTGACAATTTGACAGTTATTTTGTTTTGGCAGTAGAAATGAGGTTAACTTTGACATTTTTTGTAGAAAAAAGCCAAGGGTGTATCGAAGTTAATCGAAATAGAGAATCCCAATAGAGTACAAAAAAAAATGAAGAAAGTGACAGCTCTAACCACCTCGGATATGGATGGGAAACCTCAGTTATCCAGGAGGGAGAGAGAGGAAATTGAAAAACAAAAGGCGCAGGCTCACTATCAAAAGTTACACGCGGAGGGAAAAACTGATCAGGCTCGTGCTGATTTGGCTCGATTGGCCATTATTAGGCAACAGAGGGAGGATGCAAAAAAACAGAGGGAAATGGATCAAAAACGTAAGTGATTAAAAATTAAAAAATAGAAAATTAAAAAAAACATTTCTTTAGAAAAAGAAGATGCTGCCAAACAAAAAACTGCCGCCACTCAAAAAGCATTGGGAAAAAAATAATTTTTACTACTTTACTAGTAAATAAGCCTTTTTAACTAGTATAAAATATTGCAATACTAATTAAACATTGACATCGCGTTTTTTCTGTAAAAAAATATTAAAATTTATAAAAAAATTATAATATTTGAAAGTATTTATAAAAATAACGTACAAAAGTCATTAATTATTGTATTTACTTGCTGTGATACATAATAAATAATGATTTTTTATATGGATCTTTTATTTTTAACCCATAACCTCAAAAAAATTATTTGACGTTTGAAAATCGATAATATAGCTCATTCACAATATAAAAAACAGCCTCCTATACCAGTTCCAAATCTAAAAAATCACAAGGGCATAAATAAAACAATTTTTACAAAATATTTTTTTTAATTATTATTCATGACTCCAAAGTGGTTTTCTCTTCTCCACAAAACTTTTAATCCCCTCTCTACCATCTGACATCTGTAAATTCTGTACCATTTTTAAACCACCCGCCTCGTAGGCTTTCTTAACCTCCAAACTCATTTGTTCGTAGAAAAATCGTTTTCCCAGCTCTACTACAGAACGGCTCTTCGCCTTTATAGAATCGGTCATAATTTTTAACTCTTCGTCTAGGGTTTTTTCGTCCTTGCATACGGAGGTTACCAGCCCTGATTCTAAGGCTTCTCGACTCGTGATTGGTAGACCTGTTAGCAACATTTTTAGGGCTGTTTTTTTGCGGACTGTTCTCGCCAAGGCCACGCCCGGGGTGGAGCAAAAAATACCGAAATTTACCCTAAAAAACAAAATTTGCAAAGTGACAGCTATGACCTTGAAATCTCATTTTTGACCGTTGTAATCCTTACCCAGGCGTGGAAAAAGTACTTTTTTCGGTACACAGTGCCAAATCGCACTGGGCTACAAGTTGGCAGCCGGCTGCAGCTGCAAGACCGTCGATTTTGGCAACAATTGGCACAGGCGAGTCGATAACGCAGTTCATTAATTTGGAAGCCAAATCAAAAACTTGCAACTGCTTCAATTTTCCCGATTCTTCCGTCTGAAAATTGAAATTTTGATTTTTTGGGTGTATGGAGAGCTTTATATTTTGAAACGCGGTGATCTACTTTACCGACCAGTTCTTTGAGGTTATGTCCTATGTCCTAACCTTCTTTATCTCTGGTTATGTCCTGCCGAGAAAATCGGTCCTTCGGCAGAAATTATTATTATTCGCAAAGAGTTGTTATTATTTTCTTTGGATATGTTATCTATGATGTTTTGCATCATAGCAATAGATAGTGCATTTCTAGAAAAATTGTTGGTATAGGTACCTTATTATTTTTTTATTTTGTTACATTTACCTTGTTTTCTGATGACAAAGTGTGATTTCCTTAATTCCATCATCAAATTTAACCGTGGTTAAGTCTGTGGAGTTAAACCTTCTGGAAACCCCAAAAATTGCCTTAAAACAAAAAAAATAGTGGGCATATTTTGACAAAAATTAACAGTTTTACCCTGCTTAATTTCAACATTATCCACAATAATATTCGATGCTTATTTTATACCTATTAACAAATTAATCGTAATATTTGGCCTATAACCTAAAAAAAATACAAAATAAAGGAGACCATACACGAATTTTTGATATAAAGTAGACCACACACGTAATTTAGATTATAAAGTAGTCCGCACACGAAATGTCAACGATGTCAAGTTCTAGCAGCGATTCTGAGGAAAATTCCACTGAATGTGAAGACTTTTATGTCGATAAAGATTATGAAGAATGTGTAGAATTATCAAGTAACTCACAGACATGTAAGAGAATAAAACCTATACATTTTCTTGATTGTAGAAGAGTGGGGGGTACATCTTGCAGACGAATGTCTGTGGGCCAGCGATAAAAAACCCTTTACAGTATACAGAGATAAGAAAAAAATTGAGCTGGATGAATATGAAGAACAGGGGTTTTTGAGTGATCGTCTTTTAGCTTGTTGTACCACATATTTCGATAAATCTCCTGAAGTTCAACATTATGCCTTGTGTAAATGTGACTTATCCCATCTTAAGGTAAGTTGTTTCAGATATAAACAACATGCAATCGTTTATTTTACAGATTTTAACTGATATAACCATCTTGAAATATCACCATTATATCCAATATTTAGATTTATCAAAAAATAAAATTGAAGAGTTGGGAGCACTGGGCAATTTACCGTTCTTAATGTATTTAAACGCTTCTCACAACAATATCATTAATCTCCTGGACTTTAAAGCCCCACTTAATTTAACCTACGCTGACTTTTCACATAACCTCATTGAAGTAATTGAAGATCTATCGGAATTTTGGAGCCTTAAAACTCTGAATGTATCCTACAACAAAATCCGTCAAATAAATGGACTTCTGGACTTAAAATATTTAAGGGTCCTCGACTTATCTCATAACTATATAACCGAGCTAAACAACGTCGAAAATTTACGTCTGCGGGAGTTATATTTGAGTGAAAATTGCATACAGACCTGTCAGAATATTGTGTGTACTCTACAATTTATAAGGATCATAGATTTGTCGAGAAATAATATAAGAACATTGGAGTTTTTGAAGGGGGTTGAAAATTTGGAGGAGTTGTATATTTCAGGAAATTATATCGAGTATATATTGGAGTTGTCGAATTTTGAGGCGTTAAAGTTCGTAACCAAAGTAAATATGAAAGGTATACGTTTAAAATCATTTAAAATTTAAATATATATGATCATTTTTTGAACCATAGGTAACCCCATAGTGCTAAATAAGCACTATTTCAGTCTATGCATAAAATTCATACCTAATCTTTATGTTCTTAATGATGAATACCTGACAAGCTCATTAAAAGAATATGCCTTGTCATCTGACAATAGAATTTTAAATGTGGGAGTGAAAAGAGCAAATTTAGCTCTGATAAATGGGCTAAATCAACATAACACAACGACAGCGGTGTTACCTTTGGGGGAAACAAGACCCATACTAATTTTGGTGGGTTTACCTGGATCAGGGGTTAAAAATTTCGCCAGTAGAATTTGCGAGAAGTACAGGTAAGTTTTTTTGACCTGGTTGGCAAAATTTAACCCACTGGGGTTAGGCGTTGGGTTGTTAGAGGTGTTAGTTGTACTACAAGACCACAAAGTAATCTTGATGAGGAGGACGTTGATTATCATTTCATATCTAAGACGGAGTTCCAGGAAAAATTAAGCAATGGTGACTTTGTTTCTGTTGGGAGTTCTATACAGGGTTACCTATATGGAACTGGTATACTACCGTTTAATATATATATAGCGTTCAATGTACTGAATAGAATGTTTTATAGATAAAAGTGAACTGGAGAAAGGTCTGGATAAAATATTACTGTTTTACATGAACTTTGATTCAGCCGTTATGCTAAAAGTTAAAGGGTTTTTGACGAAGTTGTTTTTTTGCTTACCCAAGTCAGAAGAGATTCATTACCAGTGGTTAAAAGACAAATACTATTATTATTATAATAGCAAAGAAAAAGATATACATATTAGGTATGATCCTGAAGCAATAGTGGAAAAAAAATTGAAGGAATTAAAAAAAACGGAAAGCGAAATAAGGGGTATTATTATAAATATAATAGAAGACTCTTTGGATAGTGCTTCGCGCCCAAAACGCGCCAAAAAAAAGAAATCTAAATTGAATCAAGGATCTTCAAGGGATGATTCTAAACATTCATCCTGGGAACCCACGAAGTCTGAGGATTGTTCAAAATTTGACAGCCTGTGTGAATCGTACGAAGCGTATGTTTTTGAATAGTAAATTTCATCCAAAAACATTTTTGTAGAACCTGCAAAATACGGACTAGTATACCAGAAAAGCAATCTTTAGTACCTTCCAGTGCAAGCGAAGCTGTCATTGATGGAAATGTTGTTCTGAGCTCTTTAAGCATTGAGCAAGAAATGGATGAAGAGTGCCTACAAAAACTGGAAAGTAAGGTTAGCGATTTTTTCCATAGAATTTTGCTGGAGAGAGATGAACTTCTCGCCATACACTGTGCCAACATAGGTCTCTTCCACGATCTGGTGATAATTTGATGCTTCCATCAAAACTTTTATTATTGTCCTATGCAGTTTTTTACAGACGATCTTGATTCTTCTTTGGAGAAAATGAGGAAATTCGTTAAGCAAATTGTAACGCAACAAAGCAACAAGGAACCTGTTGATATTTTCAAGGACGATAAATCTCATGAAAACATCATAAAAGCCAAATTGAAGGCCTTCAGAAGTGATTTAGATATACCGTAATTAGTTTTCCATATTTTTCCTACCAATCAACCTCTCTCAATGTTTGCTTTATCACGAAAGGTTTTTGAGTAATTATGACCCAAAAAATACCTTGTGACGTTTCTCAACGTTACTCAGTTATGACCTTTTAAGTACAACTAGCAAAATTCCACTCTTTGTTTATTTTGGACTTTTACGTCCCTATGCCTTTTTGCGTTTACAGAATGTTTAGATTGATTCAGGTTTTTTTAAATATAGATTTTAAGTTTTATTAATTTTGGAACCCGAAAAACCGTTATTTATTAATTTAAACCAATTAACTGGTAGGAAATTGTTGTCATAACAATAAATTAAAAAGAAATAATAAAAAATAAAACAAAAATTAAAAATGGATGTAAACATGTCACTAAAAGTATATTTGCTCCATGCACATCTTTACCTGTTCGAAAATCAGCTGTCCACCGAATCAGAAGAGCATCAAACAATACTGGAAATGGAAAATCGTTATAGAGGAAAGAGGTTTGATTCGATGTTTTGTTGGTTTTTGGCAATGCAAATTTTGGCATAAAATTTGTTATATCTTTTATGTTGATTCATTCTGTTTGTTAAGAACTAAGAAATTGCACTACAACATTTTAAATCCAGAAAAAGGTTCAATTTAAAAAAAAATTGCATTTTATTGTTTTCATTATTTTTTTAATTAATTATTTTTTTCTTTATTTGATTGTTATTACTTTATAAAACAATTGTTAATATACAAAACCAATAATTATCTTTTATGTACTAAGTATTTATTATTTTACGATATTTCGGGATCCAGAATTACTAAAACTTTAAATTGATATTAAAAAAAAACAGATTCAATCTAAACATTCTGTAAACGCTATAATTCATGATTTTGATTGCAGAACCCCATCATCTTAATTTTTTTCCGAAAATGTTGAACAGTGTTATACAGATATGGAAAGCTTTTCACATTCTTGAAGAGAAACCATATCAGAAATTTTGGCTTGCCACATTTGTACCTTTAATTTGCCATATCAGAACCTTTGGCACGCTGTATCAAAAAATTGAATGATTTTTGTAAGTGCCTTTATCGACTGCCTTTAGTTCATTAAATGCGAGTTTATAAAGGGCCATTATAGAACCTTTAATAATCGTTGAAGATTGGCTGAAGAATTATGCAAAAATTAGTATTTGTTCTATCTTTTACATTAAATTTTTGGTTACATCTTTTATTACTTTGATCAATCAACATTAGTTCAAATTTTTTTTGAAAAATTTCAGTGGAAGATAATATAACTAATAAGATATGTCCTAAAATGAACAAAAAGTTAAATTTTGGTACTTGTACATGTGGTAGTTTTTGATTATTGATTTTTCTAGGTAACTAATATAATTACTTTTCAGAGCAAAAGATATGAAGAGAACCATCCTGTCTACTACGGGTCATTCCAAATACTGCCTACAAAAGCACAACTTGGGAAAATAGTTGAATGTTATATTTTTAGTGGCGATGACGTATTGTCATAAGACTACTCCTATGTATTTATGATGTAAAAGCGTCGCGACGCGTTTATAAATAAAACCAATACATAGTTTACAACGTATTTAATTATTCAATTATATTAATACAATTCTTCAGTCATTAAATAAAACTTAGAGAATAAAACACTGCCTATAATATAATTATACTAATACAATTAGTAGATTTTCATTTATATATCACATACGTACGAAATTTGATAGGCAAGATTAAAAATCGTCTGGGGGTTTTAATATAAAACATAAATAACAAAATAAATAGTCCCTGTGGTGAGATTTGGCCCTAACCCCTGAGAGTTACAGCGTGAAATGGCGTCATGAGTTGGCGCTGAGTTTTTCCAGTCTGGTACTCAACTCCTGGGCCAAGGCCTCAACCTGGGGCGTTTGGAAGATTTTTTTCGCGCACTCGCCTGTCCAGCGGGCTTTGCCACAGGAATGACTCTACAAAGAAGAACAACCTATTAGACCGTTTCCCACAGATTGTCGAAGGACCAATTACCTGGGTGAAGTCTCTCTTCCAGCTGGCCCCGCAGGTCCCGTCGCAGGCCATGCAGGGCCGATCCAAGGCGTAACCCCCGCACTCTGAGCAGTCCAAACTGACGTGTTTGTCCGTCCAAGACACCCCGCAGGTAAAGCAGCTCGTCATCTGAAGACGAAGCTCTTCAATTGTCATCACGTGGTCGTGGTTGATACCTGGACCCCAGCTGAGCTGGTTGATGTCGTCCAAGCTGTGGCTTAGGGCGTGTAGAGAACTGCAATTAACAGGAATTGTTAGCTTCCTGATTAGTTCAATGATGCGTTTAGTGTTTGGTAAAAGTTTGCCAAATTCTTAAGGTTGCTTAGGTAATAGTTGCATAATTCGATTCAATGTCAAAAAAACGCTTCCTACTGTTAAAACCTCAACAATTACACAACCAATGATAATTATGCCGTTCTACTTTTAATCCTTTGTTTGGAAATCTTGAAACCGCAAAGTAGGTTACCTAAATTAAAAATTAATCCTTACCTGTGGCTTGAATGGTTTAATTCCAAAGGATGTACACTTGCCAAAGACATGGTTGAGGATACTATAACAAAAAGAAAAACATTCTGTTAACACCAACATCTTTGCTATTTGTGTACAGCACTTTTTGCTAATGATGAAACTTTGATCCCAATAAACTTACAATTATTAAATTGATGGTGGCAACCTAAAATAATCCTTTCAATGCACAATAAAACAAAATAAAAGAACACGCTAACGACTCAATTATCAACAATGCAAACGAAGTTCAACCTCTCGACTAACTGGCTTTACAACGGTTGAACGCAGACTTATATAAACCGCTATAAATTACCAAGAGGGGGGGGATTTCAATTCGTCGAACATTTTACATATACAATGTATTCCTGACCATAGTGACTACCGATAAGCGATTTTGAGCCAAAAATGAATACTACAACGGTACGTATTTTTTTATGCACCTCATTTACATAAATCGTCATTCAGACATCATGCGGAACGATGGGCGCCAATTTGTACGATGTTGTTTATCTTTGAAATTGAGATAATATGATGAAATTTTACATTATTTTAGTTATAGCGTGGTAATGACAGTGTAATTTTCATGCCAATTTAAACAAAACTTTTCGAAATTTGGACTACACTTGAAAATCTAGTTTTTGAGATATACCCTAAAATTTGTCATTGGGCAAAATTGTTCACCTTTTAAGATCTTTAACTTCCTTGGACTGTTTTGGTACAATCTAAAGTTCATGATTCTAAAATAGTTTACATTCAAACTATTAATAGTTAATTGTTATAAAAATATTAAATTATTTCATGAAACTAACGACCTTTATTTGAAAACATTATTTCGACTTTAAAAGGTTAAACAAACCCTGCTAATTTTACCTTTCTTTGAAAACTCCAAAATTCCAAATGTTCAAAAATAGTTAATTACTTTTGAGAAATTCCAGTTTATTTTGAACATCGTCCAAAAGATTGTGTACTATAGGTTTATTCACGATTCCCCGCTTTTTATCGATTGCATTTGTTTTTAGGCCATGGTTATTTGATGAACAAATATGGCCCCCTTTTAATTTATATAGTGCTAATCGAGTAATTTGTATGGTGCCATGGAATCAGACTAATTATTTGATTTTAATTAAATTAAAAAAACGCCTCTGTATTAAATGATCTTTTACGTTTCATTATATGTATTTGGTCAATGAATTCCTGGTAATATAAAATCATTGCAACATTGTTTTTCTACAAATAGTTGGGATTTTTATTTACACTAACTAATAAATATTTATAAAGTAAATAGGTAGAATGAAAAGGATTCTATTTAAATTAGTTACAATGAAATTTTCGTTAATCCAAAAATCTTTACAAATATTAATTAATATAAAATTCCCAAACCTAACTTATTTCAATCAAGAATGCCGTTTGAAATATCAAAAATGTCAATTTTAAGGTTAAATGTCATAATTTGACAAGGTGAAAGAATAATTTGGTTCTCGACATTTTTAAAACATTTTTAGCATACCTAACTTTATCAAAAACACTGAAAATGCCAAAATGTGACTTACTTTATCGATTTTAAAAATTTTAAATAACCTCAAATTAACATTTCAAATGTCAAATTATGACATTTAACCTTAAAATGAACACTTTTGACATTCCAAACGTCAAAATATGACATTTAAGAATGAATGAATATTTGACGGACGTGACTTTTGGTATTTTGATGTCTGTAAAACGATTTTAGTATACTAGCCAAGAGTGCCAATCGACCTTAAAAGTGTCATAACCTAAAATTGACATTCCAAACTTCATATATTGGCATATTTACTTAAAATGGACACTAACTAGAAGCCGTAATGTCAATGATAAAGTTGTACGTCACGAAAATGTTAAACCTATGATTTTTGACATTTTAAAAATAATTTTAGACTAGTTTAACCCAAAATAACTATAAAAATGCCAAAATTTCACATGAATAACTTTCAAAATGATACGTTACACCATACACGTTAAATTATGACATATAACCTTAAAATGGACACTTTTGGCATTCAAAACGCCAAAATATGACATTTATGACCTTGTTAATTGAGCATTTGAAAGTTGTGACCTTGAAGCATAATTTGTTTGTATTTTTAACATTTGGAAAATGTTTATATCGCCAAAAACGCAGATACAATGTTTGGTAACGCTATTTTTGGGTTGTTTACTTTTTTAAAATTTAAACTAATGACTTTATTATTCTTTTCTATGGCACGCAGCTTAGATTACGTGTCTAGACTCTGTTTACTTCGGTGTTAATAAATTTTCTATTCTGATGTAGTAATTATTTTGGAAGACACCTGTGCATTTTTCGTATTTTTTTTTCGCTTGCATTAAAAAATCATTAGGCTTGCTTTAATTGTTTCGCGTGGTATATTTAAAGTGAGGTCAGTGTTACAATTAACATGTCTGGTCGTTACCGTAATCCTTTGTTTGAATTTATATGGAATTCTTGATTTTTGGACTTTAAACTAGGTACCTATGCGTTTTATTTAAGCAGGGTGGCACTTAAAATGTTTTGGGCGCCAATTCGTCAATTCAGTAACAATGTTTTGTTTTAGTCGCAAAAATTACCATTTTTAGTTATTCCAAAGGATGATTTCGTTATTTTTAGCACTACTTGAAGGCGACTAGAGTTTTAGTATGCATCCTAACCTTCATTTTTATCGTTTCCGATTACCATGCATCCAAAAATGAAATATTTGTTTTGTCCACGATTTTTACCGCGCACATCCATACGAATTTCATAATATTTTGGTAATGCAATATGTGTGCCATTTTTATACGCGTCTGGCTCAGCGTGCGTGGACCGTCGAATCTTCGGTGACATAGAAACTTTCTTTTTGGTAGAAAGTGGAACAAAGAATTGCGCGTTTAATTCGCAAAAATCGCACATTGATACAGAATTTAAAAAGATAATTTTACATTTTTACCTAAAAATATGCAATACTTAAATAGGCGTTTTTACATAAAAAAATGCAATTATTGCATTCTTAATAGGAGTTTTCAGCAATTTTTACATTCTTAGGTCAGTTTGGTATTTTTCAATGGGTATTAAACATTTTTAAACATGGATTTGACGAAATTGTGTTTTTGACATTCTAAATAGGGGTTTTCTGAAATTTTTACATTCTTAAATGTCTTTAATTGTGTTTTTGACATTCTTAGGTCAGTTTGGCATTCTTAAATATGTATTAAACATGGATTTACTTATTACTTACTTATTTTCTTTACTTTTTATTGTGTTTTTGACATTCTTAGGTCAGTTTGGCATTCTTAAATATGTACTAAACGTTTTTAAACATGGATTTAACGAAACTGTGTTTTTGACCTTCTTAAATAGGGGTTTTCAGAAATTTTTACATTCTTAAATGTCTTTAATTGTGTTTTTGACATTCTTAGGTCAGTTTGACATTCTAAATAGGGGTTTTCTGAAATTATTACATTCTTAAATGTCTTTAATTGTGTTTTTGACATTTTTAGGTCAGTTTGGCATTCTTAAATATGTATTAAACATGGATTTACTTATTACTTACTTATTTTCTTTACTTTTTATTGTGTTTTTGACATTCTTAGGTCAGTTTGGCATTCTTAAATATGTACTAAACGTTTTTAACCATGGATTTGACGAAATTGTGTTTTTGACATTCTTAAATAGGCGTTTTTAGCAATTTTTACATTCTTAAATATTCTCAATTGTGTTTTTGACATTTTTAGGTCAGTTTGGCATTCTTAAATATGTACTAAACGTTTTTAAACATGGATTTGACGAAATAGTTTTTTTGACATTCTTAAATAGGAGGTTTCAGCAACTTTTACATTCTTAAATGTCTTTAATATTTTTAATTGTTTTTGATATTCTTAGGTCAGTTTGGCATTTTTAAATATGTATTAAACATGGATTTGACGAAATTGTGTTTTTGACATTCTTAAATAGGCGTTTTTAGCAATTTTTACATTCTTAAATATTATCAATTGTGTTTTTTGACATTCTTAGGTCAGTTTGGCATTCTTAAATATGTACTAAACGTTTTTAAACATGGATTTAACGAAATATTGTTTTTGACATTCTTAAATAGGGGTTTTCAGCAACTTTTACATTCTTAAATGTCTTTAATATTTTTAATTGTGTTTTTGACATTCTTAGGTCAGTTTTGCATTCTTAAATATGTACTAAACGTTTTTAAAATGTTTTAACGAAACTGTGTTTTTGACATTCTTAAATAGGGGGTTTCAGCAATTTTTACATCCTTAAATGTCTTTAATATTTTTAGTTGTGTTTTTTACATTCTTAGGTCACATTCTTAAATATTTACTAATATATTATAATATGCAATTGAATATGCAATTGCATTTTTTGTAGGTAAAAAAAATACTACCGAATTTTCAATCAAAAATTCTGCATCAATGTGCGATTTTTGCGAATTAAATATAATTTACACATTGATATTTAATAGATTTAACTCCATTTTTAACCCTATATACGCACAAAGTATTAAGATAGCGAAAAGTGTCATAATGCGTTTCATTCAGGCTTAAACGATTAAACTGTAGGAAAAATAAAATCACAGCCATCTAAGCTGGCGCCTGCATGGACATGTCATGTATTTACTTAGAGCGAGACACTTATCTTCCATCATAATCTTTTTTTATTTAACGACTTAAGATTAAACATTAAACGATGATTAACATTTTTATTTTATTAGTTCCAGTTTGGACTAAAATAATTTTAACATTCAGTTTAGCTTGTAAGTGTGGGAAGAGAATCAACGAAATATTGATGATTCACTGTTCCAGGATAGTTTTGAAAACTGTAAATTCATTGGAAAATTCTAAAATTTTGTAAAAACATTTTTTACCTTGAAACGATATTATTCTGACCTGCAAACTTTGTAAATGGGTCAAAATTTGACCAAAATGGCACATGACCTTGAAATTAGGAAATTAAGGCAACCTTGACCTTAAAACGTCAAACATTGACAGACCTGACCTTGAAACAAAAAACCCTCCATATCGTGTAATTTTAAACAAAGAAAAATACAAAACAAAGCAATATCACCTTGTAAACCATAAAAACCCAAATTAAAACGCGATATAGGTAGCGATGATTTATTGTAAAAAAAAATCACAGGTAGGTAGACAATTTCTGGAAAATGGATAACAGGGAAATACAGAAACAATTGTAAATAATAAATATAATCTTTTTAAGGTCGACAGCATAACTGGGAATGCACAAAACATGAGATTACAGCGTGAAATGTATTACTTAAAACCATATGAGTCATGTATACATAAAGAACTATGTAATATACTTTCACATACCGGGTGTCTCAAAAATCGCGCGCCAAATAATTTTTTCGATTTTTATAATTGGAAAGGTGAATTTTTGACAGGACAAATAATAAATAAATTTGTTCAACGTTACCAAGAAAGGCTATCAAAGGTCAATCCAAAAAATCGTGTGTTTTTGTATGATGCAAATATTTTTTATTTTACGCATCGAAAAATACAAACTTTATTTATTTATTTTAAAAACTAAAAATACCAAAATAATAAACGCATATCCTCACTATGTACCTACTACTACACACGTGAATTAAATAAACCTCATAGCATGTTTCAAAGTTTACCATATATCTTGGAAGTTCAAAGTCTTTTCGTAAACGATTAAAATTATACCAAGCCTTATGTCTGCGCTTAAGGCTATTTCCGGAACGCGTCTGATGCAATATTTTGACCCCGAAGCTTCATTTATATGAAATACTACGATTTAATCATTTTCGCAGAAAAATCTCCAAGAAATTCGAAGATATTGATAGAATGTCAAAAATACTAGAGTAAAAACTCTTAGAATGTATAAATTGCTGAATATCCCTATTTAAGAATGTCAAAACAAATTTTAGAATATTAAAAATATGTTACCAACCTTAGAAAATAAAAACAGAATTAAGAATATTAAAGAAATTTAAGAATGTACAAATTGCCGAAAACCCCTATTTAAGAATGTCAAAACCACACTTTCGTCAAATCCATGTTTAAAAATGTTTAATACATATGAATGCCAAAATGACCTAAAAATGCCAAAAACACAATTAATAATATTAAAGACATTTACAAATGTAAAAATTGCTGAAAACCCCTTTTAAGAATGTTAAAAACACAATTTTGTCAAAGCCATGTTTAAAAATGTTTAATACATATTTAAGAATGCCAAACTGACCTCAGAATGTAAAAAACACATTTAAAAATATTAATGACATTTAAGAATGTAAAAATTGCTGAAAACCCCTATTTAAGAATGTTAAAAACACAATTTCATCAAATCCATGTTTAAAAATGTTTAACGCCAAACTGACCTAAGAATGTAAAAAACACAATTAAGAATATTAAAGCCATTTAGGAATGCTGAAAACCCCTGTTTAAAAAAGTTAAAAACACAATTTTGTCAAATCCATGTTTAATACGTAGTTAAGAATGCCAAACTGACCTAAGAATGTAAAAATTGCTAAAACCCCCTATTTAAGAAAATTAAACAAATTTTAGAATGTAAACATTGCTGAACATTTAAAATGTTTAATACTATATAAGAATGCCAAACTGATCTGAGAAAGTAAAAAACACAATTAAGAATATTAAACAAATTTTAGAATGTAAACATTGCTGAAAGGGTCCATTTAAAAATGTCATTTTAGTATAAAAATAAATTAAAGAAAGCCGAACTGACCTAAGAATATAAAAACACAATTAAGAATAATAAACACATTTGAGAATGTAAAAAATGCTGAAAACACCTATTTAAGAATCTCAAAAACAACACTTTTGTCAAATCCATGTTTGAAACATATTTAAGCATGCCAAACTAACCTAAGAATGTTAAAAACACAATTCAAAATATAAAACATATTTTAGAATGTAAAAATTTAACTATAACCATTTAAGAATGACGAAGTACATTTTGGAATATTAAAAATATATTTAAGAATGTTAAACTGACCTAAGAATATAAAAACACAATTAAGAATGTTAAAAACACACTTTTGTCAATGCTACATTTTAAATATTTTACATATTTAAGAAAGCCAAATTGACTTAAGAACCTAAAAACACAATTTAAAATATTAAACAAATTAAATATGTTAAAACCATGTAAAAAGTACATTTATTTATTAGCACATTTTTTTACATAAAAATCTCCAAATTTATGTTACTGTGTTCTTGTCCTTCTGACCTTTTTTTTAATATGAATTTAGTTCAATGTACCAGCAGGTTCAACGCATCACATAGGGTTCATTTTCTTTGTGCCAAGTCCAACTTTACCGTTTTTTTTTGTTAAACAACCTTCAATTAGGTATTCCGTCAACTATTCACATGCAATTAATTTTTTGTGTGTTTAAAAGTATTGGCCGATTTTTATGGTTCTTATCAGTGTAATTTCCAATGTCGGTTAACCTCACTAAAAAATTATCGTTTTCGCCACAACGCGTGTTATAATATAATCCTTGCATATAGTTGCACGTGGGTTTAGTTAACTGGCTATTTATAGTCCAATAATATCAAAAAGATATTAAGTATGCGCTTTTTTAAAGAATATTAGTCAGTGAAACATAAATATTAAACAAAAGTTACACATTTATATTTTTTTATTAGTAATACTTTTAAGTCATATCATGTGATTCATTTAATAATTCATCGAGATACTAAGTAATATTTTCAGACACAAGTTACTTAGATAGGCAAAGTCAAGATGGTATAAGTATAAGAGAAAAATCAAGCCATTCTTTTTCTTTGTCTTAAATACAAAAACATTTTGTTTACACCTCAAATTCTAATCGACATACAAATAAAGAAGACAAATATTATTTGTTTTGATTTTTGGGTATTACGACGTGTTTTTTAACTACTTATTTTTGTCTTTGCGACTACAAACATAATTAGCAAATGTGATTGCGTTATAATAACGAGCATTATTTTCAAACTCGACACAAAATATTTTTATCTTTATTTTTTAACCTCTCTAAAATTCAATTATTTAGTTAAATTGTTTAAACAATAATTGTTGGCAATTTACTTTGACCTCGGTCTAAACCTAGACACGTAAAATAAGGAAAATATTCATTAGAAGAGCATCCAGAAAAATCTAATTCAAAATAATTATTTTTGCTTTATTAGTGTTTAAAGAGAACCATAAAAAACATTGAAACTTTCACATGAAGAAGAAAGTATTTCTTTTAATGATTTCGCAAATGTTACCTACCTTATTAAACAGTTTTTTGTTTGTTGTGATTTCTTACGAAATAAACATATGTATATAAATTTTCCTTTATTATCAAATCAAATAAAACAAAGAATGTTAAAAGGTGAAGCAAATTTTCCTGTTTTGATACAATTTTAAAAATAAAAACAATGGTTTTTCCTATAAATTATTTATCACAAGCAATTTAAAGTAATCTAAGCCTTATCGACGGTGGATTCCCGCTATAGGTCAGGATTTTTAAGAAATAAATTTTGTTAAAACAAACAACCAAATTATTCCTAATTATTGTTCTATTATTCTCAAATGTGATTTTTACTTTCTAGAATGTGTTTATACAACCTCCAATATTCTTAAATGTGTATTTATTATTCTAAGGAGGACATTTTAAAATGCCTTATAATTCTTGATTAACTTTGACAGTTAAGTTTTATACTTTAGAATGTGTTAATTTAATTCTAAAATGTTTTTTTTAACGTTCTAGAATATGTTTATACGCTTCTATAGAAAAACACATTTAAGAGTGTTAAAACATATTTAAGAATGTGTCTTTATTATTCTAAAGTAATATTTCGACATTTTAAAGTGTGTTTTTACAATATAATTATAATATATTTGTAACATTCTTAATTATATCTTGATATTTTAAAATGGCTTGTAATTCTTGATTTACTTTGACATTCTTAGTTAAGTTTTACACTCTAGAATGTGTTAATTTAATTCTAAAATGTTCTTTTTATTTCTAAAATGTGTTTATACGCTTATATGCATTCTTAAATATGATTTTATAATATTCTCAAATGTGTTTTATAAAGGGGTTTTGACATTCTAAAATGTTTGTAACATTCTAAATGGTGTTATCAACATTCTCAATTGTGAGAAATTTTGTTGTTGTTGTCTAAATAGGTCTTGTTATTATTGAGAAAGTTTAACATTATTAGTTAATTTTGACATTCTATAATTTGTTATTTGCAATCTTAAATAGTTACTTTGACATTCTTAAATAAGTTAAAAATTAAATATTCTAAAATGTGTTTTTAGAATTTTAAAATGTGTTTTTGGTTTTTAAAAATATGTTATACATTCTAAATTTTGTTCATAGCATTCTTAAATATATTTTTATTCTTAGATAAGTTTAACACTAGACTTTTTTTACATAATCTACATATTTATTATGTAGATAAAAACTAAAATTTAGGCAATATTGAAATAATAAAAACCACTATAACTTAAAAACCTAGGAAATAATTATGTGAAATTTAAAAAAACGCCTGAACTATTAAAAAAAATAATAAATTAACCAAACTGCTTAAAACTGGTCGTAAAATTCCCAACTGTTAATTACACGTTAATTGAAAAAACGTTATTTTTACTTTTATTATCGAGCGAGAGTAAAAAAATAAAAAATATTTTGCACCATAAAGTACAATGCACTTCGGTAACTGTCTATGTCTAGGTATTTTGACCGAGCCAAAATAATATTTACGACCGAAACCGTGAGGTCAAAAAACAACTGCAATCCTAATCATAGATGGTTCTGTATTGTTTTATTTTTGTGGTTAGTAGAACAAAAATAGAAATTTCCCGATTTTACGTAATGGAGTACTAAAATATATATAATGTTTAAGTTCACCTTCTGTTTTGCGTAAAAATGCCCACTAACGTAATCATTTTTTTTGTGGTTAAATAAAATGAAGGTTATGTGAAATATTATAATGCTTTTACACGGTTCGCAAGCCCAAATTTTAAATCAAATGTCGAATAGATACTACATATGCGGAAATATGTTTGAAATTAATACATCCATTTTTATGTTAAATAATTTTTAGTATTAATATCACAAGAAAGTGAGAATAAATTATTTTGGATTTTTAAAGTATGTACCTCCTGAGTTATTTCAAATTAAAAATACCCGATTTTAGACGAATTGCAATATTAAGCTTTTTATAATATAATTATAATATATTTGTAACATTCTTAATTATGTCTTGATATTTTAAAATGGCTTGATTAACTTTGACATTCTTAGTTAAGTTTTACACTTTAGAATGTGTTAATTTAATTTTAAAATGTTCTTTTAACATTTTATAATGTATAGGTTTCTATAGAAAAACACATTCAAGAGTGTTAAAACATATTTAAGAACGTGTGTTTTGTATTATAAAGTAAGGTTTTGATATTCTAAAGTGTGTTTTTACCATTATAATATATTAAATATAACAAATATAACAAATTTTGTAACATTCTCAGTAACGTCTTGATATTTTACAATGTCTTGTATTTCTTAATTAATTAACTTTGTAGGTTACATTTCACACTCTAGAATGTGTTAATGTTCTTTTAACATTCTAGATTATGTTCATACGCTTTTATAAAAAAACACATTTAAGAGTGTTAAACAAAATTTAAGAATGTGTCTTTAGTATTCTAAAGAAAGGTTTTGGCATTTTAAAGTGTGTTTTTATAATAAATTTGTAACATTCTTAATTATGTCTTGATATTTTTAAATGGCTTGTAATTCTTGATTTACTTTGACATTCTTAGATAAGTTTTACACTCTAGAATGTGTTAATTTAATTATAAAATGTTCTTTTAACATTCTAGAATGATATAGGCAATCTATAGAAAACACAGAGTGTTAAAAAATATATAAGAATTATAATATATTTGTAACATTCTCAGTTATGTCTTGACAGTTTAAACTGTAATTCTTGATTAACTTTGACATTCTTAGTTAAATTTTACACTCTAGAAAGTGTTAATTTCATTATAAAATGTTCTTTTATCATTTTAGAATGTATATACGCTTCTATAGAATGTGTCTTTAATATTCTAAAGTAAGGTTTTAAAAATAGCCGATTTTAGACGAATTGCTATTTAGCTATTTTAAAAAATGTCCAACTAAAAAACTAATAATGTCTCAGTGATGAAATTTTAACCACGTATTAAAGCATAATAAAATAGGGTTTTCTGAAAATTTTGGATTTTTAAAGTATGTACAGGGTGATCCCTTATAATGTCGCCCCCCTTTAACTTTTTTATTTAAGTAACCCAAAAAATTTAAAAGTGTGGTTATGTAGGTACTAAAAATACTTTTTTTTACGTATACCTAAATTCAACCGTTTCTGAAATATTTAAATTATTTTTAAGATAATAAGTTGAAATAGTTTGTCTTTCTCTGTCTGAGTACGCCATTTTTACTTATTTAACAAGACATAATGTCACTATAGTAATTTATTTTTAATAAAAATTTTGGTATACTGAGGTTTCTTGATTTCTAACAGTTTAAAAAAACATTTAATGAAGACATTTCGAATGCGAATATTTCAGAAACGGTTGAATTTAGGTATATGGTTTGTTATATGAATTATGCTCAGAATTTTACAAGGAATCGAAAAATAAATTCATATATAGGGTGATCCATTGAAAAAAAATAAACTTTTTGTTTTTTCCTGTATATTGATCAATTTTCCATTTTTTTTATACATAGAAAAAAGGTATTTTTTAGTACCCACATAACCACACTTTAAAATTTTTTGGGACACTTAAAATAAAAAAGTTAAAGGGGGCGACATTATAGGGGATCACCCTGTACCTCCTGAGTTATTTTAGATTAAAAATACCCGATTTTAGACGAATTGCAATATTAAGCTATTTTAAAAATGTCCAACTAAAAAATTAATAATGTCTCGGTAATGAAATTTTAACCATGTATTACAACATAATAAAATAAGGTTTTCTGAAAATTTTAGATTTTTAAAGTGTCCCATAGACCCATAGAAAATGAGACCAAAAAGAATATTTAAGATTAACATTAATTGTAAAAGAGAATTTTTTATTTTGAAAACATTTATCTATTTTTTGGATTTATATATGTTTACAATTGTAGCCCTATAAATACTGGACAGAAAATAGGTTGTACATTTAAAATGCTCTTTAGAAAATAATGTAAACATTTGAAATAACAAGAAATGCTATCAAATTTAAATTAAATATAAATAGTTGTCAACAAATATTTATTTAAATAATACCTTTCAATACAGATGATGCAATGTCATTGTTTACAGAAAATTTAAACGTTTTTCGGAAATC
Organism: Brassicogethes aeneus; assembly: GCA_921294245.1. Taxonomy (NCBI): domain Eukaryota; kingdom Metazoa; phylum Arthropoda; class Insecta; order Coleoptera; family Nitidulidae; genus Brassicogethes; species Brassicogethes aeneus. Next base: position 6,801,972 of record OV121140.1, read on the forward strand.
GATTTTCAATTTTTTTTTTGAATGACGTATATGCTTTTATTATTTTTAACATCGATATTAACATTGACGCAAAATCGTAAAACACCACACGCGTATTATAATTTCAATTTCGATTTTTATCGGTCGATTTGCAAAGTTAATTGAACGCCGCTTTTTTTATTTGTTTTTATATTTACGACCGAATTATAGTATGTCACGTGGATAGGCGTCGTCTGGGTAGTCGGGTCGTCGAGACGCCTGCTAAACGAGGTCGATCGATTAAACTGAGTGCACTTCAGGAAATGAGGCACGTGAACGCATACGCCATATGGGTGATTCTACAAGAGTTGGTCAACTTTTGACCTCATTTTGTTTATATAGTGATATAAATATAAAAAAATGTCTGTTTTAGAACGCCTTAAAACTGTCTAAAATGACTGATAATGCTTTAAAACGTCCAAAATTTAAAAAATTACTTAAAACACATATGTCTAAAAACTATTTAAAATTTCTAACAACTGCCTAAAATATCCTAGTTCTAAAATTTTAAAAACTATTTAAAATTTATAAAATCTAAAATGTCTGAAACCCGTTTTAAAAAATGTAAAATGTCCCAAAAATGTCAAATATATCAAAATAAATGTTTCAAAAGGTTTTAAAACTGTAAAAAAGTTCTAAAATTCTAAAAATTACCCAAAAATGGTTAAAAAATAGAAATGTTTAAAAACTCTCAAAAAGTACTAAACTTATAAAAATTACCCAAAAATGTTTCAAAAACTCAAAATAAATCTCTGAAAATGTTTAAAAATAAAAAAATACTAAAATTCTAAAAATTATAAAAAATCTCAAAAAAATTGTAAAAAGAAGTGTCTAAAACTTTAAAATCTGTCAAAATAATACTAGAATTATAAAAATATCCCAATAATGTTTCAAAAGAATGTCTAAAAATGTTCAAAAGAAATGTCCGAAAATTTTAAATTTAAACCAAACAAGTTTTAAAAATGTAAAAAGAAATGTCTAAAACTGTTTACTGAAAAAAAAACTGACAAAAAAGTTCTAAAATCTTTTAAATGATTTAAATCCCAAAAGAAATGTATAAAAATGTTATAAAACTGTCAAAAAAGTACTTACATTTTAAAAATGAGCCAAAACAGTTTGAAAAAGTAAAAGAAATGTCTGAATATGTGTAAAAACAAAAAAGTAGGAACTATAAATAAATTGTTTCAAAAACTCAAAAGAAATATATGAAAATGTTTAAAAACTGTCAAAAAAGTACTAAAACTGTCAAAAAAGTACTAAAACTGTCAAAAAAGTACTAAAACTGTAAAAAAAGTACTAAAACTGTCAAAAAAGTACTAAAACTATCAAAAAAGTACTAAAACTGTCAAAAAAGTACTAAAATTCTAAAAATGACCCAAACATATTTTAAGTCTTAAAAGAAATTACTGAAAATCTTTAAAAACTTTTAAAAAGGTCCTTAAATTGTTAAAATTTAACTATTTAAATTGTCTATTAGACAGTGTAACTATAAAATGTCTAGTTAAAATTTCTGAAAAGTGTTTTAAATTTTTATATATAAACAGTAACTTTTCAAAATTGATAAATATAATACCACTCATCAGTGGCGGCTGGTGGATTTTGGCTATACCGATATCTCAATTATTAGATATGGGACGCACACCAAATTCATATGAGTTTATAATGACATTAAATAAACAAGTTCTGCGCAAGCAGAATTTAAATTAAAGTTTGCGAAAAAAAGATAACCGAAACATCGAACATGGAACTGACGACACGGTACTGATGAATGGGATACAAATTTGAGATTATAATTCGGAATTAAGTACCTATTTTACTGATATTTTTTATTAGTGGTTGCTACTTTTCAACAAATCACATATAGCCTTATATAAATTACAATGAAATATATAAACGTACGAAAATAACTACTCACCACAGTACTGACATTTTGACTGGAACTATACGTGCATCCACCACAACTTCGCCGCTTGCATTGTTTTCAAGATGACTGTCGTGCAAAGGGCGGGCTCTGTAGGTAAATTTTTACCAACACTTGAGTTTAAACGAGGTCTTGACGTTTAAACTTCAATATTTCGCAGGAATTTTGAATTTTATCATTGGACATAGAACTGACGGGTAAAAGTGAGTACAAAGATTCTCATTTTTTTTTAAATTGCTATTATTCGAATCTATGGTAAAATATGAAAAATACATTATTTAATGTTTTATAAGTAGTTTGTGGTGAAATTGAAAAATTTAGATAAATTGAATATATTTTAAAATAAAATCACTCAAATATTTGATTTCCTGCAGGAGTTGTGACACGCCAAGGTACTGATGTTTTGAATATTTATTATGTTTTTCTACAAAGGTGCTTTTGAAAAAATACATTAAAATTGGGTGGACAAGTTAAAAAAACCTGGATCTTTTGTAATATACTAAAATATTTACAAAAAATATTAAAATACCTACTCTATTGACTGAACATCAAGTTGTCAAACTTTTGTAGAATCACTCATATACAGAGGGAGGCGAAATTCAATGACCCACATACGAACAGTTTTGATAATATTGCAAACAAAAAAATTGTTACAACAAAAGTGTATTTTGAAATATTAACTTGATATTACAAGCATATACTGATTGGTTGGGTAAATAAGGCAAAATATTGCAAATATACAGGGTCATTTAGGACATAATATGTATGTAAACACAAATATTTTTCAAATCAAATGGGTTACGATGTCAAAAATAATTAAAACGTATCTTATAATAATAATAGAAAGGATAAATGGAAAACAAAAAACTAAAATATAAAACCTCTCTTAATCAAAATCTTTAAAAATAGACTATTTAAATGAATTGGGTATTACTAAATAAACGAAAAAATAATATATATGAATCAGACAAAAATGCGGGATAAATATTTGACGACTTAAATAGCCAGAATTCCTCGAAATTTAACGACATTCCTGAATTTTAAATAAAGCTAATTTTATTTTTACGAATTCACTTGTTTAATAAAATTTAACATTAAATTTGAAGGTAACAATTGAATAAACATTTACTTGACCAGCTTTCTACAATTTTAAAATTCATAATTTTCATTTCTAAAATAACCACAAATCACTAATGTGTCAATTAACACCTGGATGAGCTGTATAATTAACATTTTTTTAATAATTACTGTGAAATATATTTTTCTTCTCTCATACTTTAATGAAATATAATGAGATCCATTACGATACAGATTTTTAACCAATAGAAATGCGATACACAGCAATATTCTGTCAATATCAACCAGTGCCTTGGATATCTGACTGATTTAATATTTATCAATTTTGAAAAGTTACTATTTACATATAAAAATTTAGTTTTAATAAGCTTTAAAATACTTTTCAGTAATTTTAACTGGCCATTTTATAGTTACACTGCCTAATAGACAATTTGAATAGTTAAATTTTAACAATTTAAGGACATTTTTGAAAGATTTTCAGTAATTTAAGACTTTTAAAATATGTTTGGGTAATTTTTAGAATTTTAGTACTTGTACTGAGCTTAAGTACGTTTCCTTGAAAACTAATCCATGAAAACATTTTCCGTAAGCGAATTTTGTTGACTGAATTTTGGTGCAACAGGAACGTTGTTCAATAAACACAACTTAATAAAATTAGATGTATTTATTTTAATACAGAGATGATACTCGGTTAAATGCTAATGAATAACTGATTGAAAATAACAAGAGCAGACTGCCACTCTTACAAAGAAAACTGAGTAGTCAGCCCTTTTTAAATATAAGAAAAAATATGACGCAGTTCTCCGTTTCTTGTGTGGTCTTTGAAAGCACCAAGAAACTTGTATACGTCGCATTTCCTCTTGGTAACATTTTGTTTATAGTATCTAAATATTGTAAATATTGTTTTATAAAACACATTAAATTGACAGTGTTTTATTGCACTACACATGAAAATAAAAACGTATCATTATATAATAAAAATAAGTAAAGGTAAAAATAACGCCGAATTGAACGTGTTCGTTCATACTCCCCCCCTTGAGAGAGTAACGATCAAGTTTAAGTAACATACTATTAATAGGTTTAAGTAACAAAATATAAATAAGTTTAAGTAACATAATAGTAATAAGTTTAAGTAACATAACATTAATGTCGTTGTGTATTAACATTGCACAATGTTTAAATTTAATTGATTTTACAATATTTGGTTAACGAGGAAAAATAAAACATTATTGACTTTAGATCGGAAGGATCGCTAATTTTGAAGAGGGCCTTTTGAAAATACTAGTTTTGGTATGTACTGTGGCCGCTCTTAGTAGATGTACTTCTTCTATTCGTCCTAAGTTCCATTGCATGCTTTGTAAATTATCTTTGACTAGTACCAATACACCTACTTTTAAATCTAATTCCTTTCGATTGTTTATTATAACGTATATTTAAATTAGTCAAATATTCATTGTGTCATTTATTATATATCAAAATTCTTGTATTAATTTATTGATGTTTTCCCACGAACTTAAGCGGTTTATTGGTACTTGTCGATGATTGTGTATACAGTATAGGTAGGCTTTTTAATGAGTCACCAATCAAAAAATGTCCGGGTGTGAGTGTTGTGTAATCATTTAAATCGGTGGACATTTGTGTTAAAGGTCTCGAATTGGGAATCGCTTCTATTTGTGTTGTAAAGGTTTTTAAAATTGTGTTTGAATTGCTTAACCATAATTTCACATAAACCGCCGAAATTAGGTGCATGCGGAGGAACAAAATGCCATTGTACATTATGTTTGCTTGCAAATTTTTTGACCTCAGCTTTAAGTTTTTTGTTTCGTAAAACTTCAAATTCGTTGAGTTTAGTATTCGCGCCTCGAAATTTAGTTTCGTTGTCAGAATAATTGTCTTCGTCTAGAAGTAAAACGAATTAAAGCAGCTAAAAAGATTCGGTTGTCAAATCGTTTGCAATTTTTATATGTGCTGCTTTAAATGTCATACCTACAAACATTGCGACATAACATTAAATAAAACTTGTGTTTTGACGCCTTTTCTCTTTAATGAAAAAGGGTCCCTCAAAGTCAAATACTACCTTGCGGAATGGCCTTGATTCTGTTACTAGAACGTGATGGCTTAAATAAAAACCCGAATTAATTTTAAAAGCTTTAATTTGAATTGGAGACAAAGGCCCTTGTTAAGGTTAAAGTTTTTAATGTATTTAGCCTCCAAGTTTTTGTTCTTTTTAAATATGTCAATTTTTTAAGTGCAATAGTTTTAGCTTCGCCTAAATTAGTGACTGTTTATCTAAAAGGCAGCGCGAAGACATGTCTGTCATCACTATTTCGGTTAACTGTGACTTAAAGTGATTTTCACATTCTATTTCTGCTTTGGAAAACTTTAATTGTTTATCAAACGGTAATTCTTCAATCGTCCAAAATTTTTCTAAGTTAAATTGCAATTCCGTCAGCATACATGTAGAATGCTTACTGCTATTAATTGTAGTTACACCGCCGCTTATTACCAACCAAGTTTAGTTTTTTGAAATATTAAATTATTTTCCGGTAGTTTAATCTGACCTGTGCAAAATAAGGAAAGTGATGGTCCAGCCCCGATTAACAAGTCAACCGGTGCTGTTTTTAAAATTCGTTAATTTTAGTTTGAACCGTGTCGTTTGGAGTTGCATGCATCGGTAATTTTTGGTACAATAAAAATGTTAAAGATTCTTTAAATTCTGAATATATGGATTGATAAGTTAATTAAGTGTAATAATAAGCAGTTGTATAATACAAATTGTATTTAAGTGAACATGATTTTTTATTTAAATTAAGTTTATGAGCTAAAATTGCCGTAATAAAGTTATGCATGTGTGAGGTTTGTTAAAATTATTTTATGTTATGACTCGAGTGCTAGTTATCAAATTAAATAAGTTTAAATTTTTTGTTATTGACAAGCATTGATCATTTAGTCAAGCGTTTTGGGGGTTTTCTGTTCTTTTGTCAGACGGACTGTCCTGTAAAGTATAAGATTTTTGTATGTGAAGCAAGTTGTTGTGTTTTTTACCGCAAGTTTTGCAGCCTCCAAACTGACACTCGCTCTGACCATGATGTCTCAAACAATTTTTGCATAACTTTGCCCGTTCTGCAATTTTTATTCGGTTATAAACAGTCGACTCTAGAAATTTACTGCATTTATACAATGGGTGATATCCATTAGAGCAAGCTGGACATATTTTTGCGGTTGTGACAAAGGTTGTAGCAGACTGTTTATATTCGATCTTTCTTGTTTTATTCGGCAAATCGTGATAATTGATTTTATTCGAGGAGAACTTATGTTTTCGCATTGATATCATAGCGGCGGTTTTATACAAAAAATCGTGCATTTTTTCAAGAGTTGGAAATTTATCGCGCTCGCATTCCTTGTCCCAATTTTCGCGAGTTTCCTGAGATAGCTTGTCTTCGATTATTTTTACGACTATCTCCGGACAGGTTGATAATTTAACACCTAAGTTTTCTAACGCCATTATGCTCACTCGCGCTGTGTCTACAAGATTTTCCAGACTTTTGTGATCATTGCAATCTTGCTTAGGCATATTAAGTATTTTTGATAAATGCTCCGCGATCAACGAGCGTTTACTTTCATAGGCCTTAACTAGTGTCTTCCACGCATCATTATAATCGGTTTCCGCATTTAGAAAACCTATTATCTTTTTTTCAGCATCGCCCGAGCACGCGGTTTGCAGTAACGCGAACTTATCCTTGTCGGATAATTCTTCGTCATCGTGAATTAGCGAAATAAAAGTATTTTTAAAATAAAGCCATTTGCTACGATCACCCGAAAAGTTTGGAATTTTTGCATGTGGTAACTTGAGTTTGCGTTTCCGTGAATTTAAAGAGTTACTCGATCCGTTTACCGAGTGAACGCTAATCAAGTCTGAATTATTTTGCATTAAGGGTCCGGAAATAAGCTCTTGAATTTTACTCAATATAGCGAAATAATCGTTCAAAATGTCATTTTTCTCGGTTGAATTATCTGCGTTATCTTCTATTAAAGTAATTTCGTCACAAATTTGATCAAAATTTCCGAAGTTAGTAACAAGTCTTTTTTGGCGTATTTGCAACTCAACGAATTGTGTGTCTTTATTATAATTTTCTAGATAATAGTGTAAATGATTTATTTCATCTTTAATTGAATTACGTTTTATTTTGAGTAATCTTAGTCTTAGTTCGATTTCGGTCATTTTGAATTAAAAGATTAATTTTAAGATTGCAATAGAAGTGTATTCAGATGTGTAAATGTAAATGTGTTTTTGGTGACTCAATTAAAAAAGCACTTACCGATTGATGATTGTAGTCTTCAAATTGTGTTGCAGACGCTGCTTCTTGGATCAGCTGGTTTGTGAGCTGTTAAAAATGAATAATTGCCTTGGTAGACAAGGTAGCTTGTACGAGTATTTGCATGTATTTCGATTAATTATCGAATATCGAATCGACGAATAATTGCCTTGGTAGACAAGGTAGCTTGTATTTGCATGTATTTCGATTAATTATCGAATATCGAATCGACGAATAATTGCCTTGGTAGACAAGGTAGCTTGTATTTGCATGTATTTCGATTAATTATCGAATATCGAATCGACGAATAATTGCCTTGGTAGACAAGGTAGCTTGTATTTGCATGTATTTCGATTAATTATCGAATATCGTATCGTAATTAATCGAATATTGTATCGTGAATAATCGAATATTGTATAGTGAATAATCGAATATTGTATCGTGAATAATCTTGTGCACAAGTAATATAATATATTAGATTGATATTATATTAAACGTATATAATATATTAGATTGATATTATATTATACGTATCATGATGCATGACTGCAGTCACGTAGCTTTTTAGTGGTACCACTTTTTGTATATTGTATAATTTGTTTCGTGTGTATAGGTTTGCTTTTGATTGCAATATAAGAATTTCGTATCGTTAATTTAATGCGTGACTGATATTATTATAAATATTGCTAATCAGCACCTATAAAAACGCATTGACGAAGTAGCCGGTTTTTCGTAAAACCGATAACTGCACTTCACGCATACATCAACACACACTTTACACTTAACTATGTTGCACTTCCAGTTTGAAGATAAGATGTGTTGTTGATGTGTCATCTGGTGTATCTGGCTACCGTATTGCCCTTGACAGCAAGGAATCGAGACGCCTCGTTTTGTTGATAATTAGTGCGGTTACACTAATTTTGTGGAACTAAAATGTTGTTGCGTAGTTCACAGGTCACTGGTTTATATCCGGTTCGAAGGACCAATTTTTATGTACTGAGCTTAAGTACGTTTCCTTGAAAACTAATCCATGAAAACATTTTCCGTAAGCGAATTTTGTTGACTGAATTTTGGTGCAACAGGAACGTTGTTCAATAAACACAACTTAATAAAATTAGATGTATTTATTTTAATACAGAGATGATACTCGGTTAAATGCTAATGAATAACTGATTGAAAATAACAAGAGCAGACTGCCACTCTTACAAAGAAAACTGAGTAGTCAGCCCTTTTTAAATATAAGAAAAAATATGACGCAGTTCTCCGTTTCTTGTGTGGTCTTTGAAAGCACCAAGAAACTTGTATACGTCGCATTTCCTCTTGGTAACATTTTGTTTATAGTATCTAAATATTGTAAATATTGTTTTATAAAACACATTAAATTGACAGTGTTTTATTGCACTACACATGAAAATAAAAACGTATCATTATATAATAAAAATAAGTAAAGGTAAAAATAACGCCGAATTGAACGTGTTCGTTCAGTACTTTTTTGATAGTTTTAGTACTTTTTTGACAGTTTTAGTACTTTTTTGACAGTTTTTGAAACAATTTATTTATAGTCCCTAATTTTTTGTTTTTACACATATTCATTTAGTTTTTCAAACATTTTTGACTTATTTTTAAAATGTAAGTACTTTTTTGACAGTTTTATGGGCGTTTCTCTGTAAACTGGGCAACTCATTGTCTCAAGCTAATATTGTTTAGAAAAATAACAGATCATAAATATTTCGTAGATAACTTCAAAAGATAATAACCTAATCTACCTATGCTCGACGTTCAAAATCCAATAAAATAAACTTTAATGTATCAAAATTGTTTTTATAGTCCTTAAAAACCAGTCCCCTGACGTGTCACCAAAGCAAAATGGTCACTTCAGACTAAATTAATTAAAGACAGTAACTATTGGAATCAACCTAATTGTTTAATTATTCAACCAATATTGTTTGCTTGTTACTGTGACTTATTTATTTTTTATAATTATTATTTTGTAATTCTAAAAAAGTCATCTAAACTTTGTCTCCGGATTTTATAAACAGTCCCCTGTATAGATTTTTCAGGAAATGCTCAATGTTTTCCAAAGTAATAGGAATATTTTTGGTAGATCTGCCATATACTAATAAATAGACCGATATTTATTCCTCGAATAACATTTATTAAATACAACAAAAATATAACAAAAAAACTTGCCTAGACAATTTCTTACTTCAAGTTGCCCAGTTTACAGAGAAACGCCCTTATAACATTTTTATACATTTCTTTTGGGATTTTAAAACATTTTTGGTTTAAATTTAAAATTTTTGGACATTTCTTTGGAACATTTATGTTCATTTTTAGAATTTTAGTACTTTTTTGTTTTTAAACATTTTTAGACATTCTATTAAAATTTTGAAACATTATTGGGATATTTTTAGAATTCTAGTCATATTTTGACAGTTTTTAAACATTTTCAGACGTTTCCTTTGAGTTTTTTTTTAATTTTGATCATTTTTAGAATTTTAGTACTTTTTTATTTTTAAAAATTTTCATACATTCTTTTAAGTTTTTGAAACATTTTTAGAATTCTAGCACTATTTTGACAGTTTCAGAGATTTATTTTGAGTTTATGAAACATTTTTGGGTAATTTTAGTACTTTTGACAGTTTTTAAACATTTTCAGACATTTATATTTTTTAACCATTTTTGGGTAATTTTTAGAATTTTAGAACTTTTTGACAGTTTTGAAACCTTTTTAAACATTTATTTTGATATATTTGACATTTTTGGGACATTTTACATTTTTTTAAACGGGTTTCAGACATTTTAGATTTTATAAATTTTAGATTTTGACACATTCTTAAAGAAAAATTAAAATTGTTTTTAGAATTTACGATAATTTTAGACAGTTTCAGATATTTTAAAAACTTTAGATAGATTAAGACATAAAGTAGTTAAAATTTGTCTCTTAATTTTTAAAATTTTAGAACTAGGATATTTAAGGCAGTTGTTAGAAATTTTAAAATAGTTTAAAATTAAAATGTGTTTAAACAGACATTTTTTATATTTATGACAATTTTAAGGTTATATAATAGTTTTCAGACATTATCAACGGCAATATATTGGATGGTTTCTAAAATAATTTTAAAAAAATTAATCATTTTTAATAAATTAATTAAAACATTAAATATTTCGATTAACACCTGGATAAATATAATTATTATAATTATCATTTTATAATAATTACCCTAAAACCCTATTTTAAATGCTATTATTATATTCTAGAAAACATTTTGCGTTTAATGATTAAAAAACATATTGATAACGAATAATAAAGCAATATACGTTATATTTTCATAATTCAATAAAAAATAACGCACAAGTAATGATTATAAAATTGTTGTGCAAAACATATGCAACCCAAATTACGCTTTACTACGAATCGTGCATTTCAAATAATTATTAGGTAACAATATATACAGTTTTTGTTTGTAAAGAAACCTATAACCAAAAAATGCAAACTTTTATAAATATTAACAATCTTATGGTAAAAAAGTTGTATTTATAAATCAGGATAAGAATATTACACATATGCAATTATTAACCGTTAAAGTATCGTATTACTTAATGTAATTCTGGTGCGAAAATTTTCCATCGCACACAAGCGACAACAATTTTATAATAAACCTTTTGTTACAAGGGAAAATAATCAACTTACGATAAATTTAATTGCGCAGAAGGAAATACCCGAATAACTCACAGGACCAATAACCTCGAGCAAGGATCAACCAGGACTAAACCAGGGCGATTCGACGTCACTTAGGACGAGAAAATCGATTTTCACGGCGCTTTCGCAATACGCTCTTGGTCTAGGTCCTGACTCTACGCACAATAGCCCAAAACAAGTCAAAATTGAAAATTTATTTTTTTCTAAAAAAATGGTAACATTGGCTTTAAATTTGGCAACGTCGCCTTTAAGTTTAACAACGTCGCCTTGAAATTTGTCAACATTGCATTTTTGCACTTGTCAAACTAAAGTGATAAAAATATTGACATGTTAAAAAAACGTGCTTGTTAATACACTTGGCAACATGGCTCCAACCATCTGTCAAAATAACAAAGATTGTCTATTAAAACCATGGACAAAAATATGATAAAAAACCAAAAAAATAACTGAAAATGGCAGCATTGTCCCTAAATTTGACAACGTCGCCTTAAAATTTGACAACGTCGCCTTGAAATTTGTCAACATTGCATTTTTGCAGTTGTCAAACTAAATTGATAAAAATGTTGACATGTTAAAAAAACGTGCTTGTTAATATACTGTCTGTCCACTCTAAGTTGGCTGAACTAAGGAATTTTGTTGTTTAGATATTAAAGAATTGTCGTACTGTGTGCTTTTAAAACAGATTTTATATTATAAATAATACTAGTATATAATATGTACTAGTATTATTTATAATATAAAATCTGTTTTAAAAGCACACAGTACGACAATTCTTTAATATCTAAACTACAAAATTCCTTAGTTCCGCCAACTTAGAGTGGACAGACAGTACTTGGCAACATGGCTCCAAACATCTGTCAAAATTGATTAAAAAAAGATTGTCTATTAAAACCATAGACAGAATTATGATAAAAACCAAAAAAATAACTGAAAATGGCAGCAATGTCCCTAAATTGGCAACTTCGCCTTTAAATTTGACAAAGTAGCCTTGAAATTTGGCAACATTGCTTTTTTGCACTTGTCAAACTAAAGTGATACAATATTGATATGTTAAGAAATACGTGTTTTTAAATACACTTGGCAACATGGCTCCAACCATCTGTCAAAATGGCAAAGATTGTCTATTAAAACCATAGACAAAAATATGATAAAAACCAAAAAAATAACTGAGAATTTGGCATTAAATTTGACAACGTCGCCTTTAAGTTTGACAACGTCGCCTTGAAACTTTTCAACATTGCATTTTTGCACTTGTCAAACTAAAGTGATAAAAATAATGACATGTTAAGAAAAACGTGCTTGTTAATACACTTGGCAACATGGCTCCAACCACCTGTCAAAATGGCAAAGATGGTCTATTAAAACCATGGACAAAAATATGATAAAAACCAAAAAAATAACTGAAAATTTGGCAACGTCGCCTTTAAATTTGACAATGTCGCCTTGAAATTTGACAACATTGCATTTTTGACTAGTCAAACTAAAGTGATACAATATTGACATGTTAAGAAAAACGTGTTTTTAAATACACTTGGCAACATGGCTCCAACCGTCTGTCAAAAATGGCAAAGATTCTCTAAAAAAATATGATAAAAACCAAAAAAATAACTGAAACTGGCAGCATTGCCTTTAAATTTGGCAACGTCGCCATGAAATTTGATAACATTGCATTTTTGCACTTGTCAAACCAAAGTGATAAAAATATTGACATGTTAATAAAAACGTGTTTTTAAATGGCAACAAGGCTCCAACCGAAAATGGCAGCATTGCCTTATATTTGACGAAGTCGCCATTAAATTTCACAACATTGCATTTTTGCACTCTTGATATGTCATACTAATGCAATAAAACATTGACAATGTTTACGAAACGATTTTTTGTCCTTAAAATAGTATATTATGTATCAAGTTTTATAAACGCCATTTTAGTTACGAGTTTTATTAGGCACGAGCGAAGCTTGCGAGCGAGTGTTTAATAAAAACGAGTGTCTAAAGAAGTTTATGAAACGAGTTGCATACTATACTTTATCTACGACGAACAGAAATACAAATTTAAAGTCAATTGTAATTCATAAATATTTGACATCTGACGAATTTAACCTCACTTTTTCGAAATTTATAATAAAGCTAACTTCAGCCCGTGACTAAAATGCCCAAAAGCCACTGTTGTTAACTTGAGCCCGTGACTAAAACGCCATAAAGCCACACATTGTCAATGTAGGAGTAGATAAATATAATTTTCTATATTGACAACTTTGCCTTTTTCCAATTAAAATCGTGTTTTTTACACTTGAAAACACGACATAAGTCATATATCCTGATTGCATTGCATATTACGAAACAATTTCCACAAATTTTAAATTTTTTCAAAATATGTTGTCTTTATTCCTAAAAATGGCAACGTTGCATTGCATTTCGGCAACACCGCATTTTGACGCTTCACAACACTGGTAATACTTGTATCTCAAAACATTTAAAACAATATATAATGTTTAAAACTTTTGTCTGTCATTTGTCCCATTGTGCGCCGTCTTGTCAATGGCGTCACGATGCTCAGATGTTTCGTGATGTAGGTACGCAATACAAAATGGCGTTACCAAAATCAATAGTGCATTTTTTATTGACTTATTCGATAAGATAAGACTTTTTGTTTATTATAATATGTATAAAGTTTATATTATAAACTGATGTAACATTATTTATATTTAACAAATTTAATTTCAATTCTAATTATAGAAAGCGATAACCACTTTTTGGCCCGATAAAACACAACATGTATTGTTCGAAATTGATTGGATATTAAATTTTATATAAAATTGTCCGTGCAGGTTTAACATTTGACCCTCTGTGCGCGTAGTCTACGATATTCAGATCTGGGGATCATGCAGGGCCTTGAACTTGCACATTTGAAAGCTAACCAAGGCTGCATTTACTTTTTTGCGTTAATGTATGGCATTTAATATGAATTATTTTTAAAACTGCTTATACAGGGTGTCCCGTAAATACACACCACTCTAAATAATTTAAGACTTTTTTGACAGTTAATATTATTATTTTAACACTTATTTTGCAATTTAAACACTTAAGAACAAACCCAATTTTAAAAACAAATATTTTATTAGGTAAATAATTTCGCTTGGTTTGTACGCATTTTTTAGATACCCCCTGTATATCAATCAATTGTTTCCGCAGGGGCGTGTCAAGTAACAGAAAAAAATAACTAGTTTGCCCACTACTTCTCTAGTTACGTAATTATTCATTGTTTTATTGGAGGCGAATACTGACTGTTACCAAGCAAATTTTGTTTTGCAAAACAAAAATTATAATTTAATTAATTAATATTAAGATAATGATTTTTAAAACACAATGGAATTTAATTATTAAAATTTTATATTGCCAAATTTAAATATAGAAAAATGTTGCTTTGAAATTTAATTTTAAAAATAGAAAAAATAAAATAAAGGGTGATATTAATAGAATGACTAAAAATTCAAAGTAACTTTATTTTTAGACTTTCATGTATATAAGTTGGACCTATTACTTAATTTATAATATAGATTTATAACAAATAAGTTTATTTTTAGGAAAATGTAGATAAAATTATATTTAAATTATGAAATCTGTTGCGATGACATAAAATATTATAAATTGTGAACATTAGAGAAAAAAGTTCAATAAACTTCACTATGATTATTACATAAAAAGAGATAAAAAAACTGCCAGTCAAGTCAAGTTTTTATATTTTAATTACCTATCTAGTTTCTAAGATAACTATAATTATATTATATATAATTAATTATTGATTTTTTTGTTAAAAAAACTTACCATTGGTGGAAACAGTTATCCTGGCCTTGGCGATAAGAAGATTTTTGTCATCTAAATTTACAAAAAAATTAAGATAAAAAAATTGCAAATTTATCCAATTATATATCTTAAATATTTTAAGTTGGTAGTGCAAATAATATGTCAAAAATGACAATCAAAAATGTCAAAATTTACCTTAACCCTCATATTTTTTCTCAAGGTCCGAATTTTTATACAAAACCTGAGCCAAAAAACCAACCAAATATACCTGCTTACATTTTTCAACCCCCTCAATTTATTCCAACCCTTTTTGGAAAAGCCCAAAGACCCGCATTACCTGAGATACTGGATGTTTCAGGAGGAAAAGGAAGTCATCGCCTTGGCGGATAAACTTTTCGATGAAAATAAGTACATAGAAGTGTACGAGCTTTTGAACAGGCAAAAATTCGAGAAGAACATCGACATTAAATGGCGGATAGCTAGGAGTTTGTTTTTTGTTTTGGACAGCGAAAAAATGAACGACAGCATCAGGCAAAATATCGTGGAGGAAGCCATGGATATTTTGAATTCCAGCCTGGCTATCGGTAGATGTTTTTTAATATTCAATTTGGGTAATTCCCATAGAAAATAAAAAAATACGACAATTTTATACCTGGGTATCAACACTTTTTTACATGTTTAGACATTTTTAACAGTTTAACCTTAAAGTAGGGAAGGAGTGGAGGACTTATCAGACAGTTGGAAATGTGCCAAATTTTGACCATAAAATGGCGTCGAAATAAAGAGCTCAAGCACATTTGTAGGTTATGTCGAAACTTACTCAAAAAACAAGGTAAGGTAGCGTGCTGTTTTATCGATCGGCGCCATTTTTAATTCGTTTTTTATGCAAATTACACTTTGAAGCGACGCCATTTTTTGGTTCACACTTCCCTTGTCCAAGGTTTTCACTGCTAGCAATTTGCCAGCTATTTATATAGCTCTAAAGGGTTTGGGACATTTTAAGATTTTAAAATATTTAGAATACTATTATTCAGATGTTTTAAAACCGTTTTTACACATTTGTTTTTATATATAGAAAAGGATATTTTGAATTCCAGCCTGGCTATTGATAGATGTTTTTTAATATTTAATTTGAATAATTCCCACAGAAAATAAAAAATACGACAATTTTAAACCCATTATCGCTTTTTTTAGTTGTTTAGGCATTTTTACAGTTTTGACCTTAGAGTAGGGAAGAGAGTGGAGGAGTTATCACACAGTTGGAAATGTGCCAAATTTTGACCAAAAAATGGCGTCGAATTAAATAGTTCAAGGACATTTGTAGGTTATGTCGAAACTTGCTAAAAAAACAGTTAAAAAGGTAAGGTAGCGTGCTGTTTTATCGATCGGCGCCATTTTTAATTCGTTTCTTATGCAAATTACACTTTGAAGCGACGCCATTTTTTGGTTCACACTTCCCTTGTCCAAGGTTTTCACTGCTAGCAATTTGCCAGCTATTTATATAGCTCTAAAGGGTTTGGGACATTTTAAGATTTTAAAATATTTAGAATACTATTATTCAGATGTTTTAAAACCGTTTTTACACATTTGTTTTTATATATAGAAAAGGATATTTTGAATTCCAGCCTGGCTATTGATAGATGTTTTTTAATATTTAATTTGAATAATTCCCATAGAAAATAAAAAATACGACAATTTTAAACCCATTATCGCTTTTTTTTAGATGTTTAGACATTTTTAAAGTTTTGACCTTAAAGTAGGGAAGAGAGTGGAGGAGGTATCACACAGTTGGAAATGTGCCGAATTTTGACCAAAAAATGGCGTCGAATTAAAGAGTTCAAGGACATTTGTAGGTTATGTCGAAACTTACTAAAAAACAGTTAAAAAGGTAAGGTAGCGTGCTGTTTTATCGATCGACGCCATTTTTAATTAGTTTTTTATGCAAATTACACTTTGAAGCGACGCCATTTTTTGGTTCACACCTCCCTTGTCCAAGGTTTTCACTGCTAGCAATTTGGCAGCTATTTATATAGCTCTAGAGGGTTTGGGACATTTTAGGATTTTAAAATATTTAGAATACAATTATTCAGATGTTTTAAAACAGTTTTTACACATTTGTTTTTATAGAAAAGGATATTTTGAATTCCAGCCTGGCTATTGATAGATGTTTTTTTAATATTTAATTTGAATAATTCCTACTGAAAACAAAAAATACGATAATTTTAAACCCATTATCGCTTTTTTTAGTTGTTTAGGCATTTTTACAGTTTTGACCTTAAAGTAGGGAAGAGAGTGGAGGAGTTATCACACAGTTGGAAATGTGCCAAATTTTGACCAAAAAATGGCGTCGAATTAAAGAGTTCAAGGACATTTGTAGGTTATGTCGAAACTTACTAAAAAACAGTTAAAAAGGTAAGGTAGCGTGCTGTTTTATCGATCGGCGCCATTTTTGTAAACGCAAAAACAAAACTCGAAACGACGCCATTTTTTGGTTCACTTCCCTTGTCCAAGGTTTTTACTACCATAGCATTTTGGCAGCAATTTAATAGCTCTAGAGAGTTTAGGACCTTTTAAAGATTTTAAAAAAGTTTTTACACATTTTGTAGAACTCCATGTGTTGTATGCTCTAAGGCGTTATAACTTTAAAACCCCTATTTTCAGCAGAAGATAACCCTAACATCTACAAATGGCTGGCCATAATGACAAACTACAATTCTGGCATCGAAGGTCTCGAATCTCGCATCAAAACCTACCCCTTGGTTCGCGAACACCTTCAAAAAGCTTGCGATTTGAACCCAAACGATTTCTGCGTTAACTACATGCTGGGCAAGCTGTGCTACGAATTGGCCAACTTGTCTTGGTTGCAGAAAACGATCGCGAAGTATTTTTTCGAGGAGCCCCCTAAAGCCACATACGAGGAGGCCTACGCGTATTTGGTGAAAGCCGAAGAGCTACAGCCTAGGTGAATTAATAGATAAAATTAAATTTTAAATTTTTTTTAAAATATTAACCATTTTATGTTTTTTTTTTGTAATTTTTGAGCACCCTGTACATTTTATTAAAAAAAAAAATTAAGGAAATGTAATTTTTTAACCAAGCAGGAGTTTTTATGAAGAACACATTTTTTTCGTAAAATGCATAATAAAAAAGTTGGACACCCGGTTCAGGGTCACACTGTATATTAAACAAAAAATCTAGATTACCTACCTACAGATATTTTTTTATTTATTTGTAATATTTTTTTTTTACTAGGTGCTTCATACCGAACGTCTACTTGTTAGGGGAGTCTTGCGTCAAATTAAAAATGTTTTACAGAGCGAAATATTACTTGACTCTCGTGATCAATTTGTCGAAGGAAAAAGGCGAGCAGAAATACGCGAACAAGGCCAAACAGATCATCGACAAGCTGGAAAAGTACGACTTGGGGAAAGACGTCCTTTTCTGCAACTACCTCAACGGCTACGGCTTCACAGACGACGTGTGATATTTTTTTTACTTTTACGCGAGTTACGTAAATTATTTTGTACTTAATCGCGCATAAATTTGTTTATATTGAGCAAACAATTGTTTTTCATTTATTACACAACAAAAAGCTAATATCATGCTTCTTAAAAAATAGCCCGTTAGCAACTGTTTTATAATAATAAACAACATTATGTTATCCAGGGATAAGGATTTTTTAATCGTTTGAAACTTTTTGTTTGTAAATGTTTTTTTTATTTTAGGTTAATGTCAAATATTGTCATTTTAGAATGTTCAAGGTCACTGATCTGAAAAGTTTAGTTTCAACAAAAAAAATACTTACTTTTAAATAGTATTGGCACGTTGTGAATTGGAGTGTTGTGGTCGAAATCTGGATCGTCGTCGTCGAACAAAATATCCTCCTCAAATTCAGTGTAACCCTCCAATTTCGTGTTACTCTCGACCCGTAACATCTTAAAGCAAACAAAAAACCTAATTTACACAAAAATCGAGCACCCCGATGCGATTTTGTCAGCTTTGTCACGGCCAGCTAGACAAAAGAACGTCTATAAAACAATTGAAAAGTCAACAACCCGCCACAATCTGGTTTTTGTGCTTTTAAATCAAACAAAAACGTAGGTTGATTTAATTAATAAACCTTGGCTTTGATTAAAAATTGAAACGTGCAAAATTTTATTTGTGGGTCGTTGCCCGGTCAAAAATCGTCCAACTTACTTAAAATTATAATTCTGGGCTGTTTCTAGTGGTCTTGTAGAGAACATACTTAGGTACTTTATAAAAGTTATCGCAAATACTCATTTAAAAACTATTTATAATCGTTCGATAAGCATTTTAATCATAATACCTGTGCATGCATATAGATAGGTATATATTAAGCAAAGAAAGTAGTAAAATGTGTTTAAAAATAACAATGTCCATAAGGACCTTATGCATGTCTAAAATAGCTATTCCCAGTACAAATAGGTAAATAAAGTTATCAAATATAATAAATTGATCACTAAATTGGCATAATCAATTATAATTTCACCTAATTTAAGTCATTTTAAGGCAAAAAACTAAAAACAAAACATTACAACATAACCTAACTTTCTCATTATTCAAACATTTTGCCAACTGCAGGCTAAAATCCACCCCAAAAACTTCACAAACTTAAAAAGTACCCGCTAAACTTTAAATTACAACTTACTTTGCTGTTGGATTGTGTTAATTTTAGGCGAGATCGACGAAAATAAAGGAGATACTCAAGATCGAAACGCGTCCACCGACTTCCACACAAAACACTGAAGAATTTCGCTTTGCTATGCAACGCACACCGTCGCTTGCACTGCTAGAAGGTCGTAAACTCGTAAATGCACACGATTTTCATTCATTTTATTCACAGCGGCACAGTTTTAATACAAAAAATGCAAAAAATCAGTTCACGAAGATTTTTTTAAATTGGCGCGTACTGTAGATCGTCTTTTGTTTGTCAAATAATTTGACAGTTCAGCATGGCACTCTAGATTTGAACTCACTGCCGCGATTTTTGTGACACAAATTACTTTTATTGTCGATTAAAAGTAAATTATTTTTGATTGCAAACATCTTTAGATGCGAGACGGTGCCTTGTAGCACTAAAAATAAATTTACATCAGAGATTTACATGGTATTAAACCGATTTAAACATTCTCTACGCACTTTTAACGTACGTTAGATAATCGATTAAATTGGCCAAAATAATCACTATTTAAGTGTGAAGAACTTAAGCAAACAGTAGCGTGCCGTTAATAAGTAAATTTAAGTTACTTAAGATAATTATCTTTTATACAGTGTGTTTCAAAAATGTACCACAATTGGCTTAGCAGTTTTAGCGACTGCTTTGGTGCGGGTAGTTGTGTGCAAATTGATCGACGGCGAGGTATTTACAAACTTAACTTTATTACACTACATATACACAATATACAATACAATACACATATATACACAAACAGAATTATAATTTAAATGTGTTGTCACCCGGAGCCGATGTACTCAAAACGGGCAGTCAGTACGTTGTGTCTGGTGATAGACCAAGACATTTTCCAAGAGCCCTTTGGCCACCCACCCCTAATCGTGGTAGGGGATAGGTAGGACACATTTGGAAAAAACCAAGCGCATCTATAAAAGGGTAATAAAAATAAAATTAAATAAAATACTTTCGGTAAAGAAACCGGAGAGGTAAGTAAGCAATCGTAAAGGATGTTTACCGATGAAAGGAAACTCCAATGTTTTACAAGGCTCCAGGTAACAAACACACGCTCTCTGCAATACACTATTTACAACCTACTACCTGAAAAGTTTAAACATAATTACTGACTAATAATAATTCGAAATACATAGCAATAAAAATAAAATAAATAAAAATTATTATAAAAATCACTTAAATTGTACTGACAGACAAGAGTGGGAAATCCAGTCCCCACATCACTCCCCTGCCAGTGATGAAGATCACGAGAGTCCGGATTGGAAGCGATCGGGAAACCGAACCTGTCTGCCCGATCTCGTCTGCCGATGAATTCTGGTGGTTGTATTTCCCGAACCAGCCGAGACGCGTGCTGGTGGGACGTCTGGTGCGATAAGCGCTGCTGGTGGCTCGGGTTGTGGGTCAGGCTTTAACGGAGCTGTGGTAATAACGTATCCGCCAAGTTGTTCTGGCTCTTGTTCGGGTTGTTCTATGTTGTCAAGTATCGTGTATGCCGGTTTTAGCCGATCAATTGAAATTGTAATGTTCTTGCCCTTGACGTTCACTATGAAGAACTTGTCGGAACGGCTAACCACTCGGTACGGCCCATCGTATGGATGTTGGAGAGGTCTTTTAGGGCCGTCGTGGCGGACGAAAACTTGCCCCGTTGTTGCAAGGTCTTTAAAGATAAAAATCTTCTTGTCACCATGACGGTTGATGACTGCTGGTCTTATGTCCTGCAATCGCTGCCTCAGCTGTTTAACGAAAGTCTCCGCGTTGATGTCGTCGTCCTCACGAATTCGGGGTGTCAACAGCTCTCCTGGAAGTCGCAACGGTTGGCCATATAGCATTTCTGCAGTGGTGGCATTTATATCGTCCTTCCACGCCGAACGGATCCCCAATAGCACCGCTGGAAGCGCCTCTGTCCAGCGGCTTTGATGACAACGGATGGCTGCTTTAAGTTGACGGTGAAAGCGCTCGACCATACCGTTGGATGCTGGGTGGTATGCGGTTGTCCGTATGTGAGTCGTACCTGTCAAGCGATTCAAATGCTTGAACAGGTTGGATTCGAATTGTCTTCCTTGGTCTGTCGTGACTCGCAGCGGGACGCCAAAACGAGCTATCCAGTGGTTGAAAAATGCTTCTGCAACAGTGGTTGCTTCCTGGTTGACAAGTGGGACGGCCTCGGGCCAGCGAGAGAATCTATCGATCATAGTCAAACAATAACGATACCCATCGCAGTGTGGCATGATGATCAGGTCAAGGTGTACGTGGTCGAGTCTTGCTGATGGTGGCGCAAACGAGCCCACTGGCGCTGAGACATGGCGAGATATCTTCGATCGCTGACATTCCACGCAGCTTCGTGCCCACTGACGACAGTCCGATTTAATTGAGGGCCAGACGTATCGTTGGGTCGCAAGCTTGCATGTAGCGTTTGCCCCGGGATGGGATAATTGGTGAACTGAGTTAAACGCCGCCTTCCGAAATGGTTTTGTAATATACGGTCGAGGCGCTGATGCTGACACATCGCACGTAATAAACTCAGTTGTGCCTGGAATCTGTACCGATCTCAACTTGAGGGATGAAAAGCCTTGTTGCAGATTCAGAAGCTCTTGATCTCTCTTCTGAGACTCTGCAAGTGCCTTGTAGTTGATGGCTGACTCCAGCTCTTCAATGCGTGACAATGCATCAGCCACCACATTATCCTGGCCCGACACATGACGAATGTCTGTGGAAAATTGTCCAATGAAGTCTAGATGGCGTTGTTGGCGTGGTGAACACTGTGTAGACTTCAACCGAAAGGCAAACGTAATCGGCTTGTGGTCTGTAAAGATCGCAAACTGCCGAGCCTCGACCATATGCCTAAAGTGTCTGACTGCCATGTAGATCGCCAGGAGTTCTCGGTCGTATGCACTATATTTGAGCTCTGGAACTGTCAGCTTCTTTGAAAAGAAATTCAGCGGCTGCCACCTGCCGTCTAACCACTGTTGCAGCACTGCGCCTACTGCAACGTCCGATGCGTCGGTGAAGATGGCTAGGGGTGCATCAGTCTTTGGATGTGCCAGTAAGGTAGCTCGTGCTAAGCTCTCCTTACACTTCGCGAACGCCGCGATTGCCTCTGGTGTCCACTTGACTGGTGTGCTGCCCTTGACGTTACCTTGTAGCAGATCGTTGAGCGGTGCCTGCGCGTTTGCAGCCTTGGGTATGAACCTCCTATAGAAGTTCACCATTCCTAAAAACTGCCGTAGCTTCTTAACACTTTGAGGCTGAGGAAATGACCGGATGACGTTGACTTTGTCTGGTAATGGCTGAGTTCCCGAACCTGAAACGAGATAGCCGAGAAACTGGACTTCAGATACTCCAAATATACACTTACCGGGGTTGATGACGACGCCGTACTCGTGGAGGCGCTCGAAAAGTACTCTGAGGTGCTCCAAGTGTTCTTCTTGCGATTCGGAGGCGATCAGGATGTCGTCTATGTATGCATAGCAGAAGTCCAAGCCACGTAGAACTTCGTCGATAAACCGTTGAAAAGTTTGGGCTGCGTTACGAAGTCCAAACGTCATGTATGGAAATTCGTACAGTCCGAACGGTGTCGTAATGGCTGTCTTGGGGATGTCTTCTACGGCTACGGGTATCTGGTTGAAGGCACGTACTAAGTCGACAGTAGAAAAGATGATCTTTCCTTCTAACATTTGGGAGAAGTCTTGAATGTGGCGCACCGAGTATTGATCCGGTTGTGTCCGGTCATTGAGACCTCGGTAATCACCACAAGGTCGCCACTCATCTCCTTTCTTCGGCACCATGTGCAGCGGTGCTGCCCACGGGCTTTCTGAGGGCCTGGCGAGTCCAAGTCGGAGCATTGCTTCGAATTCTTTCTTGGCTGCTTTGAGTTTGTCTGGAGCAAGGCGCCTCGGTCTTAGTGCTACCGGAGGACCCGGTGTCGTGATGATGTGGTGCTTCGTCTGGTGTTTGACCGCTTTTGGAGCTCCGTCAGGCCGCGTTATTGACGTGAATTCCCGTAAAAGATCATGGTACTGCGAGGCGCCGGTGATGGTCCTGATGCTGGGAGCTTCACACTCAGTCACCTCTCCTTGCAGAGCGAGCCTGGTAACGGAGTCCAGTAGTCGCCCGCTTCTTAAATCGGGAAGTAGTCCATAGTGCGACAAAAAATCGGCTCCAATGATGGGCTTGGAAACGTCAGCGATTAAAAAGTTCCATGAAAAGTCCCGCCTCAGCCCCAGATTGAGGGTGAGCGTCGTTACGCCGTAAGTCGCGATGCGTGTACCGTTGGCTGCGGAAAGCTCGTAGCTGGACCTTCTACACGGCCCCTGATAAAACTTACGCGGGAATACGCACAGATCGGCACCAGTGTCTACTAAAAATCGGACATTTGATTCGCGATCGCGTACAAAAAGACGGCGAGATGTTGTCGGGCTGGTGTCGTTGGCCGCCATTAACGACTGCCCCTCTCGTTTTCCGGAGTCCAACTACATGGCTTGGTACATTTCTGTGCGTTCTCTGCAAAATTCCAGTGATACCAACACATGCCAGTTGGACGCGGGCCGCGCGATTCTGACCTGGAGCGGGACCGGCTTTGTGAGCGTCCGCGGTAAGGGGTTCGAGACCTTCCTCGGGAGTTTGAACCTTCGTAAATTTCACCGAGTAGCTTTTTAATCTCGGCCATTTCGAACCGAAGCTGTTGCACGTGCACTGCTTGTTGCACGTCGGCCATTACTGCTGATGGCGGTTTTGATGTCTCTGCGACGGTCGAGCGTGGTGGCAATAACCCGTATACCGTATCCGCAACTTCAGCCATATCGGTGATGGACTTGTCCTGCACGGTAACCATCGTAGGCTTTATCTTTTCCGGCAAGCCACGCATCCACAATGTTCTCAGCAAGTTGTCCGGTATTGCTGTCCCTGCGAGAGCTTGTAGTCGACGAAGAAACTGCGATGGCTTCTCGTCTCCCATTACTACGTTTTCAAGTAACTCTCGCGTCTTTTCGTCCTGAGATGAACTCAACCGTTTTACGAGGTTCTCCTTCAAATTTTTGTACGGTTCCTCGCCTAATGGTTGCATTAGGATATCGCGCACCTCGTTAGCGTAACGTGTTGGTATGGCCGATAACACACTCAGGTATTGTTTACGGCTGTCGTTTAGACCTAACGCTTCAAAATACCTCTCCGCAATCGAGAACCATAATTCCGGATCGGCTGCATTGAACTCCGGGAAACGTGGTTGTTTCGATATTGTGAGCGTGCTCGTGGCGGTTTCTTTCATTTGATCGACGTTGGTCATCTTGACACTTGCTTAATGTCTATACCTACACTATTATAACGGCTGTTAATCGGTCTACAATCACGCGCGCACTACCGACAAACTACCCGTGTCGTCCACCACTTAACACAATTATTGTCACTAAGTTTACAAAAAATTTTGCGAATACATAAAAAAAACTTACAGATCACGTCGGGGTCACCACTTTAGCGACTGCTTTGGTGCGGGTAGTTGTGTGCAAATTGATCGACGGCGAGGTATTTACAAACTTAACTTTATTACACTACATATACACAATATACAATACAATACACATATATACACAAACAGAATTATAATTTAAATGTGTTGTCACCCGGAGCCGATGTACTCAAAACGGGCAGTCAGTACGTTGTGTCTGGTGATAGACCAAGACATTTTCCAAGAGCCCTTTGGCCACCCACCCCTAATCGTGGTAGGGGATAGGTAGGACACATTTGGAAAAAACCAAGCGCATCTATAAAAGGGTAATAAAAATAAAATTAAATAAATTACTTTCGGTAAAGAAACCGGAGAGGTAAGTAAGCAATCGTAAAGGATGTTTACCGATGAAAGGAAACTCCAATGTTTTACAAGGCTCCAGGTAACAAACACACGCTCTCTGCAATACACTATTTACAACCTACTACCTGAAAAGTTTAAACATAATTACTGACTAATAATAATTCGAAATACATAGCAATAAAAATAAAATAAATAAAAATTATTATAAAAATCACTTAAATTGTACTGACAGACAAGAGTGGGAAATCCAGTCCCCACACAGTTATTAATTTAGGTTTTTCAAATATTTTAGTATTCATGAATATATATTTGAATATTTTAGTATTCATGAATATATATATGTATATAATATACATGCATATTAAATATATAATATATATGCATATTTAAAAAAAAATATGTTATGATATACAGTAATATAAATTAAAATAAGACAATTTTAACTTAGAGTAAGTTTATTAAATAAAAAATATACAAAATAACTGTAATATTAACCCTGCTGGCAGGCCCTAACTGCTATTAACTGTAGTAATAAAAACAAAGGGGCAAAAACCTCAGAATAATCCAAAGTGACTTGCCCAAGTAATTTTTTACACAATAAAAATTTAAACAAAAATGTCATTAATAAGAATGTAGCTGACCAGCACATTCTCATAATAGAGAACTTATAAGCTGTCTCCAATAACATTCTTATACATTTAATAACGCAAAAATATGTATTAAAAGCGTCGCCAGCGAATAATGGTGAAAAAATTAACCACCAATCGTTGGAGTATAATTCTATGTTGGGATCGTATTTAAAGGCTAGAAGTATTGTGAATATTAATACAGATATCAAATTCACCCATATTTCAAATACAGTCAGTCCCAACCACCTCACCAACTCTTCTATGGTGAAAAACATGGTTATCAGTTATTTTCTTTTGTTTCCAGTAAGTCTTTACGAGATAATTTAATTCTTAGAGCTGAGTTGAATCTCTTCTGTATTTCATAGTCAGCATCGTCTGCTGCCGGCTCTAAATCATCTAAAAACGTAATAAAACAATAAAAACATGTCAAAACACTGTTAAAACAACAAACCAATCAGTTCTGTAGTTAATGTATTTGTGTGAAGTTCGAAATCACTATGTTCCTCACATATCTGCAAAGCCAGCAAAATACCGCGCTGTATGGCAGCCCCAAGACAGTAAATCACAATTTCACTCGCATTCTCCCCTATCAACTTATTACACTTCTGTAATAAGGCCTACAAAAAAATGACGTTTAATATAACCTAACTTTTATTATAATTCAAATTTTACCTTAATGTGAGTTTTGGTGCTCACGTAGATTACGGAATCGTCTCGTTCGGGTTTAGGTGGGTTTCTTTTGCGGAAAATGTGGTCTTTGCTGGATTGTTTGGGCTGTTTTTTCGGCACTGAACGTTGCCCCTTGTTTTGGGTGTCTGACATTATACATAACCTAGTTCCAACGATTTAGAATGTCAGTTTGACACTTAAATATAATAAAAATATCCTTGTTTGTATATTATAGGCATTTATTGCTTATACTTAACTGTATTGAACGTTTATATCAGGGTTTATATTCAAAAATATAAGATTAGACTTTGGCGACATCTCTTATATTTTTGGTTAACTTGTTACAGGTTTCTGTAATCAACCACCTGACAGTGACGTTTTTGTAGGTTATGGGCGAGATAAGGGAAACGATTTCCGATGGTTTCATCATTATTCCACGACCCGTTTAAACTAAATTACAACTATGTCGTGGGTGGTGGATAGTTCTTTGACTTATTGTCAGAAATTCTGTATAAATGTGTTGAAATGCGGCCCGATACCGCGTCACGTAGCTTTTATAATGGATGGAAACAGACGTTTTGCTACTAAAAAACATGTAGAAAAGGCCGAAGGGCATACCAAAGGTTTTGATAAGTTGGCTGAGTGTCTACAGTGGTGCATGGAGTTTGGAATCAAGGAGGCTACAGTGTATGCTTTCAGTATAGAGAATTTTAAGCGCAGCAAAGAAGAAGTTGATACGTTGATGAGGTTAGCAAGGGAGAAGTTCAAGGTTTTATTTGAAGAAAAGGAGAAATTAATGGAGGAGGGTGTGTGCATTAGAGTTATAGGTAATATGGATTTATTACCCGACGATATAAAGGAAAACATTGCCAAAACAATGTTACTAACAAAAAACAACAAAACTGTTTTTCTAAATGTTGCTTTTGCTTATACATCTCGCGACGAGATCTCAAACAGCGTAAAAACAGTTGTGCAAGGTGTAAAAGACAACAAAATAACTATAAATGATATAAACAAAGAGTTACTAAAAAAATGTCTGTACACAAACTTGAGCCCCGACCCTGACATTCTAATAAGAACCTCAGGAGAAGTGAGGCTCAGCGATTTTTTGCTTTGGCAGTCCACCAACACACAAATTTATTTTGCCGATGTTTTATGGCCTGAATTCACTGTATGGCATCTCATGGCTTGTATTTTTAAGTATCAAAGAAGTTATTACAATATTGAGAAATTTAAGGAGTATAACAATAATGTTAGGTGTAAAAATAGTTATATAAGTGAATTTGTTGAAGGTGTTCATAGGGAAAGATTGGAACTTTTGGAAAACTATGTAAAATGATATAGTTTTTATAAATATTTTATAAGTGCAATTGTGGGATTATTTAGATTTATTTATTAAATAAGATTTTATAAAACTGTTTTATTACTCACCTGTTTAAAGTCAAAAACCATAAAATTAGTAAAATGCTTGTGTGGTGAAATAAAACCACATTTTAGAAAAGGAAATTAATTTTAATGTTAAGAAAATTGTAATAAACATAAATATTACAAATTAGGGTTTAAATATGAATATAAAATAATATAAAATGAGTTTATTTAAAAACCACAGTATCAAGCATAGCCCCCAGACATTGTACAATATTGTTTGTCATAAGTACATCGACTTTCTCTTCTAAATGCCTCTTGGGATCTTGTTTACCCACATTTTTAATCGCGAGTTGTTCTGGCGTCATTTTTTCTTCCTCTTCAAGAGCCTTATTGTAGTTTTTAGCTAATTCCAGCATATCAGCGACTGTTTTCTCATTTACACTGCAGTTCTCTGAGTAGTCAGCTAAAGTTAAACCATCCATCCAGGATTTTTTATGGAGATTCAACAGCATTTTTTGCTCCAACTCATTCTTTCTGTAGTTAATACTTATGGAGTAGTAATGCCTATTTAATCCATGAATCAAGGCTTGCACAGAAGGTTTCTGTAAGTGCCCCAAATTCGATGTGGTCTGTCTGGGTTCCTGCCCCAAGACCATCATATTAGGATTTATCAGCCTAAAAGCGTCAATCACAACCTTCCCTTTAACAGACTGAATGGGATCGACTACGACAGCCACAGCCCTTTCAGAGAGAGCCTCAAATGATTGTTGCGTGTTAATATCGACCCCTGACAACCAACAACCGAACCCGGGATGAGAGTGGTACCAACCGACGACCATTTCAGGCCTTCCGGTTTGTCTCAACATATCCAGCATTTTTGCCTGAAAAACGGGATCTACGGCCTCCACACTGACGCCGGTACCGGTTTGCGGCATAGCGAACACATCTATAACCCTCACTGTGTAATCGTCGACGAATTCACCTGAAATAATAGGGAAATTAGGATAATGCAAGTCATAACATAACCTCAATGCACACCTAACATAAGGCCCATAACTTCCATTGGGACGCCGGCGCGGCCGTGTTTTAACATTTTTAGAAGCGCGAGGGATGAAATATACACTTGTTCAGCCGTATCCACCACAGGGGCATCATTTGGGGCAGGTGCTTGACTTAAACCGGGCATTCCGCCTCCCAATCTTAATAAACGATCCATACTAACTAAAAATACAACAAATATGTTTTTATATTACACACTAACCATAAAAAAATGTATTTACCTTAGTTTCTGTGTTTATTTAACCGTTAAACTGCAAAATAATCGGCTTTGTTTTCAGATTTATACGCTAATGTCACTTTCTGCAAATCATGACGTATCAACTCGGCCGGTAAAGTAGTTTCCCTTAATAGTAAAAATGTCTAAAAGTGTTTTGCCGGAAAAATTTTCCAAAGGACCGCACGGATTAGGTATAAAAAAACAAAAAACGTCGATTTCACCCCTTTATCCCCTGAAGATTACCATCCGATAAAATCAGCGAGTATTTGAACTGATTTTCTCAATTTTGACAGTTCTCCCGATATTCTTTTGTTTTAACGCGCGAAATTTGAACTTGTTTCAGGCGATCCGAATGATTTAACGTTAAGAAAAGTGGAAAAGGACGTTATGATACCGAAAAAAATGCGAGAAGTCGCTCGCGTTGAAAAATGCTTGGAAGAAGTCGGCAAATTCACGGAATGTTGCAAGGACAGCAGTATTTTAATGGTTGTAAAGTGCAGAAAACAAAATGACGATCTTAAAAATTGTCTTACAAAGTGGTATGAAGACGAGGATTTCAAACAAAGGTGCAAAAAAGAGTATTTGGAGGAGAGGAGTGAATATAGGAGAACAGGGATTACCCAGAAGCAAAAAAATACCAGGTTACCAACATCTATGTAATGATACAATTATTTTTTAGTTTACAAATATATTTCTTAAGTAGTTATGAGTTTTCTTGTTTTAATAGCCACCTTTTTAACGTTATTTCGCGTATTTCAAAGTCCTTTAGGTTTAAATATGATATATTTTCTAGTTCAGAAGGTAAAATTACTTGGGAAATTAGTAATTCCTTCCCTGATGTTTCACACAATCGATTCAAACCCAAAATTTCCATACTGTTCATAGATCTTCGGTAGTTTTTATTGATTCTCTGTAATTTTTCATTAAATATATCTATGATTACCACATAGGAAGCATGATAAAAAGGGGGGCCCTCTTTGTATAACACTAAAATCAAAATGTTATTTTTTACCTAAAAATATTGTTTTTTCTTACAAAAATCGCCCCCGAATTTAATACCGGGTTTAACAACCCAGTTTTTAGACCTATAGTAATAGTAAACCACATAATTTTCCTGAAATAAGTTGTTTTCTTTTGAAAATAAATTCCAAATTTCGTCATCACATAGAATGTTGTTATTGTGGGTTATATTTAAACATTTCACAGCACTGGCAAGGAAAAATGCTTCCTCCAAACCCATAAAAAGTTTTTCTTTGATATTTGATGAATCAATCTCATATTTAGGGGTGATTTCTTTCAAATATTCATTAATTTCTATATCACTATCGGAATCATTCACAACAAGCACTTTTTTGGTTTTACCACCACCCCAGTGTTTTCTACGTTTAAACTGTCTTTCCCGCAATATTTCCACCTTTTCTTTGTTCACAAAATTGGGGAAACTTCTTGATAAATTAGCTTTTCCGAAATAACCCATAGAAACAAGGTTTCTAACCTCTTCATCGTCTGTCACTTCCACGCAAAAACCGTTGTATAAACCTTGGAACTTGTATATTTCGTTTCCGCCTTTTAAAATTATGGGCAGTGGATAATTATGTTTTAATCTGCAATTTAATTTTTCTTTGGGTTCTGAAAGTGACATTTTTCTACTTTTTAAATGGCCGCCAAAACAAACAATGCTGCCAACGGAATTAAAGTGGTGTCTCTTTCTATTGCACAGTATAAAGTCATATGACTAGAGGTGTTAAGTTGGTGGCTTTGGTCAATAATCACAAGATTTCTCAGCTGTCACAGAGAAGTGGTTTTTATAAGAAAAGGGTGTTTTTTGTGTTTTAACTGCGGAAAAAAGGAGTTTTCGAAGATGGTGGGTGGAACTAATGGGGCCGCGGCCGAACCCAAATTAAAGGAACTAATAACGTCCATAGACGATGATAAAATCGGTAAGCACCCAAAAGTCTCTAAGTAGGTAATTAGTTTTTTTTTAAATAAATTAAATTTTGCAACGTTGTGTGTTTTTATGGGATGCATTGGGGGATTATTTTGGTAAAAACACGAGAAACGTAAAAATAGGTGTGTTTACATTCACGTGATAAATTTAGACCAGACAGTGGCTCCAAAATTTGACGTTTGAAAATAACCTACTATTTGGCCCGATTTTTGTCAAAATTCGATCAAAAAATGAATATTTCAGATATGCTGGCCGCAACGAGCGTCCTCCAGCAAAGAGCCACCGACATCAGAAACCAAAAAGTCAACTGGCAATCATATTTTCAGTAAGTTGAGGTTATTTTTAACATTCCAGACTAAACCATTAATTTCGTGTAAATCTTAGATCCCAGATGATTTCACAGGAGGATTTTAACTTTATTGTTGCCTTTGATACGCACGATTCGCACAAAAGAGAGGGATTGCTTCACAGTGACCCTGATCAATGTGCACAAACTTTTCTGAACCTTTTGGGGCATGTATCAAAGGACCAGACATTACAGTATATTCTTGTACTTATGGATGACATGTTGCAGGTACAGCTGACTAAAAAAATTACGTTTTTTACAGCTAAAAGTTGATTTTGTAGGAGGATAGATCTAGAGTTGAAATATTCCATAACTATGCCAATAAGAAGAAAGAATCAGTCTGGGGACCATTTTTAAATCTATTGAATCGTCAAGATGGTTTTATCACTAATATGACATCAAGAATTATAGCTAAAATTGCTTGTTGGTCTCATACACCTATGGAAAGGTCAGATCTGCATTTTTACCTAACTTGGTTAAAAGATCAGCTAAAAACCCAGGTGACTTAACAATTTTTATTTTTTTATAATGCAAAAATAATAAAATAAATGTTTTTTACTTTAGTAATTCCACATTTATTTTATACAATTATTAATCATATAAAATTGGTAATTTTGTGTCTAACATTTCTTAACATTGTTTTTTTTTATTTAGCTTTGAACGCTTTTTCTAAGTTTATTTTTAGTAAATTAATACATGTATGCTTTATATGAATTAAATGGCCTACTTTAGATGTATAGAATTTAGATTTAGCTAGTTTAATTTAATATTATTTTTTTTACGTTTTTTTTTCAAAATCGCATGTTTTATCCAATTTTTTTTGCACATTTTATTATGGTTTTGCATGATTTTTGGATTGCACATCACAGTTTTGCCTGAAATTTCACAAAAAAATATTTTAGTTAAATTCAACGATTTTGTTTTTTGTTTTAACTTTTTGAGGTTAAATTTTGACATATTTAGGTTTGAAGGTCACAAAGTCAAAAACTTGGCAACATGGTTGACAAATGTTTTTTTGACAGTTTGTGTAAAAAATCATCATAACTTTGTATAGTTGTATAATAATTATTATACAATTACCTAAACAAAGTCATAATAATTAAAAATATTAAATTTTGCAGTTAAACTAAAATAAGTCAATTTTTGTCAAATTTTCAAGCATATTTTTCCACCAATTGCACGTTTGGCGTGGCAATTTAATTGCTGCTTTCGATGACGATCTGACAACAGCGCAATAGACCCGAGCAGTGTTGCCGCTTTTCCGTCCGTTTTCACGATTTTTTTGTTTTGTTTTCCTTCTAACTTTCTTGTGTTCAAAAATTTCTGTGAGTGCGTAGGAGATAAAAAACAAGATGGCCGCAGTTACGCAGCAGCGACAGGCGCCGAGAAAAGAGAGGCGCAGCTGTATGGACATAATACATGGCACAAACAGTATTATGTTTGGGATGTCTTTGGCTGACGCGACCAAAGTCGCTCAAGAGGTAAAAAAATATGTGAAGAAATTTAAAAAAAAAATAGGAAACATTTTTTTATGACAATTCTTGTTTTTTTACATCGAAGAAAACGTACAAATAATTAAAAAAATTAACTTGTGTTGTTTTTATGTGACTAACTACCTAGCATACAATTAAAACTTTGTATGCCCTATACAGGGTGTCCAAAACTCTGGTAAATAAAACTTTAAATTTGTAAACAAACTACTTATTGTTGTAGGTAAAAACAATAATAAAGCATTTATCCTACAATGTATGTACAATTTTCATTCTTAATTGTGTTTTTTAAATTCTAAATTATGTCCTTTCTGACAAATGTGTTTTTTTATTCTAGATGTCTTTCTGACATTCTTAATTGTGTTTTTGGCATTTCAAATTGTATTTGTCATTTTAGATGTGATTTTTTCATTCTAAATTATGTTATTGAGAATTTACTGATGACTTTTTTTATATTCCTAATTGAGTTTTTAAATGATGTGTTTAAGAATCTTTTCTAAATTCTTTTTATTTCATTCTAAATTTTGATTTGAAGATTCTTCTCCTAAATGTGTTTTTGAAATTGTTCAAGAATCTCCTTTTTGACAAAATTAAATGTGTTTTTGACATATCTACAATGTTAAAACAATTAAAAAATCTCTTTTGTCCTTTAGTACTTAATATTGTAGATCAATTAATATTTTGACATTCTAGATTCGGTTTTTAAATTCCCAAATTCTCATTCTAGTCTGCCTCTGACATTCTTAAATTTGTTTTTGGCATATTATATTATCTCCTTTTTGACACTTATAAATTGTGTTTTTGACATTTTCATTCTGACATTCCTAAAAAAGTTTTTAAGTGTGTTTGGGCATTATAAATTGTGTTTTTGACATTTCTAAATGTGATTTGACATTCAAGAGTGTTTTTGATGTTTGGTTGTTTTTTGACTCTAAATTGTGTTTTTGACTGTTAAGATTGTGTTTGACAGACTAGATTTTGTTTTTGACATTCTTAAATATGTTTTGGGATTGTAAATTGTGTTTTGACACTCAAATATGCTTTTTGGCACTGTACATATGTTTTTAAAAATATTTTGCCAACATTCCTTAATTTGTTTTAAAAATTAATTATAAATTGTGATTTTGACATTCTACATTCTGTTTTTGATATTTTTAAATGTGTTTTGACATTTAAATTTGTGTTTTTCACGTCCCTAAATGCCTTATTAATATTTTAGTGTTTTTGACATTTTAAATATAATAATTTTAAATGTGTTTGAATATATTTTGATATTCTTAGGTTTTTTATGTTATGTTCTTGACACTCTTAAATATGTTTTTGACATTTTGATATTCTTAAGCGTGTTTGGGTATTATAAACTGTGTTTTTGACATTCAACAGTGTTTGGATAATTTAAATTGTGTTTTTGACATTTTTATTTATTATAGGATCGTGTTTTTGACATTTAGATTTTCTTACATATTTTTTGACACTCTAAATTGTGTTTGCTAGATTATGTTTGAAAATATTATTGCCAACATTTCTAAATGTGTTTTTTGACATTCTACATTTTGTTTTTGATATTCTTAAATGTGTTTTGACGTTTAAATTTATATTTTTCACATGATTTTTTAATAGTGTTTTTGACGTTCTAAATATAACATTTATAAATGTCTGTTTGAACTTCTTAAATGACTTTGATTTTCTTAGGTTTTTTATAATTTAAATTTTTTGTTATGTTCAAGAACAGTTCTTGACACTCTTAAATGTGTTTTGACAATTTAATATTCTTATAAATTGTGTTTTTGACATTCAAGTATGTTTAGATCATTTAAATTGTGTTTTTGACATTTATATTTATATAATCGTGTTTTTGACAGTTAAGATTGTGTTTGACAACCTAGATTATGTTTTAGAAATTCTAAATTATGTGTTTAAATATCTTCTGTTTTTAATATTTTTAAATGTCTGACATTCTTAATTTTGCTTTTAAATGCCTTTCTGATTCTTGATAGTGTTTTTGACATTCTAAATTGTGATATATCATTCTTAAATGTGTTTTTAAAATTCTTAAATGTGTTTTGACATTCTTAGGTTTTTTAAAATTTAAAGTTTTCATTTCACAAAAAAGTTTCTGGGCACTCTGTATAACATAACAACAGTGTTTAGTCCAACAAAAAAAAAAACTCTAAAAACTATAGCATAGATATATAGGGCTGTATAGCTGCAAAAAAAGGTGATTGGTCTTTTCTGCTCTATTTTTACCGCTGGCGCTTGAAATGTCGAAAAAAAGCAAAAAGCAAAAAAAAAACGTCAAATTTTAGTATGGACAAATAGCGAACGCCATTCTACAAGCGGAGTTGGTGAAAAGCCCTAAAGGAGAAGAACCGAAGGAACATTACCATGAAGTTAATTTTAGTATTGACGAAAAACAGGGTTCTCAAGAAATTTCGGTACCTATATAAAAATAATGTCGATAATAAAAATATCATTTGATAGGTTTATAGTGTCATTATATGGGATTTGGTACGAGAAAATTAACCTTTTAAACTGTACAATTGATAAAGATCATGAAACCAGATAAGACGTTTTCTAGTATCAAGTCTCATATATCATTAGAATAGGTTCTTTTTAGTAAGGAAAAAATGAGGTAAAAGTATATGTATTGATTATATAAGGTTTATGCATGATTTTCGCATGTTTTTGCATGATTTTCAGTAGTGATTGAGCGTATATTGAAGGATTGGTTCACATACGTCATCTTCATGTACATTTTAAAGTTTGAATTCAGGCAAGGTGTTACATTTCTACGAATATATATATTCGTTATTCGTTATTCATATATGAACGTGACTCATCGGGTGCCGAACATATCTCAGACATGCTAGCAGTAATGTTTTACTTGTCTTGTACATTCGATGCAGCGGCAAATGTACTCACACGTACGTTTTTAAGCATCCGGTCTAAAACGCGCCATCTGTGATGTAAAACTGCCTATAGGTGTTGGACAAAGATGGACATATGACGCGTGTCCTAGCTTGTTACTTATTTTTGTTGGAATTCAGTAGAGTTCGTGTTTTAGGAAATTTATTTTATTTTATTACATAGTAAAGAAACCAACTTTACACTGAAAAAAAATATTACATTGAAATGTAAAGTTACAGGATTTAATATATCAGAAGTATAGCAACCAACATTACACTCAAGTGTGTACTGTGTTTAACTTTAAAAGCAAATATATCAGAATTATAGCAACCAACATTACATTCAAGATTTTTTACAAATACTTATGCCCCCGTTAGAACAGCACTGCACTGGACCGTGACCTGTTGAGTCACGTTCATATATTTGTGGTTTCTACTGTAATGTATGAAATTGACACTTGGGCTTGAATTCAATGATATCCTATTTTTTCCAACCTCGTTTTTCTGTCACTTAGAACAACGAGTTTATCCAATCGGTGGCCCGTTGCCTTCAGATGATGCTTCGCATAGATGACTACCGTTTCGCGTTCGTCTCGGTGGACGGCATATCCACCTTGCTGTCCGTCCTGTCCGGCCGCGTGAACTTCCAGGTCCAGTACCAGTTGATTTTCTGCCTGTGGGTGTTGACTTTCAACCCCCTGCTGGCCGAGAAGATGAACAAGTTCAACGTCATCCCCATTCTGGCCGACATTCTGAGCGACTCCGTCAAAGAGAAAGTCACCAGGATCATTCTGGCGGTGTTCAGGAATCTGATCGAGAAACCTGATGACTTGCAAGTCGCCAAAGAGCATTGCATTGCTATGGTACAGTGCAAGGTATGTTTTATAGAAAATTAAGTGTTATCAGATGAATAATTCGGTGTTATTCAGGTGCTAAAACAACTGGCAATCCTCGAGCAACGCAAATTCGACGACGAAGACCTTATTGGCGACGTAGAATTCCTAACAGAAAGATTACAAAGCTCCGTGCAAGATTTGAGCTCTTTCGACGAATACGCAACCGAGGTAACACGTTCGACGACTTAAAAAAACATTTTTTTTTACCAATGTTGTTGCAGGTAAAGTCAGGTCGCTTGGAATGGTCCCCGGTGCACAAATCCAAATTTTGGCGCGAAAATGCGCAACGCCTCAACGAGAAGAACTACGAACTTTTGCGCATCTTGATCCATTTGCTGGAAACCAGCAAAGACCCCCTGGTCTTGAGTGTAGCCAGCTTCGATATCGGAGAGTATGTCCGTCATTATCCACGCGGAAAGCAGTAAGTGAATATTTTGATTTTGGGCCCTCAACATTTTTGCATGGCCTATATTCTAAAAACAAAAGATAGCATAACCTTGAAATTTGGACATAATATGATTAATGATTAACGTTAAGTACTTAAAGTCTAAATTATGTCCTTTTGACAAATGTGTTTTTTATTCTAGATGTCTTTATGACAATCTTAAATGTGTTTTTTGGCATTCCAGATTGTATTTGACATTTTAGAAGTCGTTCTGACAATGTGTATTTGAAGTTATTTTTTTCATTTTAAATTATGTGTTTGTATTCTTCTTTTTATTACATTCAAAACTTTGTTTTTTCCCACATTTGTTTTTGACAATTCAAATGACATTTTAGATTTGGTATTCTGTTTTGTTATACTCCATTTTAAATAGCAGAACCTCCTAAAATGTGTTTTAGACTTGTTGAAAAAAATTAAAAAATATCTTTTGTCTTTTCTTACTTAATAAATTAAGATTTTGACATCCCAGATTCGGTTTTTTAATTCCCAAATTCATATTGTAGCCTGCCCTTAAATTTGTTTTTGACATTCTTTAGTGTATTTGCGCATTGCGTGTTTGACATTTAAATTTGTGTTGATCACACCCCTGCATTTTTAATATTTTAGTGTTTTTGAATGTCTTTCTGATGTTCTTAATAGTGTTTTTGACATTTTTATATCTATAAAATCGTGTTTTTGATATTTTTAAATGTTAAACTCTTTAAATTGTGTTTATTAAATTATATTATCTTCTTTTTGACAGATTATGTTCTTGACACTCTTAAATATGTTTTTGACATTTTGATATTCTTAAGCGTATTTGGGTATTATAAATTGTGTTTTTGACATTTTCATTCTGACATTCTTAAAAAAGTTCTTAAGCGTGTTTGGGCATTATAAATTGTTTTTGACATTTCTAAATGTGATTTGACATTCAAGAGTGTTTTTGACTCTAAATTGAGTTTTTGACTGTTAAGATTGTGTTTGATAGCCTAGATTTTGCTTTTGACATTCTTAAATATGTTTTGAGATTGTAAATTGTGTTTTTGACATTCAAATTTGTGTTTCTAACATTCTTAAAAAAGCTCTTAAGTGTGTGTTGGGCATTTAAACTTTAAATTTTTTACATTTCTAAATGTTATTTGACAGTCAAGGATAATTTAAATCGTGTTTTTGACATTTGGATATATTTAAATGTTAACAATTGTTTGAAACTCTAAATTATGTTTTTGACAGTTAAGATTGTGCTTGACAGCCTAGGTTATGTTTTTAACATTCTTAAATATGTTTTGACATATTATTATTTCTTTTAAATAAAGGAATAATTGATAATAAATTAATTTCTATATAAGTGGTATTTGAGATACGAGGTTTTCTTTACTTCTAAATTTTATATTTAAGATTCTTTTCCTACATAGGTTTTTTTGACATTCCATATGAAATTTTAGATTTGGTATTCTGTTCCTCTTTTTGACATAAATTAAATGTGTTTTAGACTTAACTATCTACAATGTTAAAAAAATAAAAAATTATGTTTTGTCATTTATTTATAATATTGTAGATAAGGCATTATAAATTAAGATGTCCTAGATTCGGTGTTTAAATTCCCAAATTCTTATTCTAGCCTGTCTCTGACATTCTTAAGTTTGTTTTTGACATTCTTTAGTGTGTTTGCGCATTGCGTGTTTGACATTTAAATTTGTGTCACATCCCTAAATGCGTTTTTATCAATTTAGTGTTTTTGAATGTCTTTCTGATATTCTTAATATTGTTTTTGACATTCTAAAGTCTGTTAAAATAATTGAAATAGTGTTTTTGACATTTTTATATTTATAAAATCGTGTTTTTGACATTTTGATATTTTTAAATGTTTATAAACATTATAAATTGTGTTTTTAAAACTATATTATTTTCTTTTAGACACTACAGATTATGTTCTTGACACTCTTAAATATGTTTTTGACATTTTGATA
Source organism: Brassicogethes aeneus (assembly GCA_921294245.1). Taxonomy (NCBI): domain Eukaryota; kingdom Metazoa; phylum Arthropoda; class Insecta; order Coleoptera; family Nitidulidae; genus Brassicogethes; species Brassicogethes aeneus. The sequence goes on from OV121140.1 coordinate 6,841,243, forward strand.
TTCTTAAGTGTGTTTCGGTATTATAAATTGTGTTTTTGACATTTTATTTCTGACATTCAAGTGTGATTTCACAGTCAGTCAAGAGTATTTGAATAATTTAAATTGTGTTATAATCGTGTTTTTGACATTCTTAAATATTTTTGACACTCTAAATTGTGTTTTTTGACAGTTAAGATTGTGTTTGATAGCCTAGATTATGTTTTTAACATTCTTAAATATGTTTTTGGCATTCTGTTTTGACATTATATGATTTATGATTAACTTTACAAAATTAATAATTTTTCCCATATCTTGGAAACTACAGATCGTGTGACCTTGAAATAAGGAAAAATTATCAAAACTGATTTTAAGTACCCTCCAAATTTCAATGCTTTAACTTATGTGGTTTTTGAGATACGTGATTTTGTCCAAAATGCCCTCAATATGTTTTGTATTGAACACTACTGATGTCTCAAAAACTATAGATGGCATAACCTTGAAATTCGAGTATATTATGATTAATGATTCACTTTAAGTACCTTCTAAATTGCAAGGTTTTATTATAAGTGGTTTTTGAGATACGAGGTTTTGTTTACAAAATCCATAATTTTTCCTATCTATTGAGATTGCGTGACCTTGAAATGATACAAACTGATAACTTTAAAGTCCCTTCAATGATTTATCACAACGAAAATTATTTTTCCAGCGTTATTGAGCAATTGGGAGGCAAGCAACTGGTAATGCAGCTTCTGGCTCACGAAGACCCCAATGTCCGCTACGAGGCCCTTTTGGCCGTTCAAAAGTTGATGGTGCACAACTGGGAATACCTTGGCCGTCAGTTGGAGAAGGAGCAAACCTCCGATAAACCTCAACCTAAACCTGGCGCACAGGTTTCTGGCAAAGCGTAAAACACCTAATTTTACGACAAGTATTATGGTATCATTTTTATTAGAGTTTTTATGTTGATACAAGTGAATTTGACAGTTTAAATGTCACTTTGACAGTAGATCTGTCATTTTTGACGTTTAGGTTGTCAAATTCAAGCTTTTAATAAAATTACAGTGCAAGTTTTGATGTCATTTTTTGCAGTATATAGGTGTATAGTTCTACATTCCCATGATATTAGCTGTTTTTAGTTTTTTGAAAATTCACGTACTAAAATAATATTTTAATCAGTTTATCTATGTAAATAAGTATATAAATAATAAATCAATAAAAATTGTATGATTGTTACTGAATTATTAGTGTTAATAAAAAATATGTTGAGAATGAGGATTTTTATTTATTTGGGCCAAATAAATTTGTTCAAAATAAAACGCGTTATTTTTTTTAGGGTTTTATTAAGGCACTTTTTTGTTGACTAAACAGTAAGTATCTAAAAAGCCGATACAAAATATATTATAATGGCACTTACACAATAAATATATAATCATCTTAAAAACATAAATATTTAAGCATGGCTTATATTTATATAACAATAATTTTTAAAACCAATTCAATAATAAAAAACAGTACATAATAAAAATGCCATACAATCACAGTGTAAAAAATTACATAATGCCAAAATTAAGTACACAATATACAATTAGTTTTAAAATAGTTAATACTTAAAACTATTAATTAATTAATACTTTTAAAAATCGTTGTAAAAGGCACGTTAAGTTAAAATTTCTTTGGGTAAAAAATGCATAAAAATAGTAATAGATTTTCGATGAAAAATCTAACGAAATATTCACTGCTTTATGTGATTGTTGCCGTTTTCGTAAACGGCAAAGTTTGATGGAAGCATGTAAGCCACATTGTTGCCGTCCCTCTTGAAAACGGGTTGGGGTTCAGCCGAAGAAACCTGTATGTTTATTAACCTCGATTTTCCGCCTAGCGAGCAGGATATAGTTTTTGACACGTTTACTGGTAAATCCACTTTTTTCAACCTAAAAATAAAAGAAGTACTTAGCGAGTTTTAAAAGAATTTTAGAAGCTTATTTATTCTATAAAAAATTAAAATGTTATATAAAAATAAAGGACAAAGCATTACGGTTTTCTTTAAAGAATAGTTTTTATGTTCCGTAAAAATAAAAATATAAAAATAAATTAAAGGTGCTCTAGTATATTTATAAAAGTTAATTTTAAATCAAAATACAGATTTTTCGTAACAACTTAAATAAAGGTGTTAACAATATTTTCAAAAGTGAATTTTAGGAAAGCTAAAATTTTACTTTCCATACTGAAATATTTTATTTCAAAATGTAATATGAAATAAAAATGTTTCCGTAAAAAAACAAATTTATAAAAGTCAATTTTAGGAATATTGGCTTGTGATATAAAAAAAATGTCGAATTTTAGTTTTGTTTTTAAATTGTTTTAAATATTTTTTTAGAAAATACTGTTTTTAGCCCAAATTCAGGTGTTTAAATTTTATAATACTCTGTTGGGGCAAATAAATGTTGTGCATTAAATTAAAATCGTAAAAATAAAAATGGTCCATACTTATAAAGTTGTTCCAATAAAATTATAAACGTCAATTTTAAAAATAAAAATGTTCCATTTTATATATTATTAAATTGAATATTACTAATTTGGAGCCGTATGAAATAAAAATTCTTGAACTAATTATTAATGTTTTATACTTTTTATATGTTCCGTAAAAATAAAAACGTTATAAAAAAAGTAATACAGATTTTTCGTAAAAATAAAAATGTTTCCAACTAAAATAGTTCTTTCAGTAAGTTTATAAGTCAATTTTAGGAAAATTGGCCTGTACAAAATTGTTCCTGAAAAATTAAATAAAAATGTTCTTTAGTAAAATAACTGTTTGAGACAAATTTTAGGTATTTTAAAATTCTATGTTCTGAGGCAAAATAAATGTATTTAGTGAACAATATCAATTTAAAATAGGAATTTTTCTATAAAAAGCTAAAATTTTAGTTTTGTTACAAATGTTTATTGAAAAATAAAAATGTTCCATACTAAAAAATTTTATTGTTAAATTTAATATACGAAACTGCTTTGATGCCAAATAAATGAATTTTGTATAAAAATAAAAATGTTTCATAAAAATAAAAATGTTCCATAAAAATAAAAATGTTCCGTACTAAAATAAAGAAGTTTTAAAGTTAACTTTAGGAAAAATATGTCCAAATTTTAGCTATTTTTAAATTCAATGTTCTGAGGAGAATTTAGTGTACAAAAAAAAATGATCTATTAAAAATACGAAGTTTTCTATGAAATTAATATGACGTTAGAAATAAAATGTTCCATACTTTCCTTGTGGAAAAATTTTAGCAAAAATGGTTCCATACTAAATAAACTATACTAAACAAGGTAGTTCCGTAAAATTAAAATAAAGTAAAATAAAGTTGTATTAAATAGTTTTATACATTTTATAAAAGTTTTCAAGTCTTAATTCCAGAAAAAATGGTTTGTGATATAAAATATTATATGTAGTACAATTTCGTGTGTACAATAAAAAATCTATTAAAAATAATAATTTTTCTATAAAAAGCTAAAATTTTAGTTTTGTTAAAAATGTTCCTTGAAAAATAAAAATGTTCCTTAAAAAATAAAAATGTTCCATATTAAAATATTTTATTTTTAAGTTTAATGCATTTTGTATAAAAAAAATGAAATGAAATTAAAAATGTTCCTGAACCAATTACTGTTCAGTAAATATAAAAATGTTCAGTACTAAAATAAAGATGAAGATAAATTTAAAAAGTTAACTTTAGGGAAAAATGTCATTAAAAAGAATAAAATGTTCCATTCTAATCATTCAAGACAAATTTTAGGTTTTTTAAATTCAATGTTCTGTTGATAATAAATGTATTTATACAATAAAAATGATCTATTAAAAATTCGAATGTCATTAAAAAAATAAAAATGTTCAATAACAAAATAAATGCGTTCTGACAAAATTTTAAACGTCGATTTCAACAAAAATCGTTCCATACTAAATAATCTGTAATAAATAAGGGTTCCGTAAAAATAAAATTTGGTAAAACAAAATTGTATTAAATAGTTTTCTACAATTTTTAAAAGTTTTGAAAAGTCTTAATGTAATTTTGTGTGTACAATAAAAATGATCTATTTAAAATAAGAATTTTTCTATAAAAAGCTAAAATTTAAATTTAGTTAAAAATGCTCGTATAAAAATGTTCCTTCAAAAATAAAAATTTTACTTGAAAAATAAAAATTTTACTTGAAAAATAAAAATTTTCTTTGAAAAATAAAAATGTTCCATACTAAAATAATAATAAATGTTCTTAACCCAATTACTGTTCAGTAAATATAAAAATGTTCAGTACTAAAATAAAGATGAAGACAAATTTAAAAAGTTAATAATAAAAGTGTTCCATACTAAAATAAGGCATTTTATAGAAATGTCCTGCTCTGGGTAAAAATAAATACATTTCGTTTAAAATAAAAATGTTCTATTAAAATAAAATGTTCCTGAACAAAATACTACTGCTTCACACCTTTTAAGAATTTTTATACGTAAATATAGGCGTATTTAAAGTTCCTCAAACTGTTTTATTTAACACCAACAATGTTCCATACTAATAATAAAATGTTCCAATCCTATTTTGTTTGTTTTAAGACAAAAAATGTTAAAATAAAAATGTTCCACAAAGCAACAAAATACTTACAAGAAATATGCTCGACTTATAACAGCTACAGCTTCACCAATACGGTCTTCTTGCTTGTTGGAATGCAGCGACACAACCAGGTCGTTACCACCAGGGCAATGCAGCACCAACAGTTGATCATGTTCCGGACTGACGCTTATCCCAGCTACGCTTTCAATGGGAACACCCTCCTTCATGTTCCTGTACTTTTCTTTATCCAGCTTGAACACGTATTTATCCGTCACCACCATAACTCTTTCGGCGCACTTGTTGAACTTGTTGAACTTGGTGACGTACGATGAAAACAGGACGTTGTTGAAGTGCTTGGTGTTCTTCAGGTTGTTGACGGCCTCGTTGTACAGGCTGTAGTTGTTGTTTTCGGCCAATAAACCCAAGTAGTTACCCTCCCATTTGCGGTTGACACCGAACTCTTTGCGTTTCCTCAAGAAGACGCTTGCTGCAGTGATTTTAAGTTGCATCTGCGGCCATTCTTCGCGCGGTATCTTCTTGAGGATCATGTATGCGCGCCAGCGTCTAAAAGCGCTGCGCAGAAGATCGGTGGTCACTTTTAGGGACCTAGGAGGCGCCGGCCACTGAATACTTTTACCGTAATCCTTCATGTTTTTAGCGTTGGCGAACTTTCTCTGCAAATTGTTCACGTATACGCGCATTTTTTTGAGGCGGTAAGCCTTCACCATCACCATCAAAGCCTTCATGCGTTTGTACTGCTGACGGGCCACGTAACCACGCCAGTTCTTAGTTATCAGAGTTACCAGTTGCGGTATTAACTCATTCCTCTGGTTTTCCAAGTTGAAAAGAGTTTTTGGGGACTTAATGAATATCTTCGTTTTACCATACTTAACATCGTTGCTGAAGTTATTGCTGTCCATGATCACCTTGACACCGTCTTGATCGGAACCGCCCCTAAAGTTGGGCCACGTGAATTGCGACAACATTTTATACCTACAAGATCAGAACTATAGAACACCCTATAAATACAATTTAATAAATACCTCTTTAAAAACTTATCGTATCTCTGCCTGTAGGCGAAACCAGCTCGTCTCACCCTAACATTCTCCACCAACCCTAAGTACGAAACCTGATGCCTCACTCTCTGTTCATCAAAAGCTGCGGCTGATTTTATTTCGTTCGGTTTTATACATCTCACGTAATGTGGCTCTTTGCTTAACAAGTTTTGTACCAGAGCGGACATGGAGTTTTTAAAGAGGATTCCTGTTGTTGGGGGACGTTTTGTGGTCTAAAATTACGTGTTTTTGTTAAATAAAAGTGTTCTATAACAAAATAAATATGTTCTCAAACTAGTTTTACTTTTGAGTCATTTTAAGAGTAAAATAAGGATGTTTTGTGTTAAAATAAGCATTTTCCACTGTTCTGTGGTGAAATAAATATGTTCGGTATCAAATAAGAATGTTCCAATGGAAATATTAAAGTTTGACATTATTTTAAGCCTTTTAGATAATAAGCAGAAATATAGCAAAAGCTATAAGCAAAATAAATGTGCCATGTTAAAATAAAAATATTCCTTGAACAAAATTTAATATTTATTTTAATAAATATTAATAAAAATGGTCCGTACAAAACAAATGTGTTTCTCATAAAAATAAAAATGTTCTTGCCAATGATAAAAATGTTCTACAGGGGAATAAATGTGTTGTCTTAAAATTATGTTAAGGCTAAATAAAAGTGTTCTATATAAACTTTTTATGTCTTGCTAAATATACGTTTTAATCATTTTAAACATGTTCTATTTATAAAATAACTATGTTCTGTAACAGAATAAATGTGTTCTATAAGAAAACCACAAGGAAAAATTGATTGTTAAATTTTGACATGATTTTTATGCAAAATATACAAAATAAATGTGTTTCCATATAAAATTAATGTTCTACGACTATTTTTACGTTTAAAAAGGGAAATATTGAATGTTGACTATATTTTATTTATTGCATACATTAATATACTCCTCTGTATTTGACGATAAAAAAAATAATTATTATTATTATTTTAATAAAAATGTTCCATGAACAAAATTAAATATAATAATATTGTTTTTATGGAAATAAGAGTTTTTGTATTTAAATAAAAATGTTCTAAACAAAACAAATGTGTTCCTATAATAATAAAAATGTTCTTGCCAATAATTAATAATAAAAATATGATTTGCAATTGTTTTAGGAAAAAATAAAAATGTTCTACAGGGGAATAAATGTGTTCTGTCTTAAAATTATGTTAAGACTAAATAAAAGTGTTCTATAATAAAATAATTGTGTTCCATATAAATTCTTTATGTCCTGATAAATATACGTTTTAATAATTTTTAAAGCATAATAAGGGTATTTAAATTTGTAATAAGATAAAAAAACACAAGGAAAAATTGTTAAATTTTGACATGATTTGTATGCAAAATAATAATGTTCTATAAGAAAATAAATATGTTTCCATATAAAATTAATGTTCTACGACTATTTTTACATTTTAAGAGTAAAATATTTTTTTTATAAAAATAACAATGTTTAATGTTCCAATGGAAAATACAAGCTTCCCATGTTGGATTTTGACATTGTTTTTATTAAAAATAATAGTGTTTTATAACAAAATAAATATGTTTCATACGAAATAAAAGGGTTCTGTGTGATTTTGATATGATTTTTATCCAAAAAGTAGTGTTCTATAGTACAAATAAATATGTTCTATATGAAATAAAAATATTCTAGAACTGCTATTAAGTTTTAGTCATTTTTATATAAAAATGTAAAATATGTATGTTACAATGAAATTAAAGTCTTCCGTTTGAAGATAAATGCGAATAAAAATGTTCTATAAAGAATATAAATATTAACGACAAAATAAATATGTACTATGTTACATTGTTTTTTTTATTTTTTAAGAAAATTAAGCTATTTTAAAGAAAAAGTTCTTTAATCGAAATAAAAATGTTCGATTTAAAATAAAATGTTTTTTTTAAATAAAAATGTTCCTGCCACTATTTCGAGACAAAATAAACGGTTTTAAGGGTTAAAAGTGTGTTTTATGGTGGTTTAGGCAAAAATAAAATGTTCTCTCACCTTGGTGATATGTTGTGCACCTTCAGGCCACATATCCCTAATATTCTTATCCTTGGAACTGTACAAAAGCCTCTTAAAATCTTGGAAGAGCGTGTCCTTATTTTTATCCAAAAATCCTTCGATACAATACGTCACGTCACCGGCGTAGTGGGTAATCCTGAACTGGACTTTGTGTTTCAAGGACTTTTCCGACGGTTTAGTTTGACGAGACATGAAGTGATGGTGTCCCTTGAGGGTGCGGTCCATGTTTTCCAGCAGCATTTCGTCGGTTATTTTTTCTGCTGTCATTTTGCACGCGTCGTCCATTATGGACAGGATGCCCTTGTGGGGGGCTTCCACTAAATCGCAGATTATCTGGTTGTTGAAATATTCTATGTTCGTCCAGGCTATGCCTTCGCGCATGTACTCTTCTTGCTCTTGTTTCAAAACCAACTCTAAAATGTGAGATACATGATTTTTTGTTCATCACACCAATCACTGTTTATAGCGTAAATATAGATGAATTAAGTAATATAAGATTGTTCTGTACACAATATATTGTTATATACTACAATAAAGTCAAGTTTTTATATATAACAAAATAAAAGTGTTCTTAAACATATTTTAGCATTTTAAAACCATACAGGCGTTTTTAAGTTAAATTAATTATGTTCCGTAAGAAATAAAAGTGTTTAGTTTTAAATAAAAATGTTCTTGAAGTAATTTTAAAGATTTTGTAATAAAAATGAAGTGTATTTGAACAAATTTTAGCATTTTAATGCCATAAAAGCCTTTTTATAGGTTAAAATAATCATGTTCCGTACAAAATAAAAGTGTTCCATAAAAATAAAGTTAAAATAAAAGTGTTCAATATACAATAAAAATGTTCTTAAACAGATTTGGAATTTCAAAGTTTTAAAAATGTTATTATAGCTTAAAATAATCATGTTCCATGAGATTTAAAAGTGTTCTATGTAAAGTAAAAATGTTCTTGAACAAATTTTAGCATTTTAAGTCATAAAAGCGCTGTAATAAGTTAAAATAATTATATTCCGTAGGAAATAAAGGTGTTCTATTTTAAATAGAAATGTTCTTGAACAAATTATGGAACTTTAAAGTCATAAAAACGGTGTAATAGTTGAAAATAATCATATTCCCCAAGAAATAAAAGTGTTCCATGCAAAATAAAGTTTTGTGGTAAAATAAAAGTATTTTTTTGTGCAATAAAAATGTTCTTGAACAAATATAAGCATTTTATTCTTATAGAAGAGGTTTTATAAGTTTTCATAAGAAATAAAAGTGTTCTATGCAAAATAAAGTTTTATGGTGAAATAAAACTGTTCTACGCAAGATAAAAATATTCTTGAACAAATTTTAGCATTTAAAAGTCTTGAAAACGTTGTTAAAGCTTAAAATAATCATGTTCCATGAGATATAAAAGTGTTCTGTCAAATAAAATGTTTATGAACAAATTTTAGCATTTTAAGTCATAAAAACGCTGTAATAAGTTAAAATAATCATGTTCTATAAGAAATAAAAGTGTTTCAACAAAATAAAGTTTTGTGGCAAAATAAAATTGTTCTATACAAAAAGTTTTGTTAAAAATGTTCTTGAACAAATTTTGTGTACACATAAAGGGGGTTTTGTAAATTTTCATAAGAAATAAAAGTTTAATAAAAATATTCTTAAACAATGTATGGTATAAGTCCTTAAAACGTTGTTATAGCTTAAAATAATCATGTTCTATAAAAATAATAGTGGTCTTTGTACAAAAAAAAATGTTCTTGAAAATTTTTTGCATTTAAAAGCCATAGAAACGCTGTTATAAGTTAAAATAATTATGTTCCGTAATAAATAAATGTTCTGTTTAAAATAAAACCAATTTTAGCATTTTAAAATCGCTGTTAATGTTAAAAATAATCATGTTTCATAAGAAATAAAAGTGTTTTATTCGAAATAAAAATAAGTGTTTCATGTACAATAAAAATGTTCTTGAACACATTTTAGTATTGGAAAGTCTTAAAAATGTTGTTTCATAAGAAATAAAAATGTTCCATGAAAAATAAAGTTTTCGCGGTAATATAAAAATGTTCTTAAACAAATTTAAGCATTTTAAAGTCAAATAAATGTTCATATAAGTTAAAATAATCATGTTCCTTGAAAAGGTGTTTTATGCACATTAAAGTTTTTACCGTAAAATAAAAGTGTTCTATGTACACTAAAAATGTTCTTTAACAGATTTTAAATTCATAATAACGTTGTTCTAAGTTAAAATAATCATGTTCCATAGGAAACAAAAATGTTCATTTTAAAAATAAAATATGGGTGTTTAGTTTTTAGTAATTTTAAGGTGTTAAGTGCAAAAGAGGTATCATAACTTTACATAAGAAATAAAAATGTTTTATGCAAAATAAAGTTTTTTAGTAAAATACAACTCTTTAATGTATAATAAAAATGTTCTTGAACACATTTTAGCATTGGAAAGTCTTAAAAACGTTGTTTCATAAGAAATAAAAATGTTCCATGAAAAATAAAGTTTTCGCGGTAAAATAAAAATGTTCTTAAACAAAGTTAAGCATTTTAAAGTCAAGTTTTTACCGTAAAATAAAAGTGTTCTATGTACACTAAAAATGTTCTTTAAGAGATTAAATTTATAATAACGTTGTTCTAAGTTTAAATAATCATGTTCCATAAGAATGGGTGTTTAGTTTTTAGTAATTTTAAGGTGTTAAGTGCAAATAAAGTTGTTCTATGTTAAATAAAAGTGTTCTTACTTACCAATAAACAATTGCTGCAACTTCTCGTTGCAATAGTTGATGCAGAACTGCTCGAAGCTGTTGTTATCGAATATTTCAAAACCGTATATATCCAAAACACCAATAAGCGAACTCTTATAGTTTTTGGAGTAATTATTGGCGTCTATAGCGATCGCAGCGTTGATTTTTTCGACAATCCAGCCGAACAGCCTTTCGTATATGGCCTTACTGAAGGCATCTCTCCCGAAAGAAGCCTCCGTTTCCGTGTGCTCTTTCCTCATGATATCGCCCCTGGCAGCTATGACTCTCTCGCAGAGAGCGGTCTCTAATTCGCTCTTCTGAACTTGCAGCAAAGTGGCAACGTGGTCGACGGCGTTGCCACGTTTCACGGCCAACTTCTCCTCGTCCACCACGTCGAATTCGACGTTGCCAAAGTGCATGATGGCGGCAACGACGCGCCAAATCGACTCGACCTCACCCGAGTCGAAGTTTAGAGCGTTGAGCGAGTTGAGGACGGTTTTGTAGTCGTTTTTGTCGTTGATCGTGTCCACTTTGGCGGATTTTCCCTGGTTTATGTAGAAATAAGAGTCGGGGTTTCGGTTGAGGTTAAGTTTCCGCAGCAGATCGTCAGCGCCGCCCAGCAGCAGTTGATAGAAACAATGGAAGTTTCTCTCCCCGCTCTGTTGCAATATAACGCGCGATTTTTCAAGAAGATATTTATTTATATGGCCCCCTATGGGGTCACCTTTGAAATCGAAGTGAATATCCATGTATTTACCGAATCTGGACGAGTTATCGTTACGATTTGTTTTGGCGTTACCAAAGGCTTCCAGTATTGCGTTGGACTGCATTAGAATGTTTTTTACCCTCTCTATTTCCTGCTGACCACCTGTAATACATTATATAAGGTTTATAAAAGTTCTACACACATTTACAGGGCTCCCACGGCTAAATTACAAATTTTATTTAGGAATTTAGGAGGTTTTTTTGTAAAATTTTAGGATAAAGTATGGAAATGAATTTCTTTAATTAAATAAAAACAACTCTACTACTTAAAAAATTTTAAAAAAATTAATACTTATTTTGTAAAAATAAGTTATATTGACTAGTTTTTTAGCCAAATCATTCGAAGAGTTTTTTTTTTAAATAAAATTAAAAGTGAGGTAAATTACTAATTTTGTATATATCTGAGGTACATATATACAAGTATAAATTTCACCACACTTTTAATTTTATTTAAAAAAATGCGTCGATAGATTTGGTTAAAATACTATGCCAAAATCAAAGGATGTTATATTTATATTTTAAGAAAAAATATTTTAACCGTTTAGTTAATAACTAACAGTAATTAAATCGGTAAGATTAAGAATAGTACAAGTCCAAAAGTAAAATTTTTGATAAAATATTTAAAAAAATCAGTTTTATAGTTCTAAATTCAGTTTTGTTAGAATATTTTAACAATTTCATGAAATATAATATTCATATTCTGTAAAATATTCACAAAAATGTATTTTAAACTTTAAAATTGATTTTAGAAAATAAATTGTCAAAATTAAATTTTTGGACTTGTACTGTTCTTATTCTCACCCAATTAATTATAATGTGGATCTTAATACCTACTTAAAAATCTCATAACAAAATATGAAGTTTGCAAAATACAGCAAAACATTCTTTAGATTGTTTAATATTTTAGCTGTCATTTAAAAGAAAATTAAAAATCCTTTTGTTTGATATATAATAACGCGGTATATTTTTGACTAAAAAACGAAATATCGCTAAAAATGACAATTTTGTAGAAGTTTTTTTGTTGTTTTTTAAGAAAAATTTTTTTAGCACTACCTTAATTAAACACAAGTCAGGTTGGCCTATTTAAATTTAATTTTTAGGATTTTTAGGAAATTGAATGCCATTTAAGGAGAATTTTAGGAGTTTTCAAGATTTAAGCCAAATTTTAGGAATTTTATGAGTTTTACGAGGTGTGGGAGCCCTGCATTTAAAAATGACAAAACAACAAAAAAATGTTAATATAGCAAAAATCAGCAGTTATAATAAACAGTGCCAAACAGTAACACTTAAGTGCTAATAATAACGAACCTATCTTTTCTTTGGTTTTAAAATACGATAAATCTGTAAAATCATAAAATTTTTACTATAACATCAAAAAATAAATCCCCAAAAATATACCTTGGTTCGTCACAGCAGCAATGTACTTCATAATAATTTTAGACGCCTCTGTTTTGCCAGATCCGGACTCGCCACTTATAACAATACATGTATCACGTCCCTGTTGTTTCATTATTTTATGGGAAGCATCAGCGACGGCGAAAATGTGTGGGACATTCTCGAATAATTCTCTGTCTGAAAAAAATATATAATCAAGTTGCTATAATTGTTTGTTCGTGTATTTACCTTTATATTTATTAATGTGGGCCTTATCGTATATATTCATTGTTCTGTAGGGGTTCACTGATACACATACTTCCCCGATATAGGTATAAATAAAACCATTTTTAAATCTAAAATAAAAAATATACAATTTTGAGGATATGATGAAAGTGTGCTGTGTCAAAATAAATGTGTTCCATATAAATTAAAAATGTTTTTTATAATTGTGTCAACATAAAGCCAAAATAAGATTGTTTTTATGAAAAAAATCACATTTTTAAATATGATAAACGTGATTTATGGCAAAATAAATATGTTCCATATAAAATAAGCTAAACAATATTTTTAATCATAAAATCAAGTGTAGGTTAGTCGTGATAAAAGTTTTTTAGACAAAAATAAATTTGTTCCATTTAAAAAAGTGTTTTTATGCCATTTTAATTTATGATGATTCATAACATAATAAATGTGTTCCATAAAAAATAAAGATGTTCCATATAAAATGTGTGTTTAAAATCAAAATAAAATTGTTTCTAACTATAAAATTACATTTTCATTCATGATAAAAGTGTTCTATAGCAAAATAAATGTGTTCTAAATCAAAATAAATATGTTCCATAAAGAATGTTCTAGTTTTTATGACATTTTAAAATCAAAATAAGAGTATTTTTTAATCATAAAATTACATTTTTAGTCATAATTAAAGTGTTCTATAACAAAATAAATGTGTTCTATGGCAAAATAAATGTTTTTTTTATAAAATAAGTGTTTTGCACTTTATTTCTGTTTTATTCAACAATAAGCCATTTTCAGATGAACAATATTATTTTCATTAAAACAATTATGATTAATTAAGTGTTTCATGTCAAAAATAAATGTTAATTAAAATTAAAATAGTTTTTATCATAAAATCACATTTTAATTTATGATAAAAGTGTTCTATAGCAAAATAAATGTGTTCTGTGGCAAAATAAATATGTTCCATAGAAAATAAATGTGTTCTACTCTATTTATTAGGTTTTAATTAACAATAGACCATTTTTAGGTAATTAAATTGTTTTCAATCATGATAAAAGTGTTATTTGAAAAAAATGAATGTGTTCCATTAAAAATAAGTGTTCTTGTAGTTTTAATGCCATTTTAAAATTAAAATTAAATTGTTTTTTTATCAAAAAATTACATTTTCATTCATGATAAAAGTGTTCTATAGCATAATAAATGTGTTCCATGACAAAATAATTATGTTCCATAGAAAATAAGTGGTTCCACTCTATGTATTAAGTTTTAATCAACAATAAGCCATTTTTAGCTAAAAAAATTGTTTTTAATTATACAACTAAAAGTTAAGATAAAAGTGTTCTATAACAAAAATAAATGTTTTCCATTAAAAATATGTGTTTTTGTAGTTTTTATGCAATTTTTAAATCAAAATAAAATTGTTTATTATCATAAAATTACAGTTATATTCATGATAAAAGTGTTCCATAGCAAAATAAATATGTTCTATGACAAAATAAATATGTTCCGTAGAAAATAAGTGTGTTCCACTCTATTTATTATGTTTTAATCAATAATAGTTCGTTTTTGTTTTCAATCATAAAACTAAAAGTCATAATAAGTGTTTTATGAGAAAAATAAATGTGTTTCATTATAAATAAGTGTTCTTCTAAAGTGTTTATATCATAAAATCACAGTTTCTCTAATGATTAAAGTGTTCTATAACAAAATAAATGTGTTCTATGACAAAATAAATATGTTACATAGAAAATAAGTGTGTTCTACTATATTTATTAGGTTTTAATCAACAATAGGCAATTTTTAACTAAATAAATTGATTTCAATTATAAAACTAAAAGTCACAATAAAAGTGTTCCATGTCAAAAATAAATGTGTTCCATTAAATATGTTCTTGCAGTTTTTATGCCATTTTAAAATCAAAATGGGAGTGTTTCTATCGTAAAATCACATTTTCATTCATGATTAAAGTGTTCTATAACAAAATAAATGTGTTCCATATAATAATAATACAAAAATTACTTTATTTAATTATTTTTAGTTACCTAGTTAGAAGTTTTAAAGCAAATTTAGATTGTTTATGCAAAATAAATATGTTCCCTACAAAATAAGAGTGTTCTATTATTTTTTATGATTGAGTTAACAATAAGCCATTTTCAAGACACAATCAGATTGATTTTTATTATAAAATCGCATTTTTTCATGTAAAATAAAAGTTGATAAACCGATATAAAGGTCATTTAAAGGTTATTATTTTGACAGTTGTGACCTTCAAAGTTCACGCACCCTTTATCTTTTGTTTACATGGCAACGCAATATTCTCACACTATAATACCCAAGTGCATTCGATAAAATCATGGGAAATTGCCTTAACAACTGAATATTTAAACGATTTTTTCAAGCTTGAAGTTACTCTCAATATTAAATGCAAAAATTTATCCACAATTGATCTACTTTTTGCTAATTAAATGTTTCAAAAGTTAACGATATTAATAGTAATTACATTAATTAATTGAAACTGTATTTTTTATTTAATTGCTCGATTATTAGTTTTTTAAATTGGGTTTTTATGTTTTAAGGTTTTGTAGAAACAAATTCGTGTCGATAAAATTCAATTACCTATAGACAAAAAAATACATAGATAAGATAAAAAATACTATCTGTATTCAGTAAATATATATGTAGATAAGATAAAAAATACTATCTGTATTCAGTAAATATATATGTAGGTAGGTATTTGTTATATACGTATCCAAATTTTATTTAAAAATGTAAAATACCTATTAATATTCATGCAAATGGTATATTTATACCCGGTGATTTAATTTAAATTACATAAAAACCAGCAATATACTACTAATAGATAAAAATATTTGCGGTGAAAGTTATTATACAATCAGGGACAATTGGCATGCATTTTGTATCGCAATTTCACAAGGTTTTAAGTGCAATTTAATTGAAAATCGCATGAATATTTTTATATTTTGGCACCAGCAAAAAACAGTAGGTAATGTATAAAAATAAAAAGTTTGTGAAAATCTTGTAAAATGTATTATTGATTTATTTATTTATTTGCGCATTCCCAAGGCCCAATTAAAGGATTACGTATACAGGGTGTTCCGAAAATGGTGCCACATTCAATAAATGTTTTCAAAAAGCTTGATCCGTAGATACAGCACAATTTTTGAGAAAAAATAAATAAATGATAAAAGTTTGTAATTTTTTACTGATTATAAAATAATTCTAAAGTAAAAATAGTAAAAATGACCCATATTTTAAATCTTATCAATTGTGTGGTATTTAGAATTTAACTAAGAGATGTGTCACCCATTTACTTGAAAGAATTTCGTATACTGCGATGAGTCATAATTACCCATGATATCACCTCGGAAAAAATCATTTTGAATATTAATAAGGTCAACGCGTTAAAAAATAAACAAGAAAAATATTGTTTATACTATACCTACTATACAATACAACGAAAAAATGATAATTTGTTAATGAATTTAAAAAGTTATCTAGGATAATTGCGTCATTGCTATTTTTGGCGAACCTTATCCCATTTATCGCTGAAAAAAGGAAATAGAAACATTCCAGACATAAAAAATTAATTTATTGCC
Source organism: Brassicogethes aeneus (assembly GCA_921294245.1). Taxonomy (NCBI): domain Eukaryota; kingdom Metazoa; phylum Arthropoda; class Insecta; order Coleoptera; family Nitidulidae; genus Brassicogethes; species Brassicogethes aeneus. The sequence goes on from OV121140.1 coordinate 6,857,685, forward strand.
TTAAAGTGCATTGAAATCGGGACTTTATACAGCAATAAATAATGCATAGCCATGGAAAAAATCTTTATAAAGAAGGCTGATGTTTTAATAACTGTCACATTTAACAAACGTCAATGATTTAAGTGCAATAAGTCATTTTCTTCTCTGTTAACTATAAAAATGTTGTTAAGTAGAAAAAACTGTCTCCCTAATTACATTTAAGTGTTTGTGCGTTGAAAAACCGTTATTAGTGTTGGTACGCGACAAAAATGTTAATGAAAATTTGTTAAATTTATTTAGGTTAATACCTATGCCTTAAAAGACCCACCTTAATCATATTGATCTTATGTAATTTATTTTGCCATTTAATAGATAAAAACTATGGAGTGTTTTAATGATAAAGTAGGTAATAAAATTAAGTGTTTTGGTTATTTATTTGTTTGTTTTCAAGAGGTTAATAAGGGAGTGTCCATATGCCACATGTGTTTAAATAGGTACATTAAAAATAGATTCTACATACAAAAAAATATCTGCGGTTTTAGTTTTAACTAAACTTGACTCATCAAGAATAATATTTGTCTAATAATGATTTATTAAGTAAATATTTTGTCTCCAAAATGCTATTTTAACACCCTATAGAGTGAAATTATTCTTTATTTATAAATTACGTCCACCATTGTTTTTATTTGACAACTGTCAAAATAACCACCCCGTAACCATGGTAACTTGGTGCCATGGTTACGGGGTTGTTATTTTGACAATTGTCAAGGAAAGCCGCGGTGGAATGTTGATTTTCGACATTATTTGTGATGTGAATGATGTAAAAGTGCGTTACCTGTGTTCCAAATTCTGCATGAAGCTGTCGAGGTCAATTTTGTCCATCAAGACAAAATCGCCCACCCCGACTTCGCGTTCCGTCGCCATGGTGATGATTTGTTTTGTTGCTTGTATCACTGTTATCACTGGTCACTGCATCGGTTTTTTGTTGTTGTTTTCTCTTCTCGTAAGTGCAGGTGCGGCGTGATGGGTCGGGTTCGTGTGTGGCGGCGCGCTTTTGTTTTCTGACGGTCGTTTCTCGGCGCCCGACCAGTGTTGCTACCTATAAATTTTTTTTCGTAACAGACGCATGCGTCAAAATGTAATAGATTTGGGATTAAAGGTAATAGCATATATTTATCACTGTGATATAGTGATAGATATATGGGTACTAGACTATTTTGAATCAAATTTTTTTGATTCTTTGACGTTTTACCGTTGCATTTAGAATAAATAATTTTAATAATAATTTTAGTAAAAACTTTATAAACACAAATTATTTAAGTACAAATACTCAAGCAGTGTTGCCAGACGTACGATAATTTTCCATAAAATAAATAATTATCCTTTTTGTACGATAATTATATGTACGTACAATGTACGAAATCACATGTAAGATAAAATCAAAATGTACAATAATTTTATATAAATAAATCAAATTGCCAAAGGGAATAAAACTACCCAATATTAACAAAATCTTAAATTTTGGATAAACAATAAGTTTATTTTAATTAAATATTAAAATATATAACAAGATTTAAATTATTTATATTATAAAAACAAAACAAAAAATTAATTCTACAATAGCTTTGAATCAAAACTTTTGATGCGCTGCGACAATATTTTTTGTGGTGTGTCTAACAAGTTGCCAGTGGCAACAATGCACGCAAGAGTGCACTCATCTTATTAACAGATGGCAGCACAGAAAAATAACACTTGGCGAGTGCGTTCAGAAATTTTTGTTTCAAAATTACTAAACTCGCTTCAGATAGTGAAATATGCCATATTATGGCAGGACCTCAATAGAATATTTAAAAAAATAATTCCTACCAGGAAACAAAAGTAATAGATTTACATCGTTTCGTAATAGGGTAATATATTTTCGCTGAAAGTAACAGATCTATTACTAAAGTAATAGTGGTGGCAACACTGCGCCCGACGGCTACGGAATGGGATTCGAATCGCGTGCGTCATCGCGCGCATGCGCTGTTGCCAGTGGGGCGATCAAAGACGTACGTTTTTGGTGTCGGGTGCGTTTTGTGGCGTGTACGAGGGGTGGGTGATGTTTTTCGGGGATTTGGGTCGAAGGTATCCATAGTGAAAATAAAAAAATGCAATGTACACTTGGGAAAACTACCAAAATTTCGGAAATATACCTTTTGTGCAAAAGTGCCTTAAAAGAAAAAATAAATAAAATTAACACTTTTTGGGGGAAAATAAATTTAAAACATGTATATGGATGAATATATTGAGATGTCCCCCAAGTGAAAATGATTATTTATTATTTTTTGTAGTTTCACTGTCACTCTACAATGGGGTTTTTGGGAAGCCACCAGGTCTAGTAAATAACACTAATGCAAGAATTTTAAGAAATCATACGCTTCACTGAAGATAGCTTCACGGAGGTTAGGATTTCGTATGTTTTTTTTTTAAACATCCCTTTGTATACCTATTTGAAATAAGTTATTGTATCTTTTGACACATTAATATTTTTTAAAAATTCAATTGTGCATATAGGTATAAAATATTTATAAAAAAAATCTACTTACTGAGATATTACACTTCACGGTGGTGGTAAATTCTAACCGACCTTTAGGTATCACATGCATATATAATGTCGAAAACAGAGGTTTTTGCTTATTTAAAATGATTAAAGCGCCATCCGTTGCATAAAATATAAAGCAAAAACAAATTCACGGAGGATAGAATCAATTTTTGTAACACCTAAATAATTGGTTATAAAAATTATTTCTTTTAATTTTTAATAATATTTTATATTTGATTCGATTGCTTTGGATGTGTTTAATTTACTTTGTGAACTGATATTTTTAGTATGCTGTTACTACCTCAGATATTTGAAAACATCTAGGTAAACCTAGAAAGACTAACAGTCACGGAGGATAGGTTTTTTAAGACTTTTAAAACATTGTAAAAAATAATTAATTGCGGTTAAAAATCTGGAATATGAACTGTATATCTGTGTAGGTCAACTCATTTAGTTTTATTAAATATCAGATTCACCCATATAATGCAATAATGTATATTATCAATTCAAGTACAGTAGCACAATCTAGATCTATATCCAAAAAGGTCTCGGAATTTGAGGATAGGTCATCTGTCAAATTAAAAACGCATGCGCTGCAGTGACTACGTGCACGTTAGGGTGCCTGCAATTTAGTTTTTACGGGCACGCTAGTGACGTAATGGATGAAATTCGTCATACACTGACGTGCCGCCAGGGTTGCCAACTCTTGAGATGCACATTACAGTATTTTCTCAATTTAATTATAGAATCCCGTACGGGAATCTATAAACAGCACTACGGTTTTCGTATTGTTCATCTTTTACAGGAGGAAGGAAGGAAGGGAATCTATAAATCAGGCTGTAAACGCATCGTTTTCAGTGCTACTCGGGGATCCCCCAACTATAAATTGTAAAAATTGGGTACCGCTCGCTACTCTTATTTATGATTATCTATTATCTATGATTGACATTTCTGTCCAGTGCTGCTAACTTTTTGTTTCTTGGGGACCACTCTTGCCAACTGTCGGGTTTGTTCCCCACAAGCTTTATAAAGGCATCGAAATTAGGGATTTTTTAAATAAATATTTGCTAATTTTTAAGTTTTTTTAACTAAATTTCTTCAAAATTTTTAGGTCCACTTTTATTTATAAAATCGCCTTTGATTTTAACTTTTAGAAAATTTAAATAGTTTTTTGTTGATTTTGAGATGAAACTTGTTCTTTTTTAAAAATCAGTTCGTTTTTGTAAGGGGTCATAGGTCAAAATTTTGTTTAGATTTTTGTAATTTTTAGTTTAATATCTATAATTTTTGTGTTAAATATTTTCAACAAAAATATCAACCGATAAGGATAAAACAGTTTCTTATTTAATATTTTATTTTCAAAACGTCGAAAATAACACAATTTTTAAACCCTAATTACTCAAAATGGTGCGTAATTTTTGGAAACTATAATCGAAATTACATTATTTGATTATTAATAAAATAATAAATAACAAATATATAACGGCCATTTCAAGCGCGCGAAACGCACGAATTACAAAACTGTTTTTATAAAAAAAATTGTAGATTATTTATTATATAATATTTTGGCATCAAAATTGTCAAAAATATTCTTCTTTTATTAGGTTATACATTAAATAAAAAAAAACGCAAGAAATATTTTATGAAAGTAGATATAATTTTAATAATTAAAAGGTGTGGACGGGACAAAAAAAAGATTTATCTTGTCCCGTCCACCCCTGTCAATTATTGAAATTATCTCTACTTTTATAAAATATTTCTTGCAATTTTTTTAATTTAATGTATAGCCTAATAATAGAAGAATATATTTGACAATTTTGATGCAAAAATAATATATAATAAATTACCTACAATTTTTTTTATAAAAACAGTTTTGTGATTTGTCCCGTCCATCCGCTTGAAATGGCCGATAATTAAGAAATTCGTCACGCTTAACGTAATATGTTTATCGCGCAGGTCTGACTCACCCTCTTTTTTTGTTTTTTTTTTGTTAATAAGAAACAATTATAATCCCTACAACGTAATCAAGCGTTCAGTTGTAATTTGGCTTCGATGGGACGAACATGCTCATTTATTACTTTTATCTACATCAACAAATTGCTAGGTATTATTAGAATTCTAACGCATCTATTAGGTCAAATATAATACTACGAATATTTTTGATATTTAAAAAAAATAAAGAACATAAAATTTGCAGTCCTTAAATGGTCTAATTGTATTTTTTTTCTAGGACCAACATGTTAAAGCCATAGCTATTAAGCCAATGGATATTAAGAAATAAGACAACCATATAAGGATAATCGAATTTAACCAGAACTCATCAATAAATTTGGCAAGTACCAATTTATTATTTTTAAATTTTTTGATTAAAATAAAAGTAGGTACCTAGGTATTCATTAGCTAATTTTTAAGTTTTTTTAACTAAATTTAAATAGTTTTTTGTTGTTTAAAATCAATATATATATTTACAGTGTGGCCCATTTGTTTGCGACTCACCCCTGTAAAATCTTTATTTATTGTGCGATCTTAACCGGATTTGTCTTAAAGTGTAGATCTTGGTAAACTGTATTTTTGGAGCAAAATACGCCATATTAGTACAAAATGCAAGGCCTACTATGTCAGTTTTTTAGAGTAAATTTTTAATAATTCATATTAGCGATTTTTTAAACAAAATCCAAGCAAGTAATAGTACCATGTTACTATTAGTTTAATTTTATTTCAATGTTTTTTCATGGATAACTTGACAGAATAAAATTTTGTAGTTATTATTGTGCATTTTTCTACTTAAAATTTTTCAATTAAATTTAATATAGGGTCGTTTTGAGGGGTGGTGAATCCAGTACCGTGCTTAGATTTTGTTTAAAAAAATCGCCAATATAAATTCTTAAAAATTTACTCTTAAAATCTGACATGGCAGGCCTTGTATTTTGTACAAATATGGCGTTATTTGCTCCAAAAATATAGTTTATCAAAATCTACACTTTAAAACAACTCCGGTTAAAATCGCACAATAAATAAAGATTTTACAGAGTTGAGTCGCAAACAATTGGGTCACACTGTATATATCTATAATTATTATGTTAAATATTTTCAACAAAAATATTACCTATTTAGAAAAAGGTTTCTTATTTAAGTTTTTATTTTCAAAACGTCTTTAGAAACTATAATCGAAATTACATTATTTGATTTTTAATAAAATAATAAATAACAAATATATAATTAAGAAATTCGTCACGCTTAACGTAATATGTTTATCGCGCAGGTCTGACTCACCCTCTTTTTTTGTTTTTTTTTTGTTAATAAGAAACAATTATAATCCCTACAACGTAATCAAGCGTTCAGTTGTAATTTGGCTTCGAAGGGACGAACATGCTCATTTATTACTTTTATCTGCATCAACAAATTGCTAGGTATTATTAGAATTCTAACGCATCTATTAGGTCAAATAATACTACGAATATTTTTGATATTTAAAAAAAATAAAGAACATAAAATTTGCAGTCCTTAAATGGTCTAATTGTATTTTTTTTCTAGGACCAACATGTTAAAGCCATAGCTATTAAGCCAATGGATATTAAGAAATAAGACAACCATATAAGGATAATCGAATTTAACCAGAACTCATCAATAAATTTGGCAAGTACCAATTTATTATTTTTAAATTTTTTGATTAAAATAAAAGTAGGTACCTAGGTATTCATTAGCTAATTTTTAAGTTTTTTTAACTAAATTTAAATAGTTTTTTGTTGTTTAAAATCAATATATATATTTACAGTGTGGCCCATTTGTTTGCGACTCACCCCTGTAAAATCTTTATTTATTGTGCGATCTTAACCGGATTTGTCTTAAAGTGTAGATCTTGGTAAACTGTATTTTTGGAGCAAAATACGCCATATTAGTACAAAATGCAAGGCCTACTATGTCAGTTTTTTAGAGTAAATTTTTAATAATTCATATTAGCGATTTTTTAAACAAAATCCAAGCAAGTAATAGTACCATGTTACTATTAGTTTAATTTTATTTCAATGTTTTTTCATGGATAACTTGACAGAATAAAATTTTGTAGTTATTATTGTGCATTTTTCTACTTAAAATTTTTCAATTAAATTTAATATAGGGTCGTTTTGAGGGGTGGTGAATCCAGTACCGTGCTTAGATTTTGTTTAAAAAAATCGCCAATATAAATTCTTAAAAATTTACTCTTAAAATCTGACATGGCAGGCCTTGTATTTTGTACAAATATGGCGTTATTTGCTCCAAAAATATAGTTTATCAAAATCTACACTTTAAAACAACTCCGGTTAAAATCGCACAATAAATAAAGATTTTACAGAGTTGAGTCGCAAACAATTGGGTCACACTGTATATATCTATAATTATTATGTTAAATATTTTCAACAAAAATATTACCTATTTAGAAAAAGGTTTCTTATTTAAGTTTTTATTTTCAAAACGTCTTTAGAAACTATAATCGAAATTACATTATTTGATTTTTAATAAAATAATAAATAACAAATATATAATTAAGAAATTCGTCACGCTTAACGTAATATGTTTATCGCGCAGGTCTGACTCACCCTCTTTTTTTGTTTTTTTTTTGTTAATAAGAAACAATTATAATCCCTACAACGTAATCAAGCGTTCAGTTGTAATTTGGCTTCGAAGGGACGAACATGCTCATTTATTACTTTTATCTGCATCAACAAATTGCTAGGTATTATTAGAATTCTAACGCATCTATTAGGTCAAATAATACTACGAATATTTTTGATATTTAACAAAATAAAAAACATAAAAGTTGCAGTCCTTAAATGGTCTAATTGTATTTTTTTCCAGGACCAACATGTTAAAGCCATGGCTATTAAGCCAATGAATATTAAGAAATAAGACAACCATATATATAAGGATAATGGGATTTAACCAGAGCTCATCAATAAATTTGGCAAGTACCAATTTATGATTTTTAAATTTTTTGACTAAAATAAAAGTAGGTACCTATGTAGGTATTTATTCGCTAATTTTTAAGTTTTTTTAACTAAATTTTTTCAAACTTGCTTAGTCTACTTTTATTTATAAAATCGCCTTTGATTTTATAACTTTAGAAAATTTAAATAGTTTTTTGTTGTTTAAAATCAATATATATATTTCAATGTTTTTTTATGGATAACTTGACAGAATAAAAATTTGTGGTTATTATTGTGCATTTTTCTACTTAAAATTTTTCAATTAAATTTAATGTAGGGTCGTTTTGAGGGGTGGTGAATCCTGTGCCGTGCTTAGATTTTGTTTAAAAAAATCGCCTATATAAATTCTTAAAAATTTACTCTTAAAATCTGACATGGCAGGCCTTGTATTTTGTACAAATATGGCGTTTTTTGCTCCAAAAATACAGTTTATCAAAATCTACACTTTAAAACAAATCCGGTTAAAATCGCACAATAAATAAAGATTTTACAGGGTTGAGTAGCAAACAAATGGGTCACACTGTATATATCTATAATTTTTGTGTTTAATATTTTCAACAAAAATATCAACCAATAAGTATACTTATTTATAAAAAGGTTTCTTATTTAAGTTTTTATTTTCAAAACGTCTTTAGAAAATAACACAAATTAAATTAAATTAAATTTTTAAACCCTAATAACTCAAAATGGTGCGTAATTTTTGGAAAACTGTATAATCGAAATTAGATTATTTGAGTATTAATGAAATAATAAATAACAAATATATCTATAATTAAAATTTGTCACCCTTAACGTAATATGTTTATCGCGCAAGTCTGACTCACCCTTTTTTTGTTTTTGCTGATTAAAATAATTATAATCCCTACAACGTAATCAGTTGTAATTTGGCTTTGATACGACAAACATGCTCATTTATTACTTTGATCTACATCTATAATGTATTTGTATAAAAATTGCTAGGTACCTACCTATATACGTGTTATTAGAATTCTAACGCATCTATTATCTCAAATATTACTACGATTTTTTTGATATTTAAAAAAATAAAAAAATAAAAGTTGCAGCCCTTAAATCGTCTAATTGTATTTTTTTCTAGGTTCAACATGTTATAGCATTAACCCATGGATAATAAGAAATAAGACAACCATATAAGGATAATACGATTTAACCAGAACTCATTAAGGAAACCCATGGATAATAAGAAATAAGACAACCATATAAGGATAATACGATTTAACCAGAACTCATCAAGGAATTTGGCAAGTACCTACCAATTAATTATTTTTAATTTTTTTGACTAAAAGTTTTTATTATCGAAATGTCTTTAAATATCTTTTTGTCGGGTCAAATATTGTTTAAGTTGGAGATAGAGCTAATTCTTTATTTAAAGATCAGTTTTCTTTTAGTTCGTTTTTGTTAGGAATCGTAGGTCAAAATTTTGTGATTCTTTTTGTCAGGTCAAATCTTGTTTAAGTTGGTTAAATTGGAAATGAAACTTATTCTTTACTTAAAGATTAGGTTTTTTTTTGTGAAGGGGTCGTGCTTCAAAATTTATTTTAGATTTTTTTATCAGGTCAAATTGTGTTTATTGGGATATTTTTTTAAAGCTCAGTTCTTTTTTTTTGTCAGGGGTCGTAAATCAAAACTTTTTTAGATTCCTTTTGTTAGGGCAAATCTTGTTTAAGTTGGAGATTCTTTATTTGAAGATAAGTTCTTTTAGTTTATTTTTGTTAGGGGTCGTAAGTCAAATTGTCATTAGTTTTTTTAAGTCGAATATGAAACTAATTCTTTTTGTAAAGATCAGTTCTTTTTCTTTTTTGTTTGGGGTCGTAAGTCAAAACTTTTTTAGATTCTTTTTGTTATGGCAAATCTTGTTTAAGTTGGAGATGGAAATAATTCTTTATTTAAAGATCCGTTCTTTTAGTTCGTTTTTGTTAGGGGTCGTAAGTCAAATTTTTATTAGATTCTTTAAGTTGGAGATTTTTTTTAAAGATCAGTTCTTTTTTTTGTTAGGGGTCGTAAATCAAAACTTTTTTAGATTCTTTTTGTTAGGGCAAATCTTGTTTAAGTTGGATATGGACCTAATTCTTTATTTAAAGATAAGTTCTTTTTGTTCGTTTTTGTTATTTAAAGATTAGTTCTTTTACTTCGTTTAGGTCGTAGGTCAAATTTTTATTAGATTTTTTAAGTTGGAGATGGAAATAATTCTTTTTTGTTAGGGCAAATCTTGTTTAATCTGGAGATGGAACTTATTTTTTATTTAAAGATTAGTTCTTTTACTTCGTTTTGGTCGTAATTCAAATTTTTATTAGATTCTTTAAGTTGGAGATGGAACTTATTCTTTTTTAAAGATTAGTTTTTTTTTTTTGTTAGGGGTAGTAATTACTACTTACTTCTTAAGTCAAAACTTCTTTAGATTCTTTTTGTCAGTTCAAATCTTGTTCCTTGGTGATATGTTACCGAAACAAAACACAAAGTGCTTAAAGTACTTTTCGCCAACAATGTTGGCATCTTCAGAAGCGAAGTGTAACTAAATCTAAATGCCAAATCTACCAAATTTATACTAATTATTATAGTTTATCAAACCCTGGACCGTCATCGCTTCAGTGAACACGTAAAGAGAAACTAACAAACTCTAGTTGGGTACCGGTCCGTTATCGATATTTAAACATTTATTTCTATTCTTATAGATATATAAACTTTTATAACTATCTAGTAGGCATAAGTTTAAGGTTGCCAAATCCTATTATATGACCATCATCAAGTATGTGTTGAGCAACACTCGATTTCTGTGTCCTATCAAATCTAGAGAAACCGAATGTTGCTCAACATCCGCTCGTTTTCTCTGTTCTACAAAATCTAGCACTTGGCCAATGCTAGATTTTGTAGGACAGAGAAATCGAGTATTGCCCAACAAATACTTGATGATGGTCATAGAATAGAATTTGACAACCTTAAACTTATTAAGGAAGTTAAGGAACCAAGTCTGCTAGATAGTTATGAAGGTTTATACGTCTATAAGAATAGAAATAAATCTTTGAATAGCGATAACGGACCGGTACCCTAGTCTAGTTTGTTTAAATTAGTTTGTTAGTTTCTCTTTACGTGTTCACTGAAGCGATTACGGTCCAGTGTAAGTTTACGGTTCTGTCAACCTTAGCTTATAATTAGTATAAATATGGTAGATTTAGCATTTAGATTTAGTTACACTTCGCTTCTGAAGATGCCAACATCGTTGGCGGAAAGTGCTTTAAGCAATTTGTGTTTTGTTTTGGGGAATATTTCTAATATTTGTTTAGGTCAAATTTTGTTTAAGTTGGAAAAGAAACTTATTCTTTATTTAAAGATTAGTTCCTTTACATCGTTTTTGTAGGAAACGTAGGTCAAAACTTTTTTAGATTCTTTTTGTCAGGTCAAATATTGTTTAAAGTTGGAGATGGAACCTATTCTTTATTTAAAGATTAGTTCTTTTACTTCGTTTATGATAGGGGTATTCTTTTTTAAAGATCAGTTTTTTTTCTTAGGGGTCGTAAATCAAATTTTTTTTTAGATTCTTTTTGTCAGCGCAAATCTTGTTTAAGTTGGAGATGGAACTAATTCTTTATTTAAAGATAAGTTCTTTTAGTTTGTTTTTGTTAGGGTCGTAAGTCAAATTGTCATTAGTTTATTTTAAGTTAAATATGGAACATATTCCTTTTTAAAGATCAGTTCTTTTTTTTTTTCTTAGGGGTCGTAAATCAAAATTTTTTTATATTCTTTTTGTCAGCGCAAATCTTGTTTTAAGTTGGAGATGGAACTAATTCTTTATTTAAAGATAAGTTCTTTTGGTTTGTTTTTGTTAGGGGTCGTAAATCAAATTGTCATTAGTTTTTTTAAGTTGGATATGGAAAATATTCCTTTTTAAAGATCAGTTCTTTTTTTTTTCTTAGGGGTCGTAAATCAAATTTTTTTTAGATTCTTTTTGTCAGCGCAAATCTTGTTTAAGTTGGAGATGGAACTAATTCTTTATTTAAAGATAAGTTCTTTTAGTTCGTTTTTGTTAGGGGTCGTAAGTCAAATTGTCAATAGTTTTTTTTAAGTTGGATATGAAACGTATTCTTTTTTAAAGATCAGTTCTTTTTTTTTCTTAGGGGTCGTAAATCAAAATTTTGTTAGATTCTTTTTGTCAGCGCAAATCTTGTTTAAGTTGGAGATGGAACTAATTCTTTATATAAAGATACGTTCTTTTGGTTTGTTTTTGTTAGGGGTCGTATATCAAATTTTTTTTTAGATTCTTTTTGTCAGCGCAAATCTTGTTTACGTTGGAGATGGAACTAATTCTTTATTTAAAGATAAGTTCTTTTAGTTTGTTTTTGTTAGGGTCGTAAGTAAAATTGTCATTAGTTTTTTTGTAAGTTGGACATGCATGGAAGTTATTCTTTATTTAAATATAAGTTCTTTTAGTTCGTTTTTGATAGGGGTCGTAAGTCAAATTGTCATTAGGTTTTTTTTAAGTTGGATATGGAACTTATTCTTTTTTTAAAGATCAGTTATTTTTTTTTCTTAGGGGTCGTAAATCAAATTTTTTTTAGATTCTTTTTGTCAGCGCAAATCTTGTTTAAGTTTGAGATGGAACTAATTCTTTATTTAAAGATAAGTTCTTTTAGTTTGTTTTTGTTAGGGTCGTAAGTCAAATTGTCATTAGTTTATTTTAAGTTAAATATGGAACATATTCTTTTTTAAAGATCAGTTCTTATTTTTCTTAGGGGTCGTAAATCAAAATTTTTTTAGATTCTTTTTGTCAGTGCAAATCTTGTTTTAAGTTGGAGATGGAACTAATTCTTTATTTAAAGATAAGTTCTTTTGGTTTGTTTTTGTTAGGGGTCGTAAATCAAATTGTCATTACTTTTTTAAGTTGGATATGGAACTTATTGTTTTTTAAAGATCAGTTCTTTTTTTTGTTAGGGGTCGTAAATCAAAACTTTTTTTGATTCTTTTTGTCAGCGCAAATCTTGTTTAAGTTGGAGATGGAACTAATTTTTTATTTAAAGATAAGTTCTTTTAGTTCGTTTTTGATAGGGGTCGTAAGTCAAATTGTCATTAGTTTTTTTAAGTTAAATATGGAACATATTCTTTTTTAAAGTTCAGTTCTTTTTTTTCTTAGGGGTCGTAAATCAAAATTTTGTTAGATTCTTTTTGTCAGCGCAAATCTTGTTTTAAGTTGGAGATGGAACTAATTCTTTATTTAAAGATAAGTTCTTTTAGTTCGTTTTTGTTAGGGGTCGTAAGTCAAATTGTCATTAGTTTTTTTTAAGTTGGATATGAAACGTATTCTTTTTTAAAGATCAGTTCTTTTTTTTTCTTAGGGGTCGTAAATCAAAATTTTGTTAGATTCTTTTTGTCAGCGCAAATCTTGTTTAAGTTGGAGATGGAACTAATTCTTTATTTAAAGATAAGTTCTTTTGGTTTGTTTTTGTTAGGGGTCGTATATCAAAATTTTTTTTAGATTCTTTTTGTCAGCGCAAATCTTGTTTTAAGTTGGAGATGGAACTAATTCTTTATTTAAAGAAGTTCTTTTAGTTTGTTTTTGTTAGGGTCGTAGGTCAAATTGTCATTAGTTTTTTTTTAGGTTGGATATGGAACTTATTCAGATCAGTTCTTTTTTTTTCTTAGGGGTCGTAAATCAAAATTTTTTTAGATTCTTTTTGTCAGCGCAAATCTTGTTTAAGTTGGAGATGGAACTAATTCTTTATTTAAAGTTAAGTTCTTTTAGTTCGTTTTTGTAGGGATCATAGGTCAAAATTTTGTTTAAATTCTTTTCGTCAGGTCAAATTTCAAGTTGGATGAAACTAATTCTTTATTTGTTCGCTTTTGGGTAGGACACATATTTTTTAAATTCTTTTCGTCGTTTTAGTCTGTTTTAGATAGTGATTATCCTATGGAACCAGGCGCCCAGGAGTTTCCTATAAAACCCTCCTTTTTATTCCTTCCATTTAGACCCATTTTAGTTCAATTTCACAATCTTCAGGTTGTTGAATTAAATTAAAATGGTAGATGGATCTTGAAAGTACTTTCTGGATTTTGTCTCGGAACATCGGTAATCCGTGCTAACCCGTTTTTAACGTGGAGCATGTTGTTGCGCACCGGCGCTAATCTATTTGTAACTTAATTATCTGTCGTTTTCCTTTTCTACCCTTCCTATTACCCTAATTCCTTCATCTGGACCTGACATGGACATCTTGGACTTCTTGGAACTTCAGGGTGCGAGTGAATCTTCTATGCGAGTATGTATACAACCAGTATATTTGTTTTTTTCGTGTTTTTGTTTAATTAAATACTTTATCTGTTTTAGGAAATTTTAGGTACATAATATGATAAGGAGGGTGGAGGGTAACTCCGCCAGGTATTTTTAACCTGCCGGTCCCAAGCCCGGATAAAGGAGGAGGGCCCCCACTCTTTTCTATTTTTTTTAGATTGTTTTCGTCGGGTCAAATCTTGTTTAGGTTGTAGATGGAACTTAGGTGGTTTTTGTCAGGTTGGAACTTTTTCTTTTTTAAAGATCAGTTTTTTTATTTTTTTTTAGTATAGACTTCCTATGTTTACCTTGTTTAGGTAGGAAATTGAACGTTTTCATATTTTAAAGATCAGTTCTTTTGGTATGAACTTAATACTATAAAGTACATAAGTCAAATCTCTTTTAGGCAGGGTTCCCAGACCGCAATATGACGTCTTAATTAAGTCTGCATAAGCTCTATTTTATGATTTGGACTTCAAATACAACATCAGAAAGAAGTTTTTAAGAAGTTCTTAAGACTTCGAATGCGCCACCTATTGAACTAATCAAGACTTCTCAAAAAAGAACTCTTGAGGAACCCTTTTCTTTGACTTCGCAGTTTTAAAGAGTCTTACTGTATAGACTTATAAAAAGACTTCTTTGGAATTTCACGTTTTGGATATAGAAGTAATACTTACAGATTATAAAAGTACCTACTACAAAAAAATTCTTGACACAGTTATTATGTAATTAGTTTTATAAAGTGAGGTTAAACCCGCCTGAAAATGTCAGATATCAGATAAAATGTCAATTAAAATTTGACAATGATGAACCTTAAAATTTACAAAAAGTAACTAACATTAAATAAGTTTGGTAGATCAAAATTTGTCAGCAAACTCAACCTCTACATATTTTCGACCATCCCTCGTACACGTCACATAAAACGTACGTCCGAACTGACACCGTCCTCTTATTTATACCTGTCAGGCAAAACGTCATTTCCAAATTAAGGAGGTAAGTAAACAACAAATCTTTCGTAAAATTACGAAAAACAAAAACAACCGAAAATAAACCCGAAAACGAAACGTCTCGAAAATGTTGCGACAACGTCTAATCGAAAAACGCTCACCGTACGGAAAACATAACCTCAAAAGTGAAAAAGAATCCGATAAACCCATTATAAGTGAATGGAAATTGGGATTGTGTGGATTAATATCGTCAATAGTTATTATTTTGGCGAAAATATACTTTCAAAACCGTAAGTATTACATAAATATGACAAGATATGGTTAAATGTAGGTTAAGGTTATTTTTGACAGTTACACAGTGTTTTGTTTATTTTAGAGGCGTACTTGCATCAAGTATTCATAGAAAAAAGACTGATAACCTACGAAATAATAACAGAAGATGGACAATTAATGTTCAAAAACACTTTTGAAAGTGCTTGGAAGTACAGCAATATATGGCTACCTATTTTATGTGGGTTTTTAACCACATATTTTACATGGAGTATGGTTTATTTGGACTCTAATGTACCAGGAATCCAACCACCCAGCCCTCTATCGCCCAGTAAATACAGGTAATTGAGAAATGTCATATTATTTGACTTTAAGTGTTATTCTAATTATTTGTTTATTTACAGGGTGCAGTCTGGACATTCTTTTCATTTGAACTACGTTTTTGCCATAGCTGTTGGATTTTTAGTAACATCTTACATGTACTGGAATGGAGTATCCTTACATCATTAAACTATGTAGTTGTGCTTGAGAATATATTGTTACTAATACCAAATGAACTGGGAACATCACTTTTATTATTTTGAGTTTTTTGAGGGTTTAAAACAGTATTTATGGTGACAGTTACCGTTTTTGGCATCTAGATCATAATTTTTATTGATTTTGACTTAATTGATATTGTATTGAATCTAACAAATATTTATTGTAATATTTAATAATTTATTTTTAACATATTTTTATATTAATGCAGCTTGAACAATTTATACAATATATTTTTTACAATATAACAAATAAATAATTTATTGAAGAAAAAATCGTTTTAATTTTTTAATGACCCCCGTAATTTTTTTACCAAATATTGTGCAATTTTGCATAGCAAAGCACGTTTTATTAAAGCTCCTTCAGTACATCCAAAACATTTCTTGAGTAAAGATTATATTTTTTAGATAATTATATGATGGAGTCAACAAATATTTTTGACAAAAAGTTCCAAAAATTAATAGACGAAACTGTTAAAGTGATTCAACTCGAAAAAAACGATACAGGCAAGTCAAATAAAAAACAAAATTAACGCATAAAAACAATTAATAATTTTTGAGCAGATTTTAAAATCGAGAGACCGCACTTTCATGCGGTCAAAGAAGAGACCGAAAAATTATCTTGTTCGTATTGCAAAGTAAAATTCGACGATTTAATTCAACAAAGGGAACATTATAAGTTGGATTGGCACAGATACAACCTAAAACAATCGCTAGTTTCCAAACAACCAATCAGCGAGGAGGAATTTTTCGAAAAAAATGATAGAGGTAGTTTTTGAGTTTTTTGGTAATTTTTGTTTTTACTAATATTTTAGATGGTGTATCGAGTATATCGGGGTCGGATTCTGAAAAAGAAGACACTATAGATACTCTTGCGACTGCTCAAGGCAAAATATTTTTGCAGAATGACTCAAAAACCGTATTTTCACTGTATAGGTGTCTAATATTAGAAAAAAAGGTACAATATATTCAATATAAAATATATCAACTCAGACATTTTTCTTTTGTTTTAAACAATGTAGGAAGAAATTACAGAAAAAAACATTCACTACCGTTTAAAAGAAACCTGCATTAACAATACCCAGTGGTGCATTCTAATGTTAGGTGGGGGCCATTTTGCAGGGGCAATTTTCCAAAATAACGCGCCAATTTTGCACAAAACTTTCCATTGTTATACCGTTAGAGCTGGACAGGGCGGTTCTCAATCTTCTAGAGATGGGCGCAGCAATTCTCAACCTAAAAGCGCAGGGGCTTCCCTGAGGCGTTACAACGAGCAGGCCTTGATTCAGGTGATATTTTTTCGTTCATTTTGTTGGTAATATGCGAAGGTTTGTTTTTTTAGCATGTTAAAGGTATTGTTGAAGTGTGGAGTGAAGAAATAAAGAAATGTAGCTTGATTTCGTATAGAGCTTCAGGTCCCTATAATAGAGCGGTTTTATTTGGTGGAAATGCCCCTCTATTGGACAGAGCTGACCCTAGGTTGAGAACTATACCATTTTCTACACGTAGAGCGACTTATACTGAAGTCCAAAGGGTCTACAATGTCTTAACGTCCATACAGATATATGGTCTACATTTTGATTTTGATGTAGACTTAAACTTACATTTTTAATATTTTAGAGTCCTTGGATGAAGCCCAGCTTCATTTCGGCAAACAAAAAACCCCGGAAACTGATCCTAAGAAAGCTAGAGCCAAGTCCGCTTGCATCAATAGAGCTAAATCCAGGGAACGCGTGGATAGACCTCTTCCAGTTGAAGAATTATCCGATTCTTCCGATTGTGAAGATTTGAACGACTCAACATACGAAATTGTTGAGGAGACGGTGGACTTTAAAGAGCTGCTGGAGGGTTTGGAGGACACGCGTGTTTTTGCGAAGAAAAGCAAAAAGAAGAAACCGAAGAAAAGTAAAGCGAAAAAGTTGCGTGAGAAGACGGAGCTTTATAAAAAGAAAATTCTGGACGTTTTGTTTCAAGGAAACCTTGTTATACTCAAAGAAAAACTTGAGGAGTACCTCCATAAAGACCAAAACGAAGATAATGAAGAAAAACCTTCTCCAGAGCAACTTAAAAACGACTTTTTCAATGAAATTTTGGACGATTCTGGTAACAGTCTTCTACATGTCGCTGCTTTGAATGAACATGAAGAAATTATGGAATATTTGCTGCAAAATGGCGCTGATCCTTGCAGAAAAAATAAAAATCAACACACGGCTTATACGTGTACACAAAGCAAGGAAATCAGGGACGTACTAAGGAAATTTGCTAGGGACAATCCAGAAAAATACAACTATAATAAAGTAATGTTAATAAATAGTTTATTATGTCTTAATGTATTTTTTTAGGCACAAATACCCATAAATACATTAACGGAGGACGAAATTGCTGACAAAAAAAGAAATCAACGAAAACTGAAGAGAGAAAAGGAGAAGGAAAAGAAGAAAGAGAATGAAGTGAAGAAAAAAGAACAACACGAAAAAGATCGTTTCTTACAACTAAGCGATAGAGAAAAGGTTGGTAAAAAATTAAAAACCCTAATTATAACCTTCAACAACAACTTTTACATTGCAGAGGGCGCTGGCTGCCGAAAGAAGGATTTTAAACCAATCAGGAGTCGTGATAAGCAGATGTTTCCTATGTGCTTCTGATATGTCGGGTAAAGTTCCGTTTGAGTACTTGGGTAACCGATTTTGTAGCATAGATTGTCTTAAAGCCCATAGGTTGCAAAGTCCTTTAGTTTTGTCGTAATAAAAATAACTTAAAATAAAACACTCGTTTTTTTACACTTTTTATAGGATAAAACTCAATAAATAAAACATTATCAAAATCAACTGACATTAAAAATAGTTTAAAATACAAACACAAATAAAATTAATATAAAATTATCAAAATAACAAAAAGGCAAGTTCTAATATAAATACGTAACTGATTTTTTATCACAGCCTAATATATGTAAATAAAACGTGATTATCTTTAATTTGGCTCAAGTTATTGCAAATCAATATAAGTGATGTCAAAATTCTGTACAAAAAAATGGAAGAGTAGGGAAGAACAAAACAAAATATTGGTAATTTTTTTCTAACATTTAAATAACATTTTTTGTATAGAAATATTTCAGCCTATATTTTCCTTCTTGACAGCAATTAAACGTTCATTTTTTAGTTATTTTTGTATAAAACCATCAACTATTAAACTACACATAGAAAAAATCCCTTGAAATATGGGACCTCACACCTATTAAGAAATATAACAACAGCATCAATAATAATAAACTTTTGTTTTCTTTAAGTTGTGTAAATTTTTAAACAGACTAGATAGTTTTTAATACGGCCCTGCACTATTTATCACTCACATTTTTTCATAAGAAACATTTTTCTTTACTCTGGTAACTTTGGATTCATCACAGGGATTATAAAATCTTCCATATTTGGAATCACCATTATTTTCTAAAACACTTTATTCAAATCCCAATCTTTACCTTTTTTAAAATAACTGACCTGGAATTCTTGCAGTAATTTTTTCTCAATCCAGCTGGTAACGTACATAAAAGTAATATTCCGCTCCCCCACTATGGGTTGAGCAGACAATATAATATCAGGGGTGGGCCTAAATCCAACCCAAATTCTATCGCTTGGCGGAGTGGGCATGTTTAACACCATGGTACCTATTAGCGACCTCATTTCCACTTTCAACCGTAAATCGGTGTTGGAAACTCCTAAAAGTGATTTGAATGCGTATAACTCCGGATTTAGTTGGGTTAGAGGGTTGGAATTTGGAGGGCGATAAAAGAACGTCGCCTGTAATCCTTTTCCCAAATATTAACCTTGCAGGTGTCATAGTTTTGATGATGGTGTAAGTGGAAAAATTTTAGGCGACATTTTGTTTTTAGACCTACAGTCTTAAAATTTCAGGTGTACTTTGAGATACAAATTGTTAAGAAATATCAAAAATCGCAACGTTCTATTTTTAGCAGGTTTTGAGTTTAATTTAATTGTATAAACTCTAAATTTCCCTGGGTTAGAATGTTGAAATTTGGAGGGTGGTAAAAGAATGCCGCCTGTAATACTATTAAAATATTAAAATATTAACCTTGCAGGTGTCATAGTTTTGATGAAGGCGTAGTGGGAAAAAATTCGGGCGACATTTTATGTTTAGACCTACAGTCTTAAAATTGTAGGTGTAGTTTAAGATACAAATTATTAAGAAATATTCAAAATTTCAACGTTCCATTTTTAGTAAATTTGAGGTAATAAATTTAATTGCATATAAGTCTGGATTTATTTGGCTTGGAAGTTTAAAATTTAGAGGGGGGTGAGGAAATGTTGTCTAATGGAATGTGTCTTAATATTAACCCTGTAGGTGTCATAGTTTTGATGATGGTGTAGTCGGTAAAAATTTTGGGCGACATTTTGTTTTTAGACCTTTAGTCTTAAAATTTTAGGTGTAGTTTTAGATACAAATTATTAAGAAATATCCAAAATTTCAACGTTCTACTTTTCGTACTTTTTTGGGTTATTAAATTTGATTGAATATAACTGGATTTTTTTGGGTTAGAAGGTTAAAATTTGGAGGGGGGTAAGGAAATGTTGTTTGTAAGAATGTGTCCCAATATTAACCCAGCAGGTGTGATGGTTTTGAAGATGGTGCTTTCGGGAAAAATTTCGAGCAAAATTTTGTTTTTTGACCTACAGCATTGGAATTCTAGGGGTAGGTTAAGATACCAATTATTAAGGAGTACAGGTTATATTTGTAGTATTTTACCTTCCATAGCCTTTTTGATGAGCCTATTTTCTGTGGCGGCCTGGAAAAACCTCGATTCTGTAATTTTATCGACCATTTTTATGAACTTTTTGCCACCTGAGTTTCCTGCTTCAGCGTTTGTTTGTATTTCACTTGGAGCTTCCTCATCAGAACTGCTTTCAGCGGAATCATCCACATCTGAATGATATATGGCTGATTTCACCTCTCCCAAGGTTTTATCTGTAAGAAAAATTAGCCTAGATTTAAATAAAACTTGTAACTTACTTACCATTTGCATGTGGGTTCTTCAATTTCATCAAATTCAACTTTGTTTGTAAGGTGAGTACAATGGAGCCTTCATAGGTCAAATCCAAGTCAACCCAGAGACCTCTTTCGTCCAAAATGGGTTTGGCCGCTTTATGAATGATGGGGGAAGTCTTGCCCAATGATAATTCAGTAACTAGGAGTTCTTCAATGAAGTACGGCAACTTAATGGAACTCAATTTTCGTTGGATTCTATTTTGGACTTTGCGGGTGAAGTTTGGATCGTGCATGCAATCGAAGAGGACTCTACCGATTAGGGCGTTCAGCCATAGTACCAAGTCGAGTCTGGGTTCTTCCAGAGGTTCTTCAGGAGTGTCCGCATCCTTGTCCTTTGCTTTTCCGTTCGATGATTTTTTGGTCTGCAATAAAAACGACTTAGATCTTAGCTGTTATTGGATTAGTAGAGTGGGATGTAAGGATTTAGGACCTGGGATTTTTTGGCGGGGCTTCTTAGAAACCTTCGCACCTTGCTTATGAACACTTGCATGTACTTGTTGTACTCGTTTTCCATTGAGTTTTCAACTTCCTTTTCCTTGGAGTCTTCGTTTTTGTCTTCCACGTATAAGTTGGACTCGTGATGGGTTGCTGCACTAAGGCGCCTGAACCAATCCTCCTTCTCGCGATCGGTACGACCGAAAATGTAGATTTTGTTCTCTGTAGGACTGTCCTAAAATATATTTGAAATGGTAGAATTTGTTTGTTTTATTGATCGTATTATTACATCAGGTGTCGCTGATGATTCGTTATTCGAGGAAATGATGTCAAAGTCGATTAAATCTTCATTCAACTTGCTATCAACTTGTTCGTCTTGAGGAAGATCCTAAAACGCACCAAAATGTGAGAAAAAAATCCCTTAAACTATACAATATAAGTAATACCGAAAAATCTGGTGATGGCGAGCTAGCTCTGGAGTCGCTCTCAAGATCGTAATCTTCTTCAGTTAACTTACTAAACCTTTGTGCCTGAAACAACCAAAGTTAGCAGAGCACCAACAAAAAAAACACAAATATCCAAACCGGCAGATGAAATTCCTTTTTCTTGAACATAAACCCAATCTTCTCCTTTTTCTCCACAACCTTTTCCTTCTCCTCTTTCCCCCCGCTCTTATTGAGCTCGTCGTCCTCCTCCGACTCCAAGCTGTCGAAATGCATCTGATCTTTGCTGAGAGCGACGCAAATCGGGTATTTCTTGCTCCAGTGCCTGATTTTGGCCAGACCTTCGGGCATCAGGGACACCTTGGCGCCCAGCAGGTTGTATATCCTGTGGTGGATCAGGTTGGCCTTGATCTCCGGCTCGTTCCACATGGCCCTCTTGGGAACCTTTTGTTTGGCGTGGCTTATCCGCAGCAGGCTGCCCTGCAACCTCAGGTAAGCCGATTGAGTTTTGGAGATGTGGTAGGTGATCGGGCTGTACGAGTCGGGATATTCGTTTATCCAACCCTCGAACTTGGTTAGGGGTTGGTACTCCTTCACAGCCGGTATCTCCAAGATATTTCTACCCCCAATAAAATCCATGGTAACTTTTTGCGGATGATAGTTGGCGACGCTTTTCGAGAGCTTTTCTGTCAAAAAATGTATGGCTCCGCCCACAAACAGACCCAGCATCAAGCCGGCGAAGTAGGGCCAATAGGAATGCAGGGCGGCGTAGAGCGCAACCGCCAGACCAATGAGAACGTAGTACGTGGTGTTGGTTTTTGTTTTTCGAGTTTTTGGAGGTTCGCGGAGGTCGACGTGACCGGTAGGCGCGAAAATTACGCTCGACTTTTCATTGGTCAAGTAGTTTTGTCGGATTTCTTTACCGGTGACCTCTTTTACGGTCACTACGTTGTCCTTGTCCACTTCTATGTTGTCTATCTTATCTGACACGTTTTTTATTATGTCTGTGTTGGTTAACTTGATGTCGTCACTTTTCGTTTCCACTTCGAAGTCGTCGAAGGCTTCGACAGCGCTTTCGACCTCCTCTGCGTGCTCCGGTAGAGCTTGATCGACTTTTTCAGCGTTAATGTTGTAAATTTTGGATAGAGAGTTAACGTGTAACGTCCCCTCTTTGGGACCGGTTTTCCTCAGGAACCTGAATCTCTGGGAAAAAGCGTGCGGTATTTTCTTTTTCTTTTTTTCCTCCTTTTTGTCCTTTTCGATAGATGGCGTGTCGTCGTCACTCGACATTTCTGCGCCTGCGCCAAACGAAACAATGAACTAAATATTTAGAAATATCTACGAATTCTATTTATCATATCAATATCAGTATTAATTTAGATTTTATTGCAAAAAATCATTTTTTCGTGAAAAATATTAATTTTATGGCATAAAATATGAATTAAAAAAAAGTTTATAGTTAATTTACAAAATTTAATTATTTTAGTAGAGATTTTAGTTTTATTGCAAAGAAATAATTTCTTTTGAAAAATATTAATTTTATGACATAAAATAAGAATTAAAAAAAACCTTCACTTGGACTTTTTTTGTTTAATTTTATTGTATTTGTATTTATATTTATTTTATTAAGTTTATGGTTAATTTAAAAAAAATATTTTTATGGAAATTATTGAAAAAAAATTTTGTGAAAAATATAAATTTTATGACAAAATAAGAATTAAAAAAATATCTCCACTTTTGTTTAATTTTATTGTGTTTCTTCTGAAAAGCAATTTTATTCGAATTCTATTTATTATATCAAGTTTATACTCAATTTACAAAATTTAATTATTTTTATGTAAATTTAAGTTTTATTGAAAAAAATCATTTTTTTGAAAAAATGTTAATTTTATGACATAAAATAAGAATTAAAAAAACTTTTTCATAACTTTTTTTCTTCAAATTTTATTGTAAAAATTGTTTTTCTCGTTCTGAAAAGCAATTTTATTCTAAGACAGTTATTATGTTGGTTGGTAATTTTTTCTCAAAACTCAGTGTTGCCAATTGCGGTGTAATTTACTGACTGCGGGGTAATTTGATTGTAATTTTACAAGAATCATAAATAATTTTTCTATTTTTTTTAATGGTTTATTGGCGTCATCAATTTAAAATGTCAAAAAGACATACGTGCGGCATACGTATAGAAAGAAAACAGCAAATGTCTGTGCTTTGTTCACAAATTGCTGACGCAATGTGAAACATTCAAAAAATAGACTATATGACTCTTGTTTTTTTTCTGTACTATAATTGATTTTTTATAACTTGACCCCTAAGTCAACCCCAATTTTACAAAAAAAATCCTTGCTTCAACACAAACGTCTCACCTTGAAATTTAAATACAAAAAATTAAGGTTATCTATCTGTCAGTTTAACGGTAATTTCGTCTTATTTTCTAAATATATTACAATATACCTTTGGATTGTGAACTAAGACCTTCATATAAAAAAATATATTGTATTATTTTCAGAAAATAGGACGAAATTGGCGTTAAACAGATAGATAATCTCAATTATTTCTATTAAAATGTCAATGTTGGGTGTGGAGCATAGTACCTTTGTAACAAAAACATTAAAATATATTTTATTATTTAAATACTTAAACCTTATCAAATGATAAGGTTTGAGAATTTTAATAATATTAATATATTCAAATCTTGTAATATTATAACAAACTATATCATATGATAAGGTTTAATTATTAAAATATTCAAACCTTATCATATGATAAGGTTTAGATATTTTAATAATAAAATATTTATTGTGTTATTTTTAAGCATTAAGTTTTTTTGACACTAATTGCATTTTTTATTTCAGTGTTTTTGTAAAATGTTTTTTTAATAAAAACCTAAAAAACACTCAAAATTTTTAGGTACTTACTTTATAAAGCAATTTTTATTGCGGTGTAATTTAGACAACATCTATTGGCAACACTGGCAAAACTGTTGGGAGGCGCCGTTTTATTTTTTATTCATTATCATTATTTTTATATGTTAACACTAGAGTGATATTTTCAATTAAATAAAAAATATCACATACAAATTTTTATTCTGCAAATTAATTATATCATAGCAGATGTTTTAAAATTAGATTTAATTTTTATACCAAACTGATATTTTTAATTTAGTGCATTTAAAATAGGTACCTGTTTCTTATATTTGTGATTTTTTGTTAAACACACTCTTTTAAATCAGCTAATTAAAAATTAGATATAATTTGTATGCCAAACTGATATTTTTAATTTAGTTGAGTTAAAATATTTGTAAATGTCTACCTTTACTTAACAATAAAAATGGGAAAATTGTATGAGAACAAAAATATAAAAATACAATTGCATTATGTAAATATCCTAATTCATAATAGTATACTATTACCTATAGGTAATTGTCATTCTAAAAACTAAGATTTCTAATTTTACTATACTTTTTAATAGTAAACATTTAGTAAATTTACCTACCATTATTTTTAACAGTAAAGTCATTGTCTAAGAATTTTACTATACCTTCAGTAGTGGAATTTATGCCACAAGTCTTTGAAATACTGCTTTCAGACAAATCCTCTGAATCTGACACACTGGAATTCTCCTTACTGTCCTTAACAGAACTTTTTTTTAATGGAGAACCTTCATCCTGGTTCCTAGACTTAATTTCAGTTATTTTTTCTTCCACACTCTTAGTAATTTTACCCTAAACAAACACCACAAAACATTTAACCAAACTGTTAGTTATTAATCAAAGTAATTTTTACCCTGATATCGCTTAAAAACCGCCAGGGGTCGCTTGGCGGCGACGAATTCTCCAAAGTTATAGGTTGTGGAGATACATCGACACTTGTGGACCTTTTTCCAAGCCGGTTTAAATACTTAAAAGGGCTGCTATCGAAATCGTTTGTACTTTTACTTTCAGCTGCACTATGAGATGTAGCCTCATCATCACTGGCATATAGCTCCTCTATTTGCTCTGCATTTGCATGGAATTTTACTGTTATGCTCGGTACTGACGTCGTCATAGGTTTTCCTTTATTTTATTAAAATTATTGATTAGATAATGTTATGATATGAAGTGCAAGAGCAAACTATTATATTCATAAACTTGTTTGCTAGCAAACAATTAAATTAGATTGTTGGTTTAATAATATGTTTGAGGTAAATATCAAAGGTTATAGAAAACTTGATAGTGAACAGGAAACCCCCTAATTATAACCTTCAATTCTTTGTAATATAAGGTAAGGTGGGGTAATTGTAAGATTGGGGTAAATGTAACATCTTGCGATAAAATTCTTACTTGAAGTAGTAAATAAAAGCAAACGAATAAAAACGCACGCTGTTGTCTTGAGTTGCATATCTAAGTAGAGAAATCCCGACAACTACTGCGCAGTACCACTTGGTTACTTAAGTACATAATAATAAATCATTTTTTCCTTTTTGTATTAACCGCGAAGTCTGTTAATTCTTAAATAAAAAATAAAAAATAGTTTACACACCTTATGATTATTAACGGATTCACGCGATTTTATACCAAAATAATCCTATTTTTTTCCTCTTTTACATTAGCCCCATACCCACTACAAATACATTAATAGGGTAATGTAATTAGCCGCTAACACATTTGCCCCATTTTTCGGGGCAAATGCAATATGTTAGGAACGTTTAAAAAAAAAGATGTAATTTTTTAGCCCTTAGTTTCTAACGTTTTATACTTTAGAATATAATTCTCGAGTAGTTGGGCTATATAATGAGCTTTGGATTTGGTTTAGTTTTATCACTCCTTACTTTTAATTCAAGAGACAATGCCAACTAGTAAAAAAACATATCGCAATTACCCCACCTTACCTTAATAGCAAATTGCCTAATTAAAAACCAAAAAGTGCAAATGACATATTTACGTGCAAAAGCGATAAAATTAGTAAAAACACGACACGACATATACCTTTTTACCTTTTAACATGCCCAAAGTCACTTTCCCATCTTTTTTCTTTGCTTGACTCATTCTGTTATTATTTAGCATACACTACAGCCTAAGTGTTAGTAACAATATAATACTTTAATATAAACAAATTCTGCAATTATTAGTGTAAATTTTAAAGCTGTTGGTTGTTATTTCTCAAACACGTACCTTTTTCCATATTTTTCTTTGTGCAACTTTCGAAAGGTCACGATATTCACCAATAACATTTGTGTTGCACTCGAAATTCGACCTGTTTTACAATTAACGTAGTTTGTTGACTCTGCTCATGGCAAAATATTTACAAATCACAGTTTAGTAATAAAATAAACAATTTTGAAGACGTTGTTTTGACAAGTGCGATTTAATGATTACTGTCAAAAATCATCATTACCAACATAACCATTACCAACTGCGAATATAGTGGGGTAAATAAAACACCAAAAATAACGCAAAGACCTATTTATTACTCATATTTAGCTTATAATTTGACTTTTTCACTCAATATAATCTGCAAATGGCTTAAATGACGCACAAAAGGGTTAATTCTTCCGTGAGCCCTGTAAGTCCTCCGAGTTACAACAGGAGCTTGATTTACTTGAATATGCTGGATCATAAAATCCGCAGGATCTTTCCCGAAGTAATCGCAGTTAGAAACAGCATTCCTCAACAACATTTGAAGGGCTTTGATTGATTTGACCGGCCAACGTCCCTACATAAAAAATATTACAGTGGTTTTTATCGGTTTTTTAAATAAAAAATCTTACAACTACAGTCTTGAATTGTTTAGCTTGTCCGCATTTCCCAATTCCGCTCTTGAATCGCCTGAAAGGCACGCAAACTTTCCGAGCTAGCACGTTTTTCATGTAATTTTCGGCTTTTTGAACTGAAAGACCTTTAAGTTGACGTGCTGCCTCAACGGTGTTTTTAAAGTGCACTGGAACATTAGAGGCTTTGGCTCTAACCACTTCTCCAACGTTATATTTCACGGAATAATGACAACTATCACCGCGCGCCATTTTTACAAGAATATAAATGACATGTGTTTAAATCGCCCGCTATGATTTTTAAGACGAGAATAGTACGGATATTAAATGATAGATGTCGCTTTTTAATTAAAATGTTTTTAAATCAATATTTTAATATTTAAGTTATTGTTGAGGATAAACAATTATAAAATATAAGAAATAATGCAGTTTTAGTTAAATTTTATGCAGATTTAAACTATATATTAACATTTTTAACTTTGACATTCTGTTTTACAGTTTTCTTTAATATCTGACAGTTCAAAATAAAGTCAACATTTTTGTTGATGACTGGCATTTTGCAAATAACCGGTGATTTTAAGTATTTTTTGAGTAAATAGTGAGAAATTAAAGTGGTAAATAGATTTCTTATTACAATTAAATCATAATTTACCCATTTTTATATAAATTTTCAACATTTTAATTGTATTTTCGGCATATTTTAGGTTATGTAAATGACTATAGCTTTTCTTTGTATTTCAGCTTAAAAATGGAGTCGATAGCAACAGATTCAGGAAAAATCGTCAAAATGGAGGTAGACTATAGCTCTACATGCGACGAGAAGATTCCTGAATGCCAAAAAATGGCAAAATCAGGAAAATTACATGATGCTCTCGATCAACTCTTAGCCTTGGAAAAACAGACCAGAACTGGAGCGGATATGATCTCCACCGGTCGCGTCCTAGTGGCAATCGTGCAAATATGCAGAGAAGCTAAAAACTGGAATGCTCTGAATGAACATATAGTTTTGTTGACCAAACGAAGATCACAGTTGAAACAAGCTGTCACGAAGATGGTGCAGGAATGTTGTACTTATGTCGAGCAAACTCCTGATAAAGAGACAAAAATTAAGTTGATTGATACTCTCAGGCATGTTACTGAAGGTAAAATATATGTGGAGGTTGAGCGGGCTCGTTTGACTCACAAATTGGCCCAAATAAGGGAGGATGAAAACGACATTCAAGAAGCAGCCAATATAATCCAAGAATTGCAAGTGGAGACCTATGGGTCTATGGAAAAACGCGAAAAAGTTGAACTTATCTTGGAACAAATGAGACTGTGTCTTGCTAAGCAGGATTACATTCGCACCCAGATCATTTCAAAGAAAATCAACACCAAATTCTTTGATGATGAGGGCACACAAGACCTAAAACTCAAATATTACAGGCTTATGATGGAGCTTGATCAACATGAAGGTTCATATTTGGCCACTTGCAAACATTACAGAGCTGTTTTGAACACTCCTAGCATCCAGGCTGTTGCTGAAGAAAGACAGAGTGCTGCTCAAGCTGTCGTTTTATATTTGATATTGGCACAACATGATAATGAGCAAGTAAGTGTTTTTCATTTGAACATTCCTGCAAGTGGTGGAAGTTGAGATAGTTTGGTCAGAAGGATGACTGATTTAGCTTTAAGGTGGAGTGTTCTCTATAACTTTAGGTTATAGAGCTTAAAATACTATGAATAAAGGTTTCCGTGTTAGCTTTTCCACATATCCTCCAATATAGCACCAAATGGTAACATTTTAGATAGTTTAGTTGGATGGATGACTAATTTAGCGTTTAGATGACATTTTGATTATACTCCTAGATTATAGAACCCAAGATTCTATGAATAAAGGTTTCAGTGTTAGCTTTTTCCACATCTCATTCTAATACACGAAAATATAGACGATTCATTAGGAGAACAGTTAATTTAGTATTTAGATGTAACACTTATTGTGCCCTGAGATTATAGACCCAATTTACCCCTAAACCACCATAATATAGCACCAAATGGTACCATTTTAGATAGTTTAGTTAGATGGATGACTAATTTAGCGTTTAGATGACATTTTGATTATACTCCTAGATTATAGAACCCAAGATGCTATGAATAAGAGTTTCAGTGTTAGGTTTTTCAACATCTCATCTTCATACACGAAAATATAGATGGTTCATTGAAATGAGTGGTTAATTTAGCATTTAGATGTAACACTTATCATGCCCTGAGATTATAGACCCCATTAATCCCTAAACCACCATAATATAGCACCAAATGGTAACATTTTAGATAGTTTAGTTGGATGGATGACTAATTTAGCGTTTAGATGACATTTTGATTATACTCCTAGATTATAGAACCCAAGATGCTATGAATAAGAGTTTCAGTGTTAGCTTTTTCTACATCTCATCTTCATACACGAAAATATAGATTGTTCATTGAAAGGAGTGGTTAATTTTGTATTTAGATGTAACACTAATCACACCCTAAGATTATAGAGCCCAATATTTTCTAAACAACCTCAATATGGCACCAAATGGTTAAATTTTAGATAGTTCAGTTGGATGGATGACTGATTTAGCGTTTAAATGACATTTTGATTATACTCCTAGATTATAGAACCCAATATTCTATGAATAAAGGTTTCAGTGTTAGCTTTTTCCACATCTCATCCTCATACACGAAAATATAGATTGTTCATTGAAAGGAGTGGTTAATTTAGTATTTAAATTTAACACTTATCATTCCCTGAGATTATAGACCCCATTAATCCCTTAACCACCATAATATAACACCAAATGGTACCATTTTAGATAGTTTAGTTAGATGGAAGACTAATTTAGCGTTTAGATGACATTTTGAATATACTCCTAGATTATAGAACCCAAGATTCTATGAAAAAGAGTTTCAGTGTTAGCTATTTCCACATCTCGTCTTCAAACATGAAAATATAGATGGTTCATTGAGAGGAGTGGTTAATTTAGTATTTAGACGTAATACTTAACATGCCCTGAGATTATAGACCCCATTAATCCCTGAACTACCATAATATATCACCAATGGTAAAATTTTAGATAGTTTAGTTGGATGGTTGACTAATTTGACGTTTACATGACATTTTGATTATAATCCTAGATTATAGAACCCAAGATTTTATAAATAAAGATTTCAGTATTAACTTTTTCCAATATCATCCTTAAACACGAAATTATTGGTAGTTGAGTGGGAGGAGTAGTTAATTTAGTATTAAGACATCGCATAAAACCCACCCTGAGATTATAGACCCTAACACCATTAAATAACACTTCCCAGAATTACCTTTTTCCGAATCACAAACTTTAGTATTTAGTGAAAATCAAAAAATTAAATATTCTTTACTCTTTAAGGCGGATTTGACTCACAGGGTACTAGCTGATAAAATTTTGGAGGAAATTCCAATGTACAAACAATTGCTAAAACTGTTCACTACACCGGAGTTAATTAAATGGTCAGGTTTGTGCGAGTTATACGAAAAACAACTGAAGTCGACCCCCGTTTTTTCCGGTAACGAGCCGGCCAAAAAACGCTGGGAAAATCTCAAGTATGCCTTGTTTGATTTAGTAAATTGGACAAAATTAACGTTTGATATTTTAGGAGTAGAGTCGTCGAACACAATATTCGCGTGATGGCTAAATATTACACCCGCATCGAAATCAAACGTATGTCGGAATTGTTAGATTTATCTCCTGCAGAAACCGAGGAATTGCTCTCGCAAATGGTGGTCAGTAAAAGTGTGCAAGCCAAAACCGACAGGATGTCAGGCGTCGTACACTTCCAACAGGGTAAAGACGCTTCAGATATACTCAACGATTGGGCGCGTGATCTCTCCTCTTTGATGCAATTGGTTAATAAAACAACACACTTGATCAATAAAGAAGAGTGCGTGCACAAACATTTGCAAGCCAATGCCTGAATTTTTCATTAATTTGCGTATAATTTTTTTAAATATAATTAAGTTTGTCTATTCATTGTATTAAATTAAATGATGTAACTTATTTTTTATTTTATTTATCTACCATCTTACGAATTGTATGACAGTATAACCCAACATAACCTATAAATGTCATATGACATTATGATATGACTACTCTAAGCTTGGCCTTCTTTTTTTTATGGCGGTTTTAAATTGGCCAATAAAGTAATTGAATTGTTAAGGTAAATACAAAACAAAGTAATAATAGATTATAATATAAATATAAGTAGGGTAATTATGACCAAATCACATAGATAGATAAACCTATGACCCCAAATTAAATAAACAGAGATAAATAAAAATAAATACAATAAAAATTTATTTAACTATTGTATAGAATATAATCAACTAATAGGTTATAAATATAATAAGTGACTTGATAAGCATAGGTACTAAAAAAGCTTGCATATGCAGTTTTAAATTATCATCATGCAGGTGGTTGATATTTTATTATAAAAACAAAATATTTATGTTATATAAACGTTAGTTTTTGTTGTTTTTTTATGGTAAATTACATAAAAACGCGGTATACTGACCTGGTAAGTAAAAAAAACGTTTTTAACGTGTTAATGAATAAAATACCAAAAAAAGGAAGACAAATTTACTACATAATTAATGATTAATCATTGTGAACTCAGTTTTTTGTTAAAAAACACAAGTTTTTGTTATTTTAACTACTTTGCTCTTTTGCTTTACATTCTAACCTCAAAATGTGAACTCCATTGACGTACAACACCAAGACAAAAAAACCAGAGACTTAAAAATATAGATATCAAATGAATCAATCAATTCGTCGGAATGTTTAATTTAAAGTTTACGACCTTCATGATTGTATTTTTAAAATAATAAATATATAAGTTGCCCAATATTAAGTTAATAAGTCAGTCGCATATTATATTTTAGGTTTTAATATGACGTGAATATAAGACAAACCAAAATGGATTTCATTAAAAAAATTACCGTCGAACCTACTTTGGTTCTTTACATGATGGCATTTATGGTCACCAGTGTCGTGGAGCAGGCTTTTTTCGTACACAAAGCCTGTACTGTGGACCATGGTTACAATGCCACCATTTGTGATAACATCTCAGATGAACAGTACAAAAATATCAGTAAGGAAATACAGGTAACTATCTTTTTCAATGTCGTGGCTGTCGAAAATTTCATCGAAACTGTCAAATTAACGTAAATACTGTCACACAACTGTCAAAAACTTTTTAACATGGCACCAAATTTAAGATGCCATATTCATTACACCCTCACAATATAGAACCTAAAATACTATGTATAATGCTTTTTGTTTTGATTTTTTCAAATTTCATACGAAAATACCCACTGAACATTTTGGATGTGGTGATGTCACAGTGACGTTTAAAAATTGTCAATTTTAAGGCACATTAACTACGTTTTTTAGTGATGTTCAATTTACGTAAAAATTACGCTAAAAAATAAAAGGTGCTGTCGAGCACGTCACTATACCGTCCAGTCTATGCCTTTTATTTTACTTTAGCGTATTAGGTGCAAAACACAACGTACATTTTACGTCACCAATGTGACACATGATAAATATGAATGGGATAGGTTTGCCAATGATAAACATTAAAATATATGCCACATTTACATTTTTGTTGGAAATTTGAGTGTATACTTAAATAATTAAATACCAAATTTAATTCATAATTTTAGATTAAACCAAACCAATGTAAGTAGGTACAATTATTATTTTAATGACTTATTATAAATCCCAGAGTGATTTATTAATTAATATTACCGCTTATAAAATAATAATTATTCTATTATTATCGCATAGTGAGATTAAGAAACGTATATTTTATGTAAAATTTACGTAAAAAAGGACTCGGGTTATTTCGTTTCCAGTCGATATATCGGTATAAAAGGGGCCCTGTAACAGGCATACTCTGTTTGCGTTGCGACTGCCATTGTTCTGTGTCCAACACAGTGTGTTGCTATTTGTTGCTGTGTGATAGAAAACGCATTGTTCTCCATAGGCGAGACTGAACGGTTTAGGTAAGTTGGCTTTATCATTTGTTTGCAACCATACAGTTATAATTTAATTAATTAATTGTCCCAATATCGCCATGATGGCGCTATTAGTGGTTATCGAATTTTGTTGATTTAAATGTTAGCGTTGAGTGAGAAGTAATATTAATCAATGCTGTTAGGCTTAAAGAAAAGTCTTTTAATCAATTTGATTTTTCAGTTAATACACCAGTGAACATGGGAGACAAATTTTGCGCCGAGCGACAGGCAAGTTATATAAGTTTTATATACTTAATTACTTAGATAACTTAAGTTATTAATATTTGTTTTAGAAGCCAGTATAAAATTATTTCGTCTGACTGAAAGTGATTTCGATAAAGAGAGCAAGGAGTTGTTCTAAACCGCCAAGCAACGCTCATAACGTTTTTTGGCCAAATTTGGACATGAGAATGAGGCCGAAAATTAATTAGGCGGTACGTTTTATTTTTATTATTGTTACCGGACTAATTATGTTTAATTTTTATAATTCATTTTAATAAAAAAAAAAATTTCCAAAGTGGTAGTTTTATTTAAAAAAACGTAACTAATAAGTACAAGTGGAAACAAAACCTATACGTCCATAATAAAATGGCATTTTTACGTCCTACGTCTCCTTATCCACGTAAAGGTTAGGGCTAATTCACGGCCCAGGATCCGGACATAGGCACATCACAGCGACGTTTATGTGACGTTTATTTTACAAGATTCTTATACGTCACACTACAACCTTTGACGTCAATTTTACATATATTTTACGTTTTTTTGCTCAGTGGGTATAGATAGTTTTTTGGGAGTAGTTAAATTAGTATTAGACAACACGCCTTAGATATTTTGATCAGATGAATGACTAATTTAGCATTTTAATGGCATGCTGATTATATGTACACGTGTACATATAATCACTTGGATTATAGAACCCTAGAATAGGACTTTTCAGTATAACCTTTTTCCAAATTCGACCCTAAAATGCAAACTTTGGATAATTTAGTGGTAGGGGTAGTTTATTTAGCATCAATACATCATATTTAACCTACCCTGAGATTATAGACCCTAGCAGCCTTAAATAACACTTCTTAGTATTACCTTTTTCCAAATTTGACCTCAGATTACAAACTTTAAATAGTTTTAGTAGGAAGAGTGGTTTATTTAGCATCAATACATCATATTCAACCTACCCTGAGATTATAGACCCTAAAACCATTAAACACTTTTTAGTATTACATTTTTCCAAATTCGACCGCAGATTACAAACTTTTAATAGTTTATCAGGAAGAGTGGCTTATTAAGCACCAAGACATCACATTTAAGCCATCCTGAGATTATAGAACTAAAATAATACTTCCTTGGTATTACAATTTTTCAAATTTGACTCCAAAATACAAACTTTAGATAGTTTAGTAGGAGGAGCAGTTTATTTAGCATCAAGACATCATATTTAACTTACCCTGAGATTATAGACCCTAGCAGCCTTAAATAACACTTCTTAGTATTACCTTTTTCCAAATTCCACCTCAGAGTACAAACTTTTAATAGTTTAGTAGGAAGAGTAGTTTATTTAGCATATAAACACATCCTATTCAACCTACCCTGAGATTATAGACCCTAAAACCATTAAATAACACTTTTTAGTATTACCTTTTTCCAAATTCGACCCCAGATTACAAACTTTTAATAATTTAGTAGGAAGAGTGGCTTATTACACTCTAAGAAAATATATTGTAATCCCTAACAATATAGATTTGTTATGCAAAATATGGTTCATTTAATTATAACTTATGGTTGTAATAACAATATACGTAAAATTAATTTTGTTATATGTACTCTAATCATTTTGTTATAAAAATTTAGTAAAGTTAGATATTTGATTAGGCTATTACAACCATCATGTACGGCTAAACTGTTAGTACTACACTAGATGGTTAAAATTATAAGATTATCTGGTTACAATAACAATATAATGTTGTCACACATTATTAACAATATGTCGTTGTAGTTTTTACTATACAGAAAGTTTATACATATCATACGTATAGTATATTTAACCATATAGAGGGTTATAAGGTATTTGCATATGATTATTATAACTAAATAAATTATTGTTTTGTGCAACAACAAAAATATAGTTAAAGTGACAATAAAACTGTTACAATATAAACATGGTTAACATAACATTAAATATGGCTGTGCCTATACTAATCAGAATATTTAGTAAAAGTTACTATATATTTGATTAAGATAATCATTGTTTTTTTTCAATGTAAGCACCAAGACATCACATTTAAGCCATCCTGAGATTATAGAACTAAAATAATACCTACTTACTTGGTATTACAATTTTTTAAATTTGACTCCAAAATATAAACTTTAGATAGTTTAGTAGGAGGAGCAGTTTATTTAGCATCAAGACATCATACAAGGAGAGAAAAATTTTGCTAAAATAACTATCCAAAGTATTGTTAAATGACGTATCGTGAATTTAGTCAACTGTTTTATTAAATTGAGGATTTGTATGGCTAAATTAGCTATACAGATCCTCAGTTTAATAAAACAGTTGACTAAATTCACGATACGTCATTTAACAATACTTTGGATAGTTATTTTGGCAAAATTTTTCTCTCCGTGTATTTAACTTACGCTGAGATTATAGACTCTTAAATAACACTTTTTAGTATTACCTTTTACCAAATTTGACCTCAGATTACAAACTTTTAATAGTTTAGTAGGAAGAGTAGTTTATTTAGCATCAATACATCATATTCCACCTACCCTGAGATTATAGACCCTAACTTCCTTAAATAACACTTTTTAGTATTACCTTTTTCCAAATTCCACCTCAGATTACAAACTTTTAATAGTTTAGTAGGAAGAGTAGTTTATTTAGCATGAATACATTAAATTTAAGCAATTCTGAGATTATAGAACTAAAATAATACTTAGTATTAATTTTTTTTAAATGTGACTCCAAAATACAAACTTTAGATAGTTTAGTAGGAGGAGCAGTTTATTTAGCATCAAGACATCATATTTATCCTACCCTGAGATTATAGACTCTAACTCCCTTCAATAACACTTTCTAGTATTACCTTTTTTCAAATTCCACCTCAGATTATAAACTTTTAATAGTTTAGTAGGAAGAGTGGTTTATTTAGCATCAATACATCATATTCCACCTACCCTGAGATTATAGACCCTAACTCCCTTAAATAACACTTTTTAGTATTACCTTTTTCCAAATTCCACCTCAGATTACAAACTTTTAATAGTTTAGTAAAAAGAGTAGTTTATTTAGAACGAAGACAATAAATTTAAGCAATTCTGAGATTATAGAACTAAAATAATACTTAGTATTAAATTTTTTTAAATGTGACTCCAAAATACGAACTTTAGAAAGTTTAGTAGGAGAAGCAGTTTATTTAGCATCAAGACATCATATTTAACCTACCCTGAGATTATAGACCCTAGAACCCTTAAATGACACTCCAAATCACAAAATTTGCATTTTTAGATAACAGTCTCGACGTTTCACTTATGGAACGACATAGCGGGCCATATTGGTCAAATAATATTGGCGTTTTTTCTGGGAGCGTGGTCTGATAAACGAGGGCGCAAAATCACCCTACTTTTTGGTTTGGTAGGGAAGCTATACTACTCTTTTATGATCGTAGTCAACTCTCTTCAACCGACGTGGCCTCTAATGCACGTGGTGTATACAGCCACGTTGCCAATGACTTTTTCCGGGGCGGATGCAGCCATTTTCGCGGCTGCTTATTCCTACATTTCCGATGTTACCACGGCTGAAAGTAGAACTATCAGGGTCACCATTTTGGAGGTTTGTTATCTGGCGTCCATGCCGATTGGTATTGCTTTAGGTAAGAGTTAGTTTTGAAGTTTTGCGTTGGTTACATGTTTCGTTTCTATTCTAGGTTCCTATCTTTTTAGAAACGTTGTTAATCAATCGTATAGTATTATGTTTACAATAAACTCCTCACTCTTAGTATTAGCGATAGTGTACTCTTTACTCAGGTTACAATGGCGTACAAATGCAAAACAGCGCCCTCTAAGAGAAGCGTCGAATATTTTCCTGGACTTCTTCGATTACAATCACGTATTAAACACCACGAGAACATTCTACAAAAAACGATCTAGAAACAAACGTCGCTATCTGCTGATGCTGGTGGTCATGATGGCTCTGTACACATTCCAAAGGGACGAAAAGAACATAATGTATTTGTACGTGAGATTCGTCTTCCACTGGGATTACGTCAGGAAATTTAGCAACTTTAAAGTTTTCCAGTCGGCCTTGCAAGACTTATTTCTACTGCTCATGGTACCCTTACTGACTAGAGTGCTTCACTGGAGAGATACCTTCGTGATAATGCTGGGTGCTTTATCCCACGCTGCGGCTAGGTTTTTCTACGCATCTGCCCAAGACGACGCGTTGTTCTATGTCGGAGGTGTGTTCGCTGCTTTTGGACCGATCGTAGCACCTGTTATACGTTCCATGGTCTCCAAACTAGTGTCGAATGCAGAGAGAGGAAAGGCTTTTTCCGTGCTATCTGTGGCAGATAATGCTATACCAATACTGTCAGGGACACTGTATAGTTTAGTTTATAATAGTACGCTGCATACGTATCCAAATGCATTTTTTTACCTAACCATAGGAACCCAACTGGGAGTATTCTTTTTAATAATGTAAGTACAACATTTGGTGATGTTGATGATGTCTTTGATGATTTTTCGTTGTAGTTACATTCATTTTAAAACTAAAGACGAGGATCTGGTGTATGATAACGATGTCCAAGCAAGGTCATCGTTGCATAATGGTGATTCAAATAATCCAAATGAATTGATGTAGGATAATATGACTGTAGTGACTTACTAAGTAAGCATTAAAAGACATTTTACTTTAAAGATAATTGTTTTATTTTTGAAATTTTTAAAACCTGATGCATTTTTAGATAGTCAACCATCTAAAATTTATATTTTTCCTTTAAAGCTATAAGAAGTTCCCCTAATTTTAAAAAGACATTTTAACTCATTTTTAAAATTTATCTTTTTTGATGAAAATTTAGATACTTTAGTCAGAGGAGCATGATATTTAGTATCATAGGCATGTTTAAAAGCAACGCTGAGATTATAGACCCTTAATTCTCAGTATTTTTTTAATTTCAGGATTACCTCTTTCCAAATTTGATAAAACTGATGCATCTTTAAATAGTTTGGTAGGAAAAATTAAAAAATTAGTATTTTAAGTATGTTTATAAGCTACCTTGAGATTATAGACCCTTACTAATCAGTATTTTTAAATTTCAGGATTACCTTTTTCTAAATTTAATAAAACTGATCCATTTTTAGATGGTTTAGTAGGAGGAATAGAAAATTTAGTATTTTAAGCATGTTTACAAACTACTCTGAGATTATAGACCCTTAAAATTATTATTTTTTAATTTCTGGATTACCTTTTTTTAAATTTGATAAAAATGATGCATTTTTAAATAGTTTAGTAGGAGGAATAGAAGATTAAGAATCTTAAGTAAGTTTATAAGTTACCCTGAGATTATATACCCTTAAGGGTCTGTAATTACAACTCAGTTTTTTTTTAATTTTAGGATTACCATTATTGTAAATTTAATAAAACTAATGCATTTTTAGATAGTTTAGTAGGAGGAATAGAAAATTTACTATATTAAGTATGTTTACAAGCTACCCTGAGGTTATAGACCCTTAAAACTCAGTATTTTTTTTTATTTCAGGATAACCTTTTTCTAAATTTGATAACACTGATGCATTTTTAAACAGTTTAGTAGGAGGAACATAAAATTTAGTATTTTAAGCTACCCTAAGATTATAGACCCTTAAAACTTAGTATTTTTTTAATTTCAGGATAATCTTTTTCTAAATTTGATAAAACTGATTTATTCTAAATAGTTTAGTAGGAAGAATAGAAAATTTGTTATCCCAAGTATGTTAACAAGCTACCTTGAGATTATAGACTCTTAAAACTCAGTATTTTTTTTAATTTTAGGACTACCTATTCTGTAAATTTGATAAAATTGATGCATTTTAAATAGTTAGCATAGTATAGTAGGAGGAATAGAAAATTCAGTATCTTAAGTATGTTTACAAGCTACCCTGAGATTATAGACTTTTAAAACTTGGTCTTTTTTTAATTTCAGGATTACCTTTTTCTAAATTTAATAAAACTGATGCATTTTTAGATAGTTTAGTTGGAGGAATAAAATAATTAGTATCTTAAGTATGTCTACAAGCTACCCTAAGATTATAGACCATTAAAACTTGGTATTTTCATTAATTTCAGAATTACCTTTTTCTAAATTTGATAAAACTGATGCATTTTTAAATAGTTTAGTAGGAGGAATAGAAAATTTAGTATCTTAAGTATTTTTACAAGCTATCCTGAGATTATAGACCCTTAAAATATTTTTTTAATTTCAGGATTACCTTTTTCTAAATTTGATCAAACAAAGTTAACCTTAATATTAAAAATGCTAAAAAGGCTTTGATCTCATTCTTTTATTTTTCAAATTAATGTTTTTTTATGAAAATTAATATAGGTACTTTAGTATGAGGAATTTAAATAAAACCTTTTTTGCCTTAAAAATTTATTAATCACCCCTTATTATAAAATGACTAGACTTTACTTATATCAAACATTACATGGAAGCTGGTCATAAACCAAACACATCCCAAGATTATCATCAGGGGGCGCTTCCCGGGCGCTGGGGCCAAAATGAACACCTACAGTAAACGGCGTAGAACTGCTTTCCACTCTACACGGTGTTTGACCGGATGGACATAAACTTGGCCCGCAGTGTATCAAATTGCAGAAGCCTGGCAGAGTTCCTCCGGCATCCATGGGCTGAAAAGTCATAGTCAAAGAAAAATATATTTTTTCCACCACACTCATACCATTATAAGATCGTCAGAATCGCACGGCAAACTTATCATATCCCCACAACTGTCCATTTGCCTGCTTTGAGGCACACCATCACTCCCAGAACCTTCCAAAGCATCATCCAAGTTAGATTCAACTTCTTGACGATTCGGGTCAATTTTGAATGAGTCTTCATGACAGGGCTCGTACGCTATACTGCACATACCTTCTTCTTGACGCATACATATATTGTAATCTTGTTCCGCGAGATGGCGGCCGTTATCAGCGAAGTTCATAGTTTGTATGACACCTAGAGGGAGAGGGTAGATAGTTTATTGAGAGGAGTTAAAAATTTAGTGTTTGTAGATTGTTTAAAAGTTGCCCTGAGATTATAGACCCCAAAATACCGCATTTATTAATATCAGGATTACCTTTTTCTAACTTTGATGAAAATATTGTATTTCAGATAGTTCAGTGGGAGAAGTAGAAAATGTATTGTTCATATGGTGTTTAAAAGACACCCTGAGAATATAAACATTATGAACCCAAAAATAAGCTAAATGGTATTCCAAATTAAGGATTTTTATATTATTTAGGAAGAGGAGTAAATAATTTAGTCCTATTTAGGTGTTTTAAACTAATTGTGAGATTATAGACCCCAAAATACCGCATTTATCACTTTTTTCTAATTTTGATACAAACATTGTATATCAGATGGTTCAGTGGGAGGAGTAGAAAATTTAGTGTTCTTAGGGTGTTTAAAAGATACCCTGAGAATAT
The DNA here is from genome assembly GCA_921294245.1 of Brassicogethes aeneus. Lineage (NCBI taxonomy): Eukaryota > Metazoa > Arthropoda > Insecta > Coleoptera > Nitidulidae > Brassicogethes > Brassicogethes aeneus. Next base: position 6,898,665 of record OV121140.1, read on the forward strand.
AGACACTATGAACCCAAAGATAAGCTAATTGGTATTCCAAATTAAAGGTTTTTATAATATTTAGTAAGAGGAGTAAATAATTTAGTCCTATTTAGGTGTTTTAAACTAATCGTGAGATTGTAGACCCTAAAATACCGGATTTATCAATATCAGGATTACTCTAATTATTCTAATTTTGATAAAAACATTGAATTTCAGATGGTTTAGTGGGAGGAGTAGAAAATATAGTGTTCTTGGGATGTTTAAAAGACACCCTGAGTATATAGACATTATGAACCCAAAGATAAGCTAAAATGAATTCCAAATTAAGGATTTTTAGATTATTTAGCAAGAGAAGTAAATAATTTAGTCCTATTTAGGTATTTTAAACTAACCGTGAGATTATAGACCCCAAAATGCAGGATTTATCAATATCAGGATTACCTTTTTCAAAATTAGATGAAAGTATTTTATTTGAGATGGTTCAGTGGGAGGAGTAGAAAATTTAGTGTTCTTAGGGTGTTTAAAAGACACCCTAAGAATATAGACACTATGAACCCAAAGATAAGCTAAAATAAATTCCAAATTAAGGATTTTTAGATTATTTAGCAAGAGGAGTAAATAATTTAGTCCTATTTAGGTATTTTAAACTAACCGTGAGATTATAGATCCCAAAATGCAGGATTTATCAATATCAGGATTACCTTTTTCAAAATTAGATGAAAGTATTTTATTTCAGATGGTTCAGTGAGAGGAGTTGAAAATTTAGTGTTCTTAGGATGTTTAAAAGACACCCTAAGAATATAGACACTATGAACACTATAAAATGAATGCCAAATTAAGGATTTTTAGATTATTTAGCAAGATGAGTAAATAATTTAGTCCTATTTAGGTATTTTAAACTACCCGTGAGATTATAGACCCCAAAATGCAAGATTTATCAATATCAGGATTACCTTTTTTTAATTTTGATAAAAGCATTGTATTTCAGATAGTTTAGTGGGAAGAGTAGAAAATGTATTGTTTATATGGTGTTTAAAAGACACCCTGAGAATATAGACACTATGAACCCAAAGATAAGCTAAAATGAATGCCAAATTAAGGATTTTTAGATTATTTAGCACGAGGAGTAAATAATTTAGTCCTATTTAGGTATTTTAAACTAACCGTGAGATTATAGACCCCAAAATGCAGTATTTATCAATATCAGGATTACCTTTTTCTAAATTTGATGAAAATATTGTATTTCAGATGGTTCAGTGGAAGGAGTAGAAAATTTGGTGTTTATTGGGTGTTTAAAAGACCCTGAGAATATAGATAAGCTAAAATGGATTGGGTATTAATTTGGTGTTTTAAAGTAACCCTGAGATTAATGATATATAAGTTTTATGTAAAATAATGTATTTTAGATTACCTTTAAGCCCTGTGTGATACTGCAAACACCCTGCTGGGGCTCTTTCAGCAAATGGGACCTGCGTAATCCTAACCTCCCATAATCTTGACACAGCTCTTCTGCTCAAATTCATGGATATCGTTATGGGTTCGTTGATATCTTCTACATCGTAATAAGCTACAAAAAATATAATTTAATGTTTTTGTTGGTGTTTGTTTTTATATATTTTTTACCATGTTGTCCGCTGTTTAATCCACATAACTTAAGTTCCTTCGTTTTACCGCCTGTCATGAGGAAAATATCTTCCTCGCATACACCGTTTTTGCGGTTGGGTTGTCCCAAGTTGAAATGGATAAAATCGAGTCTCAACTGGGCGATTTCCGGGTCAATTTTTTTTACTATTAAAGAACACGAGGTCATTTGATGGGTTAAATCTGGGAAATCTGGGTTTACGAAGTACGTGAGGTTGTTGTAGGCTTCTTGGTTGCAGGTTGCAGTGACTTTATTATTAGTTAAAAAAATCATCATTAAAGTTGGATTTTGATTGCGATAATTATTTTTTACTTACATACACAACACACCCCAAAACCCAGTGCACACGGGCCATAGGATTTTCCATTTTGGATACGACATTCATAGGTGTTCATACAGACACCTAAAATTACGAAAAAATGTTAAAATAAAAATTAAGGCAGATATTTTGATAAAAAATGTTCAGAAGAGGGGGTACAATTTAAAATGTAAGAAAAATTGTTAATACCTTTTCTACGGCCATCGTTGGCACGACATTCTTCTTCTACGGGCACTGGGAAGAAGTTAAGAACTAAACAAATATTATTTTAGAAGAAAATCTTCCATGAATAGATTGTTACCTCTTGCAAGTCTTGTTGAGTTGGTTATATTGAAACTATCTTCTATAACATTATTTACAATCTTGTCACTAAAAATATCGACATCATCACTGGTCAAAGGTAACGAAAGAACATGTAGAATCAATATGAAAAATAAATTTATCACTACTAGCACAAATTCCATGCTTTTAAACTACATCAAACTTTGATATTACATTTTTGAATCTGTGCTTCTTGTGAATGAAGATCTTGTGGTTTTAAAAAGAAATTCCTAAGTAGGAAAGTGGGTTAGGTCATATTATTGAACTTGAATTATGCAGTTCCGTTATTTAATACGCATTTTATTAGACGGTTAATTCATATCACATTGTTTTATTTTAATTCGTATTCATTTATGAATATTCCTTATAATTTAATTGACTAAAAATGTTGTATAATAAAACGAAATCAAGTCAAGGGCTTTCAGGTTTTTATTTAGTATAATTACAGTAAATTATGTAATAAAATTATATACAGGGTGTTTATTGATCTGAATCAAACACAACACCAACTTGTTTCCTTATGTTATCCATTAACTTTGAAAGCTCCATGGTTTCACTATGTGGAACTAACTCACTCTCTATTTGCTTGCCTCTAATGCATTGTCTGACTTCTTCAGCTTCATAGGATAAACCTACGCTATTATTGAAGTTAAAGGTACCTGAAATAATAAATAAATATGTAAGAAATAAACACACAACCACAAAGAAAATACCTTTATTTTCTGGTAGAGGAAAAACCATCTCTTTACCGTTCAAAATCAAAGTGGTTGGGCACCAAAACCCCGGAATTCTTATGGTACCTTTGGTACCTACTATAATACCCTCGTTGGGTGCCTCCACCATCGCGGTAGCACCCACCATAGCCGTCTTACCCTCAGGGTACGTCAAAATAGCGTTGAACGACTGATCAGTACCGAAGCTATTTAAATGACCAGCTGCAACAACCTTATTAGGCGTTAAACCTCTGTAAACAAACTGTTGGAATTGTAGTGTGTATATTCCCAGGTCCAGGATGGAACCACCGCCCATTTCTTTCTGGGTGAGGCGGTCTACCTCTTGTAGAGGAAAGCCGAATTCTACGGAAACAGAGTACACATCACCTATGGTCTTTTCTTCCAACAATCTACTCAGTTCTTTGTATACAGGGAAACATCTGGACCAAATCGCTTCCATTATGAACAAATTCTTCTCCTTGGCCAGCTTCAGGAGTGCCGAAGTTTGCTTTTGGTTCATGGTGAATGGCTTCTCGCATAACACGTGTTTTCCGCTCTCCAACATCAACTTGGCCACCTCGTAATGTTGCGGGTTCAGAACCCCGATGTATACCACCTCAACTTCTTCATCCTTCGCCAATTGGGCGTAACCTTCGTAAGATTTTTTCAGGTTAAACTTCTTTGCGAAGCTATCGGCACTGGACTGGCTTCTAGCTGCCACAGCCACAACTTCATGGTGCTCTTTTGGTAGAGATTGCGAAGCTGTCACAAAATCGCTAGATATTTTCCCCGAACCGGCTATACCCCACTTCAAAGACATCTTTTAGGTTAGGAATTATATTATTAAGTGATATTTTTACGATTAATTATAGGTATGTTGTTTAAATAACTTAGATAACACGTCAACTAGTCAATGTTGCCAGATGTAGGTACGTACGATAAAAGATTATTAATTAATTATAATTAATTAATAATCGTTTATCGTACGTACATAGTACTACATACATTACAAATAAAAAACAAAATTATTATTAAAGGTTAGGTTAGGTCATTAGGTCAACAAGAAACGATACAAACGTACAATTATTAAAACTATAAAGTGAGGTTAGATTTGACAGAATTCGAATTTTGTATTGATTAAAAGTAGTAAATAATGATTTTTTACAGCCTAGGCTGTTAATAACCTAACCCGATTGGTATAAATGGTTTATAAGTGAGTAGTCTATAATCAATCACTTTAGTAACGAATGTTGACAACAATAATGGTTAAATTATTTGACATCTGTCAAATTTTAACGTATTTAACCTCACTTTTCCCTAATTTATGATAAAGCTAACTTCAGCCCGTGACTAAAATGTCCAAGTTTTATAAACGAAGCTTGCGAGGGAGTCTTTAATAAAACCGAGTGTCTAGAAGTTTATAAAACCAGTTGCATACACTATCTACGACGATCACAAAAAAGAATTTAAAGCCAATTTTATTTGTTAAAAATTTGACATTTGTCAACTGTCAACGGATTTACCTAACCTCGTTTTTTCCCAATTTATAATAAAGCCAACTTCAGCCCGTTACTAAAATGCTCAAAAGCCACTGTTGCTAACTTCACTTTTTGTAGGTACCTTTAACATTAAATGTTGCCGTGTAAGAATTTTTAATACTTTGTGATAATTTGCAATTATAGTAGACAATTTTTAAAAATCAAAGGATAAAATATTTTCTTAAACTAATCATATTTTGAAATTATTTTAATATTTTAAAGTATCATGATACTTTACTGCAGTAATTAATAAGTTTAATTAAAATAATAACAGGCAATGTAAATATGTTTATTATAATACAAATATTAAATTTAATCATTTTTTAGAAAATATTAAGTATTCTACAAATATATTTGTGGTAGAAAAAGTATAGTATGCAACTCGTTTTTAAAATTTTTAGGACACTCATTAAATTAAGCACTCGCTCGCAAGCCTAAATTAAATTAGTGACTTCTCACATTTAACATCTGGCAACACTGCAGCTAGTCGACTAATTGCAAAAAAGTATTTGTAAACAAAGATAAGAATTCAAGAGTTATTGCATCATTTATTATTAATTTAATTTTTTAAGTAAATAAATTTGTTTTATATAAATCTGCCCAAATGACCTAATTTTTAAATACCAAAAAGTGCACTTGCACTGGTCCCATTGAAAACGAAAGTGATGGCCCAAGGCGATTTACTTTAATATAAAAAGAACCGAAATTTCCGAATTAAAGCATAATACGTTCAATATTTGTGATATTACATTTATTTTACCCTCTGCAATGGCTTTTAAAGTAAGGTGAACATTTTGGTATTAAAATTAATCTAATTTCAATATTTTTAGTTCGTTATTTTCTCTGCTTGCTTGGCTTTTGCTCAAGCAGGACTTATTGGAGCTCCAATAGCTGCACCCATCGCCTATTCTCAAGCCCCGATAGCTGCAGCTTACTCTCCAGCTACAGCTGTCTCCCACATCTCCTATTCGTCGCCAATTGTTTCGTATGGAACACCGATTGCCGCTCAAGCTCCAACCATCACAAGCCAATCTCAGAACATCTTGAGAAGTTTTGGAAATCTTGGACAAGTTTCCACTTACTCCAAGACCATCGATACACCTTTCTCCAGGTAAAGTATTAAAAAATTCATTAAAAAAATTTTTTTTTTTACAAAAAACTATTTTCTTTTTAGCGTCCGCAAAACAGATGTGCGTGTGTCAAACCCTGGCATTAGATACGCTTCTCCGTACCTCCAAGCAGCCCCACTCTCAGTGGCGCACGGCCTCCAAGTTGCACCTGCCATTGCCGCCCCGGTTGCCTACTCGGCCGCCCCAGCAGTCTCACACGTCTCCTACCAAGGTTTAGCCGGTGGATACGTTTTTTAAACATTTATAATGACAAAATTTGGTTGTAATTTATTTTTTTAATGTTAATAAATTGATTATTTGCTGAATCATGTGTTTTAAACAAAAAAATAATGTTTTGGGAATTTTTGCACAAGCCGGCAACACTGCATACGTGCACAATCTGGCTACGTTGGTTTATTAGAACTACTCGCATCGGGACATTGCGCCTACTTGGTTATTTTATTGATTTTATCTATAGAAATATATATAATATAAATATATATATAATATTATTTCTATGATTTTATCTGTATTAACATAACAGGCTGCGACTTTTTGACACGGGTTGAATTTTGCAAGAATTGATGAAAAGTGGGGTTAATCTGTTGTTAGTTGTCAGAAGTCAAAAGTTTAACAAATAAAATTTTAATTATTCTATGTATTAAGTTTTATAAACGCTATTTTAGTTACGAGTTTAATTAAGCTCGAGCGAAGCTTGCGAGCGAGTGTTTAATAAAAACCAATGTGTCTAGAAAAGTTTTTAAACGAGTTGCATACTTTATCTACGACGAACACAAAACACAATTTAAAGGCAATAGAGCCAACTTAAGCCTGTGACTAAAAAGCTTAAAAGCCACTGTTTCCAACTTCGGCCCGTGACTAAAAAACCATAAAGTCACAGCTTGTCAATGTAGGAATAGATAAAATTTTCAAAGCACTACTTTTTATTAAATACTCGCTCGCAAGCCTGGCTTGTGCCTAACTCAAACTACACCATTTAATAAATTATGCATACATATATGGTGTATTAGGTTCCTTTATGCACTACTACATTAAATTAGAAAAAAGTGGTTAAAATCGTTTGAGAGATGTCAGATTGAAAAAGGTGAGGTTAAATCTGTCTGACAGATGATAAAAAGTTGGGTTAAAACCGATTGACAGTTATCACATAAAATATCAAATAAAATTGACCCTAAATTTTGAAAAAACTTATCAAAATTACTCATTTATTAAAATATCGCTCCGCTTGTGCATAATATACTATTAAATGAAGTAAATAAATAAAACTAAAGCACTTCACTAACAAAATATATTATTGCAAATAATTATCTCTACATTCTTAAGTACTTATCGGTGATGTTTGTTTAAATAATCAATAAATATAGACTTAATAGGCTCCAATATTCTGCAACACTCCTGTTTAACATACTGAAGCTTATGCTCGCACTCAGAAATAGTTAACAGAGGGTTCTCGTTGAAGCCACTGACTTCATCTATTAAGTCGAAGAAAAAGTCTTCATCAAATGCATGTCTGTCATTGGCAGCTTTCCAGAGTTTAAGTGCGTTTAAATGGACGGGTCTTGGCGGGTTTTGTAGGAACTTTTCCAATATCTTTCTGCATTCTGCGTCTTCGATGCAATTTTTTATTCTGTCGTTGAATCTTTCAATTTGTTGATGTGTGAAGCGTAATTGCTCCATTTATACATTTATCTAAAAGAAAAATTTTAAATCAAATTTCTTAATCTTAATCTGGATTCAGGCCTTATCTTATCTAATTTAAAACATTTAAATTTAAAAATGTATTATTTAATAATATTCATATTTACCTTTATTTTTTATTGAATTTTTCTTCATTACACTTAATTTTTCTCTTTGTTATGACTAGATCATTTTTTCTTGTTACTTTAACCTCTAACCTTACTTACTAACCTTCAAATTTATGTATTCTTCGTGCATGAGAAGATTTATAATTATTCTTCATACAAAGAGAGGAAATGCCTTGCTTTACATTCCTTACACTATAATGAGTATTTCATCTAATTTTAGATGTTTACATTTTCGGTAATTAACGAAATTCCATAAAAAAAATCGTTAAATTTAGCGAAGTACTTGTCAAAAATATAGAAATCATTCTAATTTATCGCAAAATAATTAAAAATAAGTCTATAGTGCGTCATTTTAGTAAAAAAACTAATAAAAATCAAAAATAAAGTATTTTGTTAGTGGCGACATCCATGTGGTGGTAGTCAAACTAACATTGTTACAATTTTATAGATAGGCAACCAAGTCTTCAAATAGTGTATTTTTGTTGCATTTTATCATTGCGTATTTTTATTATCACAAAGATTTCCTAATAAACAAAACAATTATTTTTAAAAAAACAATTTCATAAGTAAGAGATAAGTAAAGCAAACATGATTAACTAAACAGTTGAACAATTAAATACTTAACATAATAAAAGTGAAATAATTTGAATATTCACATGATTAGCTGTGATAAAAAAAGGACTTTAACCGGTTTTGTTGAACATTCTTTTTAGTGCAAAATTAACCATGGCAACCACACTAGCCAAGTCCATTTTCACCAAAGTGAACAGCAATTTAATCAAAAATGGACTTCAAAGTCAAATAAAGTTTATGTCTAGTGGTAAGTTAGGTTATACGTTTAAGAAATGAATAAGGTTGTAAAGTCACCAATCATTTTAGCAAGCTACGAATACATTAAGGTATCAAAAGCTGGTTCGAAGAGCAATGTAGGAGTCATAACATTAAATCGCCCCAAAGCCCTGAACGCCCTGTGCAATGGTTTGATGACTGAAGTAGGCAAAGCCCTAGACACCCTGGAAAATGACAGCAGTGTGGGGGCTATCATCATCACTGGTAGTGAAAAGGCTTTCGCTGCTGGTGCAGATATAAAAGAAATGCAAAATAACACCTATTCGCAGTGTATGACAGGAAATTTCTTGAGCCACTGGAACAGAGTGGCCGAAAGTGTCAAACCCGTCATAGCGGCTGTTAATGGATACGCGGTAAGTGTCAAAATTCGGTATCTAGAATTTGTTTGTTTTCTTGGAAAGTTTTGAAGCTAGAAAGTTCAAATTTGGTGCACATTTATAATGAGTTAAGGTAACAATTGGTACCAAATTTGAACCTTCCACCTCTAAAAACACAAAAGTTATAATGAAACAAACTTTTTTAGTTGGGAGGTGGTTGTGAGCTAGCCATGATGTGCGACATCATTTACTGTGGCGAAACCGCCAAATTCGGGCAACCGGAGATTCTTATTGGGACCATCCCTGGGGCTGGAGGCACCCAAAGGTTATCCAGATGGGTTGGCAAATCTAAAGCCATGGAGATGGTTTTGACTGGTAACCAAGTCCCAGCGATTGAAGCTGAAAAAATGGGTTTGGTTGCTAGAGTGTACCCAGTTGATAAACTCTTGGAGGAAACCACAAAGATCGCCGAAAAAATCGCCAATAACTCTCAATTGGTCACCGCCATGGCTAAAGAATCCGTAAATACTGCATACGAAACTACTTTGAAGGAAGGTTTGCATTTCGAGAAGAGGATGTTCCATGGTACATTCGCTACAAAAGATAGGAAAGAGGGCATGACTGCTTTTGTTGAAAAAAGGGCCCCAAATTTCACTAATGAATAAAGAACTTGATTTTATATATATTTTTACATAATAAATACTTTATATTGTTTCAATTAGTTTTTTAAATTTTTGATGTTATATTAAGTACATCACAAACTTGTTGACAATCTGTGACTATGGCTTTGACAGTTGTCAAATGTCACAACTAGACAACTAGATAAACTAATAAAATTATGTCAAGCCTAAATTTAATTCAAATTTAATGGATATAGATAGGAAAAATAGCAAATTATTATTAAAATTTTTATAATACATTTTAATTCAATACGCATTTAAACACATTATTTAACATTTTACCTAAGGAATATTTTGTTAGTAGAATTAATATTTGCGTCATTTAATTTGGCGCTTTGGAAATGTGGCAGGAAGCAACTGCAGTAGTTCAAATGCATAGTAGGTATGTACAGTAGAAACCGTCAATATATGAACGTGACTCATCCGACACATTCGTACGAAGCAATCTATCGAAGGTCACGGTCCAGTGCAGTCTCGTTTGTAAAAAAATTTGAGTGTAATGTTGGTTGCTATACTTATGATATATTTGCTTTTAAAGTTAAATAATTAACATCTAACATAATTAACATCTAGGATAATTAAATAAAATGTAATTTTCTTAGAAACTAATTAATAAATAAACTTTTCTTTTAACTTTAATGAAATATTCTATCATCTGATTACAGAACGTACACTCGTGGCGACATCTCTGATTTAAATAACAAATTTTTAGACCGACCCAACCTCACTTTCTTCCAATTAAATTCTTAGTATAGTCTGAAACACGTTTGGAATTGCATATTCCCCTCTCGTGAAACCGTCAAACTTGTTACAGAATATACTATTCTTTTAACTGTAAACGCAAATATTTCAGAATTGGTGACAAAAAACAAAAATGTTTACGCAGGTCAGGTACAAAGTGAAAGATATTTAAATTGTGTGGATATAAAAACAACTTGCGTTAGTTTCACGAAATTTATTAAATATTGACAATTGTTTCGCTACACAGTAGCTTCTTCAGAATGTATTAAACTAATACTAGTACAAAATTTACATGTATAATAAAAATATTTTTGTATTCTAGCCTAGAATTTCTAGGTAAGGATTTTTATACGACATCCACCTGTGTTACATAATATAAACCACTGCCACTACAACGTTTAAAACGATTATTAATCCGTAAACACACAGTAGAAACAAGATATGCAAAAACAAAGATCATATGACAAATGGCCGACGGTAAAGTTGGTTGCCTTACTATGTAATAAAATAAAATAAATTCCTAAAACACGAACTCTACTGACTTCCAATAAAATTAAGTAACAAGCTAGGACACAAGCGTCATATGTCCATCTTTGTCCAACACCTAGGCAGTTTTACATCACAGATGGCGCATTTTAGACCGGATGCTTAAAAACCTACGTGTGAGTCAATTACCGCTGCATCGAATGTACAAGACAAGTAAAACATTACTGCTAGCATGTCTGAGATATGTTCGGCACCCGATGAGTCACGTTCATATATTGACGGTTTCTACTGTATGCGTAAATTATCTACGTCGCCAATATGCGGAGAAATTCGGGGTTTGTTCTTGAATCTATATAATTATCTAAATAATCTAAATAATTATAGAAATTATTTCACAAAACTAGAAGGTTCTAGTTTTGTGATATAATTATTTGACGAAGATAAATTAAACATACCTATCATTTGAACTACTGCAGTTGCCACTTTCGGCCGCACTTTCGCAGCGCCAAATTAATTTTATGTGTAGACATAAAATTAGTAATATAATTTTATCAGTAAAAATTAAATTAATTCTAATGTGTATAGTCATAATTTTAATTACAAAATAAAAATTCAGTGCCTAAAATTTGCCTTTGCCGTACAAATACACTTGTATGTTTATTATAAATTACAAATTTCAATGTATTTAAATTTGAGGGCTTGAACAGGAGTACCAATTTTAAATATAAAATAATACCAACATAATCAAATGTGTTAAATTCCGAAAAAAACACAAAATATTTTGAAAAACTCTTTATTTCTGTTAAGCCCACGGTTTTGTTAAACCATATTCGATATTCCTACTATTATCTTTTAAAATCTTGTCAAATTCTTCAATATTTTCCGGGTATTCCACCTGTTCGTGCAAAAATTTGACAACCAAGGCTGTGTTAATTTTTAAAGCTACCTCAGGGTTCAGTTTTTTCATGAACCAATTCAGCCAAGACCCTATCAAAAGGGGCGTGTCCGTTTGGTGCTCATGCGTAGTATGCCTAAAATTAAACTATAATACATGTTTTTGTACCTACGTAAATATTGTACTTACAGTATTGTGCACATGTCCCTGTGCTCTCTATCGAGAAATTTCTCCATAATATTAACGTTACTTTTCAGGTGAAACGTCTGGGTGTTTAAAAACCTCAAAGGTTGCTCAATTTTTTCATAGAGATTCTCATCTTTAATGCTGAACATCCAAGGGTCCAGTAAAATTCCCTGCCTCAACTCTTTTCTCTGAGATAGAGCCAATAAGGCGCTAGCGCCCCCAAAAGAGTGTCCCATCATGGTAACACTATTCAAGTCCAACTTATCACCGAATAAATCCAAACTGAACGCAATATTTTTATGCAGAAGCGTGTCATCCAAAACATTGTACAGCTTCTCTCCTGCATGCAAACTTATCAAAACATCTAGGGCTCTAGAGCACTCCTTGGCCCTTTTGTGCACCTGTTCGTTCCTCTTTCTGTAATGGTTCTTTCCAAGAGGGATGGGTTTGTGGTCTATAAGAGTTTTCACATCTTTTCCCGCGTTTATTTTAGAGCTGTAGTAATACGTATTTCCAGCAGAGTTGTCTCTATGTTCTAGGGCTACAATAAGAAAGCCTCTAGAGGCCAACTCGCAACACAAATTCGAGTAAAAGTTTCTATGCGCCCCCAGACCGTGCGAGATTATGATTGGGCGGAGTTTTTTGTCCAACTTTGGTTTTTCGCCGTATAGAGATGGGAACAGGTTAATATCTAAATAAAAATAAATATATAAATAAAACTCTAATAAAACAAGGCGTCATATCTCGTGAACTACAAGAGGTATGTGTAAAAAATTTGGACAAGTTGTAGAGCTTAACACCCTTAAAATATGTTCCAAATTTCATATTAATATCTCCACTAATTTTTAAGTTATTGTAAAATTACCTGACCACCAAAAAATAAACCTAATCAAAAACGGAAAAATCATAAAAACTCTTGCCAACCCAACTATGTAACTATCATCCGGCATCCATTTGGCCCACTTCGTGTAATTGTTCTAAAAATAGAAATTAAATTAGTGCTAAAAATCGCCCATTGTTTCGACGGCCAATTAAAACTTACGGAATCTTTTTTGGCCTCGGTAGGATAAAAAAACCTCATAAAAATCCCGTCCTGTGCATAATCCAGCATGACGTCGGTGCACCCGGGCATGTACGGACCTGTAACAACCAATAAAAAAAGCGTAAACAAAAAAACGCGGGAATAAAACAACTGTTGTCGTGAAACGTCACTATCAAAACAATTGCTGGTGGTGAGCGTAGGGGTTATGATTAGAAGTGTTCTAAAAAAGTGTAATTTGTTTGAGAGAATCAAAAATATTACCTGTGCTAATCGGTAAGTGCCGTGGCTTTCCACTAAAGTAACACATGTTAAATAAATACAACAAATTTTGTTGTAATTGGACTTTTCACTGCACTTTGAGGTTATGTGGGAGTTTTTCGGGTGTTGCGATGTTCGCTTGTCGTCTTCTACGGTCAAAGTAGGCTTTTTGAATCAGCGACTTTCTCTTATTCTAAACATTCACCTAAATTGTAAGTGTGGTTGGCACTATACCTCCTCTGTGAGCACTGCCTACTTAATGTTAAAACTATAGTTTTGTCTTTATATTATTGGATAGAAAAAAAAAAGAATATTTGAAAATATCAGAATTGTTTTGTTTGAACGATGTAGAAATAACGCAATTTGGATAATCACGATGGAAACGCGCTTTTTTTAATTCAATTTTTAATAAATATTTTTTTATGATAATGAGTAAATTGTAGTTAATTAAAGATTTAATTTTAACGATTTTCAAGGTTAAAAACCATCGAACCGTTAAGTGATCAATGATCGAACCCTTTAAATATTCGTTTTTACTTAACATACAGGGGCATACTTCAATTTTTTACGTTAAAATTTTTTATATAAAACATTATCAGATTTTATAATAATTTGACAACGCAATGTAAATAACCATTTTTTTTAAGTACATACATATTTAAATATTTGAAATCAAAAAATCTTAAAAACTATTTTATTTAATTTGATCAAAAAAATTTTTAATATAAAACATTATCAGATTTGATAATAATTTGACAACGCAATGTAAATAACCATTTTTTTTTAAGTACATACATATTTAAATATTTGAAATCAAAAAATCTTAAAAACTATTTTATTTAATTTGATCAAAAAAATTTTTTATATAAAACATTATCAGATTTGATAATAATTTGACAACGCAATGTAAATAACCATTTTTTTAAGTACATACATACATATTTAAATATTTGAAATCAAAAAATCTTAAAAACTATTTTATTTAACGCTGTGGCTCCCGTCCCGAGGCGGGACTTAAGTTCAGTCCCGATTGACGTCATAATTTTAAGATTTGTTATGTTATAATAAAATAATAATAATAATAAATTGTACCTGTATACATGTTAAGGGCACTTTAGTTACGTCATAAAACCAAACCAACCCAAACTCAACAACACAACCCAACCGACCCCGCCCCATTGGGCCCCCACCGCCCCGTTGAGCAAAAAACCCAACTAAAATGGGCAAATTTATGTTACGATAAAAATAAAACACTTTTTAACAAAGAAACAACAAATTTATAAAATAAAAAAAAATTAAAAAAGTTTGACAACTTCTAGTGGGATCGAACCCGGTACCTCTCGCATGCCAAGCGACCGCCCTACCATCTAAGCCATCGAGCCTGACACAAATTATAAAATCTCGGGGAAACGGATTTACAGTGTGTGACGTCAATCGGGACTGAACTTAAGTCCCGCCTCGGGACGGGAGCCACATCGTTTATTTAATTTGTTCAAAAAAATGACCTTAAAATATTTTTTGACGTTTTAAAATTTACCTAATATTTTAACCGCAATTTTAAAAAGAATTTTAATCATTTTTATCTAATTTTAACAAAATTGGCCTTAAAACACTATTTAAATAGTGTTGACATTCACATTCCAAAATTCATCATTTACATTATTTTCCATTAAAAAAATCTTTTTTATCACAATTTTACATAAAGGTCCTTAATAATTGGCAACACGATCAATTTTTGACATTTATGACCTTGGAAAAAGTTAGGTTTTTATGAAATTTTAACAATTTTTAACCAATTTAAACAAAAACTCCCTTATTTAAACCACAGTTAAATTAAAAAGACCTTGGAACTTGGCAACACCAAAAAAATCAATTTTTTCAAATTTTCAACAAAAATCACCTCAAAAACATTTTAAAATAAAGCTATCCTGTCAAAAAATGGGAACATTTTTTATAAATTTGAAGTTACTTAATTATTGCTGATTGTGTCATTTTTGTAATTAAGGTTAATTCACACAAAATTAAGTAATTGTTAAATTATAGAGACCTTCAAAATTGCCAACACTGCAACGCCATTAACCAACCCTAAAAATTGCAATTTTTGACATATGACCTTAATAAAAGTCTATTTTAGACGATAATTTTTTTTAAACCTAATTTGAATTTTACGTAATTTTAACAAAATGACCTTAGAAAACAACTGTTTGACATTGTAGACCTTACATCAAACAAAATCTAATGGGTCAGAAAATTGGCAACCTCGGAATTTTTGACATATGACCTTGAAAAAGACTATTTTAGGCGATACATTTTTTAACCATAATTTGAATTTTACTTAATTTTAACAAAATGACCTTAAAAAACAACTGTTTCACATTGTAGACCTAACATCAAACTGATAATTCGCAAAATTGGCAACATCGCAATATTTGACATAATATGTAAAATTCAAATTATGGTTAAAAAAATGTATCGCCTAAAATAGACTTTTTCAAGGTCATAGTATGACCTTGAAAAAAGTCAAAATGACCTTATAAAACAACTGTTTGACATTGTAGACCTTACATCAACCATAATAAAATATTTCGCAAAATTGGCAACATCGTTTTCCAATTTTTGACCTTTACAAAAGTTTAAATTATTTTCGGAAATGTCCTTGATTTTAACTCCATTTTAATCAAAATGACCTTAGAAAAACACTGAAAAATCTAATATGGGACTTTTTTTTCCTTAAATTTTCATTAATTTGCTCATAACTTTACATAAACAACGGAATGTTTTATACCACATTTACCTAATTTTAACAAAATGACCTTAGGAAACTTAATACCGTGGATTAAACTCTTTTTGGACCTTATTTTTTTAATTTCTTGGTTTTAACCTTTTTGACTTAATTTACCTACCTTAAAATTGCTTCTTAATATGGAACATTGTTTTTCATTAAAGTATCTTGTAATTTTCACATAACTTTACATAAATGACCTTAAATAATTAAATAGCAACATCGCAATTTTTGACATATGACCTTGAAAAAAGTCTATTTTAGACGATAATTTTTTTAACCTTAATTTGCATTTTACGTAATTTTAACAAAATGACCTTATAAAACAACTGTGACATTGTAGACCTTACATCAACCAAAATCTAATATTTTGCAAAATTGGCAACATCGCAATTTTGTTTTCCAATTTTTGACCTTTACAAAAGTTTAGATTATTTTTGGACTCTACTTTTTTAAATGTCCTTGATTTTAACTCCATTTTAATCAAAATGACATTTTTTGAAACTTAAGACCTTGCTTTAAGTAACCAAAAACCAATATTGATATAGAATTTTTGACATACAAATGTTTAAATTCTTTTTAAACGTTATTTTTTTAATTTCTTGGTTTTAATTTTTTTAACTTAATTTTAAACAAAATGACCTTAAAATTGCTTCTTAATATGGAACATTGTTTTTCATTAAAGTATCTTGTAATTATCACATAAATGACCTTAAATAATTATAATTAAATAGCAACATCGCAATTTTTTTCATATGACCTTAAAAAAAGGTTCAAACTATTTTTAGACAAAATGTATTTTCTTTAAACTAATTTTTCTTAATTTTAACAAAATGACCTTAGATGTTAACTGTTTTACATTTGTTGGCATTTTAGACTTAACATTATCCAAAATAAAATAATTGACTGTTTTTCATTAAAAAATCGTGAAAAGGCAATATTTCAAGATTTCATCATAATTTGCCACAAATGACCTTAAAACTGGCAACGCCGCAATGTTAATAACCAATTTTTAACATACTTGACCTAAAGAGTCACTGCTTTTTTTGGCGTAACTATTTTTACCTATTTTGACACGTTTGACCTTGAAATATAGTTACATAATTTAATCTTCTAGGCCCAAACAAATCATGGAAGGCGTCCCGCTAGACAGTCGCAAACGCTTGGCGGAATTCTATCAAAGCCCATCCCCGAAAAAAACGCATTTCGTCGGCCTCACCCCCCTCAAAGAGCTCACCAACATCTCCAGTCCCTCCAACAGACCTTTCAGAGTTTCAATCGAAGGAAACATAGGAGCGGGGAAGTCCACTTTGATAAAATACTTCGAGGGCTTCGAAGGTATCGAGACTAACGCTGTAAGTGGCTAATATTTGGAGTTGGCATTGTCCATTTACTGTGAATACCAAATTTCATCCTCATATCTCAAAAAATCACTGTGTAAGACTTGATGGTAAGGTTTTGGTAATTTTTAGGAACCCATTGATTGGTGGCGAAATCTGGATGGCTATAACCTGCTGGACCTGCTGTACAAAGACATAAACGAGTGGTGCAGGGTTTTTCAAAGTTACGTCTTTTTAACTAGATTGAAACTCCAGTCTGCAAAACCTAAGAATTCGAGTACCACCGTCCAAATGTTCGAAAGGTCCGTCCAAAACAACAGGTTTTGTTTTCTGGAGCAAGCCAGGCAAAGTGGTTATCTCAAAGGGGCTGATTATGCAGTTTTGGACCAATGGTACAGATGGGCTAGAAGCAATGTCGATATAAACTTGGATCTTATAGTGTATCTTAGAAGCACACCTGACGTGGTCTATGAGAGAGTCAAAAGTAGAGCTAGACCAGAGGAAAACACAATTTCTCTCGAATATTTGACACAGTTACATGACAGTCACGAAAAATGGCTGATGACGGAGGATGAACGGTTCAATACTGTGCCAGTTTTAGTTTTAGATGCTGACAAAACTCGAGATGAAGTTTTGGAACAATACAGACTCAATGAAGGCAAAATTTTAGGTAAAAAACAAAAAACATTTTTATATTGTGTATTAACTATTTTTTTATTACAGGACACGATAAAAAAGGTACAAAACACATTACCAAAGAAGACAAATCAAAGGTAAAGAAAACCCTGGACTTGGACTAATACAATACTTAATATATATAACGCACTCAAATAGGTAGGCAACCTACCCACCATAGACTGTAACCAAATCAAATAAATAAATATTTATTTAACTCTTAAAAACGGCATTTATTTTAACACCCTTCAATGCTTCAACCTGTTTCAACCAATCCTCGAAAAACGAAATCCTGGTGTAAACTTTCGGAAAAAATCCGTTAGCACAGTCTGTTTCGAAGGATACCACTCCTATGACAACGTTATTTTGGAATAGGGGCCCACCAGAATCGAAGTTGCAGTCATTTTTGTCGTAGTTTTTACCACAAACCATACTGTTGTCAATTTTGTGGTTCTTGAACATTTTCCGGCATTTTTCGTAGTTAATTAATCTCACATTGGTACTGTATATGTCATCCTTATCCAAATCTATATCGTTAACCTCGGAACTCCACCCCAGAGCCAACGCAGTAGAATTCGCAATGTATTTGTACCTAAAACCAATTTTATTGGGTATCCCACAAGGCTCCCAAATGGGGCCACTGTATTTTGCGTAGCTCACTAACGACTCACCTCGAGCTCGCTATGGCAACAGGTATTTCATAGGCGTCTTTAAACATCTGTCTTACTCGGATTAAACATAGATTATGCGTTGCACTATCAGGGGAATAATTTTTGTGTATGATAACATCCAGAATGTCGTGTGGAACACCCAGTTTCCACTTTGGCGAGTTACTGGAGACTTTAACGTCTTCGCTAGGGTAATCCTTGATGGTGTTGCAACAATGTGCTGTCGATAAAATCCAAAACTTACTTATAATTGTTGTCCCACACATTAATATCAATTTGTTGTATTTTATAGCCACCAAAGCTGCCATGAACTTTGGTTTCTGCGATTTCGATCGTCTAGAATTCACTAGGGATGATAACCGGTTGAATTCCACGTTATTAGGGATGTTGACAACACCCTCCTCGCATTTTTGCTTCAGTTGCATCATAATGCCCATCAATAAAACCATATTGAACAAGGAAATAATAACTAATGTCGATATCGTTACACAGGTTAATGTGGACATTTCTAAGGCTCATGCATGAGTAAGCATTGCATGTACATAGGGGTGAAAAACCCTTCATTCATTGCATGTTTATTTATTTTCACGCAACTGCAACAGAGATAGAAAATAGGTTTACTCCACTACGCAAGGCTAAACTATATTTAAATCTGCGACAAGTCTATTTTTGTTAGTCAGAATTTTTACGCCGTCTATAGGGTATACAGATCTGTTTTGTCCTGTACTTGAAGATGCATGATATAATAATTGTCTATTTCTGTATTTATATGCGTTTTGTTTGTCCCCTTTATGTCCCGATAATATTTAGATGTCTCTATATAGGTTACCTACGCCATGGCATACTTAAAATTCTTGGAGCCGTCTTTACAGTTTATAAATCAAAGTATGCATTATTGCTGAAGCCATTTAAAATGTTGATGTGCAGTTTAGTATATTTTAGTCTGGCGTAGGATGTCCTTAGAGCCTTCAGATGAGGTGAAAACTGGCCCGTGCGAAATATGTAAGATCCCAACCGAAAAAAAATGTTCTACCTGCAAGTTGGTGTACTATTGCTCTCAGGAACACCAAAAGGAGCATTGGAAAGATCATAAGGAAGCTTGCAGACCTTATAAAGTATTAATTTATGTAAACCCAGTTAACCAGTTGTTATCAACGTCATTTTAGGTCTGCGAGTCCCAAGATTTGGGTAAGCATTTGGTGGCAGTTCGTGATCTACAACCTGGCGATGTTATTTTTACCGAAACGCCTTTAGTTTTCGGTCCAAAACCACACAAGATCGAAGAGGGACCGTTTCCTTGCGTTGGCTGCTGCAAGTAAGTACTTCACAGCAAACGGAAAATTATAGAGGTGTATAAGATGACGCCACGTTTGAATATGGTTTTGTATAGATTTGTATTCGTCAGTCGAGCGTTTCAATACTCTCCACAGTATAGAGGTCGTAATTTCTTTTGAACTAGTATGAATATAAAAATTATTTTATGCTTAAAAAAAACTATATACGACATGATTGTGATTTTTTTTCATTTTATTAATTAATTAAGCTGTGTTGAATATTTTTACTAAAGGAATAATTGCCAATGGGCCATTAATTCATTTGTTCGTAGATGCTACAATAACCTGCACTGGTGTGTACTTTTTCATTAACCAGATTTAAATATTGCTGTACTAACATATACCAGTGGAGATAGTGCAGGGTCTACCAACAGACCTCATTACTAAATTATTAAAGTTTAATACTTAGCATATCGATCATTTTTTCAACATAACCTCTGAAATTTTTAATACAAATATATAATACATAAATATACCTAACATCATATCCTCTGTGCTTTACATACCTGAGTTGTTACGGTAAATAAAAATCAGACAAAGGAACCAAAGAAAGGAACTATTTTCAACAAAATCATATGCAGAAATGAGAAAATTCAAACTACTTGCATCCATCAAAAGATCAAAACTTCTTGCAATATTACACCCTCTTTTTATACTCTCAGAAATATTGACTAGAACAGTATTAGAGAGACTCCAGTTTCTATAACTTGGTAGAGTAAAGAGAAGTCGAAACCGTTGCGATATTGCATTGCGCTGTTTTTGTATAATTCTCGGGGACATTAACGAAAATCATTGCCAGTAAAATTCGAAAAGCTTGAGTTTCTAAGTCTCTGAAGAGAATAGGAATCCGAAGTTGCTGCACCATTGGACTGAAACCTTTTTTAATAATTTCTAGAGACATAAATGACTGCACCATTCGACAGGGTCGAGTTTCTACCTCTCTGTTGAATATAGAAAATCAGCCGAAAAATATAAAAACAAAGCACGATTCAATACAGTTATGATAAAACTTATTTAATATTCAAACGCGGAGTCATCCTATACAGTTCTATATTTTTCCGTTTGCTGTGTTACACCTAAAAAACCCCAAATGATTATACATATTTTTAAGGCTTATAGATACCTCTCAGTACAGTAGATGCCCAGAGTGTGTTTGGCCTTGTTGTGGCCCAGATTGTGAGGGACTTAAAGCCCCAAAGCTGCACGGATTCGAATGTAGGGTACTTAGGTTAAGACCCCCCATGGAAAGTGCCTCTTTTTACGAGTACTTTAGGTTCGATGTTCTTATCATATTACGCGCTTTGTACCTGCAAAAATCCAGCAAGGAGAAGTGGAATCATTTGATGAGTTTGGAGAGCCATATGGACAAACGTGGGGAGGATACCGATGTTTATAGGTAAGTATTTTGGTGTAAAAATCAACAAAACCTTAAAAAAAAGTTTAAAGATTAATACAAGAAAAAGTAGCTCATTTGGAGCAGAACTACCTTAAACCATTGAAAGCCTACGAACATGAAATAGGCGAGGAAATTTTGCCTGAGGTATCAAGCGAGGTAATCCACAAAATCTACGCCATATTGGATGTGAATGCTACAGAAACCACGGAAGATTTCGATGCTGAAATTCTATACCCTACAGCTTCCTTGGTAGAGCACAATTGTGTCCCAAACACATCCCAATGCATAGATGAGAAAAACAATTTCCTCGTCACATTTAGAGCTGCTTTGCCAATAGAAAAAGACGCCCATATAACCTCCATTTACACCCATATACTTTGGGGGACGTATGCTAGAAGGCAACACTTAAAGAAGACTAAATATTTCGATTGTCGATGTGATAGATGCAAGGATCCCACGGAGTTGGGGTCTTTGGTTAGTGCTTTGAAATGTATTGGGACTGAGGAGGTGCCTTGTGGGGGAACGCAGTTGCCCCTGAACCCCCTTGACGACGAAACCAACTGGGTTTGCGATACTTGCAACATAGAACTCCCAAATAAGGATATAATGAAGTTTGTTGAGCATCTCAGTGGTGAAGTTGAGAAAGTTATGGTGAAGAATCCTTCTTTATCCGAACTGGAAGATGTTTTGAATAAGTTGATGAATTTTTTGGGCAACAATCACTATTTAGTGTACATTATTAAGCACACCATGGTGCAATTGTACGATAAAGTTGATAGTGATGGTTTGGAGGTATCCAACAGTATTCTGGAGGAAAAATTGAGGATGTGCGAAAATTTGATTGATATCAGCAAGAGGTTAGATCCAGGGAACTCCAGGTGAGAATGTATGTACCCAGAGAACCATGTCAGGGTAAAACTTGGCCAAGAATTGCCCTTCATCTTTGGAATTTTGTAACGTGATAACGAGCTACTTCATAAGTAAGACAAAATTACCCCTTACAGAAAATTGAATGCTCTACGAAAAAAGTCTGATTGACATTTTGCGTGAGTCAAGCCGCTTCAAAGATATCGAGCCTCAAACTTCGGACTGTTTTATTTTTATGCAGTTTTTGTGCTATCACGTTGGAAAATCATTTGCATAAAATATGTCAATTTTTGGTCAAACTTAACGAAAATTATATGTCCAAATAAACCCTAATAAACGTAAAATATCGTACACAAACCATGGTTCTCTGGGTATTCTCTCTTGTATTTATCTGGTCCATAATGCAACTCTTCTTCTTGTAGATTAAACTTATACCTAGCTGTTCTCTTGAACGAGTATTTTAATGCTAAGCTGAAAATCTTCGAGAGGGCTTTCGACAGTGAAAAGAAGGATGAGTACAACACAAGTCTGAAGGAGTTGCTGGCCATTCTAGAGGGCAACAGAAGGGTTTTGCAAAACGAACTCAAATCTGTAGCGGGTTCAAAACTCAACCAATTAGTTTGCGAGAACGAGTTGAAGTTATTAAACTGGATACACGAAAATAAAATAGATGTATAATAAAAACTACATTCTTCCGGAAAATAAATTGTTGGCAATTAGCCAGGCTATATTATTCTATTAAAACTTATATTACACAGTCGTTCCCCTCCCAACTTGCTATTTTTAGACGCATCGCTCCCATTTCTCTTGCGGTATTTCCATAACATGTAAAATTTGTGCACGGTATTTTTTTTGATAATAAAAATGGGTGATTTGTGTGCTGAATGTAACCAACCGGCTGAACTTAAATGTTCGGCGTGCAAGTTGGTTTCCTATTGTGGTAAGGATCACCAGAAATCCCATTGGAAGACGCATAAAACTTTGTGCAGACCTTTTGAGGTAAGTTTAAAACCAACTGTAGTCTGTTAAAAATATCATACACACAATTAAATTTAATTAATTTTAACACACAATTCTGAAATCATCAAATTATAAAGAAATTTGCTACAACAGTACAACACTGTTAAAAATTTCTATTGTAATTTTACTAAACATGTTTGTAGTTTTTACGGACCACAATATAGTAATAATAAAACTCAGTTTTGTAAATTCACTACACGATTCATTACAAATTAATTTGGGAAAATTATAAAACGTTTGTTGAAATTCACTAAGCATTTATTAAAAATTTGTTCAGTAACATTACTATACAGGTATTGTTATTTTGCTAAAAAAATACTAAATATGTTTGGTAATTTTAAAATGGTGTATTGTAATTATACTATACAATTCATTTCAACTCAGTTTAATAAAATTACAAAATATATTTTACAATTTTACTGAACTGAAGAAAATTCTTTTCGCAATATTTCAATACAAATATTGTAATTTTGTATAACAAATTATACTAGAAACTTTCTTGACCCATTACTGTAAATCATACCATATACCTAAATTCAACCGTTTCTGAAATATTTAAATTATTTTTAATATAATAAGTTGAAATAGTTTGTCTTTCTCTGTCTGAGTACGCCATTTTTACTTATTTAACAACACTAATTGACATAATGTCACTATAGTAATTTATTTTCAATAAAAATTTTGGTATACTGAGGCTTCTTGATTTTTAACAGTTTAAAAAAACATGTAATGATGACATTTCGAATGCGAATATTTCAGAAACGGTTGAATTTAGGTATATGGTTTGTATATAAATTATGCTTAGAATTTTACAAGGAATCGAAAAATAAATTCAAATATAGGGTGATCCATTGAAAAACAATAAACTTTTTGTTTTTCCCTGTATACTGATCAATTTTCCAATTTTCTTTATACGTAGAAAAAAAGTATTTTTTAGTTTCTACATAACCACACTTTTAATTTTTTTGGGACACTTAAAATAAAAAAGTTAAAGGGGGGCGACATTATAGGGGATCACCCTGTACAAGATGTTTGGGCAGATGTGGTGCAGCAATACTTTTATAAAGAAGCAATTTGGTGTACCTACATAGACAAATTTTTACCAACTCTGACAATAAAGTTTAATTTTATTTTTTTTGAGAATTTTCTCATTATGTACTCTGCATGAGGCTGAAAACTAAAATTATTGTCAAATAACACACCTAAATATTTAATTTGATTTTCTTGTACTATTATATAGCATCATTTATTACTATTTCTTTGTTACTAGTATCGATTTCACTTAATTTATATTTTCTCCCAAACATAACCATTTGAATATTTTATGTAGATTTGAATTTATATGTTGTTCCATAATCTTTAAGTCAGTACCAGTTATATATATCATGGTATCATTAGCAAATATTTCTATTTTACATACACTTTATCATTTACATTCGACAAAAATAAAAGTGGACCCAATACAGTACCTTGAGGCACTCCACTCCAATCAGACATAACATTATTATATTTCACTCTTTGCTCTCTATTACGATTTAAGTATGATTTCGTTAAAATAACTTTGTTTAGGTTCAAGAAAACAAGGATATTGGAAAATGTCTTGTCGCAACTCGCGACTTGAGTCCAGGAGATGTAATTTTGACAGAAGTGCCATTGGTTATGGGACCAAGGCCTCATATGGTCGAAGAAGGGCCCGTACCATGTCCTGGATGTTGTCGGTAAGCACTATTATTCATTTTTAAAAGTAAAAAACACATTTTATGTAACTTAATTTTTAGACTTATTATCGGGGAAACATCCGGTAGATGCGAAGGTTGCGATTTCCCAGTATGCCACCCAGGTTGTCCAGGTTTAAAAGACATGGAAAAACACGGGCACGAATGCGTGGTACTGGGTTTACGCGACGTAACCGCCATCAATGGGTTACACGAGTTCTACAGGCAAGATGCCCTGTTGGCCTTGAGATGTTTGCTGTTGCAAAAAAGACACCCCAAAAGATTCGCGCAGCTACTCGAGATGGAGAGCCATATGGAGAGAAGGGGGCCAAATTCTGACATTTACAGGTAAGAAGCCGAATAAACCCATGGGAAAATATGTAAAATATAAAAAAATTGTAGGGATGTCGATGAACGAGTTGCAGACTACCTGCACAGCAATTTTTTCGACCCCATGAGGATTCTGGAAGGAAGAACCGGTCAGAAGGTATTGCCAGATGTTTCCAGAGAAACCATCCACAAAGTATGCGGTATAATCGATGTAAACGCATTGGAAATCAACCAAAACGCAGAGGTGTCAGCGTTGTACCCCACGGCTTACCTCATGGAGCATAGCTGCCTCTCAAACACCTCACACACGTTTGATAGCGAGTCAAATGGTTACAAAATCACTATAAGGGCTGCATTGCCCATTAAAAAAGGCGATCACATAACCACAATGTATACCCATGCTCTATGGGGCACACAAGCTAGAAGGGAACACTTAAGGGAAACCAAATACTTCTCCTGCAAATGTCAGAGATGCGTTGACCCTACAGAGTTGGGCTCTTATCTAAGCGCCTTAAAATGCATGGGTACCAGTGATGAACCTTGTGGTGGCGTACAACTACCCTTGGATGCGTTGGATGATAGCACCGAGTGGGCTTGCAATCAATGTGAGGTTAGGTTGTCGAACCACGAAGTCAGTTTTCTGGTGAGTTAAGTTGTAATGCTTCTGGATATATTTTAATTTTTTATCGTAGGTGAACCAAATTGGCGAAGAGGTTGATAATGTGCAACTCTCAAATCCCACTGTAAGGGAGTTGGATGCCCTTCTGACAAAACTACAAACATTTTTGCACCCAAATCACTACCATTCTTATTCTGTGAAACATTCTTTAATTCAGTTGTATGGATATCAGCAGGGTTACATGCCCAGTCAAATAACAGATGACTGTCTAGTCAAAAAGGCAACTATGTGCAGAGAGCTGTTGGAAATCACTAGAAAAATCGACCCCGGTAATGCTAGATTACCATTGTATACGGGGGTTATCCTCCACGAGCTATATTTAGCCAATATGATCCTGATCAAGAGGAAATGGGATTTGGGTATGAAGACTAGGGTTAAATCGATCATAACTCTTTTAAGGGAGTGCAAAAAATGCCTGGAGGAAACCAAGGGGGTCCTGAAAAACGAAACAACCACACCTGCCGGTAAAAAACTCAATGACCTGGTGAACACCTCTTTTAAGGAGTTTTGTAAGTTCGTGGAGAGGAACAAAATTGATCTGAATCGGGAAGAAATAAAAGAATAATGAATTGTAATCTATTTATTAACATTAAAATGCATACTTAAAATCTTCTATGTGTATCATTAAATTTAACTTTGGTCGATAACTGTTGATCTCTAACCCGTCTCTGGTCGAAATATGCACAAACTATGGGGCTATCTTTTTCGTAGTCTTACCTCATGGAGCATAGTTGCCTCTCAAACACCTCACACACGTTTGATAGCGAGTCAAATGGTTAAAAAATCACTATAAGGGCTGCATTGCCCATTAAAAAAGGTGATCACATAACCACAATGTATACCCATGCTCTATGGGGCACACAAGCTAGAAGGGAACACTTAAGGGAAACCAAATATTTCTCGTGCAAATGTCAGAGATGCGTTGACCCTACAGAGTTGGGCTCTTATCTAAGCGCCTTAAAATGCATGGGTACCAGTGATGAACCTTGTGGTGGCGTACAACTACCTTTGGATGCGTTGGATGATAGCACCGAGTGGGCTTGCAATCAATGTGAGGTTAGGTTGTCGAACCACGAAGTCAGTTTTCTGGTGAGTTATGTTGTAATGCTTCTGGATATCCAGACTTTTAATATTTTATCGTAGGTGAACCAAATTGGCGAAGAGGTTGATAATGTGCAACTCTCAAATCCCACTGTAAGAGAGTTGGATGCTCTTCTGACAAAACTACAAACATTTTTGCACCCAAATCACTACCATTCTTATTCTGTGAAACATTCTTTAATTCAGTTGTATGGATATCAGCAGGGTTACATGCCCAGTCAAATAACAGATGACCGTCTAGTCAAAAAGGCAACAATGTGCAGAGAGCTGTTGGAAATCACTAGAAAAATCGACCCCGGTAATGCTAGATTACCATTGTATACGGGGGTTATCCTCCACGAGCTATATTTAGCCAATATGATCCTGATCAAGAGGAAATGGGATTTGGGTATGAATACTAGGGTGAAATCGATCATAACTCTTTTAAGGGAGTGCAAAAAATGCCTGGAGGAAACCAAGGGGGTCCTGAAAAACGAAACAACGACACCTGCCGGTAAAAAACTCAACGACCTGGTGAACACCTCTTTTAAGGAGTTTTGTAAGTTCGTGGAGAGGAACAAAATTGATCTGAATCGGGAAGAAATAAAAGAATAATAAATTGTACTATATTTATTAACATTAAAATGCATACTTAAAATCTTCTATGTGTATCATTGAATTTAACTTTGGTCGATAATTGTTGATCTCTAACCTGTCTCTGGTCGAAATATGCACAAACTATGGGGCTATCTTTTTCGTAGTCTTCAAAATCGGAGTCATTACAGAAACAACACATAACTTTCATCATAAAATCGTAGCTCTTCTTCAGAAATGTTATGGTTTGATTTAGGAAGGTATATAGTAAAGGATTTAGAGCGCAGTTTAAAATGTTTAGAGATAGCAAGGAGAAGTTAAGATTCCATGTGCTTCTGCTATGATTCGAATCGTTTTTATACGGATATAATAGTTTTTTTAGGTTCATAGCTAAATATGGTAGTCTGCATGTTATAAACACCATCATAAGCATGATAACAATCCTGAAGGTCCTTATTTTTCTCTCCATTTGTACGTTTTTGGTCTTCTTCATTATAGATTTAGGTACAGTATTACTATTATTCGTCAATTCGGTTGATTTGGTGTTTCCAGATTCCAACTCAGATATACCCTTATTGTACTTTGACTGCAGTGGCTTTCTGTGCCTCCAAATTGACACGGCTATGTTGTAATAGAACCATAGAAAAACCACGAACAGTGGTAAAAATATGAATGTGCACATCAATGCAAAATATATCCCCACTGAACCTTTGACCACGGTTACACATAGGGCAGCTTTCTGCAATTTAGGGCAAGGATCGCCCTTGAACATTTCAACTATAACTAAAGATTCGTAGCTGTAATAATGGTATAGAGGGTACGCCAGAACTGCAAGAGTTAAATCGTTTGGTTAGTTTTTAATAACACAATCTTTTTCAATGTTGGGGTGCTAGTTTTTGGAACCTCTTGGTTGTGAAACGTTTTAGGAGCACAGCATAGGGCATGCTTGATTTTCTCCATCACAAACATAGATTCGTGTAGAAACGTATAAAGAAACGGGTTTAAAGCACAATTAAAGACGTTAAAGCATAGCAAACTATAGTAAATTTTCTGCAACATAATGTTTTGTTTACTGTCAGTGAAGTTCTTATAGTTGGCATTGAATAACACCATAATTTGAAAAGGTAATCGGCAAAAAATAAAGGCCAACATCAGCACTATTATGGCTCTAAATGTTTTGACTTTCTTGTTGTCTTTTTTGTTATCCTGTACAGGTTTCCTATGCTTCCAAAGTAGCGACGCTATTTTGTAGTACAACCAGATAAATATTAGAAATAAAGGCCAAAATATAAGGCAACATTTCAAGCCCAAATAAATTGACATTTCAACCTTTTTGGTGCTAATACAAAAGTGTGTTTCTTCCAAATAATCATCATAGATTAACACGGCGGGAAAATATTCAAAGTAAAAGTACATTGGAATCGCTAGAGCTAAAACAGACCAAGTATTAGCACCAAATATTCTGTACTCGAAAAAGTTCTCATCAAATGGTGATAAAAAAGAATCAGTGAGAACTTTTTTGAGAATCTAACGTACAGGGGATGATAGTTTACGCAAAAGATGGGCAGCTACTGGTGCACCAATAAAAAAGCCTAAACTATCATCACCATAAGGAGGGATAACTTATTAAATTTACCTGAACATATAATCCATACTATAATAACTCCAAGTAAGCATTTGATTAAAGAAGGTGTCCATCTTTTTTTTAAAGCATATATAACATTTTGATACCTATCGAGTGCTATGGTAAATAGTGCTACAGAGCTAGCAGTTGTTCCAGCTATTTGCGCCATTGGTATAAAGTGGCATAAAAATTCACCAAGGCTCTAAAAATAGTAAATTTTATTATAGGAGATCGAAAGTTTTTTGATGGGCAGTTTCCAATTTTAACCAAGGTATAAAAAACATGTTTTATTTAACACCCATTTTATTTCTTACCTTGCGGTTGTTGAATAAGTTATTATGTGCGACAAATTCACACAGTGGGATAAATTTATAAAATGGTGGGATAAATTCGCACAATGGGACAAATTAAAAAAATATGGAGGACAAATTTGCACAGTGGCCTAAATTTAAAAAATGGTAGGATAAATTCGCACAGTGGGACAAATTTAAAAAATGATGGGACAAATTTCCAAATTTTTTAAAATTATTTTTTTTTTTGAATTTTGTAAATTTAAAAAATTGTGAGAAAAATTGGCACAGTGGCATAAATTTAAAAAATGACAAATTACCAATTTTTTTTAAATTAATTGTTATTTAGAAAAAATACCTTGTGATATAATATAACCTCAAATATTGAATATATTATGAGATCGAATTCGGATTTAGCACGTCAAAAATATAGTCTGTTTGATTTACCTACTCTTAAAAAGGTATAATGAAATAAATAGATATAGCTTACCCATATAAAGTATTCATGATTGAGGCCGTCTAAATGGTTCAAAGAATAAATAGTTGCTGTAAATATATCCGATATAGCTAGAGAAATAATGCAAGTTTTTTGTAAAATTTTGCATTTTCTCCTGCTGATTGAATAAATTGCTGAAACATTTCCGATTATCGTAAAAACCCATATTAGTAAAATTATCCAGAAAAATGTCGTTCTTGTTTCTACAGATAGAACATCTAATGAACTAGTGGGTACATAGGTCACATTGGGCTGAAATAAAAGTGTTTTGTTAATACCCTGTAAGTTTGTAATAATTATTGCTAAAATTATAAATAATACCTCTATAATAATTGAAGAATCATTACAAAAAACCGAGTTATTCATTTTCATTGTTTTATCACCAACCCCAATTACAAACTAAATATAATTTGACACGAAAATTAATTAAAATATTAGATAGTCACAATAGAACAATTTTTGATTACTTACCTCTTCAATAGTAGTTAAAACAGTACAATTTTCGTCATTACTTGACATTTTTTCTCTCCTAAAAAGTTAGAACAACATTAATATAATAATTTATCAGAAAGCTTTACCATTTGTTTTGGATATCAGCAATGCTGATTCAGCATCTATTTTTTATCAATTATTGTCTGCAAAGTACAATTTATTTTTATTATGTTGGATTACTGAAAAGCTTAAAGTATTATTACCTTTGATAAGCTTTCATTAATCATGTGCTAATTTTTTTAGGTCAAATATACAGGGTGGAAACTTTAACGGGATTGGGCCCGAGTGAGCTTGAGAGTGAGTGATTAATTAAATTAGTGCCTAGAAAAAATTATTTAAATCAAATATTTGTCAAATTTTTAAACCGGTTAAATACGATATAGAAGCAGTTTTTCACAGTGAAAGTGAAGAGAATGTCTCCAAAAAACGGACATTTAAACTTTTTAAATATTGGCGTTGGGAAACTATTTAATAATTTTGTATTTTTGTATTGAGATAATAAAATAATTTTCACATTTCGTATTATTTTACAAGAAAGGCATTTTATTTTAACGATTGTATGACATTTGACAACCGTCAAACTTCAGCCCGTGACTAAAAACCTGTTGCTAACTTTCTTCTGGCTAAATTTAAAAACCGAATAGTTTTTGAACATTATAATTATACAATGTGCTTAAAACTTTTTAAAAACTATTTTTTTTCTTAAAAAAGTCGTTCGCAATTTTTTCTATCTCAAAATACAGATTAACTGTACAACATGTAAACACATAAAATAAATAGATGCATATGGTTTTGTGTAAATAAGATAAAAAAGTTGTTATAAAACATTTATTTAATAAAAAATCTTGAAGTCTTAAAACACTTAAAAATACCCCTTAAATATGTTTCAAATGCGTTAAAATGTAGGACCTTGTGAAAATAATTATTTCATCAAGTTTGGTCTATGAATTTTTTTTTGTGGCAGAATGGTAGGGTGTGTATTTGCACCAAATCGTATGACAAAGTTTTTCCTTTGGGTTTTTTAACTGTCACTTGTATAATATAGTTTTTGCCTGGTTTTAGATGGCTTATCCTTTCAGTTACAACTTGCCTAAAAATAGTGTATTAGATTTGTTAGAGGTCACCAAAAATCACCTACTCTTTTTCATGGGTTATATCTTTGCAGTATTTTAGAGTGTAATCCGCAGATTTCCTTAATCTATTCTCCAAACCACATTGGTTTGGCATTTTGTAGTTTTCCATTTCGCGTATTTTTCCTTCCTTCACCACAAGGCAGTAATGAGCGGATTTTTGATCAGGAGATGATAGCCAACCAATCGTAACACTATCACATTTCCTTAGAGAAATATATTCCTTCACAATAGGCTCGTTGGGCATACTGGGTAAAGGTGTTTTGGAAAATGATTTTGTCGTAGCATATATCTAAAATATGTACAAACCCCTAGAAAAATAATCTTTCCAAAATCCAATCATTACCTCAACACCAGATGTCTTCCTGAACTCTTCCCTATTACTGGTATAAACCTTTATCCTATACCTGGACTTCACCAACGGCGAGCTGATCCGAACCTTCCCGAAACCTTCAATCCTCTTTTTCAAGGCTATCACCTCACCTTTAAGATTGACTTCGACATCAACAGCGCCCCCACACGGCATTATGAACAACTCCAAGGAGGACTCGGTTCTTCTGTTGACCTTGAACTTGAAGACAGCCCTTCCGTCCAGCTTCCTAAGGTTCGTGAAGGTCGACTTCCCGTCCTTTAAGGTGATGGCCTTTGTTCGCCTGTCGAAGACCATGTGGGCCTTGCCGTGGGGGTACGTTAGGTTTGACTGCTTGTTTAGGGCGAAAACGTCGAAGTAATAGTTTTGGCCTTGCCGTAAGTCCGACAAAGTGTACTGCGTTTTTTTCTCGATGCATATGATGGCTGGGTCTTCATGATCGTCTGGAAATAGGTTGGTTTTGAAGGTTATAAGTGGCAAATTTTGACAGTAAGCCTTTGGTAATATATGAAGAGGTTAATAATGTAAAAGTATCATTTCATGACATTTTCAAGGTCATACTTGACAATTTTCAAATTTAAAGGCTATAAATGTTAATTTCAATTTTAATATAAAAATATTTGTTGTGCAAAAATTAAAAAGATAAAATAATAAAAATATTCAAGGCCATAGTTGTCATTTTTAAAATTTAAAGGCTATAATGTTAATTTTTGACGTAATAACCTTTAATTATTTAAATCACGACAAATGATTTCTCGACTTTTGCAAAGCTTTTCAAAGGTAAATTTTGATATTTTGATAATTTTTTCACTAAATAAGGTTTTATTATCATCCGATTTTTTATAGTTTACAAGGTTTTATTTGGTCAATTTTAATAATTTCAAGGCCATAAACGAACATTTTTAAATACTGTGTCAGGTAACATAAAAATTAAATTATGATAGTTTAAAATGTCATTTTTAAAGTCATAATTGTCAATTTTTTAAATTTAAAGGCTAAAATGATAATTTTTTATTTAATAATCTTAAACTAAACTGCTCGTCATAAAAAACGACCCACCTAGTTTTTTGGAAAATATTTGAAAGCTCGTTATTGGAAAATTACTGAATCGATTTTGAAAATCTTTGAAAATTCTGAATAGCTGATTCTTTGACTCTTATGTCTAATTTTGGAAATACGATATTTTGCACATAGCATTATACTACAGGGTGTTAAACGAAGAGATGCATTTTTTTCGAAATTTCAAGTTATTCCCATTCATAGGGCAGTTGACTTTGATAGTCGTAATACCCCTCCCTGATATAAGTTGGGTTATCCCTCGGAACGTTTTCGAGATTTTGTGGATATCTTGGCTAACTACGATTATATGCCAATTTTTTGAAAATTGTCCTTATTCCCCAGTTTAGTCCAAAAAATGAGCAAAAGTGGATTCTTTGACTTACGTCTAATTTTGGGAATACGATATTGTGTACATGACACTATACTACAGGGTATTAAAAAAAGAGATGTTTTTTTCCAAAATTCCAAATCCCCATTCACAGGGCAGTTGTGCTTGATAGTCGTAATACCCCTCCCTAGTAACAGTTAGGTAATCCCTCGGGACGTTTTCGAGATTTTGTGGATATCTTGGCTAACTACGATTATATGGCAATTTTTCGAAAATTGTCGTTATTCTCCATTTTAGTCCAAAAAATTAGCAATAGTTGATTCTTTGACTCTTATGTCTAATTTTGGGAATACGATATTGAGCACTTAGCTACATACTACAGGGTGTTAAAAAAAAGAGATGTTTTTTTTTCCAAAATTCCAAATCCCCATTTACAGGGCAGTTGAGCTTGATAGTCGTAATACCCCTCCCTAATAACAGTTAGGTAATCCCTCGGCACGTTTTCGAGATTTTGGGGATATCTTGGCTAACTACGATTATATGCCAATTTTTTGAAAATTGTCGTTATTCTGCATTTTAGTCCAAATAATGAGCAATAGTTGATTCTTTGACCCTTATGTCTAAGTTTGGGAATACAATATTGTGCACAAGCATGCTACTACAGGGTGTTAATAAAAGGGATGTTTTTTTCCAAAATTCCAAATCCCCATTCACAGGGCAGTTAAGCTTGATAGTCCTAATACCCCCCTAATAACAGTTAGATAATCCCTCGGAACGTTTTCGAAATTTTGTGGATATCTTGGCTAACTACGATTATATGGCAATTTTTCGAAAATTCACGTTATTCTCCTCTTAAGTCACAAAAATGAGCAAACTACGGAAGGTATCTATTAGTTATCAACACAGAGTTTTAAGGTAGGTAACGTGCTTTCAGTTTATGTACGTTGCGTGATTCATTAAATCTGAAATTTTTTACACGAAAGCAATTTTTTTTGGTGAAATTCAAAATAAAAACGCAAACCAAACAGCATTATTCTCGTAAACTTATGCAGGCTATATTCATGCAATTTTCTACAAACGGTTGAGCATGAAAGTTTAAAAAATATGGTGCATATCTGGTTTTGACTTTCATCGCTTCAATTATTGTTGTCATTTTTTTCGTCGAAGATGAAAATATTTTTGCTATGCTATGTGCACAATATTGTATTCCCAAACTTAGACATAAGGGTCAAAGAATCAACTATTGCTCATTATTTGGACTAAAATGGAGAATTACGACAATTTTCAAAAAATTGCCATATAATCGTAGTTAGCCAAGATATCCCCAAAATCTCGAAAACGTCCCGAGGGATTACCTAACTGTTATTAGGGAGGGGTATTACGACTATCAAGCTCAACTGCCTCGGTAAATGGGGATTTGGAATTTTGAAAAAAAAATCTCTTTTTTTTAACACCCTGTAGTATGTAGCTAAGTGCACAATATCGTATTCCCAAAATTAGACATAAGAGTCAAAGAATCAACTATTGCTCATTTTTTGGACTAAAATGGAGAATATCGTCAATTTTCGCAAAATTGCCATATAATCGTAGTTAGCCAAGATATCCACAAAATCTTGAAAACGTCCCGAGGGATTACCTAACTGTTACTAGGGAGGGGTATTACGACTATCAAGCACAACTGCCCTGTGAATGAGGATTTGGAATTTTGGAAAAAAACATCTCTTTTTTTAACACCCTGTAGTATAATGTCATGTACACAATATCTTATTCCCAAAATTAGACGTAAGTCAAAGAATCCACTATTGCTCATTTTTTGGACTAAACTGGGGAATAAGGACAATTTTCAAATAATTGGCATATAATCGTAGTTAGCCAAGATATCCACAAAATCTCGAAAACGTTCCGAGGGATTACCCAACTTATATCAGGGAGAGGTATTACGACTATTAAAGTCAACTGCCCTATAAATGGGAATAACTTGAAATTTCGAAAAAAATGCATCTCTTCGTTTAACACCCTGTAGTATAATGCTATGTGCAAAATATCGTATTCCCAAAATTAGACATAAGAGTCAAAGAATCAGTCATTCAGAATTTTCAAAGATTTTCAAAATCGATTCAGTAATTTTCCAATAACGAGCTTTCAAATATTTTCCAAAAAACTAGGTGCGTCGTTTTTTATGACGAGCAGTTTATTTAAATCACGTTAAAAAATGATTTTTAAGAATTGCCAAGCTTTTTAAAGGTAATTTTTGATATTTTTAAGGTCACATATGTCAAATTTAAAATTCTTCAAGGGTAGGTAACATATAAAATGACAAACGTCATAAATTAATAGTTTTAAATGACATTTCGTAATTGCCAATTTTTTTAATTTAAAGGCTATATGTAAATTTTTAACGATATGACCTTAAATTATTAAAAACCATGATAAAAATAATGTATGATAGTTGTCGAGCTTTTCAAAGTCAATTTTGATATTTTTAAGGTCATACATGTCAAATTCTCCAAGGCAAAGTAACATAAAATAAATAAAAAGTTTTAAAAATGTCAAAATCAAATTATGATTTACAAGTAAATATAACTTTTCACCTTTATAATCCTTTTCATGCCAAAAATGCAATTTTTTATGGTTTTTTAAGGTCAATTTTATTTTTTTAAGGTCATTTTAAAAGTCATAAACGTAAAATTGAAATACTAAAGTATCAAATTAGGATTGTTTAAAGTAACATTTTTAAGGTCATAATTATATTGGCCATATGAATTATAATTAATATTAAGTATTAAAAAGTTTAAAATGAAATTTTTAAAGTCATAATTGTCAATTTTTTCAATTTAAAAGCCATAAGTGTTAATTTTTCACTTAATAACCTTAAATCGATTAAACCATGCCAAAACGCCATTTTTATGGTTTAAAGGTTTAAGTGGTAAATTTAAATGTTATCAAGGTCATAAACGTAAAACTTTAAATGTTTCGTCAGTTAACATGTCAATGTCAAAATTAAACTATAAATTATAAGTTAAAATAAATTTTAAAGGTCATAATTGTCATTTGTTCACCTAAATAACCTTCAATTACTTAAACCATGCAAAAATGCAATTTTGTATAGTTTTCAAGGTTTTAAGTGGTCAATTTTATTATTTACAAGGTCATTTAAAACGCCATACACGTACAATTTAAAATACTTCGTCGGTTAAAAGTATTGAAATTTAAAGGCTATAAATGTAAATTTTTAACATAAATAACCTTAAATTATTTAAATCATGTTATAATATTGATTTTTAACAGTTTTGAAGCTTTTTAAATTAAATTTTAATATTTTTAAGGTCATACATGTCAAATTACATTCTTTAAGGCATTTGAAGTGATAAGAAAGTTTTAAAAAGGTATTATATTTGATTAAAATAAATTCTGAAGATCATAATTGATATTTTTTTACTTTAATACCTTTCAATTACCTAAACCTTGTTAAAAAAGCGATTTTTTTTTTATGGTTTTAAGGTTTTAAGTGGTCAATTTTAATATATTTAAGGACATAAACGAATTTTTTTAAAAACTTGGTCAGGTAAGATAAAAATGTAAAAGTATCGAATTATGTTAGTTTGAAATGTCATTTAAGGTCATAATTGTCATTCTTTTTCAATTTAAAGGCTATACATGTTAATTTTACTTAATAGCCTTAAGTTGTCAAGCTTTTAAAGGTAAATTTTGATATTCTTAAGGTCATGCACATGACCTTATGTATATGAAATTATGAAAAAAAAATTATCATTTACAAATTAAAACTTTCAAGGTCATCATTTGTTTCCTAAATACTCTTAAATTAATTAATCCAAATCAAAAAGTTTTTAAACATACAAATTTAAAGGCTATGAATGGATTTTTTCACCTTAATAACCTTAAATTATTTTAATTAATTTACAAGATTAAAATTTCATTTTCAAGTAGGTATTTTCTAAAATGTTTTAACGAAAAAATCCTTAATTTTTGGCATAAATGACCTTACAATAATTTTTAACAGGATTATTTAGATTTATCAATTTTAAAAGGTTTTTGACATTTTTAAAGGTCAAAAGCGTGAATTCTTGACATAAAATACCTTAAAAAATGTTGACATTTATGGCCTTGAAAATAACAAATATATTTTATATATTTGACATTTTAAGATGTCAAATATTACAAATAATACTGTTTTAAGATTTTTTTACCGAAATACTCATTAGGTTGATATGAAATAACGGTCTGTGAAGCTGACACTGGTAATTTTAAATTTTTCTGAAATTCTACACCAAATTTATCGGATAGGGCCCCACACAAGGCCCCGTAGTGACCTCTGGAACTGACTATCAAACAGTACTCGGTACTTTGAGGATCAACCAAACTAAAACAAAATAAAAACAGTTTATCAAATGAACTGCGTGTGCAGTGTGTAGTACACACTGTGTACTGTATATAACAGGACGTATCGCCTTTTATAAAATATGGTAGTGTTTGATATGTAATGTTACCTCGGTTCCCATCTCACAGTGAGTCTTCTTCTTCTATGGCGTTTCATTAGTTTCAGTTCTTGGTATTTTGAATTTTCAATTGCTTGTGGACCATTAGGTTCGGTTGATATGTATATGTGTATGTAAGAGTCTTTTTCAACAGATGTTATGTTGAGTATGTATAGTCCTTTTAAGGATTTAAAGTGAATGGTTTCCATACTGCTGGTCAATGAGGGTTTTTGGGGGAGAATTGTTTCTAAAAATGCATAATAAGTAAAATACTTCATTTACGAGCTACGAGTATAACCATTATTTTGATGGGGTGCCATATACCATTCTACCTTAGAAGAACAAGTAATAATGGTAGCAGATAAGGGTAGATTATGTACCGTAGACCAGTAGAAGAACCTGAAAAAAAAACATTTTTTACAAAGCAAGTCCCAGACGATACCACAAAATTGAAACAAAATTAACGTACAAAAAATAGGCAAAAACCCACCAAAATACATTGTATCGTCGATGCAACGTATCTTTGACAAAACAAGACGTAGGTATAAGTAAAATGTCGCCGTTGATTGATTTAATAGCCACCTTAATCCATTATTCATAGGATGGATTTATGTTCGAACCGATATTAAAACGAATGATTGACAGAAGCCACACACTGAACTAAAGAAACTATTTGCGAATTCAACGTTTTTTCCAGCGACTCTCATGAGCAGACTTAAACTCAAATGCTTGGGAATCTTTTAACAAAGAATCCGATTGAGATGTAAGAACAACGCTGGTCAGCAGCCTTTTTGCCGTAAGGTGGATGACAGCTTTTCCATTGAAAGGCTATGGACACGAGAGCCTAAAGGTCATAAGTGATAATTGCCAAATTTTCAATTTTTTGAAATCTAGTGTGCTATTCGTTGGATTATTTGTTGACGTAACAACCATAAACAATTTTTCAATGTACTAAGGTCATTTACATACGTTTGTGGCCTTAAAATTTATTTCTTAAGGTCGCAGCTCTCAAATGTATATAAATAAAAATTCACACTTAAACAAAAATGTTAAATTTTAAGGCTATTGTTGTCAATTTTGTATGTCTAAACGTCACCAAAAATGTAAAGTGTTTACATATGTAGTCTTAAAAATCCTATTCTTAAGGTCACAGCAATTTATATATTTTTTATTTAATATTGCAATGTCAACACTTTTAAATTTTCAATTATTTTTGAAATATAATCAAGGCCGCAAACGTTATTTTTTAACAAATTCTTTTTATGTAAATGTGTTATGCAATCAAAAATGTATCAACAATTTAAACAAAACAACAGATATTTCAACATTTAACAGATATTTTAAGGTCATTTACATTTAAAAAAATGTGTAGCCTTAAACTTTATTTATTAAAGTCAAAGCTATCAAATTTTGACAACTATAAGGTCGTTAGATTTAAAATTCACAATTAAACAAATCTTTTAAATTTTAAGGCCATTGTTGTTTAAATGTCACCAAAAATGGTTGTTAACATAAAAGTTTAAAAAGCGTGTTTATTTTTTTTATGAGGTTATAAACATTATAATGTAGTCTTAAAAATCCTTTTCTTAAGGTCACAGCTGTCAAATTGAGCAACCTCGTCTTAAAAGTATCAGAAACTGTTATATATAACTTTTTATTCATTATTGTTTTCTTGTGGCCTTAAAATTTTATTTATTAAGGTTGCAAATGCAAATAAGGTCGTTGGATCAAAAATTAACACTTAAAGTTAAATTTTAAGGCTATTATTAGTTGTCAATTTTTGATTTTCAAACGTCACCAAAAATCATTGTTAACATACAAATTAAAAAACCGTGTATATTTTTGCATGAGGCCACAAATGTTATTTTTATCAAAATCTTTATAAAAAGCAGTCGAAAATGTATCAACAATTTAAACAATACAAATTAAGTGTCAAAATTAACAGATATTTTAAGGTCAATTACATTTAAAAAATGTGTGGCCTTAAAATCTATTTATCAAGGTCAAAGCTGTAAAATTTCGAAAATTATAAGGTTGTTAGATCTAAAATTCATCCTTCTTACCTGGGTAGTCTTTTAGTTTGCATATTGTTTTGTGTGGTGTACCTATATAGGAACAGTTATCTTTTTCAAATTCAAATGTTTGTAAGGAGTGTAATTTGAAACTCGGCAATAATAAAATGTGTATTTTTAGTGGATATTCCTAGACGATAGATAAAAATCGTGGAATTTAAATTTTATGACACGTGTCCACTATTTTGTCTCTTTTATGGGTGTATGCACAAAGATTAGTTCAAATTTTTTGGTACATTGAAATTTTTTTTTTAAATTTAATAATTAAAAAACTATTTTAGATACCAGTTTAAAATTTGTATCATTTTATTATGACTACAAGACATATCTTTCATTAAAATTTTGTTGTTGTAAGTAAGGTCTAAGTCACTTTTTATCGATTTTTTCGTAAAGATTTCACTATTTACGCGTTGCACATTATAGGTCGAAGGAGTCGGCGCACAAAAACCAAATTCGGTGAAAATGTGCACAAGGACCATAATTTGAAGTGATTAGGAGTCTTCCAACCCTACAAGTTTTTTAAAAAAATTCTTTTTCGATTTTTTTTTGAAAATGTTTGAATTTTTTTTTCTCCAAAACTAAGAACAGTTTAACCAAACAAAAAACATCAGTCAATGTGTTAAGG
Organism: Brassicogethes aeneus; assembly: GCA_921294245.1. NCBI lineage: Eukaryota > Metazoa > Arthropoda > Insecta > Coleoptera > Nitidulidae > Brassicogethes > Brassicogethes aeneus. The sequence continues at coordinate 6,939,031 of OV121140.1, forward strand.
AGTGTAATTTAACATACTAAAAAATAAAAACCATCAAAACAAAAGAACAAGGCCGCTTGCCCAAATTATTTATTTTTGATTTAAAAAAATTCCGTTTTTTTGTATATATTTCTTAATTTAATTTTTTTTAAGGATTTTATTATACTTTAAGGTAAATTATGTTATTTTAAAAACGATTTGCGAAAATATATAAAAATATTAAAATGCTTTCTTCTTCTTCTGCGATGTATTTTACAAAATCATTAATAATTCCTAACCTATAATAGTTGGTGACTTGAAATTTGGCAACAATGTGTAGATTTATGGTGCAAACGTCGCCATAAAAAAATATTAAAATCAAAATACAATTGGCAATTTTTTTCAAAAATTAATAAATTTTATTTTTTCACTGTTTTTAGATTTTTTCTATATAATGATATAATTTGTTTTTTGATTAACCAAAGTTGAGTTTTGGACTTTTGGCCAGCCCCAGACCACCTTGCAACCGTTAATTAAAAAAAATATATTTAGAAAAACTTATTATTATTATTATATTATTTCTATTATTAAGTAAAGTTTGGCCCAGCAAATCCTGACTATGTCCATTATTACCTCAAATCTAATTATATTTGTAAAAATATCATAAATTAAACTAAATAACATTGTATTGGACAAAAGAGAGCGATAAATCCACAATTTAAGGTATTTAAAAATTCTTGATATTCGAATTTATTTCGTCCGCGTCGTCTTCAACTTCGATATATTGTTTTTAACTGCCTCACTAATTCACTCTGTGACATTTTTATGTTTAGTTTTTGCTAGAAAGTTTGAAAGGAATTCCTGGAACACTAATTTATTTATTTTTGCTGCTAAAATCATATTAAAATCAACAATAACATCTCCAAGAGTATATTTAGAATACGCAGTGTTTTTATTGTCTTAAAGTCCTGTGATGTCTCAACTTAACTTTTCTGGTCCATTTGAGTTAGACTTAAGGGTTAAAAATTTAACCTGCACTATTTATAAGTTAAGTCAATGAATATCTTGATTTGAAGCCAAAAAAATTGCCGGGGGACTTAAGGGGGACATTGTTTTCTTCATTAATTCTATTACGATTCTAGGGGGTAAAATGCATGTAAAATACTAAAAAATTGTTCTTTTGGCATTTACCACATTTTACAAAATTGGCTTTAACAAACACCCTGTATATTTTTAGAAATATACAGGGACTCCAAGTAAACCTACAGCGTACAGAATTTGTTGTGTCTACAAAGGCTTGTTTACAAAAATATTTGTGCTAATTCGATTTCATAACGTTTTAACTCGTTTTAAAACCGACCAGGGTGGTCAAACATTTTTTATTGGAGTTTACAGGACTGTACTTGGGCAAAATTTGTTAAAAAAGAGTTTAAAAAAATATAAAGCTATAAACGTTAAACTTCTGACTTAAGATCGCAGTAGCCCAATTTTGCAATCTCATCATTAAAATGTTAAAATTCTTAATATTTCAATAATTTTTTAATATAATTAAGGTCACAAGGGTTATTTTTTAACAAAATCTGAATAAATAATAATAATATCAACAATTTAAACATTTTAAATTAAATGTCAAAGTTTAACAGATTTAAAAAATGCATTTGTGATCTTTAAGTTTTATTTCTTAAGGTCACGTTAAATTTTTTACTTAACTTTTAAGGCTGTTGCCAACTTTTGATATTTAAAGGTCACCAAACATGTTTGCAAAGTTATAGAGAAAAATTAAATTATAGGTTTTTGTATAAGGTTTCAAACGTACAAATTTTGAAATTTGTAGCCTTAAAAATCTTTTTCTTAAGGTCACAGCTTTCCAACTTTGCAAATTGTCGTAAAAGTATCAATAATTTTTATATATTTTTTTATTTTTCATTGCAATGTAAAAATTATTACTATCTCAATTATTTTTCTGATATAGGTAATTAAGGCCACAGAGGTTATTTTTTAACAAATTCTTAATAAATATCAATAATTTAAACATTACAAGTTACGTTTCAAAACTTAACATATATTTTAAGGTCATTTTCATTTTTAAAAATACCTTTGTGGCATAAAAATTTATTTAAAGGTCACAGCTGTCAAATTTTAATAATTAAGGCCCTTAGATCTATAATTTACACTCAAACAAAAAATTTTAATTTTAAGGCTATTGTTGTCAATTTTTTATGTCTAAACGTCACCAAAAATGGTTGTTAACATAAAAATTAAAAAAGCGTGGATATTTTTGTATAAGGTTATAAACCTTAAAGTGTTAACATATGTAGCCTTAAAAATCCTTTTCTTAAGGTCACAGCTGTCAAATTGTGCAAACTTAAAAGTATTACAATTTATATATTTTTGTAATCATTATTACAATGTAAATTTTTTAAATTTTTTATTATTTTTTGAAATATAATAAAGGCCACAAATGTTATTTTTTAACAATTTTTTTATATGTAAATTTATTATGCAGTCAAAACTGTATCAACAATTTAAACAATACAAATTAAGAGTCAAAATTGAACAGCTATTTAAAGGTCATTTGCATTTAAAAAAAGATGTCGCCTTAAATTTTTTTTTTCAAAGCTGTCAATTTTAAGGCCACTGTTGTTTAAATTTCACAAAAATGGTTAACATAAAACTTAAAAAATCGTGTATATTTGTGTATGAGGTTATAAACATTATAATGTAGCCTTAAAAAGCCTTTTCTTAAGGTCACAGCTGTTAAATTGTACAACCTTGTCACAAACTGTTATATAATTTCGAATTCATCATTTAATTGTGGCCCCTTAAATTTTATTTAACAAGGTTACAGCTGACAAATCTCGATAACTACAAATAAGGTCGTTGGATCAAAAATTAACACTGAAAAAAGTTAAATTTTAAGGCTATTGTTAAGTTTATTGTTTAAAGGTCATCAAAAACGTTTGTTAAGTTTAACAAAAAAATAAAAAATGTGTAGATTTACACATAAATATAGATAGTATTTAAGGTAATAAACGTTAAAAAATTAACATTTATGGCCTTAAAACAATTAATTAAGGTTATAGAATTAAAATTTTGACAACCTGACCTTAAAGGTTAACAGTAAAGAAATTAAAAAAAAATTAAAGGTCACAGGTTATTTAAAAAAATGCATTTGAAATATAAAATTTAAAAATAAATAATAAATAAAGTTTAACAGGAAAAATTCGCGTGATCTATATTTGACATTTGGGACCTTAAAAATTTTTAAATATATTTATTGTAACAAAACCACTTAAACATTTTTACATTTTTACAATTTTGACTACAAAATTTAAACTAAAAAAATTGTATTCTACTCACATTTTTGGTTGTTCCTTGTACAAAAAACTGGTGACTTGCACATCACTGGGCAGTGTATCGGAATTATACAACTCGTATGTGGGAAAATTGTTTTTGAAATCCTTATTCCTCTTCGATTTGTTTTCGCTATCAGTTACTTTAAAAATAATTAAAACGTGGAGTAGTAAAAATTTGTGTTTCACACTAAAATACATCTGAAATAAATATGAAATTATTATAAGTGATCCCAATAAGGGAATATTTTGTGGTTTGCCTTGTCGTGTGAAAATGCATGTTGGAATTGTGTTACAAATTTTGTAATGCTATATGATTTATTGGTTTGAATTACTTACGATTTTTACTGCGGAAAAGTCGAAAATACCGCACAAATTTTCAGCACCGAATACACGTTACGGTCTTAAGAGACTTGCGTCTCTAAGAGAAGCGCAGTTTCCCCTCCAGCGAGATTTTGCGCCCCACCTCCAGCGACTTGACGAAAAATTTAAACATTATCACGGTGTTTGAAGGCGTAATGCAAGGGTTTGTGAGTGTTAAAAATGAGAAGAGCTGTCAAATGGGCCAAAGAACGTTATAATCAAAGTGCCCGTCCATCAATTCCAACAAATTTTAGCCAAAAGGCCTATAATATAAGGCCGTAAACTTTTTTTACATATTAAATTACCATGCATGGGCGGACCGCCAAATTGTATGCCATTTTTACCTTAAAAATTGAGTTACTAACCTAGGTAAAATAATGTTTTTTTTTATAAAATGGTATTACATTAAATGTAATACCTTGTGACACATATTCTTTTACAAAATATCTTTGAAATTCTCTGTAAATTTTTTTATTGTTTCGACCTTTACTTGATGAAACTCCATGTCACTAATATATAACTGAATAAAAAACAAACACTGTTTTTGAGTTTCACGAATTTATTTAAATTTTATTTGACAATTGTTTCGCTAACACTGAAGATATTTCTGAAGAAGCTACAGTGTTAGCGAAACAATTTAAATAAATTCGTAAAACTCAAAAACAGTGTTTGTTTTTTATGCAGTTATATATATTACTCTGTAAAATTGTTAAATATGTTATAATGGGAACAAATTAAGGACTGCGGAACATTTTATTTTATACAATGCCTTTGAGGTTAGATACATCTGACAGTTGTCAGATTTTATGATAGTATACGAGAGGTAATTTATTAAAAAAAAATATATATAATTTGCTAATATTAGATTTTATTAATAATAATTGTATAGCTTTGGTTTGAAATTTGAACCAAAAAATGTTCAATAACATTTTTTTTTATTTAACTCTAATTAAACGTATTTGAAGTTGGTGGAACGCACAAAAACTGGCGAGGTAAAGGTTAATTTTTTTTTAATCTTTACAGTAAAGAAAGTTTCTTGAAGGAACTAAGAAAATTGCAGGGTTTTTTTCGTATACTATAGTATAATTACAATACCATCATTCTTAAATTACTAAATATTTTTAGTGTAATTTGTTCTACAAAATAACAATATTTGTATTGTAATATTGCGAAACGAATTTTCTTCAGTTCAGTAAAATTGTAAAATATATTTTGTAATTTTCTTAAACTGAGTTGAAATGAATTGTATAGTATAATTTTAAAAACATATTTAGTATTTTTTTGGCAAAATTACAATACCTGTATAGTAATGTGAACAAATTTTTAATAAATATTTCAACAAACGTTTTGTAATTTTCCCAAATTGAGTTGTAATGAATCGTGAAGTTAATTTACAAAACTGAGTTTTATTATTACTATATTTTGGTGCGAATAAACTTCCTAAACATGTTTAGTAAAATTACAATAGAATTTTTAAACAGTGTATAGTCAATTCCATTTTATTTGAAAAATTGACTATCTCAAAAACTGATCTACTTTTCCAACTTTTGACGACATTTTCGGATTCCGCAGACAATTTTACATAGGAATTGACTGTCTGCAAAAGCGGCCTAACTGAAAAAAAATCATGCAGATTTTTCTTGTTATTTTTATTATTATTATTATTTTAACGTGCTTCCAACAGGCACCAGGCCCAATTACAGTAGTACACACTGACACACACATTTTATATTTTTTAATATTTTCTTAACATTAATAGGAATTTTAAAAAAGTAACCTGTGACCTTTAATTTTTTACAAACTTCGACACTGTGAAACATTTAGGTCAAGTTATTAGAATTTTAATTCTGTAACCTAAATAAATTGTTTTTAAGGGCAGTAATGTTCATTCATTTTTTAAAATTGTCAATTTTTTAACGTTTATTACCTTTAAATGTATCTATATTTATGTATAAATGTACAATTTTTTTATTTTCTCGTTAAACGTTTTGATGACCTTTTAACAATAAATTTAACTATAGCCTTAAAATTTAACTTCTTTGAGTTTGAATTTTTGTAGTTGTCGAGATTTGATAAATACAATTTTAAGGCCGCGAAAACACAATGATGAATAAAAAATTATATAACAGTTTGTGATACTTTTAAAACAAGGTTACACAATTTGACAGCTATGACCTTAAAAAAAGGTTTTTTAGGGCAACAATATAACGTTTATAACCTCATACAAAAATATACACGCTTTTTTAATTTTTTTGTTAACAACCATTTTTTGTGTAATTAAAAAACAATGGCCTTAAAATTTAAAATTTTTGTTTGATTTTGAATTTTAGATCTAACGACCTTATATTGACAGCGTTGACCTTAATAAATAAATTTTAACGCCGCACATTTTTTTAAAATGTAAATGACCTTAAAATATCTGATCAATTTTGATATTTAATTTGGATTGTTTGAATTGTTGATACATTTTTGACTGCATAACACATATTACAAATAAAAAATTTGATAAAAAAAACGTATGATATGAAAAAGGAGTATAATTTGAACAGATAAAATTTTTTTCCATGCCTCAAATAATACGAGATTTTTATATGAAAAATCCTAGTAAATTATGGGTAAGAAGCCCTACAACTTTATAAGATCTTAAGCTTCGTACAGACCTAAACATTGAGCCGAACAACAAGCAGAACAACGAACCGAAAGGCAAACAGAACGGCAAATGGCCTTTTTTGATTTCGACGATCCGAACAACAAACGGAACGTTTGTGCTGTTCCCATAATTGCTCGTAGTAAATCTCAGTTAAAGTTTTACTGAAGATGAAAAAAGTGTAGCAGCAGCAGCTTATATATATATATATATATATATATATATATATATATATATATTCATTATTCCAGTGGCGTAGCGACAGTACCGCGAACGCCCGCCAAGCGGGGGGCCCTAACCTCGTAGGGGGCCCGGCCGATACTTGCCCCAAAACATTAAAATACTTATTTCCATCTTACTTATACTAAAAATTGAATAATAATGAATGATTAATTAAAAATATCATAATTTACTAAAATGTAGGTAGGTACTTGATATTATTGGCCTACCATCACAACATAAATGTAAAACATCTAACGGAACCTTTTGATGAATTTTAAAAATCGCGCTTATTTAACAATTGACAGCGGGTTTACGCAGGAACGATTCAGAACTTGGAAACATGCGCCTAACTCTAAACAGATATATACATATATTTAGTTATGCGTATTATTCTGACAGTTCTGAAGCGTTCTCTTTGCGAACCCCTAAAATTTTGACGATTGTGATTCACAAGTTGTTAGTTTGTTTTTGTTTTATATTCGTATTGGTTCAAGTACGTTCTTATTTGTGACTGCTTCTGATTATTTTATTTTTCCACTGTTTTACATGCGTTTCTCGCCGGTCAGCTGTAGTGAGCACAAAGTGGTCTAGTATTTACATGTAAGTATTTCTTTTATTTATTGGTTAGTTTAATATTATAGAGTTTACTGAGTAAATATTATTAACTAAATATACCTATTCAAGTATGCCTGATAAAATAATTATAGTTTAAGGTTATTTTTTTTATGTTAAAAAAATATGTTATTATTTTCTATTATTTTACTTATACAGTGGAGAACCTTATTTTTTTTTAAATTATTTTTTTGTTTCTTTTCGTTTATAAATAATTTAAAAAATCATGTCACCGGATGTATTATTTTTTATTTACAATATAAAACCATGTAAAAAATACCTGAAATCAGGGGACCCAGTAAGGATTTTCGCGGAGGGGCCCGAAATTTGTCGCTACGCCACTGCATTATTCATTATTAAATCAAAAGAAATTTTTTTTGATAAATATCAATTAGATCCAGAGATTTTTCTTCTGTCCACTCCATTTACTTGTGTTGAATTTTAATTATATTAAAATAAACAAACTCACTTAAAGGAGGAGACAAATAAACACTTAAATGAGAACAATTCACTGGTCTGTTCGCCGTTTTGTTTTGACCCGTCCAAACCTCCGAACGCATTTCCTTTGATGTCGAAGGAAAAACCGACAAGTGATGGGAACGGGACGAACGGTCAGGATTCGCGAACATGTTCGCAAACGCGTTCGCAGCCCCGTCCAAATTAGTGTTCTGTTTGCCGTTCGGCTTGTTGTTCGGTTCAATGCTCAAGTCTGTACGAGGCTTTAGCGATCTCAGTTTCGATCTGACTGAATTAATTCGGTTCATAAAAAATAAATCTTACCCTTTAATCTAATTATTCATACCTACCTAATCTTTATTTTTGTTGCTGTTTTTGTCTGTAATACTTTTCTAGTAAATTTAAGTTTCTATTTTTAGTAACCATTCCCAAAACAGTTTTATGCAAAAATGCATCAATGTCAAGCAATTAAAAACATCCAAAGAATATGATCTTCAGAGACATTTTAGTAAAATTAAAAATGTAGTGTAGGTATGGTTTGCATACGGGTCCGTTCCATGGTAAACTAATACTTGGTTATTTGTTACGTAATTTATTTGCGGGTGACTTGACCAGGTGTTCCTTGGTTTCGTTAATCCTTTGGAAGAGAAGTAAGAGATTTAATCGGAAACAAGAGAATACGTAGGAAATCGTACCATTTATGATGCTGTCAGTTTCTATAGGTGACTTAACTGTACTAATCATGAACGGGGATTTTTTTAACGAAAAAGCGTATATATTTTTTATTACAATTGTTACACATTTAATGTCTTAAATTAGCGGATTTCCAATGATTTTATTTGTAAAAATGTGAAAATGAATTCGCATCTTCATTTTTCTGTGAATTCAGTAGTCGGAAGTTGCGAAAGTTTTATCAACTGCCGACTAAAGCCGTCTGCAGCTGCAGCTAATGCCGACTAACTAAGGCTAATCAAATATGGTAGACGAAAGATTTTACTCATTTATTTCTGAAAAACTGCCAAACTAAATTTCAATGTCAGTGAATTTTTTAGTCGGGACTGAAGACTTAGATAAAATTTTGTTATTTATTCGTGAATTTTTTAATGCCGACTAATAAATTTGAATTCGATTGATTTCAGCTTCAATCAAATTGAAAATCAACAGAAAAAAAAGATGATGAATATCGATTTTTTTAATAAACGTTTTCACCGCTAAACTTTTCAATGCAGTAAACATCATCTCAATTACCTACAGAGCTCGAAAACTATGGTCTCTGTTTTCTGAACAATTAATTTTTTCCTGTGTCATCAGATACTTACTATACCGACACCTCGAAAATTTAGAAAACCATCATTTATTAAAAAAAAATAACTTAACCTTTTGAACGAAAGGTCAGCAAACCTATACGGATTAATATGTGTTTTAATTGTGGAAGAAATCTAATTATAAAATCTAATTAAAAAAAAAATATTTAAAAATAAAAATAACATCGAATAACTCTTATACAGGGTGTCCCGAAAATAGTATGCCACATTCTACAAGTGGTTTTTATGGGCAAAAATAGCCCCTGAATAAGGTTTTTATTATTATTATTTATTATTTCGGGACACAAGTATTTTCTTATTATTGATTCATGTTAAATTGAAAAATAAAACAAAATTTTTCTTCTTTGGTCATTGGTTATTTTATTTTTATTTAAAAATGGTGCATTTTATCGATGTTCAACAAGAGTGCCTTTTTTACGTAGAAACAAAGATGTGCATAGAGGAGAAAAATGTTTATTTTTAATTTAACGACAGAAATTCATTCCTTAAAAAAATCTGCTTGTCAAAAAAATGTTTTTACCATAAAAAAATCAGATCAGATATACTGGGTGTTAATAAATTGGGAAAACATAAAAATGCTTAAGGAGAGAAGTATCATTTTTTTTTATTGTTTTTGACCAATTTTATTAAAAATATTGTAAAAAAAATGGTTTATCAAAAAAAAAATCAGACCAAATATACAGGGTGTTAAAAAATTAGGAAAACATAAAATTGCTATTAAAAATAATAATAAAAAAAAATTTAGATGCATTTTATATTTTCTCAATTTACTAAAACCCTGTATATTTGATTTAAATTTTTTTAAGGTGAAAATATTTTTCATAAATTATGAACAAAAATAAAATAATTGCTAATAATTACTAATCTCTTGAAGCATTTTTATGTTTTTCTTATTTATTAAACTTTTTATGGTTAACCTATTTTTTTGACAATAGGTACTTTTTATTTTATCAAAAATAATAAAAAACTATACTTTTCTTCTCAAGCATTTTATGTTTTCCCAATTTATTAACACCCTGTATATCTGATCTGATTTTTTTATGGTAAACACATTTTTTTGACAAGCAGATTTTTTATAAAAAATACCTTTTTTTCGTAAAATTAAAATTAAAGGTTTTCCTCCTCTTGTCAACTCCTTTCAGTACACACTGTATAAACATATACAATAATGCAAGATGAATTACTGAAGGTTGAAAAATTCCCAGATTCTGGTATTTTTTGAAAATTTGGCAACAACGTTAAATAGATAAATATTTGACAACACCGCCTAAATATAAGAATAAATTTGGAAACGTCACAAAAATTGAAAAATTTTCTATTAAAAGGGTTTTGTACGTATTTAAAGATATTTCGCTAATTTTTTTTGGATTTTTTGCCCGATAGATGTCATTTTTAAAAATTTGACGATTTTTTTTAATTGACCATAATTTTTTAAAAATTTATCTTTTTGGAAATTTTTTTGAGGATTTTTCTCAAAAAAGTTTAAGCTTGGTTCCACCATGGGCAAACTGTTTTTTTTTCTTCGATTTTTTACATTTTCGAAAATTTTGAATGTAGTTATAAATAAGGTTTTATCAAAAACCTTATCAGTTCAGAAATGCAGTAGTTTTTGATTTTTTAGCATTCTTATGATAATTAGTTGATAATGGCACCACAGTCCACTAATTTACCGAATATAGGAATAAACTATTTATTCACCAAAAAGAAGAATTACATAAATTGTTTAAATGACAGAACAAATATATAATTATATTGAAAATATTAATAAACAAACTTGTTTTTTTTTATTTTTTCCAAAAGGTAACAAATTTATTATGGAACTTGCTTCTTCTTAAAAATTATCCGCTAAAATTTAATAAAAATTAAATTAAATTAAAAAAATTGAGAAAAATTATCTTAAAAACTAAAAATATGGGTAATTAAACAAAACATTATGACAACACAAGCAAATAATTTTTTTCAATTCGAATTTCAAGATAAAAAAAGTATTTTAATTAAAACGTTAACACACTAAGGCGCCAAAAAGACCATTTAAAAGGTACGCAAAGTGTCGCAGACAGCGCCCTCTACAACCTACATTATTTTTTTAAGAAACTACTGTCCTGAAAAAAACGAATATTGCATTATGTCGGTCTCAGAAATTTGTGATATTATTTTTACAAGCATTTTAGGGACACATTGTGTATATTTATAAATGGCATTCCATGCCAAATTTACCTATAAAATGAGTTTGCATCTGCAATTATAATTTTTAATTAATCTCTCCTCTACCGTTTGTTCGGATGTAGGTAGGCAACCCAGATTACAAATCGATGCTCACTTATTGTCGGCTTTAAAAGTTTAATACAATTTTAAAAATACCTACATCAATAAAAACATATTTAGGGAAGTTTCTTCCATACAATTTTACATACTTTTTAAAGTTCTAGCAAAAAGGGAATAAGGGTAAAATAAAACATGTTTTTGATTTTTTTCACGAAGCTTTATTTAATTTTATTCAACATCATCAAAAACTAAGCCTAACTATATATCAAATATCTATTTTTATATGTACCTACATATTTATATTACAATGTTTCATACACCTCGTACGTTGGCAAGAAAATTTTATAATTTTTTTTTTATAAAATTTTCTTGCTTCTCTATCTATACTCTTGTGTGTTTTGTATACTGTATTATTTCGTTTTTTGGTATACATTTTTTTATATTATTTTTAAATAAATATATTTGGATATTGTTTATTTACCCTGTTGTTTATTTTTAATAAAAAATTTACTTGAAATTATTGAAATAAGGTACGAGGTGCTACTTTTTACTCTTAATAAAACTATTGATTTTTTTTACAAATTGCACCATATAGATAGATTGCAACATCAATTTTTTATACACAAAATGCCAGGGTTTAGTTCCATTTTTTGAAGAATTTCGAAAATTCTTTAATTTTTACAAATCTTAATGCCCAATTCATAATAAAAATTCCAAAAACAACGTATATTGCACATTACACTAACAATAAATTTACAAAAGAAAAATAATAATGAGTATTATTTGGTACTTTTTAATTAATTAATAATCAATTTAATTAAATTAAACAATACCCTGCATATCAACATATATACTTTAAATATTGTCTATTTTGTGCCTGTGTGTTTAAATAATAAAGATAATAAAAAAATAAATAATATATCGAAAAAAATATTCCGTGCTTTACTATAAAAGTGCTCTCGTTATAAAACTAAACAAATTAAATAAGGAACTATAAAAAAATCATACAATTAATAATACTTTATAGGAATGTCTGTTCGTTTGTGGGACATATTTACAACTTAATTTAATACCAGCACCATTTTATTTATCTGTCAAGGAATGCGCATAAACGTCAAAAACGCTTAAATCGCGAAGTAATGTCAGTTTATAGTCAAAAAAACACACAGAAACGTCAAAGTCGACCTTGAAAATGAGCGTCAAGGTCGCGAATGTCAAACTTTGTATTTTTTCACTAAAAACTGTTTTATCATAAAATCAAACAAAAAAAACAAAGGAACTAGAAGCGAAAACTAAAAATTAAGCAAAAATCAAGTGCACAACCATGTTTTTTGAATTTGTACCTACATGTAATAAATAAATAAGAAACAAAAATAGTAAAAGTGTAATATAATAATAATATTAATAAATACGAATAGAAAAACAGACAGTTTTAAAAAGTGGTAACACAAATCTCACTAACTAAAAAAAACTGTCAAAAATCGATCGTTCTCGATTTTTGACAGCTTTCAACTATTATAACCTAACAAACTCAATCGCCCCAACACGGGGCGATTTTTTATCACATTTTAAAAATTCTATTTGTAATTTTATTTAATAATAATAATACTTTGCAAATTACCGCCTAGATTTTAAAAATAAATTATCGAACAAACGAATTTCGATTTTCCATGTACATTGGTGGACCAAAGTATTGCACTGCACGTACACCGACGGACAAAAGTAATGCACAATCGAAATTCGTCGGTTTTTTTGGCTTACATAATTTTTTCCGACTAACAAGCAGCGTGATTTTTTTTATACGAAAAAAATAATACCATTAATTTCTAGTGATGTGTCTTAAAACTTTGTATTGTTTTAGTTTAATATTATTTATTGATTAATAATTTTGAAACTGCAAGTTTGTTTGAACTTTGACAGTACCCTGAAGGAAAAACGCCGAAATTTAGACTGTTTTGGCATTTCAAAACGTCAAATGTGATAATTAAAAGGTCAAACGCCAAATTGACATTGTTGACCTTGTAGATGACTTTTAAGGTCAAATTTCGACGTTTTATTTCGAAAAAACAGTTGCGGGTCTGCCAGACCCAAGAGCAAATAAAAGTCTTATTCATAGTATTTCTAATAAAAAAATTGTAAAAATATATTTTATCATTTAACTAGATTGTTAGATGTAAGCGGTTGATTTACTTGCAGCCAAAATTCTTTTAAAATTTTTGAGAAAGAGAAAATTTTGTACAATGCCCGTATACCTAGTTTTTATTTTGCCTAAAGTTATTTTTTTTACACCGATTTTACACTTATTATGTAAAATTCGTATTATTACACCGAAACTACTAATTTTTTTACCTGTATGATTTAGAATCTTATTATAGATTATACACCAAACATATTTTTTTGTACATATTGATTTATTTATTTAAAATTTTATCCTAAAGGCTTTTTCTTATATTTTGTCCGGTAAATGATGGTGACCGCTTTATTTTTTTCAACATCTCTCAAATTTGCCAAAATGGTGTGAAATCAAATAATAACTATTGTATAAAAATTGTCTTTACTCGTTAGGGTCGGTTTTGAGTTTTTATGCTTCCAGCTTTTATATTAATAAAGAAAAATACCTAAAAATGTAATTTTGTAGAAATAGAGTTTTTCTTATGGGGTCACTTCAAATCTGTCGTCTACAAAACTTGGCCTTATTCTACTGAAGTGTTGATAATTGTTGAACAATTGTATTTTTTATGATTTTTTGTTTATTTAACTTTTATTCGAATTATTTTGTTATTATTTGTTTTTCAATATCGTTTGTACGACTTTTTTGTAACAAAATGCTTTGGTTTGATATTTGTAACGAGAAATTGGAATAAAAAATGAGGTATCAGAAGTGGGATGTTGCAATTTAAAAACATTTTTAGGGTTTTTTTGTATCAATTTAAGACTCTGGGAGCATAAAAATTTAAAAACGACCCTATTCAGGACCATCCTATTACTTATTTATCTGTACTATAGGGTTGTATTTGTGTATGGGATATATAAAAATTGCAGATCTCATGATCAAAAATATATTTATTGTTGAAAACTGTATGTATGTTTCTATAGACTGTATACTGTACAAACTGTATTATCATGTAAAAACTCTAATATCGCAGCAAAGTGAAGTAATGCAAATAATATTTCTAAAACATACCAACATATGATAGATTTCAGAATATTATTTGTATTAGAGGAGTAGTCATTGAACAAAAAACCTTTGTATATAGAATATTCAGTAAAATATTTGGTAAAAATCTGTATATGAGGAACTGTATATAAGTGGTATAGTAAAAAATAAAACTGTTATAATATGTAGTTTTAACCCATGTGGATTATTATAGTTGAGTTGGCAAATTGATAAAAATCAGTCTTATTTGACAGAAAAATTCCAATTAATTATTTACACCGGATTAACCCGCTCACCAATCCATAAAAATTATCAAATTCCGTCGAAAAAGGTGAGCAGTAATAATAATAATAATAATAAATCAGGAAGCACGTTAGCTTAGTCTAATAACAACAAAATCACTTTTTTCAATCATATTTAGCCTTTGTAATATACATTTTCCTATTATATGATTACTTACGAATCCCCCCATGTCTGGACGCCATCTATGTTACATTGCACGTACTAGCGGCGTTTAGCGCGCCATCTATGTTCAGTCCTGCCCGTTCTGTTGAACTAGTTCGCGGCGGTCGTCGAAAGAGGGCGCCGGCGGCCTGAACATGTCATCGCCGTCTTCGATGTCTTTTTTACAGTCATCTTCGGGGTTTGGCTGCTGCGAAAAGTGCTCGCGCGTCTTGTCGCCTTGCGGCAGCAGGTGTATCATGCTCACGGGTATAGGGAAGCCGGTACCAAAGTCGGGGTAAAAATTATGCGCGAACGGGTTGAAAACCGGCGGTTGATTGTGGTCCGAATGCTCCGTACTACTGGGCCTCGTGTTGGGTTGAATCTCATCCCTCTCACTTTTGTTATTGTTGTTGTTATTACCACCTGTCATACCTATAGATTCAAAAAAACAATGTTAATGTTAATGTTAATCGTGCGTTTTTTCAAAATAAATTTACCTAATAAGTCCATGGAAGGGTTTGGCCCGCCTATACAGTCTTTCCTTAATTGTTCCAACTTCAAACTTTTGCCGTACTTTCCCCTCACGTACATTAACAGCGAGTTGTAAGGTATCCCGAATATTCTCGAAGCCTGGCTGGTCGTCATTTTTTTATTCCACACGTGCTGTAAAGCTTCCGTCAATTCGGCGTTCGTCCACGACCTTGGTGGACCCCCTCGTGGTGCAGAATGCTGACCTTTTGGTCTTCCCACTAAAAAAAAATGGACCATGAAGATTTTTGTGTCAAACAACATTTTTGAAGCAAAATAGTGGCTTTAGTTATTATGGGGACCATCAAGAACTGGTAGAAGAAGAATGGCCTCCCAGATCTAGAGATTCAACACCATTAGACTTTTTCTTATGGGGTCACTTCGTATCTGTGGCTTTCAAAACTCAGCCACATTCTATTGACTAAATAAGGTGTTTTGATAATTGTCGAACAATTATTTTTAATATGATTTTTTGTTTATTTAACTTTTATTAGAATTATTTTGTGTTCTCCAGTTTTTCTTTAATGTTTTTACGACTTTATTTGCAACAAAATGCTTTCCTTTAATATTTGTAACGAGAAATTGGAATAAATAATGATGAATCAGAAGTGGGATGTTGCCATTTAAAAACATTTTTTTATCAATTTAAAAGCGCATAAAAATTTAAAAACCCTATTATTATCAGCTACATTCTTTTGACAAAAGTTTTTTGATAATTGTTGAACAATTATTTTTTGTTTATTTAACTTTTATTAAAATTATTTTGCGTTCTCCAGTTTTTCATTAATGTTTTGACGAATTTATTTGCAACAAAATTTAATATTTGTAACAAGAAATTGGAATAAATAATGATGAATCAGAAGTGGGATATTGCCATTTCAAAACATTTTAAGGGATTTTTTTATCAATTTAAAAGCGCATACAAATTTTAAAACAACCCTATTACATATTTATCTGTACCGTATTGTGCGAATGTGAATATAATATATATCTAAATTATTTTAATTTAACACTGCTGTGACAATTTTGCCGGTTATTGCGACTAATTTACACTAGGACAAAAAGGTAACCCTTCTAGACTGGCATGTAAACTCACCGGACATTAATCCTATTGAGAATTTGTGGGCTATATGCAAGGAGAGGTTTCTAAAAATGAATTCTACAACAAAAACTAAGATGATTGAGGTATCGTTTCGAGATTTTAGAAAATTGTAAAACATTAATTAATTCTATGCCAAAACAAGTTAAAGCTTTAATAAAGGCAAACATTTTTTATTTCAATAAATAATATTTAACGTAAATCTATTTGTGTTCACATTAATTCACACGATACTGTACTATAGTGTATGATTTATAATCTTATTATAGATTATACACCAAACATATTTTTTTGTACATATTGATTTTTTTTATTTAAAATTTTATTCTAAAGGTTTTTTTCTTACATTGTGTCTGGTAATTGATGGTGGCCGCTTTATTTTTTTCAACATATCTCAAATTTGCCAAAATGGTGTGAAATCAAATATTAATTATTGTATAAAAATTGTATCAACTCATTAGGGTTATTTTTGAATTTTTATGCTCCCAGCTTTTATATTAATAAAAAAAATACCTAAAAATATAATCTCTCTATAATAGTTCCGCAAGTGCAGAAGTTCTGCATTTTTGTCGCATCCGCTTCTGCATCTGGTTCCGTATTTTTATATAATAAAATTCTGGAAATTTTGAAGAAATTAAAACTTTTGTTAATATCAAAAATCTTATAACATGTTGACAAAAACTAATATTTTGGTGAAGAATTGAACGCTCTACAAAAAAGAGAGGGAGGAAATAGTTTAGGATGAAAATGTATAACATTTTCAGCAAGACCTCATCATGTGGTACTGGATCAGAATTATCCAGAATAGTGGACTTTTTCTTATGAAGTCACATCAAATCTGTGATCTACAAAACTCAGCCTTATTCTAATGGAGATCAGTGACAAATAATAGTTCAAGAATGCCTAGCAATTTCACGAAAAACATTTCAAAATGCCCTCGTATATCTAAATGGAACAAGTCGTAGTTAACTTACTACGATTAAACTTACAAAATACGTATTTGTATTAACACACGGGGCAATTTTCCAATCAATATAGGCAATAAAAAGACATCTCAATTCACTGGACTATTAACCTATAATTTATCAAACTACATGTATTGTAGGTAATAAAATAGAAGGATACAACACGATATTACAGCCTAGTGAATTATATATCAAATTGTACTCACTTTTCTTTTTGGCGTACATCTGGGGGTCGGGTGTGGTACGGGGGTCAGTCATGTCGAAGAGGGGGTTCCTGCAACCGTCCAAACCTGGCGGGAACAGGCCCAAATGAGAGTCGAGACCGAAAACTGGAAAAAACGAGGCTTGGTCAGTTTTTGCCCGGAAGTCGTCCTCGCGCGGCTTACATTTGCTATGAGGCGGGGTCATGGCAAGAGCTGACACGCTGGGCATCGGCGGAAACGGAAGCGGCGAATGACTCTCGATCTCCTGCTTCATCAAGCTCTGGTGGCTCATAGAGAACTCCTTGTGGTGTCCAAAGTCCATGTCCGGGGATTGAGCCGGTTCGGGGGATCTGCTTTTCACTTCCTCCTTGATTTTCTGCTGGGGTTGTTGGTCTTCCTTGGGCGTTTTCTTCATGCATAAATTCTCGGCGGTTTCTTCCACGTTCGCTTCTTTTTGGAGGGATACTGATAAGTCCTGGGCCCCGCATAATTCTCCCGACCTGCGTCTAGGTCTGGCTTGCTTGCGGCGCGGCAGAGGCGAGTGGCATTCCCTTGCTGGAGGTATGGTTTCGGGGAAGGACAGCCTGGACATGTGCGGTAGCTTCACCGGAGGTTCGTAGCTGTTGTTCGACGGTACCGGCGAGAACGGGGAGGTTCTATCCCCCCCGGAGGTTCTAACCGTAACCCCCGAAGATGTGAACCTGCTGCTTTGAAAGTAGTTCCTGTCGTAGTCGTTTGGCGAAGCACTGGGGGTTGGCGTTTGGTTGATGATGGAGGATTCTTTGTCCACGCCGAAGGGATCTTGATTCGCCAAACCTCTCACTTGCAGGCTCTCGGCCGCCTTGATGAGGCTCTGCAGTTGCTCTTGTATGACGCTGATCTCTCCCTTGTACATGAAATCGACTATCGCTTGCACTTCCCAGCCATTGAAGTCCTTCAGGACTATCACTGGGTGTTTACAGGGGTTCTCCGAGAATATCCTCTGGAAAAAAGGCGAGCAAGCGCTCAGGACCACCTTGTGGGCCCTTACGGAGGTTTCCGCGCAAACTAGCGTCACGTCTACCAGAGTTTCCGCTTGCAGTAGGGCATCAAAAGCCGCCAAAATGTGGGTCTGATGATTATTCCACCTCAGGGAGTAATGCGATTGAGTCATTTTTATATACTTATAATCCTTTGATTGTATCACGCTGTCATTTCATAATTTTGAATTTCTGTAATACAAAGTTTCACGTCAGTAAAACACGGCAGTAAGAATGTCAGGGGGTGGTTCGCCCTTATATGTGAACTCGCAAATCATGTAAAACAATTAAAGTGAAATAAACTCATACAATAGTCACGCATATGTGGATCGCATGCAAGGAAATTTGTGATGTGCGTGTGTATAAAACGAAAAGGTAAAAGATAATGACTGTTTCTTACGTTGTAGAACATTTTTCTTACCCCTACGACACGATATGTTAGAAACGTACAAAATTCTAATGAGGTTTTACGGTACGAAAATGAAAATTTAAAACATGTATGGTGGAGTATGAAATATTCCCCCTATGTCTTTGATTATAAAAGAGGGTAAAATTTTAAGTACTTACAATTTTATCAACACATTCAACACTATACTAAGAATTACTATGAAGTTCACCATCTAATATATCTTCACAATAGGTATAAGTAGAGGTATATTTATTTTAATGCATTCAATGTATTCTACCTCTGTATATTTTACCTCATATAACGTAAAATTGACAAAATAAGAGTGTTATCAAGAAAACATGAACTCTATTATCGTAAAATTAAATCAGGTATAGTTGTAAACTATAGAGGCAAAAGTTTGTTTTATCAATTGATCTGATGTAATAAAAATATTATGTTAAAATTTATAATACAATATTATCGCGATAAAAGAACTTGTTAATGGCATTTCTTTTAAAATGATTTTATATAACTTTATATTTATCATTTAATAATACTGTAATGAAATTGACTTGTTTATGGAGTTTTACAAGTTTACAGACGTGACAATATTTACGCGATTTTCTTAACTTATTCAGATTTTAATTGACTTAATTTCCTATAATGACGATTTTAAAAATGTCTTTGGAAACTTTGTTTAACTTTAACTAAAGCAATTTTTAAGATTTTCACAAGATCTTTTTAAGATCTTGTGATTGTTTTGAAATTTGCAACGATTAAAAAACGTCATTTAAACTTTACTTTACATCAAAATAATGTAAATCTTAGTAACCTGAATAAATTTCATATTAATTGTTTTAAAATTGTAAAAATTACTGCATTAAAAACGTTTTTTTTAAATCAACTTATTTTTTATTGCAATAAAAAATAAGTTGATTTTAAAAAACGTTTTCAATGCAGTAATTTTTACAATTTTAAAACAATTAATATGAAATTTATTCAAGTTACTAAGATTTACATTATTTTGATGACATTTTAGTCTGTTAATTCCTTAAAAACCTTTTTTAAAATGAACTTATTTTTTATAGCAATTTGCAATAAAAAATAAGTTGATTTAAAAAAACGTTTTTAATGCAGTAATTTTTAGGATTTTAAAACAATTAATTAGAAATTTATTCAGGTTACTAAGATTTACATTATTTTAGTCTGTTAATTCCTTAAGGTATTTTACCATACAAACTAATTGAAATACAGTGGTAATGATAGTGTTGAGAAAATTTTTCAACTTTGATAATCCTCGGCCTGACAAGCTTAATCGTAATTACTCACCCCGTGAGGTTTTAACTAAGTTTAACAATTTGATCGTGGTTTTTCTGATTGAGGTATTTTTGCAATGACAAGATAGGACGTTTGGCGGGAAATGATAGTTGAAGATCAGCACGTGAATTGAAGCGCGCGCCTCTCCTTATTGTTATTGCAGAAACACATGTTCGGTGGTAACACAACAAACAAACACAAGACGTAAAAATAAAACTTTTTTAGCGGACGAGCCGCGAGCACTGAGATCACATATCGGGGGCGAGTGTGGCACTGACATATCACACATGTGTGGAGGATGTGTGTAAAGGCTTTGGAGCAGAGTAGGGGTGGTTGAGTTCGCGCACCTTTAAAGTCGAGAAGTTGCGTGGCGGAGTCTCTGGCTGAGGAGATGTTGACGACCGGGTTAAGTGTCCGACTGAATTCAAAAATATGCGGAGTCGAAATGGACGGCATAATTCCCGGATCCCCGTTAATGAATCCGATTAGACAAAGCCTGCGAACGGAGGAGGACGCAAGCGCTCGCCTCCCCTCAAACTAAGAATCCCCCCCGCTTCGCGTCGCGTCTTACTGTTTTACCCTTAGATATAAATTAAGGGGCGTCCTGCACTTAGAATCACACACTACCCCCACCCTGACGGGCCAGCCGACCACTAATTACTCTAAAAAAGGACGCCGCTACCTGCTACTCTCTCCGTCCGTTTTGCATAAATGCATCCAGAAATCATCCGGCTTTCTTTTCCAACGACGCCCTTCTTTTCACCCTTCATACACAATCTTTCTTGCTCTTCTTATTCCCTTTTTCTTATTTTGTTTCGTCTCTAAACAAAATTCAACCCCTTCCTCCTCCTCTCCTCCTCCTTCTTCCTTCTCCGCCAAGTTACTCATTACAATTCCATCTTACGTAGTCGCGACTACCTTTCCCACCATTCCTACTAATTTATTTCTTGTTTTTCTTTTATCGACATACCTAACTGTCTATAACCAGGATTTTTTTCACTCGATTTATGCCAAATTTTCACTCTTTATGTCGCCGCATAACAAAACCGACTTTGGATAACAGTTTTTACGATTTTGACAAATTGGCGCCCACCGTTGCAAACTTAGTGCCACCGAAACGCGATTTAAATAAACATTGTTTCCACGACAGTTTTTAAATACACATTAATGACGCTTTAGTAACGGGCTGAAGTTAGTTTTAAGTTTGACGTAAAACTTTTTTAAAGTTATTTACCTAATAAGTTTTATTTATGTTATTTTTACCTATTTTATTAACCCTTAAGTTTTAACAATATAAAGTATTAAGAGGGACGTAATTGCTACGAAAGAAAATTACTTATAAGTGTATTTCACCTAAAGGAAAATTTAACGGTAATTTTAACGTCAGAATTTTTACTTAATGGTAAATTTTACTCATAAGTCGAAATTTTACGATATTAAGACCACTTTGTAACCGTAAATAATTCCTATTCGCCTGGTATTTTTCAGGGTTATTAGTGGTAATAAATACTATTAATATTGACTAAACAAGGAAAACTAAGCTCAAAGTGAAAAATAAAACTTTAAGGGTCAGGTCGCTATAATGAGTTTTTAAGGTGGCATTCATTACTTATCTAAACGTTTATATAATATTTTTTCATAAATATTTTTCTAAAATATACCTAATAAGGAAAGTTTTAGTTATTAAAAAATGATAAAAAACTAAATGATTTTTAAAAGATTTTATAAAATTTTGTAGGTTTTAAGTTTTGTTAAATTTTTACCCAAGCAAACAGTTATTTTTACGTTAATTGGTTGTATTTAAATTGTTTTTATTACGTTATTCTCTTAGTAGATCAAAAAGGTTATTATGTAGGTAAATAACGAAATAAACCATACCCCAAATTTGGTAATTTTTCGCATCTATACCGTTATAAAACCGTTTTGGTTAACCGTAAAAAATACTTTAAAGTTGACTTAGTAGTAAATTTGTAGTTATTTAAACTTAAAATGCTGCTTCTATGTCAATTGTTAGTCTATTTTCAAGGGATAAATTTTGATTTACACAGAAAAATTTGAGATTAAACTCCGGTAGATTCCCAAGTTAGAAATTCTAACGGGAATTCCAATAAATACAACTGTCACTTTTTCTACCTTTAACATTTCCCGTGTAAGAATTTTGAATGCTTAAAAAAATCAAAGGATTATTAATTTTTTTAAGTTATTTTTATAATTTTTATAATAATTGTTAAGTTTAATTAAAATAATAACGGGCAATGCTAATGGTGAAAATTACGTCAAAAATGTTTATTGGGATGGTTACTTTATTTTCGTATAGATTTTGCTTTATACCAATATTAAAATTAAATTATTTTTAGATAATATTAAGTATTTTTCGTAGAAAACACTTATTTAATTCAATAACATTAGTGACAAAAATGGCATTTATCAAACTTGATACATAATATACTATTAAAACATACACTAATAAAAATTCATACAAGAAATTTAAGTCTTAAAATTATTTTTGCAAAATTTGCATTTAATGTCAAATCTGTGAAAATCATTCATTCATTCATTATACTGACGGGCCAAAACAAATGCATCTGAAACGCTTGAACGAGACATTTTCTGGTGGCCAGCGCGGTCCTAATTGGTTATTTTATAAAGTTATTCGTTTTGGAATTTGCAAAAATTAAATTACATCAAAATAATGTAAATCTAAGTAACCTCAATAAATTTCACATCAATTGTTTTAAAATTGTAAAATTACTGCATTAAAAACGTTTTTTAAAATCAACTTTTTTTTTAATGCAAATACTACTCCTTAAGAGTTATTGTTTTATTTTTGTACAAAAATAAAATTGTATCTACTCTTACATTGAAGTAAGCGACAGTGGCTTTTGGGCTTTTTAGTCACGGGCCGAAATAAGCTTTATTATAAATTGGAAAAAAGTGAGGTTAAACCCCGCTTAAATACAGTTGTCAGAATCTGATAACTGATATCAAATTTTTAACCAATAAAATACCAAAGTATTTCATTATCTCTCAGGTTGTAAATATAATTTAGACCAACCAGGTGAAGTTTTTTACATCCTTGTCTGTAAAAATCGCATTTTTATGATTTTGAAAAATTTTCCTTCCAAGCCTCCTTCCTTACAAAACGCGATTTTAATTTTTTCAATTTAAAAGGTGTAGTTATTACAAAAAAATTGTTATAAAATGCACGAAAACAGTTTACTTAACAAAAAGAACTAACATTTTTTCCACATAAACTATTCCCATTAAAACCGCTGAACCATTTCTTGCACAAACATTTTTTGTTTTTCTGACAACACACAAATTCCTGAAACGTTTTACGCGAATTTTCCCTTCAATCTTGCACCCTTTATACCTGAAATTCTTCGAAAGAAAACGAAAGTCATGCATAGATAATAAAAAACATCATAAAAATTAAGATCCTACCCTCCGATACCGTACCTAGAGGTTTATAGTGTTGTTGTTATGGTGGTATGATTGGTTTTAGTGAGAAATGTTAATTGCTTTCATTAAAGTAGGCGTTTTAATGGTATTTTAATACAATTATAAGGTTTTTAAATAATTTTGATTTTTCTATTAGTTGATTTACAAAATTGACATTTTATAAACAAAAATTGTTATTTTATAGAAAATGACATAATTTAATTAATATATGTTAGGCGCAATACCAGAATTCGGGCACGCGCGCGGAATTGTGTTTAGTACCTAATAAATAATAATAATAATAATAATAATAACATAAAATATATACTAAAGGGGTCTTGTTTATAAAATAAAAATAAGAGTTTTGGTATTTTGAAATTTTGGAAATAACTATATATATGATGAGCATAATTTTTAAGGTTTATTTATTAATAGTAGCGAGATTGTAATAATATTTGGAAACAGACTTGTTTGCAATGAAACTAATAATTTTTTGACAATACATTGATTTATGTCGTTTCTCTATGAAATGGCAAAGGAATGCCATGATTTGTGATATTTTTTTAGTCAAAAATAGAGAAAATGGATAAAATCTTATAAATGCAAAAAAAAACTTGTTTTCAATGGTAAACCATGAAAATTTCATTAAAATCCTAATAAAACTGTAGAAGATACAGAGTTTAATTCTTACAAGTCAAAATTTTGGAATTCGCAAATTCTTTTACTTTAAAGCTTAATAACTCCTTTAATATGGGACCGATTTTGATAAATTTAAGGGTGTACTAATAAAAACACGCTTATTAAATTGCGACTAATAATTTTTCGACAAAACATTCACTTATGTTGTTTCTCCATGGAATGGCAAAGAAATGCCATGATTTGTGATATTTTCTATTCAAATAGTCAAAAATAGACAAAATGGATAAAAACTAATAAATGCAATAAAAAAGCTTGTTTTTAATGGTAAACATAAAAATTTCATTACAATCGTAATAAAACTGTAGGAGAAACAAAGTTTAATTCTTACAAGTCAAAAGTTTGGAATTCGCACATTCTTTTACTTTAAAGCTTAATGACTCCTTTAATAGTGGACCGATTTTGATAAAATTTTAAGGGTATACTAATAAAAACACGCTTATTAAATTGCAACTAATAATTTTTCAACAAAACATTCACTTATGTTGTTTCTCCATGGAATGGCAAAGAAATGCCATGATTTGTGATATTTTCTATGCAAACAGTCAAAAATAGAGAAAATGGATAAAATCTAATAAATGAAATAAAAAAGCTTGTTTTTAATGATATACTGAAAATTTCATTAAAATCGTAATAAAACCGTAGAAGATACAAAGTTTAATTCTTACAAGTCAAAATTTTGGAATTCGCAAATTCTTTTACTTTAAAGCTTAATAACTCCTTTAATAGGGGACCGATTTTGATAAAATTTTCAGGGTATACTAATAAAAACACGCTTAATAAATTGCGACTAATAGTTTTTCGACAAAACATTCACTTATGTTGTTTCTCCATGGAATGGCAAAGAAATGTCATTATTTGTGATATTTTCTATGCAAATAGTCAAAAATCGTAATAAAACTGTAGGTGATACAAAGATTAATTCTTACAAGTCAAAATTTTGGAATTCGCAAATTCTTTTACTTTAATGCTTAATAACTCCTTTAATAGGGGACCGATTTTGATAAAATTTTAAGGCTATACTAATAAAAACACGCTTATTAAATTGCGACTAATAGTTTTTCGACAAAACATTCACTTATGTTGTTTCTCCATGGAATGGCAAAGAAATGCCATGATTTGTGATATTTTCTATGCAAATAGTCAAAAATAGACAAAATTGATAAAAACTAATAAATGCAATAAAAAAGCTTGTTTTCAATGGTAAACCATAAAAATTTCATTAAAATCGTAATAAAACCGTAGAAGATAGAAAGTTTAATTCTTACAAGTCAAAATTTTGAAATTCGCAAATTCTTTTACTTTAAAGCTTAATAAATCCTTTAATAGGGGGCCGATTTTGATTAAATTTTAAGGGTATATTAATAAAGACACGTTCATTAAATTGCGACTAATAGTTTTTCGACAAAACATTCACTTATGTTGTTTCTCCATGGAATGACAAAGAAATGCCATGATTTGTGATATTTTCTATGCAAATAGTCAAAAATAGAGAAAATGGATGAAATCTTATAATTGCAATAAAAAGCTTGTTTTCAATGGTAAACCATGAAAATTTCATTAAAATCGTAGAAGATACAAAGTTTAATTCTTACAGGTCAAAATTTTGGAATTCGCAAATTTCGCAAATTCTTTTACTTTAAAGTTTAATAACTCCTTTAATAGGGGACCGATTTTGATAAAATTTTAAGGGTATACTTACAAAAACACGCTTATTAAATTGCGACTAATAGTGTTTCGACAAAACATTGACTTGTGTTGTTTCTCCATTGAATGGCAAAGAAATGTCATGATTTGTGATATTTTCTATTCAAATAGTCAAAAATAGAGAAAATGGATGAAATCTTATAAATGCAATAAAAAAGCTTGTTTTTAATGACAAACTGAAAATTTCATTAAAATCGTAATAAAACCGTAGAAGATACAAAGTTTAATTCTTACAAGTCAAAATTTTGTAATTCGCAAATTCTTTTACTTTAAAGCTTAATAACTCCTTTAATAGGGGACCGATTTTGATAAAATTTTAAGAGTATACTAATAAAAACACGCTTATTAAATTGCGACTAATAGTTTTTCGACAAAACATTCACTTATGTTGTTTCTCCATGGAATGGCAAAGACATGCCATGATTTGTTGCTATAAAACTGTAAAAGTTTGATAGCTTTTGGTAAAAGTAAACTTTTTGCAAAAATACAAACTTCCTTAAACTAACCCAACATTCTAACTAACTTACAGTGCAAAGTTATATCCTTTAATCACAAACTGCTCAAAACTGCACAAAAACACTTCAAACGTCACACGATGGATGATAAACAAAAACGAATCGCGCTGCGAGATGGTACGGCACGTTCGCATGGGTACCACTGCGGGTTCTTCGAGTGACTAAGGTGGCAATAAAGTAGGAGAGGAGCTCCGGACAGATTTGCCTGCCCCACCAAGATTTCCCGAGATGGTGCTCGGTGAGTTACTGGCGTTAGATTTGATGGAGAAGTGGTCGGATTTTTCACGTTATTAGTTTGCTAGAAGAGTGGGACCGATTAGTAGAAACGCCCATAGAAATGTTCTAATCGTATTAGTGGAGTGCGATTTGGTCTATAAGTGGAAAGAAGAGTTTATCGGGACTCAGGCGATGGGGAAAACCAATAGCTTAATATGTAAGACATTGAGAAGATTTTAAGAATTTTGGAAATTGAAACTTGGTTTTGAAGTACAATTTAATAAATACTAGGTACTATGCTCCACACCTCAAAGTCCCACCACGTGACCACGTACGGAACGCAATCTTTTAAAAATTTGGCATTTAAGGCTTTTCAGGTTATGTATCTGTCAAAGTATAGTCAACGAAAGAAATAATATTATGTTTAGGCGTTAAAAATGTATAAATCTTTATAACATTACAATAACAATGGATGGTTTAAGAATTTAAGAATGCCAAATAAGTAATATTTTTGTGCATTTGGTCCAAATATCTGGTTTTTTCCATAAAATAATTTTAACTAAACAGCATTTATTTAAAAAATCTAGCTTCTCTATTATGGAATAAGAATATCTGTATTAAAGGTAGGTTAATATATTATAACAAAAATATCATCCAATTTTGTAATTTTAAGGTAAGAAAAAATTAGTTTGACCAAAATAAATAAGTATTATGGATTATTTGAAAGACTGTTTAATATGGTATTTAAAAATGTGGTAGTTTTTCTTATCCAGCTTAAAGTGTACCTACATAAAGTTTTGTCAATACAAATAGTTAAAAAGCTTCGACTGAATTTGAGCTACATCGAAAAATCATTATAACTTTAATATTTTAATAAATCACATGTCATGGGAGTATTAAATATTTTCACATTGCAAGTTTCTCTAAAAATTGTTTGTTTTCTTATAATCTAACTTAAAGTAGGTATGCCGAGAGGTATACAAGTTTGGTCGTTAGAAGTTTAAAAGCTTCAATTTAATTTAATCCATATTCAACAATTATTTAGTATAGGGTCAGAATTTCTCAAACGGGCCACCTGAATTAGGTCAAAATTAGTTTTTGTTTGTAGATACATTTTTTTGATAGTATTTTACATCACTAACACAAATCCTAAAGGATTTTGTAAAAAAAAATTTTTCAATTGACATATTCATGATATTAAAAGTCAAAGTTTTTAATAATTAAAAAATAAAAAAATTCATTATGGCTGAACTAATTATCCGATTCCAACGATATAACTAGCGTTGGAATCTTGTTTTGACATAGATTCTTTGTTATTTTTTTCAATTGTCCTATTTTCATTTAGGTCGATTTTTTTTTGTTTTTTTTATACCAAATTCGGAAATAATTGCCTTCTGCGCCAGCTATCGACTCGAGAAAAAAAACACATATACTCCAATCATTTCTCGAAATTATGCTGCTGAGAAAAAAAATGGCCCGCAGGTTGACAAAAAGTTATTCGTCCTTTTGTGGCCGCGCGCGGTGTCAGCTCACGCTCCGAACCGTGTACGCTGTACGCGCTTGTGACGCGACGTCTTACGGTGGTCTGGAACCTGCGGGCCATTTTTTTTCTCAGCAGCATAATTTCGAAAAATGATTGGAGTATATGTGTTTTTTTTTTCGAGTCGATAGCTGGCGCAGAAGCCAATTATTTCCGAATTTGTTATAAAAAAAACAAAAAAAAATCGACCTAAATGAAAATTGTACAATTGAAAAAAATAACAAAGAATCTATGTCAAAACAAGATTCCAACGCTAGTTAAATCGTTGGAATCGGATAATTAGTTTAGCCATAATGATTTTTTTTTATTTTTTAATTACTAAAAACTTTTACTTTTAATATCATGAATATGTCAATTGAAAATTTTTTTTTTACAAAATCCTTTAGGATTTGTGTTAGTGATGTAAAATACTATCGAAAAAATGTATCTACAATCAAAAACTAATTTTGACCAAATTCAGGTGGCCCGTTTGAGAAATTCTGACCCTATACCTATATTTATTTATGACCATATTAACACACTATTCCAAATAATCCACTTATTTATTTTGGTCAAAATAGATTTTTCTAACCTTAAAATACAAAATTAGGTATATGATATTTTTTGTTCTAATACATTAACCTACCTTTGATACAGATATTCTTATTTCATAATAGAGAAGTTGGATTTTTTTAAATAAATGCTTTTTAGTTAAAACTATTTTATGGAGAAATGTAGACCCAATGCACAAAAATATCACTTATATTGCACCTTACACTGGAATTTCATTAAATGCAGTATTTATATTCCTAAATTCTTAAACCAACCATTGTTTATTGTGATACTATAAAGATTTATTAACTTTTAACGCTTAAACATAAGCGGTAACACTAAATATTATTTCTTTTATTGACTATACTTTGACAGATACATATCAGGAACTAAAAATTATGTTCCATCTTTAATTTGACATTTTAAATTAGTGACATTTTATGCGGAACGCAGTCTTTTAAAAACTTGGCATTTAAAGCATTTAAGGTTATGTACCTGTCAAAGTATACCCAAGTGGCACAACTGGTTAAATTATCGTTAAATTAACGTTATTTTAATGTTTTAATTATGGTTAAATTAACGATATGCACTGAGAGAAATCATACTATTGTAATAAACAAATCATATATTTGGTAGTTTTCAGTTATAATTAAAACATATTGTTTCTGAATAACAAATATTTGTTTATTATTTCAATACGGCAAAATTAATATATTTTTATTTAATATGCCAATTGTTTTATTGAGTTTGATTTTTTTTTTCTTTTAGTTCCACCCTTACTTCTTAAGAAGTCCCATAAGCTAACTGAATGGCTTGTGCGGGTTAGGGGTAGGAACGGACCGCGGGCTTAAAGTCCCCTCCGAAGGACTAATACACAATAGGACAAACACAAATAAACAGCCATACCCCTGGTGGGATTCGAACCCACGACCTCCGGCTTGTAGTCAGCATGCACTAACCACTAGACCACCGTCGGCGATTAAAAGAAATAAATATTTATTTATAAAAACCAAATGGATTAATAAATTTAAAACATAGATATATCTATTAATTAAAAATAAATCAAATTTTTTAATAAATAAATATATTTTGTCAAACTTCCATAAAACAAATAATAAAATTTTAATTAATAAATAATGCATTTGTAAGAAATACATGTTTAGTGTTAAATATGTTTTCTTTATTAAATGTTACACGTTTTGTTTACAATAAAGCTGTGTTAAGTAAAAAATAATAAATAATTTTTTTATTAATAAATATGTTTTGCAAAATTTGCCCTACGTTATTTACTTATTTCGCGCCCTCGCGTAAGCATCATCAGTTTTAGTTTTATGTTGTGAAGTAGTGAAGTACCTGTAAAAATGGATTTAAAGTTGTGTCCAATTGTAAAGGTAATTTATAACAGTTTTTTCTTCTATAAAATGTTAACAATGATTTTAATAAATGAAAAGCTTTATGACGGAATATTTACCATCAGGTTGCTACTTCTAAAGTAGCAACTAAAATGTGATTTTAAATGCATCATTGCAATGATTACATTCTGTTGTGATATTCTTAGTTAAAGAGATCTTCGCTATATATATTTTTTTGTTTATATCCAAATTTTTATTTTAGAATAGAAGAGGCGTCGGTTGTTTTTTCGTAAGTAATATCATAAGGGCATTTAATTTTTCCGAAAAGAATCGAAAAAACACGTTGCTAAGTAATATTTTAACAAAAAGCATGACTGCTGGTGGCAACAAAAATCCGAGTCGAAGAGGAGGATTTTTGCACCTGCACGAATGCATTTTGTTAAAAAATATTACTTAGCATTGTGTTTTTTCGATTTTTTTCACAGGAAAAATTAGATGCCCGAATGGTATTTAACAAGACTATTTCATGAGTAACAGTTAACAATTAAAATATAAATTGCAATTTTTGGTGACAACAGCTGTCAAGTTTTGCCGCGGGTAAACTCGAATAAACTGCTGACAGGTGCTGTCACACAGTTTTTTCACCTAGAAACCATTTGTAATTCAAAATTGCGCGTTTGTGATTGGTGGATATTAAGACGAGGGAAATAGTCAACAGAAGACCTGCTGTTTACAATAAATGAGGATGGCCAACCAGTGTTGTCCAAACGTTAATTAGCAATATCGACACTTTAAACGAAACAACTTGAATAGTCATTTTGTACAAAATCAAATGACCGATCTTAAAGACAGGAAACACAAATAACATTGGCGTATTTAGAAGAACAACTATAGATTACAAATATTGAAACATTTTTTATTATTTAAAATTTGTTATTTATTAATAAATTTATTCTTTTGTGTAAAAAACAAACTGTTACAATAAATAAATATTCAATTTTTATTGCTTTAAATTTGTTTATTATTAACAAAGGTTTTATTTTTATGCAATATAGTATAAATTTGTTTTAAATAAATAAATTTTTTACTTTTAATAAATGTATTTTAATTAACAAACGCTTTATTACATTTAAATGGGATGTTTATTAACCCTATATGCAATAAAGCATTTATTAAATATAAATAAAACTGCTTTATAAAAAATAAACTGTTTTCTCAGTGTGTAATTTAAATTTAACTTTTTGGTTAATTTACCTTTTGGTTAAAAATAAGTTACTAATTGGTAGTTTTTGGTTTATTTTGCCATTTTTAACTACTTTTTAACTCTAAAGTCAACTTAAGTTAAAATAAAAATAATAGTATATAGTATATCTAATGTCATAAGACGTCATTTTGTCGCACGAGGACAATTTATAAAACGAGCGACGAAGGAGAAAAATGTTAATGGTTGAATTACAACCAATTTGTTATAAAACAAGTTTCAAAAACGTTATTTTACTTAGATTTTGGTCAAATTACTTAGAATGCTGGTTACTTAATATCTGTTTTTTTCTTAAAATGGTTTAAACGGTATTTATTGAAAAAGCCAAACTGTATCAGAAAAAGAATATCCGATCACTTAGTGTCATGCATGACACTTTCCATGGAAACATGTACGATTTAAAAGTGGAAGTATAAAAAAAGTCTTACAAAAAACAGCAAAAACTTTCAATATTTCCAATATATAAAAACCAATCACTTAGTTAATTTAAAAATCCTTAAAACATATCAAACTAACAGCTCACGGGAGAGCGAAAAAGCTCAGACAAATGCTGTTTATTCGAAAAGAAACGCTATCCGTAAGTGCCGCCATATATTTGCGGCGGCTGGATACGTGGGGCCGGTTTTTGCCGCCACGCTGGCCGCCAACACGTTGCGGCGAGTGCGAAAGTTTCGCTCGAAAATTGGTGCCGATATTTCAAGTCGTTTTTCAACCACAAGGGTGGTGTAATTGATATTTTTATTTATAAAATTTTGAGGATTTCCTTTGCTGAACATGCACTAGAAATTTGGTGCGATTAGCTTAGCCGCACCGTGAGTTATAGGCTTCATAACTCACTGCAACGATGTGACATGATATTTTTGTTGAAACTTGTTGTCAAAGGCAGCTTTTCGAGGAAAAACTACCTGGGGTGGTATGACTCATTACTACCCGAAATTTAAAATTTTCGTGTATATAATCCATCTGGTGTTATAAATTATTAAGTGGATTTAACTTTTAATATTACGAGCTTTTTAAAGTAAGTACATAGTAATTTCATAGGAGGAAGCTTTAAATTATAATGAAATAACAAAAACTTATATTGATTAAAGGGATAGAAATATGTAAATTGTAAAGTAGTGTGATGATACAGTTGTAGAGCGGTTAATTTATTTATATTTATTAATGGGGGAGTTTTAAATTTATTTTGTTTTAAAATAGACAAAAGTTTCTCAAATAATGATATAGTTAAACAATAATAATGAGTTGTTAAAATTTAAGCACAAACAGTCCAGCTTGCAAAGTCAAGATTGTAGCAAGCTATTTTTCATATTTTGTGCCTATAGTTTTACTAGTTTTTCTTCTTCCCAATTCTTTTGGTTTCTTCTTTAGTTTTTCTAGTTTTCTTAAATTTTTTAGTTACTTTAGTTTATTAAGTTTATTTAGTTTATTTGGTTTTTCAGTTTCTAGAGTTTTTTAAGTTTCTTTGGTTTCTTCAGTTTCTTTTGTTTCTTTAGATTCTTCAGTTTCTTTATTTTTTTTTTTAGTTTCTTGGGTTTTTCAATTTCCTTAGTTTTTTGTATTACATACTTCAGTTTCTTAGCTTTTTGGCTTCTTTACTTTCTTTAGTTTTTTTTGGATATTTGATTTCTTGAGTTTCTTTTGTTTTTTCAGTTTCTTAATTTTCTTTAGTTTTTTAAGTTTCTTTAGTTCATAAGTATGGTTAGTTTATTTGGGGTTTTTTTACTTTACTTTTTTGTGTTCCTTCAGTTCCTATATTTCCTTCAGTTTCTTTAGTTTGTCAAGCTTCTTTGTTTATTCAATTTTTTGAGTTTCTTCTGTTTCTTCTGTTTATTTGGGTTCTTTAGTTTCTTGAGTCTTTTTAGTTTCTTCGGCTTCTTTGGTTTCTAGAGTTTCTTTTTTCTTTTGTTTCTATAATTTTTTTGTTTTTTTATAGTTTTTTTTGGGATCCTCGGTTTCTTGAGTTTTGTTAGTTTTTGAAATTTCTTATTTTCTTTATTTTTTTTTTAATTCTATAGCTCGTTGTTTTTTTTGGTTCCCTTAGTTTTTTGGATTCTTCAGTTTCTTTAGTTACCTAAGCTTCTTGAGTTTCTTCACTTTTTGGAGTTTCTTTTGTTTCTTCAGATTCTTTGTTTCTTTGGTACGTTGGCTTTTTTTAGTTTCCTTAGTTTTTTGGGTTTCATCAGTTTCTTTAATTTCTTCAGTTTTTTTTATTTTCTTAACTTTTTTACTTCTTCTGTGTCTTGAGTTTCTTCAATTTTTGGAGTTTCTTTATTTTCTTTAGTTTCTTCAGATTCTTTGGTTCGTTGGTTTTTTACTTTCCTTAGTTTTTTGTGTTTCTTCAGTTTCTTTAATTTCTTCAGTTTTTTTGTATTTTCCTGAGTTTCTTTACTTCTTCTGTGTCTTGAGTTTCTTCAGATTCTTTAGTTCGTCGGGTTTGACGTTTAAACAGTTTCTCTAAATTTCTTGAGTGTCTTTATTTTCTTTAGTTAGTTGGGTTTTTCAGTTTCGTTACTTTTTTGGCTTCTTCAGATTCTTTAGTTTTTTTATTATTCTCTTGAGTTTCTTGAGATTTTTTTTTTTTTACTTTTTTTGGTTTCTTAAGTTTACTTCGTTTCTTCAGTTTTTTTGTTTCTTTAGCTTTCTTAGTTTCTTAATTTTTCTTAGGTTTTTTGTTTCTTTATTTTCTTTAGTTAGTTCTTTGGATTCTTCGGCTTCTTTAGTTTCCTTAGTTTCTAATTTTTTAAAATTTGTTTGTTTAGTTTAATCGGTTTCTTTAGTTTTTTAAAGTTTCTTCGATTTCTTTATTTACGTTGGTTTCTTCAGATTTTTTAGTTTATTTATTTTCTTTAATTTTTTTAGTTTCTTTAATTTCTTTTGTTTCATTTCACTTAATTGTTTGCGAGGCAATTAATAAGCTTTTTCCGCCGTGTTTTATATGATTTTTTTGCAAGCATTTAATTAAAATATTTCTTTAAGATTTTGTCACATCCTT
Organism: Brassicogethes aeneus; assembly: GCA_921294245.1. NCBI lineage: Eukaryota > Metazoa > Arthropoda > Insecta > Coleoptera > Nitidulidae > Brassicogethes > Brassicogethes aeneus. The sequence goes on from OV121140.1 coordinate 6,973,606, forward strand.
TTTGAGTTAGCTTTAACTAACATGATGACATTTAATAATAATAATAATAATATATTTATTTAGCTTCAATTTTTATTAATATAATAATAATTCGACTTTTGGACTAATATACATATATTATATAGACCTAATGAGTATTATAAAAAAATATTATACGCTTAAATAAATAAAGTGTTAATAAAATTTGTATTATTAATTAAAACTTTTAAGCTAAAATTTAATATTTAAGTGATATCAGTCGTAAAGAAAATAATACAAGACGTTTAAACAAAAAAATTATTAATTAAATGGTTGTAACTTAAACAAAACTTCGCAAAAACTCTCAGGTGCGTTCCAGAGAAGAAGTTGCCTAGCTTATAAAATGACACATTTCAATGATATATGTCCTTATATTAAAACCTCCACATGTAGAAACTTATATATCCAAACTTGAGATTCATTTAAAGTTTAGGAATTATTAATGAGCTATATTTGGGTACATATGCCTTTCTAATGAGTTTGTTTGCATTATTAATTTATTACAATTTCATTCTACATGGCAAACTGTGTTTGTCTCCCTATGGCAAGGTGCCTTAGAGTAGGGAAGTTTGGGGGTAAAATGCCATCTAATATAGGTAACTTATAAAAATAAATTAAATTATATTAATATTAAAAAACAGGGATTCTTATCTGAGTGTATGAACTTATTTCACGATTTATATTCATGTTAACCACAATACAAGTATAGTGTATGCTTATTTACTTCAATTTTTACGAATCAATGTACCTTTCACTTATTTTGAAGCATAAAAGGTCACATTACATGAACTATTAGGCGAATTTAATATTTACCACCCAAACAATAAATTGTTTTATATATTTGAGCAGGTATGCAGCATAAATGCGGTAAATTAGTCCTTACGCACTATGAGGTCTAAATCACATTTAGTTTAGTTTACAGGTAAATGGTCTCTGGAGCCGGTAGTAGGTACTAAACATATGTCTGCGAATTTTCGGCATATGTTTTGTATTATCGGGTTTTTCGAAAAAGGTTTTCTAGAAATTAGGTACGTGCCTGTGTGGTGTTATTGCAGATTTTGGGAAAAGTAGGTAATTTTTTGGGAAATATGGTAATTTTATTGTCAAGTGTGTTTAATATGGAATATTTGTAAAAAATATTATAGTTCTTCCTAGAATCTACTGCCCAGTTACAGTAAATAAAAAAATAGAAAACCGATTTTCAAAAACAAAAAATCTCAAAATAATACAAAGTTTAGTGTTTACTCCGTTATTATTGGAGCTACAAAGTCGGTTAAATTAGCAAATTGATGGCATTTTTTTCACTGATTAAAATGGTGAAAACAGAAACGTCAAATTAAAAAAAAATTATATTTAAAAATTATTTTGTTTAATATAGTTTTACTATTGATCTACGAAATGCTTGCATTTTTTAAACATTCTTCAAACAAAACATACATATCACAATACTCAGTGAGTACTACTCACTAGAGGAATACAGAAATGTTATGACAGCATCAATAGACCTTATCTTAATTATACGACAATATAATAAAGTTAAACTTATTATTTTTATGTTTTAAAACTTAATTTACGCTCTCAAATCTTTTTAAATAATAAAGGCAATTTTTTTTACAATTGATTATGATTTCTGAAAAAAAATTTTTTAAAAATTAAATTTAAAGGCATCAAAAATTGAAAAATATTCTTCTAGTCCAATATTCGCAACAATAACTTTTGATTAGTCAAAAATTGACAAATAAAGTGCTTTAATTAGTCCACTTTTGACAGATGACAGGCGAATAAAATTTTCAGTAAAATTAAAGTTTTCTTACCAATTTTATGAATTTTTACCATTTTTTTGATTTATTACTAATTTTTTTAACATTCTTTAATATTTGAAGTAATTTAATATACCTATTGTTTGTAATAATTTTAAAAGACTACTTGTATTTAGGGATACATTTTTTTATTGCCAAAGGTAAATTGTAATTTTTTAAACATTTTTACCCATATGGATATTATTTAAATTTTATTAAGATTTTATACAATTTTCCCTTTCTTGTTTCGACTTGTACGACTTCTTTATTTAGGATTTTCAGAATAATTAAGATTTATTTCATATTTTAACTGGGTTATGCATTTTTAATATTTTTTTTTAGTGGCTGGATTTTTAATGATTTATTTTTTTAAGTATATTTTGATTTTTTTACAATTTACATATAAATTTTCACCAATTTTAAACCATTTTATGAAATTTTTTTGATAATGTAGTTCTCATATATACAGGGTGCTCTTTTTATTTGAAGAGCTACAAGTCTGTTAAAATGGCATTTAAAAATTGGAAAAAAATCAGCGGTTCTCAAATAATGTAAAAAAACTGAAAACCTGTCAAAACCAAAAATCGTTATTCCTGGGAATTTAAACGAAAGTAAGTTTTCCATTTATCTATATTTTCATCCAATTTGTGACTTTCTAGGCCTACTAGATTTGCCATCTTTTGTTCTTCCTATGGTCGACATATTGTGATTTTACATGGTTAGATAGAAAACTGTATAAGTTATGGCGGCCATTAGAAAAACAAAAGATTTTTGTCGAAATATTACAAAAAAGAATTAAAAAAATCTTTTTAGGGGGTTTGCTAATTTGTCACATTGTGTCACTAGGGCGGGGGAGCTGGTCAATTTGACCATTTTTAGCGTCACGAGATTTATGGGGACATCCATTAATTAATACGTGAGATAAAATGGGGGGAGGGGTCTAGAAAAATCTCATTTTAAAGAAGGGGGGTAATTTAAAATCTCACGTCAACTTTTAAGTTTAAAGAATACGTATATACTTATATATATATATATATATACAGGGTGGTCCAGGATTAATCTGAAAAATTTTAATGATCTATAGAGCCTGAAAAAACAATAAAAACAAACCCAAAAACATTTTTTAAAAATACACACTAACACACTAATAGCCCTTCAAAGGCAAAAAACGTTTTTTTTTAAATAACTTCTGCTCAAATTTTGTGTACCTAGGTAAAATTTCTTACAAAAGGCCGAGCGGCGGATATTTTGTGGGGGTTTCCCCTTTTTACCCCCATATTTCGACACCACTGGATTTTATTGGAAAATCATCAGATTTCTTATTCAATTTAGAAGCAAAACTTGTGTGTTAAATTTTCATAAGATAATTGTTTTCGGAGACTTTAAAATTTCAAAAACACCGAGTACACGGAATTTTATCATATTTTATTTTAAATCGGTAACTTGGTAACAATTATGCCACGTTATCTGTTTATAAAATATTATAAAAATAAACTAGCGTCCAGGAGTCATCGTGCAGTTGTTACTGATCCCGTCATATTTTTAGGTTGTTTTATTGTAACGTTGATTGAGGATTACAATCAACGCCTGTAATTAATAATTTAATTGTATTATAATACAAAATCAAACCAACCCAAAAACCACCCTATTGAAAGTGATTATTCCATAATTTCATTGGTAAATTTTTATTGGCCCAATACAATCGTTCAGAAAAAAAATAATTTTTTATTACTAAAATAATAACAAAAGTTCCGTGTACACAGTGTTTTTGAAATTTTAAACTGAAATAATATTTCAGTTTAAAATTTATCTACTTTGATCTGATAAAAAATAAACATAAAAGTTTTGCTTTTAGATTGAAAAAGGATAAAAATAAATCTGATGATTTTCTAATAAAATCCAGTGGCGTCGAAAATATGAGGGTAAAAAGGGGAAACCCCTCCCAAAATCTCCGCCACTGGGCCTTTTGTAGAAAATTTTCATTATATTATCGACGGAAGCTTAACCTACACAAAATTTGAGAAGAATCGGTTTAATGGTTTAAAAATTATTTTGAAGGACTATATCTCCGTTAGTATGCATTTTTGAAAAATGTTTTTGGGTTTGTTTTTATTGTTTTTTCAGGCTCTATCGATCATTACAATTTTTCAGATTAATCCTGGACCACCCTGTATATATATATATATATATACGTATAATATTATAATTCAAATTTATAAATTTGAATTATAATATATATAATATATTTAATATATTAAAAATATATTAAAAAAACGTAATTAATTTTTTTTAGGGGGTGGGTCCACCACATCTTACCAAATCTCACCAAAGTATCAGAAAAATGCCTAAAGTAATTAATAGAAGTATATACATTGTATATATTATTCAATGTATATTATATTGGGTGTCATTTAAATTGAAACTAAATATCTCGGTTAGTATGAATTTTACGAAAAACTGTTTAAAATAAAAATTAAATGATTCGAGGGGGGATTATTAATCAGTACTAAAATTGGTCCTCATACAAAAAGTATACAAAAGTGCTCTTTTAGTTCCACCCTTACTTCTTAAGAAGTCCCATAAGCCAACTGAATGGCTTGTGCGGGTTAGGGGTACGAACGGACCGCGGGCAAAGTCCCCTCCGAAGGACTAATACACAATAGGACAAACACAAATAAACAGCCATACCCCTGGTGGGATTCGAACCCACGACCTCCTGCTTGTAGTCAGCAGCACTAACCACTAGACCACTGTCACACTCTCCTCCTTATAGGGGAAACAGGGTGTAACTTTAAAATTTCCAATGGAACACCCTATTTTTTATTGCAGATTCGGATCATTCGACTAAAAATAGGTAGATTTTGTCTAAAATATTTTTTTACATTTGTATAGATGGCGCTGTAATGTAATGAAAAAAAATCAATTTTGTTCGATTTTTCTTCTGTATATGATTCTGCAATAATTTTTCTTTAAAAATATCACTTTTTTTGGTAATAATTAAGTACGCACGATTTTTTAACTAATATTTAAGTTTCCTTTGGTTTAAGTTTTATACATTATTTCATTATTATTTCATTATTATTATTATTATTATTATTATTATTATTATTATTATTATTATTATTATTATTAGACTACAATTTTTTGAAACTAATTCTAATGAATTTATGTAAGAATAATCCACACTTTTTTCTACGACCACTATGTAAAAGTCACTTTTCATGATGGCATCGTTGCTTAGAAAATGAATCTTTTCATTGGCAAGGCAAAACACGAATGTAAAGTGACATTTCTGTGTGAAAAGTGACAGGTCTGTGTGAAAAGAAACGGAAAGCATCGTTTGACATTCAGCTGTGAAAAAAGTGTTTAGGTTATTTTGTTTTGTATTTAAAACCAATATAAAATAAAAGGGTCGCAGAAAAAATATTGTGTTATACTTGTGAGAAAAGCTTTCTTCAAGCTCGTGTTAATGCACACTCGGCCTGACGGCCTCGTGGGCAACTTAAACATTCGCATGAATAAGTCGCTTTTCAACACTTGTAAAACAAATAACTATTATCTGACGAAGCTACTTTTTGTTTTAACTATCATCCCAAAAGGCATACATGTGCATATTACACTGTATCTATACACATACATATATAGATGTAGATCTCGGTATATTTAAGGTCGTTAATAAGAAGTCCTGGAAATTAAAAATAGGGTGGACTGTACATAAATGCGCGCGCACTCCTTAAATTACGCTCTCAACTCTTATTTCGGACGTCCTCAAAACCGTGCATCTTATTTCGAGGAAGACGCAAGAAAGAGACGAAGTCGCGGAGGGTGCGCGCATTCCCGCCGCCGAAAGCGAAAGTATTCCGGAGAATAATAATCAAGAGCTTTATTCTCGACCAATAAATACGACTGTAGGATTTTAAACTCATCCGCAGAACAATTATTCATTCAAGTTATAACATATTCCTTGCTTTAATCCTTCGAGCTCGCGGAGACGGGGGGCCGAGGGGGGAGTTCCTCGATCCGTTCGTTCGTTCTTTGTTTATCGAGCGCCCGAAATGAGTCCGTTTCTTTCTCAGGAGGCAAAAGTTTTTAATGACCGCGCGCCGCGGCCCGACGTCTCTCCTCATTCCCATGTAAGTGCAAGAACAAGGAAGAATTCTCAATCAATAATTGTCACGGGTGGCGACCAAATTTACGTACGTTCGTACGTTCTATAGTAAGTGCAGAGATGTACGATGTACTCTGTTAAAATAAATTAGTAAAAAAACTAATTATAAGTCATATTTGACTAATTGTTATAGCAAAGAAGCAGTCACTAATAATAAGTCAAATTCTACTTAATGAAATAGACAAATTAGTAGATTTAAATTTAAAAAAGTTTTGACCCAGCCGGGGTTTGAACTCGGGTCTGTCGCTTGTCAAGCGGATGTCATAACCATTCGCTATCAGTCACTTTTATAAGAATCATTTTTATTTGTCTATAAATATTGTTTTAGAGCTAAACTTGTTGCTTTTTTGTTTGTTTTTAAGGGGCTATATGCATTTAACTATAAAAATAATTTGTTGTTGGCCGCAAGAATTAAAAATGATTTAAGAAATTTGTTAATTTTTACTCTCTGAAACAGTCAAAGATGGTGACTTATCTTAAATTATTTAAACTTTAACTACAGTTTTAATCTTTAAAATTACTTCGATTAATAAATTTAAAGGCTAAAAAATAAATTGTTACTTAAATCCAATAATTAAAAAAATTTTACTTAAAAAATAATGTTTTATTAAAATATTGGATAATTAAATCAAATATAAAAGTAGCTTACTGGAAAGGTTGAATAAAATATCAAATTTATTAAAAAATAACTTTAAACACAAAATAAAACAGATAAAAATCATTAAAAAAAATTTTTTTTTAAATTTAAATAAAAGCCTAAAAAAATCTGATTTTAATAACAAAAATCCGATTTTTTTTATTTTTTTTTAAATCAATTTTTTTTAACCCTGGTTTTATCAACAAACAAAAGTTTAATTTATTACGTATACAATACTTAAATATGTAAACACTTCTTAACCGTAATAGTTTTTTTGTATTCCTCTTATTTCTTTAAAAACCTTATTCGAGGACCTGCTTTTGGAATTAAGTCTTTTAAAATTTCGGGGTTTATATTTAAAAGCGATATCTTGTCCTACAATAAAGTTTATTTTATGGTAAAATAATATTAAAATTAAATTACAATATTATGTAACAAGCATGGTAACGCGAGAAAATATTACTATAAACTTAGCTTCGTATTCAATTATTACAAAACAATAATATTAAACATTTCAAAAGAAAAGTTATATTAAAAAATCACACTTTTCACTGTAAAAATGCACCAAACATTTAGGCAATTTATTTAACTCTTTGTATCTTCAGTCTTACTCTGGGTTGAATTATCTTTACATTGAAGTAATAAGTATACACAGTAAAAAAATCAACTCTAAGCAACACTAATTAGAGTTCACACAGGTCCACACTAAATAGTGTTGTTTTATAACACTACAATTAGAGTTAATTTCTAGTGTAATTTTCCCCAAGTAAGCAAGTATGATTTAACACTATAGCACTGAGGATAAAGTAATTTTACACTGTATTAAAGTGTTAATTTACCTAAAATCGTGTACTTCTACACTTCCTAGGTAAAATCCCACTTTTGTTCAGTGTAATTAACACTACTTTGGAAAAGTTCTAATTTTAGAAAGGTACTTTTACTCTTTTAGTGCAAACTTCTAGTGTAAATTAACACTATTATTTGAGTAAAACCTATTGGTGGTAGTAAATAAAACGAAAAGGTAAATAAAGAGAAACATTTATTTGCAACAAAAATCTATGACAATTATCAAAATCGGTGCCTTTTAAAATATAATTTTATATTTGGGTCGTATGGCTGGCTTAAGCAAAAGTTTTAGATCAATGCAATGTTTTACTGGCTGTCAACTTGTAAGCAATGAATTATCTTGAGAATTCATCAGTAATCCATTTTTCTGTTATAAAAAATGGGTGATCCCATTGGTAGAGAGGCGTCAGGCGGCTGTATGTCGGGGATTTACCACACGTGTACAAATTTTCCATAATATTAATAAAAATGTAGGTATAGGGTAATATAACAACCATGGTTGCATTACGCTTGAAAATAAAACAATAAAGTGTGTATGTATTTATATTATTAATGTTACAAGTACCCGACTAATGCCGTAAATTATTGATATATAATATAGGTCGGGTATGGACATCCTTTTAATATATTGGTATTTATTGAGTATTAAGGCTTAAAGAAAAAGGAAGTATATTACTTACCAAAAAATAAGAATGTCCCCTTATGGATTCACCGTAATTAAAATCTAACTGAACAAAAATGCCACACTTCCACAACGCGGTATATCCGGATATGCACTGCGTAGGTAGATAGGTACCAACCAAACATTTTAAAACGCATTTTGATTATTACCAGTCTATTTTGCCACTATTGGTGTAATTTAATTTTAATTGTGATACAATGTGCACTAGTAGTGTAAAGAAAAAAGGGCTCTTAGTAACATCAAAACAGACAAAGAAATTGGCATGCACTGTAGTGTACATTTTGTCACTATTTAACACATTAAGGGGTAATAAACACTCGCATTAAGTTTTTCTACCCTTTTGATTTATTTTAATAATAAATAGTGTGAATGTACCAATGAATAATGTTCATATTCTTTAAATGTGTTTAATAAAGTTAATAAGCACTAAATGCTACCTAGTGTATTTTGTAGTGTAACTTTTACACTTACAAATCAACTCTAATATTTTTACCCCTACACTAAAAAATTTACACGGGCAAAATTTTTTACTGTGTTAATTGATAGCTAATTCATTTTTAGAGAGTATATTTCATGGAAGCTTTAATGACATTTATTACATGTTTACAAGCACTTTATATTATGTAGTTATAAAAATTCATTGAAATGGCTTTAGGAAGTGGTTTTCATTTTAACACATATCTTTGCCGCTTGTCAATGGAACAAATTCAGAGATTTTTTCCTGCCGATCAGGCAGCGCAAGAAAGCGCCTAATGGCAGGAACCCAACCGCAAATTTCCTGACTCAGTACCGACTACTGGTCATGCCTGACTATACACTCACCTTACATTCACCATCTGATATTAATGTATAAATGGTATTTTTTCTTCCACTAAACATTATTATAATAGTGAAGAATTTTACTTTTTTGTGTCGGCTATACTGAGTATTGCGACAATGGCGGTCTAGTTAATAGATACTTTGGAGGTATTAGATGACCCTGTGAATGTTATAATGAATTAGCAAAATTTATTCGGGAAAAAAATCTCACAAATTAAATCCAGCATAAAGATTCAAAACCGCATTATACTTTCGAGTTTAAAATTGCGGTTGTTTTGAAAGCCAAATAAATAAATAACAATTAAAAATACAAAACCGTAATTGTTTTTCTATAATTAATGACTTGATAATTTTCCTCTTGATACCTACGTTTCGAGCGCGCTAAATATAAAGGTGCGGCGGTGGGCGATGTTAACAAGCCGAAATGAAAATCTTATGAATTCAGCCGCAATCCACTTAGACTAAATGCTTGTTTTAATTACGGTATTACATATGTAAAGGCTTAATTTGAATTTTCCTTTTTAATTGAATCAAACACATTCGCGAGCATCAAGCTATGTTTAATGATGTTTTATTTAGTCAAATCAAGAGCGTAAGATATGAATTTTGTATGATTTTATACAGAGTATACTCTGTTTTTCTATAGTTTGGTTGATTAAATGTTTTTGTTTGCAAATTAATAAAAAAATCTACATTTGGTGCCACTATTTTAGTTTCATACACTTTGATAAAAATTAGTAATTATTTTAATTAAGGAAAATATTTTACCAAAATTTTTCGTTAAAAAAGTACATGTGATTTCAGGCAGTCAATCAAAACATTTCCCACTGCCAATACGCATCAACTGAGGTCACAAACTGAAATTAGGGGATACATTGAAGTGGGTTAAAGTTACGAAATACATCAGTAAGTGTTGTAGTAGTACTTGTAGTTATATATTGTACCAAATTTCTTTATAATTTGATGATTTCAGAATGGCGTGTTATTTAAATGTGTGTATGTTATTTTTGTGTTAATTTCTGTCGGTATGTGTTAATTTTTTTGTTTAAGAAATTGTTTAATAAAGCAACATTTCTTATCAAAATTCTTTTCATTTAAGTTTCCAATTCTCAACAAATACTTTTGTTGCTGAGTCTACAAAAAAGTTTTGTAAAAATTAGGTCCTTTTTTGTAGAATTATTGACAACCAAATATTAACCAGATTTTATGTTAATACAGGTTCACATAACTGTATACAGTTATGTGGACCTGTATTAACATAAAATCTGGTTAATATTTGGTTAAATTAACAAATATTTTTTTTATTGATAGGTTTTTGAGTTATGATTATTTGTGGACACAAGTTATGATATAAATTTAAATATTCTTTATAATATTAATCAAAAATTAACTTTTAGGATATAAATTATAACTATCATTATAAGCGTGAGTTGTGCAAAACGTAAAAAGGTAACTATTAGCCACTGAGTTATTAACAGCTGATTTGCATGATGTAGGAATTATTAGAACTTTGGGGTTACTTAGTTTAAATATCTACTTTTGCTTTTTCAAAAACTATGCTATATAAGAGATATACCATGGTATATGCATATCATATCAGTGGCGGCTGGTGGGGCACACCCATATCTCAGTTATTAGACATGGGACCCACATCAAATTTATATTTATATATATATTTATAAATTTATATGAGTTTATAATGATATTATATAAATTGAAGTTTACGAAAAAAAGTTAGTTTTTAAGTATGCCCCCAGTCTCCCTCCCCCCAAATTAAGATAATTCAAATTTAAGTGGTACAATATTTAATTCACTGAAGTTTATCGAAAAATTTTTATTATTTCTTTTACTAAATTAAAAAAAAATATGCAACAATATACCCGTTCGGGTTTGCCGTGGGAATGTAGGAGACCTTCCCAAATCTTTTTTAACTGTGTACATATTGACCAATGAGACCAATGTTTTTTACATGTATACAAGCCTGTAAAGCTTATTTTTTGTTGTGTCAGTCTTTGTTATCAAATCCCATATTGAATATAAACTGATGATTAAGACATCCGAAAAGATCGAAATGAAATCCCGAAATAAAAGACTTTGTTATATTTAGAGATAGTCACGCAAAGTATATTTATATCTTACTATTCGTGCCTATTAGATCTAACATAATGGAACCATCAACTTTATACTATATAGCACATCACAATTAATTTCAACTTCTCGTTTATTTGTTTAGTCATTGCGATTTTTTCGAGCGATAATTAGGTTTTAATGTAGTCCACTGGTCGGGAATAATGGAGCGCGTTTTTTCTTCGTGGCAATCGTCGGGCGTTTAATCTGATGAAAAATGTGGACATATACATATCACTTGTGATAGTTCGAACGTATCTACGTTTAGGGTGTGTATAATGTCTAGAACACACGGCTACGTACTTAACAATAATCTTTATTGGTTTTATTAAGGCTATTCTGCACTTTGTCACCTTCGGATTTGCATTCGGTTTAGCCTTGTGTCCAATTTATTTGTACTGAAACAATATTTGTTATACAGGGTGTCCCCTCTTCGAAAACGAATTTAGCTACTTAAAATTGTTCAATAAAATTTAGTATAGGGTCGTTTTGAGGGGTGGTGATAGACTTAAAAAAAATCGCTAATATAAATTTAATCTCAAAATCTGACATAGGCCTTGTATTTTGTCGTCTTTATAAAGATATGGAGTTTTTTTGTTCAAAAAAATACTGTTTGTATATTTTGCTCTAAAAACGCCCTTCAAATAATGTTATTTATAAAATATTAGAATGGTTTTTAGATATGGGCTTAAAAAAGGGTAAAATAAACCAAATATTACTTTCTTTTAAGCCAAACCAAGAAGTTAAATTTAACTAAAATAACATTAATTTTACCATAATTGAATTCCCCACCTATTACAAAATAACGTTAATTTAAAAAATTGAAAAATGGAACATGTTTGGTTTAATCCGCCCTCGGTGGTGTAGTAGTTAGCACTGCGGACTACAAGCCGAGAGGTCGTGGGTTCGAATCCCACCAGGGGTATGGTTGTTTATTTGTGTTTGTGATTGTGTACTTCTGTAATTGGGCCTAGTGCCTGTTGAAATCACATTAAAAAAAATAAAAAAAAAAATTAGTAATTTGTGTCACCTGATATTTGATATTAATAAATTTAATTTAAAAGAAAATTTAGTTAACTTACAAATTTGCTGCTAGTTAATGGTTAATAAAAATTGATTATATATTCAATTTAATAAATATATTGTAGTTATATTCACAATAATATCCATCTAAATAATATATTAATTTTGTTTTAATACACTTTTTTCCTAATATAGGTTCCTAATATAGGTAATTAGATTCGATAGTTTAAGTAGTATTGGTATTAAGAAAAAAATATTGATACAAGTATTAAAATGACTCATTATCTATAACAATATCAGCCTAATTTTTGTTGTCTTTAAGTTTACTATGAATTGTAATTTTTATATATTAAGAAAATTATAGTAATTTAATTTTTTTTATGCATTTTATGAAGTTATTTCCAAAATCATATTTATTTTTAAATAAATTGTAAAAAACACAGACAATCTTAAATTTAAGATTAATTAAAACTAAAACCATATCCAATAAACTGTTTTTTCTTGGGCAACAAAACCGCTCAAGCCAAAAATGACAATTTCATGGAATCGTACACATCACAGCCATATAAATAATCGTCAGCCGGCTAATTAACCCGATCTGAGGACAGGTGATTTTTTTCAATAGCAATAATAATCAAAAAGCGAAGAGTGGAGCAAAAAACAGTCGAACATCTAACATAACAGAACCTCGCCGCGTCGTAACCGAATAAAAGGGAGTCAGTCAAGCGACCTATGATTTTCGCACGGTGGGCCAAGATGATTTTCAGGCGGACAACGAAAAATGTCGGAACAATGTTTTTACATAATTTTAACAGTTTATTAGTTTTTTTAGCTGGCATTAAAACTTAATTATGCTTGTTTAGAAATTCAGGACAATTTTTTTTGGGTAAAAAAAATTTCTCCGATTAAATTTTAAATTTTGTGCACTGTGCATCCAGGTAAATTTAGCATTGATCTCTTTGATTAATTTGCCGGAAGAGTTGTTTCGTAAAAAATTGTACGTCAAGGTGCAACCATACTCGATTGACCATACAATAAAAACAGTATATGTATTAGTTTTTAATTCGTAGTTGACATACAAATTTTAATTGATTTTTAGGATTTGATTTTACACAGTTGCTTATAATTGAATTATTTACAGTTGTTTGTGTGTTTAATTTACTGTAATTTATGATTTAGTGGTTTAATAGCTTAAATTATGTATGTTCTTGGGTGGCAAACATTTTTAAAATTATTTAAATTTAAATCTGATGATGACAATGTTTTAAAAGTCTAAAACCTATCCTCCGTGACTGTTACTCTTTCTAGGTTAACCTATATGTTTTCAAATATCTGAGGTTGTAAAAACATACTAAAAATATCAGTTCACCAAGTAAATTAAACACATCCAAAGCAATCGAATCAAATATAAAATATTATTAAAAATTAAAAGAAATAATTCTTATAACCATTTATGTAGGTGTTACAAAAATTGATTCTATCCTCCGTGAATCTGTTTTTGCTTTAAATTTTATGCAACGGATGGCGCTTAAATCATTTTAAATAAGCAAAAACCTCTGTATACGACATTTTAGATGCATGTGATTCCTGAAGGTCAGTTAGAATTTATATGCAGATGAGAGTGTTGCTCTTTTTTAATTTAAAAGTTTAAATTCATTAATTTGCTATTTAAAAACCTATCCACCGTGAAGTGTAATATCTCAGTAAGTAGATTTTTTTATAAATATTTTATGTATGTATAATTGTATTTTTAAAAAATATTAAGATGTCAGAAGATACAATAACTTATTTAAAATACCTATACAAAGGGATGTTTAAAAAAAACGTGAAGCTATTTCTTAAAATTCTTGCATTAGTGCAGAACCACTTATGGTATGTAATTACTAGACCTGGTGGCTTCCCAAAAACCCCATTCTATACTAACAGTGAAACAACCAAAAATAAAAAATGATCATTTTCACTAGGGGGAAATCTCAATATATTCACCCACCTACAAAAAAATTATTGGGATTTTTGAGTTTAGCAGTGTACCTAATCAAACCTATATTTTCAAGCGTTCAAATGAGAATAGACAGTGTTTACTTATGGCTTTTGTTTACTGTTTTTGTCTTCTCGACTAAAATGTAAAACACCCTGCATAATCCACCGGCCTATTTAGTCTTATTTAACATTTTTTCTATTTCCGCCAGAACTCATCTTAAACAAAAAGCAGGAAAAAAACCCGAACACAAATGATAAATGCATGTGAGAAATGCTAAGCGACACACAGTGGTTGGTTTTTCGTATTTCCACCAAACCGTATGCTCTCTATTCGTAGCTGTCTTGTGCGAAATAATGAATTGCATTTCTGGCGTTCCCGTTCAACAAACAGTTCTGCCAACTATTATTCCTTGCTTCTCGCCGCACCGCACACTTCTCTTTACTTACGTCGAGTTTAGTGCAGCCGACGTTTTTCTTTCGGCCTAACGAAATTTGAAAAGTTTGCTTGCGGGTAATTATTAAAATTACACAGTAAAAAAATCAACTCTAAGCAACACTAATTAGAGTTTACACAGGTCCACACTAAATAGTGTTGTTTTATTAAACTACAATTAGTGTAATTTTCCCCAAGTAAGCAAGTATGATTTAACACTATAGCACTGAGGATAAAGTAATATTACACTGTATTAAAAAGTGTTAATTTACCTAAAATCGTTTACTTCTACACTTTTGTTCAGTGTAAATTAACACTACTTTGTAAAAGTTCTTATTTTAGAAAAGTACTTTTACTCTTTTAGTGCAAACTTCTAGTGCTAATTAACACTATTATTTGAGTAAAACCTATTGGTGGTAGTGAATAAAACGAAAAGGTAAATAAAGAGAAACATTTATTTGGAACATAAATCTATGACAATTATCAAAATCGGTGCTCTCTAAAAATGAAACAGTGGATTTTCACTGATTGACAGTGCATATTAACTATTCGCCGCAGTGATAAGTATACCACTAGCAATTAGTGAATACTCACTTTTTCATGTAGCGATTTCTTTGCACTAATTTATTTAGTGGAAATTACACTGTACAAATTAGTGAAATAGGTTTAGTTCAGAAAAGTTAAAATTTCACTATTTTATGTCGAGAGTTCCGGAAAAGTAGTGATAATAAAAAACACTAATTTGGAGAAGTTAAAATTTTACTAATTTATATTGAAGAACACTAATTTTACAGTGAATAATAACTCACTGACGGAAATAGTGAAAATTTCACTGTTTCACTTTTAGAGAGTGCCTTTTAAAATATAATTTTATATTTGAGTCGTATGGCTGGCTTAAGCAAAATGGTTCCTTAAAACGTAAAAGTTTTAGATCAATGCAATGTTTAACTGGCTGTCAACTTGTAAGCAATGAATTATCTTGAGAATTCATCAGTAATCCATTTTTCGGTTATAAAAAATGGGTGATCCCATTGGAAGAGAGTCGTCAGGCGGCTGTATGTCGGGGATTTACCACACGTGTACAAATTTTCCATAATATTAATAAAAATGTATGTATAGGTTAATATAACAACCATTACGCTTGAAAATAAAAAGTAAATCAAGTGTGTTTGTATTTATATTATTAATGTTACAAGTACCCGACCTACTGCCGTAAATTATTGATATATAATATAGGTCGGGTATGGACATCCTTTTAACATATTGGTATTTATTGAGTAATAAGGCTTAAAGAAAAAGGAAGTATAATTATTTACCAAAAAATAAGAATGTTCTCTTATGGATTCACCGTAATTAAAATCTAACTGAATAAAAATGCCACACTTCCAGAACGTGGTATCTTCGTTTAAGCACTGCGTAGGTAGATAGGTAACAACCAAACATTTTAAAACGCATTTCCAATTTTTTCAGTCTATTTTGCCACTATTGGTGTAATTTAACTTTAATTGTGATACAATGTGCACTAGTAATGTAAAGAAAAAAGAGCTCTTAGTAACATCAAAAGAAACAAAGAAATTGGCATGCAATGTAGTGTACATTTTGTCACTATTTAACACATTAAGAGGTAATAAACACTCGCATTAAGTTTTTCCACCCTTTTGATTTATTTTAATAATAAATAGTGTGAATGTACCAATGAATAATGTTCATATTCTTTAAATGTGTTTAATAAAGTTAATAAGCACTAAATGCTACCTAGTGTATTTTGTAGTGTAACTTTTACACTTACAAATCAACTCTAATATTTTTACCCCTACACTAAAAAATTTACACGGGCAAATTTGTTTACTGTGTAGGCTCAAAAATTAATTAATGTCTTAAAAAATTTTCTACTTAAAATATCAAAACGTAATCATAAAGCGTTAGTTAGTTACATCCGCCATATTGTAATTAGATTGAAGTCACGTATTTTCACTCATTTGATACCCATGTCAATAAGGTCGTAAAGAAATAGGTAATCCGACATTTTGGGGCGGCGGCCATGTTGGATTTACATTATGGTTTTCTACTTGTCAAGCCCTTTCATTTGATACCCATGTCGAGGGGGTTGTAAAGAGTTAGGTAATCCGCCATCTTGGGGCGGCCGCCATATTGGATTTAGTATGACGTCACTCACCTTATCGTTTTCCACTCGTCAAACCCTTTCATTTGATACCCATATCAAGTAGGTTGTGAAGAAATGGTAATTCGCCATATTGGAGAGGCCGCCATATTGGATTTAGTATGACGTCACTCGTACATTATTTTTTTTATATTCCCACGATTTCTACTTGATCACACGTTTTTGACAATTTCTCAAATTAACACCAAATAAAACAATAAAAAAAACTAAAACCCACTTATTTACTCAAATAGTAGAAATCCTCGCTTGCCATTAAGAACCCAATTAATTTTTTTCGAAGTCTTAAAGTCGATTCCTTCATCCGTTGCACTATCTAGTGATCCGCGACACCTCGTCGATGTCTTTTTTCTTCTTCTTCTTCTTCTTCTTCTTCTCGAGCCAAGGCCTCCTACGAGTACGGCAAACACCTGCTTGATTTCGTTGACAATGCAATACCTACCATCATTATCGGGTATTACCATACGAAATGACACGATGGCAGCTTTAGATTCTGCATTAAGATTCGTTCCGGTTTAAACATGCTCATTCCTCGGAGATATTGTATGGAGTTTTTATTATTTCCGATAAAATTATTTTGAAATTATGGTAAATTAAGTTTTTATTTTTTTAATGTACCAAAATAAAACAATTAAAAACTAATTGAATAAGTACTTTGTTATTATACACTGTTATACAGTGTGTCCGTAAAGTCCCGGAACATGTGATTATTTTGAAAAAGGTAATTTTTTTAAAAAATCGCTGAAACACGTCAACGTTGTTATTTTTCTAGCAATATTTTAGCCTATGTAGTTGTTCCAAAATATGCCGCGTGGCGGCGCCCCAATCGAAGTAAGGTTTTTTTAAATTACAACCCCTTATTTTTGTTGCATTTTTGGATAGCTACCGTTGTCCTGAGTACATTGATATGCTACATGTGGAGGGTTACATAAGAAATTTTTTTAGAAAAGCAGGTTTTTGCCGCCGATTGAGATTTTGGTATTTTGACGAACTTATTCGCTGTTACGGGGCAGCACCACACTATGCATTGCTAGTAAGGGATTATTTAAATCAGGTCTTTCCCAATCGCTGGATAGGTGGAAGGGGTCAAATTGAGTGGCCAGCGCGATCGCCCGATTTGAACCCTTTAGACTTCTTTTTATGGGGACATCTTAAAAACCGCGTCCATGTAAACAGGCCTTAAAATTTGGACGAATGAAGACACCGCATTCAAGCCGAGATCCAGATGATCACTCCAGCGGTACTGGCAAACGTACAACGCTCGTTTGTGGACAGGCTGGCCCACTGCCAAATAGTTTACGGTGGACACTTTGAGCAACTGCTCTGATAGGCTTTCCAAAAAACATTAAGCAACGCATAGATTGTGTTTAAGTTTGACAAAATACCGAAATCTCATTCGACGGCAAAAACCTGCTTTTCTCAAAAATTTTCTTATGTAACCCTTCAGATGTGGCACATCAATGTAATCAGGACAACGGTAGCTATCCAAAAATGCAACAAAAATAAAAGGTTGCAATTTAAAAAAAACTGACTTTGATTGTGGCGCCACCACGCGGCAGAATTTGGAACAACTACATATGCCAAAATATTCCTAGAAAAATAACAAAGTTGACGTGTTTCAGCGTTTTCAAAAAAAAATTACTGTTTTTAAAATAATCTCATGTTCCGGGACTTTACGGACACACTGTATATATATATAATATATTATATTGTTGTGTATAATTTGTGTTAAAAATAACGCGTACTAAATAAAATATGTAAAAATTTACATAAACTTGGTTGGTACCTATCTACCTATGCAGTGCATATCCGGAGATACCGCGTTGTGGAAGTGTGGCATTTTTGTTCAGTTAAATTTTAATTACGGTGAATCCATAAGAGGACATTCTTATTTTTTGGTAAGTATTATACTTCCTTTTTCTTTAAGCCTTAATACTCAATAAATACCAATATGTTAAAAGGATGTCCATACCTATACTATATATCAATAATTTACGGCAGTAGGTCGGGTACTTGTAACATTAATAATATAAATACATACACACTTGATTTACTTTTCATTTTCAAGCGTAATGGTTGTTATATTAACCTATACCTACATTTTTATTAATATTATGGAAAATTTGTATACGTGTGCCTGACGCCTCTTTACCAATGGGATCACCCATTTTTTATAACAGAAAATGGATTACTGATGAATTCTCAAGATAATTCATTGCTTATAAGTTGACAGGCCAGTATAACTTTTACGTTTTAAGGAACCATTTTGCTTAAGCCAGCCATACGACTCAAATATAAAATTATATTTTAAAAGGCACCGATTTTGATAATTGTCATAGATTTTTGTTCCAAATAAATGTTTCTCTTTATTTACTTTTTCGTTTTATTCACTGCCACCAATAGGTTTTACTCAAATAATAGTGTTAATTTACACTACAAGTTTGCACTAAAAGAGTAAAAGTACCTTTCTAAAATTAGAACTTTTCCAAAGTAGTGTTAATTTACACTGAACAAAAGTGGGATTTTACCCAGGAAGTGTAGAAGTACACGATTTTAGGTAAATTAACACTTTTTAATAGTGTAAAATTACTTTATCCTCAGTGCTATAGTGTTAAATCATACTTGCTTACTTGGGTAAAATTACACTACAAATTAACTCTAATTGTGGTGTTATAAAACAACACTATTTAGTGTGGACCTTTGTGAACTCTAATTAGTGTTGCTTAGAGTTGATTTTTTTTACTGTGTAGTAACATATTTACAAAAGTCCTGTTTCTCTTATTTTTGAGTTTTGATATAAAAGCTACTTGAAATATTTGTTTCCCTAATATATGGTGTTTACGGATAATTTCCCCATAATAATCCCTCAACCATAAAACAACCATCAAATTTTTTGCCACACATCTCAGGTAAAATGTTTACGAAATCCCGACGACTTTCCGATGCACCTGTATGCGTACAAGACCAAAGCACATTACGAAAATCAACCGAGCATAGAAAACAAAAGGCCATCGAAACGAACACGCTTGATTTATGCGATATACCTGTAGTATTTGTTACGCTCCAATCTACAAATACAGTTCTGGCCGATTTTTGCTTATCATCGTCTTCATTGAAGCAACTTAATGAGAAATTTCATGATTTATTCCACTATTTACTGTGTTTCGTTGAAAAATGCAGCAATTTGACAAATTGACGCACTACTATCATTTTTACACCAAAAATTATATATTGCAAAATGTTTTGATTGACTGCCAGAAATCACATGTACTTTTTGTTAAACATTAACAAAATAATCTGTAACCTTTAAAATTAACAAAATGCTTACAAAATTGCATACACAGTAAAAAAAAAATCAACTCTAAGCAACACTAATTAGAGTTCACACAGGTCCACACTAAATAGTGTTGTTTTATAACCCTACAATTAGAGTTAATTTGTAGTGTAATTTTCCCCAAGTAAGAAAGTATGATTTTATAGGATTAAGTAATTTTACACTGTAAAAAAGTGTTAATTTACCTAAAATCGTGTACTTCTACACTTCCTGGGTAAAATCCCACTTTTGTTCAGTGTAAATTAACACTACTTTGGAAAGGTACTAATTTTAAAAAGGTACTTTTACTCTTTTAGTGCAAACTTCTAGTGTAAATCACATACTTCCACAAGTATGTGGTGTAAATTAACACTATTATTTAAGTTAAACCTATTGGTGGTAGTGAATAAAACGAAAAGGTAAATAAAGAGAAACATTTATTTGGAACAAAAATCTATGACTATTATTAAAATCGGTGCCGTTGAAAATATAATTTTATATTTGAGTCGTATGGCTGGATTAAGCAAAATGGTTCCTTAAAACGTAAAAGTTTTAGATCAATGCAATGTTTTACTGGCTGTCAACTTGTAAGCATGCTTACAAGTTGACAGCCAGTAAAACATTGCATTGCAATGAATTATCTTGAGAAATCATCAGTAATCCATTTTTCTGTTATAAAAAATGAGTGATCCCATTGGTAGAGAGGCGTCAGGCGGCTGTATGTCGGGATTTACCACACGTGTAAAAATTTTCCATAATATTAATAAAAATGTAGGTATAGGTTAATATAACAACCATTACGCTTGAAAATAAAAAGTGTGTATGTATTTATATTATTTATATTATTAATGTAACAAGTACCCGACCTACTGCCGTAAATTATTGATATATGATATAGGTCGGGTATGGACATCCTTTTAACATATTGGTATTTATTGACCATTAAGGCTTAAAGAAAAAGGACTTACCAAAAAATAAGAATGTCCCCTTATGGATTCACCATAATTAAAATCTAACTGAACAAAAATGACACACTGCCACAACGCGGTATCTCCGGATATGCACTTCGTAGGTAAATAAGTACCAACGAAACATTTTAAAACGTATTTCGGTTATTACTGCAGTTTTTTCATTCTATTTTAACTTATTTAACTTTAATTGTGATACAATGTGCACTAGTAGTGTAAAGAAAAAAGAGCTCTTAGTAACATCAAAACAGACAAAGAAATTGGCATGCACTGTAGTGTACATTTTGTCACTATTTAACACATTAGGGGTAATAAACACTCGCATTAAGTTTTTCTACCCTTTTGATTTATTTTAATAATATATAGTGTGAATGTACCAATGAATAATGTTCATATTCTTTAAATGTGTTTAATAGTTAATAAGCACTAAATGCTACCTAGTGTATTTTGTAGTGTAACTTTTACACTTACAAATCAACTCTAATATTTTTACCCCTACACTAAAAAATTTACACAGGCAAAATTTTTTACTGTGTATTACCTTTGTTTAAATAATTACAAACCCAGATTTTCTCCAAAAAAATAGGTTAAAGTTTTACAAAATAAAATTAACAAACTACAAACCTTTTATCTTATTTAATCCTCGAGATATCTTATTTTTTCTTAAAAAGCTCATGTCTCGTTTTTTCATAAATATCTTAAAAACTACATAGCCTAGAATATTAAAATTATAGGGGCGTGTAAGGTTGGATATTTAGTGTAATATACTAAAATTTAAACCTTCCACCTCATATACTTCGAGAGATATCTAATTTTTTCTGAAAATCATTTATTGCGGTTAAAATCTACCCATCCGTGAGTTGAACATCTTCAGCCGCCTACTCTGCTTGTCCGAGGAACACCTGCGGATCTAGTTGACATTGCACCGCTATCTAGATAATTGAAGAAGATAGAATTGTGGGCATTTTTTATGATTTCTGTACCGTTTTAGAACGCATATTGCTTATAGTCAGTTGATTGGGCTCGGTAATTTTCGATTAAATCGAGTTAATTTGGATTAAATGAAGGATTAATTATGGAAACAGCATATGTGTGTGTGCATAAGGAAATCGTTAGGCGGTCGAAGAATAAAAGAAAATTAATGGAGCGTAGCTTAAAAAAGTAATTATTAGTAATTTATGTATACCTAATATGAGGAAAAATTGGAGAACTGTAATAGAAACTAGAAGCTTCACTTACTAATTACATGATTTTAAACTAAGCAGAATTCACGATTTTACTATTTGTTCATACAAAAAGGTACTTAACGCCTCTTCAAGAAGATCTTGATGAAGACTTACCAGATAAGAGAAGTTTTTGGGATTTATTTTTCTAAAATATTTTAAACAAAATGCTACTTCCGGTTTAACCAAAAGTGACAACAACTTTGTTATTTCAAATAAAACACAGTCAAAAAAGAAATAAACAAGAAATTAAATAAATATTCTAATCAGTCAAATATCAAATTTTAGTTTTTTAATTTCAAATCTTAATTGTTCTTCTTTCAGCTTTATATAATTTTCTGAAAAGCTCAAGAATTTATTTTTGATTTTCGGTTCTTTCAAATAAACCTGATAAAGGTTTAGCCCAATGCATAATTTCCTTCATTGCCTCCAAATATAGTTTCAACCGTTGAGTAGTGGTTTTTTTCTTGTTCTCTTTCTCTTTGTTGCTTTTGCGTTACCACTAAAAATTTTATTTATTATATATTATAGGTATGTTCTTTAAAATGTAAAATTATCTTACCTCATTTTATTACTCAACTATTTTAAATTAGACATTTACAGATAACACCCCACTCTCTAAAAATGAATTAGTCAAAAATGACTAATTGTCATAGCGAAAAAGCAGCCACTAATAATTATCGGCAATAGCAATTTGTATCCCGAACATTTAGCAGTCAATTTCCATGTAAAATTGTCCCCCGAATCCAAAAACTTAAAAAAGTTGAACAGTTTTTGAGATATAGTCAATTTTCCATTTAATATGGAATTGACTATATCTGAAAAACTGCTTTACTTGCATAATTTTTAACGGTATTTTCGGATTTAGGGGACAATTTTACATAAGAATTGGCTGTTAAATTTTAGGATACCATTGTATTCCATGGTTAACCATGGTACAAGTGAAAAAGCAGCCACTAATAACTGTAGTCATTATTCATTTTTGACTAATTCATTTTTAACATATTTCATGTGTCCCAGAAAGTCCACTCAAAATTTTTAGTTTTTTTGATTTTTTTTACTTATGTTAATTTTTAACACAACAGAATGTGTAAAAGAAAATTAATATATGTTATTTTTTTACATAACTTCAAGTTAATTTAACAAATCGTGTTGTTTCAATTTTATTTTTTTTAAATGGTTATTTAACATAAACTAATAATTAAAATGATTTAAAATCTGTATAACTTTAACATAATTAAATATGTTTAATTAATTTATATTTTATTTATTTTACACAAAAAAGTGTTACTTTAATATATATCTTTCTATTGATTTGACACAAATAGTATGTCTTCATTTATTTATTATAATTTGTTATTTTAACAATATTTTTTAATTAATTGTTACATTATTAATTGTTTATTTTTATTTATTTTAATAAAATATTTAAATTAATATAAGAATTGGTTTTTGGGCAAAAAATAAAACATGTAAGTATGTAATAATAATGATTTATTATACTACAAAATAATTTAAAAAAAAGGCCAGCAATGAAGCATTGGAATTCACTGAAATATTTAACAAATATTTTTAAGTGAGATTAACACTTGTCTAGGAGTTATTTAAACTAATGTATTATATTGAAATTAACATAATTTTTTTGTAACAATAACTTTATTATTATACTACAATGTACAAAAAAATATATTATTTAACATTTTTATTTGTGTAGGACCTTTTAACACATTAATGTTTTTTAAATATTTTGAAATTTTAAGATTTTAATTATCATAATTAAATTAAAATTTTTTTGTATCAAGTAACATACACTCACAGGCAAAATAATCGATCCACACAAATTTTCGATGAATTTCAATCGCAAATAACTTTTTTAGTTGATGTCGGATTTAAACGAATATTAAAGAAAATTGTAGATAAATTAATGGAAAATCGCTCACATTTTAAAAATTACTAAAAAATAGACGTACGTTTATAATATACAGGTTTAAACAAAAAGATGTTTTTTACCATAAGTTTAAGAAACTCTGTAGAGTGGCAAAACCGTATATTGTTCTAAATTAAGTTTTATTTATCAAGTCACATCTATTCTTAACAGTTTTGTTTTTGGTTCACCTCGATATATTTATTTTTGTGGAAAATATAGAATTTTCAAAAAAACATTTCAATTTCCAATATTTTTCTGTATGAAGAACTAAGGTTGCTATGGTCCATCCATAGGCTATGGAGTGACAGTGACAGTTTTGTTGAATCATCCCATACTTGGACATGTCATACACGGCTTTCAAAAGCTATCAAATTGTTTTTTGCAAATTAATGTTTAAATTTTGAGGTGTCTTCTTACTTTAAAAAATGGATATGTCTCCGACTGATGTTGTTAGAGCAATTAATTTAATCCAGGATGGACGGTCACAGTATTACGTGGTAAGTGTTTTAAACATCACAAGAAGTAAAGTACAAAGGGCAACATCAGTCGGAGACATTTTTAAAAGTAAGAAGACACTGCAATGTTTCTTTAAAAAAATCCATATTTTTCACAAAAATAAACATATTAGGGTGAACCAAAAACAAAATTGTTAAAAATAGATGTGACTTCATAATTAAAACTTAATTTAGAACAATATACGGTTTTGCCACTCTACAGAGTGTCTTAAACTTATGGTAAAAAACATATTTTTGTTAAAACCTGTATATTATAAACGTACGTGTATTTTTTAGTAATTTTTAAAATGTAAGCGATTCTCCATAAATGTATCTACAATATTCTTTAATATTTGTTTAAATCCGAAAACAAATAAAAAAGTTATTTGCGATTGAAATTCATCATAAAAAAAATCGCGACATATTTACAAATTTAACGTGTAACCATTACAATAATAAATGTTGACAAATTTGTCGAGTCTAACCCAAATCCACGTCTGCGGAGCTCTGTCTCCTTTGCTCGCAAGGACGAAGGACTAATTAGAACGGCGGAGGACGATGCAGTTCGAAATAACTCAGATGAGTAGGTCCTGTTTGAAAATTAAGTTTAAATTTGTCGGAATCATGCAATTATCCTTGCCCGTGCTAGGCTAGTCCTGGTACTTGCCGAAGCTAGTCTATGCTGGCTGCATGTTCAGACTTATCGGGGGGATACGTTTAAAAAGTTACATGTGACTTATGTAACTGTATTATTGATTAACAGGCCTGAACGGTTAATTTTTATTTAATTTGTCTAGGCACGGAAATCGCTAATTTCGACTACTGTATGAATACACGGTCGGATTGGAGCCAGATCGACTTTATAGTTTCGGGAGTTTTTAGGGTGAGATTGTTATTCGATTTGACGCTGGCTAATTTCATTGATCATGCGAACATTTTTAAAGCCTTGCATTTATTGGTCGAGATGTTCAAATCTTTTTTGGCATAAATCATAAACCATCAGGATTTTCTATTGTATAACTGAAAACAATTTTTGCACAGCCACTCATTTCTTACGCCACGAACAAACGAGCGAATATCATCCCCTCTACCTTACATCGATTGTCTTATACAGACTATATAGAATCAAGTAAGTAAGGCTGAAGACAATGAAGACAAATCATGCTCTGATTACACTATGATAGTTTTAGAAACTTTTTTTCCCAACATTGAGTACTCCAGCTTAGTTTAACTAATTTTGGGCCGCTGATTTAAAAAATGTCATTAGTTTTTCTCTACACGGAGAAAAATGTATAGTAAATTTTAGATAGTAAAAAAATATAGTAAAATTTACCTTAACAAATTTTTAGAGTAACAATATTCGTCAATACAATATTAAGATTGTAATACAAAATAGTATTTTTTATTATACAATTTTAGTAAAGATTACAACACATAATTTTTAATATGTTCGTATAGTAAATTGATTTTACTATTTACAAATAGTAATATTTACTATATTATTTAATCAAATGTAAGGTGTACATCTAATATTATAATATATTACACATAAATAAAAAAAATATAGTAAAAATAAAGATACTTTTATGTTTAAGGTAAATAAACAATATATTTAAATATAATATACAATATAGTAACTCATGTCTTAGTTTCTTTAATAAACTTTCTTGACCCATTACTGGTAATACTTATAAGAAGGAATTGAAACCACTTGGTTGCATAGTATGTACCGATTGCGGCAAAGGCCACGTCGCGACGCGTCGTTAGACGGTGTGGATCACGTGATGTTCTTACATCTCGCCTCTGTAGGCTTACCAACCATGTTATATAAGCTCAGGTATTTCTTTGTTTTGTGTGTGTTCCACTACTACAAGTTGCTTGACATTGTCGTGTCGACGACACTGATGAGACCCAATATAGGTCAAAACACCTGTCTGTCGGTATTTAAAGTTGATGGAACGCACTCAAAACAAAAAACTTTGGCGAGGTGTAGGTTCTATTCTCATAACATTTTTGTATATTAAAAAGTACAATAAATATGTTACAATTTTTAATTGTTAACATATAAAAATATTCGATTTTAAAATATTTTATATTTAAAATGGCAACATAATATTTTAAAATTTACTATACTTATTAGTAATGGAAAAAATTTAATTATAATAAGAATTAAAAACAAAATCGGTTGAGAATAATAATATTTTACCTTAAGGTTTAACATACAGGGATATTTAAAAATTACTAAATATGCATAGTATCTGGCAATATACAAGATAGTTGTCCCAAATAGTAATATAAATTATAGTAAAGGGCATTATAATTATGGTAATCAGCATTATACTTTTCTCTCCGTGTAGGACGTCTAGAATTTAAAATAATTTCGTAATAAAATGCTCTGCCCAATCACCTCAAAATGTAAGTTTTTTGTTGGTATTTTAATTATTTATTAAATTATTTTGGCTTAAATTTATCTTGAATGTACTAAAGTAATTGGTATACGTCAAATAGATCAAATTTATCTAAACAATATGACATTTTATATACTAAAACTAAAAATTTAATGTATTTTATGTATTTTTTATCCAAATTAAACCCTAAAAATGTAATGCATTGCATAATTTTGCTTTTTCTACCTTAAATTTATTAAATCGTATCAAATATCGAATTGGATTATAGTATTATTTTACTTAATCCTCATCATCGTCGTACATCTTTTGCTGCAAATTCCAGCAAATGTTTCCTAGCAATGAATCCAACTTCTTTCCACTATACCCATAGATATCTACCAATGGTCTAGATTTGCAGTTACTTGGTGAAATTTCTCTCCATGTTCATCAGTTCGGCAAATTTATGAAAAAAAAAGAAAATTTATTTTAAATGACATATTAACGCTAATTCTTAACAAAACGGAGAGCATTTTTTTAATGAATTGGCGCAAATTTTAGGCCCGATATGAACCAAGAACATTTTCAATGACAGCTTTAACACTGCCATATGCGACAAGCTCGTCAACTTTGAGAGCATTTTTGAATGCTTGCTCTTTCATTAAACGTCTTATATCAGGTCCATTTAATATTCCTGCAAAATTAAAGTAGTGGGTATATCTCAAAAAATTTTGTTATGAAATATTGCGTTGTTTTTTTTTTGGGCGTAAAGGTACCGCAACAAAAACAAATCAAATTTACAACGACGATATAAATGTTCGTCTCCTTTCTCTTTCTCTGCCACTTCCATTTCCTGTTTTTTTTTCATTTTTGGTTCTTAAAATCACTTTCAAGTAAAAATACAATTTGAAGTTTAAATTTTAAATGTCAATAATTAATAGATGCACTCTAATGTGCTTGAACGATAAAGTAGATAAAGGCGCCTTTATACTTCAATTCGATATTAAATTTTGATTGATTTTGACTTAATAAATAAGATTGGAGATTAATTTTTTGAGTACTTTAGGAATGATGTGAATAAAAAAATTATCAAATAATATTCAAAAAGTAATGCTTATACCAAAACCCATTTACTTTGTTGCTTTTTCAATTTAATTAGAAATTAAAAAACGACACAAAAATTTAAAAAAAATTATACATTTTACCATAAAAACATTATAATTTTAGTTTTTGTATTTAATAAAGCCCTTCTCTGCTGAAAAGTGCTTTAATAACATAACATAAGGGGTTCTGCACTAATGCAAGAATTTTAAGAAATCATCCATTTTTTTAAAACATCCCTTTGTACATTTGACATCTTTTGAAACCTTAATATTAAAAAAAAAAACAATTGGACATACATAAAATATTTATAAAAAAACTTTTGAATTATAAAACAGCAACATTCTCATCTGCATATAAATTATAACTGACCTTCAGGAATCACATGCATCTATAATGTCGTAAACAGAGGTTTTTGCTTATTTAAAATGATTAAAGCGCCATCTGTTGCATAAAATGTAAAGCAAAACAGATTCACGGAGGATAGAATCAATTTTTGTAACACCTACATAAATGGTTAAAAAAATTATTTCTTTTAATTTTTAATAATATTTTATATTTGATTCGATTGCTTTGGATGTGTTTAATTTATAGTGAACGGATATTTTTAGTATGCTTTTACTACCTCAGATATTTGAAAACATATAGGTTAACCTAGAGAGAGTAACAGTCACAGAGGATAGGTTTTAGACTTATAAAACATTGTAAAAAATAACTAATTGCGGTTAAAAATCTGGAACCTGAGCTGTAATATCTATGAATAAGATCAAAACAAAATAAGTATAACTTTAAAAATTACAAAACATTTTTTCGAGAAGTAGGTTTCTGTTAAAAAATAAATCAAATAAATTACGTAATACTAATCCCAAACTTTAGCTGTTATTCAAATTTCCGCGAATTTCAATCAGACAATCAAAAGGAAAAACGCACACAAAACATCCTGAGAATCTACATATCAAGTATATTACATAGTTGCCACTCAATAAAACACCTAATTAGCATAAGCTCCAACATAAAAATGTCGTGATTGACTCGAAGCATGGGAACTTATCGTATTTGAATGGATAGCGATGTTTTTTTGGCACAAAAACTCGCTTAATAAAAGGGATAAACATACAACTCTCTCCATGTGGCCGGTTGGCAGAAGAAATATTGGAAATTCACATGCACATCGAAGATTCTGCGATGAGGTAATTACACATTGAAAAGCGTACAACATCGGGCACAAAGTGCCTCTTACGTTATGCTACCTGGCAATTATCTATTAAAAGTACAAATACAAATAGACCCTACTGCAGACCCATCTATTACCATACGGTGTATCAATGCAAAACGATTTGTTTGTCTGTTTTTTTTTGTTTTTATGAGCAATACCTAATCAAGTTTTCTTGATTGTATAATTTTAAATATTACATTGACCATGACATTGTACAGTAGGTTGAATACACAGTAAAAAATTTTGCCCCTGTAAATTTTTTAGTGTAGGGGTAAAAATATTACAGTTGATTTGTAAGTGTAAAAGTTACACTACAAAATACACTAGGTAGCATTTAGTGCTTATTAACTTTATTAAACACATTTAAAGAATATGAACATTATTCATTGGTACATTCACACTATTTATAATTAAAATAAATCAAAAGGGTAGAAAAACTTAATGCGAGTGTTTATTACCCCTTAATGTGTTAAATAGTGACAAAATGTACACTACAGTTCAGTAGTAAGTAAGCTTTAATACTAATATGTTAAAAGGATGTCCATACCCGACCTATATTGTATATCAATAATTTACGGCAGTAGGTCGGGTACTTGTAACATTAATAATATAAATACATACACACTTGATTTACTTTTTATTTTCAATCGTAATGGTTGTTATATTAACCTATACCTACATTTTTATTAATATTATGGAAAATTTGTACACGTGTGGTAAATCCCGGACATACAGCCGCCTGACGCCTCTCTACCAATGGGATCACCCAATTTTTATAACAGAAAAATGGATTACTGCTAAATTCTCAAGATAATTCATTGCTTACAAGTTGACAGCCAGTAAAACATTGCATTGATCTAAAACTTTTACGTTTTAAGGAACCATTTTGCTTAAGCCAGCCATACGACTCAAATATAAAATTATATTTTAAAAGGCACCGATTTTGATAAATTTCATAGATTTTTGTTCCAAATAAATGTTTCTCTTTATTTGCCTTTTCGTTTTATTCACTACCACCAATAGGTTTTATTCAAATAATAGTGTTTGCATTAAAAGAGTAAAAGTACCTTTCTAAAATTAGAACTTTTCCAAAATAGTGTACATTTACATTGAACTAAAGTGGGATTTTACCCAGGAAGTGTAGAAGTACACGATTTTAGGTAAATTAACACTTTTTAATACAGTGTAAAATTACTTTATCCTCAGTGCTATAGTGTTTAATCATACTTGCTTACTTGGGGAAAATTACACTACAAATTAACTCTAATTGTAGTGTTATAAAACAACACTATTTAGTGTGGACCTGTGTGAACTCTAATTAGTGTTGCTTAGAGTTGATTTTTTTACTGTGTAGACTTCACAGAAAATAGCTTCACGGAGGTTAGGAATTCGTATTAGGATTCCAAATATGTAAAAATATATAGAGCATTCCATTTAAAAATCGAAAGTTGGTCAAAAAATTCATTTTGTACTCTTTTAAGTGGCATTTTATATCATAATTAACCATGGTAAATTTCATGTGTCTATCTTTATAAATAAAAAAGTTACAGGGGTGCGCCTATTCTCAGGTACACCCTGTATATATATATATATATATATATATATTCTATAGAAGCAGTTTTGTTGTTAATTTTAATTTTAGCTTGTTTTTAGGCCAAAATTATGACTCTATTGTTATACCATATGTACTATGCTCCACACCTCAAAGTCCCACCACGTGAGCACTTACGGAACGCAGTCTTTTGAAAATTTGTCTTTTAAGGCTTTTCAGGTTATGTATCTGTCAAAGTATAGTCAATGAAAGAAATAATATTTATAGTGTTACCGCTTATGTTTAAGCGTTAAAAGTTAATAAATCTTTATAGTACCACAATAACAATGGTTGGTTTAAGAATTTAGGAATATAAATACTGCATTTAATGAAATTCCAAAGTGTAAGGTGCAATATAAGTGATATTTTTGTGCATAGGGTCTACATTTCTCCATAAAATAGTTTTAACTAAACAGCATTTATTAAAAAAAAATCTAACTTCTCTATTATGAAATAAGTATATCTGTATCAAAGGTAGGTTAATGTATTAAAACAAAAAATATCATCTAATTTTGTATTTTAAGGTTAGAAAAATCTATTTTGACCAAAATAAATAAGTGGATTATTTGGAAAAGTGTGTTAATATGGTCATAAATAAATATAGGTACATATACTAAATAATTGTTGAATATGGTTCAAATTAAATTGAAGCTTTTATACTTCTAATGACAAAACTTGTGCATACCTCTCGGCATACCTACTTTAAGTTAGATTATAAGAAAACAAACAATTTTTAGAGAAACTTGCAATGTGAAAATATTTAATACTCCCATATGGGAGTATTAAATATTTTCACATTGCAAGTTTCTCTAAAAATTGTCATATAAAAAAAAAAAAAATTGTCATATGACATGAGATTTATTAAAATTTTTAAAGTTATAGTGATTTTTCGATGTAGATCAAGTTCAGTCGAAGCTTTTTAACTATTGGTATTGACAAAACTTTATGTAGGTACCTACACTTTAAGCTGGATAAGAAAAACTACCACATTTTTAAATACCATATTATACAGTCTTTTAATACTATATAGTCTTTTATTTATTTTGGTCAAAATAAATTTTTCTAACCTTAAAATTACAAAATTAGATGATATTTTTGTTATAATATACCTTTAAAACAGATATTTTATTCCATAATAGAGAAGCTAGATTTTTTTTAATAAATGCTGTTTAGTTAAAATTATTTTATGGAGAAACAGATATTTCGACCAAATGCACAAAAATATTACTTATTTTGCACCATACACTTTAGAATTTCATTAAATGCAGTATTTATATTCTTAAATTCTTAAGCCATCCATTGTTATTGTAATGTTATAAAGATTTAACATTTTTAACGCCTAAACATAATATTATTTCTTTCGTTGACTATACTTTGACAGATACATATATGTATCGGGCCGTTTTTTTTGTTTTTTTCAGTTTTTTTTTTCATTGTTTTTTTTCAAATGGTTTTTTTACATTTTAGGTTTTTTTTTCAATATTAGTTCCATTTGCCTAATTTTTTGTTTCCAGTCCAATTCAAGGACTAAAATTAGCCACTAAATGACAATTAGTAAATGTAAATACAGTCTCGCGCTATGCACGCGCCACCACCACCGAATTGACCAATAAGGGCCGCACTTGATTTTTCAAAAAGCTACCAAAAGCACTTTTTTCATGATTTTCCAAATTCATCTAGAGTATGGATTTTTTTTAAACAATAGCAAATTCTTGTAGAACATGGTTAGGTCAGAACGTGGTTAAGTCATAACATTCCGTGGACCAGAAAGCCAAAAAAAATTCGATTTTTCGGTATTCGGTATTCGTTAGGATGCGTTGCACGTTTTTCATCTAAAAATCTCAAAACTAGAAACTTCAAGCTTCATATTGCTTTTTTACGACCATTTTTAACAAAGATCTCAAGAATCGCAAAACATTTTTTTATCCTTTAATTTTTTGTATTAGTAGGTATAGAAGTTTTACATTGCTATTGGTTTCTAAACTAAGAAATCAGATTTTTTAGTCTCGGTCAAAATTTTCAATAATGAAAAATGTAATATATTCTACATTTCACTTTATTATTAATATAAATTTTACTTAAAATTTCATTTTGAAAAAAAAACAAAAAAAACCGTTTTTTTTTCATGTTTTTTTTTCACATCTGAAAAAAAACCGTTTTTTTTACATCTCTACAGATACATAATCTGAAAAGCCTTAAAAGCCAAATTTTCAAAAGACTGCGTTCCGTACGTGGTCACGTGGTGGGACTTTGAGGTGTGGAGCATAGTACCAAAAAAAAACAAATTTTATAGAAGTTATATAATGTAGATTGGGGCACTGTGCGGCGTATACTATAGTGAACACGGCCTGGGCCCAGGCTGTGTGGAGGCATCTCGGGTCTCCACGGTCGGCTGCCCTGCCAACGTGCTTACAAATTGTGTCCGACGCGCTCGTTTTATGCATACATGAACTATTGTTTATCATTTTTTCTCGCCGGACCGGGCGGAATATGAGTTACCGTCATACGAGCAGCGGATTCCGTGATTCCTCTCATTTGAATATTATATCGGTGCTCTTTCTCTTCCTCCATGCCTCCATATTTATTCCATTCATACAGTTATAGGTTATCGATGATTTAATTATTGGGAATTTGTTTCAAGCGAATACAAAAGTAATAAAAACACGTCAAAGATTAAAGAACGTAGTATAAAGTTATAATGATGATAAACTACAAACAACAAACTAAATTTTAACAAGATACATAAATTATAATGACGACGAGCTAGAATGATGACAAGCTATAATGATGACATGCTATGATAACAAGCTAAATTTTAACAAGATACATAAAATATAATCACAAGCTATAAAGATAAAAAATTAAAATTAATATAAGCTATAATGACGACGAGCTAGAATGATGGTAAGCTATGCTATGAAAACTACAAGCTAAAATCAAGACGAGCTAAAATTAGGACCACAAAACAACAAGCCAAATTTTAACAAGATACATAATATATAATGACAACAAGCTATATTGACGATATGCTGTGATAACGACAAGCTAAAATAGAAACTACAGGACAAGCTAACTAAAATTACGACAAGCTGATGATCAACAAAAATGACGTACATTTGTCAAAGGAATGTGACTAGGTATAACCTATAATAACGACGAGCTAGAATGATGACAATATAATATATCGACAAGCTAAAATAAGAACTACAGGGCAAGCTAAATTTTAACAAAATACATAAATTTTAATGATTATAAGCTATAATAACGACGAGCTATGATAACGAAAATTTAAAATAAGAACTACAGGACAAGCTAAATTTTAACAAGATACATAAATTACAATGACAACAACCTATAATGATAAAAAACTAAAATTACGACAAGCCATAGTGATGATCAACTGAAATGACAACCATTGGTTAAAGAAAAATGACTCGGTATAAGCTATAATGACGACGAGCTAGAATTAAAACAAGCCAAAATAAAAACTACATGACAACAAGCTCAATTTTAACAAGATACATTAATTATAATGACTATAAGCTATATTGACGAGCTAAAATGAGGACTACAAGACAACAAGTTAAATTTTAACAAGACACATAAATTATAATGACGATATGCTGTGATAACGACAAGCTAAAATTAAGAGGAGCTAAAATAAGAACTACACGATAAGCTAAATTTTAAAAAGATATGACAACATTTGCTAAAGGAATATGACTAGGTATAACCTATAATAACGACGAGCTAGAATGATGACAAGATATCGACAAGCTAAAAAAAGAACTACATGACAAGCTAAATTTTAACAAAATACATAAATTATAATGACAACAAGTTTAATAAGACAAGCTTAAATAAGAAATACAGGACAACAAGCTAAATTTTAACAAGATACGTAAATTTTAATTTAATGACAAGCTATAATGATGAAAAACTAAAATAACGACAAGCTATTATAGTGATAACCAATTAAAATGACAAGCATTTGTCAAAGGAAAGTGACTAGGTAGGTATAAGCCATAATAACGACGAACTAGAATAATGACAAGCTATGATAACGTCAAGCTAAAATTAGTACTACAGGACAAAAGCTAAATTTTAACAAGACACCGAAATTTTAGTAAAAACAAGCTATAGTGATAAAAAACAAAAATTTCAAGCTATAGCGATGATCAACTAAAATGTCAACCATTCATTAATTAATTAATTAACAATTGTTCAAAGGAAAATGTCTAGGTATAAGCTATAATGACGAGCTAGAATGATAACAAGCTAAAATAAAAAATACAGAACAACAAGCTCAACTTTAACAAGATACATAAATTATAATGACAAGCTATAATGAAGAAAAACTATAATTAAGACAAGCTACTATAGCTATAATAGTAAAGAACAACTAAAATAACGACAAGCTATTAAAATGATGATAAATTAAAATGACAATCTTTTGCAAAGGAAAATGACTATAAGCTAGAATGATGACATGCTAAAATAAGAACTACCGGACAACAAGCTAAATTTTAACAAGACACATAAATTATAATGAAAACAAGCTATAATAATAAAAAACTAAAATTAAGACAAATTACAATAGTGAAGAACAACTAAAATGACAACCATTCATTAATTAATTAATGACGAGCTAGAATGATAACAAGCTAAAATAAAAAATACAGAACAACAAGCTCAACTTTAACAAGATACATAAATTATAATGACAAGCTATAATGAAGAAAAACTAAAATTAAGACAAACTATAATTGTGAAGAACAACTAAAATGACGACCATTTGTCAAAGGAAAGTGACTATAAGCTATAATTACGATAAGCCAGAATAATAACAAGCTATAGCTTATATATTATATTATATATATAATATAATATATAAGCTATAGCTTGTTATTATTCTGGCTTATCGTAATTATATATAATATATTGTTGTTATAAAAGTGTGTGATCATTATATATATAATGATCACACACTTTTATAACAACAAGCTTAAACAAAGTCCTTGTACCTTGAAATAAATAAAAACAAACTGCAATAAGTATAAGCAACGTTTAAAAAAAATCACCCAAAAACCAGATCCCAATGGAGGTCTGTCCTGTTTATATTAACAGAATATTATTTGCGAATGTTTGATTAATAGGTCATTCTTGTAAATTTAAAGATCATAACTTAATTGACATTTTTCTTAATAATATATACAGAGTGTTCCAAAATTGGCGGATTTTTTATTTATACTTTAACAGGGACATAACCTAAAATGCCTTAAATGACAAGTTTTTGCTTTAAATGTTAAATTATAGTACATTGGTGTAAGCATTAATAACTAAAAAACTCGTAAAAATGCATCTACAGGTAGTTTGTTTTTCACTTTTACCCATAATAAAGGATTATTTGCCATCACGTGTTGGGTGCAATGTTTGGGAAGAGAAAATTTTAACACAAGGTAAAACCAATCATAAATGAAACCTTAGTTTTTCCAAGAAACATGCAGTATACACTCTACCTGTTCAGGATCGTAAATATGTTTATTATAATCACCCAGTTAAGGCATCTTTGATCTTGTATTTATGTTTTGGTGATAAAATTTATGAGATTAGGAAATTCATTAGTTACTCTACCTAGGTACTGGGGAATTTGTAAATTATGCTTTCAAGAAAAAATATAAATAAATAATATAAATATAAAAAGCCATCCTTGTTCCATTCAGTGGTATAAACTTTTAATAAAAAATGACCTCAATTAGCAAGCTCTTCCCAAGCAGCATTTTAAGTTTAAATAACTAAAAATTTACTATCAAGTCAACTTTAAAGAATTTTTACGGTTTTATAACGGTATAGATACGAAAAATTACCAAATTTGGAGAATGGTTTATTTCGTTATTTTACCTACATAATAACCTTTTTTATATACCAAGAGAATATCGTAATAAAAACAATATAAATACCACAAATTTACGTAAAAATAACGCAATGATTACTAACTGTTTGCCCTCTCTTTCTAAAACATCAACATTCGTAATTTCTTTGTTCTTTTAACTTATTTATTACAAAATGGTACATAAAGGCCACCCTAGAGTAAAATTAAAAAATATAACTTAAATTGTCAAAATTAATAATATTTTGCATTAAAACTCAAACGCATATTATTTTACTGATGAAAATAGGCACGATACATCTTAAAAATTATATGCCCTCTAAATATTTTACGGTTTTAAGAAAAATTATTGCTTGGGTAAAAATTCAACAAAATTTAAAACCTACAAAATCTTATAAAATCTTTGAAATATCATTTAGTTTAAATAATTTTTTAATAACTATAACTTCCTTATTATATTTTAGAAAAATATTTATGAAAAAATATTACATAAATGTTTAGGTAAGTACCTAATGGATGCCTTCTTGAAAAACTCATTATGGCTGAAAAAAATTTTCCCTTAAAGTTTTATTTTTCAGTTTAGCTTATTTTTTCTTGTTTAGTCAATATTAATAGTATTTATTACCACCAATAACCCTAAAAAATACTAGGCAAATAGGAATTATTTACGGTTATAAAGTGGTCTTAATATCGTAAAATTATGACTTATGAGTAACATTTACCATTAAGTAAAATTATTCTTAAATTTACCTTTAGGTGAAATAATTTTCTTTCGTAAAAATTACGTCCCTCATAATAACATAAATAAAACTTTTTAAGGTTAATTTAACCAAATATTTACTTAAATTAAGTAACATTGCCTCGAAGGTCTACGCTTTAACTTAAAATGCTACTTGGGATTAATCCACCTGATTTCAGAATTTAAACAAAACAAAAGTATAAAATGAAGACATATAAAATGAAAAACGCGTCGAATAATTCTCGATTTGGCACAATTAGTATTCACGATGAAATCGGTGGGCAATAAATTTTTAGAGCGGCCCGTTCGGTCCGTATTGCAATCTTCAGCATTACATAGAGCACAGCAGAAGCATCCAGCAAGCGGTGTTCGAAGGAGAGAAGAGAAAATATGCACAGTGGACAATGAAAAATAAATAAAATTACGAAAAGCTAACATGACAACAAAATAAATATGTCAGTCAATAGAGTGGATATTTTAATATTTTTTGTAAATATTTTAGTATATTACAAAAGATCCAGGTTTTTTTAACTTGTCCACCCAATTTTAATGTATTTTTTTCACAAGCCTGTTTGTAGAAAAATATAATAAATATTCTAAACAGTACCTTGGCGTGTCACAACTCCTGAATCAAATATTTGGGTGATTTTATTTTAAAATAAATTCAATTTATCTTAAATTTTTCAATTTCACTACAAACTATAAAACATTAAACAATGTATTTTTCATATTTTATCATAGATTCGAATAATAGCAATTTTTAAAAAATTGATAATCTTTGTACTCGCTTTTACCCGTCAGTTCTCTGTCCAATGTTAAAATACAAATTCCTGCGAAATATTGAAGTTTAAACGTCAAGTCCTCGTTTTAACTCAAGTTTTGCTAAAAAATTACCTACATAGCCCGCCCTTTGTACGACAGTCATCTTGAAAACAATGCAAGCGGCGAAGTTGTGGTGAATGCACGTATAGTTCCAGTCAAAATTTCAGTACTGTGGTGAGTAGTTATTTTCTTACGTATATATATTTCATTGTAATTTATATAAGGCTATATGTGATTTGTTGATAAGTAGCATCCACTAATAAAAAATATCAGTAAAATACTTAATTCTGAATTATAATCTCAAATTTGTATCCCATTCATCATTTTTTCGAAAACTTCAATTTAAATTCTGCTTGCGCAGAACTTGTTTATTTAATGTCATTATAAACTCATATAAATTTGGTGTGGGTCCCATATCTAATAATTGAGATATCGGTATACCCAAAATCCACCAGCCGCCACTGATCTGTGGTATTATTTGATTTTAAGATACTTAATGTATAATATGCTCTAAGTTGCATTAAATCTTGGCGCTGTAACAAAAAAAATCAATTTGGCTTGAATTTTTTTCTGTATACGATTCTCCAATAATCAAAATAATGACTCACAAAAAAATTATTTAGTGGAATGACCCATATACTTAATATATTTAAGAAAAATAAACAGGCAAATACTTAATTTATTTAAGAAAAAGAAACAGGCAAATTTTAAGACCAATTAGAAAAATAATACAAAATCAATACCGTAATGATTAAAAACACTTATAAGAGAAAACATTTTCCCCCATTAAAATTAAAATTTTCACCTTGGCAATTAAGACGAGCGACTCCCAAGTTTCCGAGACGATAGGCAAACGAAATGTTCGCATGATTTTGAAAAGTAAATACACACTCGAATTGCAAACTTCATACATCAAAAAGCTATTTAATTATAATTCCAAGATCACTCTAAATAACCTAGATTTTTATTTCGCTCAGACCCTCGGGCTGCGGGCCAATATTTATGAAGTGAAAAACGCGGGAATTGCCAAATAATAAGCCCGAAAATCCCCAGATTTTTATTTTGGGGTGCGATCCTTAGAGGGAGAGCAAGGGTCCCCAATAATTAGCTCTTTTATCTTTTACTGAATTGTGTTAAGTGCAAAAAGAAATATAACCTTGTTTAACCGCATATTATTTATAAAATAAAGTTAAGAAAAAGTAAGACCGATTTACAAGGTTTGTATAGAATTATATTAAATTATATTATAATAATTGAAACCAGTTTTATCTTTTAATTTCAACATTTTAAATATGGTTATGTACGAGGTGTGTTCAGAAAATAACGGGAATTGTTAAATTTCGCGGGTTCGGAGGGTCCGGTTGTCATAAAATTTTCTTTATTATGTTGGCATACATGCCCCCGAAGTATGATAAAAGCTTAAGCTTTTTCATTGTTTACTTTGTCTGAGGCAGCCGCTAAGGTTAGACGTGTTTTATGAGCTCGGCGATTTTCGTTCGTTAAAAGAAATGGATCAAAGAATTTGTATCCAATTTTGCTTAAAAAATGAAATAAATTCTGTGAATGTTGACAAAGGCCTATAGTGAGTCTGCTATAAGTAAAACAAGAGTTTACAAGTGGTATAACAGTTTCCAAGATGGCCGTGAAGACGTTGAAGATGACGAACGCCCCGAACGCACAAGCACATTAACAACCGATAAAAAACATGGAAAAAGTGAAAAAATGGTTATAAACCATCAGAGAAGTCGTGTGTTGGTATATCGATTGGCTCATCCGATGAAATTTTTTCGAATGTTTTGGGTATAAAAAGCGTGGCAGCAAAATTTGTTCTAAAATGAATTTTGAACAAAATTTTTGGCCAAAAACAATACTGTAATGATGCCTTAGCCTCCATATTCGCCAGACATACCTCTGTCTGATTTTTTCCTATTCCAAAAAATAAAGATAACCTCAAAGGGCCGTCGTTTTGCAAGCATAGATGACATTAAAAGCGCATCGCTGAAAGAACTAAAGGCTATCCCAAAGATCGAGTTTTAGAAGTGTTAACACTTCTAAAACTCGAGTATTGGAAAAAGAGCTGGCACATGTGCAAAAAACGAAAATTCCCGATATTTTCTGAACACACCCCGTATATAAAGCTGTATTGAGACTAATTTCTCTATGCAGGTAACAATGAAAACTACAAAACCATCACTTTTTTGATTAGTTTATTAATTAACGTTAATTTACTAGCAAGTTAAAACATATTTGGTAAAATATAACTTGTTGGTCAAAAAATATATCCAAATTAACCAAATCTGTGGTTAATTTACCAAAAAGTTATATCAAAAGTTAAACTTAACCAAAATATGAATAAAAAAATAACTAGAATAATTAGAAGTTAATATAACGATATGTATCTTCTCAAATAACCTACCTTTTAACTTATAAGTAATATTACTAACTAGTGAAATATTTGGTTTATTTGACTATAACCTACCTATAGGTAAATAACCTAATTCTAAGAGTTTCTATTGACTATAAATAAACTAAATATTTAACTAGTTAGTAATATTACCAATTGGTTTCTTTGTTAGTTAAATTATACCTTAAGGTTATACAGGATTCACACTAAGAGAATAAAACGAAATTCCCTGACTTTTACAGGTTTTCCAGACCATAGTTAATGGTTGAATACAACCAATTGGTTAAAAAACAAGTTAAAAAAACGTTATTTTACTTAGATTTTGGTAAATTTACTTAGAAATTCTAAGTGGCGGCTGGTGGATTTTAAGTATACCAATATCTCAGTTATTAGACATGGGACCCACACCAAATTTATAATAGTTTATATTGACATTAAATAAACAAGTTCGGCGCAAACAGAATTTAAATTGAAGTTTGCGAAAAAAAGTAAGTTTTTCCTGTCGCCTACCCTGCCTCCAGGCCCCCCTATTTAAGATAATTCAAATTAAAGTGGTGCAATTTATTATCTACTATAATTTATCGACAAATTTAAAATTTTATTAAAAAAATCCAAATATTACAGATTTTATTCGTTTTTAAATTTTTATTATTTATTTTATTAAAATAAAAAAATATTTAAAATGGTATAAAAACTGTAATATTTGGATTTTTTAAATAAAATTTTAAATTTGTCGATAAATTATAGTGGATAATAAATTGCACCACTTTAATTTGAATTATCTCAAATAGGGGGGCCTGGAGGCAGGGTAGGCGACAGGAAAAACTAACTTTTTTCGCAAACTTCAATTTAAATTCTGTTTGCGCCGAACTTGTTTATTTAATGTCAATATAAACTAATATAAATTTGGTGTGGGTCCCATGTCTAATAACTGAGATATTGGTATACTTAAAATCCACCAGCCGCCACTCTAAGTTAGAATGCTAGTTATTTAACCAGTTGGGGGTAAATAAAAAATTTAAAAAAATTTGTGAATTTTTTCTGTATAAAATCATTT
Organism: Brassicogethes aeneus; assembly: GCA_921294245.1. Classification (NCBI taxonomy): domain Eukaryota; kingdom Metazoa; phylum Arthropoda; class Insecta; order Coleoptera; family Nitidulidae; genus Brassicogethes; species Brassicogethes aeneus. The sequence goes on from OV121140.1 coordinate 7,015,446, forward strand.
TATTAAAATGTGAAACAACAGTGTGACGTCACTTAAAGAGTATTTCCGGTCTTCCGCGGGGGTGGGGGGTGGCAGAATTTCAACGCCCGCTCTCTTCTTATTTCGCGTTCGCGAAAATTCTTCGCTATTTTATTCAAATGCAATCCTGTATTGATTAAAAACGACGGCGGAGGAGCCGGGCACGAATGTTTTAACAACCCCTTTAAAGTTCATGTGAACGAATTAAAAGTTGTTTTCTGCCCTCAACTTGCCCCGCTCCTCCAAGCCTCCCTCCGCCCCCCTCCCGCCGCTCCCGCATCCTTATACTTAATTAAACACTTTTTGATATAAGAAATTTATTTTTATTTATGCTTCTGTGCCGCGTTTGCATTTATTCCATTTCTAGGGTTTTTTAGTTTTTTTAAGTTTCCGGCTTGAACAACATATTTCTTAATAAACCATAAGGTTCTCATTTTTTATTCCATACCAAATTACTCAATACGATTGGGCGAGTTTGCATGGAATGACCCTTATACCTTGAATTGCAAATACAACAAATAAAATTAACCATATTTATTGTGATTGACCACCTGCAGCTACTTAATTCTTATTGTTAAAGTAACATGTAATAATATCAACAAATAAGCCGCAAATTGTAAATAGCACGGTATATACATGCATAAGAATGCGTGTTCAATGAACACATTGTGAGGAAACTCGTCGGGTAATGATAATTATTGTTCTTGAAAGTTGGTAGCTGTATAATATTATAGATATCTGTAATTGTGTCTAAAATTGATTCAAGATTTGCAGCAATTTTATATTATAAAATTTTTATAAAGCTTTTGCTTTGCAAGTTTTTATTTAATGGAATGACCCATATAAATTTTGATATTTTTTTAAAAGTTTATCTTGTGGTATTTTTTCCTTGTCATTTTGGCTCGAATTTAAGATTTTGTATGTTTTCTTCTTGATATTACAATATTATAATAATATAGCTTATGTATATATGTATGTCGTCATGTCATTTAGCATTTAGTCATTATATCTTTTTGTGATTTTATCTTGTCAACATCTTATCGTTATATTTTCATTTTAGTTAAGCTTAACGTTTTAACTTTTTATCAGTATAGCTTGTAGTTATTTTAGCTATAGCTATAGTATACTTGTTGTTATATTAACTTACATTATAGCTAGTTATTAACTTGAAATGTCATCATTGTCATTTTGGCTTTTTGTCATCATTATAACCTGTCGCCATTATAGTTTGTCAACATATTATCCCCATTTTCCCTTGTCAGTTAATTAACTGATTAGCTTAAGCTTGTCATCTTAGCTTCTAATCAGTACAGCTTGTAGTCATTTTAGCTACCTGTTATTTTAACTTGCCTTCATCTTAAATTGTTATTATTTTAGCTTGTCATTAACTTAAAATGTCATTATTTTGGCTTGTGGTTATTATAGCTTTTTGTCATTTTACCTTGTCATCATTATAGCCTGTCGTCTTTATAGTTTGTCAACATCTTATCGTAATTTTTCCTTTCCAGTTAGGCTTGTAGTCATTATAGATTTTTGTCATTATTATAGCCTGTTGTAATCATATTTTATAAAGCTAGAATTTTAGTTTTTTTAATGTTTTATTGTTGGTATTATACTCTCTTAAAATGAATTAGTCAAAAATAACTAATTATAAGTCATATTTGACTAATTGTCATAGCGAAAAAGCAGTCACTAATAATTAGTCAAATTCTACTGAATGAAATAGTCAAATTAGTAGATTTAAATTTAAAAAAAGTTTTGACCTAGCCGGGGATTGAACTCAGGTCGGTCACTTGTCAAGCTTATCAAGCTGTTGTCATAACCCATTCGGCTATCAGCCGCTCCTATAAAAATCAATTTTATTTGTCAATAAATATTGTTCATAACATTTTAAAGTTGAATATATTATTTGTGCTGCTATTTGAGCTAAACTTTTTGCATCTTTATTTGTTTTTATGGGTCATTTAACCATGGAACTTATTATTAAAGAAATTAGTTACTTTTAACTCTCAGAAATAGTCAAAGATGGTGACTAATCTTAAATTAGTCAAACTTTAACTATTTTATTAGTAAAAAATGCTGGTACTAATTCAAATAGTAGAATTTTGACTATTTCATTTTTAGAGAGTAGCTTTTCATCAACTTAAAATGTCGTCAATGACGACTCGTCATTGATATTTTGGCTTGTAGCTAATATAGCTTTTTGTCATTTTATTTTGTTATCATTATAGCCTGTCGTCATTATAGTTTATCAAAATATTATCATCATTTTTCCTTGTCAGTTAAGCTTGTTATCTTAGCTTCTTATCAGTATAGCTTGTAGTCATTTTAGTTACTTGTTGTTATTTTAACATGTCGTTATCTTAACTGTTATTATTTTAGCTTGTTGTTATTGTATAAAGCTCAATTTTTAGTTTTTTAATTTTTTTTGTTGACATAGCATGTCATAATCTTAAAATGTCACGTCATTTTGGGTTGTAGTCATTATAGCATTTTGTTGTTTTATGTTGTCATTATAGCCTGTCGTCATTTTAGTTGCCAACATCTAATCGTCATTTTTCACTGTCAGACAAGCTTATTATTTCAGCTTCTTATCAGTGAAGTTTGTTATTTTAGCTACTTGTTATTTTGACATGTCGTTATCTTAAATTGTTATTATTTTAGTTTGTTGTTATCTCATATAAAGTTTTTTTAATGTTTTCGTCTTGACATTATAGCTTGTTATTAGCTAAAAATGACGTCACTGTCATTCTGTCTTTTAGCCATTATAGCTTTTTGTCATTTTATCTTGTCATTATTATGGACTATCGTCATTATGGTTTATCAACATCTTATAGTCATTTTCCTTTGTCAGTTAAGCTTCGGATCAGTAAAACTTGTAGTCATTTTAACTACTTGTATACAAATAACTATAGTTATTTTAACTTGTCTTTTTATTTTTTTAATGTTTTCTGGCTGTCATTCTGGCTTAGTTATTAAGTCATCTGTCCTCGTCATTAGGCTTGTTATTTTAGCTTTTTATCAGTATAGCTTATAGTTATTTTAACACATTTACACATTTAATGTTGTTTAAGTTTGTCTTATTTTTTTGATTAAGGTTTTAAAATAACTTAAAACATAATTTTACCGCAATTTTTAAAGTAAAATTAATTTCAATCTTCGTTTACTTAAACTTCCACAATATTTCTCTCTTTGCAAAATGTTCTTTGTTTTGTTGTCTTAAGAACAGAATCTACATACACACACATAGACTTTGAACGCTCACAATACGAAGTGTATATGTTTAAAAGGGATAAAGTTAAAATTACATTAAGCTTACCGAAGTTATAATTTAAACAAGTGCGGGCAAACATTCATAACGCATCGAGCGCAGAGAATCCTGCAATCATCGTAAATTCCTGCCCGACTTAAAGGACGATTGCTGCAGGACAATACTTGGAGCAAAGATTTTTATGCTTCGTTCGTTAAATTAGATTGATTTTATTGTTTGGATTTTATATTCAGTAGTTATTTTTGAATTGTGTTATAATAACTAGAAATTATTATTTTATTGTTTATATTCGCTTAAATTAAGTTTAATAGATAACATTTATACAGGGTGACTCAAATGTACCTAACTAGTTAATGATAACTTTAATTAATAAAATTTATATTTAAGTTTGGACATTTTTAAGAAATCTAACAAAAAATAATGGTTGTACAAACATAACCTTAAAATCGAACAGTTTTAATTATTAAAAGTGGAAAATTGATAGTTTTTAATAATCTAAGGGATCATGGTGAATTATTGTGTTTTTAATTGTAAATAAAATTCAAGAACTAAATGTTGCATTTTCATGTTTTGCCAAAGGATCCAATTCGGTAAGTACATTTGTTGGTGCAGAATTAACTAATGATAACTTCACCTAATATAATATATATTTAAGTTTGGACATTTTTAAGAAATTAGTAAAAAATAATTTTTGCACAAACATAACCTTAAAATCAACCATTTTTATATTTGAGTTCTCTAAAAAACGCCGACAACTGCATTTTAAACAACAAAATTTACCTACGAGTTCCATGGCAACATATATATTATAATATTATATATAATACATAATATAGTATTTTACCGTTGAGTGGAGACTTTCTTAATCAAAGCTTTTAATAATGCTAAAAGCTGTTTAAATTTAGACGACTTATTTGTTTGACGATTTTTACTGAATTGAAATGTTACACTTTTCACGTTAATCACTACTAAAATGTGTATTTATTGTATCTAATAGGTACAATTTATATTTACAGAAACTGTATGCAATTTATTCCTTCATTCAGATTAAAACTGTTTATTGGAAAACAGGTAAAAACTCAACCCAGGATTTTCTCTCGAAATACACCCAACAACACAACAAATCGAGCCACGGTTTTTTTTTCGATATTTTCCGGCTTTATTTTCAAAAACACTTGTAACATAAGCGTGTGACAGCTGATTATTAAGTTTTACTTTTCTTACGATGATAACAGCCGAGTGGTGGCGCTACTAGCGATACTTCTTCTTCTTTCTATTAAAAGACTTTTTAATCTGGATTTGATAAAATTATAAAATGTTTATATAGGTTGAAGAAATGTTTATAAACTTAAAATAATTTTTTGGAAATAATTTTTTTTATTACGAACTTTTTAGTTTAATAATACCCAAACCTATCATCACAATGTGCATATTGCTGAATTTAAATCTGCAAAAAAAGAGGGGGTACAATTTAATACATAATATAATACCCGGTTTTGGTTTGTTTACCATTGAATGGAGATGCGATGATTCTTGAGCATACCTATTAGTGAAAAGGGATTTTTAGGGTATTGTCAACTTTGTTTTACTCAATTATAATTGTATTTCAGACATAATTTGAAGAGGTATTGTCGTTTTAGAGTGTTATTAAGTTGGCAGACTGCGTAAAGTTAAATACAATGTAACCTATGCATGCATACTCGAAAGTTCATACCAGTTTCTGTGCAAATTCATACGTACCAAATTAGGGGACGTTAAGCATTTTAAAGGTTTCAAATACAATTAACTTGCTTGCATATACAGGGTGAATAATACATTTTTTTATACAAAATCATTTTACAAATATTTTATAAAAATATTACAAAAAATAATTGTCAAAATTACAACATAATCTGATCTATTCTTTCGCATTTTCTGGATGACTCAGGGTGTGGTTGAAACAAGTGAAGAGGGTAGCAAGCGAAAAAATAAAGATAGAATAAAGGTGGCGCCAAAGTTTGCGGCTATACATCAGCACGCAGACAGGTGGACATGTTACATACCTGCACTAATACGTTGTCGTAAGCTCGTTGGTAATAGTGAAGGTGGACAATGAAGAATGACTTCTTAAAAATCACTTACCTAGTGGTAGCTAGCTGAAAAAGAGGGAAAGTCGATGGTTAATTGGGATATTAAAAAGTTTGTTTCGCCAACATGATAAAAAAAAGATAAGAAAAAGGCTTTTGAGTCACTGGTTTGGTATTTTTGCTATAAAAACATTCTTAACGAGGTTCTAAACAAAAGTTTCATAAAATAATGTTAAGTAATAAGAAATTTGTCTTGAACCAAGCTGTTAATACTTTTATGCATAATTTAATTATTATATAACTTTTCCAACCAAATGTAGAATAAACCACCATTGTATTTTATTATCGAAACCGACGTCTTTAATTTATTTTCTAGCAAGCTGATCTGTATCATTTCTGCATAAACCATTTGTTTCAACCGTCCCCATACAAAAATACCCATAATAGTTAAGTCTGGAATTCGTGGAGGCCAAAACCACTAGGGTTTTAAAATTGAAAAATTTTCAGAAAAATTGACATTTTATTCGAAGGATGATGAGTGAATACATTGAGATGTCCCCCAAGTGAAAATGATTATTTTTTTATTTTTGTTGTTTCACTGTTAGTCTAGAATGGGGTTTTTGGGATTGTATATACATAAAATATTTATAAAAAAATCTACACTTCACGGTGGATAGGTTTTTAAATAGCAAATTAACGAACTTAAACTTTTGAATTATAAAACAGCAACACTCTCATCTGCATGTAAATTCTAACTGACCTTCAGGAATCACATTCATCTATAATGTCGTTAACAGAGGTTTTTGCTTATTTAAAATGATTAAAGCGCCATCCGTTGCATAAAATTTAAAGCGAAAACAGATTCACGGAGGATAGAATCAATTTTTGCAACTCCTACATAAATGGTTACAAAAATTATTTCTTTTAATTTTTAATAATATTTTATATTTGATTCGATTGCTTTGGATGTGTTTAATTTACTTAGCGAACCGATATTTTTAGTATGCTTTTACTACCTCAGATATTTGAAAACATTAGGTTAACCTAGAAAGAGTAACAGTCACGGAGGATAGGTTTTAGACTTTTAAAACATTGTAAAAAATAATTAATTGCGGTTGAAAATCTGGAACCTGAGCTGTAATGTCTACTTAATTATAAAAGATGAAAACACAATAAAAGTGTAGAGTAAAATTTACAATTTTTTACGGAATTTTCGACGCTGAATATAATCATAATATTATGATTATAATAATTATTCCTTTTATTTTAATTTAGTAAGAATATTCTACCGGGTCGCAAAAAAACACAATTTGAGCTGTATTAACATAATTTTTGTTTTATTTGACAATGTTTAGTTTTATTTTTTATTAGGTTGTTGATTGCCACTTTTCTTTAAATTTTCCCAAAAAAAAAGACAATTTTTCCAAGACTTGGAAAAAACGAGAAAAAGAGGTTTTCCCCCAATTTTTTCGGTTTTATTTCAAAACTTTAAACTTCTAACCACCACAGTTAACTATTTTGAAATTTTGTCTTTGGGCTGGTATGGTGAAATATGGATTTAGACTGCTTCGATGTCGACAATGTTAGGATGAAACTACACCATTGGTGGTAAATGTGGATTCATTAGAAAATACAAGGAATTAATAAAAATTTCTTCGATTCGAAATTTTAGGATTTAAGATTTTTTAAAGGTATAGCTGCATCATCTTCTTTCAAATCTTTTTGTTTTTTTTTAAATTTTAACTCTAATTCATGAATATTTTTCATGAATATTATTAAATTAATTTGTCGACATGCTGCATATTTAAAACACAATAAAAAAATTACCACTTCACATTTTATTTTTTTATTATTTAAGTACAAATTTTGTGTAGAATTACTAACTAAAAAACCCTTGTTCCAAACGGTCTGAGCTACTCCACTGCAGATACATTATATGTAAATTTCTGTTTTACAATTTTTTCAGATGAAATCTTCTACAACGTATTTAATTTTTACACAGAACAGTATGTTATAGTACCATGTAGTATAATTTAGCATAACATCTTCATTATACACACCTATACCACGTACCTTTGTGAATTGCATTATCATAAATGATTTTGCTATTTTAAGTTATTAACAAAAAGTAATACACTGAGAGAAAAGTATAATGCTGATTACCATAATTATAATACGCTTTACTATAATTTATATTACTATTTGGGACAACTATCTTGTATATTGCCAGATACTATGCATATTTAGTTATTTTTAAATATCCATGTATGTTAAATATTATTATTCTCAACCAATTTTGTTTTTAATTCTTATTATAATTAGATTTTTTTCTTTACTAATAAGTATAGTAAATTTTAAAATATTATGTTGCCATATTAAATATAAAATATATTAAAATCTAATATTTTTACATGTTAACAATTAAAAATTGTAACATATTTATTGTACTTTTTAATATACAAAAATGTTATGAGAAAGAATTGAACCTACACCTCGCCAAAGTTTTTTGTTTTGAGTGCGTTCCATCAACTTCAAATACCGACAGACAGGTGTTTTGACCTATATTGGGTATCATCAGTGTCGACACGACACTGTCGAGCAACTTGTAGTAGTGAAACACACCCAAAACAAAGAAATACCTGAGCTTATATAACCTGGTTGGTAAGCCAACAGAGGCGAGATTTAAGAACATCACGTGATCCACACCGTCTAACGACACGTCGCGACGTGGCCTTTGCCGCAATCGGTACATACTATGCAACCAAGTAGGTTCAATTCTTTCTTATAAGTATTACCAGTAATGGGCCAAGAAAGTTTATTGAAGAAACTAAGAAAATTGAATGTTTAAAATGTCATGAGTTACTATATTGCATATTATATTTAAATATATTGTTTATTTACCTTCAACATAAAAGTATCTTTATTTTTACTATATTTTTTATTAATGTGTAATATATTATAATATTAGATTTATGTAGATAGTAAAATAAATTTACTATACGAACATATTAAAAACTAAAATATATATATTATACATTTATGATTTAGTAATATTGGTGTAATCTTTACTAAAGTATAATAAAAAATAGTATTTTGTATTACAATCTTAATATTGTATTGACGAATATATAATATTGTTACCCTAAAAATTTTACTATACTTTTTTACTATCTAAAATTTACTATACATTTCTCTCCGTGTACTTGGTAAAAAGTATATATAGAAAAACATTAATCTTGCTAAATAGGGTACTGTTTGGTTAGCTAATTTTTACTATGTTGGTATCGCGTAGGTACCAATCTTAATTTAATAACTAGATTTAGTTGTAGTCAACTAACAATAAGCCAACATAACATTAATTAATCATAAAACAAGTGCAAAAAAAATGCGGGGCCTTAAGAGAGAAGACCACAGCGGCGGCGGCGGCGGCAGCAGCGGATGCAGATGAGGGGGCGGCGGGCGTTGGCGGCGCCCCTCGCAACATAAGAAGCCGACGGAGACGGGACGCGTAAAAAGAAAAAGAGGGCCGTTTAAAACACGCTCGCATCGATTAAAAATTCCTTCCGATTAATAATTGAGGATCTCTTTTGGAGAGTGTACCGAAAGGGGTTGATGAGGCGGCGGGCGGCGCGGGAGCGGCAAAGAAACCGAGGGTGGGAATGAAGAAGACTGATTGTAGTCAGTGTGTGTCGGAGGAAAAACAAAATGAGATGGAAGGACTCGCTCCTTGCAGCCACCCGCCTGCCACCACCCAACGCTACTCTTTTCATTTGCGTACACAATACTTTTTAATGTAAGGAGACCTTTTTGCGTGCATACTGTGTGTCACATATGTTAGCTTTTCTTTATGTCTACTTACTTACTAAAATACAGTGTGTTTCATTTTGATTTTCTACAGTTCGGTAATTATTTAAAAATATTCCGATTTGTAGTACCTACTTATAGTATTATTGAACTACACATTTTTAAATAAACAAGTAGTTTTTTCACAAAAGAGAGGAAGGCAGAAGTCTTATTTGACAAATTTTGTTCGCGAAGTTTCTATTGCACAGCTACACTGTTAAAAATGTTTGTAAATTACTGCATTTTTACTAAGCAGTTGCATAGTAAAATTACAAAATGTTGTATTGTATTGCAATTTTAATACGCATTTGTTGTAATATTACATTTTGTTATGGCCAAAGTACTAAACAGGTTCCAATTTTACAATGTTTTTGTTTTTGTCAGATACTTATAGTAATTTTACAATTCTGTATTGTAGAATTGAATTTGAAATTTTGTAAAATTTCTATACATACCTATTCGGAATTTAATTTTAGTAAGATAATAAATAAAATTACTACTACGTGTTTGGAAATATACAAATCATTATTTATTTTATACAACTTCTGTTTGCATTTTTACTATATATCATTTTAATCATGTACACTGTTTACATTTTTTGTGAAATTACAATTGTTTTGCAAAACCAAGGATGAGTAAAATTACAAATCAGTGTACACCAATACAAAATTATAATAAAATTTGAGTAATCTTCCAAGACATGTTGGGAAATCTAAGTTAAGTTGTAATTTTACAATCTATATGTATAAATCCTACACGCATTGTAATTTTACTAAACAATTTGACAGTTTCTAATAAAAAGCATCTCAGATTTACAAACGTTGTTTGTAATTTGATTTGCTATAATGTTATGTAAAATGCATGGTATTTACCGATTGCGGCAATCACGTGATGTTCTTACATCTCGCCTCGGTTGACTTAGGTGGACAGTGTATAAGCTCAGGTGTCTTTCGTTTTTGGTGTGTTCCAATACACCAAATTGCCCGACATTGATAAGACCCAAAATAGGTCTATATATCTAGCTGATTTAGGTATTTGAAGTTGGTGGAACGAACTTAAAACAAAAACTCTGGCGAGGTGAAGGTTAAATTTTTTTAAATATTTACAGTAATGGGGGAACTAAGAAAATTTAGAGATGGGAATCGGAAAGTTTCCATTTTAAGGAAACTTTCCGTTTTGGAAAGTTTCCAATTGGGAATTTATTTTCATTTTGAAAGTTTCTTTTAAGCTACCGGAAACATTCCTTGGAAACATTCCTTGGAAACTTTCCTTGTTTTTTTCATTTAAATGTCAATTGTTTAACCGCTGATTTTCGTTAAGGCCATGATACAAGGCCATGGCCTTGTTTTTGCAAAAACTTTGAATAAGAATTTAATTTGTGTTAATTTAAAGCAGAAGAAGAAGTATAAATAATGTAAGTTATGTTACATAACCTCAATGATTATTATTCAGCATCAACTGTTGATGCTGTTGATGATCAACACAAAAAACTTTTTTTAAAAAAAGGTAAACAAAATAAATACCTATCTACAATAAACAAAGTTAAAATCATTCTTACATTTTTGTTGTTTATTTATAAGCATAGCACAATGCCAAAAGAAAAATCTAGTGTTTGGAATTATTACAAAATAGTGCAAAAAAACAAAAAAGACCAAGCAAGATCTGTAAGAAAATCTATGTCGTTAATGCAACCAAAAATTTGACAAAAAGTTAATGTGTTATATATTTTTGCAAATCCCTGGCATAAAAAAAAATATTTTCGCAATAAAAAAAATTTTTTTGAAACTTTCGGGAATTTTCGATGGAAAGTTTCCGGGAATTTTCGTCAAATGGGAATTTTCCCATCTCTAAGAAAATTGCAGGTTTTTTTTTCGTAGTATAATTACAATGCCATAATTCGTAAATTACTGAATATTTTTAGTGTAATTTGTTGTACAAAATAATAATATTTGTATTGTAATATTGCGAAACGAATTTTCTTTAGTTCAGTAAAATTGTAAAATATATTTTGTAATTTTCTTAAACTGGGTTGAAATGAATTTTATAGTATAATTTCAATACACCATTTTAAAATTACTAAACATATTTAGTATTTTTTTTAAATTATTTACATTGGTGACTAGATAAAATTTTGATTTATTTTTATAAACAAAAACAGGCAACCTCAAACATACACTGCCCTACTATGGAGAAAGCAACTGCTAAACGAGAAATTTGTGGGAAATTAGCAAAATCTACATTTTTCTAAAACAGCAGTAGTTATTTAATTCATTTTTATTCAAATTATAAGATAGTTTAGTGCATTTCTGTGTTGAATTAAGATACAAAATGTTTATAGCTTTACCTATGGCATGAAAAAACGCATTTTGCATTGTTTGCAAGTACTGCATTTCTCCATAGTAGGGCAGTACAGACTAGACAAATATAAAAATTATTGAAAACTGGGCTGATTTTTAACACCGGCTATAAATCTAAAAAAAATTGAAATAAAACCGTTTCTAAAAAGGGGTGAGCTTCCCCAGAAACAAATGTAGTACCTTAGTCTTGATTCAATATGGGCATAATATAATAGAGTACCTTTCTAATATTGATTAATAAATAAGCCATTCTGTGCAAATTGCCAATGATACTTTGACAGTGAGTTTAAAATTTATATTTTTGTCCATGCATAAACCCAAGAATTTTTCACAACCAGTGGCAAAATAACATATTTATCAATGTTTATATTAATAGGGTAATTGCCCATTGTGAAATTGCACCAATGTAGTTTTTTCTGTATTAAACATCATGGTGAATTATTGTGTTTTTAATTGTAAATGTAATTCAAGAACTAAATCGTTGCAATTTCATGTTTTGCCAAAAAATACAATTCGGTACGTATATTTGTTGGTGCAGAATAAACTAATAATAACTTTAATTTATATTCAAGTTTGGAAATTTTTAAAAATTCTAACAAATTTTTTTTAATAATAGTTGAACAAACATAACCTTAAAATAAAACATTTTTATATTTGAGACCCCTAGAAAACGCCGACATCTGCATTTTAAAACATTAACCCGTTTTCGGTTTTTTACCGTTGAGTTGAGACTTTCTCAATCAACGCTTTTAATAATGCATAGCGCTGTTTGAATTAAGACGACTTATTTGTTTTTATGATTTTTACGGAATTGAAATGTTTACAATTTCCACGTAAATCATCACTAAAATGTGTATTTATTGTATCTAATAGGTACAATTTATATTTACAGGGACTGTGTGCAATTTTTTCTTCATTCGAATTTCCACTTAATTAGTTATGAGTTTCTGTATGATTTTTAAGTGATGTTTTAAAATATCAAACAAATTTACTTGTTGAGGTATTAAAGGTACTTAAACATTTAGGTAAGAATGTTAAAAATGAGAATGTTTCAATATATTTTATAATAAGATTTTTGAATTTCCTAACTTTTTTCTTATTTTAATAATACATAATTCGAACCCAACAACAATCCCAAGAGAACTTTCTACTATAATATAAGAAGTCCTTTTCACATGTTTTATGACGTTCAGGTACAAAAAAAGTTAGACACGTCACACACACATATTTATACTTTTCGAAAAACGGCAATTAAAATTGTCTGTGCATTTGGCGTCATATTTCAGGTAAAGGCCGAAGATTTTTATCTGATGGATACTGGACTTGTGTTTTTGCCCATGCACTATGCACTGTGGAGTCTTCCTGTCGTAAACCTTATTGCTTATCGTAAAAATTTACGGTTAGCTCAATACATGAAAGTAACAGGTAATAAGATAAGGGCACCTAAGCAATATTAGTTAGTTATTTTAAAATACCCCCATTAGAATTGGAAGTATGACAAAGTTATGGAAAAAAGGGTTTAAAATTGTAAAATTAATTCTATGTAAAACTTTTTATAAATTTAATCCTCAGTGGACATCAAATTTTAGGCACGTTATGCTAAAATCTACAATAATAGTTATTTTTGCATTATAGCCTATAGGCTAAGTGAGTCTTTTTTCTGTAAAAAAAAACAGTTTAGTCTACTTTCAAATCAAATATTTTAAAACAGTTTGTTTTGCAAAATAGTGAAAATGAGCTAGTTGAGCAAAATAATTAAACACCCTGAAAAATTTCTCGATAAGGGTTATTAGCAGAATAAAACTTTTCTTTACAGTGTATGCTAAATAATCAAATTTACATAGTGGTGTCTTTAATTTTAAGTTTAATTAATTACAATGTCAGATAATTGGTAATTATCGAATTATACGATACACTGAGTAAAGCAAATTAAAAATAAATGCTAATTATAAGATTTTAAATTAAAAAACAAAATAAAAAAAAAAATTTATAAGAAAAAATTTTAACTTAAGTTTGTTTACACAATTATCCCCAACAAAAATTTGTGTGAAAATTTTTAGTTAAAACTCCTACAACCGACAGCGTTTTATACAGGGTGTCCCAAAAATATCGCCCCAAAGGGCAAAGGTAAATTTATTTTGAAATTCCAAGACGAATTTTTCTTAACATTTTTATGAATATATGAATATCCGAAAGTGTCAAAAGTTAAAAAAGTATAACAGTTTTTGAGATATAGTCAATTTTCTATTTAATATGGAATTGAGTATATCTCAAAAACTGCTTCACTTTCATAATTTTCGGATTCAGGGGACAATTTTACATACGAATTGGCTGTTAAATTTTGGAATACCATGGTATTCCATGGTGAACCATGGTACAAGTGAAAAAGCAGCCACTAATAACTATTAAATTAGTCATTTTTAGAGAGTAGAGTTCCCATTTCTTGAGGTATTTAAATTCGAAAAGGCTTTCAAAATACGTCGGAATTTACAAAAAAAAATTTCTTAATTTAAATAACAAAATTAGTATCTTATTTTGTTCTAGATATGGTTTTAAAGTGTTGGAAAAATTGGAAAAAAACCTGTTTTTTTTCGTTTTTTTTCAGGCCTTGTCTTTTTTGGAATTTTTTTTAATTATACAAAGCAATCAACAACTTAACATTATTTTAATTTAGAAAAATATCCTTAAGGATAATAAATTTTTTACAGAAAAAAAACAAATAAAACTAAACATAAATTGAATTGAATTGATTAAGAAAATAAACGTAAACGGGTGAATCTCACCAAATGTCCCCCGTGATATTTAATAAAACTAAATAAGTTTGCCTACACTTTTATTGTTTTGATCTTTCATAATTAAGTAGATAGTACAGCTCAGGTTCCAGATTTTTAAAAGCAATTAAATATTTTTTACAATGTTTTAAAAGTCTAAAACCTATCCTCCGTGACTGTTACTCTTTCTAGGTAAACCTATGTTTTCAAATATCTGAGCATACTAAAAATATCAGTTTACTAAGTAAATTAAACACATCCAAAGCAATCGAATCAAATATAAAATATTATTAAAAATTAAAAGAAATAATTGTTATTACCATTTATGTAGGTGTTACGAAAATTGATTCTATCCTCCGTGAATCTGTTTTTGCTTTAAATTTTATGCAACGGATGGCGCTTTAATCATTTTAAATAAGCAAAATATAATCTAAATTTTTTAATAGTAAATTGAATTCTATGACAAATCAAAAGTTTGTACTGCAAATAACTCCATCCATTGACACAATGAATATAATTACCTTAAATACTTATTACTAATGGATAAGAATTAAAAATATTGACCGTAATGTTTCTGAGAAAGCAAGGCGTGGATGGAAAATGAGAAATAACGTAATCAGTTGTACAACAGTCCGTCTTTATACTGTACATCTGTGTTCAGTGATTTTTCCTTATAAAACAATAATTACATGCAAATTCTTGCCTCGAATGTACCCGTCCGCCATTTTCTTCTCTAACTCGATTCTTATTCCTTTGTCTCATATATACGTATATACTTTCTCGGCTCACGCATTTTAAACATCGGCCCTTTTCTTTCGTATTCTTAATTAGCAAACGTCGCTCCGTCTCTCTCGCACCTCGGCGTCTTGTCCGTCTTCCCTCTCCGTCGCTCTCGTATGCTAATGTCGTGTCAGGCCGAGATGAAATTAAACTTCCCCCTGCGAAAACGAAATTTTCTACACCCGTGCAAGTCTTTCATTACACATACCACGGTAGGTCTAAATCCAGTCTATATTGACCGGATTAGCACCACGTTTTTTATGACAGATTTCGAAAATATATATTAAAATAAGCTCAAACACCCGTTTATAGCAAAATTGCCCGAGTCGTTTCGTCGTAAATCGAAATTTAGAGCAAAAAATTACAAAAATTGATAATTTTACTTGCAAATCAATCAGGTTTACTAAATAAGAGTCATTATGACATTGTAACAATCAAAATCGAGTTCTTCGCGCGAAGAAATTTACTACTTTCCCGTGAGGTGGCGCCACAACGAAAGGTCATCTGTCAAACTGTTTACTTTACGGACATAGTTGCTGGACTACACATTGAGCTTTACGCTGCAGAATAGTTTATTGTCTAACTCTGAACCTTATAATAATGAACGTTTAAATAATGTATGTGAAAACTCAAGCTTGGACCCATTAAAAAATCGAAAAAGTTTGCTTGTTATGTTTTAAAAAGAAGGCGGATATGCGAAAAATTACAGGAGCTCTTCAGAGCTCGGTTCAAGACATGTTTCCTCTTAATCCTGAAGACAACCGTCTTTCACGATTTATATGTAATGCTTGCAAAATACTTAGTTACCGAAAAAAAAAGGATCAGAATTCGTCTGCTGTTCAGACACCCGATTATTCTACATTTCCTTCTTTACCAAAACATACAAGGAAACAAGATAAAATAAAATGCCAGTGCAAATTATGCGAGTTCGTACGAACACTGAGACATCAGAATTTTATACAGAAAAATATCAGTGTCAAGAAAAAAGTTGCTAGCAATGTGCAAGCTTTAATTTTCAATGTTTTTGCAATAAACTTTCCTTAGCGATGGTCTCCTTATTCTTCTTCTCAGTCCGAAGTACGAAGAACCGCAGCTACACCCACCACAGTATTTGTCGAATGTCCAAAATCTGTTCCAATCTTTAAAACCTCTTTTGCACGAATTTGTTTATCTCGTTTTTTTGTATTATTATTTCGGAGGTTTACCATGGCGTCGAGATAAGTGCATTTCAGCACCGAGTTCTTGAATATTGATATTGCTTAAATTTTTAATCAGATCAGTTAATAAATGTTCCTGTACTTTTGGAGGCAATTCTGATTGAAATGACTTGACTAGATTTGCATAATTGTGCGTTTTATACCAAAAATGTGCTAGTCCTTTTTGCAAAGATTTTTTACACCTTGCACATTGCTTGGCAAATTTTTTCTTGACTCTGATATTTTTCTGCATAAAATTCTAATGTCCCAGTGTTCGTACGAACATAATTTGCACTGACATTTTATTTTATATTGTTTCCTTGTATGTTTTGGTAAAGAAGGAAATGTAGAAATTGAGTATTTGAACAGCAGACGAATTCGGATCCTTTTTTTCGGTAAATATATATTTTGCAAGCACAGCATATGAGTCGTGGAAGACGGTTGTCTTCAGGATTAAAAGGAAAAATGTCCTGAACCGCGCTCTGAAGAGTTCCAGTAATTTTTCGCATATCCGCCTTCTTTTTGAAACATAACAATCAAACTCGCGATTTTCTTCATGGGTCCCAGCATGAGTTTTCACATACATCATTTTAACGTTTATTGTTCATTGTTATACAGAATTTGACAATAAACTATTCGGCAGCGTATAAGCTCAATGTGTAGTTCAGCAACTATGTCCGTAAAGTGGATAGTTTGACAGATGACTTTTCGTTGTAGTACCACCTGACAGAAAAATAGTAAAATCTCTTCGCCCGGAGGACTCGATTTTGATTGTTATAATGTCATTATAACTCTTAATAACCTTAATAAATGCTTTGCAAGCAAAATTAATTATTTTCGTTTTTTTTGCCCTAAATTTCGAGTTCCAACGAAACGGCTCGGGTAATTTTGCTATAAACGGGTAATTGAGTTTATTTTAATATATATTTTCGAAATATGTCATAAAAAACGTGGTGCTAATTCGGTCAATATATACTGGTTTCAGGCCTACCGTGATACACGATCACTCTTGCCTTGCCTTTACTTTGCTTACTTTCTTACTCGCCTCCTTCTCTCTCTCTCGCTTCTTCTTAGTTAAAGCCCTCGACAATGATTTTTTTAATTATGAATTTTCCCCCGTACCTCCTAAGCAAGATAAAATGCTACATCGTTACATGTTCGCTCTTAAAATCCGACTGCGCCATTAAAGAAATCAACATTTTTATCGTACAGTCAAATGCGTAATGAACGATGTTTTTATGATGCCTTCTGATACACTGTTTAAAATATCTGTGGTGTAAAAAATAATCTTAAAATGGTGTCAAAATCCAACACCGTGTTAATATAACACCATGAATTATAGTTGAAAATGTGTACCGATCGCGGCAAAGGCGGTGTGGATCACGTGATGTTCTTAAATCTCGCCTCTGTTGACTTACATAAAGAATATATAAACTCAGGTAGTCCTTTGCTTTGGTGTGACACTACAAGTTGTTCGATACTAAAGAGACCTTAAATAGGTGGAAACAGCTGTCAATACTTGAAGTATTTTAAGTTAATGGAACGCAGTAAAAACATTATCTCTAGCGAGTTAAAGGTTCCATTTTCTGGAATAATACCACTTGTAATATACTAGTAATGCGTCAAGGAACTTCCTGTTTCCTTTTTTTTTCCTTTTTTTTGTAGTATGATTTAATTTGTCCACAAACACATAATATTTAACACTGAAAAGGAGTTCAATTTACACCAAGTAAAATTTATTTTAATATTGTGTGAAAGTTAAATTAACACAATTTTAGTATTTGAATTTACACCGGACCAACGAACCTTATTTAACACCATTTTGGTTTGTATCGATATAGACTATGTTTGGTGTTAATTTAGTGTTAAAATGGTCATGAAATTTTGAACAGTGTAGTAAATGTAAATACAGTCTCGCACTATGCACGCGCCACCACCTCGGAATTGACCAATAAGGGCCGCGCTTGTTTTGATTTGGTCTAAAAAAAGTAACTACATATAATATTTTTGATTCAGAGCTTGATTTTTCAAAAAGCTACCAAAAGCACTTTTTTCATGATTTTTCAAATTCATGTAGAGTATGGATTTTTTTTTCAAAAAAAAACAAAAGCAAATTCTTGTAGAACATTTATTCATTGATGGTTAAGTCAGAACATTCCGTGGACCAGAAAGCCAAAAAAACGATTTTTTTATTACGGTATTCGTTAGGATTGAGCGTTGCACTTTTTCATCTAAAAATCTCAAAACTAGAAACTTCAAGCTTCAAATTGCTTTTTTTACGGCTCCAATACGACCATTTTGAACAAAGATACAGCTATCCAAAGAATCGCAAAAAAAAAATTGTATCCTCTAATTTTTTGTTTTAGTGTAGAAGTTTTACATTGCTACTGGTTTTTAATGTGGAAACTAACAAATAATAAGAAATCAGATTTTTAGTCTTAGTCAAAATTTTCAATAATAAAAATTTTAGTATATTCTACATTTCACTTTATTATTAATATACATTTTACTCAAAATTTCATTTAAAAAAAAACTAAAAAAACCGGTTTTTTTTTTTTTTTTCATGTATTTTTTCACATCTGAAAAAAACCGTTTTTTTACATCTCTAGATATACCCTCTGATAGCAACACAAAAATAACTAAAAAAAAGTATGGAACATACAGTGTGACCCATTTGTTTGAGAATCACCCCTGTAAAATCTTTATTTATTGGGCGATTTTATCCGGATTTTTTTATTTCCATTTCCAATGGAACACCCTATTTTTTCTTGCAGATTCGGATCATTCGACTAAAAATAGGTAGATTTTGTCTAAAACATTTTTTCATATTTGTTTAGTTGCCTAGATGAAAGTCTAGTTATTTAACTAAGATTACCACCTGAATGTTGGAAAAGTAGAAACATGTTTTAATATGTTTGATGACGTATGGTATTGACATTGTCATGACAACTGTAATAAGCAATTAAAAACAAAATAAACTCTATATACGGTATATGGTATCAGGTTATTTAAGACTCTATACAAATTTTAATTAAAAAATCAACCCAAACTTAAGAAGGGAACACGCGCTCCCTCTAACATCTAACGTGCATAAATTAAAAACCTAACATCAATACTTTCTTATTAAGGCTCCCCCGCTCCCTCTTGCCCCCCGCGCCGCCCCCAAGAGTTAATGACAATCAGAAGGGCGGCGTATGTGAAAGAAAAGCTTCGAGAAACGTTTTAAGCGTTAATTTGCATTTTTGGGGATTTTAATGGATTATGTTGGCAAAAATTAGTTTTTTTTTGTTTTCAACATATGTGGAGATGTTTTGAAATTACGTGTCCTATTTTTTTAGATATAGTTAATGTTATTATATCTTTAAGTTTTTATTGCAGCAAACAAGGGTGAAAACAAGGTAGACGAAAAATTAAGGGTGGATAGAGAGGGGAATATATGCATAAATTAAAAAAAACAGAAAAGAAATGTCATTGATGCATAGCATATAAGAGGGGGATATATAAGTTGCTAAGGGTAAAATTTTTTAGGAAAATTAAGATTAAAAAAGTCTTAAGAAGTACATTGCGGGGATAGGTACCAACTTTCTGAGTGTGACCTAAACTTTTATTGTGTTTTGATCTGTTTTAAAAGTCTAAAACCTATCCTCCGTGACTCTTTATAGGTTAACCTATATGTTTTTAAATATCTGAGGTAGTAAAAGCATACTAAAAATATCAGTTCACCAAATAAATGAAACACATCCAAAGCAATCGAATCAAATATAAAATATTATTAAAAATTAAAAGAAATAATTTTTTTAACCATTTATGTATGTAGGTGTTCTATCCTCCGTGAAACTGTTTTTGCTTTAAATTTTATGCAACGGATGGCGCTTTAATCATTTTAAATAAGCACAAACCTCTGTTTACGACATTATAGATGCATGTGATTCCTGAAGGTCATTTAGAATTTATATGCAGATGAGAGTGTTGCTGTTTTATAATTCAAAAGTTTAAGTCGATTAATTTGCTATTTAAAACTCTATCCACCGTGAAGAGTACTATCTCAGTAAGTAGATTTTTTTATAAATAAATTTAATAAGTGTTGCTGTTCTCAAAATAAATTTTGAAAAAAAAATGAAATTTTTTTTTATAATGTGGAAAAGAAATATAAAGATACGTAGTTAATAAGTAGTTAAAACTGTATGTGGAGCAAAACTTCGCATCTTCAATTAAACTAATCATTTAAACCTGTAAAATCACCTTTATTAAGTAACTCTTTTAATCCAACGCATTTACTTGCAATAATTGTTTAACATATGGTGAATATGAAAACATTTTTCCTTTGTTAAATTTGTTTTTTGTTGTTTGTTTTTCAACTTTTAGAATTCGTAATGGTTTTTGTCAAACGGCAATTAAAATTTTCTAGTCAATTGAATATACAGTGGAAGGTTCTCATTAAATACCCGACAAATGATTTTTTGTTATTAATTACTAAGTTTATTTTATGTCTTTAATAAGTAATGCTTAAATTGATATCAGTTTTTTATCTAATTTAGTTCATGGAGAATACTTGAAATATTATTTTTAAAAAATATATGTAAATTAAATACCTATCACAAATAATGATGATTTGTTAGTTTAAAAACAATTTTTACTTCTTGACCTTAATTTGTGAACACCCTGTATAAGCTAGAGTATCGTAACAAAAGTATAAATTTTGAAAATCAGCTGTCAAACGCGTGGGTTACAAAAGAGTGTTTTTGAGAATAAAGCCGGAAAATGTTAAAAAATATCGAAAAAAAACCGTAGCACGATTTGTTATGTTGTTGGGTGTATTTCGAGAGGAAATCATGGGTTGAGTTTTTATCGGTTTTTCAATAAACAGTGTTAATCCGAATGAAGAAATAAATTTCATACAATCCCTGTAAATATAAATTGTACCTATTAGATACAATAAATACACATTTTATAATGATTAACGTGAAAAGTTAAACATTCCAATTCAGTAAAAATCGTCAAACAAATAAGTCGTCTAAATTCTAACAGCATTTAGCATTATTAAAAGCCTTGATTAAGAATTCTTTAAAGTCTGAATTCATAGGTATATTTTGTTGTTTAAAATGCAGTTGTCGGCGTTTTTTAGAAATATAAAATTGGTTGACTTTAAGGTTATGTTAGTGAAAAAATTATTTTTTACTAATTTCTTAAAAATGTCCAAACTTAAATATAAATTATATTAGGTTAAGTTTTTATTAGTTAATTCTGCACCAACAAATGTACTTACCGAATTGGATTCTTTGGCAAAACATGAAAATGCAACGATTTAGTTCTTGAAGTTTATTTACAATAAAAAACACAATAATTCACCATGATCCCTTAGATAAAATACACACACTAACCTAACTATATAAGCATTTAAGCGTTGAGTTTCTTAATCAATGATATAAAGAATAATCAATCGAAATTGAGTATTAAACCAGTTTTTCAGTTTTTTCCTTGCAACGTAAAACACAAAGAACGTGCGCGATTTAGCTGTGCAATTGAACAAAATTTGTCGAGTAAGACTTTTGCCTTTCTCTCTTTTGTGAAAAAAAACTACCTACCTATTTATTTATTATTAATTTTTTTTGCAAAATACTTGCTAAAACTTATACAGAGTGCTTAAAAAAATTGATTACAATTTCGTTGTTAACTTGACCACTAATGAGAACAGATAATGCCCCCATTGAATAATTGATAAGTTAAGTAATGATCTAATAATTAACAAATTAGATTATGTTAAGTTCGATTGATATCGAAGTTTGTAGTTACATAAAAATAGGTACAATTAATTTTAATAGTTTCTGGAAAATAATGGAAATAAAGGAAATAACAAAAGGCATTAGAATTAATTATTTATACAGGTGGATTCTGAAGACAGGTATTTAATAAATTATTTAGGTAATTGATAGCACATTAGTGACACGTCATCAAGTAAGTAGTAGGTATATCATATACGAGGTGTGTTCAGAAAATAACGGGAATTGTTAAATTTCGCGGCTTCGGAGGGTCCGGTTGTCATAAAATTTTCTTTATTATTTTGGTATACATGCCCCCGAAGTATGATAAAAACTTTAGCTGATTTCATTGTTTACTTTGTCTGTGGCAGCCGCTAAGGTTAGACGTGTTTTATGAGCTCGGCGATTTTTCGTTCGTTAAAAGAAATTGATGAAAGAATTTGTATCCAATTTTGCTTAAAAAATGAAATAAATTCTGTGAAATGTTAACAATAGTTAACTATAAGTAAAACAAAAGTTTACAAGTGGTATAAGAGTTTCCAAGATGGCCGTGAAGACATTGAAGATGACGAACGCCCCGAACGCACAAGCACATTAACAACCGATAAAAACATGGAAAAAGTGGAAGAAATTGTTATAAACCATCAGAGAAGTCGCTGATGATGTTGGTATATCGATTGGCTCATCCCATGAAATGTTTTCGAATGTTGTGGGTATGAAACGCGTGGCAGCAAAATTTGTTCTAAAATTGTTAATTTTTGAACAAAATTTTTGGCCAAAAACAATACTGTAATGATGCCCCAGCCTCCATATTCGCCAGACATGCCTCTGTCTGACTTTTTCCTATTCCCAAAAATAAACAGAACCTTAAAGGGCCGTCGTTTTGGAAGCATAGATGACATTAAAAGCGCATCGCTGAAAAAACTAAAGGCTATCCAAAAGATCGAGTTTTAGAAGTGTTTCGAGTATTGGAAGAAGAGCTGGCACATGTGGATAAAATCCAATGGGGACTATTTTGAAGGCGACAATATTAATGTGGACGAATAAATAAACACAGAGAAAAAAGATTATTTGAATTAAATAAATTTTATTTATATCAAATAAATTATTTATTTCGATATACCCAAATAAATATTCTTTTGAATGTAAAAAAATATTTATTTGATTTAATTTATTTAATTTAAAATTAATTTATTCAACGCAAACAAATATTATTAGTTTGTATGAAATAAAACCAAGTAAAAAACATGTATTTTTTTAAATTAAAGAAATGTTTTTATTTACGTTAAACAGATAATTTATTTCATTTAAAATTAATTTATTTAACTTAAATACCTATAATATTTGTGTTAAAAACAATTTATTTGGATTAAGAGATATTTTTTTTTTAAATTAATAAATTTTAATTTAAATTTAAGAATTAATTAATTTAATTTAGATTTATTTATTTAAATTAAATATTTATTATATTTGAATTAATAAAAATTATTTATTCAGATTAAAAGAGATATCTTTTTAATTAATAATGTTTTTTTTCAAATAATCTAGTAATTAATATATATTGGTATATTGGGGAGTAAAAATAAATTAATTTTTTTATGAATAAACACTAATCTTTATTGCATAAAAGTCTTATAAATACATATAGGAAACCCTAAAATATACAAATACTTCACTAACTTAAAAAATACTTATGTTAATTTTAACTTAATGTTAATGTGTGCTGCATAAATCCACCAGGGTCTGCAAATAATAAAGATAAGTAATTATTTAAATTACTTACCTTTAAAAACAGGAATAAATTTCTCAAGACCCCATTCCTTTAAAAGGTCCTCCATAGTATAAAATAATATAAAATTATTTAGTATTTTATTATAATGCCACACAACACTTCTCATCAACACCCTGCTCTAAATTGGAGTCTCCAAAATCACGTACATACAAAATGGAAAGCCCATTGGGTGCCTGCAGTCGCCTGATTTACAGCAACCAATAGGATGCAAGTCATGCTAGTTCGACGTGAGCAAAAAAGTTTAAATAAACCTCTGCTTTAAATCAAATTACAATTTTTTTGTATTTAAATAATAATTTGTTTAAATTAAATAATAATTTGTTTATTTTAAATAATTATTTTTTTTTAATTAAATCAAAATTATATTTTAAAATTAAACCATGTTTTTAAAAAAATAATATTTGTTGTTTAATTTAAACTTTTTAATTTTTTAAAACAAGTAAATTGTTTTTATAAATTAAGAAAGTCAACTTTTATTTAAACAGAATAAGTGCAATTTTGAAATAAAAGTCAGGTACTTTGTTTTAAATATATATTTTAATAAATTTGCTTTTTCCTTTTAAATAAAGACAATTATTCTTTTTAAAGAAATGTTTTTGAATTAAATTTATATTTTTTTAAATGTAATAAATAAAATTAAACAAACATTCTTGTTTGAATTAAAACATCTTTTTTCTCTGTGAATGTTTGTTTCAAAAAACGAAAATTCCTGATATTTTCTAAACAAACCTCGTATACAATTTTAGTCACTTTTAAAAGGTGATTAAATTTAACAATAAAAAAGCGTATTAATAACGTATACGTTATTAATACGCTTTTTTATTGTTAAATTTAATCACCTTTTAAAAGTGACTAAAATTGTTTAAATGCGTTATTTTGTCCTCGAAATCATTTATTTCGACGTATTTAATGTATTTTGTTCGCATAATTTATTCATTGCCTTAATTTGAACACGTAGGGTAATATTTTAATATAAGTATATATTTGTCCGTTAATACTACTTTTGAATAATAAAAGAGGCAATTATTTAATAAATGATTACTAATTGTGTACATATGTTCATGTTCCTTTACTAAAATATTATTAAACAGCTTTTAATGTCATCTATGCTTGGAAAACGACGGCCCTTTAAGGTTCTCTTTATTTTTGAGAATAGTAAAAAGTCAGACAGAGGCATGTCCGGCGAATATGGAGGCTGGGCATCATTACAGTATTGTTTTTGGCCAAAAATTTTGTTCAAAATTTGACAATTTTGAAACAAATTTTGCTGCCACGCGTTTCATACCTAAAACATTCGAAAAAATTTCATGGGATGAGACAATACCAACATCATCAGCGACTTCTCTAATAGTTTATAACCATTTCTTCCAGTTTTTCCATGTTTTTATCGGTTGTAAATGTGCTTGTGCGTTCGGGGCGTTCGTCATCTTCAACGTCTTCACGGCCATCTTGGAAACTCTTATACCACTTGTAAACTCTTTCACTATAGGCCTTTGTTAACATTTCACAGAATTAATTTCATTTTTTAAGCAAAATTGGATACAAATTCTTTGATCTATTTCTTTTAACGAACGAAAAATCGTCGAGCTCATAAAACACGTCTAACCTTAGCGGCTGCCACAGACAAAGTAAACAATGAAAACAGCTAAAGTTTTTATCATACTTCGGGGGCATGTATACCAACATAATAAATAAAATTTTATGACAACCGGACCCTCCGAACCCGCGAAATTTAACAATTCCCGTTATTTTCTAAACACACATATTTATGTTATAAACACTAGGAAGTTTATGTAAATTTTTAAATTTTTTATTATTTTTAACACAAATTTTATAAATTTTTAAGTGTGTATATAAAACATGCATAATTTTAATGCAAGTCTTAAAAAGAATCGATAAAAATTAACATTCAGTAATTCGATATCTACAAGGGTGACTAACAAAATACTACCAACACACATGCACTACGGGCCCATTTAAATTAAAGGGACCCGACTCCCTCATTTTTTCTCATTTGTACATTGTCTTAGCACTCGTACGAGTCAAACAAAAAACATTCGAAGTTTTCATTGACGAAGCGAATGAGTGGGGGAGAGAATGAGATGCAGACCCTACATTTAAACCGTGTACACATTAATAAGACGGAAAAAAAATCAATAACCTCATCACATGTCGGGCGCTGGCAAATTTAAATTAAGTCCCAAGATATTCGCGAGTTTTTCTCATTTGCTGTGCGTGGAGAAAAAGGAGGGGAGGGGCGGCTGTCAATTTTTAATATATTCAATTATACATGTTTGAGAAATTGGATTTTATACGGAGTTGTTTGAAAATACCTCTGAATATACAAGGGCGGTTAAATTAAAGAAATGTTGCGTAATTACACATTAAAAAATATTTGTTAATTTTAACCAAATAAGAATGTTAAATAATAATTTTTTTGTACATTGTAGTATAATAATTAATGTTAATTTCAATATAATACATTAGTTTAAATAACTCCTAAACAAGTGTTAATCTAACACAAAAATATTTGTTAAATATTTGAGTATAGAAAATGTTTTATCATATATTATATCACGAGAACTATGAATTTAATCGGTTAAACTAGGCTCAGCAGTTTTTTGTATGGTTTTTCTTGGAAAATGTTGAATGCAAAATAATTTAATAAAATCAAGAGACCGCGTAGCGGTCGAGGGGTTTTATTTTTAATTATTTTGCAGGAAACTATTTTCCAAAAAGAAAAATCAAATAAAAAACTTACTGAGCATAGTTTGACAGATTAAATATATAGGTTGAGTGATATACGTCTAGATTATTTCTCAAATGTATCAAAAGTTATAAATATTTTTTTAAAGAAAATTCCATTAATTTAAGGTATGTAATAAGTAATAATTGATATTTCGTGAATTAGATAACTTATTTTTTATTGTTTTTTAAAAAATGTTTGTTAAAACTTGTAAATAACACCATAAAATCGTAAACAAAAATCCAATAGGAAGGCTAAAATTTAATCGCTGTTAAATAGTTCTAGTGATTTAATCGCTTATTTAAACAAAATTTATTCGAAAATTCAAGGCTTTTAATTGGTTCATATTATAATGAGGGAAATAATCAAATTAAAACAATTGAGTATTTTTTTTTATTCAATTCAACTTAAATATAAAAGATATTCTTAATTCGCTAATTTTCGCTTTCTTTCGATTAAAATCGGTACCCTGCAAGGCCCTTTGACTTCTAACCGCGTTTAGTCGGTTGATGATAGTTAATTTGATTAGAGGTTCCTAATTGTAAGGTTAAGTGTGCTTTTATATAGCGCGTGTTTAACAAAATTTAAAGGTAAGTTTGCTATGATAATGTTTTTTTTACTTACATAACGTTTGTATCCCCAGAAATGTTTGAAGACCGTTTACCCTATGGCATGGATTTGTATTTTATTTTGGAATACAAAAAGAAGGACTGGACTGTGCAATTTTAGTAAATTCCAATGCTTCATTGCTGGCCTTTTTTTAAATTATGTTGTAGTATAATAAATCATTATTATTATATACTTACCTACATGTTTTATTTTTTGCCCAAAAACCAATATTTTTATATTAATTTAAATATTTGATTAAAATAAATAAAAATAAACAATTAATAATGTAAAAATTAATTAAAAAATATTGTTAAAATAACAAATTACAATAATTAAATGAAGACATACTATTTGTTTAAAATCAATTGAACGTTATATGTTAAAGTAACACTTTTTTGTGTAAAATAAATAAAGTATAAATAAATTTAACATATTTAATTATGTTAAAGTTATACAGATTTTAAATCATATTAATTATTAGTTTAGATTAAAAACCATTTAAAAAAATTAAATTTACACAACACGATTTGTTAAATTAACTTTGTAGTTAAGTAAAAAAAATAACTACTAACTTATGTTAACAAATCAGTGTACAAGGCTATTAAAATGAAATTTATCAATTGACCTTGTAGCTCTTCAAATAAAAAAATCCCCAAAAAGGATACTTGGTTCACCCTGCATATGTATGTTTTTTGCAGGACAATAAAAATCCTGCAAAAAGTTTTTACCTTGAAAAATACAAAATCAAGTAAAAAGCTTGCTATACATTCCCGCAAATTTATATAAATTATACATTATACTTTAGCAGGAAAAAATATAGCAGGAAAAATCCCACCACCTCATCTCATTAAAAAACTCATCTTTATCATTAAACGAAGGGCCGATAAATTTCTTAAATCGATCTTCGCGCCGCGGACGCCTCGCAGGACAAATTCAGCAGGAGGAAAATTAATATTAAGGGCCGATACCGAGCGGTAGATTACGGCAATAAAATGTTCCGAGGACCACAAATTACGCATATTTAGTATTGCGTGCCTCCTGCTCCCGTTCCTGCAGCCATTCCTGCCGCGATATTAAATTAAAGTGTATCTGGGCATTGTCAAAAATAATATATACGCAGGAGTTTGCGTTTCGGCGAATGCGTGACGCACACATGGCCCTCCTGATTCTCGAAAGTTTGCAGGAATTCAGCAGGGCTTATTAGATAATTTAGTTGTTATTTTAATAAGACATTTAACACTATAAATCTTTTTAATAGTATATTATGTATCTAGTTTGTTAAAAGCTATTTTAGTCACGAATTTAATTTAGGCACGAGTGAGTTTGCGAGCGAGTGCTTAATTAAATGAGTTCCTAGAAAAGTTTATAAACGAGTTGCATAGTATACTTTTTTTTTTTAATTTTTAACGATTGTTTGACATTTGACAACTGTCAACTAACTTAAAACTAACTTCAGCCGGTAACTAAAAACCGGTTGCTGACTTGTATAATTTAAAAATTATATAAATTTTAAATTATATAAAACAGTCTAAATTGTTATATGGGTGATTCTACAAAAGTTGGACAACTTGATGTCATCAGTCAATAGAGTAGGTATTTTAATATTTTTTGTAAATATTTTAGTATATTACAAAAGCTCCAGGTTTTTTTAACTTGTCCACCCAATTTTAATGTATTTTTTCAAAAGCACGTTTCAAGAAAAACATAATAAATATTCAAAACATCAGTACCTTGGCGTGTCACAACTCCTGAATCAAATATTTGAGTGATTTTATTTTTCAATTTATCTTAAATTTTTCAACTTCAACTATAAAACATTAAATAATGTATTTTTTATATTTTATCATAGATTCGAATAATGGCAATTTTTAAAAAATTGATAATCTTTGTACTCACTTTTACCCGTCAGTTCTGTGTCCAATGTTAAAATTCAAAATTCCTGCGAAATATTAAAGTTTAAACGTCCTCGTTTTAACTCAAGTGTTGGTAAAAAATTACCTACAGAGCCCACCCTTTGCACGACAGTCGTCTTGAAAACAACGCAAGCGGCGAAGTTGTGGTGAATGCACGTATAGTTCCAGTCAAAATTTCAGTACTGTGGTGAGTAGTTATTTTCGTATATATATTTCATTGTAATTTATATAAGGCTATATGTGATTTGTTGATAAGTAGCATCCACTAATAAAAAATTTCAGTAAAATACTTAATTCCGAATTATAATTTCAAATTTGTATCCCATTCATCAGTACCTTGTCGTCAGTTCCATGTTCGATGTTTCGGTTATCTTTTTTCGCAAACTTCAATTAAAATTCTGCTTGCGCAGAACTTGTTTATTTAATATCATTATAAACTCAGATAAATTTGGTGTGGGTCCCATATCTAATAATTGAGATATCGGTATACGCAAAATCCACCAGCCGTCACTGATATGTGGTATTATTTGATTTTAAGATATTTAATTATAATATGCTCAAAGTTGCAATAAATCTTATATACATCTTATACTTCCCTTGCATTCAAATTTAGAAAACACAGATATTTCAAAAACTGTTTGAAAAATTGATTGGCCCGGTCTGGAACAGTATATTAAATATAAATTTTATTATGTTCTCATAACAAAATACTGTTTAATTTTCTCCGAAAACTATATAAACAAAATGAGGTCAAAAGTTGCCCAACTTTTGTAGAATCACCCATATTACTTTAGATTGTTTTGTGTAAATGTTTTTAATGTTGGATGTGGTCAAGTTTAAAATAAACATGTAAATTTCTTATAAAGCCCTTATAAACCGTTTTTGACCTTTTGAAGTCGTCACAACTGCATTAAAAATTGTTTATAAAAGTGGTTAATCAATTTCTGACCCCATTAATTTTGAATGTATGCCCCCGCCACTGAAGTGCGACGTTTAATGGCGGTGGGGGGGGGAGCGGCGGAGAAAGGGGGGAAATTTAAAAAACGAAGAACGTGCGCTGAGTTTAAGAATAGTAGCATTAAAAACGTACATCAATACTTTCCTTATTAAAACTCCCTATAATGACAATCAAGACTCCCGTGTGTGATGAGAGAGAAAGGGAGGGACGGGAGGGGAAGCGCACCCTTCGCCGCACAGTGTCGAAAGTTGAAAAAATACGTGCACAAGTGATTTTTATTATTTTTAACTACTTTAGTAGGGGGTTTGAGGGGAGCGATTCAAAATTGACTGTGTCAGGTCGGGTTTGGAGTGTTCCAAGTGAAATTTTTCGAGAAAAAAAAATTAAATTTATAATTTTTTTTTTACCACGGTGGACTTGGGGTGGGGGTTCTGAACGTAAGGAGCGATCCTTCGTTTATGCACGGCCGTTCGCGATAACGATTTTTTTGTTAATTATCAAGTCGCGTATGAGACAGTGTAAGAGAGTTGGGCCGGTCGAGGGGCGGCAAGACGACGTCGGCGGCGGGGTGGAGAGGGGGCGGGGGGGACGACTTGTGCGAAATTCATACGACGGGGAATTATTCTTCACTTCTTTACTACTTTCTCTCTATAGAAGACGACTGAGAAAAAACTTGTCGTAGATCTTGCGTGGTCCGTAATGAATGCAAGGGCGAGTTTGAAGATTATTTTTATTAAAAAAACAGTACATTTAAAACACTATTTACATAATTTTTTAATTATTGTTTGAAAATATACAGGGTGTCCAAAGTTCACCACTGCTAACTTCGTTATTATTGGAGCTAGAAAGTTGGTTAAATTTTCAAATTGGTGGCATTTTTTCTTCTGATTTAAATACTGTAAACAAAAAAACAATTGAACGTCTGGTTTCCGAAATATTCACAAAAATAACATTCTTTTAAATGGAACACCCTATATATATATTTTGCTTATTTAACCGACTTTGTAACTTGGACTTACAATATTTGACAGGTGTGAGGGGGGTTCTAAAATAACGGTACAAATACAAAAAATTACCAAATATGGGGAATGATTTAATTCGTTATGTTTACTACAATTTAACTATACATGCGACCAAAAGAATAACGTAATAAAAACTAATTAAATATTAACCGTATTTGATAAAATTTATAAAATTATTACAAAGTTATTTATATTTTGATTTTTCAAGGCTTTATAAAATTATGTAATTTTTTAGATTTATTTATGTTTTACTTACTATATAGAATTTATTACCTACTTTATTACCAAGTATAAAATATATATTTACATGCCTTTTTTACATTTTGGCCACGGAACCTTTTTTGCGACGTTGCCAAATTTCCTAAAATTCCCAGAATTTGGGATTTGTTTAAAACATATACCTTCAGTAAGTCATCTTGCAGTACTTGGTGGTGTAGCCAAATTTACAAAAAATCCCAGAATCTGGGAATTCCTCAAAATCTCAATGATTCCTTCAGTAGAGTCTTCAGCTAGTTTTAAATTGTAACTTTTATTTAAAAAGAGACAAAGAAAATACATGCAGTAATTATAACGTTATTTTTACGAAAATATGTAAAATTACTGAATGTATTTTTTTGTCCCTTTAAGTTAAACACACAAAAAAACACACTTCGCAAATACGGATTTATATATAAAAATTTGGCAACCCCGCTAAAGGTATCCTGAAGATTTTGAGGAATTACCAGAATCTGGGATTTCTTGTAAATTTGGCAACACCACTTTAGGAAATTTGGCAACGTCGCTAAAAAGGGTTCCGTGGTCAAAATGTGAAAATGTTAAGAGGTTGTGTTTTCTCTAAATTTGGCAAGATGACTTACTGAAGGAATTTTGAAGATATTGAAAAATTTCCACATTCTGGGATTCTTTTGGTTATTTATCCACGTCGCAGAAAGGATTCTGTGGTCAAAATGTCAATAGGTCAAATGTCAAAATTTCTAAATGTCAAAAAGTAAAATTTTAAAACGGCATGTAAATATATATATTTTATACGTATAGATGTATAGATGGTTATAAAGTAGGTTATATTTTATATATAATATACGTAATTAAGTCGGCGAAAAAAAAAACCGGTTTTTTTTCGAAAAAAAAAAACGAAAAAATTGGGAAATCGGAAAAAAATAAATTTCCGACGCTTATAAGCTTATAATTATCATAAAATATTATGATTATAATAATTATTCCTTTAATCTTAATTCAGTAAAAATATGCTGTATTAACATAACTTTCGTTTTCTTTGATACTGATTTATAAAATTTATTTACTTTTATTCATTATTTTGTATTTGGATATTTTCAATGGACTCCTTGCAAAGAAGACCCAACCGATAGTATTTTGAAGGTTTACTTTTATTTTCTGAAATTTAGTTTTATTTTTTTTCTGTAATAAAGGATATTTTTTTTAAATTAAAATAATGTTAATTGCTACTTTGTTAAAATGTGTATATTTTCCAAAAAAACTCAAATTTTCCCATAAAAGCCAATTTTTCCAAAGCCTGAAAAAAAAAACAGTTTTTCCCCAATTTTTCCAGTTTTTGTTTCGATACTTTAAAAACCCTATAACCCATATAAATTTTTATTACATATTGAATTTGTCATAAAGGTCCTACAATATCCTAAAATTATTATTTAAACCCTTAACAGAAAAAAAACTAGAAAAACATAAAATAAAAATGTAAACAAAAATTTTGGAAATTGCATTATTTCTACTATTAATTATCCACTGTAAAGTCATACACATTTAATACAATAATCCTGCGAGGATTGTCAACATTCTGCTGAGAAACATAATCTGCAGGAATATACGATTAGGTAATGTAAAATAAGCATAACACTTAATAATTTGGAGCGAGGAATTAATCAATTATTAATTAGTCATCAATAACACCTGCACCAGCAGGAGAAAAACATATTTTTAATACTTAAATATAATTTCAAATTCCTTTAAAATATATGTAGATACCTCATTACAGAAACAAATGCAAACCTACATGACCTTTTTAAGCTCCTGCAAATGTATTATTAATTCCTGCAAAATTCCTGCAAAACCGACATAATACATATTTAATATGGCATCGATTTTGATATTTCCGTTAAAATAATTTACACCGCGCGTTTCGCAGGAAAGATTAACGCACAAGGCGTTTGCTTTATGGATTGCAGGAGCGGGTGTCGCGAATCTCTCATAGAAAACCATGTGTACCGCAGGAGCGTTGGGTATGGAGGAGAAAGCGTGGCCGTGATAAATTACTGCCAGACAATTAAACAGCAAACGGAGCACTTAACATTAGCAGGAACGCTGGCTGCCTGCGCTCGCAGGAACCCGAAGAGGTGGATGCGAGTGCTTTTCGCACACACTCGCGTACGCGATACACACGCAGCAGGAGTGCGAATGTGTCGCGCGCTAAGCGACGGCAATCCGTTCCTGCTAACATTTCTTTTCCTGCTTCGCTCCTGCTGCCATGTGTTCGTTATATTAATCGTGCCACGCTGAAATACATGCGGTTGTTATTAATTGCAGCATGTATTTTGCAGCGCCTACTCGTATATTCCTGCTGATTTTGATTTTTGCAGGAATGTTTGGTGATTATTTATACAGCTGTCATATGACAAGGAACTTGATTTTTTACTCGGTTTAACTATTTTAAGCAGGACTTGCATTTTACATTACACAGTAAAAAAATTTGCCCGTGTAAATTTTTCAGTGTAGGGGTAAAAATATTAGAGTTGATTTGTAAGTGTAAAAGTTACACTACAAAATTCACTAGGTACATTATTCATTGGTACATTCGCACTATTTATTATTAAAATAAATCAAAAGGGTAGAAAAACTTAATGCGAGTGTTTATTACCCCTTAATGTGTTAAATAGTGATAAAATCTACACTACAGTGCATGCCAATTTCTTTGTCTGTTTTGATGTTACTAGAAGCTATTTTTTCTTTACACTACTAGTGCACATTGTATCACAATTACACTTAAATTACACCAATAGTGGCAAAATAGACTGAAATAACTGGTAATAACCGAAATGCGTTTTAAAATGTTTGGTTGGTACCTATCTACCTTAGGCAGTGCATATCCGGAGATACCGCGTTGTGGAAGTGTGTAATTTTTGTTCAGTTAGATTTTAATTACGGTGAATCCATAAGAGGACATTCTTATTTTTTGGTAAGTATTATACTTCCTTTTTCTTTAAGCCTTAATACTCAATAAATACCAATTTGTTAAAAGGATGTCCATACCCGACCTATATCATATATCAATAATTTACGGCAGTAGGTCGGGTACTTGTTACATTAATAATAAAAATATAATAAATACATAAACTTTTTATTTTCAAGCGTAATGGTTGTTATATTAACCTATACCTACATTTTTATTAATATTATGGAAAATTTGTACACGTGTGGTAAATCCCCGACATACAGCCGCCTGACGCCTCTCTACCAATCACCCATTTTTTATAACAGAAAAATGGATTACTGATGAGTTCTCAAGATAATTCATTGCTTACAAGTTGACAGCCAGTAAAACATTGCATTGATCTAAAACTTTTACGTTTTAAGAAACCATTTTGCTTATAAGCATATATTTGAGTCGTATGGCTGGCTTATAAGCCATACGACTCAAATATAAAATTTTGATAATTGTCATAGATTTTTGTTCCAAATAAATGTTTCTCTTTATTTACCTTTTCGTTTTATTCACTGCCACCAATAGGCTTTACTCAAATAATAGTGTTAATTTACACTAGAAGTTTGCACTAAAAGAGTAAAAGTACCTTTCTAAAATTAGAACTTTTCCAAAGTAGTGTTAATTTACACTGAACAAAAGTGGGATTTTACCCAGTGTAGAAGTACACGATTT
Organism: Brassicogethes aeneus; assembly: GCA_921294245.1. Taxonomy (NCBI): domain Eukaryota; kingdom Metazoa; phylum Arthropoda; class Insecta; order Coleoptera; family Nitidulidae; genus Brassicogethes; species Brassicogethes aeneus. The sequence continues at coordinate 7,050,451 of OV121140.1, forward strand.
TAGGTAAATTAACACTTTTTAATAGTGTTAAATTACTTTATCCTCAGTGCTATAGTGTTAAATCATACTTGCTTACTTGGGGAAAATTACACTACAAATTAACTCTAATTAATTAATTAGACAATTTTTGTAGTGTTATAAAACAACACTATTTAGTGTGGACTTGTGTGAACTCTAATTAGTGTTGCTTAGAGTTGATTTTTTTTACTGTGTAGGTACATTTATTTATTTTGAATTTTTAACATGATCTAATTTCATAAATTATTAGTTCAGAATTTGAAATGTGGTATATTACTCTTGTTAATTATTCAGTGGATTTTTTAAATTTTACCTACTTTGCTTTAAATGTAAATTATATGTTGTAACAGTCTACTACAGGTTTACTAATTTTATTTTCAAGATTGTACTTTTTACAGTGCATTAAAAATTTATATAAAGTATAATCATAATTTTTGTTGTATTTATGTTTAGACTGTTAAATAATAATATTTTTTAAATTTAAACTGCAAACTTTAAAATTCGTATATACAGTGTGTTCAAAGTGGTCTGCCCTCCTTTTTTTATTATTAAAGCTATAAAATAGGTTAAATTACCAAATTGGTGTCATGTTTTCTTCTATGTAATTTAAATGGTGAAAACAGAAAAACAATTGAACGTTGGGTTTTCCAAATATTCGCAAAAATAACATTTTTTTAACCCTACCCTGTTAATTTTTACATATTTTTAATTTGCTTGCGAGCGAGTGCTTAAATTAATGAGTGTATAGAAAAGTTTATAAACGAGGTGCATACTATACTTTTTCTACGACAAATACTTATTATTATCTTAAAATGATTTAAATCAAAAATTTGTATAGAGCGCCATCTAGGAAACAATAGGGAAATCTGTGTGTCACCGTCAAATGTCACATTTTTTAATTTTATAAACACAGATTATAAAGGTTATAAATCGAAATGTATTTCTTGAATTTCTTGAATTGACAGTTTTTCACAGTGAAAGTAAAGAAAATGTTTTATGAGCACTTTACAGTGGAGTCCGTGTCCGAATTTAGGTTATAGTTTAATGGTAATATAGCTGTGGGTCCTAATTACACATTCATAAAAGTCTTTAAAAATCGTTTCGTTATAACAAAATAAAATCGTTTTTAGCCAAAATTGGACAAATTAAAAATTGATGTAACAAGAATTTTACGAAATTGTTTAGGTTATCTACTTTTTCGTTAAAATTTTAACATTTACTAACAATTTCTTAAGTATATTTATTTTGGGCACTTTTTTGTCAAAAAACACCAAACACGTCTATGAAAAAACTTGAAGAAAGCAAGGAGAAGAACTTAAACGTGAACTTCTGCTGATATATTTTGTACAAAGAAATGCAAATTTAAGGTATTTTAGATATTTTTAATATAGGTATGGCTTTTTTCGAGCTTTTTTCAGTTTTATGAAATTACTACCTTTTTAATTTATAACGATTTTCCAACAAGTTTGAATGATTTTACATGAAATCGTGATAAAATCACACCTTTCTCTATTCATGCATGTACAGGGTGTTTTCGTATAAATGGGACACCCCTCCAAAATCTTTATTTAAAGAGGTATTAAAAAATTAAAAAGTCCAGCTTGCATGGTTTAAAAAGTAATTTTTTAACAAAAATTTAAAAATAAAAAAGCATCGATAAAATTGATAAAGTATATATAACATTGCTTTTTTCAGTAGAACACTGTATATTTTTTAATATTTAGAAAGAGTTTTTTATTCTAATTTTAAAAATATATAACTTGTATACAAATTATATATTTTTGTAATTGTTCCAAATGCCATGCTTATTTTAGGGTAAAAGATCTTTATCCATGGCAACCATGATTCTCGCGTTAATTTTAGCATAATTTTAGTCAGTTATTAACAAAACACTTAACACAAATATATACAAACTATAAAGTTCATTTTTTTATCTGGACTGCGGCAACGTTGCAAATTTAGGGTTTTGGTTGGTAAATACAGTTGTCAAGTTGGTCGCATTGATTAAAACAAACTAAGCTAGTTATAAATCTAATTGTGGTTATGTATAAATTATTGTAGGTTACATTGCGCAGTTGTCAAGTTGAGTTGTCGAAATTCGTAGTTTAAAATGAAATTAATTTGGATTTGGTGGTGCTTGGATGAGTAAAATCATATAAAAAAGTAGTTAAATATAGGTTGCTTTACGGCCCAGAAGAGAAAGTATTCCTATAGCGGATAATAATCTTGGCTTTGAAAAGAATTTATATAAAAGAAGTTAAAATTTTTTGTGCACGTAAATGTTGTCCAATGGTGAATAATGTGAAAATAATGTGTGATGTAATATTTATAAAACCAAATTCGTTACTTTTTTACTCCAAAAATGTCCATAAGGCGATGTAGTTTTTTTCCATTGTGGCATTCGGCATAATTTCTTCAAAATGAAGTTTTGCCCTCCCTGTATATTTTTAAAACCAGAAGAAAAAAATCTATTTAAATATTCAAAAATATACAGGGTATTTCGTTAAAAAAAAATGTCAATGCTTTAAAAAAATTACACTTTAATCCATGCAAGGTGGATTTTAATTTTTTTCGATATCTCTTCTAATAAAGGTTTTATAGAAGTGTCGGATTCATAAGAAAACACCCTGTACATACGTGTACAGTGTCAGAAATTCCGTAATTTCCTATAGCCAAGAATCAGGAGAGAAATGGACAAAGAGATTACACAATCAACCACAATACATTCGTCTCTCTCTCTCTGTCTCTTAATCGTTGCATATAGGAAATTAAGGAATTTCCGACACTGTATACACTGCATGTATATGCAGATCCAATCAATTTCGGGACCGAACGAACATAAAGAACCGAAACACACAGAGAGTTCGGGAAAAAAAGGAAACAAAAAGCAATTAAAAGCATGTTCCCACGTCTCCGGCTAAACGTTAAACGTTTATCACTTGGCACGTTGCTTTGCAAATCTACTATTAATTGCATGTTAGACAAACAATTGTTTAGTAATTTAAATGAACGCCAGCCCAGGCCTTAATAGACTGTGGCTCTCTTTTAAACTACACAGAATGTTCAGGTCTTAAATGTACGCGCGAGTTGGGGAAAAAAAAGCCCAGCACATGGGAAAACGGAAATTCATTCAAATTTACTTTACGTACTTATCGAACGATCTTTTGTTTATTGCCTCTTGTTAAAACTGTTGCTCCATTTTACGTTAAATAGTTTTTACTGTTAGCGTTTAATAGACAAACCAGCACCTAATCATTAACGAATTAGATTTACCAGATAAAATGTTGTTTATCTACGAAACTATGTAATATTTTAACACGTTTTTTTTGTATTTTATGTATTTTGTACCTATCTGCCTCGACATTAGCAATTCTGACCAAACGAGAAATGCTCTGTAAGTCACTGTTAAAATATCACCCAACTTTTAAATTAAGTAGGTACTATGCTCCACACCTCAAAGTCCCACCACGTGACCACGTACGGAACGCAGTCTTTTGAAAATTTGGCATTTAAGGCTTCTCAGGTTATGTATCTGTCAAAGTATAGTCAATGAAAGAAATAATATTTATAGTGTTACCGCTCATGTTTAACCGTTAAAAGTTAATAAATCTTTATAGTATCACAATAACAATGGTTGGTTTAAGAATTTAGGAATATAAATACTGCATTTAATGAAATTCCAAAATATAAGGTGCAATATAAGTGATATTTTTGTGCATCGGGTCTACATTTCTCCATAAAATAGTTTTAATAAATAGCATTTATTATAAAACATCTAACTTCTCTATTATGAAATAAGAATATCTGTATCAAAGGTAGGTTAATGTATTAGAACAAAAAATATCATCTAATTTTGTGTTTTAAGGTTAGAAAAATCTATTTTGACCAAAATAAATAAGTGGATTATTTGGAAGAGTGTGTTAATATGGTCAAAAATAAATATAGGTATACTAAATAATTGTTGAATATGTTTCAAATTAAATTGAAGCTTTTATACTTCTAATGACAAAACTTGTGCATACCTCTCGGCATACCTACTTTAAGTTAGATTATAAGAAAACAAACAATTTTTAAAGAATCTTGCAATGTGAAAATATTTAATACTCCCATGAAATGTAATTTATTAAAATTTTTAAAGTTATAATGATTTTTCGATGTAGATTAAGTTCAGTCGAAGCTCTTTAACTATTTGTATTGACAAAACTTTATGTAGATACACTTTAAGCTGGATAAGAAAAACTACCATATTTTTAAATAATATATTATACAGTCTTTTAAATAATCCAAAATACTTATTTATTTTGGTCAAAATAAATTTTTCTAACCTTAAAATTATAAAATTAGATGATATTTTTGTTATAATATATTAACCTACCTTTAAAACAGACATTCTTATTCCATAATAGAGAAGCTAGATTTTTTTAAATAAATGCTGTTTAGTAACAATTATTTTATGGAGAAAACCAGATATTTGGACCAAATGCACAAAAATATTACTTATTTGGCACCATACACTTTAGAATTTCATTAAATGCAGTATTTATATTCTTAAATTCTTAAACCATCCATTGTTATTCTAATGTTATAAAGATTTATACATTTTTAACGCCTAAACATAATATTATTTCTTTCGTTGACTATACTTTGACAGATACATAACCTGAAAAGCCTTAAATGCCAAATTTTAAAAAGACTGCATTCCGTATGTGGTCCATAGATGACGTGGTGGGACTTTGAGGTGTGGAGCATAGTACATGATATATTTTTTATTTTGAAATTATATAACTCGTTAAGGGATTAATGGACTAAAATGATTATAACTTTTATTAAATAATATAAAATAAAATCGCGATTAGTAACCAATAATATTAATGGGTGATATATTAACAAGCTCATGGCTGTAAAAAATTTAAGTTTACTTATAATTTTATGACAAATTCATATATGAATAGAAAATTTTAAGTTTTTCTGACTTTCCCGGTAAAACCATCAGAATTGTTATAAAATGTTTACAATGATCAGACATTTTTTGTAGATCATTTTATTTTCTATGAAAATGTCATTATTTTTTTAAGTTTTAATTATGATTTACTTGTTTAACCAGTATAAATACAAATATTTTTTGAAATAAAATTGTTTTTTTCTTTAAATTAATTAGTATTTTAATCAGAATTATTAATTTGTAAAAACAGTAACTGTATACAGTTACTATAGAAATATAAGTTTTAAAGTTATAAAATTACAATTACAATTTTTATATAGGTAAGGGTGAATCTCACGAAATGATATTTCATAATAGGTTAACCTATATGTTTTCAAATATCTGAGGTAGTAAAAGCATACTAAAAATATCAGTTCACTAAGGGCCGGTTTATCAATCTCTAGTTAAGTTCCAGTTAGTCTATCTAACGGTTAAATTTCATATCGATCGTTGTGAGAACAATGGTATCCATGGAAATTATCTACCGGATAACTAACTGCAACTTTAACTGGACATTGATAAACCGGCCCTAAGTATACTTATACATATTATATTTGATTCGATTGCGTTGGATGTGTTTAATTTATAAATTAAACACATCCAACGCAATCGAATCAAATATAAAATATTATTAAAAATTAAAAGAAATAATTTTTATAAACCATTAATGTAGGTGTTACAAAAATTGATTCTATCCTCCGTGAATCTGTTTTTGCTTTAAATTTTATGCAGCGGATGGCGCTTTAATCATTTTAAATAAACAAAAACCTTTACGACATTATAGATGCATGTGATTCCTGAAGGTCAGTTAGAATTTAAATGCAGATGAGAGTGTTGCTGTTTTATAATTCAAAAGTTTAAGTTCGTTAATTTGCTATTTAAAAACCTATCCACCGTGAAGTGTAATATCTCAGTAGGTAGTTTTTTTGTAAATATTTTATGTATGTACAATTGGTTTTTTTTAATATTAAGGTGTGAAAAACTTGAAATTTACTATAAATGCAATGTTAAGCTTAAATAACTTTTTAACAAAGTTTCCGTTCTCCAAGTGAATCACCCTGTATATATAGATATATATATTTTTCTGAAAATACATGTTTGTTTTTCGACATAAACTTTTCTTTTTAAATTTATCAAATTGTGTACTGTATAAAATATCCTTTCTTGGAACTGTCTGTCTTAAACATTCTAAAACATATTTTAAGGATTATTGTTGTACAGACATCAGTTTTTTGAGCAATTTCATTTCATTTTAATATCTTCCATGAATTTGTATGAATTTTAAAATTTTCAATTTCACATATTTTTCTTAAAAATTTGAGGGGTCCACTCAAACCCTATAGATATTTTTCCGCCAAAAACACTTAATATAATAATTTTGTAAATATTTTAATTGCCTTGTTCGAAACTTTGTTTCTTTTCACCAAAAACTTTCTCCGCATTAATTTTAAGTGAACGATGATGGCAACTTTATTAGATTAAACTTTAGGAAATTCCATTGAACCGTGACGTTTTGTTATAGATATATTTTTTTCATCGGAAGGATCCACTCTTAATGACTTAATGGCACTTATAAAGAATTGCGGGTTTACAAGAGGAAATAGGCGGACAAACAGGCATTAAAAGTCGAGTTTATAAAGCAAAAACATAAAAAATAATTACGTAATCTCACCGCTGTTTGTTTAATAGTACAACTTATAAGCAACAATAAAGTTTAGTCACAGTGCCAAAAATGACTGCTTTGTCGATGTATCTACATAAAAGTCCGCCCTCAATTAATAACTCAATTAAAAAAATAATTGCCAAACCACTAAAACCTTTGACAACATAATACAAAAGCATAAAATGAACAAATAATGTAATTTTTCGATTTCTCGAGATTGCTCTGCAATTTTTTCTCGTATTCTTTGTGTGTGCCCTCCATCACACGTGTGAAAATATTATAGCAATTACATCTGACAGTGGTTTTAATTGATGTAGCTGTTATTTCTTATAGTGTACCTTCGGGGATCGAGAATTTACGATTGATATTAAAATATAGTGTGGGCAATAAGAATATCTGCATGACAGTCGATTTTATTTTAGATATATCTTGCAGAATAATTAAGAAAAATGTTTTATTAGGTATAACCTGTTATAACCTAAAAAAATGGGATTTATGTAAAATCTCTCCCAAAAATGGTAAAAACCTAATACCTAATTCCCTTTAAAATTATAAAAATATTAATCTAATAAAAGTTTAAAAACCACCGAAAATGTACTTACTTTTTTTATTAATTAATTAATTCGACATGTCATTAGCGCCCTCTAGGAGTAGCATAAAACATTATGCCAAACTTGTATTTCTCCTTAAAAACTTTTGTGTACAAATTTTGAGTTTGATACATTGAATAGTTTTCCAAATATAACAAATTTTTAAAAACCTATTTTGACCTATTTTTACAGTTGCTGTATTGTCCATTAGTTATGGGACACCGTGTATATTTTAAGTTTTAAAAAACGAAATAATGTTTCTCAATTTGGCTTGTTTTTTTTAATTTATAATTGTTTAGTAGGGCTATCGGTCATTTTAAATAAAGATTTATTTATTATTAGTATTTAGACAAAATTAACCTCCTATACACCCACGAGCCGCCACTGATTAATTAATAAATTAACGATAACATCCAGTGCAGTCTTGGCAACTTAAATAATTTTTTACTCGGAAACCAGATGGTGAATCTTTCTAAAACTTTGTAAATGTCTTTTGAGTAGAAACCACTATAACGTAGAATTTTTTCAACATGTTCTCATAGTGACTAATATTATAGTATTACGGCTAGGATTTTTAGGCATTTAAAAAAAATTGCGTATTGATGTGAAAATATATACATATTTATCTTAAGTCGGCCAATAAAAAGAGCATGTCAATGTATAAAAAATATCAGGTTATTATTCTGAAAAACTTTAATAATATTTAAAATGACAGCGGCTGGTCTTTTGCTTCTAAGGTTGCAATTGTCTGAATTAAAAATTGAAAATAGAGTTTGATATACGCTGGGGTTTCTTTCCCACCTCTTGTAGTCATTTTTGTAAACTGCAAGACCGAAAGTAAAATTGTTAATTTAATTCAAACTGTGATAACTGAATTAAGCAACTGTGTTTTAAACACGGTTTTATAACGGTATAGATACGAAAAATTACCAAATTTGGGGAATGGTTTATTTCGTTATTTTAACTACATAATAACCTTTTTGATCTACTAAGAGAATAAAGTAATAAACACAATATAAATACCACAAATTTACGTAAAAATAACGCTATAATTACTGAATGTTTGCTCTCTCTTTCTAAAACATTGACATTCGTAATTTCTTTGTTCTTTTAATTTATATTTTACAAAATGGTACTTACAGAGTAATAAAGGCCACCAAAATTAAAAAATATAACTTAAATTGTCAAAACTAATAATATTTTGTATTAAAACTCAAACGCACATTATTTTATGGATAAAAATAAGCACGATACATCTTAAAAAGTATAGGCCCTCTAAATTATTACGGTTTTAAGAAAAATTATTGCTTGGGTAAAAATTCAACAAAACTTAAACCTACAAAATTTTATAAAAATTTAAAGATTTAATCTTTTAAAAATCATTTAGTTTTTTATCATTTTTTAATAACTAAAACTTTCCTTATTATATTTTAGAAAAATATTTATGAAAAAATATTATATAAATGTTTAGATAAGTACCTAATGGATTTTATCTTAAAAAACTCATTATGGCGACCTGAAAAAAATTTGTTATTTTTCACTTTAAGCTTATTTTTCCTTGTTTAGTCAATATTAATAGTAGTTATTACGACTAATAACCCTAAAAAATACCAAGCGAATAGGAATTATTTACGGTTATAAAGTGGTTTTAAATCGTAAAAGTATGACTTATAAGTAAGATTTACCATTAAGTAAAAATTCTGACGTTAAAATTACCGTTAAATTTTCCTTTAGGTGAAATACACTTAGTAATTTTCTTTCGCAAAAATTACGTCCCTCATACTTTAAAGTGTTGAAACTTAAGGGTTATTAAAATAGATAACATAAATAAAACTAATTAAATAACTTTGCCAAATGGTCTAGGAGAAAAACCCTTTAATAAATTTTAAAAAATCATGAAAGGGTTTTGGTCGCTTTTTAAATATAGTCCATTATACAGGGTGTCCCAAAAGTCAACGATATCCTTTGAAGGACTAATAGGTCAGCTCATGACTAAGCAGAATATCAAAACATGACCTTAGTAAAAAATCATTAGTTGCATTTTTATGAATTTTGTGAAACATGGCACATAAAATCAGTTTTTCGAGTGCCACAACTACAACATTCTATATTCTTAGATTATATTTTATTTTGCGAACACCGAATAGGACTGCTATTAATTACAATTCAAAATTAAATGAATAGTAGATTTTATAGCTGTGGCACTCGAAAAACTGATCTAAGGAGTCAAGTTTTACAAAATTCATAAAAATGACTATATCTCAAAAACTAACGATTTTTTACCAAGGTCATATTTTGATTTTCTGCTTAGTCATGAGTTGGTCTATCAGTCCTCCAAAGGATATCGTTGACTTTTGGGACACTCTGTATATTTATGCATTTATATAAATGTTTAATTACATAAAAATCCGTGCCTAATTATAAAAAAAATCTCAAAACTAGTAAAAACAAATATTTAAGTGTATAGAAACAAAACATTGTTGTGTTGCAACAACGCGTTGCAACGGCCCCTTAAGGATGATCGGCGAGCCCCCTTAAGTCGCTTCCTTAAAAAACATTTAGTCCGTACGAATTAGGAGTGGAAATAATTTCAGCTACAGTTTATAGAGAGATGAAAATAAATAAAAATAGAGTTGCACAGCTCGGTTTGGTATACACGACGTACACTGATAAAAATGGTATCCTTGTGGCAAAAGAATCCATTCATTTGAAAAATATTGATTTAATTCAAAGAAACTGTATTTATTTTAAATCCGTTTCCCTTCGGATAAGATAATTGCTGCATTTAGGTGTAATTCTCGATTCTTTTGACATTTAATTACTTTAAGGCAAAGTAAAGGCATTTAGACAAAAGAAATCTTCAATTCATGTATTTCTGTCAAAATTTAATGTTATTGCTAGAAATCCCACGGTTTTGTGCCAAACTACACTGATAAACATGGATTATTTTAGGCAAAAGAATCCATTCATTTGAAAATTATTCTTTTAGTTTAAAGAGAGTTAACTTTTTGCAAATTCTTTGGCATTTGACTAAAATAGGTGATGCATTTAAGGCAAACTCTTGATTCTTTTGGCTAAATCCTTTTTAATAACTTTATTTCAAGAACAAAGCATTTGTCGGAAATCACTCGGTAATTTGATAATTCTTGCAACAATGAGTGTCCTTCAGTATCAGTTCACGCGTCGCGTCCACAGTACTTCGTCAAAGGTGTTCATCTCGCGCGAATAAATAACTAGTGTGATACTTTTTCTATGGCTATAAATCAAGATTATTTGTACCATAGTGTTATAGATCAAGATTATGGGTACCATAAAGGAATTGCTTAAACTTTGGGATTATTCATTTATTTCCAAAATTTGGAGGTTTAATTTTATAGGTAATGTATTCTTATTTTTAAAATTTTAATCGATTAGGAATGTAATAAAGAAAAATACCTAATTAATAAGCTAAAATCGACTAAAATATAATTATTTCATGCAAATATTATCATTCTGTAAAACGCTTTCTTAGAACAGGAAAATAAAAATGGCTACCTATACCTTCTCCCAAAGATTAAAATTTTGTAAGAAAATAATGCGGTATTTGTCAATATGTTTTAAGACTTTAACACAAAAGCATCATAATATTAAATAAATCCCCGTGCATTTGAGCCAAAACCTACATGTCAGCAAGTCATGTCCTCCATAGATAAAACACACATATGGGATATTCTTATAATAGGAGCAATCTTGAGTATAAGAAATTAAAAAAAAAACAGTTACAGAAAATTTAGAAAAACTACTGTTTTATAAGAAATGAATAAAGTTTATGAAATGATAAGTCTGTTGAGCTCAATTTTTAATTTTGGGGCTTTTTCAAAAATCCATATCCACGCCAATGACTAAGAGGCACGCTAATGACAGTTTTCATTGAATAATGATACAAAATATATTTTTAATATTTATTTATAAGTAAACATTGGTTCCAAAAAAATTAATGAATTAAGCTTGGTACTTTAAAAAATCTATTTGAAATTGGCTGTGGTGGTAAATCAAGTTTACATAATATACCAGCTTCTGTAAAGATTTGTCGATCAGTTGATCCAGGCCAATAAAAATTTTTTATTATATATATATATATTTAATATTTACCACTTCTTGCCATAAAGGTAATAGTTATGTTTTCTCCATTTATATCCTCAATTATTCCTAAAAATAATTTACCTCAGTGCTCGATATTAATAAAAAAAAGGAGACATACCTGGATACCATGTCTCTGTAAATTGAAGCTACACATTGTAAATGTAATGCTACTTGCCGGTTTATGTAGATATTAAACCTGCAGGTTCATGAACAGGAGATGGCACTAAAACCCAGTTTTTCAAAAGTGAACTTACGTCTTTTGCGAATTAGGGTAACGATATTAAATTTTATCCGAAATCGCATTTAATAATTATAATTTATAATTTATTTACCTTTTTAAACAGTAGATACCTTCTGCATTAAAATTTGAATCGAATGTCATTTGATTGTAGTGTCCATGGTATACTGTTTGTTGCGATGGTTATGACAAAGATAATATATTATCTTATATTATATTATATATTATTATATTATATTATTATATTATAATTATATTATATTATTATATTATTATTATATTATATTATTATATTATATATTATCTTTGGGTTATGCAGTGGCGGCTGGTGGATTTTGGGCACACCCATATCTCAGTTCTTAGACATGGGACCCACATCAAATTTATATGAGTTTATAATGACATTATATAGACAAGTTCTGCGCAAGCAGAATTTAAATTAAAGTTTGCGAAAAAAAGTTAGTTTTTAAGTGCAACCCCCAGCCTCCTGCCCCTCCAAATTAGGATAATTCAAATTAAAGTGGTACAATATTTAATTCAATGAAGTTTATCGACAAATTTCAAATTTTATTAAAAAAATTCAAGAATCACAGGTTTTATACCACTTATAATTTTTATTATTTCTTTTACTAAATTTAAAAAAAATTGAAATGGTATAAAATCTGTATTACTTGAATTTTTTTAATAAAATTTCAAATTTATCGATAAACTTTAGTGAATTAAATATTGTACCACTTTAATTTGAATTATCCTAATTTGGAGGGGCAGGAGGCTGGGGGTTGCACTTAAAAACTAACTTTTTTTCGCAAACTTTAATTTAAATTTTGCTTGCGCAGAACTTGTCTATATATATATATATATATATATATGGGTCCCATGTCTAATAACTGAGATATGGGTGTGCCAAAATCCACCAGCCGCCACTGGGGTTATGATATATTTGCCCGCCGCGGAGATTTTTTAATTTAATTAATAAAATAAAATTAACTCTTTTTTTAACACTTTATGAAAGGTTCCAATTGATCTCCGCGAAGGTGCTTTTTTAAAATATTATTTAGTTGCTGCTAAGGAGCAGTAATGGTTTGCATACAATGCTCGTATTAAATCGGTACTAAAGTTCTACTTTACTGCCGATTTTAGATAAAAATATCTTATTATCATTATTCGTACAAAATATCATTGGCGTCATTAGCGTGGACAAAAAAGTCCACGCCAATGATGCAAGTAAATATCCACGCCAATGACTAAATTAAGGTTAAGGTTCTTTGGACAGCAAATGGATTAATGAATTTAATTTAAATTATGCATACCTTTTGTAGTTGTCACTGCTCATTAATTATTGTCAATATTTTTCTAATAGCTTTTAGATAAACAAAATTGTCACTAGCACTCCAATGATGCACATTAAACATACGCCCATGAAACACATAACAAATTCACACTTCATAGTTCACTGTGCAACTGTTCGCGTTTGGCGCCAAATCAAGTAAATAGCGTATACCAAAATGTTTATAATAACGGTCGCTAACTGGAAAATTTAAAGTAGGCGGGAATTTTAAATACGTATCATTATAATCCACGCTAATGATGTCAAACTCAGGGACACATTTAAGAAATGTTTTTTATTCAATTCAATTTTATTTTTTTGTCTCAATCCCGCTTAACATATCTTAAAAGGTGTTGTCTAAAATATACTATTGCTAGAGTATTTATGGACAGTTTCTTAATTTGCAAAAAAAAAATATTCTGGTGAAAGGATATCCAGGGACATCCACGCTAATGACAATTTATGTAATTAAAGGGAAAATGTATCGAATTGGTTTTATTTTATTATTAAGTTAATAGGTGTATGAATAGGGTCAATAAACCCCTAAATAAATATAAAATAAAAAATGGTGAACATGCACTTGACTGAGCATGGCAAGTCAGGGACATAAAATTTCCCCTATTGCAAGAATGACCCATATATGTAGGTTTTGGCTCAAATGCACTGGGATTAATTCAATATTAGGATGGTTTTGTGTTAAAGTCTTAAAACATATTGACAAATAAGTACTTACGGCATTATTTTCCAAAAAAATTAATCTTTGGGAGGAGAATATATCCTTCTTATTTCTTGACAGCTAGACCATAGCCTACGGCTGCAAGGTGGAAATTTCTTTGAGTTTAAGAATAATCAGTTTTTTGTATTTTGTATAAACAATGTATTTTATGTTTATGAGTGAAAGAATAATCAGTTTTTTGTATTTTGTATAAACAATGTATTTTATGTTTATGACTGTATAAACAATGTCTTTTATATTTTTAATAAAAATATGTTTTTAGTAAAAATTATTGTAGTTTTTTTTAATTTAGGCAGGCAATTTTCTAAAATCAAAGAGTTTCAGCTAAAGACATTCGGGCTTTGGTTCAAATGCCCATAGATTAAGAGCAAGAAATCCGAGTTTTGATACAAATAACAAAAGTTTTTTAATCAAACGCTTAAATCACTTAACTTAAATGCCAATAGATTTAAATCCAGACATCTGACTTTTGCTACAAATTCCTAATTCTTTAAGAACAAGAACCTAAGATTTTGTAGTAAGCCCGCTTTTCTTTATTTCAATTTACTTAAGCCTTTGATCCAAATCAGTACCGGGTTATTAATAAAACCACGGCATTTAAGGACCTATAACGAAGATCTTCTTCTAAATTCATGTTTCTTTGCAACAAAGACAAATCATGAAATGATCTCAAAGAAATGACGTATTTGCTTTAAACCCTTCATTCATTTGGACCTATCCAAAGTCCCCATTCCTTTGAGGGAATGGCAGATTTCCTTGGGGCAAAGGTTTCTTTTTTTCAGTGTACAGTCTCTAATTTAAAGGTACACTGCAGCAACGGCGGATGTCTGAAGAGCCGGGCCTCTTCAGTCCTGCTGCTCCTGCATACCTGCTGCTGCCGATGATGATGTTGCACCGCCAAGGAAGAAGAAGAAGAGAAGAATTAAATTTGTTTGATATTAAGTTAGGTGGATACCGGAGATGATGATATGCCGATTCCGGGTAATTATCCTATTTAGGTGGAGAGTGAGGTATCTCTGCTGGAATTTAAATATGATTTTATTAAACTGTAAAATCTGCAAATACCCATTATTTTCCGACTGAATAACAAGATTACCGTAAGCGAGGCCCTCCGCCCCCCCCCCTGCGCCGCCTCCTCCTCCTCCTCATCTTTTCAATTTGTGTGCGAAATTTAGACGCATTCAGCTATTTTCATATTAATCAGTTTATGGTTACCTTAACATTTTTACTCTTTTATTTTTTAATAAGCAGATCCATAGCGGCATGAGATTAGATGCGTTACAAATTGGGATTGGGAAGTTTTTATTCAAGTAGGAATTTAAAAAAAAATTCTTAAAAATCAAATCAAAATCGAATATTGTTGAAAATAGTAAAACTACTAAAAAATATTTGAAAAATTGTTTAATATCACGAAAAATTGACAATCAAAAAAGGTTTAAAAAAACTATAGCAAAGTCAAAAAATGATAATTCGCAATCATGGTAAAAATCGTAGAAATTCGAAAAACGTTGAAAATCGTCCCAAAAAAAATATCAAAAATCAAAAAAAAAATTTAAAAATCATATCAAAACCTGCGGTTGTGCAAAAAACGTTTCAAATCGTCAAAAAATTTGAAAACGTGTGACACCATAAACGTTTTTCAAATTTTAGAAAATTATAAAAAACCTTAAGTTTAAAATCGCTTTAAAAACGTTAAAAATAAAAAACCTTAAAAATCTTGAAAATTATACAAAAACGTAAAAAATAAATTAAGAAAAAAGTTTCAAATCTTCTCGAAGCTTTTTTTTAATCATCTATAGAAAATCGTCAAAAAGTTTTAAACTGTTTTAAAAATCGTATCAAAATGTTAGAAATCGTATTATAAAGAAAAATACAGAAATTTAAAAAATATTTAAAATTTTCACCGAAATCATAAAAAAAACGTTTAAGATAACACACAGTAAAAAGCGTTTGAAATAATTTCAACAACTATTTTCCACAATTATTGTTAAAGAGTTTGAATTTCTCCTAAAAAACTAACAAAAACGTAAAAGTAAGAAAACGTCAAATATTAGGAATTGAAATCGTTTTAAAAAATTTGAATATCGGACAAAATCGTTAGAAATTTAAAAAATGTCAAATTTCGGAAATTTAAAAAAAGACTTAAAAAACATCCTTAATCTATAAAAATTAAAATCGTTTAACAATATTAAAATAATTTTAACATTGTTGAGCGATTTTAACTTTTTTGACGATTTTAAACTTTTTCGAATGTTTAGAAAATCATATAAAAACCGAACATAACATAAGTGGTTCTGCACTAATGCAAGAATTGCTGAGATATTACACTTCACGGTGGATAGGTTTTTAAATAGCAAATTAATGAACTTAAACTTTTGAATTATAAAACAGCAACACTGTCATCTACATATAAATTCTAACTGACCTTCAGGAATCACATGCATCTATAATGTCTTAAGCACAGGTTTTTGCTTATTTAACTATGATTTCGCGAAAGAATCGAACGATCGATTTACAACACATCTCAGATTTTTTTTTAATTTTAATATTTTGTTTATACATCCAATTTAACCCTAAATCTAAAAATTTTCTTTAATCTGACTTAAACTTTAGTTCCTAGAAACCATTTAATTTTGCCTTTCACAAAAAGGCCAAATTCCATTATTTTGTCATACATTTTTTATTAAAATACTGAATGATTTGAAATTTGGCCCATCTATGACCCATATTAGTACCTACAATTCTGTCAAAAAAAGTTTTAATTTTTTACATACAGGTGGCGCTGCAATTTTTTTTTCTTCGAAAGTAGACGTTTTTTGAAGACAAAAAATTCTCTTAAGCAACAATGCTCAAAAAAACTAAATAGCGTACCAGATAATATAGATATTTCTTTATAATTCGACATATAAAAATTTACTTGCAAATGATGTTGCCGCCAGTAAAGCCAACTTAAAGTTTGGTCTACCGCATTAAAAAAAATTGAATTACACTTTCAACTCTATCCTTATTTATAAACTAAGGAACTCCAGGTGATGGCTTTTAATGGTAACTAAAACGCAACAAAAAAAAGTTTTATTTTTTTATATACAGGGGGCGCTGCAGCCTTTTTTTTCAAAAATAGAGACCATAAAGTTAGATATTCTTTTATTGTTTGACATATAAAAATTTATTTGCAATAATTAATGCCTGTTGTAGGGACGATTAAAATTATAACTAGTGCACGTACCCGCATGCGGGTATAACAATATGCACTAGTGCACTTACTATACTGCCGTACTAAGCGCAGAAGCGGTAACTGCACATTTAAAGCAAATTGACATTTTTCCGTAATATGAAACTAGGGTTAAAAATCTACTTTAATAAGGTATTAAATCGGTATTTTGTCAGTAAATGATTGAAATATCAAGTTATTTTTAGCGGTATCTGTTACCAAACTGAGTTGGCAGAGCTATTAACATAAAAGTACCAATATCTCATGACAGCCATTATGTTAATTACCGCTTCTGCGCTTAGGACGGCAGTATAGTAAGTGCACTAGTGCATATTGTTATATAAACGCCTTTTTTTGCTTTTATTGTTGTATGCGGACAAAAGGTAACAAAACGAAAGAAATTTTAATTACAAATGGTAACAAGTATTTCAGTGACTCTATAGTAATAGTAATATGACCATTTGTTTAAATATATTTTAGTATATTTCGAAAGGCAAAGCATTCTTTATTATCTTACTTTAAAATTAAACTAAAGTCAAGCCTATAGGCTGGAAATCAAGTTACCCCATGATAGTTACTGTCAAACGGTAACCATAATAACATTTAAAATTTTGCCGTTATTACAAAAGTTGAAATTGGAGAGGGAAAATATCATGCTTTTAAAGGTACGCAAAGTTAATAAATTTTCTTTAAGTAAATCAAAATTCTAGGAATTGAATTTTCTTCTGGAGTAAACATGAAAGTTCCTTGGACATCATCGAGTCGACAAAAGGAAAATCTAAATACCTAATTTAAAAGCAATTAAATATAGGTGCGACGAATTACTTTGCAGTAGGGTTTTTGAAAATGAAGATGATCTTCTAAACCACCTTAAATTTCAAAATCATAAATTTCCTGAAATTAGACAAACTATAGGTGATGTTGCTAGAATGGAATTTTTAAAACAAAAACTGCAACTAGTTCAACAATATCTACCGTTAATATATGCCCAAATGAAGAAGATAAAAATACGTTTTTTCGAGTTTATGCAAAACGGTTCGGAAGGCGCAAAATTAAAAAATCACGTTTTAATGAAAAACAAAAAGATTTTGTTGGCAACCTTTTTGAAGAAGGTGAAAAAACTAAAATTAAATATACGCTTGAATATATAGCAACAGCTTTACAAAATTATGAAGTAAATGGCAAATTTTATTTTTCTTTAAACGAGTATATGCATCCTAATAAGATACGCGGCTTATTATCAAGATTATCGTCAGATAGAAGGTTAAGTAAAATAGAAAAACAAAATTAAAAAATTTGCCGGAAGAAATTGAAGAAATTAGCCCAGAAGCGGATGAACTTTTTTTGAAGTTTTATCAGTTTTAAAGTAGTTCCTTTGCGGCCTAAGTAACTTTTAAGTTATAAATAACCCTGGTTAAAATCTCTAGACTGATTCTGAGAATCGCTCTAGAGATTTGAACCAGCCGGTATGATATAAACCAGGGTTATTTATAACTAAAAAGTTAGCGAATATACCCCCTTAGAGCCGAACAAGTTTAAAATTTAAGGTAAAGGTAATAATAATTATTATTATAATAATTATTAGGATATATTTTTATTATTTAATATATGCAAATCTTGCAGATAAATTGTTATATGTTAAATAATAAAGAAATAGTAATATCAATAATAATAATAAAGAAAAACATAATAAATAAAATAAAGAACAAACCTATTAAATAAATAAAGAAATACGTAACTCTTTATAATAAAGGAATACATAACTATATTATCTGAAATGCTATATAGTTTTTAAAGAAAAAAGGCTGCAGCGCCCCCTGGGTGTGAAAAAATAAAACTTTTTTTTTGCTGTGTTATTGTTACCAATAAAAGTAATCTCCTGGAATTTCTTAGTTAATAAATAAGAATAAAGTTGTAAGTGTAATTCAATTTTTTTTAATGCGGTAAACAAAACTTTAAGTTGGCTTTACCATTTGCAAGTAAATTTTTACATATCAAATTATAAAGGAATATGTACATTATCTGGTATACTATTTAGTTTTTTTGAGCATTGTTGCTTAAGAGAGTTTTTGGTCTTCAAAAAACGTCTATTTTTTGAAGAAGAAAAAATTGCAGCGCCACCTATATGTAAAAAAATTAATTTTTTTTTTGGTAGAATTGTAGGTACTAATAAGGGTCATTTATGGACCACATCTCAAAACATTCAGTATTTTAATAAAAAAATTATGCTAATATAATGAAATTATGGCTTTTTGCGAAAGGTAAAATTAAATGGTCTCTGGGAGCCAAAGTTTAGGTCAGATAAAAGAAAAATTTTAGATTTAGGGTGGAATTAGATGTATAAACACAATATTAAAATATAAAAAAAATCTGAGAGGTGTTATAAAAAAATACCCCAAAATCGTTCGATTCTTTCGCGAAATCATAGTTAAAATGATTAAAGCGCCATCCGTTGCATAAAATTTAAAGCAAAAACAGATTCACCGAGGATAGAATCAATTTTTGTAACACCTATATAAATGGTTATAAAAATTATTTATTTTATTTTTTAATAATATTTGATATTTGATTCGATTGCTTTGGATGTGTTTAATTTACTTAGTGAACTGATATTTTTAGTATGTTTTTACTACCTCAGATATTTGAAAACATATGGGTTAACCTAGAAAGAGTAACAGTCAAGGAGGATAGGAGACTTTTAAAACATTGTAAACAATAATTAATTGCGGTTACAAATCTGGAACCTGAGCTGTAATATCTACTTAATTATGAAAGATCAAACACAATAAAAGTGTAGTTTTATTAAATATCACGGGGTAACACCATCGGGGGACATTTCGTGAGATTCACCCATGTATATCATGATATTTATCACGATATATGTATATAGGCATATAATAAGCAATGATATTTATAAAACTGTTACAATTAAATATTTAACAGCTTTTTTTTCAAAGGTGATCTATTATAACATTTTAAAAAAGTATATAATTTTCTTAATAGATGTCGCTACCACTGCATTCAATTTAGAGTCTTTATTTTCATTCTACGAATTTAATAAATATTTGTAGATTTTATTAAACACAAAATTTACAGTTAATAATTTAAAAATGTGATTTTTTTTAATTTAAAATTTGTTTAATTCGTTCGTTTAATCCTGCGCATTTTCTAAAAGACGACCGAAGCGCTATCTATTGTCACAATTGTATACTGGCCTCGAAATCATCGTTTTATTGTTTTATTTTTGTATCCATGGTAGGGATGTGTTATAATTGCAGTGATAAAAGTAATAAAAATAAAATGCCAAAAAAAGATGTGATGATGAACCTTTAATTAATATTTTTTGAAATAAAAATTAAATGTTATAATTTTTTGTTACGAATTTATTTTTTGTTTCCTTTTTTTAAATAAATTTATTAAAAACATTTTTATTCTGGCTAATATGATTAATTTTTGACCAAAACCTTAAAAGAAATAAATAAAAAAATAAATATCAGGATGTTGATATTGTTGATATTTTTTAACCCTGTCTTAAGGTTATAGCAACTGGTTGGTAAATTTAAAAGGTTATGTTTTAGTTCATAGTAACCTTAAAAAATGTTAATGGTTGAAAACAACTAATTGGTTAAAAAACAAGTTTAATAAACGTTATTTTACTTGGTAAATTTACTTAGATTGATAGTTATTTAACCATTTGTACTTGGGTAAGCTTACAATATACAGGGTGTCCTGTCCCCTTCATCTCAAAAAGAGGCTTGAGTTTTAATTTCTAAAGAGTATTTTTGCCTTTTAAGCATAATTTAAGCTTGTCGAGTAGGTTCGATGTTAATCGGCGATGACGATAATTTAATAATGGAAGAATTACTGCGATTTAAAATGTAAAAATGTATTTTGACTTTGACTGACAAGTATTTCTTTAATCCTGTTAACAATCGTCGACTTAAGCCACAATTAGCGTTCATACGTATATACAGGGTGTACAAAATCACATGTAAACTTTTTCTACGCCTTTTATGGAGTTGTGATTTTAATTCGTTGCAGTGACTTGCCGTTTTACTTCCGTTTTCGCTGCATATCATATTAAGTAGAATAAATTATTTATCGTGCGTTTTTTTAATCCCGGTTTCAAGGAGAACGTCCTTAAATTTCATGACGATTTTCACAATACCAGGATTTATGTCTTTATAAATGGAGGTTTTAGATTTTTGTTGTCGAATTGATTCAGTCAGTGAGGGTTCAAGGTCAGAATTCCATTTGCGGTGACCATAACTAAACCAAATATTTAAATAGTTAGTAAAATTACTTATAACTTAAAAACTAGGTTATTTTAGATGTTAGATAACGTTATATTAACTTCCAATTTTAACCTTTAAAACTAGTTATTTTTGTAGACATATTTTGGTTTAATTTAACTTTTAATATAACTTTTTGGTAAATTAATAACAGCTTTGGTTAATTTGGATATATTTTTTTAACCAACAAGTTATATTTTATCAAATATAAATGGGCGAATCTCACGAAATGTCCCCCGATGGTGTTACCCCGTGATATTTAAATAAACTAAATAAGTTTGACCTACACTTTTATTGTGTTTTGATCTTTCATAATTAAGTAGATAATACAGCTCAGCTTCCAGATTTTTAACCGCAATTAATTACTTTTTACAATGTTTTAAAAGTCTAAAACCTATCCTCCGTGAATATGTTTATGCTTTAAATTTTATGCAACGGATGGCGCTTTAATCATTTTAAATTAGGGTCAGAATTTCTCAAACGGGCCACCTGAATTAGGTCAAAATTAGTTTTTGATTGTAGATACATTTTTTCGATAGTATTTTACATCACTAACACAAATCCTAAAGGATTTTGTAAAAAAAAAATTTTCAATTGACATATTCATGATATTAAAAGTAAAAGTTTTTAGTAATTAAAAAATAAAAAAAAATCATTATGGCTAAACTAATTATCCGATTCCAACGATTTAACTAGCGTTGGAATCTTGTTTTGACATAGATTCTTTGTTATTTTTTTCAATTGTACAATTTTCATTTAGGTCGATTTTTTTTTGTTTTTTTTATAACAAATTCGGAAATAATTGGCTTCTGCGCCAGCTATCGACTCGAAAAAAAAAACACATATACTCCAATCATTTTACGAAATTATGCTGCTGAGAAAAAAAATGGCCCGCAGGTTCCAGACCACCGTAAGACGTCGCGTCACAAGCGCGTACAGCGTACACGGTTCGGAGCGTGAGCTGACACCGCGCGCGGCCACAAAAGTACGAATAACTTTTTGTCAACCTGCGGGCCATTTTTTTTCTCAGCAGCATAATTTCGAGAAATGATTGGAGTATATGTGTTTTTTTTCTCGAGTCGATAGCTGGCGCAGAAGGCAATTATTTCCGAATTTGGTATAAAAAAAACAAAAAAAAATCGACCTAAATGAAAATAGGACAATTGAAAAAAATAACAAAGAATCTATGTCAAAACAAGATTCCAACGCTAGTTATATCGTTGGAATCGGATAATTAGTTCAGCCATAATGAATTTTTTTATTTTTTAATTATTAAAAACTTTGACTTTTAATATCATGAATATGTCAATTGAAACTTTTTTTTTTACAAAATCCTTTAGGATTTGTGTTAGTGATGTAAAATACTATCAAAAAAATGTATCTACAAACAAAAACTAATTTTGACCTAATTCAGGTGGCCCGTTTGAGAAATTCTGACCCATTAGCAAAAATCTCTGTTTACGACATTATAGATGCATGTGATTTCTGAAGGTCAGTTAGAATTTATATGCAGATGAGAATGTTGCTGTTTTATAATTCAAAAGTTTAAGTTTATTAATTTGCTATTTAAAAACCTATCCACCGTGAAATGTAATATCTCAGTAAGTAGATTTTTTTATAAATATTTTATGTCTGTACAATTGTATTTTAACAAATATTAAGGTGTTAAAAGATACAATAACTTATTTCAAAAATACAAAGGGATGTTTAAAAAAAACATACGAAATCCTAACCTCCGTTAAGCTATCTTCCGTGAAGCTCTAATATTCAAAAAGTATGATTTCTTAAAATTCTTGCATTAGTGCAGAACTACTTATGTTATGTTATTACCAGACCTGGTGGCTTCCCAAACACCCCATTCTAGACTAACAGTGAAACAACCAAAAATAAAAAATAATCATTTTCACTTGGGGGACATCTCTATATATTCACCCATATATGAATTTTCTTTGTTGTTTTTTGCGTTTGACTCGCTAAGTTGCATAGTTGTTTTTCCTATAAAAATTGATGCAAATTTTGAACGACCTGTATAAGTTTTTTATTGGGGAACCTTGTATATTTTAAAATGTTAATTAAAAAGAGTTTTAAACACGGTAGCTCGTTATAATTAGTAAAGCAATTTGTACTTTTTAATTAATTCATTCAGTTGTTAATGAAGTGATTTTATCTTGTATGTGTTAAGTTGCCGGCTTGAATCGGATTAACATAAATACATATGTACGTGCTTTGTTGGAAATATATGTACAAAAATGCATTAAAGAATAAACAAACATTAGGTAGGTACATTAAAAAATACATATATGGGCCATTCCACTATAAATCGACCACTTTTGATTTTGCTGCAGCATGGTATGCTACCCCACTAAAAACGTTTCCGTAATTTTTTATTTTTTTTTGCTTAACCGAAAAAAAAGCTACAAGAAAAGTTAGCCCACTATTCATATGTATATGGAATTTGCAGAACAAATCAAGTTTGAAAAAAAAATAAAAAGTGTCCATTTTAAAGGAACCCAAATAATATATTTTTGTAAAATCTAACCCAACGTATTTTCTCCTCTATATCAAGTATAACATATGTCCTGTCGGATCAACAGGTTGCTTTTATGTGACAACCCACCCTTCTTTATCCGACAAACACGTTTTTTCTTTTATTTATTCCAACAAATTGGCGGCCAACTTTTCACAACGTTAAAAGTTATCGTAGAATTTTTTGTGGGGTTATTTAAAATCGAAGTACATCACCGAACAGGAATCATATGATGATATGATATGATATGAACATAACAAAACAAACTACAAACTGAAAAATAAAATTCGTATAGATAATTCTAATAATATTGAGATATAATTCAACATAAAGTGCGTCTCCACTGTTGATAGATTAAATATGCCTATATACACAGTAAAAAATCGACTTGAGTAAATCGCCAAAAATCATTGAGTTAATGCGTTGCTGAGTGAAATGTTGAGTAATTTTGTAAATATTATTCTAATTTGTGTATATTTAACTAAAACATTATCTAAGTTACACTTTTTTGTGAAATTGCAATTAAAATTGTGTAATTTTACTAAATATTTGGTTAAACATAAGTAATTACTCATATTTGGGTAATCAAAACTCTAGAAAGTGAAGATTTATTGCTTTCGATTGAATTCGCGTCTTTCACCTCTTAGTTGCCTGTTGATCTGACGCGTTGCATATTCCTTTAGGATTTGTTTTGGTTAATTAGAGTACGAATATAGGTAAGTTATTCCTGTAATATTATATCCTTATATACATATAAGACTAATATATTGTATATAAAGTATCGAAAACGTTGTATTTAAAGTGGGATATTTAGGGAAAAAAATGGAGTCGGCGTTCGAAAGATGAGCTCAATTATTCGAACATTATTGAACTCTGCTCTAACTTAATGATTATTATTAACTTTAACTTAATTATTACATACTTTAAGTTTTGATCTTGCTTTAAGTTGTTTGTTTTAGGAGCCATATGCAGCTTATCAGTCATACAATAGAACTTAGCATTACATTATTCTAAAGTACGAGTTTTGTTAATATCTTATCCTATTTTATCATATGGGACATTTTTTATAATATTTATTATGTAATATTTGTTTTGTATTTAAAAGTATATTTATTTTATTTTGTTGGGATCTTTTGCTATTTTGTCATTGGCCATTTTTTAAATGTATACATTTGTTTTGTATTTAAAAGAAAATTTAATTGATAATTTACTATTTTTATACATGCATAATTAAGCTACTCTTTTTAGAAATAATGTACGTTTTTTTAAATAAAGTTTTGGTTTTATGATGATGTGTAATTTTATAAATTTACCTGCATTAATTAATAATGAGTAGAATTAACACTATTTAGTGAAAACAAGTCACTAAAGTGTGTTAAAATTAAATCAAAATAAGTTCAAAGTTACTTAAAAATATGTAAATTTTTACACAATTTTTCGACATAAATCACTTTTTTGAGTTAAAATTCACTCAAAATGTATTAATATATTTAACTCAATAAAAGGTAAATGTTACTAAAAAAAAATGAGTTAATTTTTTACACAATCCGGTGAGGACTCGTTTTGACAACACTTTGAGTTAATTTTGAGTTAAAATCCACTCAAAATTTTTTAGTGTGTACATGTATTCAGCGACCAACACAAAAATTTTGTAAGGATAGAATTAAGTTAATATAAACTGAAAACATAAACTATAGTTGTTGTATACAAACTAAAGTAAATAGTAAGCTGATCAATAATGTAGCACAGTAGGAACATAGAAACACTTTTTATCCTTATTTGATCACCAGGTCATAATTATTGATTTATCCCAGTCCCTGAACAATTTTGCAAATACCTACCCACTTATTTGGAAATATAATATTCAATAATTACTCACCAGAAATGTGGTACTAACCTCACAATGATACACTTCCTAACACTAACTAAAACTGCAAACTGATGATGCAGATTGCAGTTGAGCGACCGGCCGGCGTCTTATTTCAATCGAGAAATCATTTCATTGGTTATCTTAGGTGGTGTGATGCACCACTCCCAAACAATATTGTAAAATTTATATTTTAACCCAAAGTTATATAATATTTATACAAAATATTTTAAAAATTGGACATTTATTTTTGAAATAAAATTTTTTGACAACAAAATATTAATGGTGTTAACAAACCAAAAAATTTGAATTCAAATAAATGTGTATTGTTTTATTCATATGTAAATCGTTGCGTTTTATCAGCAATCTGTTGTAGTCATTAAGAGAACGAATAATTGTATTTGAATTAGATACGTTAAATTATGCCTACCTAGATGGAGATAATTTCATAATTTCATCTCGTTAAAAAAGTTAAAGTTAAAGTCGCTGAGTTAATCTAAGAAGAAAATAATTCTATTTAAATAAATTATTTTGCATTAAAGCCATATTTCAAATTTTGTTTATATATTTCAAATTTTGTTTATATTCATTGTTTTTGTTGCTGTTTTTGCCTGTCATTCTTATCTGGTAACTTTAAGTTTGTAGAAGACACATTTGCAACATTTTTGTATTTTTTTCAGTTAGTCTTGTAATTACTACTTTCCAGTCAAGGGAAATTTCTCTCCGCGTATCTAATAATTTTATTAAACATAGCAATTTTCATAAATCATTAAAGACGATTATACAAATTAGTATTAAATTGATTAAGTTTGGCTGTCTGGCCAAAGAAATATATTTATACGATTCGCATGTAGAATTTATGAAAATTGCTTCGGGTTTACATGAAAATAGTTTAAGTACAAAATATATTATATTCCTTTTATAGATATAATAAACACGCACCCGAAAACGGTCTACGAGTCCTATAAAACTTTTACCTTTGACGAAGTTTATTTTGTTACGTTTAAAAGGGGTTAAAAACCGCAACGTTGTTATTAGTTAAAAACATTCGTCGAATTCTAAAAGAACAACTCGTGACCGCGCTTGAATGATGCGGTAATTAAATTAAATCATTAAAATTAATTCTTTGTTGCTTCGAATTGTTTATAGACTCACAATGCTTATTATATTAAGTCTATGACTTGCACATATGCGCAAGAGAGTTAATACGATTATTTAAGGCCCGTGAACTTTGTAGACACCTTGTCTTTTCAAGTATATGCCATAAAATCAGATAAGGTCGGACGGAATCTAAAACGATTTGAACTCGATCTAGAAAAATTTCCCACGTATGCCAAATTACGGAGCTACGTAGATTGATAAAGGGGAAGAGAGTAATAACGACTAAATGCTTTGTTCGACTTAGTTGTGTGTAATTATTTTTGGGGTTTATGTGTTTTCGTGTGTATAACAAATACATAACTAAAAAAATATAATTTTTTTAAAGCATGAAAAATCGTAACAATTACCTACATAAAAAAGTATGAAATTTATTATTAAAAATATATGTAAAAATTTAGAGAATTTGAATAACCTAGTTCTGTCAACCAAATTCAAATTATAATCTATAGATAGTCACGAATTCTGCTTGAAAAACCCTTTAATTTGATACCCATGTCAAGGAGGTTCAAAATAAAAGTAATTTTAAAATATTGTGGAAAATCGTGAATTAATAAAATTAACAAAACATTCTAAAGAAAACATTGGAAATCGTTAGATTTATAGGTTTTCATAACAACATACAAAGTTTTTAAATATTTTAAACAAATATGAGAATTTGTTAAAAAAAAGTTAATGGAAAATCGTTCACATTTTTAAATGGTAGTAAATCATAATATAGAATTATTAAAAATTTGAAAAATCGTTAAAAACTGATTTGATTTTATATTAAAAACCTATAAAATTGTAATACATAAATAAATAAAATTATAATAAAATAAATAAACTTGTTAACAACTAAGGGAAATCGTTAAAAGAAGGAAACGTTGGTAGTATTTACTAGGAGGTGGAAAATCGTTAAAATCGTAGAAAATCATAAAATATAGATGCAAAATCGTTAAAAGCACCTGGAAAATTGCTAAGTTTGTTAAAATTAATACAAAATTCCAAATAAAACATTCTAAATCGTTAAAAGAAGAAACGTCGGTAGTAATATTTATAAGAGGTGGAAAATCGTTTAAATTTTTTAAAATATACCATAAAATATAGAATTATTTAAAATTATGAAAAATCGTTTTTTAAAAATATTGTGGAAAATCGTTTGATAAATCGTGAAAATTGTAAATCCTTTTAAATTTATGGACCTTCGAAACCATTCAAAATTCAACTATGGGAAATCGTCAAAAAAAACTGTTGATAGTAATATTTACCAAACGATGGAAAATCGTTCGAATTTTTAAAATACCTAGTAAAAAATTAAAAATATAGAATTATTAAAAATTATGAAAAATCGTTTACAAATTAAAGTAGTAGTAAATATTATAGAAAATCCTTAGGTCTAATGAAATTAGTAAATAAGTTAAAAAATTCGTAAAAATAACATTGATAAATTTATTCATGAAACTATTTCAAATTGTTAAATTTGGTAAAACCCATAGGAAATCTTTAAAAGATTAAAAGGTTGGTAGTATTTAGGAGATGAAAAATCCTTAAAATCACGAACTACCATTAAAAAATTAAATCGCTAGATTTGATAAAATTAATAAAAAATTCTAAAAAAACATTGTAAATCGTTAAAGATTTATTGGTTTCATAAAAATTGTTAAATTTGTTGCGTTGGTCGTAATATTTACGAAGAAGTGGAAAATCGTTAAAATTTTTAAAATGGTAGAAAATTCAAAACATAGAATTATCAAATGTTTATTAATCGTTTACAAATGAAAGTATTAGTAAATATTATAAAAAATCGTTAAGTTTAATAAAATTAGTAAAGAACTTAAAAAATCGTAAAAATAACATTGGAAATCCTTTCAAATTTTTAGTTATTTATAAAAAACTATTCAAAATTGTCAAATTTCTAAAAAGCCATAGAAAATCTTTAAAAGATGAAAAAGTTTTAATTATTTACTAGAAGGTAAAAAATCGTTAAAAAATTAAAGTACTTTCAAAGTAGGTATTGTGGAAAATTTGATCAAATTAATAAAAAATTCTAAAAACCGTTGGATATCGTTTTCATAAAACCATACCAAATTGTTAAATTTTTTCTGAAATCCTTAAAAGAAAAAACGTTGGTGGTATGATGTACTATGAGATTAAAAATCGTTAAAACATGGATTAAAAATTATAAAAATCGTTAAAAAATGGAAGCAGTTTCAAAATATTATTAAAATTTGTTAAGTTTAATAAAATTAATAAAAACTGGATATATTTTAAATTTTTTTTATAAAACCAACTAAAATTCTTAATTAGTTTACAACTATAAGAAATCGTAAAAAAAATGGTATTTAAGAGGTACAAAATTCATACTAAATCTCTAAAATTGTTACAAATTGTTAAAAATAAATAAAGTATTTTTAAAATTATGTGGAAATCGTTAAGTTTCATATGAAACTATTAAAAAATTATTTAAAATCATATAAAATTAACAACATTATTAAAAATGCTAAATAAAATTTTGTGGAAAATCGTTAAAACTTTAGAATTGTTTAAAGACAAAACAAAACGAAGAAAAATGCCAAGGAAAATCGTTGATTGCGTTTGTCAGAATGCCTAAAAACATAGAAAATCGTCAAAAGTAACACTAAAAATCGTTTAAAATCTACTGTTGGAAAATCTTAATCAAAACGTTGATAGTGAGGTGGAAAATCGTTAAATTTATTAAAATCATGGAAAATCGTCAAAATTGATAGAAACATTGAAAAAACATTAAAATCATTTGGATTTTGCATTTTCCACTCGATCTAGAAAAATGTTCCACGTGTGCCAAATCGCATAACTACATAGGTAGATTAATAAACGGGTTTATATGTTATATGTTTTATTTGTACGAATAATATTTGTCCACATGTGGTAGGCGATCGGAGAAGTGATATTGGTACAGTAATAAATCTGAAGTCTCTTGGGAACAACTTCCTACTATCATTGGGTTTTGTTAAAGAGACGTAAACATGGTTTGTTTGTACGTACGTACAATGTTACGAAATATGCTGTTTATTTTGTAATTTTAATATCGCTGCCATATTAGAAACCTAGATTTGAAAAAATGTAGTTCAAGAATACATTTCATTATACATAATATATTGTTTTGGGATAAATTTAAAGAAATTAGTAAACAACCAACACTGAATTTAAAAAAAATTATTGACGAAGCTTTTCCTACGAAAAGTGTGTAAAGCTAAAAAATACTGATAAATTTTTTGAAAAAATATCGAAACTATAAATCTTACATTTGGCTACACTTATACAATTATTTAACAATTACAAAATAAAAGGAACAAAGCAGAAAGTTTGAAAAAAAGTTCAATAGATCCGTCTTGGGGCATACCGTCTTGCATTTAGCGTATGATGAAGTGCATGGTGCAGTACTTAAGTATGTTTCGAGGCGTATTTGAGGCGGTCTGCGCACAAATTAATTATAAACAATGCCCGAACGATAATTAGTAACTATTACGGCCTCGTAACGCACACGAGGTACGCGAGCGAATTTACCAGGGTGGGAAGTAAAGTTGATCAGATAGTTAAAATAATACAAGTATGCAAAATGTTTATTAACTCAATTTTAAAATGTTATGCATACCATTATAAAATACAAGCAAAAATTGACTACCTTAAAGCCAGTTTAAAAAAAAAATATTTAAATAAATTTTGTAAATTTTACAAATCCCTTTTCGTTTAAAATAAAACTTTTTTATAATATTATTAAAATATGAACTCTGCTTCGTTTATAGAATAGACCTTAAATATTTCTTTTAGGAAACGTCGAAATTTTAATTTTCTTAGCGATCTTCTTGATATTTTTATCGTGCTAGATTTTACCACACTTCACTCGCACAAGTGAAGTCAATAAAATTATAACACAGACTGGATTATAAAGTTATGTTCGCCCAGGAGAGCGCTGGCCCTTTCCCCCTCTTTTTAAGGGAAATAAGAAAAATTTTGTTACCATTGCAAAACAATAGTAAATATTAAAAAAGTCTTTTTATAGCCATAAAATATTTTTGTTATTGTTTTTAACGTAAGCTATTAACAATGATTTTCTAACTGAAATAAAATTAAAATTAAAAAAAGACAAATATGCTAATCTAAAATAAACAAATTTTACTATGAAAACTGCGCATTACTTTATGTAAGCGCAATTCACACACAACTATAGATTTAACAAAAACATTTTAAGTTCGACAAAGATTTGATATAAACATAAAGTATTTCTTATTGCCATGACAATATGTTAAGAAATATTACTTTGTTGGATGAACATTTTTTTATAAAAGCTCACCATTGCTGCTTCATTATAGTAAATAAGAATTTTATTAACAGTAAAAAAAGTTTATTCTGTAAATAAAAATAATCGCATTACTTTGACAAATAGTAGGTTTTTGTCCCAATAAGACACTGAAAATTTAATAAATAGGTATCTCAGGTGGTAAATTTTTTTTATAGCCATTACAATTTTAAATTTAAGTTAAATATAATTATTTTATTAATCGTTTACAAAATTAGTTTCATTAATTAATTTTGCTTTCAATGACACTGCACGCCCCTGATGCCTACCCAGTACAAAAATGTTTCCTCCAGAAAAATAATATTTTCCGACACTTTTCGTCCCCTCCTCGTAGATTTGAGCGGCACTATCACAAAAGAACCGGCCGACTACCTATCTTTAAAATTAATTTACCACATCGGTAATTAATCAAACTATTAATTTGTAAATTACGACAATCGATTTATTATGGGTAACATCGGTATTTGGTTTTGTATCTCTTCTTCTTCTTAACCTTAACCCCCGCGATGGGAATAGGAACTACTTGCTATTTTTGATGATTAATCACCTCAGATTTTTTATATCTCAATAAAATTTGTGCTTAATTGATTAAGTTTGTGATTTTAGCTTTTTAATGTTATAAAACCTATATGCTTTATTTAGATATATTAAATTATTTGGAAAAGTATTGTTTTTATCAATGGTAGTTTTCATCTAAAAACGTTTTTCACATTGTTTCTATTAATTTATTATTGATTTTAACGATTTTCCGCAATTCCAAACAATTTAAGGATTTTCACCTCACTATTAACGTTAAAATAAAAAAAACGTGTTTTTTTTTTTAATTGTTTTTTATGTTCATGATTTTTTAAGAATTATAATTAGAATAAGAACTTTTAGTATGATTTTTTAAGATTTTTTAATTTTGACGAATTTTTCATTGGTATTTTAAAATGCTTACTTACTATTTAAGTTAAATTTAAAATTTTTCTAAGATCTTTATTATATTAACGATTTTTCATTTTCCAAACCTGCACCGAAAAAAATAATGTAGTTGAGTTAACATTTGCCTAAATGTCATTTTTAAAAATGTTGTTTCAACAAAAAACCTATTGGATTAATCTATATTTTGGTGTTAAAGCAAAAGTCAGAGTTTGTCAAAGTTTATTTGTTCATTTGACAGTTTAAATATTAATTTAACATAAACTAATATTTTGAATTAAAATGTTTATCGTACTTTGATTTAATAGCTGGAATTTGTTGAATCAACTACTGAAATTTTTAGGATTACCTAAAAAAACTATTAAATTAACGTTTAGTTGCTCTTTAATCCAAAACTAAATTTGTTCATTTAACAAATTTAAAATGTTACTTTAAAATTTAAAATGTAAAATTTGCATTCATAAAATTGCCGAGAATGGCGCTTCGAACACTCACGCCACGTTATTAGACAATGACGTTTTCTTACATCTCGCCTTAGTTAGCTTACGATTAGGTGTATATAAGATGAGATATCTGTTTGTTTAAGGTGTGTTCCACAGTAGAACTTTCACTACACCATATTGCCCGACACTGTTAAGACCCTCAATACAGGGCGAAACAGTCTGTCGGTATTTGAAGTAGGTGGAACACATGATACAAAGATGTATCATGGGTGGAACACGCTCAAAACAAAAACTCTGGGCGAGGTGAAGGTTCAATTCTTTCTATTTATATATAATAATATATTATTTCCATAATTTTGTTTTGGATACCAACCTTTAAAGAATTTTACATTTTCAGAATGTTAATTTAACATTTTATTGGTGTTAAGTGAATATGCTAAAAAGGTTACCTGGACATTTCAAGAAATTTACCTTAACACCCTAAGAATGTTAAATTAACCAAATTAGCAGATTAGAACAAATATTCTTATTTTGTTCATTTGACTGTTATTTGTTGTTCAATTAAACAATACAATTTGACATTTTTAGATGGTTAAGTACACTCATAGAAAGAACTGCTTACTTTAAGCTAATTATTTTTAAAATAAGAATATCCTATAGTTTCATATATAAGCAAGATAATATTGTTTTAAATATAGAAAGTAGTATGTTCAAAGATATTTTATTAACTTAAGAATAATATTTTTGTCATAAAATATTTATTTGTTTTGTTGTGAATCGCCTATATTTTTATAATAATAATTAAATATTTTAATTCTATGCGTGCATTTCTTTTTTTAACTATCTGGTTTTATCAATATAATGTTGAAATTGTTTTATTTTTACTATATCAGTTTTTTAAACCAAGCATTTAAGATATTTGGTTTAAAACGGCAAACTGTGTTATATGTCAAACTAAAGGTAATTTTCAATTTAAGTCTTGCATGTTACAATTAAACACATTTACATTTTTTAATGTTTTTATTTATTAAAAAAAGCAATTTGAAATTTTAAACAAAAAATAAAAATAACAGTAAAAAATGTTCAATATACATAAGTATGGCCCTTGTACATGGGTACCTATTATTGGGCGTACAAGGTGTGCCTAAATTTACTTTTATACAAAAGTTGATAATAACCAAGATATACCTAGGTTGTACCCTATAGTAAATTTAGTGTCAAAGTTGAAAGTTCGTTTTCGATTTTATTTTTTATAAAAACATGAATACATTTAAACGTATGCAAAGAATCGCAAACAGCGCCCTCTACAACCTACATTAATTTTGTTAAGAAATATAATTTTTCCGGCCTAAAAAACCTCCAAAAATCAAATTTTGTGAAAAACGTTTGTTTTTCCAAAGTTATTTAATAAATCCGAAAACGAACTTTGACGCAAGATTACCTAATTAAAAAGTTAACTAAGTAGTACACTGTTAAGTTAGCAGCCATATGACAAATACACAGTAATTTTACAACGCAAACTTCCACAAATTGGCCTACAGACGAAAACAATACAATGCACAGAGGCTCGCAGACGCTTCGGTTGTTTAATATGGCGTCCGACCTGCTCAATATCTTCGTTTGCTGTATCACAACAGAAAAACAGAAATTAACAAATCACATACCCAACTAGTTAAAATATCTGCTATTGAATCCATATTTATTTAAAAGAACTAGGTATAACAATTTGTTATTAACAAACAAACTCACTACGCACTCTTTCAATGTAGACTCCCACACTAATGATCCTCCACGTTATGAGGCGTATTTAGCTGATTTCTGGTTAAGGTATATTGTTTTAAATTAAGAAAGCGTGCTTTAATGTTATAAATCCAATGTTTGAAATTAAAACTTCGTTTGATACACTTAAATATTTTAAATTAAAACGTTCTGTATTTTAAAACAAGACGGTATGTTTAATTCAAGTTGGTGAAGTCTTTATTACAAAATTAAGTATAAGTTTTACTTCTAAACGATAGACATTATTAAATGTAATAAAACGTTGATTTATCTAGAAACAATATGCTTGAAATAAATTAAATTATTAAGAATATATTATTCTGTTTGGGACGAAACGAATATTCTTTGATTAAAGCAATTGTCTCCAAGTAAAAAAGTGCAATTTTATTTTAATGCAATAGAAGTTAAAACAACGTGTTATTTTACTTTAAAAAGTTCTTTCTATGAGTGTAAACGTGCAAAAACCATTGCTTGTATTTAAAGTGCATAAAGAGTTGAATTAATATTTTTTTTGTTGTTTCAACAGCTTATTTTTTTCAGTGTGCTTAAGGTAAAATTATATAAAATCGTGGAAAAAAAATTAAAAATGGTTAAAATTTTGAAAAACCAACTTTTAATTTTGCTTAAAATTGTAAAAAAAATCAAAATTTGTTAAAATCAAGGTAAATTAAAACAAAAATAAAAATAATTGTGGAAAATCCTTTAAAATTCAGGGAATTTAGTTCTTAAATTAATAAAAATTATAAAAAATGTTTAAACCTTAAAGATGTTGTGAAAAATCGTTTAATTAGATCGTAGAAAATGTAAAATCGTTAAATATAATAAAAACCCTAAAAGATTGATAAATTTAATATAAAAAGTAAAAAGTGTCAAAACACCAATCAAAATCGTTGTGTAAAATCGTTAAAAACATTAAAAATTGACGTTTATTTAAAATTATATAAAATCGTTGAAAACGTAAAAAATCGTAAAAATTTATAAAAACTAAAATTTTTATATTTGCTTAAAATTATATACCTAGGTAACGTTAAATAATTTAAAACTGAAAAAAAAATCAAGGAAAATCGTCAGAATTAAAAAATTGTAATTAAATTAAGTTATTGTAAAAAGTTTAATAATTCAAAAAATTTCTAAATCTAGCGGTTTAAAAAATTAAAGAGGAGAGATTTTTGTTAAAACAAAAACGAAAAAATACTAAAAATCGGTAAATTTAAAATAAAATCGGAAACCACGGAAAATCGTTAAAATTGCTTTAAATTATAGGAAACCGATAGTCGTAGACAAAAAGTTTGACAGAAGAAAATGCAATTTTTTTTAATTAAAATTCTAAAAATACAATCAAAAATCGTTGTGGACAATCGTTAAATCATAAAAAATATTAATTTCATAGTATAAAGTGAAAAATCCAAAATGTTAAATCTTTATTTAAACCTAATTAACAGTTGTGGGTCATTTGCGTATACATGATATTGTTGTATTTATATCTTGCATCCTGTTCATTGACGGCATAAAAATTGCCACCAATACTGTCGATGTAAGAAGTGGGATGGAGAATTAATTCGAATACTCGAAATAATTTTCGTTCGACAATAGGTTGGAAGTAATTGAACCTTACAACATAAACACCGTATCGAATCGGCAGCATTTTAATTCGAAAGATTGTGTGTTCCGTAATATTGACATTATACACTGCGGTATGACGAATTCTTCCTTCTTCAATCGGTGTGTGAAGAAACATGGGAACTGATTCCGAGGATGTACAATTTATTTACCAGACTTTATTTTATTCTTTTGCCTTCTTTTCTTTTTATATGCATAAATGCTCGAAGAATCTCCGGAATGAAGAGGATTTTTTTTCCCGAGGAAGTGACTCGACCAATTTTTATGAACTTGTTTGTACTTATTATTTGGAATTACATTCTTTGAGGATTATATAAAATTGTAAATATTGTAGTTAATAATAGGGATTTGACTATAGATGGTCATTGATTGTTAAAAGAAGAATGAAATTCATTTCTTGAAAAACTGAAATTAAATCACAGCAGTTAGAAGTAAGAAAGTGCACAGTTCATGAACTGGAAAATAGTTAAAATCGATAGAAAGTAAAAATAATGGAACACAACAACAAACGCAATTAAGATTGTTGAACAAATATTTTTTGTAATAATTTTTAACGATGTTTCAAATTGTTTAAATATGAAAAACCGTTAAGAGAATCGTTAACATTGCTAAAAAATGCTGAAAATTATGGTTACCAAATAAATTAAATCAAATATCCCTGGATAATAACTTGTTTGTAATACAGTGTTTCCGGATCTTCTAGACGAAAATGACAAATTGATAATTTTGGTTGTACACAGTCAACATTATCGTTTATTATTGCAAAACTGTGCGGTGAAAGTTAACAAAAATTTAGCACATAAAATTTGTTAACATCCACAACAAAGTCTTAGCAACTAGACATTCAATCTACTATAGGTTTTATAAAACCTAGAATTTTTTCAACATTTTTTATAGTGACTAATATCGTGCCCGAAACGACGATTTTAACGATTTTCCTCATTTTTTTAAGCGATTTTGATTGGCGTTTTGAAATGCTTAATTTTTATATTAAATTTAATAATTTTTCAGGATTTTTATTATTTATTTAACGATTTTTCATTTTTAACAAATTCTAACGATATTTCACTACTTTATATTAATGTTTTTAAATCTTCTACCATGATTTTTAAATTTTTTGATTCTTCTTTTTAATTTTAACGTTTTCCATGATTTTTGTTCAAACACATAACGACTCTTTTTTTTTAATTTTTTAATAATTATCGACAACTTTTTTGACGATTTTAATTAAACATTTTTCAAATTATAATTTGAAAATCGTTTAAAATCGTCGAAATTATTAACATAAATTGTTAAATATTTTGTAAAGATAAATTGGTATCTCTAGTTTGTGAAGCATTTATAATGTTTAAGCCGGAACAGGATGATTTATATATATATCTAATATTTTTTCGGGTGGTACCTATGTTAAAAGTATTTTCCGAATTTATTAATTTTGTTGCCATGAGTTTTTTATGTTCTCTATCATGCACTGTATTTAAATCACTGTTATTCTGCAAGATGTCCTGTGGCGAAGAAATCACTCTCTAAAAATGAATTGGTCAAAAATGTCATAGCGAAAAAGCAGCCAGTAATAATTCTCGTCAACAGCAATTTGTATCCAGGACATTTAGCAGTCAATTCCTATTAAATATTATTCGCTGAATCCGAAAATGTCGTCAAAAGTAATAAAAGTAGAACAGTTTTTGAAATATAATCAATTTTACATATAATATGGAATTAACTATATCTCAAAAACTGCTAAACTTTTATAGTTTTTGACGGTCTTTTCGGATTCAGGGGGCAATATTACATAAGAATTGGCTGGAAAATGTCCGGGATTAAAATAGAGTATGATATTGGAAATATGTCCAATAATAGAAATTTACATTTTTTACCAACCAGTAATTGGACACTGGCCATTTGTTTGTTTTCAGAATTAAAATTAAAACACATTAAAGTGACAATGTTTAAACCATGAGGAACACATTTATACCACACACTGATCTGTACACTTTTTAGAAATATTTTTTATTTTAATTTAAACACAACCCTGCTCTAAACAAAAAAAAATATTACCACCAAAGTACCGTGCGAACTTTTTTGTCCTATATTGGAATAAAGTAGTTTATTGTTACCGGCTGATATATTTATAATTGTATACAGCGTCATCTAATGATTTGACTTAAAGGTAACTATAAATTTCTTTTAAAATGATGATTTTTTAGAAAGGGTAGCTGATGGTAACTAAAAAGTTATTAAGGTAGGTATGTATGTAGGTATGTTTGTATTTCTTTAAATGAACATCCTGCTATAGATCGAAACAAACATCTATATATATATATATATATATGCAAATAACACCCACTTCTATGAGGAATCATCGATGCATTATTATTATGTTGCCCTTATCTATATTATTATTTGTACTAGTACATACATATGTTAAACCGCACCTTTGCTTAGTCTTGCTTACAGAGAGTGGAGACGATATTAATATTACGATATCGTAACACGTTTTTCTCCACTCTATTGTTCTAGTTTTGCTTTTATTTTTGCGCCGGAAGGGCTCACGTGTAAACCACATCATCATTTTTACCACAGCTCGAAAACTATTTAATACACTGCAATGAAATTTTAACACGCCGATTTTTTTAACTGTCTCAAACAAGTGGTTACAGAATTGAATATGTTAAATATATACTTCTTGATATACCTACACCCAAAAACGTAATTTGTCACAATGTGTGACATATACGTGACCAAATTACGAAGACAATGGAACGGCGGCGTCTCATTAGGCCTCTTGATTGTTTAATCTGGCCAATCTTTGTTTTGATGTTTCTTGAAATACGTGTGTGGGAAGGCCTTGCACAAAAACAATGTGTTCTAACTTTAATTTCTGTGAAATTTTACACGGTTGGAGCATATGTAAGAAGATCTGTAAATCATTAATTTAACGATGTTTTAATCTGTGTTGGTTAATTGCAATAATAAAATGGAAAACGAAGCGTTCGTAATTTTGCCGGTCACTTGTGGTTTCTACACATGCTTTATTAATATTGTCGAAATTTATTATCTATTAGAGTTGCCTTGTCATTTGTTAAAATGAGAATTTGTCGTTGGCCATTGTTAATCGTATACACACAGGGGTAACATTTGAAAGATTTACATGGATATAATGGCATTCCGATGGATTCTGGCACAATTATTTCACTATGCATGTGGTATTTTGGTATTTATTGTTCAGGTTGAGCATTTGCTAGTTTCCGAACTGACAGAATTACATGATTAAGGCAATTTGTATAACTTTAGCTTTTAATTTAACAACATTAAGTTAAGTAAAAAGTTTAGTCGTATTTTAATTTTTAACATTTTTTAAGATTTTTAATGAAAATTAAATTGTTTTTTAATTTCCAACTATTGATACTCTTTTTAAGATTTCACAATTTGAGTAATCTTCCAAGACATGTTAAGATAAGTTGCAATTTTATAAGAGTATACTCTATATGTATAAATCACGCATTGTAATTTTACTAAACAGTTTGACAGTTTATAATAAAAAGCATCCCAAATTTACAAACGTTGCTTGTAATTTGATTTGCTTTAATGTAATGTAAAATGCAAAGTATACTTATACATATACGTACCGATTGCGGCAATAACGTGATGTTCTTACATCTCGCCTCGGTTGACTTAGGTGGACAGTATATAAGCTCAGTTGTCTTTCGTTTTTGGTGTGTTCCAATACACCAAATTGCTACCCAAAATAGGTATATATCTGTCTAGCTGTCTGTCGGTATTTGAAGTTGATGGAACACAAAAACTTTGGCTAGGTGAAGGTTCAATTTTTTATGTCTTATATTGTAATTATGGAAAGAGTTATTTGTGTCATATATATATAGAAACTATAGTTTCTTCTTGTTTGCAAAAATATAAGTATATTAGAGACGATTTTAAATTTACTAATTTCAAAAATGTTTTTAACGTTTTTTAGACGATGTTAACTTTTTAAGTTCATTTGATATTTTCCAAAACGCAATTTTTATGATTTTAGAGAAAATAGAGATTTTTAGACGATTTAAAACTTTTTGAGGATATTTGAGATGATTTTAAACTTTTTTTCAAGCAGATTTAAACTATTTTAAACTTTTTGAGACTATTTGAAATTAACGAATTGAACGTTTTTATCGAACTTGGTGGACATCTCAATAAAACATTATATTATTTTATGTTTAAAAGTATTTTAAATCAATTTCAAACGAAATAAAGATAAATTAGGCAAAAAACTATTTTTTTTTCTTTATTTTATATTTTTTCAAAGCGCATTTAAAATATGAAAGTATTATGTACTTTTTCTTCAGAAAAAAATGTCCCATTGGTTTTTTCCTTTCCCTCTAAGATATCAATTCATATACATACTACACTCAGAAATATCATGTCCTGAAACGCATACGAAATTATATTAATTTAAATAATCGGGTAAATTTGATTCAAATAGAATTTTTTTTAGTTTTATATTCATTTACCAACAGTTTTACAATGTTTTTAAACACTTTTATTGTGTACCATCTTTAAAATATATATACAAAAAGAAATCTATTTATTTCATTGCCTTTCTCAACGTTTTTTCAAAAAAATATGTATTATGCAATTGTTATACACCTATTAATTTAATGGGAAACGCCAATGACGCCAAAACATATTTGAATCCCTTTGAATTATTATCGTTTTGAATGATTCTACAACATTTTTTCTCTCAGTGTATATATATATGTATGTACATATTGAGTATTAATATCTAGGGGCGTCATTTTATTTTAAGGATCTGTAAGTCATATCTAGATATACCTACATACATAACCATATTTGGTAAATTATATATGGTTATATAGAGTTAAAATAAACTTAAACCAGTTAAATATAGTTTAAGTCGACTTAAGAGTTAAAAGTAGTTCATAAAAGGTAAAATAAACCAAAAACCACTAAAAATTACCTTCTTTTTATTCAACATAACGTTAATTTTACCATAATTGAATTCCCCACTTATTATAATATAACGTTAATTTAAGGTTAAATTAACCAGGCATAACGTAAATTTAACGTTAATTTAACCAGTTGTGCTATTAGGGTGGGCTCTTACCTATTAAAAATGACAAGATAGCATCTAGAAAGTCAATAAACAAAAAAACTGCGCGGTGCGGGGACGTTTTCGTCAAAAATCGCGCATAAGCACGCTTGATCAGCTTAAGTCGAGTATGTGCAAATTGGTACTAGAACGTCGAAGTGAGCGGAGTAGTGGGCTTAAGTTTGCTGAGGTGGCTGTGCGCTTCGGACCGCCTTCGACTGTTACTTCATTGGCCTGCTCGGATTCTACTTCCACTTTTGACGGCAAGGCTAATTTCGGTCGCACAAGCCGACCTGATAAGTTGACAATTTCTGGCGATTGTCAACTGCTAGGGGGCGTGGTCAGGGTTTATGGGATTTTTCTGTGTTTACGGGAAAAATGGTGCGTTGCGTGTTGGTTTTTTGATGGTGTGGTTTGCGCAGGGTCGTAATAAGATTTATTAGAAAATAAAAGATTTAAGTAGTTAAATGTTAATAAAAATGTTAAAATAGAAAAACTAAATTGGGGCTTCAAAAGTAAACTTTTTTTATTTTAATGTAATACACGGTATCCTTTTACATTACTAATTAAATGTTTTGTAAACAAAATTACTGATAAAAAATAGACAGGCCAAAATTTTTTTATATTTAAAAGTAATACAATCAGTATTTGCTAATTTAAAAAAAATCAATAAAATATAAAATTTACTTTATAATAGTATATTATGTATCAAGTTTGATAAACGCCATTTTATACACGAGCTTGCGAGCGAGTGCTTAAATTAATAAGTGTATAGAAAAGTTTATAAACGAGGTGCATACTATACTTTTTCTACGACAAATACTTATTATTATCTTAAAATGATTTAAATCAAAAATTTGTATTGGGCGCCATCTATGAAACAATAGGGGAATCTGTGTGTCACCGTCAAATGTCAAATTTTTATGATTTATAAACACAATTATAAAGGTTATAAATCGAAATGTATTTCTTGAAAATTGACAGTTTTTCACAGTGAACGTAAAGAAAATGTTTTATGAACACTTTACAGTGGAGTCCGTGCTCGAGTTTAAGTTAGGTATACCTTATATATAATTTACTGCCGGCGAAATTAAAAGGTCAGTACAATGTTCATATAATCTTTTCAAATATTGGCGTTCAGAAACTAGGTATTTAATACTTTTGTATTTTTGTATTGAGATAATAAGTTAATTTTCACATTTAAGATTATTTTACAAAAAAGGCACTTTATTTTAACGATTGTATGACATTTGACAACTGTCAACTAACTTAAAACTAACTTCAGCCCGTGACTAAAAACCTGTTGCTAACTTCAGCCCGTGACTAAAGCGCCATAAAGCCACAACTTGTCAATGTGTATTTAAAAGGTCACTTAGTGTCATGGAAACATGTACGATAAAGGGCGTTTTAAAGGTGGGAGTAGAAAATATATTTTAATAACAAAAAAATGTTTAACTGTAACAATTTAATAAACCAACAATATTTTAGTCAAAAAGAGCAACGTCTAATGTAGAAGTAAGAAATAAGAAATGATAGACTTTAAACATTTAGTAAAAATTGTTAATTAAAATAATAATAATAAAATAGTGCTTTATCTAAATGACATTCTACAGCTTTGTTGACTTTTTTTCAAAATAAGCAAATACCTACTGTTTTTATAACTTTTTACAATGTTCGGCTTGTCAATGTTTTTTATAATCAAAAGGAGTTTTAATTTACTATTTGATTATGTAATTTTACAATTAAAATTAAAAAGTTATTAACCTTTTATTAGCCCAATTTGCCCTGGGTTTTCAAAAGTTATTTGTTAAAAAATGTTAAAAAGTGGACAAAGAATATTTTAAACAATGTTTTAAGATTCCAAAAATTCCATCCTCATATTCGCAAACCTAATAACAAAAAAGTTATAGGCTATTTTTGATTGACGCGCATTTCTTAAATTTTAACGAAAACTATTCACTAAAGGTATTATAATAGGACATGGTATAGTAATTTTACTCAGAATTGTATACAGAATTTCAAAATGTAAAAATATATGGGGTACCTACCTATTCTATTTGAAATAACAACGTTAATGCCACTAAACCTAACTTAAACCGAAAGCATTTTGTTCAAAATATTTTAGAAAAATGGACTTAAATGGATTATAAAGGCATTTAAAATTTCAAATCGATATCTTCCCAATTGGACACAAATCGTCACAGTATGTGTAAAACACCCTGTATACAGTATACCTACTTTAGGCTATATTTTAAAATTAAAATGATTTAATTTTGTATATAAATTCATAATTAAAAGAAACAGTAGCTTCAAAAGAAAGTAGTTTAGTTTTTAATTTGTAAAAAAACATTAAAATCCAAAAAATTATTCATTTTTATAAAGAAGACTTTAAACCAAAATAAAAAGTTACCCATATTTTATAAAATAGCTAGAACGTGTTTAAAGAATGGAATTTAGGTATGTAGTTTTTATCGGTTGTTTACATCAAAAATATGATCAAAATAGAGTATGTAAATGTCTCAAATTTATTAAAAAATATGTAAAAACTCACCATTTCTTTGCAGATGCCTTACTTATTTTAAATTCACACTTTTTTCATTCCCAAACTCATTGTTTACACTAAAACGGCACATCACACATTTTGATCACAATTACAAACAAAAATAAACAACTTTGTGTGGTTTAACATAGTCCAATAACTAATAAACACCATAAAAACTTGGTGAACAATAAAACAACAAAAATACCAGCTAAAAATCGCGATTAAAATCATTTTAAACGGTCACACGTGCCCATCTTTGTTTTAGTTCAAAAACGCGACAATTAATTAGGCGGCGCATGCGTTGCAATAAATTTTCAAAACAATGTTTTACAGCGCCAAATTTGAATGCGTAATCATAGAAAATTGATAATTTCTACTAATTCTAATGGGATAACAAGTTCTTGCAGCTAATAATCGTGAAATGGGCAATTTGCAAACGACATAATGAAACGACGTTTTACAAAATACGGAACGTTTTTAGAATCGTGATCATATTAAACCAAATTATGACCAACAATGACATAATGGAAATGCTGGTTGCAAAATAGTAAGCTATCTGTGAGGTCCGTCTTATGAGTTTAGGTTTGATGTTGTGGCAATCGGAAGGAGTTTTTTGTTTGGTAATCCATGAAATATTTAGGATTTTTACGTTTTTTTTTTAAATTGTTGTAGTTTTTTTAATTATGCATGAACTTTGTAAAATTTAAATGGGTAGTGTGCTCTTTTTGTAGACACTTGTCTACATTGAGCTTATTTTTACAAAACTTATTTTAGGAGCATTTTGTACATGTTTTTAAATACACATTGACAAGTGGTGGCTTAATGGCATTTTAGTCACGGACTGAAGTTAGCAACAGATTTTTAGTCACGAGCTAAAGTTGTTGAAAGTTGTCAAATGTCA
The DNA here is from genome assembly GCA_921294245.1 of Brassicogethes aeneus. Taxonomy (NCBI): domain Eukaryota; kingdom Metazoa; phylum Arthropoda; class Insecta; order Coleoptera; family Nitidulidae; genus Brassicogethes; species Brassicogethes aeneus. The sequence continues at coordinate 7,094,815 of OV121140.1, forward strand.
TACAATCGTTAAAATAAAGTGCCTTTCATGTAAAATAATAGGTACTAAATGGGTGAATATAATGAGATGTCCCCCAAGTGAAAATGATTATTTTTTTATTTTTAGTTGTTTCACTGTTAGTCTAGAATGGGGTTTTTGGGAAGCAACCAGGTCTAATAACATAATAGTGGTAACATAATAGTGGTTCTGAACTAATGCAATAATTTTAAGAAATCATACATTTTGAATATTAGAGCTTCACGGAAGATAGCTTCACGGAGGTTAGGATTTTGTATATTTGAAATAAGTTATTGTATCTTTTGACACCTTAATATTTTAAAAAATGCAAATGTACCTACATACATAAAATATTTATAAAAAAATCTACTTACTGAGATATTACACTTCACGGTGGATAGGTTTTTAAATGGCAAATTAATGAACTTAAACTTTTGAATTATAAAACAGCAACTAGAAAGAGTAACAGTCACGGAGGATAGGTATTTGTCGCAGAAAAAGTATATATAGTATGCAACTCTTCTAAAAACTTTTCCATTAATTCCTTGACATTTTTCTTTTGCGGTACAAAGCAAAGGTAAATCATTGTAAGGGGCAGTGCAAGGGTTTTTCCCCCTTTAAATTACAAAATACCTTTTAACGTGTGGTTACACGGTGTCTTTAACACAGACACAGCTGAAAAGGGTCCTTAATTTCAGCCCAAAAACAAGACATGTTCCGCAATTCTGCGGTCGAAAAACAATTTTTATTCTGCAATGCATTTGCGGAAGACAATAAATCAAGTCTACACTGGATACATTCAGTCTCGATGGTAAAAATCGCGTTAACATTTATTGCAGCTCGCGTGTCTGCAAAACAAAAATCAATCGTTATTGTTTACAGCTCGATAATACAAATGTACGCACCTACAGAACAAAACAAAAGATAGTTACACCCTACTATTGCATGCGCGTCATCCGGCATGCACTGGCCAGTAATTGCAACCCCCACCCCCCGAACCGACCCCCAATTGAGAAATCTATGCATGGACAAAAGGTCACTTGTCTTAAATTTAATTAAAATCTCCATTTAACAGCATAACTTTAATGGACATTTAAGGGTATAACGAAAAAAGTTTACATAACCTGAAAATTTCATAAAATTATCTGCAACATTAAAAAAATTATGTACGAGGTGTGTTCAGAAAATATCGGGAATTTTCGTTTTTTGAAACAAATATTTATTTATTCGTCTACATTAATGTTGTCGCCTTCAAAATAGTCCCCATTGGATATTATGCACATGTGTCAGCTCTTCTTCCAATACTCGAAACACTTCTAAAACTCGATCTTTGGGATAGCCTTTAGTTCTTTCAGCGATGCGCTTTTAAAGTCATCTATGCTTGCAAAACGACGGCCCTTTAAGGTTCTCTTTATTTTTGGGAATAGGAAAAAGTCAGACAGAGGCATGTTTGGCGAATATGGAGGCTGGGGCATCATTACAGTATTGTTTTTGGCCAAAAGTTTTGTTCAAAATTTAACAATTTTAGAACAAATTTTGCTGCCACGCGTTTCATACCCAAAACATTCGAAAAAATTTGATGGGATGAGCCAATCGATATACCAACATCATCAGCGACTTCTCTGATGGTTTATAACCATTTCTTCCACTTTTTCCATGTTTTTATCGGTTGTTAATGTGCTTGTGCTTTCGGGGCGTTCGTCATCTTCAACGTCTTTACGGCCATCTTTGAAACTCTTATACCACTTGTAAACTCTTGTTTTACTTATAGCAGACTCACTATAGGCCTTTGTTAACATTTCACAGAATTTATTTCATTTTTTAAGCAATATTGGATACAAATTCTTTGATTCATTTCTTTTAACGAACGAAAAATCGCCGAGCTCATAAAACACGTCTAACCTTAGCGGCTGCCACTGACAAAGTAAACAATGAAAAGTTTTTATCATACTTCCGGGGCATGTATACCAACATAATAAAGAAAATTGTATGACAACCGGACCCTCTGAACCCGCGAAATTTAACAATTCCCGTTATTTTCTGAACACACCTCGTATATGTTATGATTATAATATAAAGTAATTCGACATGCCGATGAAACTAATGATAAAAATTATCATATGAATGAATATTAGTAGTTAATTAAAGCTAATTCCTATTAAATTAAATGCATTAACACCTTGTTAAAGTGCTCATAACAGTTACTTGATTTAACACCTGTTCTTAACTATAATGAATATAGGAAAACGTGCGTTCAGAAAGAAAATGTTGTTTGATGCATTCTCAGAGTTATCAATTCGATTTTTTTTTTAGTGCAAAACTTAAAACGACGTTATAATACGTAAAAACTCAATAAAATGAAAAAATATAATTTTTAACAAATTTGCATTTTTTGTTGTAAATGGGAAAATAAACGTGAAGTTAAAATAACTTTCTCAAGTCTATTGTGTGGACAAAAAAACTATATATACAGGGTGTTATGTAATTAATGTTATATATTAAAATACTACATAAGGTATAAAGGAAAAATATTTAAAAAAACATTTTTCCAAAGATAAAGAAAAAATATGCATTAGAAGTTTTTTATATTTTTTGTGATACGCCACTGGTTAAACACTTGTTTATCTCTGCACACCTGTATTGTGTGAGTACATAGATACCAACCAACAAAGTAGCTATGCGTTGCCAGATGTAAAAAATTGTTACTAAAAATTTTTCTTGCAAAAAATAAATAAAAACTCAATAAATACAAAAGTTTTATGCCCTTAAAGCTCTAATACCCTTCTGTATTTATTTACTGATCCAGCTATTAGCTTAAGCAATGATTAGAAAATTTAGTACCTTTGAAATTTGAAATCCATAACCACAAAATTAATTTTTTCATCAGTTTTTTTCTCTGTTTACTCAGATGAAATTGGGACCAGTTCACAGGTTAAACTTTAAACATTTAATTTGTGTAAATAAATCCAAAAGCACTTCCCTTAGTTAAGATATTTACAATTTGAAAACATAACCTAAAATTTAAAAGAAATGCACTAGATTCTGTCATAAAAGTTGGCAGATTTTGTTTGAATTTACCTTCAGTACAAAAATGAAATAACCAACAATTAATAAAAACGCCAAATTGACAATTTTCATTGTTAATTTTGTCATTTTTGTAATTAAGCTAAATTTAAACAATGTTTGTCAACTTTTTTGAGAGATTTTGGAAACACTGTTACCAACCATAACATAATAAATCCACCAGATTAACCTAAAGTTCCTAGTCGATCAGTGGCGTACTTTTTGGTAGGATAAAGGTTATTATAAATTATTTTTAGACTTTGGAATTTAGAAAAAAAAAGTTTTAGGTGCTTCTTTATGGACCCTAAGGAACAACCCATTTTAATATATAACATTAATTACATAACACCCTGTATTTATATATATTTTTTGCAAAGATGTGTTAAAATTGTCAAAGAGCTGTTTAAAATATACTAAATTTATAGATAGTTCTAAAATTTGTAATTTTCTTAAAATAAGAACGATGTCAAAATATAATTTATTTTATTCTTTGTCTATACACCTATACACCTAACACAAAGGTCAACAGTTCACATATGTAGTGAATTTATAGGCAATCGTCGAGACCTAATTTACTTGAAGCTCATGACGCTGATATAAAAGAGTAACTGTTTAGTAAATTGGCTTGTTAAAACTATCACGATATCGCTGAACAACCCGACCGGCCTGCTCGGATAAAAACGTCGAAATTTTGCGTTGCGAAGCACTTTGAAGAGAGCTGCAAAATTTGGTTCATCGACCGGTTCGAACCATGATCTACCCCAAAGGTGGGTGAATGAATTTCGGTCAGTTTAAAAATAAAAGGACTTCGACGAAATAATCGTTTTTAATTTTGAAACTTGTGAAACACACATTTTCGCATGTCCCATTAGCGTTTTATAAAACTTACATACATGTTTTTATCTAAGAACCAGAACTTTGTGTTGCTTTATAGCAATCCATACAGTAGGTAAACAATTTATACATACAGGGTGTTTCTTTTAACTTGAGACAGCTCAATATCTCGAGAAATACGCATTTCACGGAAAAATGTCTTAAATAAAAGGTTAATGTGACCAAAGGGGACATTATTTGGTGCTACCGCTAGCCACCCCCTACCCCTCCTTAAGGGTGAAACGGGGGGCAACTTTGGAAAGTCAAATGGAATGACCCGATTTTTTTCACAGAGTTTGGTAGTACATAAAAAAATGAATAACTTTTATTTGAAAGCTTTTTTCAATTTATCAACAGATGGCGCTGTAATTCAAAATTTAAGAAAAAGGGGTTTCCTTGTAAAATGTATTATTTGAAACATTTGAAAAACAAAAATTAACATTAAATCAACAATAGTCGGCTCTGAAAACAATTTTTATCAAATGTTTAAAATGTCGTCCTTCCATTTCGACACCAAGTGGAGCACCAGCGTCCCTGGTCTGTAAACGTTTGGTGCGGTACCTTAAGCGAACGATTAATCGGACCCTTCTTTATTGACGGTGCATTAAATGGCGAAAAGTACCGGAATTTTCTAGAAAACGATCTGACGGATCTTTTGGAGGATGTACCACTAGCACGGCTCCAAAACATGTGGTACCAGCAAGATGGTTGTCCTGCACATTATTCGACAATTGCTCGAGAGGTGTTGGATCGGGAGTACAATGGCCGGTGCACCGCGGTGGATCGGTAGTGGTCCAGTAATTTGGCCTGCTCGATCACCTGATCTTACGCCACCAGACTTCTTCCAGTGGGGTTACTTGAAAGAAAAAGTTTACGCTGCAATTCCTACAACTTGGGAGGACATGGTGGAGCGGATCAGGAACGCCTGTGCGGCGATACCGCCCGATATGTTGGCGCGTTGTGTGCCAGAATTCATTACCCGCATTCAAAAATGTGTTGAAATGGAATGACGACATTTCGAACATTTGTTATAAATTGTTTTCATAGCCGACTATTGTTGTTAATGTTAATTTTTGTTTTTCAAACGTTTCAAATAATACATTTTAAAAGGAAACTCATTTTTCTTAAATTTTGAATTACAGCGCCATCTGTTGATAAATTAAAAAAAGTTTTAAATAAAAGTTATTTATTTTTTTATGTACTACCAAACTCTGTGAAAAAAATCGGGTCATTCCATTTGACTTTCCAAAGTTACCCCCCGTTTCACCCTTAAGGAGGGGTAGGGGGTGGCTAGCGGTAGCACCAAATAATGTCCCCTTTAGTCACATTAACCTTTTATTTAAGACATTTTTCCGTGAAATGCGTATTTCTCGAGATATTGAGCTGTCTCAAGTTAAAAGAAACACCCTGTATAATAATGAATTTTAATCTACTTTTTTTAAATTTGACTCATGTCCCAGACATTTTTTCCGTTGCGTTACGTCCGTCGCGTTACCGATAGAATATTAAAAAAAAACATATACATGGCAACTTTTTTGGTACTCACGTGATCAACAAATGATGTTCGGACGTACACATTACCCAGCTGAATTTATTTATTCAATCAGGAAGAAGATATCGGTTGAAACAGGTGCGGGTAACGCGAATGTAATAATTGTTTGTCCGCTAAGTTACTCAAAAAAATAATAAAAATAAGGTAAGAAAAATTACTATTTTTCATGTTTATGTTTATTTTAAGTCACTAAAGCTCATTGAGAGTAATTAATGACTGTAATGTCTTATTATTATTTTTTAAATATGGTTTTGCAAAACTTTGTCCACTGCGTTACCGAGTCCATTATGTTACCTTATGGTAACGCAATGGAATTTAGGGTAACGCAATAGAATTTTTCGACAACAAAGTGGATATTTACGGTCGCTTTTATTAAAAGTAGTTAATGATTAACCAATTTAAAATTATTTGTAATTACAACTCATGATATAGATTACATCCAAGGAAAAATTCCACGCAATATACAAGTACTAAAAGGGACCTTCACCAGCTTATAGTCAAAGAAAAAGGGTTTGTTTATTGAATTAAATTTTGGATTTCAAATTGGTAATGGACATATATTAGCTAAACACATTTATTAGCTAAACACATTTTTCTGAAAAAAAACGTAAAAAAATTAAAAAGTGCACTGCCTGTCTTAAATGTAAGTAAACAAAACTCTAAACATTTATAAAAAATCCAACCAAAAGTCAATTTAAGCAAAAAAAATATTTTGATCTTCATTTTCCTGAAAGCGGGTGTTTCTTGAAAATGACCCATATAACAAAGAGAATATATTCTTTTAAATAGTAAAGTATTTTCTTAATTCACGTTGATTTACTTCAAGAATCTTTTCTTAAACCAAATAATTGGTTGTTTTAAAGCAAGAATATGTTCTTTCAAAAATAAATTAGTGGTATTCTTAAATAAAAAAGATACTTACTTAATTCAAGAATATATTTTCCTAAAACAAAAACATGTATTATTATAGATGTTTATGTATGTTTCTTCCCTATCACATTTAATAAACGTATAGGGTATATATCCCTATACCCTGGAATCTCCTTTAAAATTCACAAACGCAAACTCACACATCTTATTTGAAGTGAAAAAACTTGGATCCTAAGAATCTCCAAAGTTGACCCTTAATTTGCATTCGAGGGTATACCGAAAGCAAACAAGGCCGGGTAGTGTGTCGCCTAATTTATACAGGAATTATAAATGCAAGACGTTAGTTAAGACGTGAGTGAGGGATAGTTGTGTTTTAGTGGGCATTTCCTCCCCCTAAATCCCCCTGATTCCCACTTAACGCCTCGCAGGACCTTCTGGGGATAATTAGGCCTCGGCAGGACAATTTTCCTGCTATGCAATGGAAATCAACGAAAATACAGTTTTTAAACCGTAAAACCATACTTCCATAACGAAAAGTTATAAGTATATACAGGGTGTCCCGAAATTACGGGGCCAAACTTAAACAGTGCATTCTTCATAGAAAAGTAACACTTTTTTGTTAAATAAACATGTATAAAAAATGCCCCCTAACGGAGCTACGGCCCCCTAAATAGGACCTAAGAGAATAGTTTTTTTAAACTATTTCTAGAGCGTTAAACATGAAGAAATGAAATTTTGGCACTTTGGTAATTTTTAGATGCTGAATCAAGATCCAAGATCAAAACTGTTAAAAAATAATCATAGGCGTAACATTTGGGGGGGGAGTTATAAAAATAGCCCCAACTTTTTTCCGAGATAATATTTTAATTTTTTTTTATGAAATTATGAAAACTTATAGTTTTTTACGAAAAATAGGTAGTCTTGATTTGAATCGCTCAGATGCACCATTTTCGAAAAAAATGCATTTATAAATTGCTCTGCATAGCATACACACCTCTCATTTTCGTTAAAATTTTGTGTTAAAATTTGGAAAATCGCTCCTTAATAAAAAATAACAAAAATCGAGCCAAAAAATATTAACTAAACTATAAAAATAAATGTAAAGTCAGCAAATAACCCAAACGTCACTTTTGTCCCAATGCTTTTTAATGAAAATATTAGAAATTATGCTAAGCATAGTAATTTAAATTGCAATTTTCTCGAAAATGGTGCATCTGAGCGATTCAAAGCAAGAGTACCTATTTTTCGTGAAAAACTATACATTTTCATAATTTTATAACAAAACATTAAAATACACACTCTGCAAAAAGTTGGGGCTGTTTTTGTAAATTTGCCCCCTCAAATGTTACGCCTATGATTAAATTTTAACAGTTTTGATTATAGATCCAGATTCCGAATGTCAAAATTACCAAAGTCCCAAAAATTCAGGTCTTCATGTTCAACCCTCTAGGAATAGTTTTAAAAAAATGATGCTCTTAAGCTCCTATTTAGGGGGGCGTAGCTCCGTTAGGGAGCATTTTTTGATATATGTTTATTAAACAAAAAAGTGTTATTTTTCTATAAAGAATGCACTGTTTAAGTTTGGCCCCCTAATTTCGGGACACCCTGTATATGGCGCTCGATATGGCGCGCAGTTTTATTTTTTATTCAGAAATTATTTTTATGTGTTAACCCTACTTACTTACTCCTACGAGGCAACACGTAATATGTTTTATAAGTGAAGTATGTGATAGTTTTTATTTAACCAACGATGTTTTTTTGTTGTCCTTTTTGTACTTTTAAGAAAATTGAAAAGTATAATGCACACCAGTATTTTCATAAAACTACAGGCGAGCATTTTGAGTGTTTCTACACAGACTGTAATCTAGTGTTAAATTATTAAATTACAATTCATTTCATTCCCTTATACAATTATTAGATACATGTTCAGTAACAAATTGTTTCTATCTATTGTAACTATCTAGTAACTTTTTTTATTTATTTTTAGATTAGGTACCTATATCTTTAATTTTAATTTTAAGATTTTTATTTATTTTGTTAAAGGTAATTTTAAAAATATATAAGACATAAAATAATTATATAAAGACATATTTTTATATTTCTAAAATAACCTTACTTAAAAGTTCATTATATGTTTTAAAAAGGAAATACTGTTCATGGTAAATTTAGTTTTACTATGTTTTAAAATGTTTTTTAAGAATATTTTATTTGTTGGAATTGAAATATATATATATGTATATATGAGTGAATATATTAAGATGTCGCCCAAGTGAAAATGATTATTTTTTTATTTTTGGTTGTTTCACTGTCAAAAGAATGGGGTTTTTGCTTATTTAAAATGATTAAAGCGCCATCCGTTGCATAAAATTCAAAGCAAAACAGATTCACGGAGGATAGAATCAATGTTTGTAACACCTACATAAATGGTTATAAAAATTATTTCTTTTAATTTTTAATAATATTTTATATTTGATCCAAATTGAAAGAGTAACAGTCACGGAGGATAGGTTTTAGACTTTTAAAACATTGTAAAAAATAATTAATTGGCGTTAAAAATCTGGAAATAATAAGTAAAATAGTTTAAAATTTTAAGAATGTAAATAGCATAATATTAAAGTAATTTTAAAAATAATGTAAAATATGGGAAATACACAAATAATAAAATTTGTAATATATCATATCATTTTGGAAATTTACATATGGAAATTTACATAGGGGTGTCCAAATTTTCAATCCAAATTAAAAATATTACATTCAATTGAAAATATCTGTTTTTTTATAAAAATAAATAATAATTAAATGAATCTCCTATCATATTTTTAATGCATTTAAAAAATATGTGTTTAACTAAAAAAAACAAATATAAGAAACAGACATTTTAAATTAACTAAATTAAAAATATCAGTTTGGCATAAAAATTATATCTAATTTTTAAATATCTCTACTACCGTGATATTTTTAATTCGCAAAATAAAAAGTTTTTTATCTAATTTAATATATCACTTTACTTACACATAAAAAATAAAACGCCGCCCCATAAGTATAATTAATTAATTTTGAGTGTAAATGTAAAAGATATTAGGGCAAAGGAGTGTATATTTAATAAAATATTTCGGTTAAATTTGTATGTAAAATTAATACTTAATTCATTAAGCTAATTAACACCCAAGCAGACTGACAACTCTGTAAAACCGCGTGTGTAGAGAAAGAGAAAATCATATAAAATGTACTCACAGTGTGGAAAACACCCAAACAAGCCTAAAAACCGAAAAACCTACAAAACAGATGATTATTTAACACATTTAGAACTCTAAGAAACCCAAAATGTCTGTTTTAACACCACAAAAAACATAACACATACAAAAAAATCAAAAATAAAAAAATATTGTTCCTGCTGAAATCGATTTTTCCCCTCGGCGCATGTAGGATGCGAGGCGTCCGTATGGGAACGAAAATCCCAAAGGTAGCAGGAGAATATGAGCAGGAGCAGTGCACTGATTTCGCGAGTTCCTGCTAAAACGTTTATTACGGCTATTGTCATTTTCACTTAATGCTGGACATTGTTTTATGCTTTATTATTATTTTATACTGCTGTTTTTTTCGAGTTGTATTCTGCTTTGCAGGAATAAACAATGATAATTAATTAATTAATTAATTCAGGACTTCCTTGTTAAAGAATTTAGACTACTGGGGATTTATTTCTTGAAGATTTTATTTAAGATTTTTTAATGCGATTCTTATTTGTTTTTTTAACGACAATATAAATACATGGGGCGATAATTATACGGTCAAACAGGATGTGAAATTGTAGTGAAATTTGAGGAAATAGTAAAGTAAACATAATGTGTAATTATTTTTTTATTGCCAATAGTAAAAGAGACAAAAAATATCTTTGTTTTCAAATCTAAATTAACAGATTCAATAATTGAATTTAATTTGAGGCCTTAGTTTCGTAATTATAATTTCAAAACAGAGAAAAAGAAATAATAATATTAACTGTTACAAGGTAATAGTTACCCTTTAGTGGATTCGTATCCTGCCAAACCTAAGTATGAGAACTAACAGTTATAATACTACAAGGTATAAAGGAGTACTTAATCTTATATAAGTTATAAAGTTAAGTTATAAAGTGCTCTTTTAGTTCCACCCTTACATCCAAACTAAGATGTCCCATAAGCCAACTGAATGGCTTGTGCGGGTTAGGGGTAGGAACGGACCGACGGCTTAAAGTCCCCTCCGAAGGACTATATTTCATTTATTAATAGAAAGGTTCTGAAATATTAATAGTTAACTCACTTTAATAAATATTATAAGTCTACTATTATATATAGACTATAGACTAATAGTATTAGTAAATACAATATTTAAAATAATAAGGTAAATTTAACTTTTATCTTATTTAGTTACAGGTAACATTTGAACCGCTAGTTTGACATAATTAACTTTTTTTTACAAAATTCTTTTTTTTTTTTAACACAAAACGCTTCTATATATAGAAGCTATAGAAGCAATTTATTTATAAAAGACAAAATAATTTTTCAGAAAAAAATTTATTTTTAAAAGACAATATAAAGTCATAGTCATAAAATATTTATAAAAAAAATCTACTTACTGAGATATTACACTTTACGGTGGATAGGTTTTTAAATAGCAAATTAATAAACTTAAACTTTTGAATTATAAAACAGCAACACTCTCATCTGCATATAAATTCTAACTGACCTTCAGGAATCACATGCATCTATAATGACGTAAACAGAGGTTTTTGCTTATTTAAAGCAAAAACAGATTCACGGAGGATAGAATCAATTTTTGTAACACCTACATAAATGGTTAAAAAAATTATTTCTTTAATTTTAGTGTTCTGGTCTGCCATTGTAATACAATGATTGTATTAATATTTTGTATATTGCTATGCTGTATGTTATCCTATAGGATATATATGCCATAAACTTATATTTATTAACTATTAAACAAATTTTTCTTTCTGTGTAGGTACTTTCTTCTTTGACAAGAAATCTGTAAAAAAGAACTGTTGCGCTATTAATAGATTTAATTTTTTTTTTACATTATGTATAAAACATTAGACATACAACTCTTATACTGTCAAAACAGTTTTGTCTCCCATTTACATTTTTTTTTACTTTTTACGCCTCACAGAACTTTCTGAGGGTAATCAGGACGCTTTTTGCCATACACGTGGTGTAATGTCCTGTAAAGGTAATTAACAATTTACCAACAAGAGCATTCTGATATTGCCTATGTTAAGATAAATTCTTGGGCCAAGATGTACCTTCATTAATCTTAGCACGTCTTGTCTAATGCCGGCACACATCGATAGAGACCCCCCCCTTCCCCTCACGCCGCCCACCGTTCCCCCCTTTTAGCCCCCAAGAGCCTCACACACGTCCGAACGAGTTTAACACGAACCAAATCTGCATTGCGCCCCCAAAAACTTGATAAATCGACTTCAACGTTAAATTAATCACTCTAAACTATTAAATTGACCTTTTATTGTTTTAAACTTCATGCTCAGTACGAGTAAATAAGTAAATTCCACATATTTTTCTCATCTTTGTATAGAGTTACAAATACAGATTTTTAAATTAAATCTCACATTATATTATCTTACCTTGAGTATATTTCCGATATTATGTTACATATAAGACTTGGGGTGTATAAATTGAAACAATATTATCTATAAAAATGATATGAAGAAATTTGAATATCAGGTTTAATCATTTTTATAAGATTGTTAAATGGGCTTATGTATAAAGAATTAACTTTAACAACCAACAAAACTATATAAAAAAAAAAATTTAATCGAAAATTTGTATAGAGCGCCATCTATGAAACAATAGGGGAATCTGTGCGTCACCGTCAAATGTCAAATTTTTATATTTTATAAACACAATTATAAAGGTCATAAATCGAAATATATTTCTTGAAAATTGACAGTTTTCACAGAGAAAGTAAAGAAAATGTTTAATGAGCAATTTACAGTGGAGTCCGTGCCCGAATTTTTGTTATAGTTTACTGCCGGCGAAATTAAAAGGTCAGTACAATGTTCATATAAACTTTTCAAATATTGGCGTTAAGAGACTATTTAATACTTTTTTATTTTTGTGTTAGACAATAAAATAATTATCATATTTAGTATTATTTTTGTATGACATTTGACAACTGTCAACTAACTTAAGACTAACTTCAGCACGTGACTAAAAACCTGTTGCTAACTTCAGCCCGTGACTAAAGCGTCATAAAGCCACAACTAGTCAATGTGTATTTAAAAATGGAAACATGTACGATAAAGGGCGTTTAAAAGGTGGGATTAGAAAAAATATTTTTTTTAGTACTTTTAAATACCAATTTTCAAGAGAATTCCAATGCGGTATCAAAAAACTTAAGAGACCTATAATTCTCTATATACCCGGTGAGTTTTTTATTTCGAAAACGGTTTAAAATCTTGTTGTGAAATTTTGGTAAACTAATAGAAAGGTGGAGGTGCATATTTCAACATATTTTTGACATCTACCCCTTTTTCTATTTTGAGGGACGGGGGGATTTTTAATTTAATTCAAAAATATCTGCAAAAATTTTTTGATTTGCGCTTTTGGTTACTGAATAATGATTTATTAGATTTTAAGATTCTAACAAATATTAACAATTAAATTTTACCTGATTTTATCTACTACTACATTGACGAGCTGCGACTTTATGGAGTTTTAGTCACGGGCTGAAGTTAGCAACAGTGGCTTTTGGGCATTTTAGTCACGGGCTGAAGTTAGCTTTATTATAAATTAGGGAAAAGTGAGGTTAAATCCGATAAAAGTTGACAGATGTCAAAAGTTTAACAAATAAAATTGGCTTTAAATTCTTTTTATTTGTTCGTCGTAGATAAAGTATGGTATGTAACTCGTTTTATAAACTTTTCTAGACACTCGTTTTTATTAAACACTCGCTTGCAAGCTTCGCTCGTGCCTAATAAAACTCGTAACTAAAATGGCATTTGTAAAACTTGATACATAATATACTACTAGTATTATTATCTCAATACAAAAGTATTAAATCGTAAATATACTATTAACTTGATTAATAAATTAAAATTATTTTTTAGTATTTTATAATTTAATAAAGTAAAGCGCAAAACAATTTTTTTTGCACACATACCTATAGCTATGTAAAAAACTATAGTTTTTTACATAGATTATAATTTTTTTCCTATAGGACATCCTATAGGATGTCAAAACGATGTTTAAATATACCTCTATTAGTTCACCAAAATTTCACAACAAATTTTAAACTGTTTTTGAAATATCCCTTCTAAATTTCTAAAGACGTCATTTAATTTATCGCATTTTCGCTGGTATACCCTCAAACAGTAAAAATACAAAAATCGCATTCTAAGCGAAAAAAAATTAAAAAAACGGCGTTCTTGGGTGTTTTTTTTCGTTCGCGTGAACACAATTAATAAACATGCATCCAGTTGTTTGGCCGCCACCACACCGCGCCCGCCCCCCGTTCGATACGAGGGGCCTTTCTTCGACCGGCTGATTTATTAGACTGCACCGGTTCCGTTTTGGAAGCAAGTAGCGGTGTTGTGTGTGGAAAATAGAAAAGCAAAAGAAAATGAGCCGCGACTGCTGTTCTTAATCAATAAAAATTATCCGCGAAACAGACAATTTTATGTTAATTTCGCTTATGCGGTTTTTAAGATTTTTGATGTTTAAAGGTATACCGATAAAAATACGACAAAACTTTACACTGTTATAAAAAATAGATGTGTTAACATGAGTTTGTGGTTTTTTTTATTTAAATTTGCTATTTCTATTACAATAAGTGTTTGAAAATATACAAATCATTATTTATTTTATACAACTTCTGTTTGCCTTTTTACTTCTTACAAATAGTTCAAAGCACTCTAGATTGATCTTTATGATGATACATTTTCTTATGACAAAACGTCAAAAGGTCAATTTGAGGATGCTCTCTGACTCAGAATTTCCTCAGGATTCCAAATATTTAAAAATATATAGGGCATTCCATTTAAAAATCGAAAGTTGGTATCATTTCCGGCGAAACCGGAAGTTCAAAACATTTATTTTGTACTCTTATAAGTGGCATTTTATATCCTAATTAACCATGCTAAATTTCATGTGTCTATCTTTATAAATAAAAAAGTTACAGGGGTGAGCCTATTCTCAGATACACCCGGTATATCATTTTAATGGTCCCAAAAAATTTAAAAGTGTGGTTATGTAGGTACTAAAAAATACTTTTTTCTACGTATAAAAAAATGGATCACCCTATATATATATTTATTTTTCGATTCCTTGTAAAATTCTGAACATAATTCATGTATGAGCCGTTTTGCGTAGTAATTTAAGGGTATACCAATAAAAATACAACCAAGATAAAATGTTATCTTAAAAAGCGTATTTAATTTAGTATCCCTTAAAAATTTCAACAAAATATTTTCACTATTTAACAAGTTATAACGTTTTTTAAAACCAGTGGGCGCCAATTTGTAAATATCTCAACCAAGACAATTTTATACCGACTTAAGTGATTTTATAAACGTATATATTTAAACCCAATAAATTTAATTTTTTTGTCTAACAAAAGACATTGCCAAAAAGTTCGACTAGACTTAGCATAGGTGCCCTAGCACGGCAATAATGAACTTTCTTATCTTTGTAATTATATATGAGCTTAGCACGATATAGTGCAATAATATTTAACGTTTCTATGCAGCTTTGGTGAAAAGGTCACAAAATAATACATGATACCCAATAATAATACCACTTAATGGGACAACTTTGTTCTTTAAAAAAATTTGATTAATTAATTGATTTCATAAATTATCTTAGGGTATTAAATCTAATCAATAATACATTTTTGCACTTTTTTCATATTATTTATTATAATGTTTTTCCAATACATACTTTTAAATACCGTTGGTAACAATAAAAAATCGTAATAAATTGTTTGAGAAATAATAATTTAATCCAAATTGTTTTAAGGTGGGTCCAAGATCCCATTGTAATTAAGTGATTAAGTTGTATATCAAAATCTGTCGATTTTGTGATTTATAAGCGTTAGAAAAAAAATGAATGTCTTAATAATCACTATAATAAAGCACAGTGATTTAATTTTAACATAATAAAGAACTTTCAAGAATCGGGTTTCCATCAGGAAAATAGTATATTATGTATCAAGTTTGATAAACGCCATTTTATACACGAATTTAATTTAGGCACGAGCGAGCTTGCGAGCGAGTGCTTAAGTTAATGAGTGTATAGAAAAGTTTATAAACGAGGTGCATACTATACTTTTTCTACGACAAATACTTATTATTATCTAAAAATGATTTAAATCAAAAATTTGTATATAGCGCCTTTTATGAAACAACAGGGGAAACTGTCAAATGTCACATTTTTACATTTTATAAACACAATTATAAAGGTTATAAATCGAAATGTATCTTGAAAATTGACAGTTTTTCACAGTGAAAGTAAAGGAAATGTTTTATGAGGACTTTACAGTAGAGTCCGTGCCCGAATTTAAGTTATAGTTTACTGCCGGCGAAATTAAAAGGTCAGTACAATGTTCATATAAACATTTCAAATATTGGCGTTGAGAAACTATTTAATACTTTTGTATTTTTGTATTGAGATAATAAAATAAATTTCACATTTAGTATTATTTTACAAGAAAGGCACTTTATTTTAACGATTGTATGACATTTGACAACTGTCAACTAACTTAAAACTAACTTCAGCCCGTGACTAAAAACTTGTTGCTAACTTCAGCCAGTGACTAAAGCGCCGTAAAGCCACAACATCAATGTGTATTTAAAAGGTCACTTAGTGTCATGGAAACATGTACGATAAAGGGCGTTTTAAAGGTGGGAGTAAAAAAACTTTTTTAATGTACAGGGTGCTCAGAAATTAAGGAAGCAAATTTAAAAGACTTAACTTTTCTGTACATTGAATTTAATTTTTTATGAGAATCTTAATTTTTTTAACAAGCAGAAGTTTTTATGAAGAATGTTTTTCTATTGCATTCCTTATTTTTTGGTGTGCCTGTGTAGTTTTTTTACATTGGTAACACTGTGCAATGTAACATATAGAAAACATGACTTACTCTGAAACGTGGTGTATAATTATTTTAAATCTCGAGATAATTCTTATATAAACAAAATTGATTTATGCCATATAAATGAATGAAAATGACTATAATAACAAGAAAATTACCGAGAAGGATGATATCTAACCTGCACTTAATTATATCATATAATCAAGACGAAATTATGCTCAAATGAATAAGATGTTCAATAAGTGACGGTTTTTTGTATATTGCATAGATTTTAAATAAACGTTTGTTGTATTTTAATTGAATCAAATATTTTCACACCTAGGAAACCTATGGAATTATGTTGTTAACCTTTCGAGTTTCACTTTTTCCCAGTTCAATCAATCAATTATCACACATGCTATTCCAATTATCCAATTATGGACATGGTACGGTTTAAATGTAAGCAGGGAAAATTGCAGGTGTATGCAACAAGGTTTGGCATGTGGTTTTTTTACAAGCAAATCTTTAAAATTACGTGAAAATCTCTTTTAAACTAATCTCAACAAAAATACAGTTTTACCAAATTGGCGCCCACCCGATTAGAAACATTTTATTAAAATAACATCATAAACAAAATATAACGATTTTCATATTTCAAATTCCAACTTTTTGAAAGGCTTTTAACGCCCGTAAGTATCAGGAGAGCATGAAGTCGCATCGCACAGTAGGATAAATTTAAGAAATGTTGGGAAAAATTCGCATAGAGACATAATTAAACAAAATGATAGGATAAATTTCCATTTTTTTTAAATTTCTAAAACATTTTGATTTTTCCAAATTTTCAATTTTTCCAAAATGTTCAAAATTTCCAAAATTAAGTGATTTTTTTAAAACTAATCTAACAAATATACGGTTTTACCAAATTGGCGCCCACCTGTTTTGAAACTTGAAACTAAAATTTTAATGCGATTTTAACAAAAAAAAAATATATTATTTTTTAGTTTTTGTGTGTGAATTATAAAGAAAATCACAATTTTAAATTAAAAACCATTTTGTTAAAATCATAACGCTTTAAAAGCCCGTAAATATCAGGAGAGCATGAAGTCGCGTCGCACAGTAGGATAAATTTAAGAAATACTGGAAAAAATTCGCACAGTGACATAAATTTAAAAAAATGGTGGCATTAATTTCCAAATTTTTCAAGATTTCTAAACCATCTTGATTTTTCTAAATTTTTAAAGTTTTCAAAATGACATTTTAAGCAGGAAAAATTGCAAGGTTAGGCATGTGGTTTTTTTACAAGCAAATCTTTAAAATTACATGAAATCTTTTTTAAACTAAACCAAACAAGAATACAGTTTTACCAATTTGGCGCCCACCCGTTCGGAAACTTAAAACTACAAGTTTAATGCAATTTTAACAAAAAAATATTATTTTTTAGTTTTTGTGTGTGAATTAGCATAACGCTTTAAAAGCCCGTAAATATCAGGAGAAAACACAATTTTACATTGAAAACCATTTTGTTAAATTTACATCATAAACAAAATATAACGATTTTCATATTTCAGATTTCAACTTTTTGAAACTATTTTAAACGCCCGTAAGTATCATGAGAGCATGAAGTAAATTTAATAAATTTTGGGAAAAATTCGCACAGTGACATAAATTTAAAAAATGGTAGGATAAATTTACAAATTTTTCAAAATATTAAAACATTTTGATTTTCAAAATAACATATTAAATGCATAAAAAAAATAATAAGTCGCTTGCAAAAGTTTTACATTTTGGCGCCCAGGTTTCAAAAATCGTTAGATATAACTCACAATTTGTACACAGAATATACCAAATTAAAAAAAATAACGATTTTAAATTTTTGTTTTCAAAATCGTTATAACTCACATAGTTTACGATTTTAATATTTGGGCGCCCAAAGTTATTAAAAATCATTATAATTTCAACAATTTTTGTAAAAAGTTGATGAAATTTTTTGGATATAGTAAACAATAATATGCCTTTGAAGATGACATTTTTAATAAATATTTATAAACATAATAGTTACAATTTTCATATTTTTGAGAAAAACGGTACACCCTGAAATCCCAATTAACCTTGTCTAATAAAGATTTCTTGCATAATAACCTAATTTTCCACGACTCCGAGCCCCCTTTTAGGCATTCGGCCTCAAAATAAATATATTTATATCTCCAGTGTCCACTCTATGCAAATTCCGAACCGCAAGACAGTAAAGATCCCCTCATTTCCCTTAACTACTAAGGGCAAGCAAGGGGTTGGGAATCTCTTGTAAAATAAAGGGGGCGGTGAGGGGTGGGGGGGCGGTCTCCGCCGCTGCCGGCGTCTTAAACAAGTGACTGTGTGTGTAGGAACGGTCCAAGCATGGCAATCCGTGATGTGTGGACGTGAATATGCAATAGGCAACAAGATGAGGAAAGATTAATGGACCTACCCTTTAGAGGCCTCATTGTAAACAAGCCCGAACAAAATTTAATGTTTTCTTTGAAAACAAATACTATTACGGCAATATTTTGTAAGAAAACATCAAGGTTATCATTAAGAATCACAAAGATACAACGATTTTTTAAAACGTTAAGTGCCAAAATATGAAAATCGTTACTTTATTATTTTAATAAATTTTATATGAAAATCGTTACTTTATTATTTTAATAAATTTTTCATGACATAATAACTTAAATTATCCTGCAAATATCATTCAAATTTTAAAGGTTGTAACAATTTATAACGATTTTAAAAACTTAGTCCGCCAAAATATGAAAATCGTTACTTTCTTGTTTGTAGATCGATTTTATTGAATTTTTCATGGCATAATAACGTAAATGTGATTATTACACTACAGTCAAAATTATGTCCAAAAAAACCTTGGAAAAACAGTTTTGAGCTGAAATTTCGGTAATGGTTTTGGGTATACAAAACTATGAATCTTTTGTTTATTTGTAAACCCTGAAATTTTCATTGAAATCGTTTTAACAATGTTAAAATTATAACGATTTTAAAACGTTGGGCGCCAAAATATGAAAATCGTTACTCTAATTTATAGTAACAATTTTTAAAAACGTTTTTATCGAAAATATGAAAAAAATGTCATATTTTGTTTAATTTCATCAACATTGTACAAAAACTGTTGAATTTATAACGATTTTTAAAAACGCTGTGCGCCCAAAAATAAAAAAATCGTTAACTGTGTGAGTGATAACGATTTAAAAAACTAAAATATGAAAATCGTTAATTTTTTTAATTTGTTACGATTTTAACAAAAATTATGAAAATTTATAGAGTAAATATTATTTTAGTCTTAGGCCTGAATTCTTTAGTTTGGGCTTGGCGCAGCTTAAGTTCGAGTTGTCCAAGAAATGTTTTTGCTCCTATATGCAGATGAGAGGGACCAGGAAATCTACATTCGTCTTCCAGTTAAATTTGCTCGACTAAATACGATTTAACTCGCCACTTTCCCCTCGCCATGTACGCTTCATAACCCTGTCACCACAGCCTTTAAGAAATTTTCCGCTGCAAAAACTACTTTACGGTGTTTTTCAGGAGTCTAGGGTATACTAACAAAAATAAGAAAGTCTAACTTTCATATTTGTAGTTTGTACCTAAAAATGTCATTTAAAAAAGTTAGGTAGGTATATTAATCATATAAAATTTGTGGAGGTTATGGCGATTTTAAAAAAGTTGGGCGCCCAAATATGAAAATCGTTAATTTCTTAATAATGAAGCAATTTTTATGTTCTTTTTTTTGAAATGTTATAAAAATTACGAACTTTCTCATAAAATAAAAACATGTCTTAAAAAATGTCAACTTATGCCAATGATTAGCTAATTTCGCAGAAATCTTAAGAAATCCTCGTAAATTTGTCATCTTAAAAAGAGGATTAAATTTAGTTTATTCTGATAATTTCAAGAAAATTATATAAAAATTGTGACATTAAAACGATTTTTAAATTCCGTGGGCGCCAAAAAGTCGAACTTTTATATTTGTAGTTCGTAACTAAAAATGTCATTTAAAAAAGTTAGGTGTATTAATTATATAAAATTTGTGGAGGTTATGGCGATTTTAATAAAGTTGGGCGCCTAAATATGAAAATCGTTAATTTCTTAATAATGAAGCAATTTTTATTTTCTTTTTTTTGAAATGTCATAAAAATTACAAACTTTCTCATAAAATAAAAACATTTCTTAAAAAATGTCAACTTATGCCAATGATTAGCTAATTTCGTAGAAATCTCAAGAAATCCTCGTAAATTTGACATCTTAAAAAGAGGATTAAATTTAGTTTATTCTGATAATTTTAATAAAATTATATAAAAATTGTGACATCAAAACGATTTTTAAAAACCGTGGGCGCCAAAAAGTCGAACTTTCATATTTGTAGTTTGTACATAAAAATGTCATTTAAAAAAGTAAGGTATATTAATTATATAAAATTTGTGGAGGTTATGGCGATTTTAATAAAGTTGGGCGCCCAAATATGAAAATCGTTAATTTCTTAATAATGAAGCAATTTTTATGTTCTTTTTTTTGAAATGTTATAAAAATTACGAACTTTCTCATAAAATAAAAACATTTCTTAAAAAATGTCAACTTATGCCAATGATTAGCTAATTTCGCAGAAATCTCAAGAAATCCTCGTAAATTTGCCATCTTAAAAAGAGGGTTAAATTTAGTTTATTCTGATAATTTCAATGAGATTATATAAAAATTGTGACATTAACCCGTGGGCGCCAAAAAGTCGAACTTTCATATTTGTAGTTTGTAACTAAAAATGTCATTTAAAAAAGTTAGGTATATTAATTATATAAAATTTGTGGAGGTTTTGGCGATTTTAATAAAGTTGTGCGCCCAAATATGATAATCGTTAATTTCTTAATAATGAAGCAATTTTTATGTTATTTTTTTTGAAATGTTATAAAAATTACAAACTTTCTCATAAAATAAAAACATTTCTTAAAAAATGTCAACTTATGCCAATGATTAGCTAATTTCGCAGAAATCTCAATAAATCCTCGTAAATTTGCCATCTTAAAAAGAGGGTTAAATTTAGTTTATTCTGATAATTTCAATAAAATTATATAAAAATTTTGACATTAAAACGATTTTTAAAACCCGCGGGCGCCAAAAAGTTGAACTTTCATATTTGTAGTTTTGTAACTAAAAATGTCATTTAAACAAGTTAGGTATATTAATCATATAAAAATTGTGATGGTTATGGCGATTTTAATAAGGTTGGGCGCCCAAATATGAAAATCGTTAATTTCTTAATAATGAAGCCATTTTTATGTTCTTTTTTTTGAAATGTCATAAAAATTACAAACTTTCTCATAAAATAAAAACATTTCTTAAAAAATGTCAACTTATCCAATGATTAGCTAATTTCGCAGAAATCTCAAGAAATCCTCGTAAATTTCCATCTCGATTTGACCATTATGATTTAATTACCGAAATTCTCGGTAACTACGTTAATGGTCGACAAGAGGGACGGAGCAGAAAACGGAAACGGAAGGGACCAACACACAGTGCTGGAGGAGGACCAGCAAAGCACGGAATAAGGAATTGATTATTGCTCACACACACACTCCCACACATACATATATTAAATGAAGTCCGTAGTCCAGGCAGGCCCTGCTTTCCTTGGAGAGAACGAATCTTGGCTTGCCTTGCGTGTTCCACATCTGCATAAAGTTAGTTATGTGCGGGTATACAGGACGTTACCCATTACAATCAATCCGTACAATCAGAGATAAATCGATTGGAGTAACTGTATTAAATTTTGTCCAAATGTGAAAATCGTTACTATGTATTTTTAGGGTATACAATAAAAACATATAAACGCATATTTTGTTTAGTAAATCTTGACATTTTTTAAATTATAACGATTTTAAAATTTGGGCGCCAAAATATGAAAATCGTTACTTTCTTGTTTATATATCGATTTTATTGAATTTTTCATGGCATACTAACTTAATTATTATTACACTACAGTCACAATTATATCCAAAAAACGTTGAAAAAACAGCTTTATGCTAAAATTTTGGTAATGATTTTGGGAAATACAAAACTATGAATCTTATGAAGCTTATTCTGAATTTTTTATTAAAATCCTTTTAATAATGTTAAAATTATAACGATTTTAAAACGTTGGGCGCCAAAATATGAAAATCGTTACTTTCAATTTATGCTTGTTAAAATTTATGGATTTATGGATATATACGGGGATAAAATGTCATATTTTGTTTAGTTTATCCAAAATATTTTATCAACACTGTAAAAAACTTTTGAAGTTATAACGATTTTTAAAACGTTGGGCGCCAAAATATGAAAATCGTTACTTTCTAATGTATAGATCGATTTATATAAATTTTTCAAGGAATACTAATTTACACATGATACAGTTACAATTATATCCAAAAAACCTTGGAAAAACAGCTTTATGCTTAATTTTTAATAATGATTTTAGGGCACACAAAACTATAAATCTTATTAAGCATATTTTGCCTAGTAAACCCTATAATTTTCATTAAAATCGTTTTAATAATGTTAATATTATAACGAGTTTCTTGTTTATAGATTGATTTTAATAAATTTTTCATGGCATACTAACTTAAACATGTATATTATATTATAGTCACAATTATATCCAAAAAACCTTAGAAAAGCAGCTTTATGCTGAAATTTTGGTAATGATTTTGGGGCATACAAAACTATGAAACTTATAAAGCATATTTTGTTTAGTAAACCCTGAAATTTTCATTAAATTCGTTTTAATAATGTTAACATTATAACGATTTTAAAACGCTGGGCGCCAAAATATGAAAATCGCTACTTTCTTGTTAAATTCTTTATGGCATACTAACTATGATTATAACACTACAGCCAAAATTATGCCCAAAAAAACTTGAAAAGACAGCTTTACTCTGAAATTTCGGTGATGATTTTGCGACATAAAAAACACAAATATCATCTTAGTAAGTATATTGTGTTTTAATAAAATTGCGTAAATTATGTTGAAGTTATAACGATTTAAAAAAAAATATGAAAATCGATACTTTTTAATTTATAGATCGATTTTGATAAATACATACGAACTCTAATATGATTTCTGTTTATTTATTTTATACAAAATTTTGTCCAAAAAACCTTGACCAGCTTTATGCTGAAATTTGGTTAATGATTTTGGGGTATACAAAACTATAAATGTCATGTTAAAAAGACTACTTTGTTTAATAAACCATAAAATTTTCATTAAAATCCTTTTAATAATGTTAATATTATAACGATTTTAAAATGTTGGGCGCCAAAATATGAAAATCGTTTTTCTCTTGTTTATAGATTGATTTTGATGAATATTTCATGGCATACTAACATAAATATGATAATTACACCACATCCAAAATTATGTTCGAAAAAACTTAAAATCTGCTTTATGTTAAACATATTTTGTTCATTGATTGATACGTCCTGTATAGCAATAGTAGATAGACTAGCGTCTTTGTTCGGTTAGCCCGTTGGCAAGTCTCTACACCCCCAAACCCCCAATTACCCCCTTTTACCATCCATTCAGTGGGAGAGTGATATGTGCTTGGGACTTGGGATATGTAATGTTCAATTATGGACATTGATGGGATCTCAGCCTTACGGGACCGTGTTGCCCAAACAGTTTGTATATGTATGTGCACGCTCTTGTCTGATATGCATATTGATTACTTCTTAAGATGTTCAATATGCCGTAATTTCAGTTATTCAAGTTCCTCGACGAAATATGGAAATTCGCCGGAAAATTCTTTCCGAGATGTTTTGCTCAAAGTATTAATGCTTTAGAGCGGTAAGACAGGACAAAGATGTTTAATATGCAAGGAGATGTAATCAATGCTGTCCAGGCACTAATGTATTCAATATGGTCAAAATGTAAATGTACATACTCGCACCTTGGACCAAAAACAACCCTTAAATTAACTTAAACTAGATCTGGAAATGATTTTAAGAACGTTGGGCGCCAAAATATGAAAATCCTTACTTTATTGTTTATAAATTCCTTTTAATGAATTTTTCGTTCCTTACTTATTTAAATATGATCATAACACTACAATCAAAAGTATTTTTAAAATGACTTATGCTGCTTTTGCTGAAATTTAAGGGTTTTGGTAATGATTTAAGGGTACACAATAAAAACACGTCTAAACTAAGAATTTCATCTTAAAGTAAATATTTTGTTTAGTAAACCCTGTAATTTTTTTTTAATCTTGTTAATATTTTTAAAGTTACAATTGTTTTAAAAACGTTAGGTGCCAAAATATAAAAATCGTTACTTTATTGTTTACAAACGATTTGAGAAAATTTTCAGGGTATGCTAAAGAATATACGTTCTTCAACATGAATTTTTTTGTTATAAAGATTTTTGTAATTAAAGGTGTTCAATAAAAACACGTTTAAACTAAAAATGTACAACTACATTTACAATTGTTTTAAAAACGTTAGGCGCCAAAACATGAAAATCGTTATTTTTTTGTTTATAAATCAATTTTAATACATTTTTCGTAACATACTTATTTAAATATGATCATTACACTACAATCAAAAGTATTTTTAAAAACCTTGACTTATGCTGCTTTTGCTGAAATTTAAAGGTTTTGATCATGATTTAAGGGTATACAATAAAAACACGTGTAAATAAAGAATTTTATCTTAAAGTGCAGATTTTGTTTAGTAAATCCTGTAATTTTACTTTAAATCGTGCTAGTAATGTTAAAGTTACAATGGTTTTAAAAACGATAGGCGCCAAAATATGAAAATCGTTACTTTTTGTTTATTTATTGATTTTAATAAATTTTTCGTGACATAATTATTTAAATATGATCATTACACTACAACCAAGAGTATTTCTAAAAACCTTGACTTATGCTGCTTTTGCTGAAATTGAAGGGTTTTGGTCATGATTTAAGGGTATACAATAAAAACACGTGTAAACAAAGAATTTTATCTTAAATTGCATATTATGTTTAGTAAATCCTTTAATTTTTATTTAAATCGTGTTAGTAATGTTAAAGTGATGATTTTAAAAACGTTAGGCGCCAAAATATGAAAATCGTTACTTTATTGTTTATTTATCGATTTTAATGAATTTTTCGTGACATACTTATTTAAATATGATCTTTACACTACAACCAATAGTATTTTTAAACACCTTGACTTATGCTGCTTTTGCTGAAATTTAAGGGTTTTGGTCATGATTTAAGGAGAACACGTCTAACTAAGAATGTCATCTTCAAGTGAATATATTATTTAGTAAATACTGTAATTTTTATTTAAAACGTGTTAATAATTTTACAGTTATAATGATTTTAAAATCGTTGGGCGCCAAAATATGAAAATCGTCAATTTCTTGTTTACAAATCGATTTGAGAAAATGTTCAGGGTATACTAAAGAATATACGTTCTTCAATATGACATTATTATTTTTTGTGCATTATTGCGAGTTATAAGCACAAAACTAATCATTTGTGCTTCAGGATTATAAGTTAATTAGTTTATTAGTTTTGCGACAAGATAAAATTAATAAATCATTCGGCATATCCTTTTGTTCACATTTAATCCGTCCCCCATGCAATCCTTACAATAAACCCCTATATATCACCTATGGGTTAAGGCATTACATATTCCAAATCAATATGCTTGAATGCAAATATAATAAAAATTTTACGTGTAGTTTCTGCAAATTTATAGCCCACCCTTGATAATGCTTGCAATAAATTCTATATGCCGAAAAATTTGGGCCTGAATTCCACTATTTTAATCCTAGATTATCCTTACGTAAATGATTTATACCGTCCTTTCTACGAATATTAATATTAATAAACACACAACAAAAATTTTTGCTCCCATTGCTGCACTAGACGTTCTACTAGATAAGATAAGAAGAATCCTTGCTTTTGCTCATTTGCATTAGGTCTTCCAGGAGGATGACAGGTCCTTGGACCGTTATCCTTGGACCATTGTTACATAGGCATTATCAACAATTACCCGAGATTGATTTACTATCGCCGCACACAACTACCCTTCCTTTGCACAGGCATTATAATCCCACGTCTTGCGTATTCTACGGTGATACCAACAAGATTTCTACAAGGCAAATGTGTTATTTTTAGTATTATTTTTAAGAATTTTTTATTTCTAGGTACTGTGTAGATACACAACACAAAAAATCATAAAAATCGGCGTGCAAACAAGAAAGTAACGATTTTCATATTTTGGCGCCCAACGTTTTTAAAATCGTTGAACTAAAGTTAAAACATCGTTAATGAAAATGCCAGGGTTTACTAAACATAATTAAGATGGCTTTCTTCCATTACCAAAATACCTAAATATCAACAAAAACAGCATACGTCAAGGATTTTTGAAAACAATTTAGGTTATGGTGTTATACTCATTTTTAAATTGGTATTCTTTGAAAAGATCACCAAAATTGCTCTTAAACAAAAAATTAACGATTTTTATATTTTGGCGCCCAACGTTAATTCGTTCGTTACAACTTTAACATTCTTTACACGATTTTAGTGAAAATTAAATGCTTAACTAAACATAATATGTTCTTTAAAATGAAATTCTTAGTTTTGTTGTGTTTTTAATGTATAGCAACGGTCAAAGTTTTTGGAAAAAACTTTGGTTATAGTTTGATACCGATTTTTAAATTAGTTTACCATAAAAAATTCATTAAAATCGATCCAAAACAAAATAACGATTTTCATATTTTGGCGCCCAACGTTAATACGATTGTTATAACTTTAAAATTCTTAACATGATTTTGATTAAAATTGCAGGGTTTACTAAACAAAATTTATTCTTTAAAATGACATTTTTAGTTTTGTTGTGGTTTTATTATATACCCTAAAATCATTATTAAAATAATTAAATGTCAGCAAAAACAGAATACGTCAAGGTTTTTTGAAAACAATTTTGGTTATAATGTGATACCCATAATTAATTAATTAATTTCATGAAACATTCATCAAAATCCATCTAAAACTAAAAAGTAACGATTTTCATATTTTGGCGCCAAACGTTAATACGATTGTTACAATTTTAACATTCTTAACACAATTTTAATGAAACGATCAGTTTTCTAGACAAAAAATGTTCTTTAAAATTACATTCGTCTAGTTTTGTTATGTTTTTATTGTGTACCCTAAAAGTATTACCAAAATACTTCAATCCTAGCAAAAACAGCATGTCAAGTTTTTTTAAAAACAATTTTGGTAATTGTGTGACAGTCATATTTAAATTAGTATTTCATTAAAATGTCATCAAAATCGATCTAAAACAAAATAGTAACGATTTTCATATTTTGGCGCCCAACGTTAATACGATTGTTATAACTTTAAAATTCTTAACATGATTTTGATTAAAATTACATGGTTTTACTAAACAAAATTTGTTCTTTAAAATGACATTTTTAGTTTTGTTGTGGTTTTATTATATACCCTAAAATCATTAAAAATAATTAAATGTCAGTAAAAACAGAATACGTCAAGGTTTTTTGAAAACAATTTTGGTTATAATGGGATACCCATAATTAATTAATTAATTAATTTCATGAAAAATTCATCAAAATCCATCTAAAACTAAAAAGTAACGATTTTCATAGTTTGGCGCCCAACGTTAATACGATTGTTACAATTTTAACATTCTTAACACGATTTTAATGAAAATTACACGGTTTACTAAACAAAATTTGTTCTTTAAAATGACATTTTTAGTTTTGCTGTGTTTTTATTGTGTACCCGAAAATCATCTCAGCAAAAACAGCAAACGTCTAAGTTTTTTGAAAACAATTTTGGTTATAGTGTGATACTCTTATTTAAATTAGTATTCCATGAAAAATTCATCAAAATTGATCCAAAACAAAATAGTAACGATTTTCATATTTTGGCGCCCAACGTTAATACGATCTTTACAACTTTAACATTCTTAGCACGATTTTAATGAAAATTACACGGTTTACTAAACAAAATTTGTTCTTTAAAATGACATTTTTAGTTTTGCTGTGTTTTTATTGTATACCCTAAGATCATTACCAAAATATTTAAATCTCAGCAAAAGCAGCATACAAGGTTTTTTTAAAACAATTTTAAGAAGTAACGATTTTCATATTTTGGCGCTCAACGATAATACAATAGTTTTGTTGTGGTTTTATTATATATGTACCTTAAATTTATTACCAAAATACATAAATCTCAGCAAAAACAGCATACGACAAGGTTTTTTGAAAACAATGTTCGTTATAGTGTGATACTCATAATATTATTTAAATTAGTATTATTTGAAAAATTCATCAAAATCGATTTGAAACATAAAAATAACGATTTTCATATTTTGGCGCCCAACGTTAGTTAATACGATCCTTACAACTTAAACATTCTAAACATGATTTTAATGAAAATTACAGGATTTTCTAAACAAAATATGTTCTTTAGTTTTATTGTATTTTTATTGTATACCTACCCTAAAATCATAACCAGAATACTTAAATCTTAGTCAAAACAGCATGAGTCAAGGTTTTTTGAAAACAATTTTGGTAGTAGTGTAATATTATTATTTAAAGAAGTATTATATGAAAATTTCATTAAAATCGATATATACACACAAGTGACGATTTTCATATTTTGGCGCCCAACGTTGTTAAATAATGAAAATCAAAAACTAATAAATTTTGTTAATTTTTTATAATTTAAACATGTTCCATGACCTTTTCTTAGCCTAAATTTATTGCTGACATGCAAATGCGTATACGCTATAGCCACCTACGTAAATTATCCCATAACGCATAGGCCGGGCGTAAGAAGTTGCTTCTCGTATTGTGCAAACTTCTTACCGCGGCAGCAACATTGTTCTCCTTAATTGGAATACATTATGCCATGTACAGCTGAGTGACCAAGATCCAGAATACATTAGGAGACTTTGCATTATCCCCTGGATATCGCCGCCCCCTCTCCCCGAGAGGCCGCGGGGAGGGGAAAGGTGGCAAGAAAGGACCAAGGCGTCCTAGGAGAGACAAAGGCAGCCAGTAGGCCATGCCAAGATACACACAGACATGGCAAGAGAGGATCTGCGGACAGGCTGACATCACAGCCGAGGCACTGACTGTTTTAGAGCACAGGACCCGACTTAAGTACAATCTCACAAAATGTCCCTCGATGGTGTTTTGATCTTTCATAATTAAGTAGATATTACAGCTCAGGTTCCACATTTTTAACCGCAATTAATTATTTTTTACAATGTTTTAAAAGTCTAAAACCTATCCTCCGTGACTGTTACTCTTTCTAGGTAAACCTATATGTTTTCGAATTTCTGAGGTCGCAAAAGCATACTAAAAATATCAGTTCACTAAGTAAATTATACACATCCAAAGCAATCGAATCAAATATAAAATATTATTAAAAATTAAAAGAAATAATTTTTATAACCATTTATGTAGTTGTTACAAAAATTGATTATATCCTCCGTGAATCTGTTTTTGCTTTAGTATAAAAAGTATTATAAAAGTATAATGCTAATTACCATAATTATAATACCCTTTACTATAATTTATATTACTATTTGGGACAACTATTTTTAAATATCCATGTATGTTAAAATATTATTATTCTCCACCAATTTTGTTTTTAATTCCTATTATAATTAGATTTTTTCCATTACTAATAAGTATAGTAAATTTTATAATATTATGTTGCCATTTTAAATATAAAATATTTTAAAATCGAATATTTTTATATGTTAACAATTAAAAATTGTAACATATTTATTGTACTTTTTAATATACAAAAATGTTATGAGAAAGAATTCAACCTACACCTCGCCAAAGTTTTTTGTTTTGAGTGCGTTCCATCAACTTCAAATACCGACAGACAGGTGTTTTGACCTATATTGGGTATCATCAGTGTCGACACGACAATGTCGAGCAACTTGTAGTAGTGGAACACACCCAAAACAAAGAAATACCTGAGCTTATATAACATGGTTGGTAAGCCAACAGAGGCGAGATGTAAGAACATCACGTGATCCACACCGTCTAACGACGCGTCGCGACGTGGCCTTTGCCGCAATCGGTACATACTATGCAACCAAGTAGGTTCAATTCTTTCTTATAAGTATTACCACTAATGGGTCAAGAAAGTTTATTGAAGAAACTAAGAAAATTGAATGTTTAAAATGTCATGAGTTACTATATTGTATATTATATTTAAATAAATTGTTTATTTACCTTAAACATAAAAGTATCTTTATTTTTACTATATTTTTTATTAATGTGTAATTTATTATAATATTAGATGTACACCTTACATTTGATTACATCATATAGTAAATATTACCATTTGTAGATAGTAAAATCAATTTACTATACGAACATATTAAAAATTAAAATTTATATTATACATTTATAATTTAGTAATATTGGTGTTGTAATCTTTACTAAAATTGGTTAATAAACAATAGTATTTTGTATTACAATCTTAATATTGTATTGACGAATATATAATATTGTTACCCAAAAATTTGTTAAAGTAAATTTTACTATATTTTTTTACTATCTAAAATTTACTATACATTTATCTCCGTGTATACTAGACAATGTATAACGTAATTTTATAAAATAATTATATATTATATACTAGGGTGGAGCGAAAAAAAATTTTTGTTTCCTTAGCCTGGGGGTGGAATTTGTAGCCTATAAAAAAAAAAATTTGAAAAAAAAAAATTTTTACTCAACGTCTTGAGGTGGCCCACTGATTTTTTAAATTAAATTTAAGTTAAAATTCTTTTGAATAAAAAAAAAATTTCAAAAGTGTTCCGGAAACTGCTGAGTGTCCTCTTTCTTGCTAATTAACAGTTATGAACTTAAAAAAAATTTTGAGGTCATTATTGTTGTTTTTAAAAAAAATCCAAAATAGAACATGCTTTTCTGAGGCAATAGAGCGAATTTCGAGTTGAACACGATCAAATTTGTTTATTTTTAGATAAATTTGAAGATTAGAAGCCAAAAAAATATTTTTTTTATTCAAAAGAATTTTAACTTAAATTTAATTTAAAAAATCAGTGGGCCACCTCAAGACGTTGAGTAAAAAATTTTTTTTTCAAAAATTTTCTTTTTTTATAGGCTACAAATTCCACCCCCAGGCTAAGGAAAAAAAAATTCGCTCCACCCTATTATATACAATTATATACAGATTTGATTTCTTTGGGGGTTATCTGAGTAAGATTTGGGTCTAGGGGAGGGGGGGGGGGTTGACGTTAGCAAAATTGTAAGATGTCGTCGGTTTGGCAAGGGTCTCCGCACAGTAAGACGTAGCCGGGTATGTAGAGTAGCGATAATTAATCATACATTGTAATTAGTTCCTATGGGGACCTGAAGAAGGACTTGGAAGGCTGGCTGACCCTGCCAAGTCATTATGTGTCGTCCGATGCTGCTGCGGTTCTGGGAGCAGGACCGAATCCAGCAGGAATATCGTTCCTGCAGTGACCTTATGCCTGAAACAATGTCGACGGCGAAAGGTCGGCGTGATATTTGCAGCTTTTGTTGTCCAGTTGTGTTTTTATTGGAGAGATTAGTGAATCGATGCCTTAACACATTAACATTTCAGTTTGTAATTAGCAGGAATGTTTTGCATGTGTCCTCAAATGTCAGGAATATATAAAGTTAACAAAAAACGGAATAATTTAAAATTAGAAGAAAAGTCTGTATGGCCTTATATATATACAGTGTGTATTAAAACGAATAGATATATACACTATGTAAACACTTAAATAAAACAAGTGCCAAACCCCGCCCACTGTGGTAGGTATTGAATTTTAGAATTATTTTTGTTTGAGAATTTATAGGGTTTATTTTTATCGAATTCGTTTGTTTTGTTTTAATGCATTTCTGCAAATAAAAACTAAGTATTGTTTAAAATCCATTAAATTCCAGTTAATGGCGAAAATGTATTTCTTAAAAACTATACACATTTCCCTACGACAGCGTCAGAGCTACTGAACAAACACAGTAGATCAAACTGCATGCCCTTGTATCTGGCTGCATGCCGCGCTGTTGCCATATGCTATTATTGTTTCCTAAAAGGGTTGTTTTTCTTATTTTTTAATATTAAAAGTAAGAATATTAACTAAATCGAATTATTTTTGACATATTATTAATTTTTTGTTATTTTTAAAGTTTCAAACAAATAAAATTGAACTATTTATTAAATAATTATAATCGTTCTCTTCTGATTTAAAACGACCTGGCAACTATGGTTCGTAATTACGAATTGCTTGGTTTAAACCACGCCCAATTAAAGTTTGTTTCTTTTTCTCTGATCAGAATATAATTTTTCATCCTTGTCTCCAGCCTTACTTACTTGATTTTTTTAGTGTATACACTGAAAAAAATTATTCTTGTATCAAATAAATTTAGTTGATTCAAAACAATCTTTGTCTCATATATAACGTTATATAACGAAGAGAATATATTCTTTAAAATATTAAAGTATTTTCTTAATTCACGTTGATTTACTTCAAGAATCTTTTCTTAATGTAAGAAAATTAAATTTCTTTAAATATAACTTTGATTGTTTAAAAGCAAGAATATAAAATTTTTGAAATAAGGCAGCAATATTTCCTTAATTCAAGAAAATGTATTTTCTTTAACCAAATAATTGGTTGTTTTAAAGCAAGAATATGTTCTTTTAAAAATAAATTGGTGGTATTCTTAAATAAAAAAGATACTTACTTAATTCAAGAATAAATTTTCTTAAAACAAAAACATGTGATATTGAAATAGGGCAATAATTTTCTTAAATCAAGATGTTTTCTATAACCCAATATTTTTTTAATTAATAAATATAAGATTTAAAATTTTATTTCATTGATTACAAAATAATATTTATTTTAAAACAATGCAAGAAGTATCGCTAAAAATAAAATGTAGGTATCTATCTTAATTTTTAGGTACTTTTAGCAATGTTTTAAAAAATCTATCATTTTGTATTGAAAATCAATAAAATTTTAAATAATGATACGTCTATTAACTAAAAATTGTTTATTTTACTAATAAAAACATTTATATTTATTATATTTATATTTATTATATTTTTATTTATATTTATTTTTATTTAGGAATATTACGGCAAAATAAATAAAATTTAAAATAAAAATACGTCTTGATACACTTGAAGGGGACTGGAGTAATTTTAAATAAAAATAAGGATTGTTGACTTATCTTAAACAAAACTTTATATTTAAATACTACGGATTATTCAAAATTGAGCCGAACTTACTGAAGGGCCAAAGTATACGTTGTATCGTTTCTAGGTGGTGCAGTAAGCAAAAAAATTTAGGTTAGAAAATAAAAAAACAAACGTTGAACAAACACATTTATTTTGTTTTTAAGACAAGAAAAATCTAAAATGTATACATTATTATAAATTAACGTAGGGAACTTAATCATTATTATCGACATATTTTTCATTTTAAATAATTTGTAATGTTTTAGGCATAGTAGAAAAGCAATTACCAATTTTATAAAATAATTAGGGCTATTGCCAATGAACCCCACCCTATATGAATCAAAATTAATGTTATACCACAAAGTGTGTAACAAAATTAATGCTAAAACAAAATCTTTTTAAATGTCATAAAATAAATTAAGTTTATTAACTTAAAATTATAGAGCCATACAAATCAGTGTTAAACACATAAGATATGTTGGTTATCACTGCAAAGTATATTTATTTATAAATAAAATAATGTTAAGGCATCCTTAATCTTAATCTTAAGGCCAAATTACGAAATAAATGTGTTTTCAATCAAGCCAAACCGTAATTTGATACCTACGATAAATTTAAAAAGCTTTTTTAATCTTTTTAACCACAAAGGAACAATTATATACGAGTTAAGTTAAGCGATTTATGTAAAGGTTTATGTATCATATAAAATTAATTTTCTGTGTAGGTACGTACGGATTAGGCAAAAAAGTTGCGCCGGCCAGCTTAAGGCATAAAAATAATCGTAAACAAAACATCGGTAAAAAGAAGCGCCAGGATTCGTTATCCTTTCTGGTCGGGTTAATTGAATTCCAAAAGGATTATCTACATGATTACCATCGCCCAAGCATAATTTAACAAACAACCGGTGAGGTTTTTTTTCTTCAGGATTAAAAGTTAATTAGTTTATTACTTTTGCGACAAGATAAAATTAATAATTCATTGGCTATGTTTCCTACAAAGTCAGTCTAAAATAAGAATGTACAGTCGTTAAAATAAAGTGCCTTTCTTGTAAAATAATACTAAATGTGAACATTATTTTATTATCTGAATACAAAAATAGATATTACAGCTTAGGTTTCAGATTTTTAACCGCAATTAATTATTTTTTACAATGTTTTAAAAGTCTAAAACCTATCCTCCGTGACTGTTAATCTTCATAGGTTAACCTATAGAAATAATTTTTATAACCCTTTATGTAGGTGTTACAAAAATCGATTCTATCCTCCGTGAATCTGTTTTTGCTTTAAATTTTATGCAACGGATGGCGCTTTAATCATTTTAAATAAGCAAAAACCTCTGTTTACGACATTATAGATGCCTGTGATTCCTGAAGGAATTTATATGCAGATGAGAGTGTTGCTGTTTTATAATTCAAAAGTTTAAGTTCATTAATTTGCTATTTAAAAACCTATCCTCCGTGAAGTAGATTTTTTATAAATATTTAATGTATTTTTTAAAAATATTAAGGTGTCAAAAAAAACAATAACTTATTTCAAATACAGACTGTATAGAATCAAGTAAGTAAGGCTGGAGACAAGGATGACAAATTATATTCTGATTAGAGGAAAAGAAAGAAAATTTAATTGGGCGTGGTTTAAACCAAGCCATTCGTAATTACGAACCATAGTTGCCAGGTTGTTTTAAATCAGAAGAGAACGATTATAATTATTTAATAAATAGTTCAATTTTATTTGTTTGAAACTTTAAAAATAACAAAAAAATTAATAATCTTGTCAAAAATAATTTGATTTAGTAAATTTTCTTACTTTTAATATTAAAAAATAATAAAAACAACCCTTTTAGGAAACAATAATAGCATATGGCAACAGCGCGGCATGCAGCCAGATACAAGGGCATGCAGTTTGATCTACTGTGTTTGTTCAGTAGCTCCGACGCTGTCGTAGGGAAATGTGTATAGTTTTTAAGAAATACATTTTCGCCATTAACTGGAATTTAATGGATTTTAAACAATACTTAGTTTTTATTTGCAGAAATGCATAACAAAAATAATTCTAAAATAAAGAAAATAACTTTTTTTCTAAATTAAATGTTCAATCCCTACCACAGTGGGCGGGGTTTGGCACTTGTTTTATTTAAGTGTATCTATTCGTTTTAATACACACTGTATACAAAGGGATGTTTAAAAAAAACATACGAAATCCTAACCTCCGTGAAGCTATCTTCCGTGAACCAAAAATAAAAAATAATCATTTTCACTTGGGGGACATCTGAACATATTCACCCTTATAAACTTTTCTAGGCACTCATTTAATTAGGCACTCGCTCGCAAGCTACATTAAATTCGTGACTAAAATGGCGTTTATCAAACTGATACTATTAATTTTACAATTATAAAACGTTACTTAAAAACACTTAAAAACTACTGCTTTGTTCTGCTTTTAAAAGTCATAAAATAAACTGAATATGGTGTGAAAATTAACACTACTTGAACTAAACTCGAGAGCAAAGTATATAATTGAAAGTGATAATCTCCCGACCAAAATATGTTTCGGCAAGCTTTACATAGTCGTTTGCTCCCGACTCAGCTCGTCTCTTTATACACCTCCAAAGTTAGTTTCCACTTGAAAACACTATTACGCCAATATTACCTCTTTTGCTACATGTTTTATAATGTTTATACCGACCAACTTCACGTGTTTCATGATTTAAGTAATCTTGTTTGTATTTTATCATCTAATATTCCTTTAAAATATTTTTTCACGATCTGACAACGTTGTATTATTGCACAATATGGCAACGTCGGTTTATTGTAACTACTCATATCAAGATAAGCCTACTATTATTGTTTGTTATTCTGACGTTTCTTTGTGGTTAATTTCTCTTTAATTGTGCTTTATCGGCAAATACTAGTTTGCTACCGACGTCTTTTTGCAACTTCGACTTAAAAGGTATTAAGAATAAAATATATTAAAATAATAGTTTTGAAATAAAAAAAAACCTTGTCAGATGCCGTATAAAATCTTAAAAATAGGTCAAAACTCTTGTTATTTATTAATTTGTGTCGACCACCATGATTTTTACCACCTTAAACTCATAAAATTATACTTTTTTAATAATCTAGGACTTTTTGCACAATCCGACAACGTTGTATTGGTGCATAATATTGCTACGTCGCTTTACTGGAACTACCGATGTTGGGACATTGTGCCTACCACTAATGTTTGCCAATCTGACGTTTATTTGTAGCTAACTTCTCTTGATTGATAAAAAAAATCGATTCTTCTCCTTGTTTTAAAATGTTTTTGTAATATTATATAGCAAAATAACAATTTAGAAATGTAAAATAGACGCTATTATGCTCTAAAATCATTAATTTGTTAATTATTAATTTAAATCAAATTGATTGACCCTGCACGTTTTTTTAGAGATATACACCAAGCATATTATTGCTACGTCGCTTTATTGGAACTAACGATGTTGGGACATCGTGCCTACCACTAATGTTTTTCATTCTGACGTATATTTGTAACTAACTTCTCTTGATTAGTCAAAAAATCTATTCTTCTTTTTGTTTTAAAACGTTTTACAATGTTTTATGCCAAAATAACGATTTAAAAATGTGAAATATATGTTATTATGGGCAAAAATCATTAAACATTTGTTAATTATTAATTTATGTCAAATTTATTGACCCTGTACGTTAGAGAGTGAAGTTAGGCACAACAAACAAATGTCAATTTTTATCATTGTCATTCTGACGTTTTTTTGTGGCTAATTTCTCTTTAATTGTCAGTTTTCTAATTTTTCTTTAAAATCAAAAAATCCCCCTTAAAAATGAACAACCCTTAAAATCCAATATATCAAAGCAGTTTCAGTATCAAGTATCTTTTTTTATAGATAACTTTGATTAAAAAGTTGTTAAAATCTAAAATTAAATCCAAACTCTTCTTCTTTATTAATTTGTGTCGAAAATCGTAATTTTTACCACCTAAAAAAAATACTTTTTTAATAATCTAGGAATTTTTTCACCATCCGACAACGTTGTATTGGTGCATAATATTGCTACGTCGCTTTACTGGAACTACTGATGTTCGGACATCGTGCCTACCATTAATGTTTGTCAATCTGACGTTTATTTGTAGCTAACTTCTCTTGATTGATAAAAAATCGATTCATTTTTTTTTTGTTTCAAACGGTTTTTACAATGTTTTATATCAAAATAACAATTTAGAAATGTAAAATAAGCGTTATTAGGCTTAAAAATCATTAAGACAGTTGAATTGGTGCATAATATTGCTACGTCGCTTTATTGGAACTACCGAAATTGGGAGATCGTACCTACCAAATAATGTTTGCCAATTTGACGTTTATTTGTAGCTAACTTCTGTCTATTGATCAAAAATCGATTATTCTTTTTGTTTAAAACGGTTTTTACAATGTTTTATACCAAATAACGATTTAGGAATGTAAAATAGACGTTATTGTGCTTAAAAATCATTAAAACAATCTTGCACGTTTAATAGAGAGTGTCAATTTTTATTTTCTCAGGTTGAGTTGTCTAAACTTGTCAAACTTGGTGTAAAAACGTGAAAAATAGGTGTTGTGTTGTGTTTTTGTGTATTTGTATCGACCACCATGATTGTGTCGGTCAAAGGTGTCTGCCTGTCATTTTATAAGCATATAATTCACGAAATAATTGTATAGAAGCTGCAATATTAAGACGTAATAAAACTTTTGCTCGGCGCCCTAATGATAAACAGTTTCTCTTCGAAAAGCACGCTTAATGTGAAAAGTATAGTGTGTTATTACTTAAATACCGGTTCACTAATAATATGCCACGTTATGCTTCATGTTTGTACGATAGGTACTTTGATGGATTGTTCTTAAGTCTCGGAGGTGTATAACCTATTCCAACCACATTACATATAAAATAAAACGGGTTTTTATCGGGAGAGAGAACAATTAAAAGTAAACTGTTACTAATTCGCTTTAATGTCATACACGGCGCTTTTTCCTGCCTATTCAATTATTTTCTCTTGATTACAACTCATTGTCGGCAAGGGCGTAAATAATTTACGCTATAAATAGTTTAAATAAATCAATGCAAAGAAATGTCAGATTAAGTAGGCATGCTGTCCGAACGCCAGTAGTTTAAATAAAGCGATGTTGCCAGATTGCGTATCAATGCGATGTTGCCGGATTGTGCATTGATGCAATGTTGCCAGATTGTGCACTAATGCAATGTTGCCAGATTGTGCATGGATGCAATGTTGCCAGATTGTGCATTAATGCAACGTTGCCGGATTGTGCAAAACTTCAAAACAGCGTTTTTAAAATGATTGCGATGAAATTCAGGTATCGATGTAAAACAGATTTGTTGTTGGTTAGTTGGTATCGCTGATTAATTTTGTTTGCGAACTAATCCGGGGCCTTTCCTTTGTGTTATGTACATATGAATATAATGTTCGGGGCAATAAAGGAATACTAAAGGCAATTAGAATTGTAGTGTGTCCGTTTGGCAGAAAGCGGCTACTGGTAATCTAATATGGACCGGGATCTGTCACGTCCCAATCCTGTACGTGCTCGCTGTAAAGCAAGCATGTGAGCATGCCCGCAGTGTTTGCCTTTTAATACCGCGTACCAATACACGAAATTAACCACCATTTTTCGCTTGGAAAGGTTTTAATCTTCAGTTTAGCCTACTGCCGTTTATTTGAGTTATTTTTCCTGGAAATCAAAGTACATATGACGATTTTGTTACTTTCTATCTGAATCCACGAAAATGCAATAACCAATATTAAAATACAATAGTGGTTTGTTCTGCATTTGGTTTTAAAAGTTAGGTATATAAGTTATGGTGGCAAGAAAGTTGACAGATAAAAATCTGTATGGTCCAGGCTTATAGAGCATTGCTGTATACAGGATGATTCACCTAACTTATTCATTAGAAGTTTATGGAGAACGGAAATGGAACAATATAAATATAATTGCATTTTTAAATTCTATTTAAAATTTCAGAAATACTAAAAGTTGTTTTTTTTTAATTTTTAACAGTTTTTGAGATATTATTTTTTTTTATAGTTATTGGAGAATACTGTACAAACAAGAGTTCTATAAAAAGTTACCTTAAAGTCAAATCATTAGATGACACTGTATACAATTTACTTTATTTTGGGTCCAATATAGGACAAAAAAGTTCGCACGTTACTTTGGTGGTAAGATTTTTGTTTTTTTGTTAAGAGCAGGGCTGTGTTTAAATTACAATAAAAAATATTTCTAAAAAGTGTCCGGATCAGTGTGTGTGGTATAAATGTGTTCCTCATGGTTTAAACATTGTCACTTTAATGCGTTTTAATTTTAATTCTGAAAACAAACAGTAAAATGGCCAGTGCCCAATTACTGGTTGGTAAAAAATGTAAATTTCTATTATTGGACATATGTCCAATATCATACTCTATTTATATCCCGGGCATTTACCAGCCAATTCTTATGTAAAATTGTCCCCTGAATCCGAAAAGACCTTAAAAACTGTAAAAGTTAAGCAGTTTTTGAGATATAGTCAATTCCATATTATATGTAACTGTTCTACTTTTATAACTTTTGACGACATTTTCTGATTCAGCGAATAATATTTCATAGGAATTGACTGCTAAATGTCCTGGATACAAATTGCTGTTGACGAGAATTATTAGTGGCTGCTTTTCGCTATGACATTTTTGACTAATTCATTTTTAGAGAGTAAGTAATATAGTGATTTCTTGGTCGCAGGACATCTTGCAGAATAACAGTGATTTAAATACAGTGCATGGTAGAGAACATAAAAAACTAATGGCAACAAAATTAATAAATTCGGAAAATACTTTTAACATATCACCCGAAAAAATATTAGATATTTATATAAATTATCCTGTTCCGGCCTAAACATTATAAATTCTTCACAAACCAGAGATACCACACTTAATGCAACAAACTATTTCAGAAGTCAGACCAAGGAATTAGTAGTTTCCTTCAGAATCCAGAAAAGGGATGAGGAATCTGAGAAAGAAGTATATGTATGAATTATATGATATTTACAAAAACGAAATAAAAAAATTACCTAAAACAGCAATTTATCTTTAAAAAATATTGAACAGTTTATCTTATTTGATGTAAAGTTGTTATGTTTATATAAAAATTGTATGTCCAACTATGGTCCTTGAGTCCAATTACCATATAAAATGTCCAATTACTATAATTTTTTGCATGTTTTTATAAAAGTTGGTATTGGCCACTGCTACATGACACATCCTGTATACAAAAAGATTTTGCTGAAAAAAATACTCAACTTAAAATACAATCTTTCAGGTTGAAGTAATTGTTTATTATTCAAGATCAGATATGAGGCATCATCGACCTACGAGGCCTTAATGGTGCAAAATAGGAAATAACTATGTGCTATTTTAATAAAAAGTTCCACTTGTGGAGGCACAATAGAAGGCGTAACCACTAACACTACGCTGTGTCCAATATGTAGAAATCTGTTACGATGATTCCAACGCGATAAGATACTAAACTTTGTTTTATGTTGAGATTAAGTTTAGAAAAAAATAGCTATTAACATTTAATATTAAAATATATATTATAAAACTATGATAGTTTTACAAACTTTTTTTCCCAACATTAAGTACTCCAGCTTAGTATTAGTATTCAAAAATGTAATTAGTTTTTCTTCAGGACAATAAAATATTTAAAAAAACAATGTAAATTAAACAGGACACAAAACTGAAGACACAGGTATAGTAATTTGTTTCCAATTACTTTTCACGGCACATATCCTTATCAAATAAATAATTCAGTGCGCCTTAATACGAGCAGTTTATTTTTTAATGCCAACATTAAGAACAAACTACAGGTAATAAAGAACCCGACTGTCTGATACTTAAGACTTTAATTATTTCTGACATGCGAACCAAACAATAATCCTTATATTTAAAACCATCCCACCCCCCTGTATATCATCCCCTCAATTATTACCTTCTATCTGCATATACATACGTACTCATTAACAAAGTTCGAAATAAGAACATAAATAAGTCAGTTGCAAAGTAAACAAAAACGGTAAAAATACGTTATTTTTATTACCCACAACTATCCAAGCGATCAAAAGAATAACGTTATAAAAACAAATTAAATACCACATATTTACGTAAAAATAACATTAAAGTTACTTCAATGTTCTCTCTTTCTAAACCTTATATTTAACATTAAAAAATATATACATTTTTTATTAAATATTGGATGACATTTTTAATAATTTAATTTGCTTTTTTCATAAACCTTAGTTTTATGTTTAGTTCCAAATTTGGTTTAGAGTGAAAATCCTTTAAATAAAAAACCTATAAGTAATTTTCTTTTGTAAAAAATTTCATTCAATAAGTACACAGTAATAAAAAATCAACTCTAAGCAACACTAATTAGAGTTCACACAGGTCCACACTAAATAGTGTTGTTTTATAACACTACAATTAGAGTTAATTTGTAGTGTAATTTTCCCCAAGTAAGCAAGTATAATTTAACACTATAGGACTGAGGAGTCATTTTACACTGTATTAAAGTGTTAATTTACCTAAAATCGTGTACTTCTACACTTCATGGGTAAAATCCCACTTTTGTTTAGTGTAAATTAACACTACTTTGGAAAAGTTCTAATTTTAGAAAGGTACTTTTACTCTTTTAGTGCATACTTCTAGTGTAAATTAACACTATTATTTGAGTAAAACCTATTGGTGGTAGTGAATAAAACGAAAATGTAAATAAAAAGAAACATTTATTTGAAACAAAATCTATGAAATTTATATTATTAATGTTACAAATACCCGACCTACTGCCGTAAATTATTGATATATAATATAGGTCGGGTATGGACATCCTTTTAACATATTGGTATTTATTAAGTAGTAAGGCTTAAAGAAAAAAGGAAGTATAATACTTACCAAAAAATAAGAATGTCCCCTTATGGATTCACCGTAATTAAAATCTAACTGAACAAAAATGCCACACTTCCACAACGCGGTATCTCCGGATATGCACTGCGTAGGTAGATAGTTACCAACCAAACATTTTAAAACGCATTTCGGTTATAACCAGTTTTTTCATTCTATGTTGCCACTATTGGTGTAATTTAACTTTAATTGTGATACAATGTGCACTAGTAGTGTAAAGAAAAAAGAGCTCTTA
The DNA here is from genome assembly GCA_921294245.1 of Brassicogethes aeneus. Lineage (NCBI taxonomy): Eukaryota > Metazoa > Arthropoda > Insecta > Coleoptera > Nitidulidae > Brassicogethes > Brassicogethes aeneus. Next base: position 7,137,748 of record OV121140.1, read on the forward strand.
GTAACATCAAAACAGACAAAGAAATTGGTATGCACTGTAGTGTACATTTTGTCACTATTTAACACATTAAGGGGTAATAAACACTCGCATTAAGTTTTTCTACTCTTTTGATTTATTTTAATAATAAATAGTGTGAATGTACCAATGAATAATGTTCATATTCTTTAAATGTGTTTAATAAAGTTAATAAGCACTAAATGCTACCTAGTGTATTTTGTAGTGTAACTTTTACACAATCAACTCTAATTTTACCCCTACACTAAAAAATTTACACGGGCAAATTTTTTTACTGGGTATTAACTATAAAAATAATAATACTGTTTTTTTGATGATGTTGAGGTTTTGGTAACTCCAGTGGTCTTTAGGTGAATACCGAATTAAGTTAAGTAGCTACAGGTCAGACATTTTTCATGCAAAATCAATTTGTTTTTAGAAGCAATGGCAGAGCTGTATGAAAAAATATTTAGTGTATGAGAGCTACTAACTGTTAATCAAGGTCAAAAATGTCATAATATTGCTGTATGAAGGCTACAAATACTAAAATCGACAATTTTCATCCAATTTACCTTATTCTTACGAATCTAATTATTTCGTAGAACAAATAATCCCGCATTCAAAATCCCCTGAATTATTACTCTCTCTGCCGAATGCAAATACACATGCCTACTGTAACATGTATACATGCTAGCTAATCGAAGTAACCCTTGAACGACATAGGGGGTGGGGGGTCGAAGTCGGGTCGCCCGCTTCCGGCCCCCCCTGGAAAGGGTTTCCGCAGGTCCAGTGGTGGCTGGCACACGTGCGTATACACCACATTCTAACGTCTAAACTCGCCCACGCAACCCTTGCAAGGAAACAACACTGGCACTATATATCTAGCTTTGTGTGTCCTTACAAACGGCCGCGGTCATTCCACCGAGATTTTGAAAGGATTATTCATATATTATATCACGAGAACTATGAATTTAATCGGTTAAACTAGGCTCAGTAGTTTTTTGTTTGGTTTTTGTTGGAAAATGTTGAATGCAAAATAATTTAATTATTTTTAATTATTTTGCATGAAACTATTTTCCAAAAAGAAAAATCAAATAAAAAACTTACTGAGCATAGTTTGACAGATTAAATTTATAGGTTGAGTGATTTACGTCTAGATTATTTCTCGAATTAAAGGAAACTATTTGACAATTCATAAAATATGACGTATGTGTCAAAATTTATAAATATTTTTTTAAAGAAAATTCCATTAATTTAAGGTATGTAATAAGTAATAATTGATATTTCGTAAACTAGATAACTTATTTTTTATTGTTTTTTAAAAAATGTTTGTTACAACTTGTAAATAACACCATAAAATCGTAAACAAAAATCCAATATGGAGGCTAAAATTTAATCGCTGTTAAATAGTTCTAGTGATTTAATCGCTTATTTAAACGAAATTTATTCGAAAATTCAAGGTTTTTAATTGGTTTATATTATAATGAGGGAAATAATCATTATTATCCTAGATAAATTTTAGAAGTGTTTTTTTTGTTTTTTAAGGTCATAGATGTTTATCAACCAATGTTTAATTTTACTTATACTGTCAAAATAATTTCAAATTTAATTATTGTCGTACAAAATTTCTTTGTGAATCTTTGTGTTAAGTACAATATCAAAAATCAAGGTCATAGATGTCAAAATTTAGATTTGAGATTTTTTTAATGCTGCAGTTTTAATATCAAATTTAGTTTAAAAACGACTGTTGTATGATTGTTTAAAATCATAGATGTCAAAATTATCGTTTTAGAGAAAATGTTTAAAAATTATATTATTTTAAAGGTCAGTATCGAATTTTACAGCTTTTGACCTAGTTTGGTCATTTTTTTGTTCAGTTTTAAATTTCAAGGTCATTTACGTTAACATTTTAGTTTCAAGGCCAAACAATGTAAAATGTTATTATTTTCAAGGTTAAGAAAAAAATCATAAAATTTACAGTTTTGGGCGTTATTTTAACAATTATAATTAAATATAACATTTTATGGTCAAAGTTCAAGTATGTCACATCATTATTTTAAGGTTAGGTTCAAAAGGATGACATTTTAGCTTTATTTATAATAATTTGACCGGTATTAATATATAGACTTAAAATATGAAAATTATTGTTGGATTAAAAAAATTGTATTTTTGATATTTTGTAAGGCCAAATTCAGTATTAAAATTTAAGGTCATAAATGTCAACATTTGCATTGTTTCAATGTCAAACTTGTCAAAATTACAAATGTGTCAAATTTTACAGCCTTTGATTTAATTTAGTTTTAAAACGTTTATTTAAATAAAAAAAATGAGGTTATAGATGTCAAGTTGACGTTGTCAACATTTTGTTTTAAGGCCAAACGTCAATTTTCAAGGTCTGTAACGTCAATTTCATTATTTTCAAAGTTTTAATATAAAATTTAATTTAAAAACGATGGTTTTATGATCAAAATGTATGTTTAAAATCATAAATGCCAAAAATTTTCTTTTTAGAGAAAATAACAAATTTTATATCCACGCGGTCTATAATTTAAACTTTATTGTTGTCAACATTCGATAAAGAAATACCTTGTTATGGCCTAGGCCGATAAAATTTTTTATGAGGCAAGTAATTAGTTCGATTTTTTCTCGCTAGGGGTATTGTTTTGACAAATTAATCCTTTTCTAAGAAATTAACGTACTATACTGGTTTAATTTATTTATAATAAGCACTATTTTGTTTATTTTACTGTTAATGTTTAATATTTTTCATTAAATTATTGTAAAATTAAATATGAATAATAAAACAAAAAGTGAGGTTAGGCAACCAAGAAAACGCACGATTCTTTTTCTACGATTTAAATTATCTTTAAGTTTTAATTTGCTTTAAGTTTTCAGTGAAATTAAATGTTAAACACAGCTTAAACATTCCAAACTACCCATTGTTTAAATAAAAATCCAAACAAATTGAAATTAGATACCTACCAATTTATTAAACAATTAATTGAATTCAATGTAATAGCAAAAATCCATTTCTACTTAAATCATGTTGCTAGGTATTGTCAAACTATTACTGCTTCTAAAAGCAATAATAATTATTGTACATTTAGCTAATAAATAAATAAGATTCTAAAAAAGTGAGGTTAGGTCGCTTTGATGTTGAATTAAATTGACCTATATAAAGTGCTTTGAAGATAAAATGTTGTATGCCATTCGGCCAAGAAGTGCCTTTTTGTGCTTAGCACAAAAAGCCTTACTTCTTAACCTAATGACATAAATGACTATAGTTTTAAATTATTATTTAAATTTAAAAAAATGGCGTTATGGATGTCGAGTTGACATTGTAAACATTTTGTTTTAAGGCCAAATGTCAATTTTCAAAGTCTCTTACGTCAATTTTATTATTTTCAAAGTTGAAAAATTCTAAAAATGACAGTTTTTGACTTATTTAAGTATATTATGAATGTATGAAACATTTAAATTCCAAGGTAGTTTTTAAAATTTATGAAATAAAAACTCGTGTTTTTTTAGGTTTGTCAAGGTCATAGCTCAATTGTCGTTTTAAAATAAAGCGAACTCTATAGAGTAGTATACTTTTTAAGTTACGCATCTTGGTACTAATACTTAGTTCGAGCAAGATATAATAAATAAAACTAAATATAAATAAATAAAACTTATAATATATTAAGAAGGTTTTATAGGTGGCTATAATACAAAAACAATCGGAAAATCTGGACCGTCTTGTGAATACTAATAATCGCAGTGGAATTCCCTCAATAGCGGCTGTCCAGGGGGAAGCTGGGGGTGGCGGGACCCGGTCTTAGGCCACTAATGGCGAGGCGAACACACACAAACGTACAGAACACCCTCACACACACATACATGCACGTAACACGCACACAACGGTTTCAGAATGCCATAGAATCAATAATCCACGTTACACCATTTCTCTGGACCCCTTTCTTCACCCCACCCCCCACGTTCGCCCACCCCCTGCCCAACAATGCTACACATTGTGTATTCATATGTTTGAACCATACAAACATGGATTGGCAAATGTGTTATTAAGTATAACTTTAAGGTAAACAACTTTATACTTTATTTGTATTCATATCAAACTACCTAAATATTAGTAACCACTTTTAATGTCCCCCAAGTGAAAAAGATTATTTTTTTTTTTTGGTTGTTTCACTGTTAGTCTAGAATGGGGTTTTTGGGAAGCCACCAAGTCTAGTAATAACATAACATAAGTGGTTCTGCACTAATGCAAGAATTTTAAGAAATCATACATTTTGAATATTAGAGTTTCACGGAAGATAGCTTCACGGAGGTTAGGATTTCGTATGTTTTTTAAGCATCCCTTTGTATATTTGAAATACGTTATTGTATCTTTTGACACCTTAATATTTAAAAAAAATACAATTGATCATACATAAAATATTTATAAAAAAATCTACTCGGTGGATAGGTTTTTAAATAGCAAATTAATGAACTTAAACTTTTGAATTATAAAACAGCAACACTCTCATCTGCATATAAATTCTAACTGACCTTCAGGAATCACATGCATCTATAATGTCGTAAAAAGAGGTTTTTGCTTATTTAAAATGATTAAAGCGCCATCCGTTGCATAAAAAACAGATTCACGGAGGATATAATCAATTTTTGTAACACCTACATAAATGGTTATAAAAATTATTTCTTTTAATTTTAATAATGTTTTATATTTGATTCGATTGCTTTGGATAGGTTTAATTTACTTAGTGGACTGATATTTTTAGTGTGCTTTTACTATCTTAGATATAGGTTAACCCAGAAAGAGTAACAGTCACGGAGGATAGGTTTTAGACTTTTAAAACATTGTAAAAAATAATTAGTTGCGGTTAAAATTCTGGAACATGAGCTACTTAATTATGAAATAAAAGTTTAGGTCAAACTAGTTTTATTAAATATCAAGGGGTAACAACATCAGGGGAAATTTCGTGAAATACACCCACTTACATGTTTAGTATAATATACATATTATGTTCACTCGAATCAAAATTTCTACTCAGACAATTCTATACATGGATATGAAACACGCTATAAAAAAAATTTGAACACACCACAAAATAGAATTGTTAGGACCCAAAATTCTTTTAACCATTGGGGTATTAAGTTTACCTATGGATATAAATAAGACTTAAAAGTAAACAAAATTTTAAAGATGGTGTAAAAGTTGTTTTATTAGAAAAAATAATCTATGATTTTAATAAATATTTTAATGTCTTTTTAGATTTTGTTTTGTCACTTTATATTTTACATTTTATTTTTATATTTACATTTACATCTACAATTACCTTCCTTATAATATATGTTATATATATATATGTTCGATTTCACTATGTCAATGTACAGGGTGTTATGTATGAATACGTTTTGACATAAGGAATAAAGGAAAAATATTTTAATAAGCATTTTTCCAAAGATAAAGAAAAAATATGCATTAGAAGTTTTTTTATATTTTTTGTGATACGCCACTGGTTACACACTTGTTTATCTCTGCACACCTGTATTTTGTGAGTACATAGATACCAACCAACAAAGTAGCTATGCGTTGCCAGATGTAAAAAATTGTTACTAAAAATTTTTCTTGCAAAAAATAAATAAAAACTCAATTAATACAAAAGTTTTATGCCCTTAAAGCTCTAATACCCTTCTGTATTTATTTACTGATCCAGCTATTAGCTTAAGCAATGATTAGAAAATTTAGTACCTTTGAAATTTGAAATCCATAACCACAAAATTAATTTTTTCATCAGTTTTTTTCTCTGTTTACTTAGATGAAATTGGGACCAGTTCACAGGTTAAACTTTAAACATTTAATTTGTGTAAATAAATCCAAAAGCACTTCCCTTAGTTAAGATATTTACAATTTGAAAACATAACCTAAAATTTAAAAGAAATGCACTAGATTCTGTCATAAAAGTTGTCAGATTTTGTTTGAATTTACCTTCAGTACAAAAATGACATAACCAACAATTAATTAAAACGCCAAATTGAAAATTTGCATTGTTAATTTTGTCATTTTTGTAATTAAACTAAATTTAAACAATGTTTGTCAACTTTTTTGAGAGATTTTGGAAATACTGTTGTTACTAACCATAACATAATAAATCCACCAGATTAACCTAAAGTTCCTAGTCGATCAGTGGCGTACTTTTTGGTAGGATAAAGGTTATTATAAATTATTTTTAGAATTTAGAAAAAAAAAGTTTCAGGTGCTTCTTTATGGACCCTAAGGAACAACCCATTTTAATATATAACATTAATTACATAACACCCTGTATATTTTGCACTTTTGCACATTTTTTATTTACATTAACATTTAGATTTACTTACCTTGACGTGCTTTCTTATAAAATTCTTGAATAAAAAACATAATAATAATTCTGAACATTTTGTACATTTTATTTAATTTGGAGAAGTCAAAAATTCTGAAAATTTAAACTAATAAATATCCTCATACATATTGGAAATTTTGTATTTTACGTCTAACATTTTACCATGCCGTGCAGTGCATTATTTTTAACCCGTATCGTTACAAATTGTAGCGTTGTTTGCTCACGAGCTCGTCAAATCATCCAACATCATCGAAAACAATTACTTTTATCAACATACAATTTCACGAAACGGTGTTTAAGATAGAAATACCTACTCTTTCATGACCCTCGGTTTGAAAAGAAAACCGATCGATTTTACGAGACTAGGGGGAAAAGAGTAATGTTGGACACCAAGCCGGACTTTATTTTTATTGGGTCAGGTCGGGAAAACACGCTTTTTTCCTTCGTTGACTAGGTCACCGATAAGGAGAACACTTTTCAGCAATTTCCTATTGATTATCTAGTTTTTTTATTATTTTGTGGTATACTTACAGTTTTTACACGATTTTCATAAATTTCCCAGTTTTATTTTAACATTCCATGGCAATGCATTGTTTAGGTTTAACAGTTTTTGACAAGTTTATAACCTCAAAAACCCAAATACCATTTTAAGTGCCTAACTTCACCGCAATTAATGAGGTCAATGAACTTTTCAAACATGATAATTTCACGTATCATAAAGTTAAAAACTATAAAACCGGTAATAAAATGTATTAAAATCATTATTTTTACACAAACAAATCATTAAATATGCTTCAAACGTAAAAACTTCCTCAAAAACGAATCAAGAGAAGTTAGCAACAAATAAACGTCAGATTGACAAACATTACGAGTAGGCGTTATGTCCCGACGTGAGTAGTTCAAATAAAGCAACGTTGCCGGATTGTGCCATAATGCAGTGTTGCCGAGTTGTGTTAAAAATCTGATTCTTGCAAATTAACTAAAAATTAATTAAAAATACGAAAAAAGTATGTCTTGTATAAAATCGTGGACTTGGAATTGTTTTTATTGCGTTGGGCATAGAACAACATTTTCTTATTTCTTGACAATTCTTTTGTCCAGTCCATGCCATCACGTAGGTGCATGTGTATGTAATTTGCAATACGCTCCGACAGTAATTACACCTTTATTTCCTTCAATTGAAAAAATACTTCACTTTAATCATTGCGATGTATTGGATCGGTGGGATCAAAGGAAGCGATATGGCATGCAAAAATATTGGCTTAATATATATTGTTGACATGTGATTTTATTATATTAATATATAAATTTTAATTATTAATATATAAATTTACAGTCTTTAATATGGTTTTCACAATCTAATATAGGTTTTGGGTCGTGCTTAAGAAGGTTGTACCTAAAAGACATTTATAAATATATATATATATATATATATTTTTATTTATGGGTGATTCTACAAAAGTTTGGACAACTTGATGTCATCAGTCAATAGAGTAGGTATTTTATTTATTTTTGTAAATATTTTAGTATATTACAAAAGATCCAGGTTTTTTTAACTTGTACACCCAATTTTAATGTGTTTTTTCAAATGCACGTTTGTAGAAAAACATAATAAATATTCAAAAACATCAGTACCTTGGCGTGTCACAACTCCTGAATTAAATATTTGAGGTGATTTTATTTTAAAATATTTATCTTAAATTTTTTAATTTCACTACAATTTATAAAATATTAAATAATGTATTGTTCATATTTTATCATAGATTCGAATAATAGCAATTTTAAAAAAATTGCTAATCTTTGTACTCACTTTTACCCGTCAGTTCTGTGTCCAATGTTAAAATTCAAAATTCCTGCGAAATATTGAAGTTTAAAAGTCAAGTCCTCGTTTTAACTCAAGTGTTGGTACAAAATTACCTACAGAGCCCGCCCTTTGCACGACAGTCATCTTGAAAACAATGCAAGCGGCGAAGTTGTGGTGAATGCAAGTAAAGTTTCAGTCAAAATTTTAGTACTGTGGTGAGTACTTATTTTCTTACTATTTCATTGTAATTTATATAAGGCTATATGTGATTTGTTGATAAGTAGCATCCATTAATAAAAAATATCAGTAAAATACTTAATTCCGAATTATAATCTCAAATTTGTATCCCATTCATCAGAACCGTGTCGTCAGTTCCATGTTCGATGTTTCGGTTATCTTTTTTTTCGCAAACTTCAATTTTAAATTCTACTTGCGCAGAACTTGTTTATTTAATGTCATTATAAACTAATATAAATTTGGTGTGGGTCCCATATCTAATAATTGAGATATCGGTATACCCAAAATCCACCAGCCGCCACTGAGGTGTGGTATTATTTGATTTTAAGATATTTAATGAATAATATGCTCAAAGTTGCAATAAATCTTATATTTTCCAATAAATTATGTATTTAATTAGTACCCTGGTATAATCGTCACTTCCCTTGCATTCAAATTTAGAAAACACAGATATTTCAGAAACTGTTTGAAAAAGTGACTGGCCCGGTCTGGAACAGTATATTTATTATATTATCTGTGTTCTCATAACAAAGTACTGTTAAATATGGTCAAAAGTTGCCCAACTTTTGTAGAATCACCCTTATAATGGTTTAGTATTTTTTTTACAAACTGTATGTCGAAAAATTAAAAATTTGTATATATTTTTTTTTACTTTAAGTGAGTGTGAAAGAGCCTTATTAGTTCCATCATGGGCACATAATGGGTCGTGTCGCACCTATCTCGCTTGACCCGAGGCCTTGGTGCACTATTATTACTATAACACCAGAACATTCTTAAAACTCAAATCAATTTTTTCTATTGGTTGATCGAAATTAAGATAAGGGGTATAATGGACTGCGCTGCTTCCACATTATTGTAATTTAACAACAAGCAAAATTAATTTCAGTATAATGGTTAATTGCTACAAATTATATAGAGCGCGGAAAATAGATTTTTCAAGAGTTTAAATATTGATTGAATGGACACTCACCTTTCTCACATACATAAATTTAATTACCGAGCAATGTCACATGTCCAATACTATTTTAATTACCGGTTAGGAAATGCCTAATTATAGCTCCAATAATATCGATGTACACGACATGTAAAAGAGCATGAATCTTTGATGACCAAAAGAAAGGAAATGGATTAAAAATTTGAATTTTTAACTTTGTATTAAAAACACTTACAAATTACCAGTTCTACTAGTTTCTGAGTAAATTAACCAAAATACGAGGTGTGTTCAGAAAATATCGGGAATGTTCGTTTTTTGAAACAAATATTTATTCATTCGTCTACATTAATGTTGTCGCCTTCAAAATAGTCCCATTGGATATTATGCACATGTGCCAGCTCTTTTTCCAATATTCGAAACACTTCTAAAACTCGATCTTTGGGATAGCCTTTAGTTCTTTCAGCGATGCGCTTTTAATATCATCTATGCTTGCAAACGAGCCCTTTAAGGTTCTCTTTATTTTTGGGAATAGGAAAAAGTCAGACAGAGGCATGTCTGGCGAATATGGAGGCTGGGGCATCATTACAGTATTCTTTTTGGCCAAAAATTTTGTTCAAAATTTAACAATTTTAGAACAAATTTTGCTGCCACGTGTTTCATACCCAAAACATTCGAAAAAATTTCATGGGATGAGCCAATCGATATATCAACATCACCAAAAAAAAGTGATATTTTTATAGAAAATTTTTTGCAGAATCGTATACAGAAGAAAAACCGAACAAAATTGATTTTTTTTCATTACAGCGCCATCTATTACAAATATAAAACAAGTTTTAGACAAAATCTACCTATTGTTAGTCGAATGATCCGAATCAGCAATAAAAAATAGGGTGTTCCATTGGAAATTTTAAAGTTACCCCCTGTTCCCCCTATAAGGGGGAGATTATGAGGACCAATTTTAGTACTGATTGATTTTCCCCCTCGAAACATTTAATTTTTATTTTATACATTTTTTCGTATAATGCATACTAGCTGAGATATTACAAAGTTTCAAGTTAAATGACACCCTGTATATATACCTATATATGAGTATAAATATTCAGGGGCGACATAAAAGGACCTTGTAGATTGTTTAATCGTTATAATTTTATCAGAATTTTCGAGTTGTTAGTTTAATCCGAACAAAAAGAGTCGAATAAGTTTGCCAAGTTATTGGGAGATATGAGATATCCCGAGATGCTTAATTACCTCCACGATGTTAGAGGGGGGCGCGGGGATAAAGTCGAAGGGGGGATATGGATGCGAAAGAAAGTCTCTCTAAGAATGGCGCACCCCTTTCAAATATTAAATTCGTAAAATATGCATTAATTCTAAGCCCAAAGTTTTGTGTGATAAAATCAAGTGAAATAATAAAATTGTGCTGAATGTTTTCGGAGAATAAGAAGGGATTTTTGTGCGTGAACCCCAATTTTCTTCGGAGAATGTACGTGGGGATAAAACGCGAATAGAATTGAGCTGTAAAACGAATAACAAAGTTATTTTAAGAATAACATTTTAAGAATACATTACTTTTATACACAAGCGGTCCCAGAAGGGAACCTTGGGGAACTCCATAACTAATTAATTAGTTGAAGGTGTTTTGGTTTTGATAAAATTAAAAAGTGTTTATAGGACAATTTTCATAAACTTTCTCAAAATTTGCATTTCAAGGTCAAAAATGACTAATTTAAGAGTTATTAGTGGCTGCTTTTTCACTTGTACCATGTTTAACAATGGAATACCATGGTATCCCAAAATTTAACATCCAATTCTTATGTAAAATTGTCCCCTGAATCCGAAAATGTCGAGTATTAATTAAATTAAACATACTATCTATATTTTTACCAATTATGTATATCATAGTGTCATATGCAAATAGCGAAATTTTGAAATTTTGTATACATTTAACAGTATCATTGATATAGAGTATAAACAAAATGGGTCCTAAAACTGTTCCCTGTGGAACGCCATAATTATTTAATATAAAATTGGATAGACTTTTTCCATACTTCCACTTTTGCTGTCTGTCTATTCGAATCTGCAAAAAAAGGGGGGGAAATAAACATTTTTTAATGAATTTGTACCATACACTGAAAGAAAAATCTCTGCAAATATCATAAAACTTATAGGTTCATTTAACAACATCTTTTGTAGTATTTCACCCGACATAAATTTTATCATCTGAATGTAGGCTTTAGTTAATATAACAAAATATGTACATTGTTGATAAAACAATATTATTAGTAACATATACAATTTAATTTGTTAAAATCCAACAAAATAATTGTGCGATCGAAATAAGAATTTCGTACAGATGACAAAATATTTTGTTAGGTTAAAAAATTTTTTTATTGCATAAATCAAATTATTTGTTGGAATAACAAAACCTTTTGTTAAATTTTTGCAACGTAATTCGTTAATAGAACATAATTTGTATATACCTTTGACAAATTAATTATTTTTGTTTAACAAATGAACTTTTGTTGAAATAACAAAACGCTATATTATTTTATACTAAAATGTTGTTCATTTTACTACAAGAATACTGTATTTTTGTATATACAGTGTAATTCAAAAGAAGGATTTATACACCAGATTAAATTTAAAAATTGTTTTACGGAATCTTTAACTTTTAATTTTAATGTTAATTACATAATTTAAATTTCGATGCATAAATATTTATAGTTTGTTAATACTTACCTGAAAAATTTATGGTAAGTAAGGTAAGGTATTGAGAAAATTAAATGAATTACTTACGGCGCTCCAAATTTAGTAAATTGGGTGAAGGTAATTTAAATTATACGAAAAAATACTAGAAGTATTCGAAACAAAGAAACTTACTTTATTAATAAATTAAGTATAAATAATTTTACAAAAATAAAAATGTCTTTTACAAATGTGTAACTTTTCATTTAAAAAAAATATATATCATCATAGCGTCACTTTTTTGGGACTCCCTGTATAATCAAAAATAATTTCCTGAAATTGGTCCCATTACGCAGGTAAAGTCTGCCAAATATTATAATCCCAACTTAATTAATAACTGAGCTACAAAAGACGGAAGCTGAGCTGCAGGACCCTGTATAGGTACTCGTAAAATAATAAAAGCGTTACCTTAATATTTTCGATGCACTAGAAACGAAACTGTAGAAATAACACAGAAATAATTATTCACCAAATAAACAAATTAACAATTATAAATGGAAATATGAAGAGTACCTAGAGTTGAAAAGAATGCACACTGTCAGAATACATTTGCCAAGTAGCAGTGTTGCTATATAGGGCCCGCTTTTTTTTGGTTTAACCAAATTATTGTTAAGAGAACAAAAACTTAATAATTTGGATAAAAGAAAAATGTAACATAAATACTTTCGTTTTTGTTGAAAATAAAAATTGCGGCAATTTAATTTGTTAGTAGGATATACAAAAGTATTTTGTCAATACAACAAATTGTTAAAGAATATTTTATCAGCTGCACTGACAAAATAATTTCGTTCAATTGACGAAATTTTCAAATTGTAGTATTAACACATTTTGATTTATATAACAAATTCGTTTGTAGTTATAATAAGCTGCCATAATTTTAACAAAATAGTTTGTAAATTAAACGTTTTTTTTAGTTCTTTAATAAAATTTTTCTTATAAAATTTTACAAATTTCAAGTTGTTAGTTCAACAATTACAAAATTTTGTTGATTCTAATTTTGTTAAATAGTTTGTTGTTTTAACAGTCTTTTTGGTTTATTTAAACAAGTTTTGTATAAAAATGGTCTACAAAACCTTTTTGTTAATACTGCATGCAGGATTTTTTTCAGTGTACTTTGGCGGTCAATGTACGAGGTGTGTTCAGAAAATATCGGGAATTTTCGTTTTTTGAAACAAATATTTATTTATTCGTCTACATTAATGTTGTCGCCTTCAAAATAGTCCCCATTGGATATTATGCACATGTGCCAGCTCTTCTTCCAATACTCGAAACACTTCTAAAACTCGATCTTTGGGATAGCCTTTAGTTCTTTCAGCGATGTGCTTTTAATGTCATCTATGCTTGGAAAACGACGGCCCTTTAAGGTTCTCTTTATTTTTGAGATTAGGAAAAAGTCCAGACAGAGGCATGTCTGGCGAATATGGAGGCTGGGGCATCATTACAGTATTGTTTTTGGCCAAAAATTTAACAATTTTAGAACAAATTTTGCTGCCACGCGTTTCATACCCAAAACATTCGAAAAAATGTCATGGGATGAGCCAATCGATATACCAACATCATCAGCGACTTCTCTGATGGTTTATAACCATTTCTTCCACTTTTTCCATGTTTTTATCGGTTGTTAATGTGCTTGTGCGTTCGGGGCGTTCGTCATCTTCATCGTCTTCACGGCCATCTTGGAAACTCTTATACCACTTGTAAACTCTTGTTTTACTTATAGCAGACTCACTATAGGCCTTTGTTAACATTTCACAGAATTTATTTAATTTTTTAAGCAAAATTGGATAAAAATTCTTTGATCCGTTTCTTTTAACGAACGAAAAATCGCCGAGCTGATAAAACACGTCTAACCTTAGCGGCTGCCACAGACAAAGTAAACAATGAAAACAGCTAAAGTTTTTATCATACTTCGGGGGCATGTATACCAACATAATAAAGAAAATTTTATGACAACCGGACCCTCCGAACCCGCGAAATTGAACAATTCCCGTTATTTTCTGAACACACCTCGTATACGTATATGGACTCTTCCCTTTAAAACATGACTTTGGCTAGCCGGTGAAGCGTTCGATTAGTCGCATAGGTGCACGCGTGATTGGATCTCTTTTAGTATGCTCCAAAGCCCAGCCTGTCTTTTGTCCGACATTGTTTGTTGTAGGTGGCTCTGAGGCCCGCAGGGCCAACTCGATTCTTTCGCCCGGCCGGCTCTCCCAACAATGCACAACTTATTCTACTGCAATTGTTTCTCGTCAAAGTCATTGTAATTAAATGGTTTTTACCGTGGCAAGGAAGAGGCCTGCCCCCATCTTGGAAGATATTTATGCTTTTACGTTAAACTTTTTGGAAAAATATCCGCTTGGAAGGTTTAGTGGTTTGATTTAACTGTTTTTAGTGGAATTAATGGTGGAAAAATTTAAAACATTTAGAGAGAAGATTTGAAAAAAATTATGACCAAAAAATGTCATAACTTTAATAGGTAGTAAGATACAAATTAGTAGATTTAAATTTTAAAAAAGTTTTGACCCAACCGGGGATTGAACTCAGGTCTGTCACTTGTCAAGCTGTTGTCATAACCAATGTGGCTATCAGTAGCTTATAAAAATCAATTTTATTTGTCAATAAATATTGTTCATAATATTTTAAAGTTGAATATATTATTTGTGTTGCTGTTTTAAGCTAAACTGTTTGCATCTTTGTTTGTTTTTGTGGGCCATTTAACCATTATATGCATTACATTCGAATAATACTTTGTTGTTGGTCGCAAACGATTAAAGAAATTAGTTACTTTTAACTCCAGAAATAGTCAAATATGCTGACTAATCTTAAATTAGTCAAACTTTAACTATTTACGCAATAAAAAAACTTTTAATGTTAAAATAATTTAAAAAACCTGGTTTTTATAACAGTGTAAGTAAGAAATGTATTTTTAAATTTTCAAAAAAAAAAACAATTTCTCCAAAAAAAAAGCCAATTTTTTATGGCCCGGGAAAAATTTTTGATATATGTAACCTATAAGTTTTAAAAAGCAGTAAAAAAGAATAATGACCTTAAAATGTTTTTTATATAAATTTCTAAGTTTGGGCATTCTAACCTTGAAGGCATAAAAATGACATTTGTTAAGTCAAAATGTTGACATTTGTAACCTTGTAACTACTTTGTTAGCATACCAAAATTCGTATTTTTTGACATAATACGAGGTGTGTTCAGAAAATAACGGGAAATTTTAAATTACGCGGGTTCGGAGGGTCCGGTTGTCATACAATTTTCTTTATTATGTTGGTATACATGTCCCCGAAGTATGATAAAAACTTTAGCTGTTTTCATGGTTTACTTTGTCTGTGGCAGCCGCTAAGGTTAGACGTGTTTTATGAGCTCGGCGATTTTTCGTTCGTTAAAAGAAATGGATCAAAGAATTTGTATCCAATTTTGCTTAAAAATGAAATAAATTCTGTGAAATGTTAACAAAGGCCTATAGTGAGTCTGCTATAAGTAAAACAAGAGTTTACAAGTGGTATAAGAGTTTCCAAGATGGCCGTGAAGACGTTGAAGATGACGAACGCCCCGAACGCACAAGCACATTAACAACCGATAAAAACATGGAAAAAGTGGAAGAAATGGTTATAAACCATCAGAGAAGTCGCTGATGATGTTGGTATATCGATTGGCTCATCCCATGAAATTTTTTCGAATGTTTTGGGTATGAAACGCGTGGCAGAAAAATTTGTTCTAAAATTGTTAAATTTTGAATAAAATTTTTGACCAAAAACAATACTGTAATGATGCCCCAGCATCCATATTCGCCAGACATGCATCTGTCTGACTTTTTCCTATTCCCAAAAATAAAGAGAACCTTAAAGGGCCGTCGTTTTGCAAGCATAGATGACATTAAAAGCCCATCGCTGAAAGAACTAAAGGCTATCTCAAAAATCGAGTTTTAGAAGTATTTCGAGTATTGGAAGAAGAGCTGGCACATGTGCATAATATCCAATGGACACTATTTTGAAGGCGACAACATTAATGTAGACGAATAAATAAGTATTTGTTTCAAAAAACGAAAATTCCCGATATTTCTTAACACACCTTAGACGTTTGTAGGTAGCCTCATAATAAAAAAGTAACAAAAACTTAAAATGTTGATTTTGACATTTGTGACCTTATCGAAAAAACATAAACATTTTTACATTTCCATAGGCTGTTTTTTTACATTTTATGTTTTTTAACTTTCTTTTATTAATCTAATCAAGCCTTATTGGCCTTATGGCCTCTTTTTCGCAAATACAGCAAATTTAATTTAGCAGTAAAATATAAAAATTTAAAATTTCAGCAAAAATATATAAGTCGAAACCGTAATTTTAGACCATACAAGTGACATTTTAACATAAGTGACCTTATGACCTTAAGGTTTAAAATATGACATTAATGACCTTATTTTAGGGAAATATAAAGAAAAAATCCTTAAAAAGTACAATAAAATTAAAATATTGTCAGCAAGTGAAAAAATTATTTTGGGAGATATCTACTCTTTCTGAACAATCTTCTTTCACATTATTTTTTTGTATTTTGAAGACCATGCACAATTAAGTCAAAAACACCAACCCTTTAAGGGCGCCAATTTAAACATCCCTTATAATCCCCCGCTTAATGCCAAAGGTTTATTCCTAAACTTTACTAATTGAAACATATATTCTCGATTCTTTTTAGGCTCCTTTTTATTTTATTTTATGCACACGTTAAGTGAAACGATTCCAAATTAAAAATACTTAGCGAAAAAGGGGAAGAAGGGTTAATCTAATTAAGCACAGGCTATTTAATTACTGGGGGGATCAAAGATGGTTTTTTTTATTATTTAATTTAGCTGCGTGTTTGTAGAAAATGATTTTTGGAATTGACACTTTTTATATTAGACCCAAGGGCTATAACAAAAAACCAAGTACATAATAACAATACTTGCCTAATTAAAATTCTCGACTAAAATAATAATAATATACTGTAATACAGTGCGTTTTATTTAAAACAGTTTCCATTAAAATAACATTTTCAGCCGTTGAGACTTAACATTACAAAAAACTGAGGTATCATTAAGGTGCATGAAAATAATAACGGCACATGGTTTTTGTTTTATTTTTGTTTCGTATTCATTTGTGCAGTTTTTTCTCGAGTCGGATCTTCTTCGGCAGTAGGATTGAAATTTTAATGATATTCGCCCCCTTGCTTAAAATTTAAAACGGGAATTAAGAAATACACAAATAAAAGGTTTTAGGTGGGTGGGATTGTTTTTCTCTGATGTGGAGAAAGTCGCGCAGACTTTCCATTCAAATTTATTTTTCAATTGAAAGAAAAGCGTCAGCCACGCGGAGGGGCAGGCGGGGGGAGAGGTGGCAACGTTGCCTTAAGGGATGTTGATTAAAGTAAAATAATAGAAAAAACGGAATGCAAAATTATATCGATAAAATGACAAGATTAAGAAACGCGCTCATTATTGCTTTTAAATACAAAATTACTTTGCAAATAAATTACTAAAAATATAATAAATTATATTTTAGTAGGTACTTTATTTAAAAAATCGCGTTTAAAAATTTTTAAATTTTTTGAAAATATTCTAAAAAACAAAATTAGAATTTTTTAAAATTTTTCCCACAATTTTTAATTTTGAACCAATGTGCGAATTTGTCCCACCTTTTATAAAATTTAGCCTACTGTGCGAATTTGTCCTACCATTTTATTCTACCTAAAGGTAATTTTAATTGCATAATGAAATTGTTTGAAAATTTTGAAAATATTAACAATTTTAAAAAACATAATTAGGATTTTTTTTAAATTTTTCCCACAATTATTAATTTTGAATCAATGTGCGAAAAAAAATTTAAATTTATTTAATGTAATAATGAAAATTTTAGGACAATTTTGAAAATATCCTAAAATCCTAAAAAAAAAATTTCAATTTTTTTTTAATTTTTCCCACAATTTTTAATTTTGAACCAATGTGCGAATTTGTCCCACCATTTATAAAATTTATCCTACTGTGCGAATTTGTCCTACCATTTTATTCTACCTAAAGGTAATTTGTCTATGCTGAACACCTTGTTAAAAAGCGTAGCTTCAAAAAGTTGTTTACTTAAAATTAATTTATTAATGTATACATTGGAAATAAATTACTAAAAATATAATAAATTATATTTTAGTACTTTATGGCACCATTGACAGACACTTAAAACATAATAAATTAAAAAAATCGCGTTTAAAAATTTTAAATTTTTGTCAATTTTGAAAATATTAACAATAATTGTTATAATTATTATAAAAAAAATTTCAAAAAATTTTAAATTTTTCCCACAATTTTTAATTTTGAACCAATGTGCGAATTGGTCCCACCATATATAAAATTTATCCTACTGTGCGATTTTGTCCCAACATTTTATCCTCCAATTTTTTTATGTGGAAATCGAAATGTATCCCTTGAAAATGGACTAACCACCGGTTAAATCCGATATAGAAGCAGTTTTTCACAGTGAAAGTGAGAAACTATTTAATATTTTGTATTTTAGTATTGAGATAATAAAATAATTTACACATTTAGTATTATTTCACAAGAAAGGCACTTTATTTTATCGATTGTATGACACTTGACAACTGTCAACTAATTTAAAACTAACTTCAGCCCGTGACTAAAACGCCATAAAGCCACAACTTGTAAATGTTTAGAAAACATATATTTTTGTACTTTTTGGTATTATTGACAGATATAATAAAATTTATGGAAAAAAAATTATTTGATAAATTTTCAGAATATCCAAAAATTTTAAAATTTCAAATTATAAATATTTTTAAAATTGAGAAAAAAATTTCATTACTTTTAAAATTTTCAAAATATAATTTATTATTTGAAATTTTAAAAATTTTGGATATTCTGAAAATTTATCAAATAAATTATATCGCGAGTTTAATTTGTACTTTGTCTCGTGTCGGTCGCTCGGTTGGTTTTTCTATACTAAATTATTTAATATTCTTTATATTTTAACTAGTAAACATGATCTATTAAGTTTATACTCAGATAAATAATGTCTTTATACCGAATAATAATTAAATTTCTAGCGAAAACGTTATATAAATTATGATAAATTTTTGATGAAATCTCGTCGTAGATTAGGCCAATTACGATCTGAAACAATTGTTAACAGCCAACAAATTAATGTCTTTTATGTGGTAGAAATTTTACATAGCATTGCAAGAGCAAAAGGACAATACACGTCGTCTTTCCCAGCAGATAACAATCTTTAAAACCATGTACAATAATTTAAGAGAGAAATAGTCATTAGTAAAATGAGGCAGCCCATTTTTTGGACTGTATGCATATGAAATATTAATGTTAGGTATGGTATTTTGTTTTACTTTATTTCTTACTTTTACTGTTTACTGTGTTGTTTCTCTAAGCAGCATTTATTCTTTAAAAGCTTATTCAAATATTACAAGTGAACATAACATTATTTTATACAAAGATAATTTATGTCATTTATGTCAAAAGGGTATTTCCATTGTAACGGGTGCGACACTAAAACTGAGTTTTTTTTATGATAATAAAGTGTTGGTTCATATATATCAAGATACGTTAATATAAAAAAATAGTATGAAAAATTAGGTATTTAACTTAAACAAAATGTCAATAAAAACTTGTAAAGAAAACCTTTTATAACGTCATGAATAGCGTAACGGGCGCGACCTTAGAAAATCGGCAAGTGCGACCAAGTTGGCTTCTAAAGTTGATGCTGTAAAATTTTGGATGAAAGCATATGTATATATATACTATAGTAATAATTTTTTGTGTAAAACTTGAATAGTAACCTTAAACAAGCACGTATTTTAAATGCACAAACATTGTATACTTTATTCTCTAAAATTTTCTCAAAATGTAACGGGTGCGACATTTGAACATTTTATCGAGTACTGAAACTCTTCCGTGTTTATTCTTAATGTTAGCTTCTTAGCATCATAATGTACGAATATTTTAAGGTTATAAATTACGTCACAATTAAACTATTTGATTTCAGATATAGTTAACAATTGTTATTTTGTTAAATAACACGGAATGAAATGTTATGATAAAGTAAATCAAATCCATTTATTAATTTAAGAAAAGCCAAAATTTATCCAAAATGAATTAGTTTAATCTAAAATAGAATAAATCAAGAAAAAAACTTACAAATTTAAGTTTTTTATGATAAATATGTACATTTCGCAAATGATTAATATCATCAACTTAAAATTAACATCCTTAGATGGACATTATCCTTTAAGTGCTAAATTGAATACATTTTTTTCTAGGAACAGCAAAGTTAAGATTGGTCACAGAAAAAGTTTTTCTTAAACCAATCAAACATTAAGATTGGCTTTATGTAATGTTAACCTTAATTTTCAAAGAAAAGATAGATAAGATCAACTCTTGGATTTTATTATTATATTCCTATTTGGATTAATTTCATCAAATATTATTTAAATAAAAACTAAATGGATTTAACTTTATTTTTACTAGTATTAGTAAGTAGTATCAAAAGTTGGATAGAATTAGTTTTATATTTTATTAATGTTATAGGTCTTTTTCTAAAATTCAGTAAATGTTTCTAATAATTTCATCTAGATGGGATTATTTTAATTTAAACATATTCCAAATATATTTGGAAAAACAATAAAATAATTGCTTAATATCTATACATGTTTAAATTAAAATAATCCTGTGTAGATTGAATTATTTGAAAAATTTACTGAATTTTAGAAAAAGACCTATGAAATGTGTCATGGGAAGTTAATCAAATATAAAAGTAATTCTATCAAATTTTTAATACGATTATCCAATATTTGACTGAATTATTAAAAGTCAGCTAAAATTAAGCTAATATTTTGACCAAATCTGTAATATAAGCAGCAAATTTAGCAAACATGCCAATTTTTTATTTTTAACGCGTTTTAGTTTGTAGTTTCTTTTCGAGACAGGTGGTGAGTGAATTGTGAAAGAACGATCGTGTCTATTCAACACAGCAGATTCCAAAACCGTTTATTTTGACTTCGCTCTCATAGTTTTTGCGATATATGTATAATTTTATTAATTTCCACGTTTTTTGTTATTAAGAGTAATATAGGTATGTTCCTAACAAGCATTTTCACTGTCAAGTAGACGACACAATCCACACAAGAAGGTCTGTTCGATTTCGTTGGCATTCGAACGAAAACTGTTGTGCGCACCACGTGGGATATCTCCAGCCACCATCTTTGATTAATTTGACGCAGTTAAATTAAATTCAAACAGTTGTTTTTTAAGGTTTTAAAGGCAAATATTTTAAAACTTTAAAAATTATACATTATTAGTCAATTAAACATAAAAAACATATGTTAAACTAAACCATTATTGAGTTATTTTTTTGTATTTTGAACCTATAGATTATTATTTTATTGAGTTATTTTTTATGAAAGTTTGTAAGCTAAAATAAATGAATATTAATAACACATAATTTAGTATATATACTTTACCTACCCCACTATCACAGCTTATTACGAAGATCAATATTCCAGTCAATAATCCAATATTGAATTGATTAAAATAATACAATTTTTGATAAATTGTATATATTTTTTACTAACTATTTAGACAAATTTTGCACGAATCAATCAAATGATCTGATAAACTTTATCCTAATTATTCTTAATTTTGCCAAATTGTTTACTTCTATTAAAAAAATAGATTAAATTGACCTAAAAAGTGCTTAATTGAATCCAAGAATTGGTAAATTTAAGAAATAAAATATTATGTGGATTTTAGAAAATCGTATACGATTTTCTAAAATCCACATAATATTTTATTATATCCTATATATAGGAGAATTTAATTTAATTTTTACTATAATTATTCTAAATTTTGTAGTGATTTATAAAACTTATTTGCTGCTATTTATCACGGTTTGATACATTTAAGCCTAGCAAATAATTCAATCGAATGAATTATTGATATTGGTCTAATTTTGGATTGGCGCTCTATTGATCAAAAATTTGATTGTAATACTACCTTACTGGATTAATTGTATTCAAAATTTCTTTCCGTGAACACATCTGATTTTTTGTCAAGGTGGGGTAAGGTTTCGAGGAAATACCCCAAAGCAACATTGAGCTGAAAGTTGCGAGACTAGACTCTTCCCCCGTACTCCGTCATCTTAACGTGTCGCCCTGTATGAAGCAATTAGGGAGAAAAGAAACAAGGGATGCAAATTAGGAGCGGCCGGTAATGAGTGGAGAAGAAAATGGAAAAAGACCCCGCGTCTTTCCTTACGCTGGAAGAGGGGATGCGAGACGTTCGACGAGAAGAAATACGTTCGCAAAGAACGGGGCAGAAGTGGGACGGATGTGTCAGGGGGGTCTAAGAAGGAGGGGAGGGGGCGGCATGGGTGACTTCACGTGGGGGCGGGTGGACAATTCGCGAAAGAAATGCTAATCACGGCACACTACCGCGCATTTCGCTCATTTATCGATTTAAGACGTGACAACTCATTGCAGCTTTTTAGTCTTTCTTACGTAACGATTATACAGTTCTTTTATTATGTGTGTGCTTGTTTTTTGTTTTTATCTCTCACTACGGACTCTGTGGTGCAGTAAAAAATTAAAAATTGATACACAGTAAAAAAAAATCAACTCTAAGCAACACTAATTAAAGTTCACACAGCTCCACACTACAATTAGAGTTAATTTGTAGTGTAATTTTCCCCAAGTAAGCAAGTATGATTTAACACTATAGCACTGAGGTTAAAGTAATTTTACACTGTATTAAAAAGTGTTAATTTACCCAAAATCGTGCACTTCTACACTTCTACACTATTATTTGAGTCAAACCTATTGGTGGTAGTGAATAAAACGAAAAGGTAAATAAAGAGAAACATTTATTTGGAACAAAAATCTATGACAATTATCAAAATCGGTGCCTTTTAAAATATAATTTTATATCTGAGTCGTATGGCTGGCTTAAGCAAAATGGTTCCTTAAAACGTAAAAGTTTTAGATCAATGCAATGTTTTACTGGCTGTCAACTTGTAAGCAATGAATTATCTTGAGAATTCATCAGTAATCCATTTCTCTGTTATAAAAAATGGGTGACCCCATTGGTAGAGAGGCATCAGGCGGCTGTATGTCGGGGATTTACCACACGTGTACAAATTTTCCATAATATTAATAAAAATGTAGGTATAGGTTAATATAACAACCATTACGCTTGAAAATAAAAAGTAAATCAATATAGGTCGGACATCCTTTTAACATATTGGTATTTGTTGAGTATTAAGGCTAAGTATACTTACCAAAAAATAAGAATGTCCCCTTATGGATTCACCGTAATTAAAATCTAACTAAACAAAAATGCCACACTTCCACAACGCGGTATCTCCGGATATGCACTGCGTAGGTAGATACCAAACATTTTAAAACGCATTTCGGTTAATACCAGTTTTTTCAGTGAAGATAGGTACCAACCAAACATTTTAAAACGCTTTTCGGTCAATACCAGCTTTTTCAGTGTATTTTGCCACTATTGGTGTAATTTAACTTTAATTGTGATACAATGTGCACTAGTAGTGTAAAGAAAAAAGAGCTCTTAGTAACATCAAAACAGATAAAGAAATTGGCATGCGCTGTAGTGTACATTTTGTCACTATTTAACACATTAAGGGGTAATAAACACTCGCATTGAATTTTTCTACCTTTTTAATTTATTTTAATAATAAATAGTGTGAATGTACCAATAAATAATGTTCATATTCTTTAAATGTGTTTAATAAAGTTAATAAGCACTAAAGGCTACCTAGTGTATTTTGTAGTGTAACTTTTACACTTACAAATCAACTCTAATATTTTTACCCAGACACTAAAAAATTGTACAACAGAGTAACATTTATTTTGGAAATGTTTTTAACAACAGATTTCAACTCTTTTCTTGACAATATTGTGCAAATGGTTAAATATAAAATCTTATATTCCAAAAAATTATAGAAAATTGACTTAAATAAACTAATTAGATAAACCAATCCAACTATCTTGGATAACGTGGCACATTTATAGAAAATTATGCTCCAATGTTTTTCAAACGAATTTTTCTCTGTGTATAATTTTTAAAGGTAAATTGACCATATTTACTATAACTTAAAAAGCATAATTTTTTTTAAATAGTTTTTTATTATTTTAAACAAAATTATGTAATTTTTCAGGATTTTTGTATAGGATTTAGTTGGTATTTAATGTAATAGTATACTAAAGATTTTTACCAGTGTTGACATTCAAATAAAAGCGCACATAGAGTCAATTAAGGGCTCGAAAGGTGACAATCTTTCGATATTCTTTACCTCAATCCCAATGGCACTTGTGCCATTGTTAAATTACCATTGATTTATTGACACAGATCGAGATAAAAGTACCTCACAGCTCGACTTTATTGCCGATAAGAAGGCACACAGATCGTGATCCTTAAAGATATAAACATAGATAACTGATGGTGATGGTAACTTTTTATTACTTCATTACAAAACCTAAATAATTATCTAAGTAAATCATACCAAATAAAATATTGAAAGCAAAATTATTATGCTTCGTATAACAATTAATAATTTTATAAAGAAAATCTGATTAAGACAGTAAATGTTAAAGAAAGGTCAGGATATCATTTTTAAAAAGTTTTTATTTTTGGTAATTTATAACACTTTTATTGTGTTTTGATCTTTCATAATTAAGTAGATATTACAGCTCAGCTTCCAGATTTTTAACCGCAATTAATTATTTTTTACAATGTTTTAAAAGTCTAAAACCTATCCTCCGTGACGGTTACTCTTTCTATGTTTTCAAATATCTGAGGTAGTAAAAGCGTACTAAAAATATCAGTTCACTAAGTAAATTAAACACATCCAAAGCAATCGAATCAAATATAAAATATTATTAAAAATTAAGAGAAATAAATTTTATAACCATTTATGTCGGTGTTAAAAAAATTGATTCTATCCTCCGTGAATCTGTTTTTGCTTTAAGTTTTATGCAACGGATGGCGCTTTAATCATTTTAAATAAGCAAAAACCTCTGTTTACGAAATTATAGATGCATGTGATTCCTGAAGGTCAGTTAGAATTTATATACAGATGAGAGTGTTGCTGTTTTATAATTCAAAAGTTTAAATCCATTAATTTGCTAGTTAAAAACCTATCCACCGTGAAGTGTAATATTTCAGTAAGTAGATTTTTTTATAAATATTTTATGTATGTACAATTGTATTTTTAAAAAATATTAAGGTGTCAAAAGATACAATAACTTATTTCAAATATACAAAATCCTAACCTCCGTGAAGCTATCTTCCGTGAAGCTCTAATATACAAAATATATGATTTCTTAAAATTCTTGCATTAGTGCAGAACCACTTTTTTTTTACTTGGGGGACATCTCAATATATGTATTCACCCAAATATGTTTTTCTATCTATCTCAATACAAAAATACAAAAGTATTATTAAGCAATATTTAAAAAATTTAAATGCCCGTAAACTAGATTTAAATGATTACCATTAAAAGTTTTCACTGTGTGCACATAAAACATAATCTTCACTTTCACTATAAAAAACTGCTTTTATATTGGATTTAACCGGTGTTTAGTCCATTTTCAAGGGATACATAAATTTGAAATTTTGACAGGTAATACAAATTTATAAGTTACCAACTTAAAGTTAGAATGGTTACTCTATTGTTTTATAGATGCCGCTCTATAAAAATATTTACTAAGAATAAGTAGAAAAAGAATGGTATGCAATTAAAATTCGTGTCTAAAATGGCGTTTATCAAACTTGATACGTAATATACTATTAATACATTCATTGTATCACAAAAAAATAACTTTGGGGTGCGTTAACCCGCTTCGTGTCTTGACCGAATAAACATATAAGTTTGTTTTTTTCGACAGGCGCGATTAAGACTTGAACATGCTGATTATTTTTGCATGTATATGAAAGAATTTATTTAATATTTCGGGTTAAAAGTCTAGACGATCTTTCATTCTTTTTATTATGTACGTTTAGCAGGTATATCAAAACGTTTAAAATATTATTCAGCCCTGTACAACGCACCAATTATCGCCCTTATCAGGGCAAGCAAGTTAATGGCGTGTAAACCCCCGAAAACGAAATTAAATCGAAGAAGTTAGGTTTAATAACATAGAAAGATTTTAGTTAATTAATTTTCTCCAAAACGAAAGGGGTATTTTTAATAAAAATGTTTTATGATTGTATTGTTTACAGTTTACAGTGTGTTTGAATCGCCCGGGGCAAATAATCTATGCTACACCTTGTTCAATGACCCAAATATCCCATTTAAAAGATCGTCCCGAAGACAGGATTTATATGCATTTAAAAACACTTAAACTTATGATTCAAATTTAAAATTTCATTTATTAAGTACAATAAATTACATTACATTTATTAAGTACAATAAATTACAATATATATAAAATATATAAAATATCTGTGGTGTAAAAAGTAATCTTAAAATGGTGTCAAAATCCAACACCAATTGGTGTTAATATAACACCATGAATTATGGTTGAAAATGTGTACCGATCGCGGCAAAGGCGGTGTGGATCACGTGATGTTCTTAAATCTTGCCTCTGTTGACATAAAGAATATATAAACTCAGGTAATCCTTTGCTTTGGTGTGACACTACAAGTTGTTCGATATTAAAGAGACCTTAAATAGGTGGAAACAGCTGTCAATACTTGAAGTATTTTAAGTTAGTGCAACGCACTAAAAACATTATCTCTAGCGAGTTGAAGGTTCCATTTTCTGGAATAATACCACTGGTAATATACTAGTAATGCGTCAAGGAACTTCCTGTTTCCTTTTTTTTTCCTTTTTTCTGTGTAGTATGATTTAATTTGTCCACAAACACATAATATTTAACACTGAAAAGGAGTTCAATTTACACCAAGTAAAATTTATTTTAATACTGTGTGAAAGTTAAATTAACACCATTTTAGTATTTGAATTTACACCGGACCAACGAACCTTATTTAACACCATTTTGGTTTGTATCGATATAGACCATGTTTGGTATTAATTTGGTGTTAAAATGGTCATGAAATTTTGAACAGTGTAGTAATAATAAAACTCAGTTTTGTAAATTCACTAAACGATTCATTACAACTCAATTTGGGAAAATTACAAAACGTTCGTTAAAATTCACTAAGCATTTATTAAAAATTTGTTCAGTAACATAAATATACAGGTATTGTAATTTTAAAATGGTGTAATTAAATTATAATAAAATTTGAAATTTTCGATACATTACTTATTTAAATATAAAACGTTTTAAAACTAATTTCCAGTCATTAAAGCTTAAGTATCAAAACATAGAATAACCATTAAAGTTTAAAATATTTCCTTTAAATTTAGCGCGCACCCCTTCCAACTTTAATTCTAAACGCTTAAATCATTGCCCGACCGCATAATAGCGAAATAGTAATCCCATAAATTTGCGCTTCATATACGTCACACATTGCCGATACAACATCATGCTCCCCACCGCTGCACGGTGCCGCCGGCACCCCCGCAATGCGGGGATGATACGCGAATTTTTGTAGACATTGAGGCCCACAAAGTTGGACTTGTAAAAATAAATAAAAATAATTCAAATAATTATAAAAGATCATTTTTATTTTAATATATTATTATATTAACACACAAATACCACAGTAAAAATCACAAAAAAATATGCATGTTTTTTTATAGTTCAGTGTTAAATCGTTGAGTTTCATATACCTACTGTACTTGTACATTATTATTTTGTAGTTGTACGGTTGTGCCTTTATTAATCTAAAAATAATTATTGTAAGATAGGTAAAAATGAGCAGTACCTCCTGGGTAATGTGAAAACCTGCTGAAGGAATAAATAAAAATCCCACCTCGTCCCGCACTTTTTGTATTATTCTAGCTAAATTTTGAAAATTCTTCTCGTGAAAGAACATATTTTTAAATAATATATTTTTATTATTTAGATTCTGAAGTGCTCCAAAAACACACCAAAAACACACCAAAAGCTTATATACTGTCCACCTAAGTCAACGTAGGCGAGATGTAAGAACATCACGTGATTGCCGCAATCGGTACATACTACGCATTTAACAAATCAAATTACAAATAACGTTTGTAAATCTGAGATGCTTTTTATTAGAAACTGTCAAACTGTTTAGTAAAATTACAATGCGTGTAGAATTTATACATATAGATTGTAAAATTACAACTTATCTTAGTAGATTTCCCAACATGTCTTGGAAGATTACTTAAATTGTATTATAATTTTGTATTGGTATACACTGATTTGTAATTTTATTCATCCTTTGTTTTGCAAAACAATTGTAATTTTACAAAAAATTTTAACAGTGTACACAGGGTGATCCCCTATAATGTCGCCCGCCTTTAACTTTTTTATTTTAAGTGTCCCAAAATTTTAAAAGTTTAGTTATGTAGGAACTAAAAAATACTTTTTTTCTAACTATAAAGAAAATTGGAAAATTGATCAGTATACAGGGAAAAACAAAAAGTTTATTTTTTTTCAATGGATCACCCTATATATGAATTTATTTTTCGATTCCTTGTAAAATTCTGAGCTAATTCATATAACAAACCATATACCTAAATTCAACTGTTTCTGAAATATTCGCATTCGAAATGTTATCATTAAATGTTTTTTTAAACTGTTAGAAATCAAGAAGCCTCAGTATACCAAAATTTTTATTGAAAATAAATTACTATAGTGACATTATGTCAATATGTCTTGTTAAATAAGTAAAAATGGCGTACTCAGACAGAGAAAGACAAACTATTTCATTTTATTATCTTAAAAATAATTTAAAAATTGTGTTATGTTGAATTTAGGTATATGGTATGTTATATGAAATATGCTTAGAATTTTACAAGGAATCGAAAAATAAATACATATATAGGGTGATCCATTGAAAAAAAATAAACTTTTTGTTTTTCCCTGTATACTGATCAATTTTCTTTATACGTAGAAAAAAAGTATTTTTTAGTTCCTACATAACCACACTTTTAAATTTTTTGGGACCCTTAAAATAAAAAAGTTAAAGGGGGGCGACATTATAGGGGATCACCCTGTACATGATTAAAATGATATATAGTAAAAATGCAAACAAAATTGTATAAAATAAATAATTATAAAAAATGTAGTAACAAACAGTAACAAACAGTGTAGATTAATTTAACTTAACAAAATATCGATTTTATATTAACTGCATATTGTTTGGCCCCTAAAGATAATTATTAAGGCAACTTAATAATAAATTATATTTTTTTTTAAATGCAAACAATAAAATCGAAAACAATTGAAAACATTTAATACAAATAAAATAAAGAAATAACTGATATTGAGCTTCGGGCTTAAATTGAAAATCAATTATTAAAATAGAGAATTAAGCAATAAGAATTCACCGCTTGAATGTATTAATTTAAGTATCTTTCAATGAATGCTTATTGGTAAATAAAATTTATTTTTTGTTTTTTAACATTTGGAAAAACTCTTTTAATTGGCGAATATCCATCGATGGAACATCACAAATCACATCACATACAACGTTCGACATGTTTAATGAGTGCGTGAGATTCCCCACTGTTTCGGCAAGCACCGTACCTTTACCATCTTCGTAGCTCATTGTTATTTCAAGTCTTCTATGTGTGGTCCACTTTGTAGCGATCGCCGCAAACAAAATCGTATCAATTATCATCGTACTAGCTAGAGACAATAAATCAAATAATGCGCGATACGTATCTAGATGCCTTTGATTTGTTGAACCCTTATATATATATATAATAAAAGGGTCGCACCCTTGAATGTGTTTCGCCAACTTGTCCATCAAATGTAAATTTTTATTGATATAAATCGCATCACGCCACATTCAATAATCAAAAATCGTTTATTATAAGGCTTTTAGTGATATTGACTTAAAATTATATACGCCAAAAGCGTTCGAGATTATCTCACACATTATTTTATTTGCTGTTTACTATAACGACCACATAATAACACGTTTTAACACATTCTTATCATACAAGTATCTACCATACCCAATAAAAACCGTAAAAATGTAGCTATAGCTTATAAGCTAAAAACGAGCTTTATCGTGATTTTTGTATATTTGTGTCTTACCTTACTTTGTAAGATCAATAAATGAATTTCGTGTTATTTATTAAAAAAAATTTAAATCCTAAAAAAAATTTTAAAAATACATATCACTGTACGAATTTTCGCCACAATTTTTTGATTTTGAACTATTGTGCGAATTTGTCCTACCATTTTTAAATTCATCCTACTGTGCGAGGTTAATAAAATTTTTACGTAGAACGCTACGAACTAGCGAACATGCATAGTGATTTTTGTATATTTAACATCACACATTTGGTTATTAAAATCAATGATAAATAACACAGTTCAACAGGATTTTCATACCATGAAAAATTTTAACAGATTTAAAAAAAAAAATTAAAAAAACGTACCCGTGTCTCACCGTTTCACGAAATCACGTCATTTAAATTTTTTACACAGCCATTCTTATAATTTTAACTTAAACAAATTTTTAATTCTCTATTTTGTTGTAAATCATTTTTTTTCTTTAAATATTTTATGTTTTTATATAATACAAAAAGAAAATTTAATTTTTTTTTGTAAAAAAAATATTTCTGGTTTTAATTTTTCATTTTTTTTAATAAAACAATAGATTTGTATTTATCTTATATTAAATATATGTTGGAAACAAATCTTGATCATTTAGTTTGACGATTATACATTGCTTTAGAATCTATATAAGTGGTGTTTTTTAGGATGTTATACCACTATATATAGTGGTATAACACCACTTTATATAAAGTGTGTTATCTCATTCGTGGTCCATTGGAAGTTTCTGGGGAACGGGAAAAAATATCGATTTGAAATTTAAAAGCCTTTATAATCCTTTTATGTTTATTTTTTTTTAATATTTTGAACAAAAGGCCACTTTTGGTTTGACCGGAACTTTGTTATTTTAAATAGAACACCCCATATATTTTTACATTTTTAAATTCTGAGTAAAATTGAGGAGCAATCAGACAAAACCAGATAAATCCATTTTGACTTCTTGAATAATTTCTATTTCTTTTGGTCATATAAATCAATTGGAAAAGTCAATTTCAAGCTAAAATTATTATATTATATAAATACCAATAATTATTATATAATATGATAACAAGTTTAGCTTGAAATAGATATTTCCAAAGGATTTATCTGACCAAAAGAAATAGGAATCATTCAAAAAGTCGAAATGGATTTATCTGGTTTTGTCTGATTGCTCCTTAATTATTATACCATTTCCTATACCTAAAGTAAATAGTTTTCGAGTTCCCTATACCTAAAGTTAATAGTTTCAGAGATATTAAACAATTACATCAATTGAAATGTTTTTTAATTTTCTATTTGATTATGTAAAAACATATAGGGTGTTTCATTTAAAATAAAAAAGTTATTAACGTTTCAAGTTAGCCTAATTTGCCCTGGGTTTTTTTGGGTATTTTGTTAAAAAATTTTAAAGAATTGACATGGAATCTCTTTAGGTATAGGACCTGGTACAGTAATTTTACTCAAAATTGTATGTAAAATTTAAAAATGTAAAAATATATGGGGTGTTCCGTTTAAAATAACAAAGATGATGTCACTTCCGGTCAAACCGGAAGTGGCATTTTGTTTAAAATATTTTAGAAAAATAGACTTAATTGAATAATAAACGCCTTAAAAATTTCAAATCGATATCTTTTGCCGTTCCTCAGAAACTTTTAATGGACCAAGTATTTCGTAAATGTGCAACACCCTGTATATAATTAAAATAATTTTAAAATAAATAAATAATTTTAATGCTTGTCCATTTATTCAGTGATTAAAATTTTTTTTAAATATACAGTCTAGCTGTTATCGAAGCTGTTATATTATGTGCCGAATACCGTGGATAACATTATATTAAATCTCACTTAAAAAAAATAAATGACTTGATCTGAAAAAACGCCGAGATACGGGTATCAAAATCTATAGGAATTTTTCATAGGAGGGAAAAAAATGTTTTGGCGTGTACATTCATCATCCCCCCAATTTGATGACAATTTATTAGGAAACACCCTGTATATTGTAACACAGGTACGTGAATTAACACACGTTAAAAATATGATTAAAACGTTACAACATTATGATTTGTTGATAGTTGGTTTCTATTGTAGGTAACGCTTTTCGCTTTTGACTGTTGCAGTGACATTTCTTTATGCATAAATAACTTAAAATCTTAAAGTGAATTGTGAAAACAAATTATTATGTTCTGTAAAACAAATGTCCACTACAAGACGGCCAATCTTTCTAAAACTTTGTAAATGTCTTTTCAACATTTTTTATCAATTAAAAGTAGTACTTTAAAATTGCTATTTATATAGTTATTTTAGATCTTGAAAAAAAAATGGTTTTAAAAATATCCACAAGTAAAAATCCACTTAAAAATAACAGTAAAAAGCACAAAGGACGTAAAACATCATGGGAAATGAAGAAACAGTGAAACTCTAAAAAAACGAAAACACTGCAAAACGTTATTGATGAAAATGCATGGGTAAATTTAAGTGCCAGGCAATTTACAAATCATGCAGATATGGGTATTTTTGTCTGCAAACTAGCAGATAGCAAGGCGCAAAACGGAGAAGAGGAGGACGATTGTAGAAAGATCGAATGGAAACGGTCTATTATTGTTCCCTTTGTATCATTGTATGGTGCAGCTCTAACGTATTGTTTATTTGTCGTGTCGAATAAAACCATAAGCCGTAACCGTAAAAATGCACGCCGATGCATTAACATTCTTCTCCACTTAACTGCCATCTAATTATATCACTATCTTTTCCTATATAACGTTTACAAATCAAATTTATCTATCTTTATACAAATAATTTAATATAAAAACATTATTTTTGGGGAACCAAAAGGTTCAGTATTATATTCAAAAATACTATAAAAACTTTCCTAAGACTTTTAAAATGCTTAAAAAGGTTCTACGTATGTAGATTAGGTTATCACAAGGCAGTGGCGGCTGGTGGATTTTATGTATACCAATATCTCGGTTATTAGACATGGAACCCACACCAAATTTATAATAGTTTATAATGACATTAAATAAACAAGTTCGGCGCAAACAGAATTTAAATTGAAGTTTGCGAAAAAAAGTTAGTTTTTCCTGTCGCCTCACCCGCCTCCAGATAATTCAAATTAAAGTGGTGTAATTTATTATCTACTAAAATTTATTGATAAATTTAAAATTTTATTTAAAAAATTCAAATATTACAGATTTTATTCGATTTTAAATTTTTATCATTATTTATTATTTATTTATTAAAAAACTAACTTTTTTTGCAAACTTCAATTTAAATTCTGTTTGCGCCGAACTTGTCTATTTAATGTCATTATAAACTATTATAAATTTCGTGTGGGTCCCATGTCTAATAACTGAAATATTGGTATACTCAAAATCCACCAAATAATGTTAAATGCTGTTTGAATTTGGACGACTTATTTGTTTGACGATTTTTACTGAATTGAAATTATTACACTTTTCACGTTAATCATTACTAAAATGTGTATTTATTGTATCTAATAGGTACAATTTATATTTACAGAGACTGTATGCAATTTATTTCTGTTTATTGGAAAACCGGTAAAAACTCAACCCAGGATTTCCTCTCGAAATACACCCAACAACTCAACAAATCGTGCCACGGTTTTTTTTCGATATTTTTTTACATTTTCCGGCTTTATTCTCAAAAACACTCGTTTGTAACATAAGCGTTTAAAAGCTGATTATTAAAAGTTATACTTTTGTTACGATGATAACAACCGAGTGGTGGTGCTACTACACAGAGAAAAGTAACCTCTTGATTTAAGAAAATGCATTTATTTGACAGGTTTTCTTGTATGAAGTAAAATTTTCTGATTCGTAGTAACTTGTTGTTTATATACCATAAGAAAATACTATTATTTGGTTGTAAATCATAAGTTTCTTGAAAACAACTTATTGTTGTGATTAATTCTAAAGAAATATTTATTTAGAGTAATTAATTAAATTGTTTGGATGTAGGTTGTATGGATTTGCTTTTAATGTTAATACAAGCATATAATATCTTATTTTAACAAAATAATAGAATTGATATTCAAAAATACTTGAAGCCAATACATATTTATTTGCTTTTATGTCCACGTGACTCGCGGAGCCAATTAAAGCATTTTCCTCCAAAGACAAAGACGCTTGCCGGCCTGCACTCGCATCACAAGACAAACCTATATCCTTTTTCTATGGGACAAACTCGCAGAACG
Organism: Brassicogethes aeneus; assembly: GCA_921294245.1. Lineage (NCBI taxonomy): Eukaryota > Metazoa > Arthropoda > Insecta > Coleoptera > Nitidulidae > Brassicogethes > Brassicogethes aeneus. The sequence goes on from OV121140.1 coordinate 7,172,273, forward strand.
TTGAGTGAAGGAGGTGGTTTATCAATCAACGGTTATAGTTTTGTTTACAGTTAAGTGCTAATGTCTTATATTATGGAAGAATTCTTGAAAGGAAATAATTTAATTAATTTTTGTTGGTAAGTAAAAGTGATTTAATTAAAATTTCGTGTAATTAGGTATTTTGCAAACTAAAAAGTTATATACAGTTATATTTTTGGTTTATAAAACATATGTTTTTAAGGTAAATTTTATATTGTGTTTTTATAGATAATGTTTTATAATTCCTAATGTTTATTACATTACATTACATTGTATACACTTAGTGTATTTTATTAATGCCGTGCGTTAATATTTACACTAAAGTATTTGTTTTCCTATAGGAATATATTTTTGTTTTATAATACATAAACATAATTTATTATAATATATTATTATATATAATAACATATTATGTTTTGTTTAATGTTAATTTTATATTGTGTTTTTTTTAAGTAATGTTTTTTGTAAATTTTTTATAATAATCTTTAACGTTTTTTAATTTAATTTTCCCTCCCAAGTATCAGGTATTAAAAAAAGCAAACATTTGTTTGTTTCAATCACTATATATCTCGTAAAATTATAATATTTAAAGGTACTAATTATAATTATAATTATATATAATTATTTGTCTGAAATAATTTTTTTTCTTCATAAAAGTAAATAGTTTGTTTCTTTAAGTAAGCATCACATTTAAAGTAAAAAAAAAAGAATTACTTATAAGTAAATACTCCAAGTAAGTATAAGTATACTCCAAGTAAATATTTTTTTTCTTTAAGTAAGCTTGTATTAACCAAATATCAGTTTAAAAAGTCAAATAAACCCAAGTTTTCCACTAAATAAATATCTTCTTGTAGATATCGAAATAAATAATTTATTTGAGCCAAGCCAAATATAGTAAAATCAAGAGATTACTTTTCTGTGTGTACACGGAGAGAAAAATTTTGCCAAAATAACTATCCAAAGTATTGTTAAATGACGTATCGTGAATTTAGTCAACTGTTTTATTAAACTGAGGATCTGTATATCCTCAGTTTAATAAAACAGTTGACTAAATTCACGATACGTAATTTAACAATACTTTGGATAGTTGTTTTAGCAAAATTTTTCTCTCCGTGTAGCGATACTTCTTTAGCGTTTAAGTCTGATACAAAAATCAATCATAATCATACACAATCCATTAAGGATTTAAGTTGTTTAAATATTCTAAACATTTTAAAATAATAAAATAGTATTTAAAAATAGCTGCAGCTATTTTATTTTAGACATTTTCTAGAAACAACTCAACATAAACTATAAATCCTGCCGTATTTTTAATTGGCTTACGTACAGACATCACACGTGCCATGGATAATGAACCCACGACATCACGTATGCTATGAGAGAATGACGTTTCCATGCATGGGCCACGCTAGATTACGATCTGTAGGACTCACGGAATACATGATCTAAAATCGCGTCGTTGTTATTAGCGAAAACGGTCGAAGAAAAATTGCCGGTAAATTATTCCACAATTAAAATTCACTTGCCAAGCCAAACGAGTTACTTATTGTATGCGGGGGCTGACTTCGGTCGTGTTAAGAAGAAGAAGAAGAATAATCCGGGATTGTTTGGTAGCCCGGGGGTCAGTGGGTGCAGTTTTGCAGCGCACAGTCCACCAAAAGAATATTTTGAGAGGATGGTGCGTTTTCGATGGTATCTCTGAAACTATCAAAGATTTTTATATGAAGTTTAGGGGAGTCAATATAGAATGTGTTTTTTTATATTTTAGCTAAATTTTATCGCCACATCTTTGGTAATTTTTCGGGTTTTGGGGTTTGATGTTGGTGATAAATTTCTTGAAGCCACACTGAAAAAAAAATTGTTGTATCAAATAAATTTATTTGATTCAAAACAATCTTTGTCTCATATATAACGAAGAGAATATATTTTTTAAAATAGTAAAGTATTTTCTAAATTCACGTTGATTTACTTAAATAATCTTTTCATAAATTTCTTTAAATAAAACTTTCATTGTTTATAAGCAAGAATATATAATTTTTAAAATAAGGCAGCAATATTTACTTAATTCAAGAAAATGTATTATCTTACTTAATTAAAAAAAAATTCTGTGGTATTGAAATAAGGCAATAATTTTCTTTAATCAATATGTTTTCTATAACCCAATATTTTTTTTAATTAATAGATACAAGATTTAAAATTTTATTTCATTGATTACAAAATAATATTTATTTACAAACAATGCAAGAAGTATCGTTAAAAATAAAATGTATCTATCTCAATTTTAAGCTACTTTTAGCAATGTTTCAAAAAATCTATCATTTTGTATTTAAAATCAATAAAATTTTAAATAATGATACGTCTATTAAATAAAAATTATTTATTTTAATAATAAAAACATCTTTATAATTAGGAATATTACTGCAAAAGAAATAAAATTTAAAATAAAAATACGTCCAAACACTTGAAGGGGGCTGGAGTAATTTTAAATATCCTGTAATTTTTTAAGGATTGTTCTCTAATCTTAAACAAAACTTTATATTTAAATACTTACGGATTATTCAAAATTGAGCCAAACTTTCTGAAGGGCCAAAGTATACGTAGTATCGTTTCTAGGTGGTGCAGTAAGCAAAAAATTTAGGTTAGAAAATAAAAAAACAAACGTTGAACAAACACATTTATTTTGTTTTTAATACAAGAAACATCTAAAATGTATACATTATTATAAATTAACGTAGGGAACTTATTATCGACATATTTTTCATTTTAAATAATTTGTAATATTTTAGGGATAGTAGAAAAGCAATTACCAATTTTATAAAATAATTTAGGGCTATTGCCAATGAACTCCACCCTATATGAATCAAAATTAATGTTATACCCCAAAGTGTGTAGCAAAATTACTTCTAAAACAAAATCTTTTTAAATGTCACAAAATAAATTAAGTTTATTAACTTAAAATTATAGAGTCATACAAATCAGAGTGTTAAACAATTTATTTAAGAATAAAATAATTTTAAGGCATCCTTAATGCATTACATGCATATTACACCCTCTACCTCACAAAGAGAAAGAAACACTGCATGATTAGACATAACATTTCAGAGGAACGTGTCGGCATCGCCACTCCTACACGATTTCAAAAATATGTATTCTTGGCAAAAGAAAATGCTGTTTATTAAAACTAATAAAAAAATTTAAGAATATCTAAATCTTAATATAAAAAATAAAAAAAATAAAAAAAAATATTAACAATTGTACCAAGAAACCAAATATTTCCAAAACTTAAAAAATTCTTTTTTAAAGAAGTTAAATATTTTTAGTTGAAATATATATTCTTATTTTAAAGCAAGTTGACTTAAATTTAAAAAATATTTTTAAGATGATAGGTTTTCAAAATATAAGAAATCTTTTCTTTCAGTGCACTGTGCAATGTTGGTACGTATGTCCATTTAGCTTTGCTCCACAATGACGTGTGGGTGATTCAATGATTCAATGTTTGCAGGAAAAGAAATAGAAACGGCCTTCTTTTTGCTTGGCTGGCCTATTGCCGACATGCCGTAGCTGTGATGGTGGATTTTTCGAACCGTGCCCATCTCGCCGGCTAACATATACGGGTTGTATTAATAATATTAAAACGATGTTCTTGCTGATAACACTTTGAAGAAATGAACAATGAATTTATAATGTTGAGTTAATCACGTTATAGTGCAACTTTATTAGAATGAAAGTGGATTTTTGATTGTTCATAATATGAATTCTTGACATTTTAAAACACTTGGTAATTTCCGGAGCATTCACTATACAGGGTTATTAAAAAATGTCGAATACTTTTCGTTTACATTTTTGTACTCAGTTATTACCACATGGGCGATGGTCTGACACTTTTTAATCACTCTGTGCTTTAAAAAGAAAATATACAGGGTGTTATGTAATTAATGTTATATATTAAAATGGGTTGTTCCTTAGGGTCCATAAAGAAGCACCTGAAACTTTTTTTTTCTAAATTCCAAAGTCTAAAATTAATTTATAATAACCTTTATCCTACCAAAAAGTACGCCACTGATCGACTAGGAACTTTAGGCTAACCTGGTTAATTTATTATGTTATGGTTGGTAACAACAGTGTTTCCAAAATCAGTCAAAAAAGCAAACATTGTTTAAATTTAGCTTAATTGCAAAAATGACAAAATTAACAATGCAAATTGTGAATTTGGCGTTTTTAATAATTGTTGGTTATGTCATTTTTGTACTGAAGGTAAATTCAAACAAAATCTGCCAACTTTTATGGCAGTGCATTTCTTTCAAATTTTAGGTTATGTGCTCAAATTGTAAATATCTTAACTAAGGGAAGTGCTTTTGGATTTATTTACACAAATTAAATGTTTAAAGTTTAACCTGTGAACTGGTCCCAATTTCATCTGAGTAAACAGAAAGAAAAAAACTGATGAAAAAATTAATTTTGTGGTTATGGATTTTTTAAAATAGGTACTAAATTTTCTAATCATTGCTTAAGCTAATAGCTGGATGAGTAAATAAATACAGAAGGGTGTTAGAGCTTTAAGGGCACAAAACTTTTGTATTTATTGAGTTTTTATTTATTTTTTGGAAGAAAAATTTTTAGTAACAATTTTTTACATCTGTCAACGCGTAGCTACTTTGTTGGTTGGTATCCATGTAGTCACAGAATACAAGTTTGCAGAGATAAACCAAGTGTGTAACTAGTGGCGTATCACAAAAAATATAAAAAACTTCTAATGCATATTTTTTCTTTATCTTTGGAAAAATATTTAAAAAAAATATTCTTTATGTCAAAAGGTATTCAGTATTTTAATATATAACATTAATTACATAACACCCTGTATATATACATATATATATATATATCAGAAAAAATTTTATATATCAGAAAAAAATTTTAGAATAAAAAGTAATTTAACTAAAACCAAACATTCTAAGTTATGTATATTGAGTTCAAACTAAAATGGCACCAGTGTTGAACCTTGTGGTACCCCAAAAATAAAAGTATATAAATAATTTGTAGGGTCCGACAAGCTAAAATGGTCTCTCTAAAAATGAATTAGTCAAAAATGCCTAATTTAATAGTTATTAGTGGCTGCTTTTTCACTTGTACCAGAATAATCAATCGAAATCGAGTACTACACCAGTTTTTTAGTTTTTTCCTTGCAACGTAAAACACAAATAACATGCGCGATTTAGCTGTGCAATTGAACAAAATTTGTCGCGTAAGCCTTCCTCTCTTTTGTGAAAAAACTACCTATTTATTTAAAAATGATGTACAGTTCGTATATATATGCTTTAAATGTATTGTTGACAATTCTTAAATTCACGCAATGCTTTTGAAGTCCATGGACCAGATGGCGCGTTGCGATAAACCGATACTTCCTTAGCTTATTATGGAATTATCCAGAACAGTGAATGGGTAGAAGAAGACTCTTATATCTCCAGATCAGACACCATTAGACTTTTCCTTATGGGGTCACTTAAAATCTGTGTCTACAAAACTCAGCCTTATTCTATTGAACAAACTTATTTTTGTTGGGGTGAAATAATCCTACTATTGAACATTAATATACATTTTTTACAAAGTAAATAATGTATTGCCATTGTTCACGAAATAAAACCTGAAACGTTGGAATAACAAAACCTGGTGAAAATTTTCGCTTACACATACTATATATATATTCCCATGGAATGCATTTTCGTATTTCGCATTTAGAGAAACCCAAAGGGAATGCTTGAGCAAAGCACAAAAAGTAAACAGTGCTTATTATTAAAACAAGCGCGGTGTGTCTGTATACTTATTATACTTATAAGTGTATATAAGCGGCTCTTCGAGCTCGGCGCACGAGTTCGGTAATATGTAAAGCATAATTGTTACTGACCTAATCAGAAAAAGGACGACGCGTGCACCGCCGCCGCCGCCGCCGCCGCCGCCGCCACCGCCGTTTTGCAAAGCTTTGCCTACTAAAGCACTTATTTTCCTTGCTTGGCCCGTTAGCTTCGTTTGCTTGTTTTTTTCCTCGATGATTTTTGTGTTTACAGTGTTGATTTTGGATCCTGTGGGATGTCCTAATAAATACAAATAAATATACAAATTAGAAATAATAATAAATAAAATGAAAAAACGTAAAATAAAATAATAAATTTTACTAATCGAGGCAAAAACTATAAAGGATCAGACAACAGTTTTAAATAATTTAATCTGAATCAAAACAAAAACACCCTTTCTACACACACTGCAACACAAACTGCCATCCACCACATCTTCAGTCATGTGCTATAAAACCACGAATTAGAGCAAGCCCAATTCTCTCGCCTCAATTTTAAAAAACAATTAAAACAAAAATATTAAATAATCAGTTTTGTATGCCGGCATCATCATCATCCCTGAATAACTTTTAATTGAAAGGTTCAGACGTATCCGATTTTTTTTCATATTTTGATAAAAAATTACTTACAAGACAATTTTTTTTCAGGATAAACTCAATTCGCTTGGCACTTTTTAAAAAAAATCAATTTTTATAAAATTATTAATGATTTTTAATCAATTTTTTGAGATTTTTAATTAATGAACTCCAAATAATAACTAACAGCTTTTAATGTATTTGTTACATAAAATGTACAATTCATTAGACTATAGTGAACTATTGTCATATGTCACTTGTCGAAATCGTGATTGAAAATACCGTTGCGTTATTTTACGGTTTTTTTTTCAATTTGTCGCAGATTTATTTATAAATTAGATATAAATAATTATATTTGCATTGATTACAGTATAGTGCAATGAAACTAATAAAAAACCCATGCATGGGCTCACTCGTATAATCGCGAGAGAATTTGTTTGTTTTGTCTTAAAAAAAAGAAAAAATGTTTAAAATATGTGGAAAGATTTTGGAAAAAGTTCAAAGCATAGTAGTATATGATGTAGAAGATGAACGATTACCAAAAGTTGTATGCAAAGGTGGTGAAATTTTATTACATAAAGCAGCCAAACAAGACATTAAATGTCTAAATTTTATAGAAACACGTTAAATTTGCCTGATTTTTCTAATTGGAAATAATTGGGTATAATTTTATAAAAAGTGCTAAAAATTAAAAAAGAAAGAAAGCGTGTGGTGAGAAAATGTTTAAAATGTTTGTCAAGTATTGTTGGTGGCCGCGGTAAAAACATAAATGTTAACCTGGAGTAAAAGAAGAAAATATTGAAAACGATATTAGTGAAACTTTTAACTATCGCTCTTTCTTTTTTCTTTTTTTAAAAGAGCGATAGTAACTGCTGCTGATGTTTCGGACTTAAAGCTATGCTTTGAACTTTTTCCAGAATCTTCCCACATATTTTAGACATTTTTTCTTTTTTCTTTTTTTTAAGACAAAGCAAACAAATTCTCTCGCGATGTTCCGTGTGAGTCAATGCATGTTTTTTTATTAGCTTTATTGCAATATATACTATAATCAATGCACATATAATTATTTATATCTAATTTATAAATAAATCTGCGACAAATTGAAAAAAACTGTAAAATAACGCAACGGTATTTTCAATCACGATTTCGACATGTGACATGTGACAAGTGACATATGTCAATAGTTCACTAGTCTAATCATTAGACTCTAATGAATTGCACATTTTATGTAACAAATACATTAAAAGCTGTTAGTCATTATTTGGAGTTCACTAATTAAAATTCTCAAAAAATTGATTAAAAATCATTATGTTTTTATAAAAATTGATTTTTCTAAAAAAGTGCCAAGCAAATTGAGTTTATCCTGAAAAAAAATTGTCTTGTAAGTGATTTTTTATCAAAATATAAAAAAAATACGGATACGTCTGAACCTTTCAATTACAAGTTATTCAGGGACACCGTGAATAACATACAAACAATTAAATAACACACCATTCTGAAAACATCTAATTATAAAAATATTTGGTACAATATAATTATCATTAGTACATAACAGTTTCTGATGTATTCCGTAACTTTAACCCACTTCACTGTATCCCCTAATTTCAGTTTGAAAAACAGTAATTGCATCTTTTTTCGGATACTTCGCACTTCACACACTCGTTAAATATATAGGTATAAGGAATCCGAACAACAATAATAACAGAATTGGTAATACATTATAACCACTCTGGACAGTTGTTACGAACACGTTACGAATTAGAATAAAGTAAGCAGAAACATAAGTTGCAGACGCTGAAGGCAGTTGAACTTGTTGATGCGTATTGTCAGTGGGAAATGATTTGAAATCACGTGTACTTTCTCAACGAAATAATGTTTTAAACATTAACAGTGTATAACAGTGTACTGGAAAGTAAAACTAAAAAAAAACTTTGTAAATGTGTCTTCTACGCATATGTTGATTTCCGAGTGCCAACATACAAATATAAAATTACTATAGTATGAATAATAATAATAAAAACTTCAAATCAAATAAAATTTATAATCGTTTATATCTCTGTAGTTTATAACCACCTAATTAAGTTATTCATGTTGTACCTAAAAGGAATTCAAAGCTAATAAACGTCAAATTAAGTGAACGTTGTCGTGTCGAATAGCAAAGTTTCCCTGCGCAGTCCCTCGTTGAAGTCTCCATTGGAATTAGGCATTTCCATGTCCAATTTGTTTATTAAATAAGCAATAATGTTTAATCGTTCAGAACATGTGTTTTAACTGTGCTCAAAGGTTGTTGTTGTTGTTGTTCGGTGCTTTGGGCGGGTTTTAAATGAATTATGAACATATTAGCAATAAAGTTGTAACGTGTCCGCTAAGAAAAGAACAAGATCGGCCTCACAAGTTAGAAGCCTAGGGCTGCCAGTACTTTACTTTATACTTTTGGTGGACGACGCCAAGTGCTCTCTTATAAAGCGGATACGGACGTTAATTAAAAAACTTGTTTAGAAGTATTGCGGGAGAGGGGATTATCTCCGGAGTTTTATGCAAATACAAAAAATAGTCATTTAAGGAGGTTTGGGCAGTACGTTGACGGGAAGTGGTACACGGAAAAAAATACATTTCTATATACAAAAATAGTTCTATACTTATAATTTTATATTTGACACAATTATAATTTACTTAGTAAAACATATAAAGTATTTGTATTATGTTAATTTCCAACTCTTTCAATAATCATTTTAAGTATTTTTTATTTAAACAAAGAATATAATATTTTATTAAATAAAGGATTGTTCTTAAATTAAGTGAAAATGTTTTCTCTTTTAAAATCCATATAATTTTTCAATTAAAAACTCAAATAAGATTTCAATTAAATGGAATTTGGAATTTGGAATTATATTTCAAATTCCAAATTCCATTTATATTATATTATATTAATATTATTAATTTCAATATTTGAAGATATACCTATACTTATAAGCAAAGACCGGATTTTAGGCCCTTAAAAATTGGAAATTAGGACACATAAATAGGCAATAAAAACCTACATTTTAGGTCGTTTTAGGCCTCAACCGCCTAAAATAGGCGATATGAAATAAAAACAACACGATTTTCTGCTTTAGGTTTCCACGGGCGTTATATGTATTAATGGTTTTCCGGGTTCTGCTCCGTGTTGTCGGTTTTTGGTTCTTAAGAGAACCGTATGACCTCACGACGTTTCGTTACAATCTCATGTACCATCTTCAGGTCTTATCTGCTGGGCTGCTGTTGCTGCTCTGCTGCGAGTTAGACCGTCCACGTCTAGCCATCTATTGTCTTTATAGAAAAACTATTTACCACCTGTAAATTGTGGAGAGTTATTTAATTATGCCATATATGCTATAGATGGCGACAAATTATATTACTAAAAACTGTTAAAAAGTCTGAAATTACCATATATGGAAATTACAGTAAAACCTATGAAAACAAAGTAAATAATAATTTTCAACCATTATTTTACAAACTTAATATTATCCATAATTATTTATAATAAATATTTAGATAGCAAAAACTCAATTTCTTTTTTATTAGGTTTTCACTAGTTTTGTAATTTGTGGTCCTCGTACTCGCCAAGGGCGTCTAGGCGAAATAAGAGCATGAAAGCAGGGTCTAATTAAAAATAATTTACTTTTTCGCAATGAAAAAAATATTTTTTACTGAAAAATTAAAATAGCCTATTTTAGGCTCATAAAAATGTCCTTTTAAGACAATAAATCAAAATTTCGCCATTTTAAGCTTTTAGGGGTGTCAAACGCTTTATTTTTTTAAGTTTAGGATTAATTTCAAGGTCCCAAACAAATGCCTAAAATAGAAACAAAAAGGCATTTTGCCTAAAATCCGGTCCTTGCTTATAAGTTTCATGTTTCCTATTTAATAATAACGGGCAACGGGTATAGACAAAATACTGAGAAAAATGCAAAAATTTATTAGGCACTATTTTCATGGGTAGCTATTTGGGTATTTTGGGTAAAAACAAACCATTATTCATTATAATAGGTTTGTTCTAGCATCTTTCTGACGGTTTGAGGCTGGTTTAGTAGATTGAGAAACTGCGCAGCACCAACTGCCTCAATAGAGTTACCACTCTGTTAGTTTTACTAAAATAAATATATGAATGTATTTATATAAATGTTTTGTTTTTTTGTACATACCTACCTTATTTCACATATCAAGTGTAAATACTGATTAAAGCGACATTAGTGCATTTAGCTTCCATCTTTTATTATATTTGAATAAAAAATGAATTACATTTAATTTTTTTTTTTTGTACTTAAACTATTTTCAGTAAAAGTATTGTTTACATTGAAGCTACAATATTTTTGAAACAATATACTTTAGAGTAGTATTAGTATGTAGTTATTAAAACAATCAGGGAAATTGTTGAAATAAGTATAAGAAATATTTAATGAAATCTAGCTTAATCTTAAAACAATTTTTAGGCTATTGTTAAACATTAATAAAATAATCTCTATAACCTTTGAAATCAAAAAAATGCTTACAAAATTGCATAACTATTACCTTAACAAAACTTCCGATAAAATGTTTTTCTTTGTTGAAATAATTACAAAAAACGGGTTTTCTACAAAATATTATGTTAAAATTGTTATGTTTAATACAAAAGGCATTATATATACATATATATTGTAACACGAGTTGTTGATAGTTAGTTTCTATGGTAACAACGCTTTTCGCTTTTCACAGTTACAGTGACATTTCTTTATGCAGTGTTAAATATCCCTAGATAATCACGTGTTCGTAATCCAGTGTTGCCGGATTACTAGACGAAAATGACAGATTGATAATTTTTATTTTTTTTTACAACTATCGTTTTAAAAATGTCAAACTTTGCAGAAATATGTTATTAAAAAATATTTTCCTCAAAGGGGTGTTCGAACCCGCTAAACCCCCCTATGAATCCGCCACTGGATGATAACATCATCTTTTAAAATAGGTATTTCCACTTAAAGTCTATTCGATTTAAAGGTGTGTCGACCACCTCGCGTTTAACACATACGTTTAGATTTAATTAGCTTCAAATGACTTGCATTCACATAATAACACAGTAATATTTCTTTTGTCAGAATTCTCATTCTAAAGAATTCAATTAGCCGCAACAATATTAATACATGTGTGGCCTTTTTATGGCTGCTAATAGAAAAAAATATAATTAAATTAAATGCAAAGTAGATATTCAAAAGTAAGAAATAACATATTTTTTAAATCTTTTGCATATAAATCCGCACGGTCAAACCTCATAAAACCCACCCACAACGCGTTTCGTGTATTCTGCATTAGACTAAACTAAGCTGGCAATAAACAAACAAAACAAAAACCTATCGGCCACTTTGGCACTAACCAAAACATGCAGAAAACCGACCCGATGTTAGATAATTGATCATTAATGGCTTTTAGACCTTATATTCTATACATTACCTGTTACATAATATTACTTGTGCACAATTAACCGATAAATATCCAGCAATCAGGCTGGGTGAGACGTATTCGGACCTCGGATCGAGTTTCATAACATTTTAGGGAAGTTCTGATGATAAAAAGAATTAGTTTAACTTTAAATATCTCGCAAACTAAGAAGGCCATGTTGATGAAATTTTGATACGTTACTAGTATTTACTTAAGGTAACTATGTTTAAAATTTTACGTTAATAGGTTTTGTAGTTTTTAAGATATACGACTTTTAACAAATTGGCGCCCACCAAAATTAAAAATGCCGATATCTCAAAAACTATATAAGATAAATTTTTCATATTTGGATATGTCATAATAATCAAAGCTCTCTAACATAACCCTAAATTACACATTTCTAAGTCTACCAGATTTTAAGATAATTACAAAAAACCTTCTTTTCTAATTACTTATAAATCTTACCGCACGCAGTATGGTTTATAACGTTTTTTATCGCGCTAAAAAACATTATAAACCATATGTATATGGCATGCACTAATAAAAAAAATTATATTGCACACGATACGATTATAATCCGGCTCTAAAGGTACAGTACAAGTCATAACATAGAACATATATCATTGGTACTATTATTATTGCTATTTCTTACTAATGATTGTGTATAGTGAAGTAAGTCGTGCATCGGTACTCATTAATATAGTTCGATTTGATCTCGTATAGCCATGAGAACCACCGCATGGCGCACTGTGATCTGAATTTTAGGTTTTGGTATTGCAACAAGCTATAGGACTACAAAGATAGAATAAAGACAATCTAAAATTTTAAGATAAGAAGAATCTTGAATGAAGACAAGCTAGAATGCAGACAAAATAAAATAACTACAGGTTAAAATGACAAGATAACCTAAAATAAAGACAAGCTCTAATAACAACAAGCTATAGGACTACAAAATATAATAAAGACAATCTAAAATGTCAAGATAAAATAAAGAGAATCTAAAATGAAAAAGAGCTAAAATGCACCCAAATTAAAAAACCACAGGTTAAAATGTCAAGCTAAAATGACAAGATTTAATAATGACCTCCTAACAAACCCCCATGACGACAAGCTAAAAAAATGACAAGCTGAAGTGACAAGTGTCAAGCTAAAATGTAAATGTGGATAAGCTAAAATAAAGACAAAATATAATGAAGACAATCTAAAATTTTAAGGTAGAATAAAACTAATCTAAAATGAAGAAGAGCTAAAGAGTAGAAAAAATAAAAAACTACAGGCTAAAATGACAAGATTTGGCATGCTAAAATGATGGCAAACCCAATGACGACATTCTAAAATACTGACAAGCTTAATGACAAGTGTCAAGGTAAATCACGACAAAATAAAAGACAGATTAAAATGACCAGATAAATGGCGATAAGATAAAATTTAGACAAGCTTTAATAACAACAAGCTATAGGACTACAAAATAGAATAAAGACAATCTAAAATGTTAAGAATCTTAAAGACCAGCTAAAATGCAGCCAAATTAAAAAACTACAAGTTAAAATGACAATCTAAAATGACAAGATTTAATGATGGCAAACTCAATGACGACAAGCTAAATCAAAGACAAGATAAAGTGATAAGTTTCAAGGTAAACACAGAACAAAATAAAAGTCAGATTATATGACAAGGTAAATGGAATAGGCTAAAATATAGACAAGCTTTAATAACAATAAGTTATAATGAGTCATTATTAATGAATACAAAATAGAATTAAGACAATCTAAAATATCAAGATAGAGTAAAGAGAATCTAAAATGAAAAAGAGTAAATATGTAGACAAAATAAAAAACTACAGGTTAAAATGACAAAGCTAAAATGACAAGATTTAATGATGACATTCTTAAATGATAACAAGCTAAAATAATGACAAGCTGAAGTGACAAGTGTCAAGCTAAAATCACAACAAAATAAAAGTCCTATTGAAATGACAAGGTAAATGTCGATAAGTCGACAACAAGCTATAATGACTACAAAATAGAATAAAGACAATCTAAAATGTCAAGATAGAATAATAAGAATCTAAAATGAAGACAAGCTAGAATGTAGACATAATAAAATTGCTACATATTAAATTGACAAGCTAAAATAATAAGATATGATAGTGACATGCTATAAAATGGGTAAAAAATAGAATAAAGACAATCTAAAAAAACAATATAGAATAAAACAATTCTATAATGAAAAAAGCTAGAATGTAGAGGTAAAATAGAAATTGAAACTACATTTTTCATGTTTTTTGTTACTGTGCTTTGTCATACAACTAAGTACCAAGTCCATCGAAGATTTTAGGTCTCCAATATGCCTATAGTCGACTATAGTCGTCTAATGAACTTATTTTTCTGTTACACGATTCTTTTTATTGTGAAACATTTCGAGCTATGGCTTAATCATTTTCGTTATATTGTCTTCGTCTGAACTAATTATAATTATATCGTGATTTACTGCTACGATCGGTCTCTAATAAGTATAATAAAAATAAAAATTTATAGATGAACAAATGATTTCATGATAGAGAGAGAATGTCATAGGAAATTGAATAAAAACTAATATATCGTTGCGGAAATAGGTCAAAATAAATTGAATTGATAAAAGTTTATTCTGCAATTGTTGGAAAATAATAAAAATACAAACTCTAAGTAAAAACCTTCACTTGAAATTTGGTCAAATTGTCAACCTCTTAGGATTTTATTCTACTAGGGCTGTCATCAAACTGTCAAATTTTAAACAAAAGTCAAACTTTTAATAATCAGCTTATGCTTATGTTACAAACGAGTCTTTTTGAGAATAAAGCCAGAAAATGTTAAAAAAATATCGAAAAAAAAACCGTGGCTCGATTTGTTGTGTTGTTGGATATATTTCGAGAGGAAATCCTGGGTTGAGTTTTTACCGGTTTTCCAATAAACAGTGTTAATCTGAATGAAGAAATAAATTGCATATAGTCTCTGTAAATATAAATTGTACCTATTAGATACAATAAATACACATTTTAGTAGTGATTAACGTGAAAAGTGTAAACATTTCAATTCAGTAAAAATCGTCAAACAAATAAGTCGTCTAAATTTAAACAGCATTTAGCATTATTAAAAGCGTTGATTAAGAAAGTCTTCACTCAACGGTGAAATACCATTATATTATGTATTACATATAATATTATGTTGCCATGAATTCGTAAGTATATTTTGTTGTTTAAAATGCAGTTGTCGGCGTTTTTTAGAGAACTCAAATATATAATGGTTGATTTTAAGGTTATGTTTGTTCAAAAATTATTTTTTACTAATTTCTTAAAAATGTCCAAACTTAAATATAAATTATATAAGGTAAAGTTATCATTGGTTAATTCTGCACCAACAAATGTACTTACCGAATTGGATTCTTTGGCAAAACATGAAAATGCAACGATTTAGTTCTTGAATTTTATTTACAATTAAAAACACAATAAATTCACCATGATCCCTTAGATAAAATATACACACTAACGTAACTATATAAGCATTTAAGCGTTGAGTTTCTTAATCAATGATATAAGGAATAATCAATCGAAATCGAGTACTAAAAAAGTTTTTTCCTTGCAACGTAAAACACAAATAACGTGCGCGATTTAGCTGTGCAATTGAACAAAATTTGTCGAGTAAGACTTCTGCTTTCCTCTCTTTTGTGAAAAAACTACCTATTTATTTAAAAATGACGTTGCGAAAACCCTTCTTTAGCGTATAGTAAATTAACCTTAATTTTTTTGTTATTTAATTGTGTCAGGAGATTGTGGTAGATACTAAAATAATATTATGTTCTACAGTATAGGTAAGTTAAAAAATGTCTTAAACATGTCTGGAAGTTTTTACGTATTGACCAACATTATTCTTAAACGTCTTAACTTTTTTCTCTTAAAATCAACATTAATGCTGAGATTATTTCGTTTCAATTTCAATCTCAAATTGCAATTTTAATTATAAATTGCTCCTTTAAAATAAATTCGTACGCTTCGTAGAAACCCCGCAATGCCCCGCCAACGTCTCATCGTGTATCAATCTTTTTCTCAACCCTTTTAGCAATCTTTCTTTGCCCACCCCCACCACTTTCTTACTTATTACGTTGGGCACGCCTTCTTTAATTTATCGGCCTCTCTCTCCCAAATAAAATCCCAACAGTTCCCTGAAAAATTTCGCCATGCTTTGTTTAATCATAAGAGAAAATTCAGATTTATTGCCATTTTTAGTGATTTTAGGTTTTTCGTTATTGACCCTTCGATGGGGTAGATAATATGGGTCATTATACTTTTTAACTCCATCCACCTCTAAAAAATAAATATTTCACATTTTTATATCCATGTGGATATTATTTAGGCAAACTAAAGGTTATTCTAATGTTACGAGGTGTGTTCAGAAAATATCGGGAATTTTCTAAAACTCGATCTTTGGGATAGCCCGTAGTTCTTTCAGCGATGCGCTTTTTATATCATCTATGCTTGCAAAACAACGGCCCTTTAAGGTTCTCTTTATTTTTGGGAATAGGAAAAAGTCAGACAGAGGCATGTCTGGCGAATATGGAGGCTGGGGCATCATTACTGTATTGGTTTTGGCCAAAAATTTTGTTAAAAATTTAACAATTTTAGAAAAAATTTTGCTGCCACGCGTTTCATACCCAAAACGTTCGAAAAAATTTCATGGGATGAGCCAATCGATATAACATCATCAGCGACTTCTCTGATGGTTTATAACCATTTCTTCCACTTTTTCCATGTTTTTATCGGTTGTTAATGTGCTTGTGCGTTCGGGGCGTTCGTCATCTTCAACGTCTTCACGGCCATCTTGGAAACTCTTATACCACTTGTAAACTCTTGTTTTACTTATAGCAGACTCACTATAGGCCTTTTTTAACATTTCACAGAATTTATTTCATTTTTTAAGCAAAATTGGATACAAATTCTTTGATCCATTTCTTTTAACGAACAAAAAATCGCCGAGCTCATAAAACATCTAACCTTAGCGGCTGCCACAGACCAAGTAAACAATGAAAACAGCCTTAGATATAAGAACAAGGTTACGATTAAAAAATTATTTACAGACATTTTATCACATTCTTTATTAGTACTGAGATGCTACTTAATTGTTATTTCATTTTAGTTTTAGAATTCTGTTTCATACAAAACATATGAAATATATCCGAGGGGTAAACCACTTTAAAATCTTAGAGAACAACGTTCAATGTTAGTGGACGTTGTGTTGAGATTTTTTTCCTTATCAGTCGTTATCAATAAGGAAAACTTGCTTAATCGGTGCTTAATCAGTGCTTAGCGACGCGTTGTACATGACTACCCTTGTTATTGTTATCCTTACCCGTTAATTCGTAAGCGATTTTTAATTTAAAAAAATCAGTGGTTTACCCCTCGAATATATCCAAGTTTTCACTATTGCAATATGATGGAGACATGGTCCCCATGTCATGGGGTTATAGAGTGTGATGCTAACTTTCAACTTTAATAAAAGACATTTTTATTTTTAATTGAAAAATTCTGCCCACCATATCCCGTTTTTGAAATATGAATTTTCAATTGTTTTTTTTTTCAATTTTCGGGAGTGTTTTGACGTTTTTGAGTATAGCTTGAAATAAATTGAAGGTATTTGAGCCCTCTAAAACTTTTGATATCGGATAAGTATTGTGACGCTAGCGATTTTAATTACTTAAAAAATTAGTTTTTATGGCAAAAATTGAGGTCGAAAATTTACATATCGTCCTGGGAAAGGTTTAAATCAAACAGATAACTCCAGTTTGAATTTTTTTCGTCAAGCTGACATTTTTACAAAAAAACAAGCTTATGTTCATAAAAATACATGGAAAAATGGCGAAGTTATGAATTTTTTAGTGGAAGACCAAAATTCAGCTTTTGACGATTTTTATTTTATTTTTTTCTTTTATTTTCTAATATGTTTATTCTTTAATGAAAACCTAATTAAAGTGCATGATTGAGTTTTTTACGTACTTTTTTCACCGTAAACATTATTCACAATTTAAATTTGACTTGACTCCGCAAACGTGAATTCTTTTGTTTCTCGTGTTGGCATAGTGACATTTTACTGCTATTTTTTGATATTTCAACAAGGTATTTTTATCATGGTTTTATTTAGTTAATAAAAAGTGTAAAATTAGTAAAAGAAGTAGAGAGTTCGAGTGCGTAAATAACCCGGACAATCTGGGCGACGTAAGTGATGAGCACGGAGAACGTTTTCACCAGCAAATGAAGGCTATGGAGCGGCGGTATCACGGCTTCTGGGATGCAGCCATGATGGCTGATTACATTTGGTCCCTCATACGAGAAACGGAATACAAATGCAACCAAAAAACAAAGAAGTAGCCAGAATTTTGCTATGCCTATGTTTATTAAAACAAAATAAAACTTCAATGTTCAATATTTATTGTTCAATATTCAATATATAATTTAATTTCAATATTTAATGTTTAAAATAAAAATCAATGTTCAATATTAAATTTTTTATAATTCAATAAAATGAAGAAAAAACGTAAAAATTCTCGAAAAACTGAATTTTGGTCTTCCACTGAAAAATTCATATCTTCGCCATTTATCCATGGATTTTTATCAAAGCAGCTTATTTTTTTCCTTTAAGTATAATCTATACGTAAAATAAATCAAACTGGACTTATCTTCTTGATTTCTATCTTTCCCAGAAAGATATGTAAATTTTTGACATTGATTTTTGTAAAACAAAAGGACTTTTTCAACTTCATAAAATCGCCAGTATCGAACTACTGAGCTGATACCAAAACTATAACTCGAAGTTTACTCTAAAACGTCAAAACACCTCAGAAAATAAAAAAAACAATTAAAAATTCATTTCTAGAAAATGCTTCCATGAAAAAAATTTTAAGTGTGATTTTCGCGGTTAGTGAGCCAAACTACACAAGAAAATCATATTGAGACATGGTGGGCAAAATGGCTGTAAACTAGTGTTACAATAAAGATTACAATTATTTTACCTAATACTTTTTTTCCTTCAAAAGATAACAAGGGGGGACTTTTAACGTGCGCACATTTGGCAGTTTATTTACAAGAACATAAACTATAATTAAAAGTAAGAAAATTAGAACCCAAAAAAATCACTTTTTAGATTGATTAGACATCACTGTGTTTGTTTGTATTATGCTCTCTAAATACTGGCCGGTTTTTTTCACGCTTCTCCTTCTTTGCTTCTTGAGTTATGGCTTCATCTGAATAATATTGCTTTATTTTCTTGGCTTTAAGGCACTAAGGCCAGTGAAAAATTAACTCTTTACTCTGGTTAATTTCGTTATAAGGAAAAAAGATTAATTAGTCGGTTTTTCATATAATTAAAATATAAAAAGAATCGCTGCTTGCGTTTGAAAAAATGCTCTTGATAAAATTACGCAATAAATAATGCCGCTGATTTTTAATTCCTTTGATAGTTAATTTTTCACGTGTAGTTAACAAATATAGGGTGGCCCAACATAAAAAGCCTCCATCGGTCTTTTAAGTACACAATGTTGGTTCAGTTTCATTCAACAAGAGGAGTTCTGGAGTGGCCAGCGAGATATCCAGATCTGACCCCTTTCGATTATTTCTTATGGAGCTACCTTAAATTAAAGTATCCATTAAAATCATTTTCAAAATAATTTTTATGAAGATGGGTCGTTTTAAAAAAACACCCGCCTTCCGCTGTCCGTAAGTTAGAATTCCAATAACTTTGTTAAAAATGATCGGATCTTATTGATTTAAAAACCAAGAGAAAGCCTAACAAGCCCTTAGTAAACTCTTTCAGAAAATGTTTGTTTAGTTATTTCAGAATAATTTTTTTTTAATTTTGAAACTTGTGAAACACACATTTTCGCATGTCCCATTAGCGTTTTATAAAACTTACATACATGTTTTTTTTTAATATTGAATAACCAGAACTTTGTGTTGCTTTATAGCAATCCATAACATCCTTAGTTAATACAGTAAACAATTTATATATAAAATAATTAATTTTAATCTACTTTTTTTAAATTTGACAAATGTCCCAGACATTTTTCGTTGCGTTACGTCCGTCGCGTTACCGATAGAATATTTAAAAAAACATATATATGGCAACTTTTTTGGCACTCACGTGATCAAAAAATGATGTTCGGACGTACACATTACCCAGCTGAATTTATTTATTCAATCAGGAAGAAGATATCGGTTGAAACAGGTGCGGGTAACGCGAATGTAATAATTGTTTGTCCGCTAAGTTAC
The DNA here is from genome assembly GCA_921294245.1 of Brassicogethes aeneus. Lineage (NCBI taxonomy): Eukaryota > Metazoa > Arthropoda > Insecta > Coleoptera > Nitidulidae > Brassicogethes > Brassicogethes aeneus. The sequence goes on from OV121140.1 coordinate 7,192,462, forward strand.
TCAAAAGAATAATAAAAATAAGGTAAGAAAAAATACTATTTTTCATGTTTATGTTTATTTTAGGGCACCAAAGCTCATTGGGAGTAATTAATGACTGTAATGTCTTATTATTATTTTTTAAATATGGTTTCACAAAACTTTGTCCACTGCGTTACCGAGTCCACTACGTTACCTTATGGTAACGCAATGGAATTTAGGGTAACGCAATAGAATTTTTCGACAACAAAGTGGATATTTACCGTCGCTTTTATTAAAAGTAGTTTATGATAAACCAATTTAAAATTATTTGTGATTACAACTCATGATATAGATTACATCCAAGGGAAAATTCCAAGCAATATACAAGTACTAGACACCAGCTTATAGTCAAAGAAATAGGGTGTCTATAATTTAGAAATCTAAGTTGTTATTCTGCAAGTAAGCACCACTACAAGGGATTTTGTTTATGCATTACTCTAAAATCGTACCACCCTATATAGTTCCTTTTTTACGTTATCTGATTAAGTCCTTTGTGTACCCCAGTCCGTTGTGATAGCAATGTCTATTTCGTTACTTTTTTAGTTTTTGTTAAAAAAAATCCTTAAAATGATTTTACTATCACTTGGTAATACCTGTTTATAAATTAGAGTTTAACTCACTAATCAGTGACTAAAAGAAAATATTAATGGTATTGTTTTTTAACAAAGAATCGGAATGGTGTCTTTTGAAAAGTAACATAAATATTTAAAAAAGGCATATAATTTTTAATAAAAAACAAAATTGGAGTCAAAAGTTTGTGAACTAAGTACATTTTATTTCAAATTATTTTTACTTACTTTTTTTATTGAATTAAATTTTGGATTTCAAATTGGTAACACAGTGGAGACATATAAAGCTAGCTAAGCACATTTTTCTAAAAAAAAACGTAAAAAAAATGTGCACTGTCTTAAATGTAAGTAAACAAAACTCTAATCATTTATAAAAATCCAACCAAAAGTCAATTTAAGCAAAACAAAATTTTGATCTTCATTTTCCTGATACACAAAATTTCCAACTAAAATTAAAAAATTATGATATTTTTACTTAAATTCGAGATGAAAACTGTATAAGCAATTTACACAAAAGTTGTTTCATAGAAGATGCGATTTATTTAAACGTTCAATTTCAGTGAAATAAATGAATGCACATACCGCGTACATATGTCGGGAAATAACATTACAATATCTAATAAAGATAATAATACGGGGCTTTGTGAAAGACGGTAGCCACTATAAAATTACCACCGAAGCCGTCTTTGATCTTATAATTTATACGTGATTTTTAATCGAATTTATATTTCTTTATTTGTGGTCAGCAGTAATAGGAAGTATGTCGGTAGGTATTGGTATGTATATTATTTGGAATCGTGATACATAGTAATATGTCAGGAAATTATGAATATAAAAAGAGGTTTTAATTTTAGAACCGTATTGTACCATCAAATATGATAAAAGTATTATTTTTACTATATTCAATGATTTTTTGACAATTGCTTTTGTATCATTTTTATAAAAATTATTTATCTACAAACGCTGCTTTCAGTAATAGCATTTGCATTAATTATAAAGTAAATTTACGTTATGTTTATAAAAATAACACTATTCCAGATGCAGAAACGCATTGATAAATATAGTTATTATTATTTGTCCAAAAAAACAGTTTTATACCGTTTACAAAAACTTTTGTAGTATTAATGAAACCCTAATGGTATTATTCATAGAAATTTTGTAAATTTTACAAATCCCTTATTGTTTAAAATGAAACTGTTTTTATAATATTAATAAAATTTATGTAAATTTAACAACACATTAATTATAATTAATTGAATTATTATTGAATTATTGAATTAATAATTATTAATTCAATAAACTATTTTTATTGTTATTTAGTTATAATAATCATATGCAAATACCTTATAACCCTCTATATGTTTAAATATACTATACGTATGATATGTATAAACTTTCTGTATAGTAAAAACTACAACGACATATTGTTAATAATGTGTGACAACATTATATTGTTATTGTAACCAGATAATCTTATAATTTTAACCATCTAGTGTAGTACTAACAGTTTAGCCGTACATGATGGTTGTAATAGCCTAATCAAATATCTAACTTAACTAAATTTTTATAACAAAATGATTAGAGTACATATAACAAAACTAATTTTACGTATATTGTTATTACAACCATAAGTTATAATTAAATGAACCATATTTTGCATAACAAATCTATATTGTTAGGGATTACAATATATTTTCTTAGAGTGTGGTCACATTTTCAACCTACTGTTGGGTGTTGGGTAGTTTTTTTTAAATAATTGCGAGGCATTAAATCAAATTATTTATTGTAACAAAAAAATTAACTCATATTATATATAATGTACAAAATAATAAAATATATGAACTCACTTTTTAAACAAATCTGCTTCATTTATAGAATAAACCTTAAATATTTATTTTAGAAAACGTCGAAATTTTAATATTCTTAGTGATCTTTTTGATATTTTTATCATGCTAGATTTGACCACACTTCACTCGCACAAGTGAAATCAATAAAATTAAAACACTGTGGATTATAAAGTTATGTTCACCAAGGAGAGCGCTGGCCCTTTCCCCTTCTTTTTAAGGGAAATAAATTTTTTTACCATTGCAAAACAATAGTATATATTAAAAAAGTCTTTTTATAGCAATATATTGCTATACAAAATAACAAAAATTGTATACAATTTTTGTTATTTTTCTTCACGTAAGCTATTAACAAAGATTTTCTATCTGAAATAAAATTAATTTGAATTACAACGATAGTAATTTAAAAAAGACAAATATGATATAGTAAAATGAACAAATTTTACTATAACAACTGCGCATTACTTTATGAAGCGCGATTCACACTCAACTATAGATTTAACAAATACATTTTAAGTTCGACAAAGATTTAATATAAACATAAAGTATTTCTTATTGCCATGACAATATAACAACTATTACTTTGTTGGATGGACATTTTTTTTATAAAAGCTCAACATTGCTGCTTCATTATAGTAAAATTCCTGTAGATATTTTTTTCAAATATGTTTAATAAACATTGTTTATAGAGAATCAAATGTATCACAAGCCTAATTTTATTTAAAATTGACAGTGGTTTGTGTCCTATGTCGATACCTTTTAAAAGATAACTGTATAAAAACGTCTTTAATGTAAAAATTTATCATGCATTTTATTTATATGTATATAGTTAATACCTTAAAAGAAAAGATTAAAATAAAACTCGGTAAAATTTACGAAAATATAAAGAGAATTAAAAATAATATATAGTTTTAAAAAAGACATCGTGCACCTTTTTACTAAATTTTTAATATCAAAGGCAAACATTTTTTAATTGCCTTTTTTTATTAGAGTCATAATTAGAATGAAATTTAATGTACTTATGACATCATTCTATGCTTCATTTTAATGGAAAATTTAACTTTTAAGATTTTCCTTACATTTTAGGAGCTGGCTTCTCGATAAGCCAAACAAAAAACAAACATAAAGTCACGCACAGTAGTACAAATAAAAAACACAAAAACATTTAAAATAATTTACTTTGCCCTTAATTTGTCGACACTCTGTATAAGTAAGTGTAGTTAGTGGAATACCTAAAGAAATGACAAAATGTTTTTGCACAGTGTTTAAAAAAAATAGTTGTTTACAAAATTGACCTTACTTTTTGACCATCCAGTATAAACGTTGTTACCCCGTGATATTTAATAAAACTAAATGAGTTTGACCTACGCATTTTTTGTTTTTTGATCCTTCATAATTAAGTAGATATTACAGCTCAGATTCCAGATTTTTAACCGCAATTAATTACTTTTTACAATGTTTTAAAAGTCTAAAACCTATCCTCCGTGACTGTTATTTCTAGGCTAACCTATATGTTTTCAAATATCTGAGGTAGTAAAAGCATACTAAAAATATCAGTTCACTAAGTAAATTAAATACATCCAAAGCAATCGAATCAAATATAAAATATTATTAAAAATTAAAAGAAATAATTTTTATAACCATTTATGTAGGTGTTACAAAAATTGATTCTATCCTCCGTGAATATGTTTTTGCTTTAAATTTTATGCAACGGATGGCGCTTTAATCATTTTAAATAAGCAAAAACCTCTGTTTACGACATTATAGATGCATGTGATTCCTGAAGGTCAGTTAGAATTTATATTTAGATGAGAGTGTTGCTGTTTTATAATTCAAAAGTTTAGGTTCATTAATTTGCTATTTAAAAACCTATCCACCGTGAAGTGTAATATCTCAGTAAGTAGATTTTTTATAAATATTTTATGTATGTACAATTGTATTTTTTAAAAATATTAAGGTGTCAAAAGATACAATAACTTATTTTAAATATACAAAGGGATGTTTAAAAAAACATACGAAATCCTAACCTCCTTGAAGCTCTAATATTCAAAATGTATGATTTCTTAAAATTCTTGCACTAGTGCAGAACAACTTATGTTATGTTATTACTAGACCTGGTGGCTTCCCAAAAAAACAGTCATTTTCACTTGGGGGACATCTCAATATATTCAGATATGCAATAAAAAATTTTATAGTTCTTAAAATTCTCGTTATTTTATTAAGCTGAGGTTACTGTGTCTGTTGCAACATGGGGGCAAATAAAAATAAGAAAAAGGCCTTAGACATGCGTTTTCAGAACCCTTTAATCTTAATATGATGAATTAATTAAATATCGATTGATTTTCTAATTATGTTCGACAAAGTTTTAAAGTCTCGCTAAAGTAAAAACATCACACACAGTTTGATCAGAGCGCATTTTTTGCTTGTAAAAAAGGGTTGATGAAAATGCTCACTTCTCTTAAAACGGCAGCCATTTTAGGTTTTTAATTACCATGCAGCTTGTTGTTGCTTGTTTTTTAAAGTAATTATTCTAAAGAAAGATGGTTTTTCGAAGAATTCGAAATCCTTTTCAATTTTTCCTACCTAATCCCCCTTGGAAATCAGATTTAAAACATTTCGGATTTCTTGGAGTTTTAGCCACCATACCCAAAGGATTAATCTCTGTTTTAAGCAAAGTAATTAGTGATGGGGGCTGTTTTACTGGTTTTTATTTTTTTATTTAGGGTTAATAATTATAGTTTTTTTACCTTCCAGAAGTCGAAAAACAATAACGCTTAGGTAAGTATGTTTTACACTAAGGTCTATACACTGAAAAAAATAATCTCTTAAAAGAAATGAATATAACTTTGATTTAAAAGATTTTCGCTTTTGACTAGGGCCAAGAGCTATGTTTCTTAATCCAAATCAGAAACTATCTTCACATCAATTTTTTTAAATTACTTGAGGGGAGAGATGCCTCTATTTATTGAAAAGCTTTTTGGCTAATATTAAATGATGTGCACAGTATAAAAAAGTATTCTCCAAATCTCCTTAACAATATACTTTTTAATAAAGCAAAAAAGATTTATCCCCATTTTTTTTAGATATTTTTACGTTTATCAGGTTACAAAATGGCTTTCTTATTAACCTTTTAAAAAAAATAGATTTTTATTAAAATTAAATGAAATAACGATTAGAGAATATTTAAAATGTTTTTCAATTTTGGCTTTTTAGTAGCTTTCAATTTTGAACGAAAAACTGGTTAAAGTTTTTTGATCGGCACTTTTTGGAGATTTAAAAACGATATTTACCAAAATTCTAACTGCTTTTTTTTTAAATTTGTCAAAAAATCATATCTTTTTTAATTATTTGTTTATCGCATAGTCTACCTTTCCCAGAGTAATACATTTGTACACCGATTTTTATTGATTACAGTTTTTTGTTCGGGACCCTTTGGTAACTTTAAAATCATATTTGCTGCTCCTCTTTTCGAAATTTTTTGAAAATTCTTAATTTTTTTTTTAATTTTTGTTTATTTTACCTTTGACACATTTGTGCACCTATTTTTATAATATTGGAGTATATTGTTAACGAGACTTGGAGAATACTGTTTTCATACTGAGCACATCATTAGATTTACACAGGGTTAGCCAAAAATCACTTTTTTATATAGTAAAAAGCATAATGCACAAAAAAGATATATCTCCAAAAAATGTTATTTTATTTAATTTTATTCAAAATCAATTTTTCTTATAAAGTCTTAATAAGAATCCCATTTTGTAGCCTGATAAACATAAAAATATCTAAAAAAAATGTGGATAAATCTTTTTTGCGTGTTATGCCAAAATCATGAATTTACGCTTTTGCTTTATTAAAAGAAGCGATTTTTGGCTAACCCTGTATATATTAAATGTTGTGGACAGTATAAAAAAGTATTCTCCAAATCTGCTTAACAATATACTCCAATATTATAAAAATCGGTGTACAAATGTGTACTCTGTCAAAAATCATGACTTTTCAAAAAAATTCGAAAAAAGGAGCAGCTAGAATTTTGGTAAATATCATTTTTAAGTCACCAAAGGGTCCCGAATAAGAAACTGCAATCAGTTTTTGGCGGCGTTTTTATGTGACTTAAACTTTGTTCAGGCACACCGTGTAAAGTAGAAACCACGCGTGGTTTCGCGAATATATGAACGTGACTCATCAGGCACATTCGTACGAAGCAATCTATCGAAGGTCACGGTCCAGTGCAGTGCTGTTCTAACGGGGGCATAAGTATTTGTAAAAAATCTTGAGTGTAATGTTGGTTGCTATACTTCTGATATATTTGCTTTTAAAGTTAATCACAGTACACACTTGAGAGTAATGTTGGTTGCTATACTTCTGATATATTTGCTTTTAAAGTTAAATTTTAATAATTAACATCTACGATAATTAAATAAAATGTAATTTTCTTAGAAACTATAGTTATAATTATAATTAATAAATAAACTTTTCTTTTAACTTTAATGAAATATTCTATCATCTGATGACAGAATGTACACTCGTGGCGACATCTCTGTTTTTAATATCTAACAAATTTTAGACCGATCCAACCTCACTTTCTTCCAATTAAATTCTTTTTCTATGGTATTTTTTGAAAACGTAGAAAAAGTATAGTCTGAAACTCGTTTGGAATTGCATATTCCCCTCTCGTGAAAGCGGAATATGCCGTATTCCAAACTTGTTAAAGAATATACTATTCTTTTAACTGTAAACGCAAATATTTCACAATTGTTGACAAAAAAACAAAAATGTTTACGCAGGTCAGGTACAAAGTGAAAGATATTTAAATTGTGTGGATATAAAAACAACTTGCGTTAGTTTCACGAAATTTATTAAATATTGACAATTGTTTCGCTACACAGTAGCTTCTTCAGAATGTATTAAACTAATACTAGTACAAAATTTATATAATAAAAATATTTTTGTATTCTAGCCTAGAATTTCTAGGTAAGGATTTTTATACGACATCTACCTGTGTTACATAATATAAACCACTGCCACTACAACGTTTTAAAACGAATATTAATCCGTAAACACACACCGTTTATTTAAAGTCCAAAAAACGTACAATAACAATTGCAATAAAAACCACTAGCACTACAACGTTTAAAACGATTATTAATCCGTAAGCACACAGCAGAAACACGATATGCAAAAACAAAGATCATATGACATATAAAAACAAATGGCCGACGGTAGAGTTGGTTGCCTTACTATGTAATAAAATAAAATAAATTGCCTAAAACACGAACTCTACTGAATTCCAACAAAAATAAGTAACAAGCTAGGACACGCGTCATATGTCCATCTTTGTCGAACACCTAGGCAGTTTTAGATCACAGATGGCGCATTTTAGACTGGTTGCCTAAAAACCTATAGGTAAATGTACTCACACGTATACGTGTGAGTACATTTACCGCTGCATCGAATGTACAAGACAAGTAAAACATTACTGCTAGCATGTCTGAGATATGTTCGGCACCCGATGAGTCACGTTCATATATTGGTGGTTTCTACTGTACACTTGAATATAGCCTGCATTATCTCTCGTATATTTTTTAAATAGTGCGGCAGATTTATTTTATTATTATTGCACAAATTTGGCCATTTATTCAGATGTGTTACACATTTCTCCGTAAGATGCGGATTTGCTCGAGGACTTTTTCTAATTGCAGCGGAATTAATTCAATTACAAGATAGTTGCAAACTGATTTTCATACTGCCGGACCAGCGAAGGAGGCAGGTGGGGGGGGGGGTTCTAAGGAGAGCAGCGAACAACGAGTTATAAAACGATAATTAAATTTGTGTGGAGCAAGTTTTATGGAAATGCTCATTAGTAGACGAAGTCGTCGCTAAAACTAAATCAATGTATTTCATTATTTTGTTCGCGCAAGGAACAATGCAATTATAAACATTAATTTCGTAAAATTTCGCAAAGAAAGATGCAGGACGCTCCGGGGCCGAATGGTCCGCGACCTGGGAATAATTTGCCCTCACGCAGAATAAGATTTTATTTTAAGAAAATAAAGCAGGCAGGGCCGGCACCAGCCCAAAGTCTAACACGCGAAAAAGTAGTATGTTGGTTTTACAAACTTAAAAAATCAGTTTACTAGATTATGCTCCACGGGTTTTGTCTCAGGATCCTGGTAAATTTAAAACACGCAAAATTTAGGTCTTATATGCTTGTCCTCAGTTCTCAGGGTCCTGGTAAATATTTACTTACGAACACAAAAAAGATAATTTTAGCAAATTAATAACTAAATTGATTGTTTTCTACGTTTTTTAAACACAATCTTAAAAAAAATTAATGTGAAAATTGTATCAACACAAAAACAAGATTTACTTAATTGTCAAAAGACAACGTTGCCAGGTTTGAATGTCAAAAATAATAGAGTTTTAAAAGTGTCATAAATAAGCAATTTTTTTTTGTTTATGTTTAAATTTTTTTGTGTTGCGACGTTGTCAAGTTAAACATTACAATTTACAGGGTTGACAAATTTTAATTAAAATGCAGTGTTGCCAATTTGATTTAAAATGCACTGTTGCCAAATTTAATTATAATTAATCAACGTTGAAAATTATAGTTTTAAATTTTTATGATTTTTCGGTAAATATGCCCATAACAGTTACCATTACAGCGTTGCCTAATTTACTCACCTTGTCTAAAGTGCTTTGTAAAAATTGTTTTACCTTGCTAGTGTCCCAAAATTAAATAAAATTAGTCCCCACATTTAATAAAAAATGCAACGTTGCCATATTTAATTCAATTCAAAATAAGCAGTGCTTTTTTATTGAGAAAAAGTGTCATAAATAAGCATTTTTTTGTTTATGTTTAAATTTTTTTGTGTTGCGACGTTGTCAAGTTAAACATTACAAAATGCAATGTTTCCATGGTTAAAAGTTACATTTACTGATTTGCGAAATTTATATAAAATTTACTATTTTCTTCATGGTCAAATTTATCTTAAAAATCCTATAGGTTTGACAAATTTAAATTAAAAATACAGTGTTGCCAATTTGATTTAAAATGCAATGTTGCCAAATTTAATAAAAAATTCAACGTTGAAAATTTCAGTTTTAAATTTCGGTAAATATGCCCATAACAGTTACCATTACAGCGTTGCATAATTTACTCACTAAGGTGCTTTGTAAAAAAATTACTATTTTTTACCTTGCTAGTGTCCCAAAATCAAATAAAAATGAAAGACCCCATATTTAATAAAAAATGCAACGTTGCCACATTTAATTCAATTCAATTGTCAAAAGACAGCGTTGCCAATTTTAAATGTCAAAAATAAGCAGTGTTTTTTTGAGCAATAGTTATTAAATAATAATATTATTAAAAGTGTCATAAATAAACAATTTTTTTTGGTTATGTTTAAATTTTTTGTGTTGCGACGTTGTCAAGTTTAACATTACAAAATGCAATGTTTCCATGGTTAAAAGTTACCATTTACTGCGTTGTGAAATTTATATAAAATTTACTATTCTCTTCATAGTCAAATTTTTCTTAAAAATCCTACAGGGTTGACAAATTTAAATTAAAAATACAGTGATGCCAATTTGATTTAAGATGCAATGTTGCCAAATTTAATTAAAAATAGAACGTTGAAAATTTTAGTTTGAATTTTTATGATTTTTCGGTAAATATGTCCAAAATAGTTACCATTACAGCGTTGCATAATTTACTAACCTTGTCTAAGGTGCTTTGTAAAAAATTTACTATTTGCCAAATTTAAGTAAAAATTGCAACGTTGCCATTATCAATTAAAATTGCAACGTTGCAATCTTCAATTAAAATTGCAACGTTGCCAATTTACAGGGTTGACAAATTTTAATAAAAAATGCAGTGTTGCCAATTTGATTTAATATGCAATGTTTTAAATTTTCATGATTTTTTGGTAAATATGTCCATACAGTTGCATAATTAACTTAACTTGCCCAAGGTGTTTATTTAAAAATGCAATGTTGCCAAATTTATTTGCAACGATAACAATTGTACTTTTAAATTTTATGTTTTTTTGGTAAAAATTTATATTATTAAATGTTACGCCTTTGGCTCTTTTTTTATAATTTACAGCTTTGCGTATTTGGTAAAAATTTAATAAATGTGTTTTGTAAAAAATTTACTATTTTTTACCTTGCTAGTGTCCCAAAATTAAATAAAATTTAAAGTTCCCATATTTAATCAAAAATGCCACGTTGCCATATTTAATTAAAATTCCACGTTGCCATGTTTAATTAAAATTCCACATTGCCATGTTTATTTTAAAATGCAATGTTGCCATATTTATTTGCAACGATGACAATTGTACTTTTAAATTTTATGTTTTTTTGGTAAAAATTTATATTATTAAATGTTACGCCTTTGGCTCTTTTTTTATAATTTACAGCTTTGCGTAATTTACTTAGAGCTTGTCTAAGATGTTTTACATAAAATTTACCATTTTCTACCTTGTTCAATTTATGTCAAAAATGCTAGTGTTGCAAAATTTATAATTTAGAATTACCAACGAACACAAAAGAAAGATAATTTTAAAAAATTTAACATCTAAATTTATTTTTTTCTATACGTATACGTTTTTTTAAATAAATATTTAAAAATTCTCAGTAGTACCTATCCAATTTTTTTATTACAGAACTTAAATTTTAAAAATTGCCCTATTTTGGCCAAAAACAAAAATTTAATGAAATGAACTTTATGAAAGTCTATATTTTTTAGTTTAATTATTACCCCATGTAACTTATAAAAACTGACTAAATGGGACTTTTTTGGAATCAGCGCACCCAAGAAGTGGTAGTAGAAGAAAAAAGTTTAACCCGAGGAACAAAACTTTCTTTCTTACCCTAGTTACGGCACTGTAGACAGAGACGGATTAACCGACGGTTTTAAAGTTTTATTTTATTTAAAAGAGCTCAGGAAATCTGATCAACTTTTGAATATTCCACCAAGATTTAATTAAGACCTCTGCGCGCCATTTTTCTCTGCCATTCTTATTCTTAGCCCTGTTACCCACTCGCCTGTTTTTCTAATTACTTTTTAATCCAGCGACACGATTTAATTGTTTATCAATTTTATTTCCCAGCGCTGAAGATTTGATTGGCTTCCTCAAAGGGCACCCTTGATTGATTTTCTATATTTACGTTATTTTATGTTTATAAATTTTTCTTACTTACTTAAAACAACATTTTCATTAACAATGCCTTAAATATTTACGATTTTTAATAAATTTATTTATTTAAACCCTTTAACTTAGGGTTTAAACTTAGTAAAATTTGACGAATTCTTCACCCTTCTCCGAAACATTTTATTCGAAACTTTTCCGACACACCGACACTTTCTCCTCTCAAAAAAGTTAAGGGGACATAAAGATGTGGAAGAAGAAGAAGAAGACTAAAAGCGAATATAAGGGAGAGGGGGTGGAGAAAAGCTCATTTCAATATTTAAAGGAATTTGAAAATGCAATCTTTTCATTAATGCTCGAAGGGCTTAAAACCCTTAAAGAAATTAGTGCGTGCACGGGCCCAAAAACGTCACGTCTTGAAACAAAAACGAAAAGAGATGTGGGGAGAGGAAATGAGAAAAAGGGGTGAGAAAATGCGCCCGCCGACCCACCATGTTAAAAAACGGTGCCTCGCTCCGGGAAAAATTAACACAATCTTAAAAGAAAATCAATATGAAAATTTTATCTACACACAAAAACAAGATTTAATTGTCAAAAAACAGCGTTGTCAAGTTTCAATGTCAATAATAAGCAGTGCTGTCTTATATAGAGCAAGAGTTGTCCTTATTATTAAAAGTGTTTTTTAAGCAATTTTTTTTTTGTGTTGCGACGTTGTCAAGTTAAAAATTTCAAAATGCAAGTTTTCATTCGCGTTGCGAAATTTATATAAAATTTACTATTTTCTTCATTGTCAAATTTATCTTAAAAATTCCATGGTGTTGCCAAATTTAACTAAAAATGCAATGTTGCCATGTTTAGTTCAAGTTGTAACGTTGCCAAATTTACAGGAATGGCAAATTTAATTAAAAATGCAGTGTTGCAAATTCGATTAAAAATGCAATGTTGACAGATTTAATTAAAAATGCATCGATGAAAATTTTGGTTTAAAATTTTTATGATTCTTTGAGCGTTGCATAAATTACTTACCTTGTCTGAAGTGTTTTGTAAAAAATTTAGTATTTTCTACCTTGCCATATTTAATAAAAAATGCAACGTTGCCAGATTTAATTAAAATTCCACGTTGAAATGTTTTTAAAAAATGTTGACAAATTTATTTTCAACGATGACAATTTTACTTTTTTTCGGTAAAAATTCATATTAATATTAAGCCCCTGGGTGTTTTTTTATTCTTTTAACATTTACAGCGTTGCGTAATTTACTTAGACCTTGTCTAAGATATTTTACATAAAATTTACTATTTTCTACCTTGTTATATTTATGTCTAAATTTATTTAAACATTCAACGTTGCCATATTTAATTAAAAATTCAGCGTTAAAATTTACAGGGTTAATAAATTTAATTAAAAATGCAGTGTTGCCAATTTAATTAAAAATGCAATGTTGCCAAATTTAATTAAAAATGCAACGTTAAAATTTTTATGATTTTTCGGTAAATGTGTCCATTAAAGCGTTGCATAATTTACTTACCTTGTCTAAGGTGTTTTGTAAAAAATTTACTATTTTCTACTAGTGTTCCAAAATTTAAATTAAAATTAAACTCGCCATATTTAATAAAACTGCAATGTTGTCATTTTTAATTAAAATTCCACGTATATCGATGACAATTTATCTTTTAAATTTTATGTTCTTTCGGTAAAAATTTATATTAATGTTACCCCCCTTGGCTCTTTTTTATTCTTTTAATATTTACGGCGTTGCATAATTTACTTAGACCTTGTTGTCATTTAAAAATGCAACGTTGCCAAATTTACAGGGTTGTCAAATTTAATTTAAAATACAATGTTGTCAAATTTACAGGGGTGCCAAATTTTATTGGAAATGCAATGTTCCGAAATTTAATTAAAAATGCAACGTTGCCATATTTAATTAAAATTCCACATGTTTACTTAAACATGCAACGTTCTTAAATTTATACTTTTGTCAAATTTATTTTAAAATGCAATATTGCCAAATTTAATTTAATTTGCACAATTGACAATTTTATTTTTGTTTTTTATTATTTACGGCGTTGCGTAATTTACTTAGACCTTGTCTAAGGTATTTTACAAAAAATTTACTATTTTCTACCTTGTTAAATTTATGTCAAAAATGCTAGTGTTGTCAAATTTAATTAAAATTGCAGCGTTACCATATTCATTTAAAAATGCAATGTTGCCAAATTTACAGGGATGCCAAATTTAATTAAAAATGCAGTGTTGAAAAATTTCATTAAAATTGTCTAAAGTAGGTATTTTAATATTTACTATTTTCTACCCTGTTAAATTTATGTCAAAAATCCTAAATTTATTTAAACATTCAACGTTGTCATACTTAATGGAAAATGCTACGTTGACAATTTTAGTTTTCAATTTTTATAATTTTTCGCTAAAAATTTTTTATTCTTTTGGAAGGGTTCGTTAAAAATTCAAAAATTAAATGCAATGGTTCTATAAAAGTTACCATTTACAGCGTTGCCAAATTTACTTAGACCTTGTCCTAGGTCAAAAATTCTAGTGTTGCCAGATTTTAAAAATGTAACGCTGCCATATTTAATAAAAAAATCAACGTTGCCATGTTTAATTAAAATGCCACGTTGTCATGTTTATTTAAAAATGCAACGTTGTCAAATGTACAATGTTGCCAAATTTAATAAAAAATAGCAACGTTGAAAATTTTACTTTTATATTTTATGATTTTTCGTTAAAAATGCAAACTGATGTTACGCCCATGGCTCTTTTTTGTTCTTATCGCGCCATTCTTGTATTTTCTTTGAACGGCTCCTTCGGTAAAAGTAAAGTAAAAGCGTCTACACACATTATTGTCATTTCTCATTTGGCCCGATTATCATTAAAAATATTAATGGCTCCGCATTCTTCACTGCGCTAATTTATTTTGAGCGCGCGAAATTTTGTGTACCCCGCTCGTAACAAATGACTTTCGCGAGATTTTCCTTTGTTTTTAAAGTCGAGGAAAAAAGATATAATTAATAATAAGTTTGGTTATGTCGCTGGGATTCGTTAGTTTTTTGTTTTATTTGGATTTAAGAACTCGGTGGGCGCCGATTTGTAAAAACTTGATGAGAATAATAAATATGGAGAGTAAATTTTATGTAAGAAAAAAATCCACTTTATAAATAATATCGACAGGGTATGATTTTGTACACTGAAACAAAAATATTCTTGGATCAAAAATTTTTATTTAATTCAAAACAATCTTTGTCTCATATATAACGAAGAGAATATATTCTTTAAAATAGTAAAGTATTTTCCTAATTCACGTTGATTTACTTCAAGAATCTTTTCTTAATGTAAGAAAATTAAATTTCTTTAAATAAAACTTTGATTCTTTAAAAGCAAGAATATATTATTTTTGAAATACGGCAGCAATATTTAGTTAATTCAAGAAAATGTGTTTTCTTTAACCAAATAATTGGTTGTTTTAAAGGAAGAATATGTTATTTTAAAAATAAATTAGTGGTATTTTTAAATATTAAAGATAATTACTGAATTCAAGAATAAATTTTCTTAAAACAAAAACATGTGATATTGAAATAAGGCAATAATTTTCTTAAATCAAGATGTTTTCTATAACCCAATATTTTTTTAATTAATAGATAGAAGATTTAAAATTTTATTTCATTAATTACAAAATAATATTTATTTTAAAACAATGCAAGTATCGTTAAAAATAAATTGTATCTATCTTAATTTTAAGCTACTTTTAGCATTGTTTCAAAAAATATATCATTTTGTATTTAAAATCAATAAAATTTTAAATAATGATACGTCTATTAACTAAAATTTATTTATTTTAATAATAAAAACATCTTTATATTTGGGAATATTACTGCAAAATAAATAAAATTTAAAATAAATATACGTCTAAACACTTGAAGGGGACTGGAGTAATTTTAAATATCCTGTAATTTTTTAAGGATTGTTATCTAATATATTATAATTTAAATACTTACGGATTATTCAAAATTGAGCCAAACATACTGAAGGGCCAAAGTATACGTTGTATCGTTTCTAGGTGGTGCAGTAAGCAAAAAAATTTAGGTTAGAAAATAAAAAAACAAACGTTGAACAAACACATTTATTTTGTTTTTAATACAAGAAACATCTAACATTATTATAAATTAACGTAGGGAACTTAATCATTATTATCGACAAATTTTCATTTTAAATAGTTTGTAATATTTTAGGGATAGTAGAAAAGCAATTACCAATTTTTGTATGAATCAAAATTAATGTTATACCCCAAAGTGTGTAACAAAATTACTTCTAAAACAAAATCTTTTTAAATGTCATAAAATAAATTAAGTTTATTAACTTAAAATTATGTCATACAAATCAGAGTGTTAAACACATAAGATATTTTGGTTATCACTGCAAAGCCTATTTATTTATGAATAAAATAATTTTAAGGCATCCTTAATGCATATTAGTAAATATTTAAACAATAACTAAATACTTACTTTAAATTTTTTTATAATTTCCTTCGATGCTGACCACTCTTCTAATAATTTTTTAATGAAATACGCCCTCTCCCTCACAAAGAATAACATTTCAGAGGAACGTGTCGGCATCTCCACTCCTACACGATTTCAAAAATATGTATTCTTGGCAAAAGAAAATACTGTTTATAAAAACGAATAAAAAAATTAAGAATATCTAATTCTTAATATAAAAAAATTAAAGAAATAAAAAAAATAAGAATATCTTATTCTTGGTATAAAAAAATATTAACAATTGTACCAAGAAACCACCTAAGATTTCCTTCAAGAATATTTAATATTTGGATTGAAACATGCTACTTTTTAAAACAAGAAATGTTTCTTAATATTAGAATATTTCCAAAACTACAAAATTCTTTTTTAAAGAAGTTAAATATTTTAGTTGAAATATATAATCTTATTTTAAAGCAAGTTGACTTGAATTAAAAAAATATTTTCAAGATAATAGGTGTTCTAAATATAAGAAATCTTTTTTTTCAGTGTACGAATTTCATCTTAACACACGTTTTTTCTCATAACCCTTCAAATGCAGACTTTGGCATCACATTGCCTTACATAAGCTGCTACATGCGTTTTCTTATCTTTCTTACGTATTAGGTGTCGTGAGGAGGATGCGAAGGGGGAGGGGGAGGGAGGAGTGGGAGTTTGCAAGGAATCGTATACGTCCTTATTCAGGACGCAAAAACGTTAGCGATTGTGTTTTCTTTATGCCATTGTTGCGAGTATCTATCCAAAGCAAGCTGACAAGTACACTTCTTCTTTAACGTCATTCACAATACCTTCTTAATCAAATGCTCCGAGATATGTTTAATATTTGTGTGACGCAGGATATTTTATGTAAAAGCTCCCTTTCGCTTAATTTATAAGACGTCCTTTTGTCTCTGTTTTCATAAGATTTGTCTCTGCAAAAATATGCCTCTTTGATTATAAACATAATTACTAATGTAATTAAACGGAAGGGCAGTTTTCAACCATCCAATTTAGGCAGATCGCCCAATTTGAGATAAAGCGCCCAATCTGACATCACTGCATCGAAGCGAGGTCACGGGCTGCCACGAGCCGTCAAATTTTGTTTCACTTCGTCAGCAAAAATGTTGCAATGTTGGAAATGGGTCGTTTTCAAAAAACACCCGCCTTCCGCTGTCCGTAAGTTTAAATTTCAATAACTTTGTTAAAAATTATCGGATCTTATTGATTTAAAAACCAAGTGAAAGCCTAACAAGCCCTTAGTAAACTCTTTCAGAAAATTTTTGTTTAGTTATTTCAGAATAATTTTTTTTTAATTTTGAAACTTGTGAAACACACATTTTCGCATGTCCCATTAGTGTTTTATAAAACTTACATAAATGTTTTTTAATATTGAATAACCAGAACTTTGTGTTGCTTAACTGCCATAACATTCTTAGTTAATACAGTAAACAATTTATATATAAAATAATTAATTTTAATCTACTTTTTTTAAATTTGACTCATGTCCCCGAAATTTTTTTCGTTTCGTTACGTCCGTCGCGTTTCCGATAGAATATTAAAAAAAACATTGTATGGCAACTTTTTTAGTACTCACGTCAACAAATGATGTTCGGATTTATTCAATCAGGAAGAAGATATCGGTTGAAACAGGTGCGGGTAACGCGAATGTAATAATTGTTTGTCCGCTAAGTTACTCAAAAAAATAATAAAAATTAGGTAAAAAAAATACTATTTTTCATGTTTATGTTTATTTTAGGGCACTAAAGCTCATTGAGAGTAATTAATGACTATAATGTCTTATTATTATTTTTTAAATATGGTTTTACAAAACTTTGTCCACTGCTTTACCGAGTCCACTATGTTACCTTATGGTAACGCAATGGAATTTAGGGTAACGCAATAGAATTTTTCGACAAAAAAGTGGATATTTACCGTCGCTTTTATTAAAAGTAGTTTATGATTAACCAATTTAAAATTATTTTTAATTACAACTCATGATATACATTACATTACAAGGAAAAATTCCACGCAATATAAAAGTACTAAAAGGGACCTTCACCATACATATTTAAAAAAAAGCATACAATTTTTAATAAAAAATAAAATAAAAAATTGGAGTCAAAAGTTTGTGAACTAAGTACATTTTATTTCAAATTATTTTTATAACAACTTTTTTTATTGAATTAAATTTTGGATTTCAAATTGGTAACACAGTGGAGTTATATAAAGCTAGCTAAACACATTTTTCTGAAAAAAACGCAAAAAAAATTAATCTTAAAATGTAAGTAGACAAAACATTTATAAAAATCCAACCAAAAGTCAATTTAAGCAAAAAAAATATTTTGATCTTCATTTTCCTGAAAGCGGGTGTTTCTTGAAAATGACCCAAATAAAAATAATGAAAACTGGATAAAACAAAATAATTCTAAAAAAAGTTAAATAAACAAAAAAGCAGAATAGAATACACATTGACATTGACAATCTTAAGATGTGGCTTTATGGTGCTCTAGTCTTAAAACTAACTTCAGCATGATTGTTGCATTCATAAATGCAAACAAATTTGTTTGAAAAAATCATTTTTTTTGGCATGTTTGATAAGGACCACATGTTTTAAATTTCGATATAGGTACCTACGAAAATCTATAACAAAAAAGCTAACGTTAAAATGAAATATTGAGTCGTGATTTAAAGTCGATATAATTAACAATAGTCATTATATGACCCGGCTAATCATATAGAGATATTAATCTACAAAAATCGCCGGCGTGCTTTTGTTTTTGTACAGTCGACAACAAAGATTACACAATCTAAACCATTACGTTCCTAATAACATATCTAAGATTGGTATGTTAAATTGGGAAATATATCAAAAATTGATTGTATATTACGTTATGTAGAGATTTATTAAAGTTTGATTGTAATTTTAAGGTAAATAAAATAGTTTTACATTGTTTTTGTTTTGGAGTGTACTTGTTTCAAATCCTATCCATCTTCATTTGTTTTTCGAAGCATCCTAGGCAATCGGTTATGGTATACTAGATACTTTTAATTTGTTCATGATATATGATTCCTGATAAAGATGAAACCCAACAATCTATCAATAGTAATTAGATGAAAAATAAAGATTGTACTAAATAGCATATACACTGTTATAAAAGATTTGTTAACATGAGTTAATTTTAACATATTTTTTTGTATAAAACAAGCATTTTGTTAAGTTACAGTTATTAAGTTAAAAAAAATATTTTGTTAAAAAAGTACACGTGATTTTAGGCAGCCAATTAAAATCATTTCGAAAATGCACTTTGACTATGTTAATAAAATTTATGAAAATTTAACAACAAATTAATTGTTAATTCAATCAACTATTTTCATTGTAACAATGGTCACATTTTCAACCTACTGTTGGGCATTGGGTAGTTTTTTTAATACATACAACATTTTATCTTCAAAGCACTTTATATAGGTCAATTTAATTCAACATTAAAGCGGCCTAACCTCACTTTTTTAGAATCTCATTTATTTATTAGCTAAAGATTACATTAAATGTACAATAATTATTATTGCTTTTAGAAGCAGCAATAGTTTGACAATACCTAGCAACATGATTTAAGTAGAAATGGATTGAATTCAATTAATTGTTTAATAAATAGGTAGGTATCTAATTTCAATTTGTTTGGATTTTTATTTAAAAATAGGTAGTTTGGAATGTTTAAGCTGTGTTTAACATTTAATTTCACTGAAAACTTAAAGCAAATTAAAACTTAAAGATAATTTAAATCGTAGAAAAATAATCGTGCGTTTTCTTGGTTGGCTAACCTTACTTTTTGTTTTATTATTCATATTTAATTTTACAATAATTTAATGAAATATATTAAACATTAACAGTAAAACAAACAAATTAGTGCTTATTATAAATAAATTAAACAAGTTTAGTACGTTAATTTCTTGGAAAAGGATTAATTTGTCAAAACGATACCCCTAGCGAGAAAAAATCAAACTAATTACTTGCCTCATAAAATTTTTTATCGGCCTGGGCCATAACAAGGTATTTCTTTATCGAATGTTGACAACAATAAAGTTTAAATTATAGACCGCGTGGAGATAAAACAAATAATTTATTACAAGAAAAAAATAACTCATATTATATGATGCACAAAATAAAAAAATATGAACTCACTTTTTAAACAACAAGTCTGCTTCGTTTATAGAATAGACCTTAAATATTTCGTCGAAATTTAAATTTTCTTGGTGATCTTTTTGATATTTTTATCATGCTATATTTTACCACACTTCACTCGCACAAGTGATTATAAAGTTATGTCCACCAGGGAGAGCGCTGGCCCTTTCCCCCTCTTTTTAAGGAAAATTTTTGTTACCATTGTTTGTCATACATTTCTAGTAATTTTTAGTTTGTACGTTGGCACTCCGAAATCACCACATGTGTAAAAGACACATTTAGAACATTAAAAAAAAGTTTTAATTAGTTTTGTAAGTATTTATATTACTTTTTAGGCAACTGCAGAATAGTACAAAAAATTCTTAGTTTTAAAGCAGACCTTTTCTTTAAAGCGAGCAGCCATGAAAATGGTTTTTCATTTCTGTTTCTTCAAAGAAAATAAATAATTTCGGAGGGTATGATGAAAATTTCCTAACAAATTGCTTAAATTAGTTATGATTACTGAGAGGAATCAATTAGAATAAAAGACAAATATCTTTAAGTAAAATTTGTTCAAATATTTGAGCAGAATCTTACATCAATTCGCGAAAATAAATAATTACTTCCAATTGATTTAAGTATTCCTAAATTAGTTTTGAGCAGCGCTTAAACATGTTTAAAATGTCTAAAATGTATCATTTACCTACAGGAGTTTAAAATACACAGTAAAAAATTTATATGTATATTTAACATATTCTTGTGTCCCAGAAAGTCCACTCAAATTTTTTAGTTTTTTTATTTTTATTACTTATGTTAATTTTTAACACAACAGAATGTGTAAAAGAAAATTAATATACCTATGTTATTTTTTTACATAACTGCAAAGTTAATTTAACAAATTTTACTTTTTTTAAATGGTTATTTTAATCTAAACTAATAATTACTATGATTTAAAATCTGTATAACTTTAAAATAATTAAATATGGGTGATTCTACAAAACTTGGGCAACTTTTGACCTTATTTTGTTTATATAGGTTTTGGAGAAAATTAAACAGTATTTTGTTACGAGAACATAGATAATATAATAAATATACTGTTCCAGACCGGACCAGTCACTTTTTCAAACAGTTTCTGAAATATCTGTGTTTTCTAAATTTGAATGCGGGTGGTAGTGACGAGTTTACCAGGGTACTAATTAAATACATAATTTATTGGAAAATATAAGATTTATTGCAACTTTGAGCATATTATACATTAAATATCTTAAAATCAAATAATACCACACATCAGTGGCGGCTGGTGGATTTTGGGTATACAGATACCTCAATTATTAGATATGGGACCCACACCAAATTTATAATGACATTAAATAACCAAGTTTGCGAAAAAAAGATAACCGAAACATCGAACATGGAACTGCCGACACGGTACTGATGAATGAGATACAAATTTGAGATTATAATTCGCATTTAAGTATTTTACTGATATTTTTTATTAGTGGATGCTACTTATCAACAAATCACATATAGCCTTATATAAATTGAATGAAAATATATACGTAAGAAAATAACTACTCACCACAGTACTGAAATTTTGACTGGAACTATACGTGCATTCACCACAACTTCGCCGCTTGCATTGTTTTTAAGATGACTGTCGTGCAAAGGGCGGGCTCTGTAGGTAATTTTTTACCAACACTTGAGTTAAAACGAGGACTTGACGTTTAAACTTCAATATTTCGCGGGAATTTTGTATTTTAACATTGGACACAGAACTGACGGGTAAAAGTGAGTACAAAGATAATCAATTTTTTAAAAATTGCTATTATTCGCATCTATGATAAAATATGAAAAATACATTATTTAATGTTTTATAGTTTGTAGTGAAATTGAATATATTTTAAAATAAAATCACTCAAATATTTGATTCAGGAGTTGTGACACGCCAAGGTACTGATGTTTGAATATTTATTATGTTTTTCTACAAACGTGCTTCCTACTCTATGGACTGATGTCATCAAGTTGTCCAACTTTTGTAGAATAACCCATATATCATTTATGTTATAAACACTAGGAAGTTTATGTAAATTTGTGGGTTTGGGTTTTCTCAATTTTTACATTTAAAGCCTCATTATTTCAAAACCTTTGATGCGGCATTTTTTTAATTTGAACTCACATACCCGAGAATATCATTCCCATAAGATAAATCAACGAAGTTAAACCTCCCTCCAGTTTAAAATTAAGAAAACACAGTCTCCATCCCTCCAAGCAATCGACAGATAAGCCTAATTCTTATTTTGTTCCTTCCCCCTTGTAAGAAAAGTATAAAGTCTTAATCGATGGTTTTTGGATGTACCTTAACGCAATTATAATCCCATTGTATAATTAGAACTGCCACCATCCGAAAGATAAAATCCCCCACCGAAATATTCTTCGACATGTTATTTCTGGCCGAAAATTAATGAAAAAGTTTACAAGACACTCGCGAAAATAAATTCGATTTTCCTACGTTGACGATGATTGTTTTTGCAAGTTTTAGAGACTTAAACGGGAAAACAATTAAAAATTGCTCGACCCCTTTGTAGTCACTGAAAACGATGTCTTTGTGTCTATAAACACAATTAAGTGGTCTAAAGTTAAGCGGAATAATTAAATTGTGTCTAAAGAAGTTACTGTTAATATAAAATATTGATTTTTTGGCCCTAATTTAAAATCGTTTAGTTATTTAAAATTACCTTTTACCTTTTATAAAAATCAGTTTGTAAAGGTAATATGCATTTTGTAAGCATTTTGTTAATTTCAAAGGTTACAGAACCAAACAGTAAAAAGGTTTTATGATTGTTCCTAGAATTTGCTTTGTTTAAACCATTTTGCTGCTATTATTTCTTTATTAAAACGTTTTTGTCTTGTTAATCGCGAAGAAAATAACTTTTGGAGTGTTTTAGAGCGGTTGTTAAGAGTTAAAAAAAGTGAAATTTTTTTATAGAAAAACAAAATTTGGCTCCTGTAAGAGCTATTAAAAGTTGTTCTTCTGTGTTGTTGTCAAAACATCCGGTTGGTAATACTCATTGTATTCCTTCAACCATGAGCTAAATCCGCATCATTCTATCACAGCAATTAAGACAATTTTTAGGTGTTATCATCTGACAAAGCATTATAGCCCTAGGGCTATAATCAGCTGATGGCGATACTTTTGATGAAAATGCTGCAAAGTTGTTTTAAAATGCTCGCACAAAATTCCAATTAGTTTGGTCATAGGGCTTATTAGTTTTAACAAATACAACACTTTTTAAAGCAATTTAACTTTTTAGCAGCATTGTTTTATAACTGAAACCGATATTTAACTTGGAAAATATTGCTCCGCCATGATGAAATAATTTTAGTATAAAATACGAATAAATAATATTTTTCAGAAAATTTCAAAAAATTTGGTTTTACGAGCATGTTAATGCTAGAGAATATTTTTTCTATAAGAGATGGCTTAAAAAACGGAATGTAGATCGGGTAAGTAATTTACTCTCTCAAAAATGAATTAGTCAAAAATTACTAATTTAATAATTATTAGTGGCTGCTTTTTCACTTGTACCATGGTTAACCATGGAATATCATGGTATCCCAAAATTTAACAGACAATTCTTATGTAAAATTGTCCCCTGAATCCGAAAATACCGTCAAAAATTATGAAAGTAAAGCAGTTTTTGAGATATAGTCCATATTAAATGGAAAATTGACTATATCCCAAAAACTGGGATTTTGGGATACCATGGTATTCCATGGATAACCATGGTACAAGTGAAAAAAGCAGCCACTAAAAACAATTAAATTAGTCATTTTTGACTAATTCATTTTTAGAAAGTAGCCAAAACCTTTAAAATTGTTTAAATGAAGCCCATTTCAGTGGGCAACTATTATCAGTAAAGTGGTATTTGTTTATGATTTTTGCATCCGAATGGTATTGGTTGACAAAAGATTTTCTTATTATAAGTTTTTAAAATCAATAATGGCCTATGGTTGTGAAACAGCTTAGTATTCCATAAGGCAACAATATACCAAACAAGTATTTGATACAAATTGTCAGCTAAAATGTGTTTACGACAAAAGTATTCTTTATACTATAGGTATACTACCTCCTTAAAACCTATTGCACACTATAGCAGGTTTTATGACAGCTGTAAGGTAGGTTTTATGGCTGCTGTAAGGTGGGCCTTAGGAGTAATACAATAAAGCAATGTTGCTTTGTAGCTGACACACAAATTGCTCTTAAGGACAGCGATAGAATTCTCCTTTTAAGCCCTATGATGGTTTTATCGAAGCTGTATAGCTGCTGTTAAAGCAAATAGGTTTTAACTAAGCAATGCAAATTACCCTTAAGAGTAGTTTTATGGGGCCCTTGTATACCTTAAAAAGAACTATTTTGCTACTTGGGATTATAATTATTTTGTACCAAATTTCTTTATAATTTGGTGAATTCTTTAAAGTCTCCACTCAACGGAATATTATGTATTATATATAATACATAATATTCCGTTGAGTGGAGACTTTAAAGAATTCACCAAATTATAAAGAAATTTGGTATATATATATAATATTATGTTGCCATGAATTCGTAGGTATATTTTGTTGTTTAAAATGCAGTTGTCGGCCTTTTTTAGAGAACTCAAATATAAAAATGGTTGTTAAGGTTACCTATGTTTGTGCAAAAATTATTTTTTACTAATTTCTTAAAAATGTCCAAACTTAAATATAAATTATACTAGGTAAAGTTATCATTAGTTAATTCTGCACCAACAAATGTACTTACCGAATTGGATCCTTTGGCAAAACATGAAAATGCAACGATTCAGTTCTTGAATTTTATTTACAATTAAAAACACAATAATTCACCATGATCCCTTAGATAAAATACACACACTAACGTAACTATATAAGCATTTAAGCGTTGAGTTTCTTAATCAATGATATAAGGAATAATCAATCGAAATGTGAAAAACTAAAACATATTTTTATCATGTAGCTTCTGGATAAAATTACATATAAAAAAAAATTGTCTAAGTTAAAAATAAGTCTAAAAAACTTTCAAGGAAAGAGAATTAGAAGCAAGAAGAAGGTGGAGTGAAGTGGGTGGGGGTTTGGGGGTTAAGGCATAAATTAGCTTGTATTTTGCATATGGTTCGTTCGTTGGGAAATTGCTGTGGAGTCCTGCATGCGTAACGGCGTTTTTTTAATTAATGTCGGCCCGACGAGACATTAAAACTTTTGGCACGGAGGATGAATGCAAAAAGTGCGTTGCGCCGCTGTAATCTACATTTGAGGGAGAGGCGGGGGAGATTAATTAAAGAAAGGGGATCTTTTCTTAAAACACGGCCGGAATACTGGGAATAAGACGCAGATATATTGTATAGGAGAAGGATTTATAATGTGAGGGAATTTATTTTTGATGTGGCCCCTTTTTGTTAGGCTCACTCCCGGATTTTGCGATTTTAATTGTTCGCCTCTCTTTTCACTTTTTATTTATGAATTTCCACAAATTAAAATTTCACTTCTATATCCCGATCCCCACCCTCATATCTCCTTTCCCTTACCTACTCGGATTACTTTCTCAAGTTTTAAGCTTTCTCGCAAAAAACAAACAAATAGTTTAATTAGAGTTATGTTCTTTTCTTGTAAAAATGTTTGTTTACTAAAACCAAAGAAAGTGGATCTTTTATCTTTTTAATATTAATAAAATCAATTTTATATAAGTTTAAACCTCAAACAAGCATACTACACAGTCATAGTTTAAACATTGTCAGTTTAATGCGTTTTAATTTTAATTCTGAAAACAAACAGTAAAATGGCCAGTGTCCAATTACTGGTTGGTAAAAAATGTAAATTTCTATTATTGGACATGTGTCCAATATCATACTCTATTTGTATCCCGGACATTTACCAGTCAATTCTTATGTAAAATTGTCCCCTGAATCCGAAAAGACCATAAAAGTTAAGCAGTTTTTAAAATATAGTCAATTCCATATGTAAAATTGATTATATTTCAAAAACTGTTCTACTTATAACTTGACGACATTTTCGGATTCAGCGAATAATATTTCATAAGAATTGACTGCTAAATGTCCTGGATACAAATTGCTGTTGACGAGAATTATTAGTGGCTGCTTTTTCGCTATGACATTTTTAGAGAGTAAGGAATATAGTGATTTCTTCGTCACAGGACATCTTGCAGAATAACAGTGATTTAAATACAGTGCTTGATAGAGAACATAAAAAACTAATGGCAACAAAATTAATAGATTCGAAAAATACTTTTAACATACCACCCAAAAAAATGTTAGATATATATAAATCATCCTGTTTCGGCCTAAACATTATAAATGCTTCACCAACTAGAGATACCACACTTAATGATATTTGCAACAAACTATTTCAGAAGTCAGACCAAGGAATTGGTAGTTACCTTCAGAATCCAGAAAAGGGGTGAGGAATCCGAGAAAGAAATATATGAATAATATGATATTTACAAAAACGAAATAAAAAAATTACCTAAAACAGCAAATTATCTTTGAAAAATATTTAAAAATTCATGTTATTTGATGTAAAGTTGTAATGTCCAATTACTATACCTTTTTGCATGTTTCAATAAACCTAATATTAATATATAAATTTTAAATAAATAATATTCGTTAGGTGTCCAATAACTATTTGGTTTACCCTAGTCAGTTTCATAGCACACTTTATTTATGTATTTAACCTATTTTTAAACTTTTCATGTGACAAAAGTTGCTTGATCGTTGATGCTCACGGTAAGCTTAACAAATGTATCTGCGCGTATATCGTACTATATACATACATATTGTTGATGTCGGCATTAGGCCGCTTTGCTCTCAAGCAGGGAGCAAAGAGCACCAAAGCACCAAAGAGAAAAGACATACGACCACACATTAAGCGATCTCGGTGAATTGATGAGGTATGACGTGGAACGCGCTGCGATGCTCCATTGTCTTCGACCATGGCGATACACTCATGAGATAGTTTATTAAAATGACATTCCATATTGTCTCTCTAATGTACAACATTTATTTATATTATATTTAAGACCTGCGCTGCCATTAATAACAACATTGGCTAGTTTATTAACAAGAAATTTACGTCAGTATATGGGTTGGACAACTTGAGTAGGTATTTTATAATTTTTTGTAAATATTTTAGTATATTACAAAAGATCCAGGTTTTTTTAACTTGTCCGCCCAATTTTAATGTATTTTTTCCAAAGCACGTTTGTAGAAAAACATAATAAATATTCAAAACATCAGTACCTTGGCGTGTCACAACTCCTGAATCAAATATTCGAGTGATTATATTTTAAAATATATTCAATTTATCTTAAATTTTTTAATTTCACTACAAACTATAAAACATTAAATAATGTATTTTTCATATTTTATCATAGATTCCAATAATAGCAATTTATAAAAAATTGGTAATCTTTGTACTCACTTTTACCCGTCAGTTCTGTTAAAATTCAAAATTCCTGCGAAATATTGAAGTTTAAACGTCAAGTCCTCAATTTAACTAAAGTGTTGGTAAAAAATTACCTACAGAGACCGAAGTTGTGGTGAATGCACGTATAGTTCCAGTCAAAATTTCAGTACTGTGGTGAGTAGTTATTTTCTTACGTATATACATATATTTCATTGTAATTTATATACGGCTATATGTGATTTGTTGATAAGTAGCATCCACTAATAAACAATATCAGTAAAATACTTAATTCCGAATTATAATCTCAAATTTGTATCCCATTCATCAGTACCGTGTCGTCAGTTCGATGTTTCGGTTATCTTTTTTTCGCAAACTTCAATTTAAATTCTGCTTGCGCAGAACTTGGTTATTTAATGTCATTATAAATTTATATCTAATAATTAAGATATCGGTATACCCAAAATCCACCAGCCGCCACTGATGTGTGGTATTATTGATTTTAAGATATTTAATGTATAATATGCTCAAAGTTGCAATACATCTTATATTTTCCAATAAATTATGTATTTAATTAGTACCCTGGTATACTCGTCACTTCCCTTGTATTCAAATTTAGAAAACACAGATATTTCAGAAACTGTTTGAAAAAGTGACTGGCCCGGTCTGGAACAGTATATTTATTATATTATCTATGTTCTCATAACAAAATACTGTTTAATTTTCTCCGAAAACTATATAAACAAAATGAGGTCAAAAGTTGACCAACTTTTGTAGAATCACCCATAACAGTATGTAATATTACTATATATTAAAAGTATTTTTTACATATTTGCAAATATGCTAATATCAATGTTCTTTAAATTTTTCTTGATAATAAAGATTTTTATAAAATATTTATATAATAATGCCCTGCCAATTACTCAATATTGCATGCATGGGGATTTTGGATAGGTATATTTGTTTTTGTAGGAATTAATAAAATAATGTGTTTAGTTTTAAACAATTTTATTAAAACATTTTTCGATTTAACATTCTACATAATATTATTATGTATAAACAGCAATATTAAAACAATATTAAGTACAAAAGGTATTATAATATAATACTAATTATATTAACCAAATAAATAAATAATACTTAATTTAAAAATACTGGATCACGAAAAATGTATGTTAGGATTGTCTGGTTTCCGAGTAAAAAATTAATAAAGTTGCTAAGACTACACGGGATGTTATCGTTTATTATTGCTAAACTGTTTTGTGAATGTTGACAAAAATTTATATGCCAATTCTGCAGATATACGAGAAAAATAATCATTGATGTCTTATTGTCATGTTATAAGATATGTGTTAATTATTTAACATCTTCTATATATAGTATACAGCCCATGTCTATAATTAATGCATAATTTCTACAGTGTCATTGAAAAATTAATGATTTTTTTCTCTTATGCACAGTTTTGCAATAATAGACGATAATGTTGATTGTGTCCAAGCGAAATTATCAATCTGTCATTTTCGTCTAGAAGATCCGGCAACACTGTATTACGAACACGTGATTATCTAGGGATATTTGGTTAGATTTATTTGGTGACCACCATAATTAAGTTTTTAAAGTAAATTATGCATATAGAAATGTCACTGCCTTTTAATAAAATAGTGCCTTTTGTAATAAAATAAAAAATAATTTAAACAATGAAATTCTCAAATAGGTTTAAAAATTTTTGCTATTAGTGGTTTTTATTGATTCGATTAATAGTTTTTTTAATAAAGAAAAAATATTAATAATATTAAATATTATAGCGTTCTCCAAAAACAAATGCTAGAGAATTTCCATATCCAGGGTCGAGCCTAGGGTATCTGCCGCCCGGGTGCAAGAATTAAATTTGCCGCCCCCATTAATGTAAAAAATTAGGTTGTCGGTAGGGAAGGAGTTCATAATTTATCATTCTCAATAAACATATAACAAATTTTATAGTAAAATAACAAAGTATTTATTAACAAATACATAAAAGAATAAAATAAAAATACATTCAGAAAAAAAACAAAAATAATTAAACTAAACTAAAAAACTAAAATCTACTTTTCTCGCTTTTTTAATAGCAAATTCCCTAATCAAGTCGCCTACATCCAAGTTGTTAGAAATATCTTCTTCAATATTTATAATTGCTAAATTTGAAAGCCTGAATTGACTCATATTGGATCTTAAATAGGTCTTAATTAGTTTTAATTTCGAAAATGACCGCTCTCCATGGGCAACAGTAACTGGCATCGTCAAAAATATTCTTAAAGCTACAAATAAATTCGGAAAGATGCCTTTTAAATCATTAACTAGTTTTTAACTTAAACGCATTAAAAGACAAAAGAAACTACTATGTTTGCATCCTATTTGCTTCACGTTAATAGAAAAACTAAAAATTGCTGAAATACGCAGCCGTCAAATCGGAAGAAATTATGCTTTAACTTAACAGTTCAGCTTGTAAACAATATCACGTGGTACACAGCGCGCGATTTGATTGGTGTCCCGTAAGCCCGCTTCCGTAAAACATGAAACTTGACGAACTCGAAGCGGACGGACGGAAAGCGAAGCGGGCGGGCGGCAATCTATAAACCGGACACTAAGAAAATTGTCATCATCATTTTTTGTGGCTATCGCGCGTTCGGTTGTGTCTTTTTTATCATTGCCGCCTGACAGCACAATTTTGGCATTGTTTTTATGTGTAGAATAAAAACGATGATTCCTTGAAACGCCGACATCAATAAAACGCAAGTGATTTTTAAAAAGTTTTTTGCATATTGCAAGGTGGCTTTTTTATGCTTGATAATATGATACAATTTTTTTGATGATATTTTGCCGCCCTGTGTTAGTGCCGCCCGGGTGCCATGCACCCCTTGCACCCCCGGCACGGCTCGGCCCTGTCCATATCTTACTAGTTTTGAAATTAATTATGGGGGGGGGGGTATTTTTACGAAAATGACAACTTTTTCAAAGATTTTACCAACTTTGTAATCTAAAAATTAAATAAAAATCCCAAATTCGACTGCTAATAACATTACAAAATCCCCCAAATTTCTCTCCCACTCATTGACAATATTGGAATATAAATATTATCGAAACCTCGGAAAATGCCGACTCCGCCAAACTTGAGGGGGTATCTTCGTCCCTGGGTATAAGCGATTACCCTTGTGTTTTATTCTAAGAGTTTAGCAGTAGAGGGGTAGGGGTACATTGGGGTAGTTTAATTTTAAGAAATTTCTGCCATTTATGATGCGTCTTAAAATCCTTGGGGCAACCCTTTCTTTCTCGATTATTCTTTCCCGTTCCCTTGGGATTCGCGAAATCTCAAACATTTGTCGTGAAAACTTAACAATAAAATATTATGGAGAATAACTCCACGTCTTTCTCTAATTTCCACCAATTTAAAATACCCCGTTTTTCAAGGCGCATTTTTACTAATTAAACAGTCAATGTTAATTTTAATAATAAATAAGGATAAAGTAAAATTATACTATAACTATAATTCCATACTAATCCACCTTTATTTCAATACACTAGCCTTTAGTTCTTGTGCAGTAGAAAATTAATTAATTAATTAATGTTATATATTAAAATGGGTTGTTCCTTAGGGTCCATAAAGAAGCACCTGAAACTTTTTTTTTCTAAATTCCAAAGTCTAAAAATAATTTATAATAACCTTTATCCTACCAAAAAGTACGCCACTGATCGACTAGGAACTTTAGGTTAATCTGGTGGATTTATTATGTTATGGTTGGTAACAACAGTGTTTCCAAAATCTCTCAAAAAAGTTGACAAACATTGTTTAAATTTAGCTTAATTACAAAAATGACAAAATTAACAATGCAAATTGTCAATTTGGCGTTTTTATTAATTGTTGGTTATGTCATTTTTGTAGTGAAGGTAAATTCAAACAAAATCTGCCAACTTTTATGACAGAATCTAGTGCATTTCTTTTAAATTTTAGGTTATGTTTTCAAATTGTAAATATCTTAACTAAGGGAAGTGATTTTGGATTTATTTAGACAAATTAAATGTAAACTGGTCCCAATTTCATCTGAGTAAACAGAGAAAAAAACTGATGAAACAATTAATTTTGTGGTTATGGATTTCAAATTTCACTACTAAATTTTCTAATCATTGCTTAAGGTAATAGCTGGATCAGTAAATAAATACAGAAGGGTATTAGAGCTTTAAGGGCATAAAACTTTTGTATTTATTGAGTTTTTATTTATTTTTTGCAAGAAAAATTTTTAGTAACAATTTTTTACATCTGGCAACGCATAGCTACTTTGTTGGTTGGTACTCACAAAATACAAGTGTGCAGAGATAAACTAAGTGTGTAACCAGTGGCGTATCACAAAAAATATAAAAAACTTCTAATGCATATTTTTTCTTTATCTTTGGAAAAATGTTTTTTTAAATATTTTTCCTTTATTCCTTATGTCAAAAGGTATTCAGTATTTTAATATATAACATTAATTACATAACACCCTGTATATTTATTGTTTCATTGTTGTTTTAAGGTTCTATTGCATTTTTTCAAAACTATGCATATGAATATTTATACCATGTTACTACTATTTCAATTTTTTTTATGGATAACTTGACAGAATAAATTTTTGTGATTCGTTCCTAAAATTTTTTAATATAATTTAGTATAGGGTGCCGTGTATTGATTTTTTTTAATCGCTAATATAATTCTTAAAAATTTAACTTAGTAGGCCTTGTATTTAAAACAAATGGCCTTTTTTGCTTCAAAAATACAGTTAATCAAGATATACACTTTAAAACCCTTCCGGGGCCAAAATCAAACTACCAAAAAAAATTTTTTTTTACAATTTTCAGCCTTGATTTAGTGTATGTAGACGCCCGATATCTCTATGGGAAAATATTTAAAAATTGGTAAAAATAATCTATTTGACTACTGATTATAATAATATAATCAGATTATTGGTATTTCAATTCAAAAATTTATATTATTTAAATATAATTGTCAAATATTTAAAAAAAAAATTAACTCTTGCCTTATAATTTTTCAAATAGTATTTTACGTTTAACTGGAATAACCATCAATGTACAATTTGTCAAAAATGGCGAATGCGCCGGGTAATACGAGTATAGAATTTATATGGCGTAGAACTTCTACAGTAGAGGTGAGCGCTTTTGTGTAATGCTGATTCCCAAGAATGAATAATACAATTTATCGAGATTTGACCATTTTTAATTTTGTTTTTGTTTTTTCTCCAAAAAACGACTTCTGACTCAAATTGTAAAGCAGCCTAAAAAAAACTTACATGTGCACAGTAAAATAGGTAGCTTGTGTTAATTTCAGAACTAGGGATGGGATTTTAATTATTTTACCTTTTTTCAACCGATGTAACTATTTGAAAACGAAAAATGCCAAAATGTGGTTTAAAAGATTTTCTTTTATATGAACCTAACTTGTTTTCACCTTTTTTACCTTTTTTGGAGATTTTTGCTTCAAACTACCTTTTTTATACTTTTGTTACCTATTTTTTTAAATTGTTTTCACCTTTTTTACCTTTTTTGGAGGTTTTTGCTTTAAACTACCTTTTTATACTTTTGTTACCTATTTTTTAATTTGTTAGTTTATTTTCACCTGTTGTTACCTATTTTTACGTATTTTTACTTATTTTATTTTTTTGTGTTCTTTTTAAATTTTGCGCCAATATTTTATCCAGGGCGTGCAACTCAACGGTATAGAATTTTTTCTTATGGTCACAGACTGTAGCAGTAACTTTCTTTGCAGTTACCTTCTTTGTAGTGAGCTTTTGTTCTGTCATAGAACTTCTGTGTAGTGAGTGTCACTCAGTGAAACACAGTTTATTGCATAGAAATAGTTTATTGTGGGTATGTTCTATGTTTGGGTATGCAGCTAAACAAAATTATAAAAAATGCCCAAAACCAAAGAAAATCCTCTAAATAAACTCAGCAGTTGGATAGAGGGGAAGAATAAGATATTTTCTATTGACGGAAAAAAACCTATTTTGTAGAGTTTGCTGTAAAATTGTAAGGACTTTGAGGTTATGTTAAAACATCTTTCTTTAATTTATATACATTTTAGCTATCTGTTTGTTACTCTAGTAGTAAATTTGGTAAATATAAGGTATTCCCAGTTATATTTTCAGTTCCTTATACCTTTAATTAACTATTGGTCAGTTTATAAAAAAAATATTTTATGTTACTTATTTTATAAAAATAAACGAAACTTGAACTTTTGATGTTTTTTTTACCTAAAATGCTGTTTTTTTAACCTAAAATGCTTTTTTAGTACCTTTTTAGTTAACTATTTTTCAGTTTTTAGTACCTAAATATCCCATCTTTAATAAGTTATTACCTTTCTAAATATTTTAAAACATCAACATTCTAAAAAATACTGTTAAAATGGGAGCAAAACTATAAAGTTATCAGGTAAAACCTGAAAACCGCCGGAATTACGTATATTACATAAAAACGGTCAAGTCGGCTTGGCAAAATCCGCGTTTGGAACATAAAATCCGGCCAATAAAATCCTCGGGACGCGTCCCGCACCGAAGCGGGCAGGTTACGCGCCATAGGCCGTTCCTAGCCGGAGCAAAAAGAGCGCAAAGAAGCGACGGAGGAGAGACCGTATGGAGCGGGTGCAGTGGAGGCTTGGCCAAAGGGGACACGTGTCATGTGTGTCGGCCACACGCGTGCCGCTCGCGACCGGCGTCGCCACCTACGGGACGGCGGCGTCGCGCTCCCGCCGCCAATGGGACGGGCCCGTCGTCGACTACGCCGCCTGGATCACACGCCGCGAGCAATTAGCCGCCGCTCGGTGGCTAGCCGGGCCAAGGCACATGTGATTTTACTGCCCACTTTTTATTAAATTTTAATAAATTTTTTCAAAATTTTATAACTCATATTTTAAATTGAAATATTATACAGGGTGTTATGTAACTAATGTTATATATTAAAATGGGTTGTTCCTTAGGGTCCATAAAGAAGCACCTGAAACTTTTTTTTCCTAAATTCCAAAGTCTTAAAATAATTTATAATAACCTTTATCCTACCAAAAAGTACGCCACTGATCGACTAGGAACTTTAGGTTAATCTGGTGGATTTATTATGTTATGGTTGGTAACAACAGTGTATCCAAAATCTCTCAAAAAAGTTGACAAACATTGTTTAAATTTAGCTTAATTACAAAAATGACAAAATTAACAATGCAAATTGTCAATTTGGCGTTTTTATTAATTGTTGGTTATTTCATTTTTGTACTGAAGGTAAATTCAAACAAAATCTGCCAACTTTTATGACAGAATCTAGTGCATTTCTTTTAAATTTTAGGTTATGTTTTCAAATTGTAAATATCTTAACTAAGGGAAGTGCTTTTGGATTTATTTACACAAATTAAATGTTTAAAGTTTAACCCAATTTCATCTGAGTAAACAGAGAAAAAACTGATGAAAAAATTAATTTTGTGGTTATGGATTTCAAATTTCAAAGGTACTAAATTTTCTAATCATTGCTTAAGCTAATAGCTGGATCAGTAAATAAATACAGAAGGGTATTAGAGCTTTAAGGGCATAAAACTTGTATTTATTGAGTTTTTATTTATTTTTTGCAAGAAAAATTTTTAGTAACAATTTTTTACATCTGGCAACGCATAGCTACTTTGTTGGTTGGTATCTATGTACTCACAAAATACAGGTGTGCAGAGATAAACAAGTGTGTAACCAGTGGCGTATCACAAAAAATATAAAAAACTTCACTCAGAAAAATGTACATGCACTGATAATAAAACTAATTTTGTAAGCGATTAATAGAATAATATTATTTAACTTAAATTTAAAATTGTAATGGCTATAAAAAATTGTACCACCTATGGTACCTTTTTTATTAAATTTTCAGTGTCTTATTGGGACAAAAACCTACGATTTGTCAAAGTAATAAGATTATTTTTATTTACAGAATAAACTTTTTTTACTGTTAATAAAATTCTTATTTACTATATGAAGCAGCAATGTTGAGCTTCTACAAAAAAATGTTCATCCAACAAAGTAATAGTTGTTATCATATTGTCATGGCAATAAGAAATTCTTTATGTTTATATTAAATCTTTGTCAAATTTAAAATGATTTTGTTAAATCTATAGTTGTGTGTGAATTGCGCTTACATAAAGTAATGTGCAGTTGCTATAGTAAAATTTGTTCATTTTACTATGGCATATTTGTCTTCTTTAAATTACTATCGTTGTAATTCAAATTAATTTTATTTCAGTTAGAAAACCTTTGTTAATAGCTTATGTTAAGAAAAATAACAAAAATATTTTATTGTTATAAAAAGACTTTTTTAATATTTACTATTGTTTTGCATTGGTAACAAAATTTTTGTTATTTCCCTTAAAAAGAGGGGGAAAGGGCCAGCGCTCTCCTTGGTGAACATAACTTATAATCCAGTCTGTGTTATAATCTTATTGATTTCACTTGTGCGAGTGAAGTATGGTAGAATCTAGCATGATAAAAATATCAAAAAGATCACTAAGAAAATTAAAATTCCGACGTTTTGTAACAGAAATATTTAAGGTCTATTCTATAAACGAAGCAGACTTGTTGTTTAAAAAGTGAGTTCGTATTTTTTTTATTTTGTACATCATATAATATGAGTTAATTTTTTGTTATAATAAATAATTTGTTTTAATGCCTTGCAATTATTTAAAAAAAACTACCCAACACCCAACAGTAGGTTGAAAATTTGACCATTGTTACAATGAAAATAGTTCATTGAATTAACAATTAATTTGTTGTTAAATTTACATACATTTTATTAATATAATAAAAAAAGTTTTATTTTAAACGAAAAGGGATTTGTAAAATTTACAATATTTCTATGAATAATAACATTAGGGTTTCATTAATACTACAAAACGTTTTTGTAAACGGTATAGAACTGTTTTGATGGACAAATAATAAAAACTGTATTTATCAATGCGTTTCTGCATCTGAAAGAGTGTTATTTTTATAAACCTAACGTAAATTTACTTTATAATTAATACAAATGCTATTACTGAAAGCAGCGTTTGTAGATAAATAATTTTTATAAAAATGATCTTTTTGCCGTAACAAAAGCAATTGTTGGACGAATAGGGATCTTTACTTTATTAAGACAAGCTACTTTTTTTGTTATATTTATTAAAAAATTTTCTGAGTGTTCTAATGCATATTTTTTCTTTATCTTTGGAAAAATGTTTTTTTAAATATTTTTCCTTTATTCCTTATGTCAAAAGGTATTCAGTATTTTAATATATAACATTAATTACATAACACCCTGTATACCTTTAAGATAATCGAGCGCGCGAAATAATAGGAAGTTTTATTTAATATAAAGTATATCCCGTATGGTCTAGTGGTTGAGATACCTACCGACCTCTTAACATGGCAAATATTTTACAAAAAAGGTGCTAAAAGTTTTTTCCGCACTGAGGCAGGAAACACATACCTACGTCGTTGCTATGAACTTAAGTTTGTTTGCTGATTGTCAGAATAGACGTTAAATTAAAATTAGACTCTTATCCGAGCACATTTTGAGTATAAAATGGAAATGAAGGAAGAAATTTTGGAAAATATTCTTAAAAAACCCAAAAATGTAAACATCGAACCGGAAAAATCAAAATTTTGCTATGCTAAAGACTTTTTCTACTAGTGTGCGCAAAGTAACAATTATCCGCACCCCTTTGCGTGCGCAAAGTTGCACTTTTCCGCACGGATGTTGATTTTAGTCAAAATCAAATTTAGTTAGTTACTTACTTTCCATGTCAATAAGTGTCAAACAAAGTGAATAATATATTATAGATTTTTCGTAAAATTGAAATGAACATTTTGGAAGAAGAGCTACCATATGACATCCTAGCAAATACTGTAAATGAGAATTTATTACCAGCGAAATCCTGTCAAAAATATGAGAAACATTTTAAACATTTTTAAATCATTTTGGTAATCATTGTTATTTAACTTTGCGCACGCTAATAGAAAAAATATTGTTCCTAACACATGCGCAGTGTAATTTTTCCGCACTTACTGCTTGCCCGCAATTGCAGTAGCGTGCGGAATAATGTAACTTTGCGCACTTGTTAGGAAAATAACAATTCAAATATTTTTTAAATGGTGCGAAAAAAAGAAAATAAACAATTTTAAGAGGAAATTCTTGTTTATTTTCTCACGCTTGTAGAAAAAACAATGTACCTAACACGTCGTAAAGTGTCTTTTCCACATCGGTCGTTCAACTTCAGTCGCGTGCGGAAAAGTTGCACTTTCCGCACTAGTTAGCTAAATAGCTATTTTAAGTACCTACTAAGTGGAATTTAATATTTTTTAATATTTTGTAGTAAAGTTTCCTTTAAATGGGCACTTTTAATCAAATTCGGCTTATTTAGTTTGCCAGGGACGGACTAGCTCTAACACCCTGTATTAAAAAAGCACAACAATAATATTTTTGGTCAGTTTAAACGATCGACATCGATAAAATGTACTGTTTACTAAATAAAATGTTGTTATAGGGTTTTTAACATAAGGGTGATTCTACAAAAGTTGGGCAACTTTTGACCTCATTTTGTTTATATAGTTTTCGGAGAAAATTAAACAGTATTTTGTTATGAGAACATAGATAATATAATAAATATACTGTTCCATATCGGGTCAGTCACCTTTTCAAACAGTTTCTGAAATATCTGTGTTTTCTAAATTTGAATGCAAGGGAAGTGACGAGTATATCAGGGTACTAATTAAATATATAATTTATTGGAAAATATAAGATTTATTGCAACTTTGAGCATATTATACATTAAATATCTTAAAATCAAATAATACCACTCATCAGTGGCGGCTGGTGGATTTTGGGTATACCGATATCTCAATTATTAGATATAGGACCCACACCAAATTTATATGAGTTTATATTGACATTAAATAAACAAGTTCTGCGCAAGCAGAATTTAAATTAAAGTTTGCGAAAAAAGATAACCGAAACATCGAACATGGAACTGGCGACACGGTACCTACTGATGAATGGGATACTTTGAGATTATAATTCGGAATTAAGTATTTTACTGATATTTTTTATTAGTGGATGCTACTTATCAACAAATCACATATAGCCTTATATAAATTACAATGAAATATATATACGTAAGAAAATAACTACTCACCACAGTACTGAAACTATACGTGCATTCACCACTTCGCAGCTTGCATTGTTTTCAAGATGACTGTCGTGCAAAGGGCGGGCTCTGTAGGTAAATTTGAGATTATAATTCGGAATTAAGTATTTTACTGATATTTTTTATTAGTGGATGCTACTTATCAACAAATCACATATAGCCTTATATAAATTACAATGAAATATATATACGTAAGAAAATAACTACTCACCACAGTACTGAAACTATACGTGCATTCACCACAACTTCGCAGCTTGCATTGTTTTCAAGATAACTGTCGTGCAAAGGGCGGGCTCTGTAGGTAATTTTTTACCAACACTTGAGTTAAAACGAGGACTTGACGTTTAAACTTCAATATTTCGCAGGAATTTTGAATTTTAACATTGTACACAGAACTGACGCGTCATGACGGGTAAAAGTGAGTACAAAGATTATCAATTTTTTAAAAAATTGCTATTATTCGAATCTATGATAAAATATGAAAAATAATAATATTTTAAAATAAAATCACTCAAATATTTGATTCAGGAGTTGTGACACGCCAAGGTACTGATGTTTTGAATATTTATTATGTTTTTCTACAAACGTGCTTTTGAAAAAATACATTAAAATTGGGTGGACAAGTTAAAAAAACCTGGATCTTTTGTTATATACTAAAATATTTACAAAACATATTAAAATACCTACTCTATTGACTGATGACATCAAGTTGTCCAACTTTTGTAGAATCACCCATAAACATTCGTGACAAAAATGGCGCTTATCAAACTTGATACGTAATATACTATTAATATTCCTGTATGGTCTCTAATGATTTAATTTAATTTCTCAATGATTTCTTGCTACTAATTGCTTAAAAACATTCAACTTTCAAACCTTAAGGCGCCTTGACATTAGGCCTCAGCTAATTACAGCTAGCTAGTAGCAAGAGCAAACAAACATGTTACGGGGCGTGGGGAAAACTGAATTTCCAACAAATTTCCTTTTTGGAAAAGTGCACGGTGCAACTTGTTCATGTCGCCCCACTCTCTGCCAGTCTAAATATCAACTGTGTTGGTACGGAGATGTAAATTGCCTTGCCGTTTTACTTTTAAACTCTTAGCAATGTAATTATTTTACTAACCCCGGCGAAATTTCTTAATCTTACTCGTGAAATTGATGCCTCGAGCGTGTAAATAACTAATTTATGTTTAACTGGCCTAATTATTTTTTAATCCGGGAGAAGTGGGCTTCATGACAAACTACTTCATACAGATTTTTAATATTAATAAGATTTAGATTTTTAATGAATATTACTGGTCAACAGCGATTTTACCACAGGGTGGCCATAATTTGGAAGCGCTGATTTCAAAAATATTTGTTAATTTTAACCAAATATTAACCAGATTTAATGTTAATCCAGGTGCACATAACTTTATGTTAAGTTTACAACCAACTGTAATCTGTTATCAAATTGAATAAGTAGTTTGTAATTACGAGGTGTGTTCAGAAAATATTTATTTATTCGTTTACATTAATGTTGTCGCCTTTAAAATAATCCCCATTGGATATTATGCACATGTGTCATCTCTTCTTCCAATACTCGAAACACTTCTAAAACTCGATCTTTGGGATAGCCTTTAGTTCTTTCAGCGATGCGCTTTTAATGTCATCTATGATTGCAAAACGACGGCCCTTTAAGGTTCTCTTTATTTTTGGGAATAGGAAAAAGTCAGACAGAAGCATGTCTGGCGAATATGGAGGCTGGGACACCATTACAGTATTGGTTTTGGCCAAAAATTTTGTTCAAAATTTTACAATTTTAGAACAAATTTTGCTGCCACGCGTTTCATACCCAAAACATTCGAAAAAATTTTATGGGAAGAGCCAATCGATATACCAACATCATCAGCGACTTCTCTGATGGTTTATAACCATTTCTTCCACTTTTTCCATGTTTTTATCGGTTGTTAATGTCATCTTCAACGTCTTCACGGCCATCTTGGAAACTCTTATACCACTTGTAAACTCTTGTTTTACTTATAGCAGACTCACTATAGGCCTTTCTTAACATTTCACAGAATTTATTTCATTTTTTTTAGCAAAATTGGATACAAATTCTTTGATCCGTTTCTTTTAACGAGCGAAAAATCGCCGAGCTCATAAAACACGTCTAACCTTAGCGGCTGCCACAGACAAAGTAAACAATGAAAACAGCTAAAGTTTTTATCATACTTCGGGGGCATGTATATCAACATAATAAAGAAAATTTTATGACAACCGGACCCTCCGAACCCGCGAAATTTAACAATTCCTGTTATTTTCTGAACACACCTCGTATTGTCAGTGGGAAATGTTTTGATTGACTTTCTGAAATCACGTGTACTTTTTCAACGAAATAATTTGTTAAACATTAAAAAAATAATCTGTAAGCTTTGAAATTAACAAAATACCTACAAAATTGCATAGTAATAGTAATAGTTCGCACGTTACTTTGGTGGTAAGATTTTTGTTTTTTTGTTAAGAGCAGGGCTGCGTTTAAGTTACAATAAAAAATATTTCTAAAAAGTGTACAGATCAGTGTGTGGTATAAATGTGTTCCTCATGGTTTAAACATTTTCACTTATTTCGTTTTAATTTTAATTTTGAAAACAAACAGTAAAATGGCCAGTGTCCAATTACTGGTTGGTAAAAAATGTAAATTTCTATTATTGGACATATGTCCAATATCATCCTCTATTTGTAACCCGGACGAAAAAAACTAAAATCTTTACAACAACGGCATATATAAATTTTAAATATTTCTTAAATGTATTAATAACTATGTGGTTTACCTTTACAAAACTTTTGGTAAAATATTTTTCTTTTTTAAAATAATTACAAACCGAAGTTTCATACAAAAAAATATGTTATAATAGAACAACGCTTTCAAAATAAAATTAAACTTAAATAATTTATGATTTTTTAAACAAATTCTGAAAATGTTTTATTCAAAAAGTACAATGTAAAAAATAAATAAATCCTATAATATAATATATGCACATCTCCACCCTCGTATCACCTCTTTTCCTCCATCCTTTAAACCCGAAAATTCCACGATATTTATTTTAAAAATAAACGCCTCCCTACCCGCCCCACATCTCACGTACTTCGCAAAAACCGCCGAACCCGCTAAGAAAAACAAACCTAAGACTCTCTACTGTCTAATTTCTTATTCTTAGCGGAGACGCTCAGCGTCGCGACGCGGGGATAGGGGACGCGTATGTGTCCTCTCACCCCCCCCCTTGTGCTTTGTGCTCCCCTGGTTTTAAAGGGGTTTAAAAGAGTAAACGGCGTAAAAAGGGTGGAAAAACTTGATAAATTATATTGGGAGTTGTTTGAGAGTTAAAAGAGTTTTAAATTCAATACAAAAACCGCTAAAACCCTTAGGAAACATTAAGATAAAAAATATAATAAATCAAAAGGTATTTAATATTAACAAAATATTGTCAAAAATGGCGAATGCACTTCTTTAAGTGGTCTTTTTGATGTAGTTACATTTAACTATATCTCAGTTAGTATGCATTTTACGAAAATATGTTTTAAATAAAAATTAAATGATTCGAGGGGGGAAATCAATCAGTACTAAAATTGGTCCTCTTACTCTCCTCCTTATAGGGGGATCAGGGGGTAACTTTAAAATTTCCAATGGAACACCCTATTTTTTATTGCAGATTCGGATCATTCGACTAAAAATACACAGTAAAAAAAATCAACTCTAAGCAACACCAATTAGTTCACACAGGTCCTCACTAAATAGTGTTGTTTTATAACACTACAATTAGAGTTAATTTGAGGATAAAGTAATTTTACACTTTATTAAAAAGTGTTTATTTACCTAAAATCGTGTTCTACTACACTTCCTGGGTAAAATCACACTTTTGTTCAGTGTAAATTAACACTACTTTGGAAAGGTTCTAATTTTAGAAAGGTACTTTTACTCTTTTACTGCAAACTTCTAGTGTAAATTAACACTATTATTTGAGTAAAACCTATTGGTTGTAGTGGATAAAACGAAAAGGTAAATAAAGAGAAACATTTATTTGGAACAAAAATCTATGACAATTATCAAAATCGGTGCCTTTTAAAATATAATTCTATATTTGAGTCGTATGGCTGGCTTAAGCAAAATGGTTCCTTAAAACGTAAAAGTTTTAGATCAATGCAATGTTTTACTATGAGGCGCCGTTTGTGCCATAATTATGATTTGTAAAATATATAATAATTTCTAAAATAAATATATATTTTGTTTAAAATATAAATATTTTATCTAAAATATATATATTTTAGCTTATTTTATAACTTATATATTAGTTTTACTAAAATATAATAATATTTTTACAAAATAATATATATTTAAAATATTTATATATTTGGACAATTGAACTAATAATATAATTTTAATACTAATAATATAAACTCAGCTTACAAGACGTAACGCCAGGAGGCGCTGGCTGCTTTATTTAACTTGGCAACGCAGCCTGTCTGTAATTGCATGTCGGAATTACTGTGGTGTAAATTAAATAAAACTAGAAGATACATAAAAATAATAATACCTCTGGTACGCAATAAAGCACTTGGGTATAAGTTTAAATTAAAATCTAACAGATTAATAGGTCATTTAAAATTTCACCGCAGTAATGGAACCAAATCGACGACATAGTTTTGCGTAGCCCAGAATTAAGGAATAAAAAATTATTGTTTAAAAAGAGAGTC
Source organism: Brassicogethes aeneus (assembly GCA_921294245.1). Lineage (NCBI taxonomy): Eukaryota > Metazoa > Arthropoda > Insecta > Coleoptera > Nitidulidae > Brassicogethes > Brassicogethes aeneus. The sequence continues at coordinate 7,236,154 of OV121140.1, forward strand.
ACGACAATAAACATCCAGAACTGGATTTAACTTTAAACATATAAAAAATAACAAAAAGCCAAAGTGCGGCAAAAAGTTATTTAATTTACACCACTGTAAAGCTAGGATCAGACGGTGCAGCCTCTCGCGGCGACTTTATCGCTGCAACAAGTTGCAAGTTGCGATTTTGTTGCACACAAGGTATTCACACGAACCAACTAAATTGGCGCAATTTTCCACCAGGATTGCCAATTTTTCCGAAAATTACTAAGGGGAAAAATAAAAATACCTGTTCTGATTTAAATGTATGTTTTCGTTATTTCGTTAAAAGTGTTTAGTGCATAGATTAAATAAATGGTAGTGCTCATTATTATTATTATTATTATTATTTGCCACGATTCTTAGATATTCTTACCTCACCTTGGTTTATCTCACTTTAGAGACCGTTCCATTTGCAAAATGACAGGTAAGCCAAAGTGAGAATTTTACCTCCCCCCTTACCGATCAAGCACTACCTCCGGAGCACCCTTACAAATGAGAAATTTTGATTACTTGGTGGTGGGGATAGATGCACGCCAAAAAGTGAGGTTGTACACTTTCTATCAAACAAAACAGAAGAAAATTAAAACAATATACCAATATATATGTTACGGCTAATGTGCAAACTTGGATAGTTTATAAACTAGCTGGATAGTTTATAAACTAGCCAAACTGTCAGCTATTTTAATTGAAAATGTATTTTCAACTAAATTAGCGGCTAGTTTACAAAATAACCAAGGATCTTGGCTATAGCCAAGATCCTTGGTTATAATTTACTTGAAATTATTAGGGAAACTAAAATAGCTGGAGAGTTTGTATACTATCCAATTCAGTTTGGCTAATATGAAAACCAAAATTTCTAGTAACACACTAATTTATTAAAAAAGGGAGGTTACAGCATTGTTTTTCGTTTTGCCGGCTTAACCGGATTTGTTTTGTGCATTTTAACGTTTTTAAAATGAATCATAGGCAAAATTTTAACGCTTCCTTCTTAGAAAACTCAACAACACAACCCTACCGACCCCGCCCCATTGGCTCCCCCCCACCCCATTGGTCAAATGGACAAAAATAAGAAAAAAAAACCCAAACCAACCCAAACTCAACACAACCCAACCGACCCCGCCCCATTTAGCAAAAAACTAGTTTACAAACTAGCTAAAGCTTGGCCATTTTGTGTTACTAGAAACTTTGGTTTTCATATTAGCCAAATTGAATTGGATAGTATACAAACTATCCAGCTATTTTAGTTTACCTAATAATTTCAAGTAACTTAGCCAAGATCCTTGGTTATTTTGTAAACTAGCCGCTAATTTAGTTGAAAATATGTTTTCAATAAAAATAGCTGACAGTTTGGCTAGTTTATAAACTATCAAAGTTTGCACATTAGCCGTAAAAAAATGGATAATGTAAATTTAATCTATTTATTGAATAAATGTTAAAAAAAACAAACATATTATTTAATAAATTATAGTTTTTCTTAAAATAAAAAAGTTGTAAATGCTTGTCCTTAAGTGGCCAAATATGGTCAAAGAAATGTAAAATTTGTATATATAAATTATATAAATACCCATTATAATTATACTTAATACTTGAACATAAGGGTTAAACTGTCAAGTGTCACTTTTAGAGAAAATAGGCTTACCAACCGTTCCTTTGGTCCATTTTAGGTAAGATGAGTGCGCGTAAGTGGCCTCGCTTATCTCACTTTTGCTTGGCTCACTTCAAAAATGAAAGGAAAGCACAAAATAACAAACATTTAATGTTTTATTAAACTAGACTACTACACACTCTTAAAAATAAGGTTGTTATCTGTCATTCCATTTGACAAATATTAAGTACCAACCTTATTTTTTAGTGAAAATTCGTAAACCCCTGTAAAAGTGACTAAGTCGCCGCAACTTTATTGCATGAAAAATAGAACATGTTCTATTTTAGGACAAGTTTGATCAACTGCTTAGTTTCATTGTGTGAACAACAAAAAATCGCCGCAACCTGGTTGCCGCGACAAAGTTGCTGCAAGAATTTGCACCGTCTGATCCTAGCTTAATTCTCACATGAAATGAAAGAAAGGCTGCGTTGCCAAGTTAAATAAAGCTGCCAGCGCCTCCTAGCGTTACGTCTTGTAAGCTTAGTTTATATTATTAGTATTGAGTTTATAATATAATATTTATAATATTTATAATATATTTATAATATTATTATTAGTATTACTGTTTTAAATATATATTATTTAGTTAAAATATTATATATTTTAGTAAAACTAATATATATCTAAGAAAATGAGTTAAAATATATATATTTCAAACAAATTATTTATATTAAAAAAAAAATATTTATATTTTTACAAATAATTCTATATTTTATGAATCATAATTATGGCACAAACGGCGCCTCATATTTTACTGGCTGTCAACTTGTAAGCAATGAATTACCTTGAGAATTCATCAGTAATTCTGTTATAAAAAATGGGTGATCCCATTGGTAGAGAGGCGTCATGACGCGTCAGGCGGCTGTAAGTCGGGGATTTACCACACGTGTACAGGGTGATCCCCTATAATGTCGCCCCCCTTTAACTTTTTTATTTTAAGTCTCCCAAAAAAATTAAAAGTTTGGTTATGTAGGAACTAAAAAATACTTTTTTTCTACGTATAAAGAAAATTGAAAAATTGATCAGTATACAGGGAAAAACAAAAAGTTAATTTTTTTTCAATGGATCACCCTATATATGAATTTATTTTTCGATTCCTTGTAAAATTCTAAGCATATTTTATATATCATACCATATACCTAAATTCAACCGTTTCCGAAATATTTAAATTATTTTTAAGATAATAAGTTGAAATAGTTTCTCTTTCTCTGTCTGAGTACGCCATTTTTACTTATTTAACAACACTTATTGACATAATCTCACTATAGTAATTTATTTTCAATAAAAATTTTGGTATACTGAGGGAGTTAAAAATGAAAACCAAAAATTTTTTATGTGATCATAGTTTTTATTCACTAGCTGAATTTTTTGATTATAAAGTTACAATGTAGGTTGTTCTTTACTTAGTTAAGAATATGTGTGTATATATATTTTTTTACCTGACTAGCCTTTAAGTTTGTATAATGATTTACTTTACTGTACTGTTGACTTTTATGGTGAATAAACTGAATTTGAATTTGAATTCTCGATTTTTAACAGTTTAAAAAAACATTTAATGATGACATTTCGAATGCGAATATTTCAGAAACGGTTGAGTTTAGGTATATGGTTTGTATATAAATTATGCTCAGAATTTTACAAGGAATCGAAAAATAAATTCAAATATAGGGTGATCCATTGAAAAAAAATAATCTTTTTGTTTTTCCCTGAATACTGATCAATTTTCCAATTTTCTTTATACGTAGAAAAAAAGTATTTTTTTGTTCCTACATAACCACACTTTTAAATTTTTTGAGACACTTAAAATAAAAAAGTTAAAGGGGGGCGACATTATAGGGGATCACCCTGTACAAATTTTCCATAATATTAATATAAAAAATGTAGGTATAGGTTAATATAACAACCATTACGTTTGAAAATAAAAAGTAAATCAAGTGTGTTTGTATTTATATTATTAATGTTACAAGTACCCTACCTACTGTCGTAAATTATTGATATATAATATAGGTCGGGTATGGACATACTTTTAACATATACCATATAACCAATATATTGGTATTTATTGAGTATTAAGGCTTAAAGAAAAAGGAAGTATAATACTTACCAAAAAATAAGAATGTCCTTTTATGGATTCACCGTAATTAAAATCTAACTGAACAAAAATGCCACACTTCCACAACGCGGTATCTCCGGATATGCACTGCGTAGGTACGTAGTTTTTTCAGTCTATTTTGCCACTATTGGTGTAATTGAACTTTAATTGTGATACAATGTGCACTGGTAGTGTAAAGAAAAGAGCTCTTAGTAACATCAAAACAGACAAAGAAATTGCCATGCACTGTAGTGTACATTTTGTCACTATTTAACACATTAAGGGGTAATAAATACTCGCATTAAGTTTTTCCACCCTTTTGATTTATTTTAATAATAAATAGTGTGAATGTACCAATGAATAATGTTCATATTCTTTATAAATGTGTTTAATAGTCAATATATTCGTATCCTAAGCACTAAATGCTACCTAGTGTATTTTGTAGTGTAACTTTTACACTTACAAATCAACTCTAATATTTTTACCCCTAAACTAAAAATTTACACGGGCAAAATTTTTTACTGTGTACCCACGAATTTTTAACTAATATTTAATTTTCCTTTGGTATAAGTTTTATATATAATTTTATTCGATGATAATTATCAATTGCGCACCATGGTCACTTTTTACCTGCCAGCATTAAATCCTTTATTTATTAAGGATTATTGTACTATTTTTATTAAAATACCTCATTTAAGGATAAAAAACATTATTTTGTTAATTAATTAATTTAATCCTAATTGAGGTATAAAAATTGGTATTTAGTAATAATTAATATTGAGGTATAAAGAAACTATTTATAGTTTAGCATTATTTAATCAATTTAGTTCGAACAAAAAGACCTCCTTTCGTTAAGCAGTTATTCATAATGGATTTTTTAACGGTGGAAGTAAAAATAGAAATGATTTTGATTTATGGAGAAGCAGGCAGGAATCTTGACGATGCTGTTAATTTCTACGCTCAGCGTTTTCCGGATAAAATTCGATCACGTACTTCATTTCACCATACAGTCAAGCAGTTTACTACAAACGGGAGTGTTCAACCGAAATAAAGAGTTCGTCGATCAACAGTCACAGGTGGAAATAATGAAATTAATGTATTAGCAGCAACGGCCGCTAATCCTCATGCAAGCAGGTGAGAATTATCTAGAGATTTTGGAATACCCAGAGCAGTGTTAGCAGAATATTAAAACGAAATGCGAATTAATAAATGCATTGGAGTCGAAGGCCACCATTTTGAGCACCTACTTTAATTAAAATTTAAAAAATAAATAAATTTAAGTATTTTATTCAAAAATTATTTACTTAACATTAACTTTAAAATTACTATTAATATTAAGGTGTCCCTAAACTTAGTGGCATAAATTTAGGAGCAGATTAAGCAAATCAAAATAAGACGAAAATCTAAATAAATATTTTTCCTAATTACGTATGTTTAAAAGATACAGGGTGATAAAGTGTTACTTATCATATCAGTTTTTTTAATATAACTTCTACTATGGTAGACTTGGAAAGGTTATATTTTGCGAACAGTCACTTACTACCAAAACACATATTCACAGATAATTATAATTGTTCGAATTAACACAGTGTCGTAGAAACAGGGGTTGCTTAAGCTTAATGTCCCATACAAACTTTGAGGTTAGGTTTTTATACCATTTGATGCAATTTTTCGATTACCCAGTTCGGCTACTATTAAAAAGATGTACCTCTCAAACTTTGATAAAATAAACCGTTTCCGATATATTCGAGGTTTCAATAATTGTTATATCGCATTAAAGGACTAAAAGGTATATGATAACAAATTTTTAATTAAAAAAACTACATTTTTTTAATGTGACGGTCAGGGCAAAACGTCCCGAGGCTCATGGAATGCCTTTTTTAGTTTTTTCAATTAAAAAATAAAATTTGTTATCATATACCTTTTAATCCTTTTAAATTAATGCTCTATAACAATTATTGTAATCTCGAATATCTCGGAAACGGTTTATTTTATCGAAGTTTAAGATGTACACCTTTTAAATGGTAGCCTAACTGTGTAATCGAAAAATTGCATCAAATGTTATAAAAACCTAACCTCAAAGTTTGTATGGGACAATAAGCTTAAATCAACCCCCGTTTCTACGACACTGTGTTCACTCAAACAATTATAATTATGTTTAAATATGTGTTTTGGTAGTAAGTGACTGTTCGCAAAATATCACCTTTCCAAGACTTCCATAGTAGGTTATATTAAAAAAACTGATATGATAAGTAACACTTTATCACCCTATATCTTGGAAACATAAGTAATTAGGAAAAGTATTGATTTATGTTTTCGACTTATTTTTACTTGCTCAATCTTTTCCTAAATTTATGCCAATAAGTTTAGGGACACCTTGTATATCAAACAAAACGTGCATATATGTAATGTATTTATTTTGTAAGAAACTATAATAGCTTTAGCTGAATAAACGTTTATTTATTTATTTATTTTTAATTACCCATTTAGTATAAAAAATATTAAAAAGTAGTTTTCTTGACCGATTTAAAGTTAAACCGAATCATATCACAAGTTGGAAAACTTTCCCAATTTCCAAATAAACGACTTATACAAAATCCTATGACACCCCGTTTTGTATCGAAACTTAACAAACGAACGGCTGTGGGGGGACTTCTGAGGGATGGGGGGGGGGGGGTTTCAGGGGGGAGACGGTCGGGTTCGATTAAGCCGCCCCCCGAAATTCGGGCTTAATGAGAACGGCGTATCTGCATGCTAAAATTTGCACATGTTAGGCACGAGAAGAATCGCGCAAAGAAAAGAAAGGAAGAAGGCGCTAAGAAATCGATCGATAAAAGACTTAATGAGCTCCACTTGCTGCTGCTAAAGACAGAAAACACCACAGAGTTAAGAGAAAATGAACGGCCGAGAATAAATTAAAAAAATATGTGTACTGGTTTACCCTGGAAAGATACACAAGTAGCATTAACGTTAAATATGGGGCAAAATTTAGCAAGTGTAAAAAAAAATGTTGTCACCGATTTTGTTTAAACTTTACTTATTTGTTGTTCTTATAACGAAGAATCATAGCATACATTTTTTTTTCTCTAGGATTGTTCATTCAAGAGTTATGGATTATTGAAATTTATCGATTTTTTACTTTTTGGTGAAATCGCTTTTTATTTAAAAATTCAAACTTCATCTCTTTATTAAATATTTCAATTTAACCACCTTAAATGATTTTTTCCGTACTTTTCAATGGGCTATACCGTTTTTGCAAAAAAAATAAAAATTGCAATTTTTTTTTGAAATTTTGCAAAATTTTGCATTTTTTGAAACAATGTGTATTTTTTATTTTTTTTTAAATAGCTTATAATCCAAGTTTATCATGTTACCTTTGAATAAAAAAAAATTTAGAGTGGGCCCGACATGTAGGGTAAAGGGACATGTAAAGGTAACATAAAAAACTTGGATTTTATGCTATTTTAAAAAAAATTAAAAAATACACATTGTTTCAAAAAATGCAAAATTTCAACAAAAAAAAGCAATTTTTATTTTTTTGCAAAAACGGTATAGCCCATTGAAAAGTACGGAAAAAATCATTTAAGGTGGTTAAATTGAAATATTTAATAAAGAGATGAACAGAAGTTATGAATTTTTAAATAAAAAGCGATTTCACCAAAAAGTAAAAAATCGATAAATTTCAATATTCCATAACTCTTGAATGAACAATCCTAGAGCAAAAAAATTGTATGCTATGATTCTTCGTTATAAGAACAACAAATAAGTAAAGTTTAAACAAAATCGGTGACAAAATTTTTTTCACCTGGTACACTTGGCAAATTTTGCCCCATATACGTTATGCCTGTTGAAATGCAGATTATTCAATAGCCAATACGCTAAAGCAGTATCGGGTTTTTGTAACGCGCGCGCCATCTGGTAGACTTGAATTTAAGAATTGTCAACAATACATTTTAAGCACAGATTATACATCATTTTTAAATAAATAGGTAGTTTTTTCACAAAAGAAGTCTTACTCGACAAATTTTGTTCAATTGCACAGCTAAATCGCGCACGTTATTTGTGTTTTACGTTGCAGGGAAAAAACTAAAAAACTGGTTTAGTACTCGATTTCGATTGATTATTCTTTATATCATTGATTAAGAAATTCAACGCTTTAATGCTTACACAGTAAAAAAAATTGCCCGTGTAAATTTATTAGTGTAGGGGTAAAAATATTAGAGTTGATTTGTAAGTGTAAAAGTTATAACTTTAACACTACAAAATACACTAGGTAGCATTTAGTGCTTAATAACTTTATTAAACACATTTAAAGAATATGAACATTGCTCATTGGTACATTCACACAATTTATTATTAAAATAAATCAAAAGGGTAGAAAAACTTAATGCGAGTGTTTATTACCCCTTAATGTGTTAAATAGTGACAAAATGTACACTACAGTGCATGCCAATTTCTTTGTTTGTTAAAACATTGCATTGATCTAAAACTTTGACGTTTTAAGGAACCATTTTGCTTAAGCCAGCCATACGACTCAAATATAAAATTATATTTTAAAAGGCACCGATTTTGATAATTGTCATAGATTTTTGTTCCAAATAAATGTTTCTCTTTATTTACCTTTTCGTTTTATTCACTACCACCAATAGGTTTTACTCAAATAATAGTGTTAATTTATAAATAATAATAAACTTCTATTCTCTTTGCACTAAAAGAGTAAAAGGACCTTTCTAAAACTAGAACTTTTCCAAAGTGAACAAAAGTGGGATTTTACCCAGGAAGTGTACACTGAAAGAAATTTATGTTTCATATATGGACTACCACATACATTGCTAAAACAAACATATAATATATTTACCTTAACCATTTTTATATTTAGTTTTAACATATTATGTTAAAACTAAATATAATATATGTTTGTTTTAGCAATGTATGTGGTAGTCCATATATGAACCACAAACATTGCTAAAACAAACATATATTTCTTTCAGTGTAGAAGTACACAATTTTAGGTAAATTAACACGTTTTAATACAGTGTAAAATTACTTTATCCTCAGTGCTATAGTGTTAAATCATACTTGCTTACTTGGGGAAAATTACACTACAAATTAACTCTAATTGTAGTGTTATAAAACAACAATATTTAGTGTGGACCTGTGTGAACTCTAATTAGTGTTGCTTAGAGTTGATTTTTTTTACTGTGTATATAGTTACGTTAGTGTATGTATTTTATCTAAGGGATCATGGTGAATTATTGTGTTTTTAATTGTAAATAAAATTCAAGAACTAAATCGTTGCATTTTCATGTTTTGCAAAAGGATCCAATTCGGTAAGTACATTTGTTGGTGCAGAATTAACTAATGATAACTTTACCTAATATAATTTATATTTAAGTTTGGACATTTTTAAGAAATTAATAAAAAAATAATTTTTGCACAAACATAACCTTAAAATCAACCATTTTTATATTTGAGTTCTCTAAAAAACGCCGACAACTGCATTTTAAACAACAAAATATACCTACGAATTCATGGCAACATAATATTATATATAATACATAATATAATGGTATTTTACCTTTGAGTGGAGACTTTCTCAATCAACGCTTTTAATAATGCTAAATGCTGTTTAAATTTAGACGACTTATTTGTTTGACGATTATTACTGAATTGAAATGTTTCACGTTAATCACTACTAAAATGTGTAATTATTGTATCTAATAGATACAATTTATATTTACAGAGACTGTATGAAATTTATTTCTTCATTCCCCAAGCGACACACTTTCATCTTAAAGATGAGCATTAGACGTCTTCGTTAGATATCTATAGATGGTATTGTTCAGATTGCAGATCGGCATCGAAATGTCCTCGAGATAGACGTATATATTAGGTACGTCATTATATCATTATAAGAGCATAGGTCTAAATTTGATCTTATATAAGTATTGCTTTAGATGATATATACATATATAGTTTTAATATGGACCTCTTATCTATGTATTTAGGAAATATCTATATTCAGACTAGATTAAGCAGAGCAGAGATCTAAAATTCATCTAAATCCTTTTTGTTTTAGATGAGTATATATGTAGTCCTATTATGGACGTCTTCAGTCTAAAATGAGCCGAGGTCTAAATTTAATCTAAATGCTTACTTTTTTTAGATGAATATATATGTATGTTTTATCTATGTTTTTAGGAGATGACCATATTTAGGCTAAATGCTTTTTTTCTTAGGCCAGTATATCTGTAATCCTAATATAGACGTCTTATTTATGTTTTTAGGAAATGTTTACATTCAGGATATAGATTTAGCACGACAGAGGTCTGAATTTAATCTAAATAATTGTTTCTTTAGATTACTATTATAGTATATTATTATTATTATAATATAAGTATTAGGGTGTGCCAAAAAAACTCGAAATAGTTTTTTTCTTGCTCTCCACCCAAAATATCGTAGAATATGTCCGAACAAATATTCTGTTAAAAGCGGAGCTCATAATTTCAATTTTAAGAGGTCCCTCATCGAATCTGAAGTTTTGCCGCTTAAATAGCACAGAAAACTGACCTTTTTACCTTATTTATTCTTGCAACCTGGGAAGAAATTTTTTTTTCATAAAATCCATGACCAAATCTTACAAAGCATTAAACTTGGACGAAAAAATCTTATTAAGCCGAATTTCTATTTTCATTATTTAATTTTTTACAGAGCTTTAAATTTAAAATTTTACGTTTTTTGCCTTTTTCAGCTTAACTATTAAAGTTAGATGAAAAAGTCAAATGGTAATTTTTTAGCTTGTCTGATGGACCACAAAAAAGTTTTATACGAATTTTTTATATCGTCAATATTCTAAAAGTTACAGGCGTATAAAGTCATCATTTTTGTATTATTATCTTTAAATTTAAAGCTATGGAAAAAATTAAATAATGAAAATAGAAATTCGGCTTAATAAGATTTTTTTGTCCAAATTTAATGCTTTGTAAGAATTAGTCATGGATTTTACGGAAAAAAAAATCTTCCTAGGTTGCAAGAATAAATAAGGTAAAAAAGTCAGTTTTCTGTGTTATTTAAGCGGCAAAACTTCAGATTCGATGAGGGACCTCTTAAAATTGAAATTATGAGCTCCGCTTTTAACAGAATATTTGTTCGGACATATTCTACGATATTTTGGGTGGAGAGCAAGAAAAAAAAAATATCGAGTTTTTTGGCACACCCTAATAAGTATACTTATACAGTCATCTAAAGTAACAATTATTTAGATCAAAGTTAGACCTCTGTCGTGCTCAATCTATATTCTAAATGTAAACATTTCCTAAAAAAATAATACGACGTCTATATTATAATATAGACTTCCTATAGGATAACAGAAATACTCGTCTAAGAAAAAAGCGCTTAACCTAAATATAGTCATCTCCTAAAAACATAGAGGAGTGCGGGGTACATTGCTTATGCAAGAATTCTTGTAAGAAATTCTACAAATATGAAAAGTCTTTTAATGAATTTCTTTCTTCATATTTTATTTTCAATAAAAGCCAAATAGTTTTATATTAAATAACAAAAATCCTTAAAAAAAAAATAACAAAATAAAGTAGCAAAAATAAGTTCTATATATGTATTTAACAAAAACAAAAATTATATTCTATTTTTGGTATCCCTTTGGTTTCTTTTAAATATAAGTTACTTTAAATATATACACTGAGAGAACAGTTTATTAACAATTAACTAGATTTATCAATAATTAATAAATGCTTTATTCGATTATGGCGGAATAAACATTTATTTAGGACAAACAACGCATTGATTAAAATTGTTTAAATAAATCTTTTTATTAAAAAATAAAGAAAAATTTATAATAAATATGTTTTTTTGTTAATAAATAAATGCTTGTTTATAATAAATAAAGATTAATTTATAATAAATGTGTTTTATTTGTGATAAATAAATGCTTGTTTATAATAAATACTAAAATATTTAGAATAAATAAAACTTTATTTGTAAACCCTATACTTTAATTCACTATAAATGTATCCAGCAAGTCGTTGAATCCATTGCTTCCTAAAAATTTGCATAGCTCGTCCATGGTTTGCAGATCTTCCATGCATGTTTGGATTTTTTAATAATCGCAGCTAGCCGGCACACAGAAAAGAGCCAGTATTTTACACTGGCACTATAGGTACAATTTAAATTAATGCTATTACAAAAAGATTGCAAACGAAACACTGATGCATAGATACAAAATAAATAGAAAATAAATAACAGTGCAAAGAACAGAATCACTAAACTTAACAGTACACAGAACAGAATCAGTAAACTTGGCAAGGCAAGTGGTACACCATACGAACCCGGTACACCATGCACTATTCGAGAAACGTCTATGCTGTTTTGGTGCGTTTTGACAGAAGTTTAAGTACAGTAAACAAGAAATAAATATTTATTCATTGTTAATATTGATTCCTACCTAAAAATAAATTCGAAATTTATAATAAATAACTTTTAAAGATCGCCTAAGAAAATAGGTATTTATTATTCCCAAATTTGCATTATTAATAATAAACATATGGGCAACAAACAAAGTATTTGTTTCTGCTAAATAAAATATATTACGCAGATTATTAATAGTTAAAAAGGTTGATTAACAATAAATTTACTTTATTTATTGTAAATAAATGCTATCCAAATAAAGATTTGTTAACTATAAACTACACTTTTTCTCTCAGTGTATTATTAATTATTTTTATTTTTATTATAATTATAACACTAGGTTACCAGGCGTAACCAGTCATGAGTAGCTTTTATTATGGTGTTATCCGTTAATTCAGCTGACGCGTTTATACCGTTGTTGATAAAATGTAGAAACACAGCATCTGAAAGGAACAAGGTTACATATATGTTACAGACAATTGTGAATTTCATACCCCCAAGAACTTCTTACGTTTTCGTAGATTTAAAGGCCCTCTTTCCATTATTTCGCGCTTAGTTAAATCTCTTGGCAACTTTATTGGCAAGCAAATATTTTAATCCATTCATGGTAGCTGATCTCAGGTTGGTACCTTCAATAGCAGCTAATCTGTTTTTCTGTTGATAAACGTACTTACAAGTGTGTTAATTATATCATCGTCATTTATATAAGGTAATTAAAATAAATAAGAAAGCGGCTTACCACATTTGCTGGGATGCATTAGTTCCTCTTACAAATTGCTTGAAATCCGATCTTTGTTGAATTGGGAATGTTGGCAAACCAATAGGCCTTGTCAATTGCTTCACCTTGTTGTCTAAAAGATATCGAAGTATGTAGTCCAATTTGACCGTATTTTGATCCTGATGTCTACTCGAATGGAGGCATCTATTTCATGTGTTAAAATGATCTATTAGAAGGATCAATTAAAAAATGTGTTTTTTTCACATAAACAGGAAAGGCCCTTATTATTATAAGTTTTCAATATACTTCGTCTCTGTAGTACAACATATGGAATCATGTTATTATTGGAAAATTTCCCTTGATCTATTAAAAAACGTAATTATCTACTTCGGATCTACTATGGATCAATTATAGAGTAATCACTTTTTTTTTCTTAATAATAATAATAAATTGTTAATTTATTGCTAACAGCAGACAACAGAAAGATTGAGAATAAAAAGACTAAAATTCAGTAGAAAATGATATTAATATTAATTTAGCCCCATTACCTATGTAAAAAAAAATTGTGCGTACATTAATAAAACAATCATCTATTACGGATCTATTAGGGATCAGTTATAGAGCAATATAGGTATTAATACTAACTTAATTAAATAGGTGAATTTTCAATACATTGAAAAAATATCTTTATTTCTAACGCAAAACCTAGGGAGATGGATTTTTATTAGAAAACCGTATGAATCATACGTTATTATAGTTTATTTATTGGCAAAAGGTAAATATCTGCTCCATCTATTATAGATCAATTATAGATCCGTCATCCAAATTCAATAAAATGTTAATAATTATAAATGTAAACTTACCTAAAATGTTGTGGACATATGCACAGCACAAAAAGACAAAATTTATCACCACCAAATATAAAAATGTATCAAATTCACCAACTAAAACTGACATTTACATTGCAGCGAACTCAAAAGTAAGCACGCCAAGCCACAGCGAACAAAGGAATGAGATCGACCGTGCGCGCGCAGGCAAAGTAGCGCTAAAGTAAACATAACCTTAACTTTTTGTTTCTTTAAGAATTTTTAATATTTTTAATCCTTTTTAATAAAATTTTGCAATTATAGTAAAGTAAAAATAAATGTTATCTTTAATAAAATGAATTACGAGCAATGTTAATGGTGACAAATGCGTTAAAAATGTTTAATGGGGAATTCGATCGTTCTCAGCAAACATTTTTAATTTTTAATTTAATATTACCCGTTATTCATTTTATTAAATTTAACATTTATTTTTACTTTATAATATTAAAATATGAGTATCGAGATGAGTATGTTAAGAAAATATTTTACCGTTTGATTTTTGTACAAGCTTTTATTTTTCTTGCAATATTTGTTTGTTTGTATGTTAAATGTCAAATCTTAAAACTAAATTTTGAACCATTTCCTCCCAGATGGTTGTATCTATGCTCAGTAGTTTAAATCTATGCGCAGTAGTTCCTGGATTATTTTATATATGCGCAGTAGGTTGTATTTATGCGCAGTTGTTCTAGGATGATTATACGTATATATGCGCAATAGTTTCCGTATGTTCGTATCCATGCGCAGTACTGTCTGGAAGATTGTATTTATGCGCATTAAATGAAACATGTCCAGCAAAAAATAAAAAATAAATGGTAAAAAACATTTTTAAAGAAAATCTTTTATTAAATGCTGTAAAAAGAAGAAAATAAACTTTAACCCGTTAATGCCCTAGTTAACTTCTTTGTCTTTCTTTTGTTGCTATTTTGTTTTCAAATAGCAGTACCAAGACAGATAAATATAGTTAGTCATCTTTTTTTTGTATCGTTTGACCGGCACATATTCTAAATGACAACAAATTTAAAACGAAGTTTAAAATAAGCAACTGCCTTATTTTTTACTATATCTTCTTGTCGTCTCTAGATTGTTTTTCTAAGGTATGCTACAGATGTCAAAAATAATAATTAACCAAATACCATTATATTAGCCTTTACAAGTTTTATATCTTTTAGATGTATCATTAAGTGGCATCTATAAATGATTTGGCAATACATGTAAAAAACTAGTGAAAATCCTTAACATTTAAGAGACCTATCATTCTCAATGTCTAATACACGTCGAACATAAGCTTCTACTTAAGTTTAAAGTGTATTATACATATTTTAGATGTCTTTGGAAAATAATCTAAAAACTATTTCATAAAATACGATCGATATCAGATCCATTTGTATATCTAGATGTTATTTAGATTACTTATACCAGATTTAGACATCTATTAGATTACCTTGTGTTTCCTGGGTCGGATTAACACTGTTTATTGGAAAACAGGTAAAAACATAACCCACGATTTCATCTCGAAATACACCCAACAACAGAACAAATCTTGCCACGGTTTTTTTTCCGATATTTTTTATTATTATTATTATTATTAATATAACGTTATGTAACTTTTAGAATAACCTAATTTTGAACTTATAAGTAATATTACTAACTAGTTAAATATTTGCTTTATTTCTAGTCAATTTAAACTTTTGAAATAACCTTAATTTACCTAATTGGTTAAAAAACAAGTTTAAAAATGCGTTATTTTACTTAGATTTTGGTTAATTTACTTAAAAGGTTAGTTATTTAACCAGCTCTGCTACTTTTGTACTTATTTCCTTTATAACTAACGTACCTATTGTAAAAAAACACTCAAATTCGTATACTTATTTATATTTTTTAATCAAATTCTTTTACCTATATATAGGCATAGATAAAAGGAAAATATATAAAATTATATCACAAATTATAACATTATACTACTTTAAAATATAAATTTTCCGTCGGCCCACATTGATCAATTTGTTTTTGGTGTTTATTTTCATAATTAAAGTAGCAAAAACGAACAATTCTTGGATGTCAAGTGAAGGCTTTAGAAAATAATTTAGAATTGCGCATAGAAAGGAAGTCCTGTTGACCGGAAGAGCTTCCGTTGTCCCTCGAGTGTCCTCAACGTTTTAAATTCCTTCTGAATTATGATAGAGTTAATTCTTGTGTATTCTTTGTTTATTCGTTTCAATGGGACCCCACAAAATACATTTTATTAGTATTTATTCTCATTGTTAGATACTGCTGAATAATCTTGAAATATTATTTTAAAATGTATCGTCCTTTTGGGAGTTTTAGAGCTTTGGATTTTTTGAAATATTTGTAATTGATGGGTTTTAGTTTATAAACTTATTTAAATTGGAAATATTAAGATATGTATATGTATTTATATAAATTATATATACATATATATATACGAGGTGTGTTCATAAACTACCGGGAATTGTTAAATTACGCGGGTTCGGAGGGTCCGGTTGTCATAAAATTTTCTTTACTATGTTGGTATACATGCCCCCGAAGTTAAGTAAAAACTTTAGCTGTTTTCATCGTTTACTTTGTCTGTGACAGCCGCTAAGGTTAGATGTGTTTTATGAGTTCGGCGATTTTTCGTTCGTTAAAAGAAATAGATCGAAGAAATTTGTATCCACTTTTGCTTAAAAAATTAAATAAATTCTGTGAAATGTTAACAAAGGCCTATGGTGAGTCTGCTATAAGTAAAACAAGAGTTTACAAGTGGTATAAGAGTTTCCAAGATGGCCGTGAAGACGTTGAAGATGACGAAAGCCGAAGCACATTAACAACCGATAAAAACATGGAAAAAGTGGAAGAAATGGTTATAAACCATCAGAGAAGTCGCTGATGATGTTGGTATATCGATTAGCTCATCCCATGAAATTTTTTCGAATGTTTTGGGTATGAAACGCGTGGCAGCAAAATTTGTTCTAAAATTGTTAAATTTTGAACAAAATTTTTGGCCAAAAACAATACTGTAATGATGCCCCAGCCTGCATATTCGCCAGACATGCCTCTGTCTGACTTTTTCCCATTCCCAAAAATAAAGAGAACCTTAAAGAGCCGTCGTTTTGCCAGCATAGATGACATTAAAAGCGCATCGCTGAAAGAACTAAAGGCTATCCCAAAGATCGAGTTTTAGAAGTGTTTCGAGTATTGGAAGAAGAGCTGGCACATGTGCATAATATCCAATGGGGACTATTTTGAAGGCGACAACATTAATGTAGACGAATAAATAAATATTTTTTCAAAAAACGAAAATTCCCGATATTTTCTGAACACACCTCGTACAATCTTGTGTACCATCTTCAGGTCTTATCTGCTGGGCTGCTGTTGCTGCTCTGCTGCGAGTTTAACAGTGACTGCGATTGAACCGGTGTTATGCCATTAAATTGACAGATGCATAACCTCAATTACTTTAAAAAAATCTACTTATTATATTTATAAAAATTTTGTATTCTACTTAATTATATATTTCAAACTTGAATTTTTTGACCACCCCAATATTTTTATTTAGAAATCTTTTAAAGAAATATAAGCAAAGGCGTAGGCGATCGTACCAGAAGAAAAGGCAACGAATGTAAGTGAAAAACGTCGTAGTAAGAAAATAATTAATTAGCAACGTAAAGGAATGGAGAGCGCGGAAAAGACAAAGAGGAAAAAGGGGGACCCCCAAATCTCCCCTCCCTCATCGACAGAAAACGGGCAAAATCGAACTCTTTCAAATGTTCTTTCGAAGAATGTGAGAAAACGAGACGTTGTTGTCAAAATTAAGGAAACAATTTACCCAGGGTAAATATATACGAGGTGTGTTCAGAAAATAACGGGAATTATTAAATTTCGCGGGTTCGGAGGGTCCGCTTGTCATAAAATTTTCTTTATTATGTTGGTATACATGCCCCCGAAGTATGATAAAAACTTTAGCTGTTTTCATTGTTTACTTTGTCTGTGGCAGCCGCTAAGGTTAGACGTGTTTTATGAACTCGGCGATTTTTCGTTCGTTAAAAGAAATTGATCAAAGAATTTGTATCCAATTTTGCTTAAAAAATGAAATAAATTCTGTGAAATGTTAACAAAGGCCTATAGTGAGTCTGCTATAAGTAAAACAAGAGTTTACAAGTGGTATAAGAGTTTCCAAGATGGCCGTGAAGACGTTGAAGATGACGAACGCCCCGAACGCACAAGCACATTAACAACCGATAAAAACATGGAAAAAGTGGAAGAAATGGTTATAAACCATCAGAGAAGTCGCTGATGATGTTGGTATAACGATTGGCTCACCCCATGAAATTTTTTCGAATGTTTTGTGTATGAAACGCGTGGCAGAAAAATTTGTTCTAAAATTGTTAAATTTTGAACAAAATTTTTGGCCAAAAACAATACTGTAATGATGCCCCAGCCTCCATATTCGCCAGACATGCCTCTGTCTGACTTTTTCCTATTCCCAAAAATAAAGAGAACCTTAAAGGGCCGTCGTTTTGCAAGCATAGATGACATTAAAAGCGCATCGCTGAAAGAACTAAAGGCTATCCCAAAGATCGAGTTTTAGAAGTGTTTCGAGTATTGGAAGAAGAGCTGGCACATGTGCATAATATCCAATGGGGACTATTTTGAAGGCGACAACATTAATGTAGACGAAAATTCCCGATATTTTCTGAACACACCTTGTATATATATATATATATATATATATATATATATATATACTCAAGATTTTTCCTTGGAAATCATTCGTATAAAAATCAAAAATTTTATGGGTAAAATTTTACCACTAGTAGTATTATATACGAAAAGACTGGTCAGATACCATAATTTTAACAATATGCATATTTTCCCTGATTCGGGGACAAAATAGAGACTTGGCAGCGCCGCGTTGGCGGGTTCGCGAGGGCGGGTGGCCCAGATTAATTAAAATTGAGGCAGCGCGTAAAAAAGGCTCTGTACGCGCGGTCCGCTGTACACGTACGAGGCAGTCAACTTTCTTACATCGCCCCCGCCCCCGCCCCCGCGAGGGGCTCCGCCGCCGCCGAAGGCCCGGCCGCCGATGCCGCGAGTGAGCGTGCACGTCGCCCGCTCCCCCATTTAAATCTTCTCCCGCCGTGCCCGCCAGCGGCGTAGACAAAGATTGGAGTTTTGTAACACATTTTTTTATTAATTTATTTCTTTTAATAGCTACATTAAATTAAATAAAAATTATAAAAAACCCTAAATAATAATATTAAAAAATAGCAGAAAGTTTTGGAAAATAGGAAGAAAGCTTTCTATAAATATAGGTGGCACAAGTGGCCCCATACAGGGGCGCCCCTGAAGATGGATTTTTATTATTATTCCCGAAACATTTTGAGATAAAATAACAAAATTTTGTATGCTTACTTTACATTTTATGCTGAATTTAAAAATAACAACAAAGTTTAAAAATTTTATCTAGGTACGAGTATTTTTGGCAATTTATGCAATTTTTTTGCAAGTTGGCTGCAGAATAAAAAAATGTAGTTGTACACAAAAAAGGTACTTCTGTTAACAAATTAAAAAATATTTTTTTTCTTTATCAAAATATAATATAATGTAATTTTCAAGATTATTTCAAGGTTAAATAAATAAAAAAGTAATTATTATGTTTCTTTCAGTTTAACGCCAATTTCGTCTTATTTTCTAAAAATAATATAATGTACAGTGTAAAATCAAAAAAAAAATTGAATTGAATTTTTATTTTTGGCGGTTCAGCCCTGCTTGAAAAAAGATTAATTTTTAACATAATTTTGAAAAATTTAAACAATTTTTATTTATAATATTTTGTCCTATATTCCATATGAAAGGCACTGTACTCACACAAAAATAGTAAAAAAAATAAAAACCAAAGTTGGCCAAGAATTTTGAAGTTTGGTATGGGTTCAGAA
This sequence comes from Brassicogethes aeneus, assembly GCA_921294245.1. Lineage (NCBI taxonomy): Eukaryota > Metazoa > Arthropoda > Insecta > Coleoptera > Nitidulidae > Brassicogethes > Brassicogethes aeneus. Next base: position 7,255,856 of record OV121140.1, read on the forward strand.
AAAATAGTTTATCTCCACGCGGTCTATAATTTAAACTTTATTGTTGTCAACATTCGATAAAGAAATACCTTGTTATGGCCTAGGCCGATAAAAAATTTTATGAGACAAGTAATTAGTTCGATTTTTTCTCGCTAGGGGAATTGTTTTGACAAATTAATCCTTTTCTAATAAATTAACGTACTAAACTGGTTTAATTTATTTTTAATAAGCACTAATTTGTCAGTTTTACTGTTAATGTTTAATATTTTTCATTAAATTATTGTAAAATTAAATATGAATAATAAAACAAAAAGTGAGGTTAGGCAACCCAGAAAACGCACGATTCTTTTTCTACGATTTAAATTATCTCCAAGTTTTAATTTGCTTTAAGTTTTTAGTGAAATTAAGTGTTAAACACAGCTTAAACATTCCAAACTACCTATTTTTTAAATAAAAATCCAAACAAATTGAAATTAGATACCTACCAATTTATTAAACAATTAATTGAATTCAATGTAATAGCAAAAATCCATTTCTACTTAAATCATGTTGCTAGGTATTGTCAAACTATTACTGCTTCTAAAAGCAATAATAATTATTGTACATTTAATGTAATCTTTAGCTAATAAATAAATGAGATTCTAAAAAAGTGAGGTTAGGCCGCTTTGATGTTGAATTAAATTGACCTATATAAAGTGCTTTGAAGATAAAATGTTGTATGCCATTCGGCCAAGAAGTGCCTTTTTGTGCTTCGCTCAATTCAAACCTCGAGCTTAGCACAAAAAGCCTTACTTCTTAACCTAATGACATAAATAACTATTTAATACCTACATTAAATTAAATAAAAATTATAAAAAACCCTAAATAATAATATTAAAAAAATAGCAGAAAGTTTTGGAAAATAGGAAGAAATCTTTCTATAAACATAGGTGGCACAAGTGGCCCCTAAGGGAGCTGCAGCCCCATACAGGGGCGCCCCTGAAGATGGGTTTTTATTATTATTCCCGAAACATTTCGACATAAAATAATAAAATTTTGTATGCTTACTTTACATTTTATGCTGAATTTAAAAATAACAACAAAGTTTCAAAATTTTATCTACGAGTTTTTTTGGCAATTTATTTTTTTCAAATAATTGAGGTTATGTTTCTGTAAGTTTAACGCCAATTTCGTCTTATTTTCTAAAAATAATATAATATACAGTGTAAAATCAAAAAAAAATTGAGTTGAATTTTTATTTTTGGCGGTTCAGCCCTGCTTGATAAAAGATTAATTTTCAACATAATTTTAATTATGAAATGTAATTTTCAAGATTATTTCAAGGTTAAATAAATAAAAAAGTAATTATTATGTTTCTTTCAGTTTAACGCCAATTTCGTCTTATTTTCTAAAAATAATATAATATACAGTGTAAAATCAAAAAAAAAATTGAATTGAATTTTTATTTTTGGCGGTTCAGCCCTGCTTGAAAAAAGATTAATTTTTAACATAATTTTGAAAAATTTAATCAATTTTTATTTATAATATTTTGTCGTATATTCCATTTGAAAGGCACTGTACTCAAAAACAGTAAAAAAATAAAAACCAAAGTTGGCCAAGAATTTTGAAGTTTGGTATGGGTTCACAAAAAATAGTTTTTTAATTAAAATTAGGTTGAAAATTAACCTTCTATTAAGCAGTTCTGAACCCCCAAAAATAAAAATTAAATTCAATTTTTTTTTTATTTTAGAAGAATCGTTTCAGCTATCACCTATACACACTGTATATGTATGTTTTTTTGACATACTTAAACTAAGAAGTTTGAAGAAAAATACGTATGTTTTTCAGAAAATTGACATTAAAATGACATTAAATTGACAGATTCATAACCTCAATTATTTGAAAAAATGACAATTCTTTTATTATTTAAATTGTATTTAACAAAAAATAACATCACCGTAAAAATTACATATTTTATGTAAAAAAATCTCAGCTTTTAGTAAAATATATCAATTTTGAAATAAAAATTCCTACTTATAATAAAGATGAATATTTTCATTGAAAAGAATTTTTTACTAAGAATTTTGCATTTTTATAAAACATTATTTACCTACCTAAAAGAATGAAAGAAAATATATTGTCAAAATTGGAAAATTTAATACTTACTATACATACTACTATAGAAGTTTCTGGGGAATGGAAAAAAATATCGAATTGAAATTTTAAATGCGTTTATTGTCCATTTAGGTCTTCTTTTTTTATATTTTGAACAAAATGCCACATGACATCAACTTTGTTATTTCAAATACACCCTATATATTTTTACATTTTTAAATTCTACATAAAATTCCGAGTAAAATTACTATATCATGTCCTATACCTACCTAAAGTGAATAGATTTTTTTCGTTTTCGTTATTGAGAATCATTGTTTAAAAGATTTCTTGTCAATTAATTTTTTAACAAATTACCTGAGAAAACCCATGGCAAATTAGTTAATGACTTTTTTATTTAAAATGTAACACGCGGTATGTTCTTACATAAGTTAATAATTTAGGAGATATTTGACATTTTATAAAATTTTAAATATTATTTTGGATCACCTGTGTCGGGTGCGTTCATATTATATTTTATAAAATAAATTTTATATTTTATTGAAATCATACAGGTTTGTTGATTTTTTTTTTAATTAGCATTTGTATTACGCTAACTGCTATTTTTTATCAGTAATTTTTTTTACAAAAAACTCCCAGTCAACTAAAAAATCCACCAATAAAATAGTAAACAAAAAATGTTTAAATTAAAAAGTGCAAATTAAAAATCGACGCACGTCAATGAAGCTGCCATTAATACTTCTTCTTCAAAGCACAACTCTCGCATTTTAATCGATTCCATTTGCGCATGTGAGTCTGTGGCAAAAACTCAACCCAACCTCACTTGGTGACGTGCAGGGGGTGGCATAACTAAGCATCCCCCCGCGAGAAGAACGAGTCGGCCGCCCCCCCTCCCCCCGCGGCCGCGAAAGAAACGGAAGAGTGCGCGTGAATTAAGCAAAGACTGGCTCTAAGGCTCATTTGCATTCTCGGGTGGAACGTATGGCCATGCGAAAAGAGAGATTCTGGATGATAATTTTTAGGGATTGTATACAGAATTATAAGAAAAATTGTGTAATATTTTTTTGCTAATTATTTTTTTTTATTCTTAATTGAAATACCAAATTTCCTTGAGAAGTTTGACAAAGGATCTAGAAAAAAAATTAAAAACACAATTTTTAAACAAAAAAATAAAATTTGTTAATATTATTAAATTTCACCCCCTCCACATTTGTTATACAAATAATTATGGTCCAATAAATTTGTTAAAAACAATTTTGTGGGGATCAAAAGTACTACAAAATCGCTATTTAACTTTTTGACCCATCATAAATAGTTTAGTTTGTAGATCTAAAAAACAAAAACAAAAAATCATTAAAATGGGGCTTCATGAGTATACAGGATGCGACTCGTATCTTTTTTATTTGAATTTGTAATTTTACAAACCTACTAGATTCTGAGTTACCACCACCTATTTGTTTTTTCTATGGCCGCCATATTGAAATTTTGCATGGTAAGATAAAAAATCAAGGAATCCAAGGATGTATCAAACTACATAAGTTATGTCAGGCATTATAAAAACAAAAAAGAGTAGGTAACTCAAAATATACCTAGTAGCAAAGAAATTGGATGAAAATGTAGATTAATGTGTATGTTTACATGTAAAACTAACTCTTTTCAAAATTCTCAGGAATAACGATTTTTAGTTTTAAAGGGTTCTTATTTTTTTAACATACTAAAATTATGAAAATATTTTAGGAAATTTAAAAATTTTAGGAAATTTTTCATTTTTTAAAATGTTGGACCATTATTTAAAATTAGGCAACTGTGTAAATTTGTCTTATTTTTTATATTAAATACAATAAATAAAAATTTGATTAAAAATGATAAAAATTTGAACATTTTGTAAAATTTGAAAGAATTAGAAATTTTGAAAACATTGAGAATTTAAAAATTTTGGAACATTTCTTAAAAATATCCCACTGCGAATTTGTTCTCCCATTTTTTAAATTTATCCTACTGTACAAATTTGTCCTACCATTTTTTAAATCTATGCTACTGTGCAAATTGGTCCTACTATTTTATGCCTTGTTTATTTTGTGATATACAGCACAGTAAAAAACAGTCTTGCCAAGTTTTTAGACTTAAATATTCAATAACTTGAAAAATGTTTCTCAGAAAAAAAAATCGGCATAATCTAAGTATTTTTGTACAATTTTGGTTATAATTTGTTGTTAAACTCGGTTTTCAATGGAAATTTTTCATTAACTTACTTAAGTATCTACTGATTTTAATACATATGTAACTACAAATGAAAGTTGGCTTTAAAAAGCAATTTACCATAGTACTAGTAAGTAGAAAAAACGATACAATCTTGTTAAAATAATATTATATGCAATAAAAAAGGCTTGATAAAAATTATGTAAATTTTGAAAATTTTAGAAAATTTTTATAGTAATATTAAGTAGAAAAAACGATAAAATTTTCATAAAATGATATTAAATACAATAAATAAAGGTTTAATAAAAATTATGCAAATTTTGAAAATTTTAGAAAATCAAAAAGTTTTGTAAATTTTTTGAAAATTTTGGCACATTTTTTAAAATTATGCCACTGTGCAAATTTGTCCTTTTTTAAATTTATGCCACCGTGCGAATTTGTCCTCCCATGTTTTAAATTTATCCCACTGTGCAAATTTGTCCTACCATTTTTTTAAATTTATTAAACCGTGCGAACTTGTCCTACTATTTTATACCTTGTTTATTTTGTGATATACAGCACAATAAGAAATGTTTAATAATTTGAAATCTGTCAGAAAAAAAATTATGTTTTCGTACTACGACGTGAGACACCCTGTATAAATACTTTTTGCAATTTTCGTTGCATTAAAAAAAATCCTGATCCTGGTGTTTTCAAACTGATTTTCTAATTTTTTCTAGCAAAATGAAACCAAAATAAAAACTTCCTTTGCCGAGCATCTGAGGAGGCGTTTAAAAGATCTCTCTCGCAAAAAAAACTCATATCTTATTCTAATTAACAATCATCGTATCCAAGTAACGCCCTAATATGTAAATCTCCCATTTCCTTCTTCTTAATTAGAAATAAAAAACAACGAGGACTAAGTAAGTAAGTAAGGACGAGCGAAGGGAAAAAGATAAGACTCGCTGTCAGAGCTCTGCGATCCTTTTCATCCACCGTCAGCCCACTCTGACTAAGGTTACGCATAAAATAACACACTTCATAGTGTTTATTAGAAAAGCTAAGAAGTCACTTTTTTGTTACTTTGGCAATTTGACCGAAACAAAACATAATAGCAGTGCCCACGCGTGGGTGGGAGGTATTTATTAAGAAACATTGCCAGTGACATGTCATTAATTATCAAAATAAGAAACACAAAGTGTTTCAAAGAGGAATCGGTGGAAATTTTAAAGTGATAAAAGAACCTTTCAAATTCACAATTAACGACTAGTACAAGTGCACAATCTATGAGGAAGTAAGACGTAGACGGGAAAAGAAATTACTTTTATTGTCTTTTGCATTGTAAAGGGGTTACACAACCCCCATCCCGTCCCTAAAGTCTTTTCTTTAAGACCGAGGGTACGTTTTGCATGAAAGACTCACACTGTCTTGGAATTTCTTTATTTCGTCTTACTCTTTACATTGCTAATGAATCTGTAGCAATCAATATTATTTAAAATCTTAAGATTTTAAATTCTAAATTATACACTGAGAAAAAGAAAGTGTTGATTCAAAGGAAAACTATTAAATACAAACACTAGTCGCGTAAATTATTGTACAGCTTGTGTCAGAGTTTCGAAAAGCATTTCCCGACGCAAAAAAAGACTATTTTAAACAATTTTTAAAAAACCAAAAACCTAATTATCTGGGTTTTATTTTGTTTATTTTTTTTGCCGTTTTATCAACGTATGTTACTTTCTTTAAAAATAAATTCTTCGAAAACAATCTAAAAATAAATTTCGTTATTTACATACCTGTAATTTTGTACTTTTCTAATGTTGGTGCTCCCTAAATATCTTTTAGGTAAAAATTACTGACATGTCTAAATGACAGAAGTCAAAATAACATCAAAATGACGTATGTAGAAATTTTAAAAGTAAAAATGACAGTTGTAAAAATAGCAGATGTCAAAATGACTGACATTTCACAATGACATATGTCAAAATAACTCTTTTTTTTTGAGATTATGTTGGTTCCGAATTTCAAAATGACAGTTGTCAAAATGACTTGTTAAAGTAACAGATGTCAAAATAACAGACGTCAAAATGACCTTTTTTGTTGGCCTATTAAACAATTTAAAAAATGTACCGGTAAAAAATGGCAGGTGTAAAAATAGCATCTGTTAAAATAACGGATTTTAAAATGACAAATATCCAAATGGCATTTGTCAAAATGACATGTTAAAAAGACAGATGTAAAAATGACATGTCAAAAAGTAGATGCCAAAATGGCAGATGTCAAAATGACAGATATAATAACAGATATCAAAATGACTTGTCAAAGTGACAAATGTCAAAATTTTAGATCTCAAAATGGCAGACCTTAAAATGGCAGAAGTAAAAATGACAATTTAAAACATCTACGGGTTTTATTAAATTAAAGATGTCAAAAAAAAGAGTCAAATTGACAAATGTCAAGAATGACAGGTGTCAAAATGGCAGATTTAAAAATGAAATATTAAAACTAAAGATGTGAAAATGACATGTCAGAAATAAGATGCCAAAATGGCACATATCCAAATGGCAGTTGTCATTGATGTATATGTGCCATTTTGACAATTTCTCACAATGGCAGACGTCAAAATGACAGATGTTTAAACGTTTTAATAAAGATACCAAAATGGCAGATGCCAAAATGGCAGATGTCTAGTACCTTAGGTTATATAAAATTACCAATCGAATTTTGCAAACACAACTTAATCGACCAAACCAAGGTATAAAGTTCAACAATTTGTTGTAATGTAAGAAAAAGAAAGATATTAATGTACTAAAAAAATATTTTAATTATTTTTTAATGGCATAAAAAATATTTATGTTTTGGTATTTTGATGTCCCCTGCTGTTTTTCGAAGTATTGTCTACATATTTACAATAAAAATTACTTAGCACTTTAGGTCGTGTTGAGTAAAAAATCTTACATTTAAATTATATAGCATTAATATTTTCGCCAAACAAAATATTCACGTGATTTAAACAAATTAATGAATAAGATTACAATAAGAAAGATAAGATGAAGAAATATATATTTTAAATGTGCCTGAGGGAGAGAGAAATATTGAAAGAATGAAAAAAGCCGGTAGCAGTTCTTTAGGAAGTTATATAGTGGTTTCCATAATATTTCTGTTATCTCTAGTTTTTATATACTTGGGTTTTATAGTGTTACTATAATAGGTACCGATAACCTTCATATACTTCCAAAATAAGCTCTTTAAGGGGTATATAAGAGTGATATAAGTGTTTATGTAACCAAATTAAGAAATTTAGGTTTTATAATTTGGATGGTATATCATTTATGGCAAAAAATTTCCCCGTGTACAGAATCTGACACGTTCTTAATGGGAATAGTTAAATCTCGTCATAAATCCCGGCTTAGAGTTTCACGGCCGGTTTGGCGGCCCTGCGATTTAAAGGATGAAACAATGTCGATTTGTATCGAGTGTCCTGTCCACTAGTCAGGGCCTCCCCCGGCCTCCTTGCAAGAAAGCGACGCGGCAAGGCAAGGAGAGGGGGAAGAAGGAATGCGCTGCGAAATTAACCTGGACGGGTTCTGGAAATGCCATTTGTCTTGGTTTGACTCGACCTCCCGCTCCGCCGGCCATTATTCTTGGGTCTGCGGTCGCATCGTAAACAATGCCGGCAAGTTTAAACACGTATCAAGGAGTATTAGTTACCTGTAATTGTTGCCGGACTCCTCCAATATATATTGACGCGGGTATTTCATTACATTATGTTTCATTACACTTTCCTAAGTTAGATTGGGCGGTTTGCGGCAATTTGCTAAATGGCCCCCGATTTACCCGCCCCCCGTTTTACAACCCCCCTTAAATGTCTTTTGACTGCGGAATACTTTGCCCAACTCGCCAATGTCCAATAATGTATTTGCAACTGATGATATACTTCATAATAACTTTAAAGTTGTAATCCGAATTCTCCATTTGCTTTGTTTCATTACAGGTTTATCGAACAACTAATTTACAATTGAAATTAAATCATGACCTATAGAAAGAAAAAAACACCAACTATTGAAAGTTATAATGGAAAAACAATACATAATTTTATCGTTAAAATATAGTGCCTCTCTTGTAAAATAATACTTAATATGAAAATTATTTTATCTCCATGCCGTCTATAATTTAAACATTATTGTTCTCAACATTCGATAAAAAAATACCTTGTTATGGCCTAGGCCGATAAAAATTTTTATGAGGCAAGTAATTAGTTCGGTATTGTTTTGACAAATTAATCCTTTTCTAAGAAATTAACGTACTAAACTGGTTTAATTTATTTATAATAAACACTAATTTGTTTGTTTTACTGTTAATGTTTAATATTTTTCATTAAATTATTGTAAAATTAAATATGAACAAAAAGTGAGGTTAGGCAACCAAGAAAATGCACGATTCTTTTTCTACGATTTAAATTATCTTTAAGTTTTAATTTGCTTTAAGTTTTCAGTGAAATTAAATGTTAAACACACCTAAAACATTCCAAACTACCTATTTTTTAAATAAAAATCCAAACAAATTGAAATTAGATACCTACCTATTTATTAAACAATTAATTGAATTCAATGTAATAGCAAAAATCCATTTCTACTTAAATCATGTATTGTCAAACTATTACTGCTTCTAAAAGCAATAATAATTATTGTACATTTAATGTAATCTTTAGCTAATAAATAAATGAGATTCTAAAAAAGTGAGGTTAGGCCGCTTTGATGTTGAATTAAATTGACCTATATAAAGTGCTTTGAAGATAAAATGTTGTATGCCATTCGGCCAAGAAGTGCCTTTTTGTGCTTCGCTCAATTGTCAATCCTTGAGCTTAGCACAAAAAGTCTTACTTCTTAACCTATTGACATAAATAACTAGTATTTACCCAATACAAAATTACAAAATTATTCAATAGACTATTGACAATAGTTTCTTGACGCCAATATTTGAAAAGATTAACTGATAAAGCGTTAAACATTTTGCGTATACAGTGCCCATAAAACATTCTCTTCTCTTTTACTGTGAAAAACTGCTTCTATATCGATTGTTAGTCCATTTTCAAGGGATAAATTTTGATTTACACAGAAAAATTTGAGATTTTAACGCCGGTAGATTTTCAAGTCAGATATTTTTAACAGGAGTATCAATAAATACACTATCCACGGTGCTGTTCTGAGAGGTGATTTTTGGACTAATTTTTTTATGTTCTTGTTAATTAGGTCATAATTAAAATTTTAAGAGCAAAATAAAAAAAATTTGACGGTTAATTTTGTTTTAATTGGATGTTTATTAAAATATGTATGCACACATTCAATTCTCCAATTAAAACTTGCGATTTTATTTAAATATTATCATAACTTTTTAAATCAGATTAAAGATTAGTTAATTTCCTAAAAAAAGGTCTATGCATTTTTTATATCTTTTACTGTTTTGTTGTAATACACGTTTAAAGTTTTAATTTAAGGTTAAATGTATAGTATACATTTATTAAACAATAATTCTAAGGGTGCCACATTTTATTTAGGGCCGATTTATTCATTTTTGATTTATTTGACGAATAATTTCTTTGGATACTAGATATTGCCAAGACATGAAAGTTATCGGCCCGATAAACTTTACTAAAGATGAATAAACCGGTCCTTAGTTAAATTTCATGAATTTCTTCGGAACTTTTACTACAATTTTTCATTTTTGTTTAAAAAACTAAACAAAAATTATAGAATACGTATACTGAAAATAACAATTCAAACGTCAAATAAATTTTTAATAGATCTATTTTACTTAGATCTATCTAAGTTTCATTGCAACCTTTAAGGATATATTAATTAAGGGAACATAAATGTATACGTCAAAAGTTAGATTAAAAGTTTGAACGTTTATTGCAACAAAACAGTAAAATATATAAAAAAAATTGTAAAAACCTTTTTTTTTTGGTTATGCAAATATTAAATATTTAAATTAAATCGCTCGTTTTAATTGGATAATTGAAAGAGTGCATAATATTTTTAATAAACAGCCAATTAAAACAATTCAAACCGTCAAATTTTTTTTATTTTGCTCTTAAAATTTTAGTTATGAGCTAATTAACAAGAATATAAAAAAAAAATTGGTTTCACAGAAAGTCCAAAAATCACCTCTCAGAACAGCACCGTGTATCATTCTTGACATCTGCCATTATGGCATCTGTCATTTTGGTATCTTTATTAAAACGTTTATACATCTGTCATTTTGACGTCTGCCATTGTGAGAAGTGGTCAAAATGGCACATATCCAAATGGCAGTTGTCAATGACAACTGCCATTTGGATATGTGCCATTTTGGCATCTTATTTCTGCCATGTAATTTTCACATCTTTAGTTTTAATATTTCATTTTTAAATCTGCCATTTTGACACCTGTCATTCTTGACATTTGTCAATTTGACTCTTTTTTTGACATCTTTAATTTAATAAAACCCGTAGATGTTTTAAATTTATTTTGAGGTCTGCCATTTTAAGATCTAAAATTTTGACATTTGCCACAAGTCATTTTGATATTTGTTATTATGATATCTGTCATTTTGACATCTGCCATTTTGGCATCTTCTTTTTGACAGGTAATTTTTACATCTGTGGTTTTAACATGTCATTTTGACAACTGCCATTTGGATATTTGTCATTTTAAAATCCGTCATTTTGACAGATGCTATTTTTACACCTGCCATTTTTTACCTGTACATTTTTTAAATTGTTTAATAGGCCAACATTAACAATGACAACTGCCATTTGGATATGTGCCATTTTGGCATCTTATTTCTGACATGTCATTTTCACATCTTTAGTTTTAATATTTCATTTTTAAATCTGCCATTTTGACACCTGCCATTCTTGACATTTGTCAATTTGACTCTTTTTTTTGACATCTTTAATATAATAAAACCCTTAGATGTTTTAAATTGTCATTTTGACTTCTGTTATTTTGAGGTCTGCCATTTTGAGATCTAAAATTTTGATATTTGTCACTTTGACAAGTCATTTTGACATCTGCCATTTTGGCATCTACTTTTTGACATGTAATTTTTACATCTGTCGTTTTAACATGTCATTTTGACAACTGCCATTTGGATATTTCTCATTTTAAAATCCGTCATTTTGACAGATGCTATTTTTACACCTGCCATTTTTTACCTGTACATTTTTTAAATGGGGTAGTTAAATTTTTTCTGACCTATACTTTTTATGGTTTTATTCAAGGCGTTTTGTAATTTTAAACATCTTTGTGAAATCGGAATTTCAATTGAGTTTACCGTTTTCGAGATATTTACAAAAAAAAGTCTCCTAATTACGTCACTAGGCTATTGACAACGTTGCCAGCTTTTTCTATGGTGTTTAGTTTAAGATTCTTACGATAGATGGCGCCACGTTATAATATTTTAGTTTTAAAACTACTTGATCTAAAATTTTAGTTAAGAAGAAGAAGAAGAATTGATTTTTTGACGTTTCTTTTTTTCGGGTTATGTTTTTTTTAAATTTAGATTATTGAAAATCAATGTTATTGTTATGTTATTTGTAATTGATATTAGATAAGTGATTTATTAATAACGGACTCCAAAGCAGAGGAATCTTGTGGAATGGTTGGTTACATTGAACATTGTAGCTTTTAAACAAATAAAGTAAGTACATATAATTATAATCATATTTTGTCGTATAATGCCTAGTTCTTTATATTCTTTTAGATATATCTTGGACTCGTAATAAGGAAGATAGGTACTTAATGAATTTGGTGACCATCTGTTTGAATAATTTTAATCAAAATGTCTATTTGTAGACCCTGCACTATCTTTACCTACTATGTACGTTATTGCAGCAATATTTAAACCAGAATTGTCGAAAAGTACAAAAATGTACTCTAGAGCATAGTATCTTCGAACAGTCCAAAAGTTTGTCATACATTTTTTTAATCTTACAAAAGGTTTTGATGCTCATCATCAGGGATGCAAGTTTTATAAAAACTATACACAAATATCATAAATACCATTGTTAACTTACATTTACTGTTATTTTTTGTAAATTTATTTCATTCATTTTCAGCTTTATTTTGCCACTTTTTTCTATGAAATATATTAAACTCTGCTTTAGACAGTTATTAGGTACCTATTTATTACATTTTATTAGATTTCACACGGTGTTTCAATGTGTAAACCTATCAATAAAACTTTTAATTTCAGAATTTTCTTTAACCTCCTCTTCTTCTTCTTTCACTCAACTGACAGTGACAGTATTTGTACATAACCTCTTCGGGTATTTTCTGACATAACCGAATGAAATCATTAACAAGACAACTTGACAACAGGGTAATTTTCAACCAATAGAAATCTTAGAATGTTGGTCACATGGCGAGGTTTGTGACGTCATAAAAATGTATATTTTTTGTAAATATCTCGAAAACGGTAAACGCAATTGAAATTCTGATTTCACAGAAATGTTTAATATTACAAAACGCCTTGAATAAAACCATAAAAAGTATAGGTCAGAAAAAATTTAACTACCCCATTGTTTAATAGGCCAACATTCTCCCAACACGTCTGTTATTTTGACATCTGCTACTTTAACAAGTCATTTTGACATTCAAAATTTTGAAATACGAAACCAACATTATCTCAAAAAAAAGTTATTTTGACATATGTCATTGTGAAATGTCAGTCATTTTGACATCTACTATTTTTACAACTGTCATTTTTACTTTCAAAATTTCTACATATGTACGTCTTTTTGATTTTATTTCGACATCTGTCATTTAGACATGTCAGTAATTTTAACATCTAATATTTTGACATTTGTCATTTTGACGTCGGTCATTTTAACATCCGTCCTTTTGACATCTGTCATTTTCCATTTGGCATCTTCATTTTGACATGATTTGGCATTTGTCATTTGACATGTTGTTTTGACATTTGTCATTTTGACATTTAATTATCCTCATTTTAAAATCCTACATTTTGATATCTGTTATTTTTGACATCTTTCATTTTTGACATTTGTAATTTGTATCGCCTGTTGTTTCTTGACTTTTTTGACAGATGTCAAAATTGAGATATTTAAAATATCAGAAGTAATGACAATGGGGTAGTTAAATTTTTTCTGACCTATACTTTTTATGGTTTTATTCAAGGGGTTTTGTAATATTAAACATTTCTGTGAAATCAGAATTTCAATTGAGTTTACCGTTTTCGAGATATTTACAAAAAATATACATTTTTATGACGTCACAAACCTCACCATGTGACCAACATTCTAAGATTTCTATTGGTTGAAAATTACCCTGTTGTCAAGTTGTCTTGTTAATGATTTCATTCGGTTATGTCAGAAAATACCCGAAGAGGTTATGTACAAATACTGTCACTGCCAGTTGAGTGAAAGATGGTCACCAAATTCATTAAGTACCTATCTTACTTATAACGAGGTATCATATTACTGTTTGATATTTTAGAGTCCAAGATATATCTAAAAGAATATAAAGAACTAGGCATTATACTAATGAAATGCATTTACGACAAAATATGATTATAATTATAGGTATTTACTTTATTTGTTTAAAAGCTCCAATGTTCAATGTAACCAACCATGCCACAAGATTCCTCTGCTTTGGAGTCCGTTATTAATAAATCACTTATCTAATATCAATTACAAATAACATAACAATAACATTGATTTTCAATAATCTAAATTTAAAAAAACAACCCGAAAAAAAGAAACGTCAAAAAATCAATTCTTCTTCTTCTTCTCAACTAAAATTTTAGATCAAGTAGTTTTAAAACTAAAATATTATAACGTGGCGCTATCTATCGTGAGAATCTTAAACTAAACACCATAGAAAAAGCTGGCAACGTTGTCAATAGCCTAGTGACGTAATTAGGAGATTTTTTTTTGTAAATATCTCGAAAACGGTAAACTTAATTGAAATTCCGATTTCACAAAGATGTTTAAAATTACAAAACGCCTTGAATAAAACCATAAAAAGTATAGGTCAGAAAAAATTTAACTACCCCATTAAAAGATGTCAAATAATAATGATATTAACTCGGATATTAATAATTTTTTACTCCTATTGTTTCTTGACCACTTTTTGAGAGCTGCCAAAATGGCATATATAATAATAATATAATAATAATAATATTATAATTAATAATAAAAATAACAAACCAAATCGATGACAAGATAATGTAAAATTTTAAAGATAATAAATACAATAATAGTTTAGGAAGACTGCTTCTTTAAAAACGTAAAAATGAATTAGCTCAAACTCTGAAGTTCTCGTTAGCATTCGTGAATATATGCAGATAAAAATTAATTCTCATCTTGGGTCGGCGGAGAGATAATTTTATTGGAAAATACTTGGCTTTCCACTTTTAACCTCTCTCGACTAGACTTCCCACCGCAAATATAAAATACTAAATCGTGACGGCTTTTAAAAAATAAATAAAACATATCTGCCAGCCAAGCCTTTAATTTAATTTTTCTACTCCCACCTTTAAAACGCCCTTTATCGTTCATGTTTCCATGACACTAAGTGACCTTTTAAATACACATTGACAAGTTGTGGCTTTACGGCGCTTTAGTCACGGGCTGAAGTTAGCAACAGGTTTTTAGTCACGGGTTGAAGTTAGTTTTAAGTTAGTTGAATTGTCAAATGTCATACAATCGTTAAAATAAAGTGCATTTCTTGTAAAATAATACTAAATGTGAAAATTATTTTATTATCTCAATACAAAAGTATTAAATAGTTTTTCAACGCCAATATTTGAAAAGTTTATATGAACATTGCACTGACCTTTTAATTTCGCCGGCAGTAAACTATAACTTAAATTCGGGCACGGACTCCGCTGTAAAGTGCTCATAAAACATTTTCTTTACTTTCTCTGTGAAAAACTGTCAATTTTCAAAAAATACATTTCGATTTATAACCTTTATAATCTGTGTTTATAAAATATAAAAATTTGACATTTGACGGTGACACACAGATTCTCCTATTGTTTCATAGATGGCGCTCTATAAAAATATTTGATTTCAATCATTTTAAGATAATAATAAGTATTTGTCGTAGAAAAAGTATAGTATGCACCTTGTTTATAAACTTTTCTATACACTCATTAATTTAAGAACTCGCTCGCAAGCTCGCTCGTGCCTAAATTAAATTCGTGTATAAAATGGCGTTTATCAAACTTGATTCACAATATACTATTTTCTACTCCCAAAGTAACCTTTTAAATACACGTTGACAAGTTGTGGCTTTATGGCGCTTTAGTCACGGGCTAAAGTTAGCAACAGGTTTTTATTCACGGGCTGAGTTAGTTTTAAGTAACTTGACAGTTATTATCAGTTATCAATAAAAATTACTTAATTGGAGTAAAAAATGCAAAGTATTACACTCGAAAAAATGAGCATTATTTACTCGGATGATTTACGTCTCTCGCCTGAAGGCTCGAGTGCAAACCTAATTTTCTGTGAATAATGGTCTAGATTATCTCTCGTATAATAATATACTATTACACTAGCAGGTACTTGGATTCAAATACGTAATGTATTAAACACGTATTAAAACTAAAACGTTTTTCGTATTTTTTGTTAAAATGATAAATTATAAAGTACGGATTTTATTTGTAATACCACAAATCAGGTACAAACACTTAATAAAAGTTCCCATGCAAATTTCAAACTTTCTTGAAACTTGCAACTTTCATAATAACACTGGTTACTTAAGCCGAAAACTTCATATATCGTTTTTGGCTTGTAAGGAAAAATAAAATCCGCTTCGTTTAGATGATGCACAGCAAAAAAAGTTGCTAAATTGTATATTATTTAAAAATTTGTTGTTAAAATGGAAAAAAATACGATGTAATGATAAAACTTGATGTAATACACTACAGGTTACAGGTTTTATAATAGGGTCGTTTTCAAAAAACACCCGCCTTCCGCTGTCGGTAAGTTTGAATTCCAATAACTTTGTTAAAAATTATCGGATACAAGCCTTTAGTAAACTCTTTTTTTTAATATTGACCAACCAGAACTTTGTGTTGCTTTATAGCAATCCATAACATCCTTAGTTAATACAGTAAACAATTTATATATAAATTAATTAATTTTAATCTACATTTTTTAAATTTGACTCATGTCCCAGACATTTTTTCCGTTGCGTTACGTCCGTCGCGTTACCAATAGAATATTAAAAAAAAACATATATATATACATATGTATATGGCAACTTTTTTGGCACTCACGTGATCAACAAATGATGTTCGGGCGTACACATTACCCAGCTGAATTAATTTATTCAATCAAGAAGAAGATATCGGTTGAAACAGGTGCGGGTAACGCGAATGTAATAATTGTTTGTCCGCTAAGTTACTCAAAAAAATAATAAAAATAAGGTAAGAAAAAATACTATTTTTCATGATTATGTTTATTTTAGGGCACCAAAGCTTATTGAGAGTAATTAATGACTGTAATGTATGGTTTCACAAAACTTTGTCCTCTGCGTTACCGAGTCCATTATGTTACCTTATGGTAACGCAATGGAATTTAGGGTAACGCAATAGAATTTTTCGACAACAAAGTGGATATTTACCGTCGCTTTTATTAAAAGTAGTTTATGATAAACCAATTTAAAATTATATGTGATTACAACTCATGATATAGATTACATCCAAGGGAAAATTCCACGCAATATACAAGTACTAAAAGGGACCTTCACCAGCTTATAGTCAAAGAAAAAGGGTGTCTACAATTTAGAAATCTAAGTTTTTATTCTGCAAGTGAGCACCACTACAAGGGATTTTGTTTATGCATTACTCAAAAATCGTACCACCCTTTATAGTTTCTTGTTTAAGTTATCTGATTAAGTCCTTTGTGTACCCCAGTCCGTTGTGATACCAATGTCAATTTCGTTACTTTTTTTAGTTTTTGTCAAAAAAATACTTAAAATGATTTTTATACACCATCACTTGGTAATACGTGTTTATAAATTAGAGTTTAACTCACTAATCCATGTAAAAAATATTAATGTTATTGTTTTTTTAACAAAGAATCGGAATGGTTTCTTTTAAAAAGTAACTTAACGAACATACATATTTAAAAAAAGCATACAATTTTTAATAAAAAATAAAATAAAAAATTAGGGTCAAAAGTTTGTGAACTAAGTACATTTTATTTCAAATTATTTTTATAACAACTTTTTTTATTGAATTAAATTTTGGATTTCAAATTGGTAACACAGTGGAGATATATAAAGCTAGTTAAACACATTTTTCTGAAAAAAACGTAAAAAAAATTAAAGAGTGCACTGCCTGTCTTAAATGTAAGAAAACAAAACTCTAAACATTTATAAAAATCCAATCAAAAGTCAATTTAAGCAAAAAAAAATGTTGATCTTCATTTTCCTGAAAGCGGGTGTTTCTTGAAAATGACCCAATAATTACATTTTATAAAATCTGTAAAATGGAAAATTGAGTATAAAAATGTCAAATGTATGTTAAAGCACAAAAATAAGTGAATTATTTTTACTGCGCGAGGAAAGCCTCTCTAGATCCAGAAGACTGATTAACGAAAATAAAAAAATACAAGAAATGCAATTAAAATATTAAAATCGCTTTTAATTCCGGACCCCGGGTCCGTGTTTCTTTTCTCTTGCGTCTCGCGACGTTCTCCTGTTAGCTTTCGCACGACGCGCATGCAAAAAGGACACAAACAACAATTACAGTTCGTTTAAATTAGATTAAGATTTTATAAACAAAATGTAATATTCGCAGTAATTAAGAAAAACTTTGCAACAGAATAAATTTTAATTGTGCCTTGCTTGAGAAAAACAAAATTAAAACGTATCTTGAGATTTTCTCTGTACCTACCTAAGCAAGGAAACGTAAATAAGAAAATGGAATTAGACAGAACACAAAACCAAATTATTTAAAAATTTCAAAAATTAATGGTCAAATTTGCAAGATAAATTTAACAAATTCGTTACGGCAAAAAGATCATTTTCAAAAATAGTATATTATGTATCAAGTTTGATAAACGCCATTTAGAAAGGTTTATAAACGAGGTGCATACTATACTTTTTCTACGACAAATACTTATTATTATCTTAAAATGATCTAAATCAAATATTTTTA
Source organism: Brassicogethes aeneus (assembly GCA_921294245.1). Taxonomy (NCBI): domain Eukaryota; kingdom Metazoa; phylum Arthropoda; class Insecta; order Coleoptera; family Nitidulidae; genus Brassicogethes; species Brassicogethes aeneus. Next base: position 7,274,276 of record OV121140.1, read on the forward strand.
TAGAGCGCCCTCTATAAAACAATAGGGGAATCTGTGTGCCACCGTCAAATGTCAAATTTTTACATTTTATAAACACAGATTATAAAGGTTATAAATCGAAATGTATTTCTTGAAAATTGACAGTTTTTCACAGTGAAAGTAAAGAAAATGATTTATGAGCACTTTACAGTGGAGTCCGTGCCCGAATTTAAGTTATAGTTTACTACGGCGAAATTAAAAGGTCAGTACAATGTTCATATAAACTTTTCAAATATTGGAGTTGAGAAACTATTTAATACTTTTGTATTTTTGAATTGAGATAATAAAATAATTTTCACATTTGGTATTATTTTACAAGAAAGGCACTTTATTTTAACGATTGTATGACATTTGACAACTGTCAACTAACTTAAAACTAACTTCAGCCCGTGACTAAAAACCTGTTGCTAACTTCAGCCCGTGACTAAAGCGCCATAGAGCCACAACTTGTCAATGTGTATTTAAAAGGTTACTTAGTGTCATGGAAACCTTGTACGATAAAGCGCGTTTTAAAGGTGGGAAACATTCGTATAAAAATCAAAAATTTTATCAGTAAAATTTTACCACTAGTGGTATACATAATATTATATACGAATAATCATCAAGCTATTGAAGCAAAAATCATAAACATAACTAAACTTATTTATAGAAAAAAATATACATTAATTTGAAAATGACTTCTCAAAAAACACAAAACACACATGGAATGCGCTGCGTCCTAATCTCGCAAATCTTGCGAGATCGCGCATAATTTTCGTGCAAGACTAATCTTGCAAAATTAGTGCGAGATCTTGGTATTTCGAGATCTTGGTATACCAAGATTACATTCCCTACTCATTACTTTGACAAATCGTAGGTTTTTAGTCCCAATAAGACACTGACAATTTAATAAAAAAGGTACCTTAGGTGGTACATTTGTTTAAAGTCATTACAATTTTAATTTTAAGTTAAATAATATTATTTTATCTATTTTGGTTTCATAATGACTTCATTATAACACCGCTTTTGGTTCTTTAATGAGGTACTTTATTCCACCCAAAATTTTGATTTTATAGGTTGGCTACTGGTAAAATACAATTTTGAATACCTATAGGTTATAATATTTTTATGATTTGTTTTCTAGTACTTACGAGACTTTTCGTGTAATAAATTTTGTTTAACACCAAAGAAAATCCTTTTTTCTTCTTTAACAGCCGCTTATTGTAAATACTTATTGTAAATTAACGACGCCATAGCGAAAGAATGTGATAATGTTTGAAAGGTTAATGACCTTTCAAACTTCAAACTTTGTTATCTATGATACCAACTATGTAAAGTAAAATTTAACCAAATTAAATATAAGGTATAAAATTAATTTGTTTTATGAAATGTTTGCAAAATAGATAAAATAGCATAAAGAACTCATGTCATAAGACCTTTTGTCGCACTTGTCCATTATAAAACTCGCTCCTTCGTCGCTCGTTTTATAAATTGTCCGCGTGCGACAAAATGACGTCTTATGACATTAGTTCTTTAATATACTATTACTAATCGTTTACAAAATTAGTTTCATTATCAGTGCATGTACATTTTTCTGAGTGTAGTAGTCTTCTTAAAAGACATAACACATGAGCAGGGACCCGGACCGAAACCGAAAAAAACCGAAAACCGGAACGGAACCGGTTTTTTTTTCCGAACCGAAACCCGAACCGGAACCGTTTTCGCTTTTGATAAAATCTGTTGGACCGGAACCGAAACCTTTATTTGCTTTCTATCTAATGTGTGAGGTTATAAATTAAAATTACGTAAAACAAATAACCTCACTGGAACCGCTTAAAACCGAAAAGAACCGAACCGTTATAACTCCACGAAACCGAAACCGGAATCGGAACCATTAAAACGAAAATAGGGTGAACCAAAACCGTACCGGAACCGATATTTCATTTCGGTCCGGGTCCCTGCACATGAGTAAAAGCATCCTAAAATCGCCATATTGTTTGCTTTCTATTCTAACAAAAGGAAACGCCATTCATTTTTTAATAATTGGTTGTATTCCAAAAATAAGGTAATTTAAACAAACCAATAATAAAACATAATATTATTTTATTTTAAAAAGAAATTTAAATCTATTTTAAACGAAATAAAAAAATAGGCAAAAAAATATATTTTATTTCTTATTTTTTCAAAGTGCATTTAAAATATGTATTATGTACTATACGAGGTGTGTTCAGAAAATATCGGGAATTTTAGTTTTTTGAAACAAATATTTATTTATTCGTCTACATTAATGTTGTCGCCTTCAAAATAGTCCCCATTGGATATTATGCACATGTGCCAGCTCTTCTTCCAATACTCGAAACACTTCTAAATCTCGATCTTTGGGATAGCCTTTAGTTCTTTCAGCGATGCGCTTTTAATGTCATCTATGCTTGCAAAACGACGGCCCTTTAAGGTTCTCTTTATTTTTGGGAATAGGAAAAAGTCAGACAGAGGCATGTCTGGCGAATATGGAGGCTGGGGCATCATTACAGTATTGTTTTTGGCCAAAAATTTTGTTCAAAATTTGACAATTTTAGAACAAATTTTTCTGCCACGCGTTTCATACTCAAAACATTCGAAAAAATTTCATGGGATGAGCCAATCGATATACCAACATCATCAGCGACTTCTCTGATGGTTTATAACCATTTCTTCCACTTTTTCCATGTTTTTATCGGTTGTTAATGTGCTTGTGCGTTGGGGGCGTTCGTCATCTTCAACGTCTTCACGGCCATCTTGGAAACTCTTATACCACTTGTAAACTCTTGTTTTACTTATAGCAGACTCACTATATGCCTTTGTTAACATTTCACAGAATTTATTTCATTTTTTAAGCAAAATTGGATACAAATTCTTTGATCCATTTCTTTTAACGAACGAAAAATCGCCGAGCTCATAAAACACGTCTAACCTTAGCGGCTGCCACAGACAAAGTAAACAATGAAAACAGCTAAAGTTTGTATCATACTTCGGGGGCATGTATACCAACATAATAAAGAAAAACCTGCGAAATTTAACAATTCCCGTTATTTTCTGAACACACCTTGTACATATACATTTTATTTTGACTGCTGTGATTTGGACACCTGTCATTTCAATAGCTATCATTTTTAATACCTGTTATGATTTTTTACCGTTTTGACAGACGTCTAAAATGACAGATGTAATATTAGATATTTTAAATAAATTACACAAAGTACCTACACAAGATGTAAAATCGTTCCTAGATTTTCGCCCTTCACTTTCTTAGCCCCCATCCCCAATTAATATTGCCACGTAACCCAAATCATATCAATTAAAGAAAAAGGAATCATCAGACAGCTTGGCGCCGCCGAGAAACTAACTCCGAAATCCCTCTTAAATCTCGACGGATTGTCGTAGTTGGCCGAGCGACGGGGAGAGGCGATCCTCCACCGGCCACCTTGGACCGCGGTCAGCAGAAGGAATTTGCTAATCAGCGACTTTGATGGCGGGGGCGGGGGAACCCCCTGGTTCTCCTCGCTCAACCCTCTGAGGCTCTCTCTCGGCAGTCAGTCGTTTATTAATATTCCCCCAAAGATACATGAGCAGCCCGACTCGAAATTCGAACTTGCATTATTAATTATTACATCGGACTATCTGACCGAAGTGTCCAAAGTTTAAGAAAGTTATTTATCGAATAAGATTAGTGCTTTAATATTTATCTATACCTCTAAAACGCCTTTACTAATCTTTATGAAATTTTGTATAAAAATGGGTCATTTTCAAGAAACACCCGTTTTCATTAAAATGAAGATCAAAATATTTTTTTTGCTTAAATTGACTTTTGATTGGATTTTTATAAATGTTTAGAGTTTTGTTTACTTACATTTACAGTGCACTTTTTATTTTTTTTTTACGTTTTTTTCAGAAAAATGTGTTTAGCTAGCTTTAGCTATCTCCATTACCAATTTGAAATCCAAAATTTAAAAATAATTTGACTCCAATTTTTTATTTTATTTCTTATTAAAAATTGTATGCTTTTTTTAAATATGTATGTTCGTTAAGTTACTTTTTAAAAGAAACCATTCCGATTATTTGTTAAAAAAACAATACCATTAATATTTTCTTTTAGCCACTGTTTTAGTGAATTAAACTTTAATTTATAAACATTACCAAGTGATAGTGTATAAAAATCATTTTAAGTATTTTTTTTAACAAAAACTAAAAAAAGTAACGAAATAGACACCCTTTTTCTTTGACTATAAGCTGGTGAAGGTCCCTTTTAGTACTTTTATATTGCGTGGAATTTTTCCTTGGATGTAATCTATATCATGAGTTGTAATCACAAATAATTTTAAATTGGTTTATCATAAACTACTTTTAATAAAAGCGACGGTAAATATCCACTTTGTTGTCGAAAAATTCTATTGCGTTACCCTAAATTCCATTGCGTTACCATAAGGTAACATAATGGACTCCGTAACGCAGTGGACAAAGTTTTGTGAAACCATACTTAAAAAATAATAATAATACATTACAGTCATTAATTACTCTCAATGAGCTTTGGTGCCCTAAAATAAACATAATCATGAAAAATAGTATTTTTTCTTACCTTATTTTTATTATAATTTTGAGTAACTTAGCGGACAAACAATTATTACATTCGCGTTACCCGCACCTGCACAGAAAAAAATATCGTACCTGATATTAATGTCCTACGATCATTAAGTGCAAAATCATTACGATAATGTCCTTTTCATAGTATTAATGCAATCAAGTAATTATGATAATGCTTAAAAAATATGAGTTAATGCATTATTGGATTGTTACAATGTCTGCCTGGTCATTATCCTAGTGGAAGAATTTTATTATTTTTTAGCCGAAATACATTAAGACAATGATATTTTACATTAATACGATGATTATTTACATTAAATCAATAACCTATAGTACATTAGTTAATCATTGCTCAGTGATAAAATTAATGTCAAGGCTTAATAGAGTAATACACTAAATGGTATAATTTAATAATCTAAAATTATTACATTAATGCCTATATATACATCAACTTATGTACCCTTAGCAAAATATAATACCCTAACATATTAAATAATACAAAAAATCATAACTTTATCGCCAAATACGTTGAGCCAATGTCTAAATACATTAATATTAGGCCCTGTTGTTTCCCACCACCTAAAAGTGCAAGTAAGAAAACAATTTAACAACAGTTTAGTATTCCTGTTAATCTTGTTGCGACGTGCTTGCCCGCCCATCCCGATTGTTGTGCGTTTAGGTTTATTATTATATGAAATATAAATTAGAATGTAAGTAAGACAATGTTAAAAAGTTAAGGTTTATTTATGTTTCATAATTTTTTTCTAATAAATATAAGGATTTTAAATTACCAAGGGTTTTTAGTATTTTTTTATATTAATCTTTAGTTTCATAATATTTACAAAAAGGACTAGAAATATGTAAAGCTCCAGTTTTGCGGTGGCCCGGACATAAACCCTGTAGAAAATGTTTGGAAATTTCTGTAAAGGGAACTGGCTAAAGAGAACATCACCACATAAGTAATATTAATAGTAATAATTATAATTATTAATAATTTTTTTTACATATTTCTAGCTCTTTTTGTTAACTGATCAACAAAAAAATTGATTTAATGTTAAAACTTAAGGTAAGTGTAATAATTTATATATACATATACAGGGTATCTCAAAAGTTAAGGACAGCAGAAAAGGGGTGGATAGAGGATGGGATTCTAAGTCGAATGGTCTTTGCCGTTTTTCAATCGACTTATACAGGGTATCTCAAAAGTTAAGGACAGCAGAAAAGGGGTGGATAGAGGATGGGATTCGAAGTCAAATGGTCTTTGCCGTTTTTCAATCGACTTAAAATTCCATCCTCTATCCATCCCTTTTCTGCTGTCCTTGACTTTTGAGATACCCCGTATATATATATATATATATATATATATATATATATATATATATATATATATATATATATATCGATATTTTTCCATCCCTTATTTCAGGCCTACTATTAATGGTTCTTTGCATTATGATAATGCTAACAGATCATTAATTAATGTATATTAGGTGATTGGGATAATGTTCTTTAATTGTTAATTGATAAAAATTTATTAATTGGTTGATGTTTACTGGGCATAGAATTAATGTACTAGGACATTAATCCATGTCAATGGTCATTAATATCAGTACTTTTATTTGAGATCTTCCTGATTAAAATCAATGTCCGCCAAGCATTAATATTACGTCCTTGTACATTGAGTAATACTTTAAAAGCATTGTGGTAATGATTTTGAGCATCGGAGCAAAATTAATGTAAAAAATCATTGCCTTAATGTTTTTTTTTATTAATATTACGTACGTTTTTCGTTGTGTGTGTTTCAACCGATATCTTCTTCCTGATTAAATAAATAAATTCAGCTGGGTAATGTGTACGTCCGAACATCATTTGTTGATCACGTGAGTACCAAAAAAGTTGCCATATATATGTTTTTTTTAATATTCTATCGGTAAGGCGACGGACGTAACGCAACGGAAAAAATGTCTGGGACATGAGTCAAATTTAAAAAAAGTAGATTAAAATTTATTATTTTATATATAAATTGTTTACTGTATTAACTAAGGATGTTATGGATTGCTATAAAGCAACACAAAGTTCTGGTTATTCAATATTAAAAAAAAACATATATGTAAGTTTTATAAAACGCTAATGGGACATGCGAAAATGTGTGTTTCACAAGTTTCAAAATTAAAAATAAATTATTCTGAAATAACTAAACAACAATTTTCTGAAAGAGTTTGTTAGGCTTGTTAGGCTTTCACTTGGTTTTTAAATCAATAAGATCCGATAATTTTTAACAAAGTTATTGGAATTCAAACTTACGGACAGCGGAAGGCGGGTGTTTTTTGAAAACGACCCTAATAATATAATATAAAACGCACTGAAAAACTGCTTCTATATCGGGTTTAACTGGTGGTTAGTCCATTTTCAAAGGATACATTTCGATTTACACATAAAAATTTGACATTTTGACCGGCGCGCCGGTAATACAGATTCCCAAGTTACCAACTTAAAGTTAGAATGGTTACTCTATTGTTTTATAGATGCCGCTAATCAGTATTTGTCTTGGAAAAAAGTTCGGAAGCTGACTAAAGAATGTTTTTGGACATTGTCTTCTATGCCATTTTAACAATCATTTTACCCCGGCTACCTACTTAAAAAATTGCAGCGAAAATCATTAAAAACTTCTTTAGCGAGAAAAATGCATTCATACTTTAAAACAAATGAATTTTAAGTTCTTTTACAATAAGGAAATTAATTATAAAGTTTGCAGCAGTGTAGGAGAAAAAAAGGCCTGAAAAATATAAACACAAAACGTTCAGCTAAACTTTCAAATATCGTTATTGAATTTAAAAGTTTTTTAAATGAACTTTTAACACAGACTCATCTACACAAAGTCTATAGTTTTTGTAATTGACAGCAAAGGGTTATTAAAAAATAGTTCATTAAAAGTTATTTGTTAAAGTCCATTAATTTTTTTAGAATCAAAGAACTTTGCTATTGTTTCAATCAATATTAAAAATTATATTGTGAGCATTATTTTAATGCAGTTTTTTATAAATTTGTTCGATAATGAAAGTTTTAAAGAGGGGAATAGAAAAAATAATTAAATGTCGAAAATAGTAAGAAATTATTACCAAAATTGTAACCAAAAATTTTATTTTTTAAGGTCCCATAGGACCAGTCTTATAAGACTGTCTAAATTTTAGACTCTAAAACATACTGAACTAACCACTATTAATTCTGTAAAAAATAATGGTTTAAGGAGATAATTCTGATATTATATAATAATATAAAATCAGTTATTTCAAAAATATGCAAGCTTTTGTTAATTATCCTTTAATTAGGTGGGTTTTCTTTTGTTATTATAATTAAGGAGCGGTTTTATTCCTTATTCCTTAAAATAAACAATCTTAAAATGAAATACGAACTGGCTAATTAAGATATTAATTTACTCTGTCAATAGATGCATATAAAAGATTTTATTGTCGCGAGTTTGGTTCGGTATACATTTCATTAATGTCCTGTAATATCCTTTGGGAGAAAAAAACGGAAATTGCCTTCGCTATTCTGCATTTATTATAACGCTGATCGATACTTAAAAAAACACTTTGAATACTTTGTCACACCCTTACGTAAAACATTGCCTTTCTTAACCCTTAACTCATTTATGTTGCGAACCCTTTTTTATGCGTGGAATTTTCAAGGATTTTTCCCGAAGCAATTACCGTTTTATGTTAATTGTTTCTAACCCCCTCGATAAATTTTATCGACCTAAACCCTTTGTACTTTCGATGTCTTAATGGCCCATTCTGTTTCTCCGAAATCATGTTTTATAAATTTTGTATTTCCTTTATGATATATTCTTATTTATGTTCCTAACAAGATTTTTTTTATCCTTATCTGTCACCTAATGATTTTTCTTTGAGTTTATAAACGATGTTGGGCGTATTTTTTTCATTTAACGACGTTTGTGGCAAAAAAATTAAAAATTATCTTTTTCAAAAAATAAAATATTTTTTTTTGCAAAAATCAATAGATTTAACAGTCTAACTATCTGAGAATTTTTGTAAAAGGTCAAAGGTCAAATTGGTTCATTTTATGAGAATCACCATAAAACAATTTGTATTTTGGTAACAATAACTTATATAAAGGCAGTCAAAGAATATACGAGTTTTATAAAATCGTCATTTAGTTTACGAGTTTAATAATGGTAATATAAAGTTACTGTAACCTATATTTTATGAGTACCGTAAAACGGGGCGATTTCGGACAGCCGGGGCCACTTCGGACATCATTACCTTAAAGCTATTAAAAATTCGCGATTGGGACGTCTGACGTAACAGAGTTCTGTAATTCGGGAAAAAACTTCGTAGAAGATGGCTAAAGCTATGGCAAGAGGCACGTGGGTTCGATTGTTAAGTGAAATAAGCTTTTTGCATCGTTTAGTCTGGAGTTCAAACTTTACTTATTTTATAACTTGGTAAAAGTAACTGGTGCCAGCAAGTAAATATGCACTGTATGATGAAAATAATATAGATTTTCGGTAGTACGTAATTTTGTTGATAAATTATTTTTTTTTGGTTTACGTTCATATTACATTAACTTTTATACAGGGTTGTAATACAAATATTTGCATTTTAGGGGGCGACTTCGGACATGGTTAGGGTCTATAAAAAAATGTTGGAGAGCAATTTTTACAGAAACTATACAGAGGACAATATTTTTTAATATACTAGTATTTAGTATAAGAAGAAATAAATTTGTTTTATTGTTTTGATCCTCAGAATTTAATTTTATTTTATATTTTGATAAATAAAATGCCCTTTTCCATTTGAATGAGTTTTTACCAAATGTCATGCTTTTTTTTCCTAATTTTATACTTTATACTTTTTTTTAAAGCAATATTTCTGTCCGAAGTCGCCACTGAATGTGCTAGCTTCGATTATATACATTTTACAACGCTTGTCCGAAATCGCCCCACCTTAAGGGGTGACTTCGGACAGACTTTGATAAAAAAAAGTAGTATTAGTATTTGTATGACTATTATAATTTTTACGTAAACTTATACCGGAAGGATGCCAAAATCCCCTGTAAAAAATTTAGTTCAAAATAACAAACAGAACCGATTCAAAATTTAAAAAAACTTAAAAAATCGTCCGAAGTCACCCCGTTCTACGGTAGGTTTTATAATTGTTGCCATTAATATTTTATATTATCTAAAGTAACCGTTGAATAGGTTTTATAAAGTTTGTGGTTACCTGTTTTATAAAACTTTTAAAAGAATTTTTTTAAGTGGTGCTAAATTAAAACCATCAAGTAATTAAAAAAAATTAGGTTACAAAACTTGAGTTTTTATTTGCTAAGACTACGTTTGTGACAAAAATTTTAAAAAAATAAAAATAAAAATATTTTTTTTTTTGCAAAAATCAAAAAAAGCTCAGATTCTACATACAAAAACAAAACAAATCGAAAAAATCAAAAAATATCGTCAAAATTGATTCAGCGTTTTCGGAGATTAGCCCGGACAACAATTTAAGCATTGAGTACTCAATGATTTAAGTTTAATTTATATGTATGGATGTATAGATTTTAGTCCTCAATATTCAATTTTTATGACTTATGGTAACAATAAGTTATGTATATAAAGGTAGTTCAAGTATGTAAGAGTTTTATAAAATCGCCATTTAGTTTGAATGTTTTATAATGGTCTTATAAGGTTACTGTAACCTATAGATATATGATTAGGTTTTATAGTTTTCATTAACATTTTATATAATCTAATATATTTTATAAAGTTTGTGGTTATCTGTTTTATAAAACTATAACTATTTTTTTTATAGAAATTGTGCTAAATAAAACAATCTTAAGAATTAGACAAATTTAATAAAACAATAGTTTTGACCCCAAACAAATATACCCCTACATATTTTAAATGTGCCTGAAAGAGAGAAATGTTAAAAGAAGGAAAAAAACTGGTAATATTTCTTTAAGAAGTTATATAGTGGTTTCCAAAATGTTTTTGTTACCTCTAGTAATAAAACTTGAATTTTATTTGCCAAGACGACGTTTGTGGCAAAAATAAATGAATTAAAAAATATTTCTTTAAGGGTCAAAATGCCAAAAAGCCATACATATGGGTGATTCTACAAAAGTTGGACAACTTGATGTCATCAGTCAATAGAGTAGGTATTTTAATATTTTTTGTAAATATTTTAGTATATTACAAAAGATCTACGTTTTTTTAATTTGTCCACTCAATTTTAATGTAGTTTTTCAAAAGCAAGTTTATAGAAAAACATAATAAATATTCAAAACATGAGACCTTGGCGTGTCACAACTCCTGAATCAAATATTTGAGTGATTTTATTTTAAAATATAAGTATTCAATTTATCTTAAATTTTTCAATTTCACTACAAACTATAAAACATTAAATAATGTATTTTTCATATTTTATCATAGATTCGAATAATAGCAATTTTTAAAAAATTGATAATCTTTGTACCTACTCACTTTTACCCGTCAGTTCTGTGTCCAATGTTAAAATTCAAAATTCCTGCGAAGTATTAAAGTTTAAACGTCAAGTCCTCGTTTTAACTCAAGTGTTGAATCTTGAAAACAATGCAATCGCCGAAGTTGTGGTGAATGCACGTATAGTTCCAGTCAAAATATAAGTACTGTGGTGAGTAGTTAGTTTCTTACGTATATATATATTTCATTGTAATTTATATAAGGCTATATGTGATTTGTTGATAAGTAGAATCCAGTAATAAAAAATATCAGTAAAATACTTAATTCCGAATTATAATCTCAAATTTGTATCCCATTCATCAGTACTGTGTCGTCAGTTCCATGTTCGATGTTTCGGTTATCTTTTTTTCGCAAACTTCAATTTAAATTCTGCTTGCGCAGAACTTGTTTATTTAATGTCATTATAAACCCAATAAATCTTATGTTTTCCAATAAATTATGTATTTAATTAGTACCCTGGTATACTCGTCACTTCCCTTGCATTCAAATTTAGAAAACAGATATTTCAGAAACTTTTTGAAAAAGTGACTGGCCCGGTCTGGAACAGTATATTTATTATTGTTGACCAACTTTTGTGGAATCACCCATATATTTTATTCCAATAACAATAAACAAAAACAAGGCAAATCGAAAAAATCAAAAATAGCCTATATTGCTCTATAAAAAGCTTTCTACTTGCCAATTTAGTTTTCGAGTTTTATAATGGTCATATGATGTTACTGTAACCTCTAGTTATATGATTAGGTTTTATAATTGTTTAACATTTTATATAATCTACAAAGTAACCGTTGAATAGGTTTTATAGTTTGCGGTTACCTGTTTTATAAAACTATTATTATTTATTATTTTATAGAAATTGTGCTAAATAGGTAAATAGTGCCACATGTAACGATAACCTATATAAGCTACTTTATAAGTTCTTTAAGGGGTAAATAATAGTGGTAAAAATATTTCTGTAGCAGAATTAAAAAATTTAAGTTTTATAATATAGGTGATATAATATTCATGGCAACCACTATAAAATTAAAAATGTTTATTGCGCTAACCCTACTTTTAAATCACTCTGTAAACTTGACTTCATCCCCGCTAATTTATATGTAGGTACCGACTTAAATCCGAACAAATACTCGATTACTTTCAATCGTTTTCATTCGAAAGTTCGATTCGAGCCCGGGGAAAGGCGACGGCGAAAATAGGTATTTAAAGGACACCAAGAAAAGAGAAAGTAATAAGGGAGGAGGAGGTCCCGATGGACTATCGGGATTTCAGGAACAAATGTAGCGAACTTTAAATCGCTTGGCACGCAAAAGTTTAGGGGCTAATTTAAATTAGTCTGCGCTAAAAATTCGAACTTAATCGATCGTAAACAGATCGAGGGATTTATGATGAAACGTTAAAAAATCACGAATAGTTGTGGAAGTTGTAAATCGTTATATTACAATCGGCACAACTGTCAAACTTTGACATAAACCACCTTGATGCTACATGGCACTCTATTTTCCATCGGGGGTGTAACTCAGTGGTAGAGTGTCTGCTTCGCATGCTGAAAGTCCTGGGTTCAAATCCCAGCTCCTCCACATGACAATTATTTTTTTTTTCGATTAAAAATACATATTTTCATATTTTTTTAAGAAGTTCTCAAAGAATAAATGTAAATGTTTTTTAAATCTTGTATAACTAAATTAAAAAACATTTTACTGTTTTGCTTGTAATTAAATTTTGCCCTGACATTATTTCTGGATTGTTTCTTTAAGAAATTTAAAAGACAATTCTTCTTCAATCAAAACAATAAAATACACTTTAATTACGCGCTTTCAAGGAGTATTTATTTCCTTTGTTGTTCCATAAAATAAGGGAAATTTCAAATTTTGGTCGTATTCTTATTTAGTACGTAGGTATACGAGGGTTGATTTTAAATAAATACCATCAGTGTTGACAGGTCCAAAAATATAAATTTACTTTAAAAAATTAAATTAAAGATTAAAAACTGAAATATTCCCTAGAAATTCCCTAAAAAACTATAAATTCCCTAGCATTCAATATATTATTTATGGTCATAAAAATTCTAATAAAACCTCACGGGTTAATTTGACAACAGCACAGGTTATTTCTGTCACAAAAATTACCAGGTGGATAAAGTACCTACATATTATAGCCTGTGGAAAAAAATAAAAAAATCAAAAATGTTTTTTTTAGAGATGGGAAAATTCCCATTTGACGAAAATTCCCGGAAACTTTCCATCGAAAATTCCCGAAATTTTCCGAAAGTTTCAAAAAAAAAAATTTTATTGCGAAAATATTTTTTTTATGCCAGGGTTTTTTGTGATGAAGCTGAATAATCCGGCTTCATTGAGGTTATGTAACATAACTTACATTATTTATACTTCTTCTTCTGCCTTAAATTAACACACATTAAATTCTTATTCAAAGTTTCTTGGCCTTGTATCATGGCCTTAACGAAAATCAGCGGTTAAACAATTGACATTTAAATGAAAAAAACAAGGAAAGTTTCCAAGGAATGTTTCCAAGGAATGTTTCCGGTAGCTTAAAAGAAACTTTCAAAATGAAAATAAATTCCCAATTGGAAACTTTCCAAAACGGAAAGTTTCCTTAAAATGGAAACTTTCCGATTCCCATCTCTACCTATTTTTTTTTTATGAAAAATCAAAAAATATATTTTTTTTGCAAAAATTAAAAAACCCACGTAGTCTGGGAATTTTTGGTCCAAGATCAAAGGTCCAAATGCCAACAGTTAAAATGTCAAAAAGGCATTCATATTTATTTTATACCAATAAAAATATTTCTATTACCTCTAGTTATAAAAGTTGAGTTTTATTTGCTAAGACGACGTTTGTGGAAAAAATTTAAAAAAATCAAAAATTAAAAAATATTTTTTATGCAAAAATAAAAAAAAAACAATTTGCAAAAAGAGGTCAAAAGAGGTCAAAAATTAAAAAATATTTTTTATTCAAAAATCAAAAAAATTGCAAAAAGAGGTCAAAGGTCAAAAATCAAAGGTCCAAATGCCAACAGTTAAAATGTCAAAAAGGCATACATATTTATTTTATACCAAACAATACAAAACAAATCGAAAAAATAAAAAAAATATTGCCCGTCCCGTCATTATTATACGCTTGCAAAAAATAGTATTTAATGGTAAATTGTACTTTTAAAAAAATTACGATAAAGTAAAAAAAATTGTAAAAATTTCCCTTTTCTTCGAAAGCATTTCGTTTTTACCTAGATCTAGGGAAATTTTCCTACAAATGGCAACACTGCTTAAGTTTAAGGAAGGACTTTCACAGAAAGTTTTGATAAAGGGAGCGTTGCCACATCTCAATTTAAACAAAATCTATATTTGGAATGAAATATGAATTTATATATGTAAATTAATTTATTTATTTAATTTGACAATTTTTTTTTAAATTGAGTTTTTGGAGGAGAAAAAAAATAAAAAAGTATTTCTGTAGCGGTCCTGGCCACTAGAGTCTAGTGGCTAGACCATACGAGTTATTATTTGAATTTTTAGCAAATATTATTGTGTTATTATTAAATGTATAAAAAAGTTTATTACAATTTTCATAAACAATATTCAAGATAATTTTTTTAAATGTTTTTGTTTTATGTATCAAACCTCGTATTTACTGATATTTTAACGAAAACGGAAAACGTATGTTCTTTATTTTCTCCTCCTTTAGATCTTTGTATAATTGCTTTAATTAAGAAAAAGCACACTACCTTTATAAGATAAAGATATTAATAACTACCTATATTTTTTTATAAAAATATGTTAAATAATGTTTTTAAATTCAAATTCAACTGGCCTATAACTTTTTATTTACCCCACCTTGGGTTTTTGACACTCATATGAAATTTTATATACCTACCTATCTGTTTAATTGTGTTTTCTACCTATTAACATTATATAATCATTTATGACATATGTGATTATTTAGGTACTATTGCGGCCGATAAAAAGTAATCGATTCTTTATCAAGTTGCATGTTTTTCTTAAAAATTGGCTATTGTAAGTAGGGTTTTTTACGTCAGTCATGTCAATTAAATTATTTTGACAAGAAATCATAGGTGTGACATATTTAATGTTTTAATAAAAAAAAACTTAAATTATATAAAGCATGTTTATTCGTAATACAAACAAAAAGAACAAATTATTTATTGGGTAACCAAAATAAATAAATTTAAACTTAAAAAGAAATAGTATACTACGACTATAACAATTATAAAAGATGAGCCAACCAGGGTTGGATGGGCTCAGAAAAACCGGCCCTGGCAATTTTTTCATTCAGCCCTCCCTCAGGCATTATCTTACATAATCTTACACATTTGTAATGTTATAAAAACTCCATTTTAAAAAAATAATTAATATTTGGTAGAACCACCATTCTTCTCTATAACATTTTGTAATCTCCTATAACATTTATTGTTATAAAACATTTTGTAATCGCCTATAGGCATGGAACTAATTAAATTTTGAATATCGTAATTTTCTTTCAAATTGTGCCACTCATTTTAAATTGCATTAATAAGGTCTTCTCTATTTCTTGGTCTAAATTCATATTTATATATTTTTTTACGAGATATCCCCAAATATTTTCGATTGGGTTTAAATCGGGGCTTCTTGACGGCCAAGGAAGCGTTGTAATGTGATTTTCTTCTAGCCAATTATGAACCACATGAGCAGTGTAAACTGGCGAGTTATCCTTAAAATGAAAAAAAAATTTTTTTGATCAGGAAAGATAAATCATAAAGTGTTGAAACACAAAATCATTATTAAATCTTTCTTGCATTGACGGGAGCATTACATCGTTTAAAATTTCCACGTATCGGTTCCCAGTTAATCGGCCTTCTACAATATGAATTATACCAGCCCCTGAAGATGATATCCACGCCCACAGGTGGACAGAAAATCTTCCGCTGTTGTCAGTTTTGTGGAGGTATTCTTCATCATGATGCAAACTTATGGTTTCAGGGACGATAAACTCGCAGTTGCCCATTGTAGCAGGATTTAAATATTTTTTTATCTGAAAAGACTACTCGCTCCCAATATTCAGCGTTTTGATTTAAAAAATTATTTGCAAACTCCACTCTTGCCTCTTTATTAACATCCGTCAAGCGAGGCTTTTTAGCACTCACGCAGTTAAATAAACCTTGTTCTCGCAACCGTTTTCTTGCCGTCCTGACAGATGCTGGGAAGTTGGTTTCCTCTTTGGCTTGAATGGAGTTAGAAAATGGGTTTTGCCTCACATATTCAACCAACTCGTTGTCGTTTACTGGAGTTGTCTTTCTTGGACGCCCAGAACCCATCACCCTACTCAGGTCACCAGTTTCCAACCACTTTTTGTTTAATTTTTGAATAGCGCTCTTGCTGCAGTTTATTTCATCTGCTATTTGTTGTTGAGACCATCCTTCTCCAATTTTGGCGATATATAGCCTTTCTCTGCTTTAGTTAAAGTATGGTAAGTCATAATTTAATAATGACTTTACTTAATTTAAGATGACGTTACTTAATTTTATAAAATTATTTTTGAAATGCCACTGGTGACAACCATATTTACAACGGGAAAATTAGTCGATTACTTTTTATCGGCCGCAATAGTACATCCGCCAAAATGAAAAAATATCTCTTTATGATTAATTTCCAGTGTGTCTGTAAGCCGTAATCCATCCTCGAATCTCGTTACGGATTCATAAGTCGCGGAAGTTGAAGCGTTGAAAAAAAATCATCGCGACAGAGAAAGAAATAAGGAAAGAAATAAAACCGAAAAAAAATGCAGCGTTGCAGAGCCGGGACAAGGAATGGAAGAAAATGTGGAGTGCATTAAAAATTAATTAATACTGCGAGATGAGACTTGGATTTTTACATCTCCGGTTCGTTTTTGACCCCCCGAAACACCCCTCGACCACCGACTTCAATTTACCACACGGTTTTAAAGGAAACGTCTTAATTTTTTCTTTTATCATTTTTACCGACCTTTATTGCACGAATAAATTTAAATTTTATAAAATATTCCTGCACGCGAAATTTTATGAGAAAATATAAAAAAAATAATAAAATTTGCAAAAAAACACAATTTAATAAACAAAGAGTTTTTGTACGATTATTTTGTAAAATTATTCATCGGGGGTGTAACTCAGTGGTAGAGTGTCTGCTTCGCATGCTGAAAGTCCTGGGTTCAAATCCCAGCTCCTCCAAATAATTTTTTAATTTTTATATTTTTTGCAATAATTTTCTTTACTTGTTCAGTTTTACAAAAATACGACAAAATAAATACCACCATTAAATAAACCATGGAGCCTACACAAGGAGCCCGAACTTCATGTAAACAAGAATCTTCCTAAGATAAGAGGGCGCTGGTGTACTACCGGTCCAAAACAGTAGAGGGGTATAACCAGAGATGGCGCCACTACCTACCACTTATTATTGTGCAAATAATTGAGGTTATGCAACTGTCAGTTTATCACTTTCTGAAAACAATGTACCCATGTACCTGGTTCACTTCACAGATTATAAAGAATCACTTATATTTCACAACCAAAACCTTTTCATTAGCATCTACCTACCAGGTACAGCCATAAATAACAAAACGATTCGTACGTCAAAACATTATTGCAAATCAATTGTCAAAACTTACTTGCTTACTTCACATGTATTTTCGATACTATTTTCACGTAATTCGGACGCATTAACAAGCAGCGCCGCTGGTGGTGAAAAAAAAAGACTTAAATTGTGCAATTTAGTGGACAGGTTTTGTCAATTTTCCCTATTAAGTTCGGGCTCCTTGTGTAGGCTCCATGAAATAAACTTAACTTTTTCCTGTTTTTGAACTAAATATGTCAAAATTAATTGTTTTAGACTTACATGTTTAAAAACAAATAAAACTATTTCAGAAAGCTGCAGTATTTTGAGTTGATTTTAAAAAGCACGATTTTAATATACCTAAGTTTCTTTATTGCTTACTTTTTTGCATGTTTAATTTTCCTTTTCTACAGTTTTCCAACACTATTTTACAATTTTCACGACACAAAATAACATAAACAAAGTTTTCTAACGCCATCATCATTCAACTGTTTAAACATAGAATTTCAATTGTTGTTGCCAACTAAAATATCGAACAATAAAATTTAAAACTGTCAATATTTTGATTAATTTAAATAAAAAATAACTTTTAATTTTTGAAAATAGGAAAATTATTTTCTACTTTTTTTGTACAGGTATACCAAGTTGTAGGGTGTTTATTTTAAGTATAAAAAATACAAAACATTTTTGAGATAAATAGTTTTCGAATTAAATTAAAAAACATTAAAATAAAAAAAAATTCCCATACCGGGAATCGAACCCGAGCCTCCTGGGTGAAAGCCAGGTATCCTAGCCACTAGACCATATGGGATATACAAATATAGTAATAAAACATTGCATATAGGTCGACAAAGTAACTTATAATACTACAAAACCCTGTAATGAACAATAAAATATTCTTTTAAATACCATGACATTATATTTTCCAAGTATTAGAATTAAAACGTTATAAACCTAAAAATAGGCATTTATTTTAATACAATACCACCAGGACATCTATCGATCATACAACCAACCTGATCTCCGATAGCCCACCGCTAGATGCCGCCCCACATTTCCAAGAAGAGAAAACTTCTAACTTATAGAAATGCTTAGAAGTTCTAAGTATTTCTATAAAAAGAGAGTCTGGACTAAAAATATTAATTTGTATTATTTTTAAGGCGTTTGTGTTTAATGACTGATTTTTATTCAAATACATTTTCGCGCCATATCCAAAAAAAGCACAATAGGATTTGTGCTACAGTTCTGTGAGCAGTGTTGCCAATATGTGAGTAATTCCTTACATTTGTAGGAGTTTCATGGTTTGTGCGGTATTTTGTAAGTAAAGTACGGTTGTGAGTAAATGTAAGTAATCAGAACATAACGTGAATTTTGTAATATAATTCTATATTTTCCTTTGGAAACTGGACATTTTGGAAATTTCATTTTTAATGTAATGATTTTTATCTGATTTCCTGATACTTTTTCGGGTTTTAGACTATTTGGAGTGGTTTAGGGACATAGAGTTTAATCTAAAAAAATTGGATCTCTTTTTGAAGTTTTAAGTAATTTGTAACTTTTAAGAGTAAATTGGCAACACTGTCTGTGAGTTCAACACTTCTTCGGATTTTTCCACGATGTTTATAGGATACATTAAAAGTAACCCATCGACGACCAATTAGAAGGCTGCAGCGATGCAGTGTTGCCGTAGTGCATGCTGGGCCGCGGGTAATTTGCAAACATAACCTCAATATCTTGGCAGCAATTTTCACATTTGTTTTGTCACGTCGTTTGCTTGCTTCAAGTGTGGCTTTTCTGTGTTTTTCACTTAATAGTTGTGTTTTTAGTGTTAAGGTGTTACTCTATTCGATTTTTGAGTTTTTCTGTGCATATTCAATATATATTTATATTCTTTAAAATGGATTTAAATAAGTAAGTTTACACAAATAAGTTAAATTAAAAATTAAATGTTTACTTTGTAGGCAAACAAATCCCAAAATTTGTGAGCATTGTGAGATGGAATTTTGCAGTATCTCTTCCAAAAATGATCATCTAAAGCGAGTCCACAATAAGCCAGTGGAGAATAAAACAACGCCTCGAATTTTATGCCCACTATGCCCTGAAGGGGAAACATTTTTAAGCCATAGGCTTGTAAAGCATTTAAAAGATATTCACGACATTGTTGTTAAGGTTTCTACTTTGAACTTTAATAACATTAAAGAATTTGAAATCTGAAGAACACTAGAAAAAAGGGAAGTTAATTATGCTTGTCATAGGAAAAATAAAAGGCCAAATGGAGAAGAACATTGGTATTACAAGTGCAATAGAAGTAACTGTGCAGGTTGTATGCTTTATTCGCAGTATTTAACATTACTTATTATCTCTTGTTTAGGATTTAGTAGTACTGCTACTCAACGTAGTTTAAAAGCCAAAGGAAGTATTAGGATTCATGGAATATGCCCCTCAAATATAACTGCAAAAATTTCTACCAGTGGTAAATATTTAAATCTATTTTAGCAATATGTAATAATTAGAAAATAAATTCATTTACATATGTTTCAAATCTATGTTTTTTTAGGATATGTTACAGTAACTTTTTTTGAGACACATGTGGGACATGAGGATGACCTACAGACTAAACGACTGTCAAAAAGTGAACAAAATGTTTTGTGTGGAAAAATTAAATGCAGGAGTAACAAGCCAAAGAATAATCCAAAATGCTAGAATGGTTAGTAACCATAGTTTGGAAAGGATTAATGTAATTACAAGGGGTGATATTTAATCTGAAAATATAAAATTGATAAAAAAAGGCATACTGATGATATGATTGCTGTATCTTTGAAAGTTGAGGAATGGAATCAACAGGGAAGGAATGATGCATTTTTATTTAATTAAATAGGTAGGAAATTGGATTATTAAATACATTATGGGGTTACTCACAAAAATATCATTTTTAGGAATGAATTTTCCAGGATTGAAGGATGAAGATTTTGCCTTGGGATATATGAATGGGATAATGAAAAGAAAACTAAGGGAATTTAAAAAAAATATTTGCATTGAGGGGACACATGGCACTAATCGTAGAAATTGGGATTTCACCATTGTGCTAATTAAAGATGAGAACAACATGGGTTTTCCTGTTGCATTTTTACTTTCTAACAGAATGGATCAAAAAATACCGAAAGTATTTTTTAATGGACTCAAGGAAAAATTAGGAGGTCCTATTGAAGCACAATACATAATGAGTGATGATGATCCCAAATATTTAAATGCATGGACCCTGGTGATGAGCACAGAGGAAATATCCAATCCAAGAAGAATCAATAATCGATTAATCAAATAATCGATTATTTTATATAATCAATAATCGATTATGAATTTCCATAATCGCCCAGCCCTAGTAATAACATTATTTGGCTATGTATACTTATTATGTAAAAAATTAAAAAAATCACAACATGTATTAAAATTATATTGTATGATTGATTATTTTATATTAAAAAAAGAATAGATACAATAGTTTGTTTTATTTAAATATTCACTTCAGGGTTGTTCAAGTATTAAATATCGCTTTTGATAGGGAAAGGAGTTTTGTGTGGATTTTTATTTCTTAATGAAAAAATAAATATTAGCATTTTTTGAGCAAATTAAAATTTGTAAATATTACCAAGGTGTCCAAAATGGCCAAAAAGCTTTACGTAATAATTAAAATTATTTGAAAATATAAATTAAAGTGCAGAATGTGTAGGTATTGCAGTTTTTTTATTTATTGTGATAATTACAAAATCCCTTCTTAAAATACCCCATAGAGACCCTGTTTAAACCGATAGATTTATATCGAAATGTATGGTGTTTCTATAGGGTGTATCGGTTTGTATAGAACCCATAGTTGGGATTTATGGTTGTTCTATAGGGAAATCCACCCTTGATTTATTTGCTATTGGTTTCAATGGGGAAAATACACATAAATGTAGAAATTAGTTTTTCCCCCATAGGACCCCATAGGTTTTAATAAAATTTTGTCAAATGTTTTATGGTTTTTCTATAGGGATATCCCTATATATCCTTCATTGAGTTATTTCCTATCAGTCTCAATAGGGAAAATGTAAAAGTTATGGTGTGCCTATAGATAATTTCCTATAAATTTTCTATCGGGCCGTATCCGGAAAAAAACCATGGACAAATGCACATATTGAATCCGGTAGTGCCCGATAGATTATTTTATAAAGGTCTCTATGGGGTATTTTAGGCAGGGATATGTACATGTACAAGGGTAACTTTGTAGGTATGCATACCTACAAAGTTACCTATACATTTCCATTAGCTTTAACAATATTTTTGCTTGCTAAAAATACCTTTACCTATTATAATTGTATTAATGAAAATAAATAATGTAGAACTTACTTATTTACGTCAAATATTGTTTAAAAACCATTTTCGAATATCTATCTAAGACTTAAACCACTATTTTTTACATTGTCCATGCCATTGTTATACAACTCCTATTACGGGGAATTTAAATTACCCGCGGCACGGCACAGCACTGCGGCAACATCGCAGCATCGCAACAAATGCTGCTACGCTCTGATTGGTCGTCGATGGGTTACTTTTAATGTATCCTGATGTTTATCGCTGATTTTTTCAAGCACGAGACTTGTCAGTTTGAGGTTATCCATAGAAGGTTATCCCAGTCATCTAAAAGAATCTCGTAAAAATAAAACACAGTGACTTAACAATAGTAATCCCATTTAAATTACAAAATTTCTGCTTTTAACAGCGGCCTAAAATAGATTCGACATATTTTCGTGTACGGTTTGTTTAAACGGTAATCATTGAGAAATCTGGGAAAATGGATAAAGAAAACTTAAAGTAAGTTGATTATGGTTGCTTTAATATTATTATTTATTGATGTATTTTAGGAAAAACATGCTATTGGGTATGGGAAATCCTTTATTGGATATATCAGCTGTTGTTGATAAGTCATTCTTAACAAAATACGGAATGAAAGAGAACGATGCCATTTTAGCTGATGAAAAACATAAAAATCTCTACACTGAACTTGTAGAGAAATACAACGCCGATTTTATAGCTGGTGGTAGTGTACAAAACGCTTTAAGAGTCGCCCAATGGCTTTTGGAGTTCCCAAAAGTTACAACCTTCTTTGGATGTGTTGGGGATGATAAATATTCGAAAATATTGTGTGATAAAGCCCGCGAGAATGGCGTAAATGTCCAATACCAAGTAAATTCCAAAGAACCCACTGGAACTTGTGCCGTTCTTATAACAGGTACACATAGATCATTGTGTGCCAACTTGGCAGCTGCTAACTTATTTACCATTGACCATATTGCCAAAGAGGAGAATAAAAAGCTTGTGGATACAGCGCATTTTTACTATGTTTCTGTAAGTTATTATTATATATGTAAAAAAAAAAAGTTTTGCAAAAAAATATTTTTAGGGTTTTTTCCTGACAGTCAGCCCTCCTTCAATCATGGAGGTTGCTAAAGTGGCCTTAGCTCATAAACGTCCATTTTTAATGAACCTTAGTGCCCAATTTATTGTACAATTTTTCAAAGATCCTTTGATGCAAGTTATGCCATACGTTGATGTTCTGTTTGGCAATGAAACTGTAAGTTTTTAAATTAATTTATTATCCACTTTTTATTAAGATTAATACAATATTTATTAAGCACAATTGATTTTAAATTATTTAAGTCTAGAACTGTGTTGAAAAATATACTTTAACCTATTTTTAAAATACTTCTAGTAATAGGAATTTTGATTAAATAGGTAGATTAGACTGGGCCAAAAAAATCGACTATTTTAAATTTTTTTCCTGAGTGAGTTTTTCAAAAACTGTTTTAGTCTCAGAACTCCCAAACCATTGAGTTTAACAAAATTGACTCAGAGATATTTTTTTAAGAAAATTGAATTCCCTAAAATCATGCCTTAAAAATTGGTATAGTTTTACATTTTGATCTTTTAACTTTGGAATTTTGTAATTCATGTAAAAATAAGTACCGGAAAAAATAATAAAATATTCTTATGGGAAATCAAATGCTCTACAAAAAAAGTCTCTTAACATTTTTGGCTAAATTCACTCAATCAAAAGTTATTCAAGGTTAAAGTTGAAGTCAAAACGAAATTCTTGTTTTTTTCTCTGTAGACTTATTTTTTAAAGATGATAATTTGATTATTTTCATTTTAAATGTGTATTATATAACTAATTAACAATTCCCAATAAAAAAATAACATAATTGTTATTATTTAAATGATTAAATAGGTAACAGTGAAAATAATATTTTCTAAAGAAAATAGCTTCCTTAAGCAAAAAAATAGAATGTGTTATTTTTTTTTTATTTTCAGTAATTTTATCAATATCATAAAGATTATCATCGATAAAAGAATTCAAGTTTTTAACTGATCCAAAAAAATCTAGAGCGTTTTGACTTCAAATTTAACCTTGAATAACTTTTGATGGAGTGAATTTAGCCAAAAATATTAAAAGACTTTTTTTGTAGAGCATTTAATTCCCCATAAGAATATCTATTGGTTTTTTTCCGGGTACTGATTTTTACATGAATTACAAAATTCCAAAGTTAAAATATCAAATTGTAAAACTATACCAAGTTTTAAGGCATGATTGTAAGAAAACGGTTTATCTGACAGGAAATTCCAATCAAACCTTTTTTGTAGAACATTCAATTTTCTTCAAAAATTAGTTCTGAGACAAAAACTCGCTCAGGAAAAAAAAATCTAAAATTGCGATGATAGACCTCTTAATATTAATATTATGGACTCAAACTTTCACCATATTTTTTTATGTCACCCCAAACAATATTTTCGATATACTTTACAAAAAAAAATTAGTCGATTTTAAACATTTGTAAATTTGTATAATTCCAAAAACAATAATTTTTTATTTGAAAAATAAAAATTCGTTTTTTGGTAAAACCCAAGTTGCATACTCAAAAAGGTCTTTTAAAACATTACTTGGACGTCATTATGACGTTAATCCAAATGTATTAACTTAAAAATCGCGTTATACCTTTATTTTAAGTATAAAAAAATATTTTTTTTTCTTTTCTGTTATCAAGCATTTAAATTAGAGAAACTTGGCAATAATGTGTGTCTATGAAACTGAAATTAATTAATATTTTAAAAAATAAATGCAAAACTTTGTTATGTCATTACTAATACTTTATTGTTTTTATTTTTATGCGTTCTGCCAAGTTACAAACAAATTTTTTCTAAGCCATTTTTAAATAAAACCCAAGGTACCAAAACACATCTATGACGTCACACTAACGTAAAATGGCATTTGTGACCTTGAAAATTAGGTATTTTGTTATTTTTAGGAAGCCGAAACTTTTGCAACCGAACAAAGTTTCGGTACAACCGATTTAAAGGAAATTGCCTTGAAAATTTGCGAATTACCAAAACAATACGAAGACAGGCCTAGACTTTGTATCATTACAAACGGACATAAACCTGTCATTATGGCCCATGAGGGCAAAATAAGGTAAAGGAAACACCTAAAAATTGCACTGTTGCCATTTACAAGAATCGAAATGGCAACATTGCAAAAATTTTAAAAAAACACGCTTTTTTATTTTTTTAGGGAATTTCCCGTGACTGTCTTGGAAAAAGACAAAATTGTGGACACAAACAGTGCCGGCGACGCTTTTGCCGGCGGTTTTCTGTCCCAGTACATCCAAGGGCAAGACCTTGAAATTTGCATAAAATGCGGCATCTGGGCCGCGACGGAAATCTTGCAACGCAGCGGTTGCACTTTTTCGGGAAAAGCGAGTTTCACACCTTAAAAATTTTTATTTTATTGATCTGATGTTAGTAAATAAATATTCGGTAAGGCGGCCTTGAATTATTTTTATAATTTTGCACCACTTTGCATTAATTATTGCAATGCTGCAGCCTAAATATAATTTTTCATAGTGTACTTACTAATTTTATATATATTGCACATATGTATATTTAACAAACAAAGTTATGGAATTCTTATTATTGTATTGGGTAAAGTGTATTTTTATTGGTATACCATGAAAATTTTGTCGAAATCGGTTAGAAAATAACGAAGTTATAGCACTTTTTAGATATCAAGGTCATAACTGTCAAAATTTGACAGTTGTGGCCTTGATAAATAAAATCACTATAACTTCGTCATTTTTTTATCGATTTCGACAAAATTTTCAGTGTATACTGAAAAACTTACGCTCTATATGATGCAATGTTAGTTTTTATATTTTGTTACCAAATAAACAGTACAAACCTCGAATTAAATAAAATATTGGTTGTTATATTTTGTGTTATTTATTCACCCTTTATGAAATAAAACTCTGATTATTAAAAACTAACATTTTTTAATTAATTATGTATAATAATAATAATACAAATTTAAAATATACAGCAAAAAATTACAATTAAATTGGTTATGTTCTAACTAATCACAGTGCTGTACAGCGAAAAAAAAGAAACATGTGACAAAACACCAAACACTTATGGGCTAAATTTTGATTAAAGATTTTTTGTTTATCTATGGCTTTTAAAATCGATAACACACCAACCAAAAAATGAGGGGACTAGAATGTCTCATGAAATATTTAAATCGTTTTTTGGTCGGTGACTTTAACAAATCATCAAACATAACTTTAAATTAATATATCAACCGAATCCCTGTTTTTTCAATATAATAATATCCACATATTATACAATATTTTACAATTATTACAAATAAATAAATACTTTTGTGTAAGGTACGTTACTTAAAAACTTATGTACGTTATAATCTAAGGACAAATTAATAAATCTTACCGTTAATATTACAAATTTATAAAATATCATTCATAAGTCAAGAACAGACAACAATAAGAAAGTCACAAGCTAAAACTAGGTTTGTCCCTGAAAGAATTCTACTGCGCATGCGTATGACCGTTTTAGACAGCTCGGGACTCTTTAGAAACAAACCCATTATTACAGCCCCTGTTCACTTTATTAAACTCGCCTCAAATTTTGTCAATTAAAAAGATTTTTCGACCAACGTTGCTTTGAAAACTTATTATTTTTTCCAATTCTTTTAACTGCTAAAATTCAAGGCTAATCTAATAAAATTTACTGGGACTGTATATTAGGGTGTTTTATTTTTTTTTCACCAAAAATCCAAAATATTGTTCAAAACATTGAAAAAAAATCCTTTAAAGTTTGAGCCCTTAATTTGATTTTAAGTACTTCCTTTTTCATTTTGAATTTTTCCCATTTGTGTTTTCAATCATGTTTTTTAAATTTTTCAAAATCATTTATATACAATATATGAGCAGTTTAATTAAATTAAAAAAAAACATTGTGTTTAATTGAAATTAATTTGTTTTAAATTCGATTCCATGACTATTAAATATCTTGTAAACTGTGCACTTTAGCAATATAAACATAAGAATATTTTTGTAGAGAATTAAATTTTCTATAACTTTTTTTTTAAATGTTTTGGCAACACAATCCATTCTCTCAAAATTGAGGTGAATTGAAAAATTCTTATACTCTTTTAAAAAGCGTTTAATACTCTTTAAGTAACAATGAACCACAATATGATTAAAACCCGGCAAAGATATAGAAATTTAAAATAGTGATTGATAACACTAGTTTACAAAATCGAAAAAAAATTCTGTCCACCATATCCCATTATAATTTTCCCATGTATTTTGACCCACTAAACACGAAAATCATACTCATTTTTTTTTTATGGGAGCGTTTTTTAAATATGAATTTTCAATTGTTTTTTTTCAATTTATACTTTTGATATCGGATAAGTATTTTGACGCTAACGATTTGAATAACTTAAAAAATTCCTTTTTATGGCAAAAATAGGTCGAAAATTTACATATCGTCCTGGGAAACGTTTAAATCAAACAGATAACTCCAGTTTGAATTTTTTTTCGTGAAGCTGACATTTTTACAAAAAAAAACAAGCTAATGTTGATAAAAATACATGGAAAAATGGCGAAGTTATGAATTTTTTAGTGGAAGACCAAAATTCAGCTTTTTGACGATTTTTATTTTATTTTTTTATTTTATTTTGTAATATGTTTATTCTTTAATGAAAACCTAAATAAAGTGCTTGATTGGAATTTTTTGAGTTTTGATATTTCAACAAGGTTTTATTTAGTTAATAAAAAGTGTAAAATGAGTAAAAGAAGTAGAGAGTTCGAGTGCGTAAATAACCCGCACAATCTGGGCGACGTAAGTGATGAGCGCGGAGAACGTTTTCACCAGCAAATGAAGGCTATGGAGCGGCGGTATCGCGGCTTCTGGGATGCGGCCATGATGGGTGATTACGAAAGCAACGAAAAACAACTTCTTCTATGTTCAATATTAAATTTTATATAATCCAAAAAAATGAAGAAAAAACGTAAAAAATCTCGAAAAACTCAAAACACCTCAAACAACAATTGAAAATGCAAATCTTGAAAACGCTTCCATGAAAAAAATCATAGTGAGAGACAAGGTGGGCAAAATGGCTGTAAACTAGTGTAACAATACTCAAAATGAAGAAGGAAGTACTTAGAATCAATCTTTGAGGGACAATATTTTGGAGTTTCGGTGAAAAACAAAACATAGTTGATTTAAATGAAACACCCTTTTGTATATGGTGGTTATACTGTAAAATAACAAAACATTTTCGTATTTTAAAAGCTAACACAGCCCTATTTTCAAGATAGTGGTATTATACGTCACCGGGTTCTTTAATCTAGTCTTCCGTCGTTCGACCGTCTAATCTTAACCTTTTTATGACAATACCTGTCGCGTTTTAACCCTTACCGGCGCATGGTGCCGTTCAGCGGCTGCAACGGGATGCCGTAGCTGTACGTGTACATGGTATTCTGCTGGGCGGCCCTCTGGATGGCCGCCGGGTCTTGGTACTGCGACTGCATGTTCATCATCTGCATGGGCAGTTGCGGGTTGTTGATGAAACCGGCCGCCGGGTTGGTTATGTACCCCGTCACGGTTCCAGGCGTTTGCTGCGGCGTCATTCGATAGTTGTACATCACGTTGGGGTTCAGGGTGACGTTCGGGCTGACCCTGCTGCTCGGCGTCTGCATGTGCTGCATGGCGGGGTTGGCGGAGCTCCTCCCAGACCTCCCCAAGTTCTGACCGATGCTGGGCGGGGTGACGGAACCGCCGAGTTGGTTCACGTTCATCCCCGCCGATTGGTAGTACTTGTGGTGGTAGCCCAGCACTTGTTGTTGCAGGGGTATCGCGGTTGGGGGGGTCAAGTTCCGCGACTGAGTTTGCATCATCTGGTGGGAGGGGGGAGGGGTCATCGTGCTGTGCGGGTGGTGCGGGGGAGGGGTCAAAGTCATGGCGGTGTTCGGGGGAGGGGTCATGGTGTTGCAGGATGCCGGAGGGTGCATGTCCAAACCGTTCGTCAACTGTTGCAGCTTAGCCAAGCTGCAACTCGAGTTGCCCGAACCGGGTTGAGACGGGTTCGCTTGTATAGTGGGGGTCGGAGTGGGGGTGGGGGTGTGAGAGTGCACGTGGGGGTTGGTTTGGATGTAGAAGTTTGTTCCTGAAACACGAACAAGTTCGAGTAACGTTGGTGCTACCACAAAAGACCATTTAATACCATGTTAATGTAAATAATAATTAATGTTAATATGGTTTGAATACATTATTCAATAAAAAATCAGTAGTATATTTTTTTTAATGCAATCTTTGAAGCTTGAGTTGAATCAAGAAAATATTAAAAAAGAAAAAATTGAGGCTTAAAATAGTATATTCTGTTTTGGCGACTGGGTGTACAAACTTTACCTTATTATATACACATTTATACACAAACTATCTACGAATTTAGTGTGTAGTTAGCCGGAGCCGACGTATTCAAGACGGAGAATTAGGATGTACTGGTCATTGAGAGCTGCCAGATCTTCCACCGTTGGTCGGGGTAGTGAGTAGGTATAAAATATTTGGAACGAGGCAAAAATCCCAAAAATAATAAAGTCTATAATATTTTTGGATTTAATTTATAAACACGAATATATTTCTTTTGTAAAGGTAAAGGAGAGGTAGAGGAGTAATAAACCCAGGGATGTTTGCAAATTATGGGAAATTTTGCTGTGTTGAAAGAAACGGCTCCGGATAATAAAATATTTACAATATAATTAAGGGTTTAGTCCCCACACTTTAACAAGTTTGGAATACAGCATATTTCGCTAGAGTGAAAAGTTAACACTGGTGGCGCCATCTATGTGTTTATTATCTAACAACTTTAACACCAATCCACCCTCACTTTCTACCAATTAAATTATTTTTCCATGGTATTTTTTGAAAACGTAGAAAAACTATGGTCTAAATAGTTATTTGTTTTACAAGCGTTTAAATGGTTTTTCATGGTAATGTTTAAGTTGCATTAACAAGAGCTTGAAGGAAGCTTTTCTCACAAGTTAAATACAATAATTTTTCTACGACCCTTTTATTTTTTATTATTTTCAAATAAAAATCAAAATAACGTAAAAACGTGTTTGACAGCTGTTAAAATACGATTCTGTCAATTTCTTTTCACACAGAAATTTCACTTTACATTCGAGTTTTGCCTTGGCAATAAAATTATTCATTTTCTAAGCAACGATGCCATTACGAAATGCGACTTTTACATAGTGGTCGTAGAAAAACACATTTGGAATTGCATATTCCAAACTTGTTACAGAATATAGGCTAAAGAAGTATCAAGTTTCCGCAACGCGCGCGCCATCTGGTGGTCATTTTTAAATAAATAGGTGGTTTTTTCACAAAAGAGAGGCAGAAGTCTTACTCGACAAATTTTGTTCAATTGCACAGCCAAATCGCGCACGTTATTTGTGTTTTACGTTGCAAGGAAAAAACTAAAAAACTGGTTTAGTACTCGATTTCGATTGATTATTCTTTATATCATCAACGCTTAAATGCTTTTATAGTTACGTTAGAGTGTGTATTTTATATAAGGGATCATGGTGAATTATTGTGTTTTTAATTGTAAATAAAATTCAAGAACTAAATCGTTGCATTTTCATGTTTTGTAAACGGATCCAATTCGGTAAGTACATTTGTTGGTGCAGAATTAACCAATGATAACTTTACCTAATATAATTTATATTTAAGTTTGGACATTTTTAAGAAATTAGTAAAAAATATTTTTTGCACAAACATAACCTTAAAATCAACCATTTTAATGTTTGAGTTCTCTAAACAACGCCGACTGCATTTTAAACAACAAAATATACCTACGAATTCATATAATCAATGATCAATTACTCATTATTTTTTATTAAAAATAAAAAAAATAATGTAAAGTTAGTACATTACTCATTAACATAAACAATTTTAATTGAAAATCTCAAAATACCAATTAAAAATTAATAATCAGTAATGTACTTATTGAAAAAGATGTAATGAAAATTAATCTAATTTTCATTATAAAAGAAGTAATGCATAATGAAAATTAAACTCATTACTTATTATTTTAATAAGGAGTATTGAAACCTTAATGCATTTGCAACTCTGTTATTTCCTACCTGAGGTGACAGCACAGTTAGGTGATGGTGCCAACTTCTGATGGGTGGTCCCCAAAGTACTCAGAGCTGAACTCTGTTGAGCGGTCATCCTTTGTTGTATCACCGTCGTAGGCATGGGTACGTTCACATAAGTACTAGTACCGGGCTGAGTGGCAAACATTTGAGTACTAACGGTGACCGGGATGTAGTTTCCTTGACTGATCACCGAATGATGATGGTGGGGGTTGTGGTGCATCGGAGAAGCGCTCAACTGAGGATGACCATAACCTAAAGACGACATTTTTATGGCTTAGATATGGAGGTTCCACTCCAAACTGAATCTTACCTTGATGCACGACCTGCTGGTGCAAAAACTGCTGCTGTTGGTGCATGTTCTGCACTTGCTGCTGCTGCTGCTGCTGATTGCTCTGCACGACGTTGTGGTGCTGCTGTATGGGCGGTGTCGCCCTCTGTTGCCGATTCTGCTGGACCTGCTGCTGTTGCTGGGGCGTGGTCGATCTCATCTGCTGCGCCTGCGGTTTGCTGGCGTTGTTAGTCGATGAAGGAGTTTGACTTCTGGACCTCTGCTGTTGCATCTGGCGTTTGCCCGACGTTATTTGCATGTTGTTGGGTATGTTCGGGCTGCTAGCCGGCACGGAGGCGTTTTGTTGCATGTTTTGCAGGTTTTGGTTGTGTTGCACGGCGCAGTCGTAGTTGGTTTGTTGCTGCTGCTGCTGTTGCTGCTGAGAGGGCGGACGAACCGGTTCTACGGAGTTTTGCGACGCCATATCGCTAGATATACTCGCGGGAGATTCCAGACCCAACTGGGCGACGTCCAAGTCGCATTGACCGTAATGCAGACTGTGTACTGAATTCGTGGTCGAGTCAGGAGTATAAACACCCATAGACGGTATGTTATCGTTCGCAGCACTTTGTTGCTTAACGTTCTGCTGCATTTGGTGTTCCATATCTTTACCACTATTATCTTCCATGGTCTCTTTATGAGTCTTAACGACCTTCTCCTGGCAAACTTTCTGCTGCACGGGGCAGTCGTTCTTCCTCTTCTCCTCCTTCCTCGGACTCGGCTTCTCCTTCGCACTCTTCGCGCTTTGCTTGCTCTCGTGCCTGTGCACCTTGGGTTTCTCCTTCTCGCAGCTGGGCAGCTGCTGTTTGGGCAGCATCTCCATCGGGGGAAACTGCAGCGGCATCGCGTAGCCTTGCACCTTGGTGGAGTCGTAGTACTTCTGCCAAGCCAACTGGCTGTTCCACCACTGGTGGTTGTACGGCGCTTGCGCCATGTGGTAGTTCTGCGAGGCCATCGCCGAAGCTAGCAGCTGCTCGTGCTGCTCCAAGTGCATCTTTTTCGGGTCGTATTGCTGCGGTTTTTCCTGCTGAGGGATCTTCTGATGGTAAAGTTGCTTCTCCTCGTACTTTTTCGACTCCTTCCTGTGTTCTTCTTTCGGCGCGTGTTTGACCTCGTGTTTTTGCTCCGCCTCCGCGGGTTTGGGCTTCGGAGGCATCGGTTTTTCGCTCCTCGCTTTCTCCTGAGGCGCCGCGTTGTTACCGTGCTCGATTTGATGATGCATCTGAGCCGGAGCAGCTTGAAAAGACATCGGCGGCAAATGATAGGCTATGTTGTTCACCACCGACGGTGCGGAACTTATAACGGCAGGTTGAGGTTGAATTTGAGGCTGAGGTTGAGCTTTCGGCTCCAACCTCTCTACAACTTGCGGCGGTGGCACAAACGGTTTCTCCGCAGGCTTTTCCACGGGTTTGTCCACAACGTTAGGCGTAATAACGGTCATTTTAGGTTCGACAACGCTTGGAGGAACGACTTCCACTTTTTGAGGAGGTTCCATGATTACGGCAGGTTTTTCCTTGACTTCCTGGGGTTTAACCGCCTCCTCCTTGGGTTTTTCCGGCTGGATAACAACCTGGTTCACGCTAGGTTTACTTATAGGCGCACTAGATTGACTTACAGGCACTCTAGTTTGATTTACGGCCATTGGTGCACATGGTTGTGCTATACTTATTGGTTGACTTACAGGCGCAAGAGTTTGACTTTGTGATCCAATAGGGGCACTTGGTTGTACTTGAGATACAGCAGCTTGCACGACAGGAGTGGGTGGCTCAACTTTTGGTTTTTCCTCAGGTTTAACCGTTTCGGGGAATTTTTCTTCAACCTGGATGATCTTTTGTTGCGTTTGTTCGATGGGATCATCATCCATTTTCTCAATCTCCATATCCATCGAAGTGTTATCGGTCTCCATCGGAGTTTCCTTGGTTTCGACCTCTTTTTCTTTGGGTGCGATATTCTCCTCCACTTTAACCGGGCTCGATACTTTCGGGGGCGATATTTTATCCTCGAACTTCATCGGAGCTTGCTGAGATATCTTCATTATTTCTTTGTGCGATATGGTTTTGATTTTTTGTCCGTCGATCTCCGTCTCGGATTCGGATGTCGTCGAATCCACCGGCGATGTTGGTTTTTCGTTGGTGCTGGGTTCTTCGGTTGTTTTCTCGTTTTGAGCCTTCAGAGGGCTCAATTTGGGCTCGGTTTTCTCCTTGGGAGGAGTGTTGGTGGTTTTGCTAAACTTGTACTTGGTCGGGGTGGAATCTTTGGGAGTCAGTTCGTCGTTTTCCATTTCGTCGTCGGCTTCGGCGCTCGAGTCTTCCTCAGTCGAGATTCTTGACGGTTTCTTGGACTTTTCCTTCGTGGATTTCGGTCTTGGGAGCTTCTCTGGTGTTTTTTGCTTGATCTTGGTCTCGTCTTCGGATTTTTCGGAGATTATGGAGTCGCTTTCGCTATCCTTAGGTTGGAGTTTGTTTTTCATCAACTCTGGAAGAGTCAATTGTTTGGTGGCCACTTGCGGTGCCTTGCGCGACTTCGCTTTACCCCAACCGCGCTTTTTGCGGGAGGATTTCGGCGTTTTCTTCTTCACCGGGGTTGCTTCGATGGTCTTCTTCGCAACCTCAGGCGTAGTTGGAACTTCAACAACAACTTTTTTCACCTCTTTCGGTTCGGATTTCACTGCCACCGGCGTAAGTTTTTCTTCCTCCGTAACCTCCACAACCTTTTCTTCTTCTTTTTTCTTTGATTCCTCCAGTTCCAGTTGCTTTTTGGCTCTTCTTTGCGACCATCTTTCACCCACGACCTTCTCCTTGGCTTGGCTGCCGCGTTTCGGTCTCGACTCGGGGGTTTCCACGTTTTTAACGGCACTCCTCTTTGGCGTTTTAAGTTCCACCACTGGAGATTCGAGCTTCGGCTTCTTTTTATCCACCTCGGGTTCCTTCTCGTCGGGTTGCTTGCGTTTGAGGTTGTTTTCTTGAGCGTTGGGGGTCTTGTTTTTGACGTCGGCGAACGTGGTTTCGTTGTACTTAACGGGCCGCGTCCGCTTGCGCCCCGACGAAGTTATTTCGACTTCTTCCTCCACGCTGACGTTCTTAACCTCGCTCTTGGGGGTTTTGGGGATTCGCGGAGGCGCCGTGGAAATCCTGCGTTTTTTCCCGCGTTTCAACTTAACGCCCGGCGTACTTTCGAGTATAATCTTCTCGGGCATCGGTACCACTATATCCGCGGTAATACCGCCATCCTTGTCAATGTCTTCGGGCTCTCTAAAGGGATTAACCGTGGGGGTTAACAGTGGCGTCCACCGAAGACACTCGTGGTCTATCAGGATCCTGGTCTTGGATTTCGCCACTCTCTCCGCGTGCGCGTTGACCTTCTCCCAGTTCACGATGAGCACGGGCTTCATGGAACTGTCCGTGGGTATGTACTTGATGAAGCCGAGGAGTTGAAGGGCCAAGGCTATGTCGTGGCAGTACATCCCCGTTTCTTTGCTGATGTTTGTTAGCTTGATGTTTTCGGTTTTGTGTTTGTGGAAGTATTCCAGAACGACCGATTTCCAATAGGCGTAGTACGAGACTTTGCCCAGGTCGGATAAGGGTTTTTCCGGGGTACCCGGTTGGCCTTCTTCTTTAGATAGGAGATAACCTGTAAAGGGAAGTGTGTTTGAGTGAAAAGTTTTGGATAAAAATATAACGGGGTCTTTCCATCTAAAATCTAAAATTCTCTTTTAATGACTGACATTTTTTCTTGAAAATGCGATAAATTGTAGGTAAATGTTTAGTACATACAAAAAATATATAAAAAATTAAGTGGATTTACTCAATTTTTTTTAATGTTTTTTCTAAAGGCAAAAAAAATTTAGATCAAAACTTTGACATTGCCACATTTTTTAATGAAAATGCCATTTTTTAGTAAATTCGTGGTCCATCGCAAAAATTTGGTTTTTTATTTAGGGTCATGAAACTGGGGTCATCTATACAGTGTGTATTAAAACGAATAGATACACTTAAATAAAACAAGTGCCAAACCCTGCCCACTGTGGTAGGGATTGAATTATTATTATTTTAGAATTATTTTTGTTTGAGAATTTATAGGTTTTATTTTTATCGAATTCGTTTGTTTTGTTTTAATGCATTTCTGCAAATAAAAACTAAGTATTGTTTAAAATTCATAAAATTCCAGTTAATGGCGAAAATGTATTTCTTAAAAACTATACACATTTCCCTACGACAGCGTCAGAGCTACTGAACAAACAGTAGATCAAACTGCATGCCCTTGTATCTGGCTGCATGCCGCGCTGTTGCCATA
This sequence comes from Brassicogethes aeneus, assembly GCA_921294245.1. NCBI lineage: Eukaryota > Metazoa > Arthropoda > Insecta > Coleoptera > Nitidulidae > Brassicogethes > Brassicogethes aeneus. The sequence continues at coordinate 7,310,173 of OV121140.1, forward strand.
TGCTATTATTGTTTCCTAAAAGGGTTGTTTTTCTTATTTTTTAATATTAAAAGTAAGAAAATTAACTAAATCAAATTATTTTTGACATATTATTAATTTTTTTGTTATTTTTAAAGTTTCAAAGAAATAAAATTGAACTATTTATTAAATAATTATAATCGTTCTCTTCTGATTTAAAACAACCTGGCAACTATGGTTCGTTATTACGAATGGCTTGGTTTAAACCACGACCAATTAAAGTTTGTTTCTTTTTCTCTGATCAGAATATAATTTGTCATCCTTGTCTCCAGCCTTACTTACTTGATTCTATACAGTCGTATTTATACTGCTTTTATATTATTATTGTAGACACGCCTTGTAAACAAACATTTGAAGGTTTAATAAACTTATTATTATTATTATTATAAAGTGTAACTTTTTGACATATTTAACAAATTTTTGTCTCTTCTGGTTTTACCGGAAATGCTATTAAGTAAGTAAATTAAATTAAAGATTCTAGAGTAAAATGTAAATTCATGAGATGAGAGTGTTGCTGTTTTATAATTCAAAAGTTATAACTTACTTCAGATATACAAAGGGATTAAAAAAACATACGAAATCCTAACGTCCGTGAAGCTCTAATATTCAAAATGTATGATTTCTTAAAATTCTTGCATTAGTGCAGAACCACTTATGTTATGTTATTACTAGACCTGGTGGCTTCCCAAAAACCCCATTCTAGGCCAACAGTGAAACAACCAAAAATAAAAAATAATCATTTTCACTTGGGGGACATCTCAATATATTCACCCATATACACTTAATTTTTTATATTTTTTTGGTATGCAGTAAACATTTACCTACATTTTTGCCAAGTCATCGCATTTTCAAGAAAAAATGTCACCCGTTAAAAGAGAAAAATCGATGTTTTTTTTCCATTTTTCAAAAATTTCCTCCGGATGAACAAAACCAATTTAAGCAAAAAGAAAAAATACGGGTCTCATCGATTTCGGTAGAGAAACTGTACAAAAAATTTCGTTAAAATTTGAGATGGAAAGGCCCGAAGGCAACTTACTGAATTCGATCAAGAACCGTCCAAAACCTTGTCTTTGGTACTGCGGCATCGTCATGATACAGGACACGTTGTATTTCTGCTGACAATGCTTTTCTTTGGAGAAGTAGCCCACCAAATGGCAACCTTTCTTGTCGTTTTTCGTCAGCACGTAGAACAAAAACGGCTCCACGTCGTAGTAGAGGGTTTTGTGGTCCAGAAAGAGTTTCGCCAGCAGGCACAAATTCTGACAGTATATCTTGTTGACGTTGCCGTCGACTTCGAACACCGATATATCCTCGCACCGGTATATTTCGGTGGCGGGTGGGTGCCTCCAGGTGCACTTGTCCTGGTGCCGCTCCAGCACGGCCTTGCTCTTGGTGTACTTCAAGCAGAACTCGCACAGGAACAGCTTGGGCAGCCGCGCGTACTCCTGCGGGAACGGGCTCGAGTACCACGTCTGGATTTCGTACTTGCCGAAGTCGATGGCGGCCGGGCAGCGGCCCTGCGCCGCCATCGCGTGCGACGGCGACGTTAAAACGGGGTTGGCGGCGGCGTCGGGGGCGGCCAGGGCGGCGGTGGCGGCAGCCGCCTTCTCGCGCGCCTCCCTGAACAGCTCGACGTCTTTGTTGGTCACCCCTGGAGGCAGCTGCGTGGGCTTCATGTCGAAATCTGCAATGGAAGTGGGGAAATTGCATTTTTTGTTTTCGGGTGTTAAATGAGTACTAGCTAAGAACATGTACAGCGGGTTGCCACCTTTATAATCTGAGAGTTGAAAGTACTTTTAATTACAAGATAATTTAGAAAGTATTTTTTGAGTAACTAAGTTAATTTTAAGTATGATTATTTCCCTCATTATAATATGAACCAATCAAAAGCCTTGAATTTTCGAATAAATTTCGTTTAAATAAGCGATTAAATCACCTGAACTATTTAACAGCCATTAAATTTTAGCCTCCATATTGGATTTTTGTTTACGATTTTATGGTGTTATTTACAAGTTTTAACAAACATTTTTTAAAAAACAATAAAAAATAAGTTATCTAGTTTACGAAATATCAATTATTACTTAAATTAATGGAATGGATTTTATGAATTGCCAAATAGTTTCCTTTCATTCGAGAAATAATCTAGACGTATATCACTCAACCTATAAATTTAATCTGTCAAACTATGCTCAGTAAGTTTTTTATTTGATTTTTCTTTTTGGAAAATAGTTTCATGCAAAATAATTAAAAATAAATTAAAATTAAATTATTTTGCATTCAACATTTTCGAAAAAAACCAAACAAAAAACTACTGAGCCTAGTTTAACCCATTAAATTCATAGTTCTCGTGATACAATATATGAATAAAAACTATAAAATTATAAAAACTCAACAAGTTGTAGGTTAGGTATTTACTTTGAATCATTTTGGAATTCCCCCAATTTACAAAATACTTCCAGCACCACCTTGGTGCTATATTTTTTCATAATATTATACAGGGTATTTTTTATGTACCGTGAAATGATGATTTTAATTTTGGTTTTTTTTCATGAAACATCCTATATATTTTAGAGTTCCATTTAGTGATGCAAACTGAAAAAACGTTTTTCCTTAATAATCTTGCAAAAAAACTTTTTTTTACATTACTGGTTGCATTCAAGGATAGTCTTCTAAACAAAAAATTGATCATTTAAAATAATATGTCTTAAAAAAATATTAAATAATAAGACATAGGTACCTATAGGTAGTGATGTGAGGGAGGGAATGTTCTCGATTGTGCTCGGAGAAGCTTCGCGAAGATTCGCGAAGCTTCAAATGAATTTGCGCGCACTTTCATGGCCTAGCATTTTGGAGCACAATCGAGAAGCTTCCCTTGAATATGCTCGAAAATTCTCGCAAAATGCTCGATCGGCGTATGACAGCCGGGTAAGGGTATGCAGTATTTCACTGTACAAACAAATAAAAATCTTTATAACTGTAAGTTTTGTCATTCGCAATATACAAAACATGCCACAAGGATGACCACTCATTTATTGAAATGTAACAGATTCCTAGAATAAATAAAAAAATATTTGACGTCGTCAAGTAATGATTTTGTTGACGAAATTGGCGGGAATCTTGTGGAAGTTGTAGGTAAGTTATAATTATATTTTATTACTCAGGGTCAAGGCTGAGATGATTTTTATCAGTTAACTAAAATCAATTACTAAAATCGTGGTTTTAATTAAAAAAATATGTTGGAAATTAACCAAAAATTAAGAAGTAAAGTTATCAAGATACATTTATTAAAAAATAATAATTAGACATCGGATCAAATAAAGTAATTGGCATTGTGACAGATAATGCCGTCGCAATGGTTAAAGCCCGAAAGATAGTTGCAGAGCAACTAAAAATTATTGAATATGGATGCATTTCCCACTGCCTTAATCTTTTGGTTGGCGACATAATGAAGTGTAATAGTTTAAAAGATATTGAAGGCCACTGTAAACAAATTGTAAAAGAAATATCCAACTCTCACATTGCGCTGGCTACTTTTACTAACATACAATTGGAAAAGAAAGGGAAAAAATCCTCACTTAAATTACCAGTTAGCACAAGATGGGGATCAATTTTAATTGTTTAGATAGCCTAATAAATTATTAATAAAAAGTATTAGCTACACAGTTTATTTGTCCCATTTTTTCTCAGTGTAGGTATTATTTTTTCAAAGTGATATTTTTGTTATTTATATGTTTTTTATGTTTAATTTTAAAGTTTTTTTTATAAAGAAAAGATTTTAATGCCCAGAAAAAAGGTAATCTTCTCGAGAATATTGAGAAAATTGAGAATCTTCTCGAGAATATTAAGAAAATTAAGAGTCTTTTTGAGAATATTGAGAAAAAACGTGCAATGTCCTAATTTGACTAAGCTGTTAATAAATTCTCGGGAATTTCTCGTTTATGCTCGTTTTTTCTCGTTTATGCTCGTTTTTTCTCGTTTATGCTCAATTTGCGTTCTCCAAAAATAAATGCTCGAGCATTTTACATCTCTACCTATAGGTATAGAGAACGAAAAAACAAAAACAATTTTTTTCCTCTTACCAAAAGGGTATTTCCACGAAGCCTTACCTCACCTTAACAACAAATCAGATGTGTTATTTAACAAAATAACAACTATATCTGAAATCAAATAGTTTAATTGCGACGTAATTTATAACCTTAAAATATTCGTACATTGTGATGCTAAGAAGCTAACATTAAGAATAAACACGGAAGAGTTTCAATACTCGATACAATGTTTAAATGTCGCACCCGTTACATTTAAAAAAAAATTAGAAAATAAAGTATGTAATTTTTGTACATTTTAAAATACGTGCTTGTTTAAGGTTACTATTCAAATTTTACACAAAAAATTATTACTATATGCTTTCATCCAAAATTTTAGAAGCCAACTTGGTCGCATTTGCCGATTTTCTAAGGTCGCGCCCGTTACTCTATTCATGACATTATAAAAGGTTTACTTTACAAGTTGTTATTGACATTTTGTTTGAGTTAAATACCTAATTATACTATTTTTTTTTATATTAACGTATCTTGATATATATGAGCAAACACTATTATCATGAAAAAACGCAGTTTTAGTGTCGCACCCGTTACAATGGAAATACCTAAAAGCCATATTTCTTTTACAACAAAGATCAAATTTAACGAATTAGGATTGGCCAGTCAAAAAATCGAGTGTGCTTAAACCACGCTCACAGCTTGAAATCTATACGGCACGTTTTTGTACTTCTCAAAACCTTGACATTTATTTACAAATAATTGAGGTTATCCATCTGTCAGTTTAACGCCAATTTCGTATTATTTTCTGAAAACAATACAATACCCATATCTGTACCCTAGGGCCAAACTGTTTTAAGTCAACTTTTGTAACGTGATTTTAAAAAAGTGGTACCTATTGTATTGTTTTCAGAAAATAATACGAAATTGGCGTTAAACTGACAGATGGATAACCTCAATTATTTGTAGGAAAAACAAGATTTTATCCCTATATATCATTTTGAAAAAATAAAGTACCAACAGCTAACATAAAAAACTCAAGAAGAGTCAGTTATTTTTCAATTAATTCAAATAAATTGCTAATAATATGGCAACCCTTGTAAATAAGCAATATAAAATATATATGGGTCATGGTCATGGTGGATTTGACGTGGAACGACCCATATATACATATTTTATATTTCTTAAGGAGTTTTCTTAGCTTGTACATCATGTAACACAAAATTAAATAAACAAATAATTTATCAAAATACAGTACTTCATCAAGCAACCTTACGACATAGTTGCCAAACATAAGGTTGCCCAATTATGCTTGATTTGCATTATTTTTATACTCACATTCTTAAAAATGCAAATCAACGTTAAAACTTAAACAAATAATGAGTACCTATAATAAATAAGTAAATAATAAATGCACATGCACAAAATTCTAACGATTCGTACAATTATTTTAGTATTTTTATTTTTTTTAATAATGTGAAATGTTAATATTGCCAATTTACCAACCAATCAGACAGATATTTTTTATATAATTTTTGTGAGTGTCAAGCAGTGATAAATAAATAATAAACTGTAGCAATGTTAAAATAACCTAAAAAATAAAAATTTTGACAGATAACCTGGAAAAAGTTCGGTTGACATTTGTGACAGTGTTGCCAGACTCCAACCGTAATTTTAACAAAACTACAGTTTTTCTTTGTATGTTAAGTGCGTTATTAACTCTACCACACCAAGTAACATGCTACCAGCTTACAAAAGCGAATAAACGAAAAAAAAATGTTAACGGTAGTCTTCTTTACGATATTTAATTTAACAAGCCGTCAGTTTGTATTTTTGGCGCCCCAATCACCGATTTAAGTGTAGGTATATTTGTATTGTATGGTTTGTATGAATTCATGCAAATTTTGAGCATTGTATTGAAAATGGTCATAATATAGGTCATTCCCTATGAATAAATAAATAAAGCTGAAAATAAACAGGTGTTAGTAAATAATAATAAAAAAAAATAAAAATAAAAAGCCAGGTGTCGTTTTAATATTGTGTTTTTTGCGTTATGGTATAGAAGACTGACCGAGAGGTTAGAGAATGTATAATATGCGGCGTTGCCGTGTTTACATCGTGACATAAACATGGCAACGTCGCAAAAATAAAATCCACCTAAAAACAAAAAAAAAAAATGCATGGTATAAGTACTATAGTAAGTAGTAGAGCTCTTGTGAGATGGGTCTGGGAATGTCTTACCCGTCTGACTGTTGGCAAACGGCTGTGGAGGAGGAGGAGGCGGCAACATTGCGGCGGCGGCGCCAGCGCTTCTGCCTTGTTGTTGCTGCTGCAGCTGCTGCTTTTTGACAGTCGGCGGAGGAGTCGATTTGGCAACGACGTCCGCCTGAACGGAATCGTCCTTTTTCACCATTTTTTTCGGCTCGTGCTGCTTCGAGTTGGCAGCCCTTTTTACGAGGTTCGAAGGCGACATCGACGTGTTCAACGCTTCCGTTTCCATTTTTATTTCCTCCTTGATTTCCGGTTTTATCGACGTCGAGGTCTTTTTTACCTCGGGGAGTTTTTTGTCGACGCTCGGTGCTTTTTTCTCCGCACTTGGTGCTTTTTTCTCGGCACTTGGTGCTTTTTTCTCAACACTTGGTGCTTTTTTCTCCACAATTGGTGCTTTTTTCTCCACACTTGGTGTCTTTTTCTCAGCACTTGGTGCTTTTTTCTCCACACTTGGTGCTTTTTTCTCCACACTTGGTGTCTTTTTCTCAGCACTTGGTGGCTTTTTCTCCACGCTTGGTGCTTTTTTCTCCACACTTGGTGTCTTTTTCTCAGCACTTGGTGGTTTCTTTTCGACGGTTGGCGTCTTTTTCTCAGCACTTGGTACTTTTTTCTCAGCACTTGGTACTTTTTTCTCCACATTTGGGGCTTTTTCCTCAACAACTGGCACCTTCTTATCGACGTTGGGCGTCTTTTTGTCGACGTTAACGACTTTTTTCTCCGCTATTGGAGTTTCGACGTCGTCCTCTTTGGAACTGTCTCTGGGCTTCCTTCTGTTGGGGTTGTAGTTCGGAGGTGTAGCCCTGGAGGCTCTGTTCGAGGTGGGCGGCGAGAAGAGGTGCGATAATCCATCGAAGAGCCCTTTGAGCTGCCCTATGCCGACTCTGGAGTGTTTGTCTTTATCGTCGTCGGAGTTGTTGTTGACGTTTTTGTCGTCTTTGCTTACCGCAAACGCGATTTTTTCGTTGGTTTTTTGGGCTTCGGCTGCAAACCCCCAGGGGGCGTCTTTATCGGGGGTTATGCCGCTTATGCTGCCGAAAGTTTCCTCTTTCTTGGCAACCGTCGGTTTTTGAGCGTTTTCCGATTCGCTGCTTGCAGTGGACGAGGTTGAGGTTGAATCCGACTCATTTGAAGTTTCTTCGTCTTCGTCTGAGCTTGTGGAGCCTTCCTCGGAATCCGAAGAGCTGGATTCCGACAGTTTTATCTCCTTCGGCGACGCTTTCTTTTTCACTGCAGGTTTGGGCGCGTTAACCTCTTTCTTCACCTCCACCTTATTGTTACCGTTCTTAACCCTCCCAGGCACCGTCACGTCCTTCTTGGCCCCACTGTTGACTACTTTAGCGCTCTTGGTGCCCTTTTTGCCGACGACTTTCTTCTTGTCGGCGTTGAAGGCCGACGACCTGAAAAACTTCTGCTTCTCCTTCGACATCTTGTCGTTCGTGTCGATCCGCAGGTCTTCGCTAGCCTCCGGCGACTTGTCCCTACGAAATTTTTTACCGCTAGATGTCGTACCGTCAGCCGCAGCGCCGTCGCTGCCGTCGCTCGCCAGTCGAGACCGGCGCACCGCCGATTTGGGAGACTCCTCGCCGGGCGTGTCCCGGACCTTCTCCTCCTCTGCGATTTCCTCCTCCACTTCTTCCACGGTTGGGCCGCTGGGCGAGCTGAAAACGACACAAAGTTGTAATGCATTGTCGAACAGAACTTTCACCCACATAACACAATATGTTTTAAAAATGTTTAGAGAACAATATTTATACACGAAAGGTTGATGAAAGATTGTATGAACATCCAGGGAAAAATATTTCTATAAGTAATAGAGTGTGAAGTGATAAGTGACAGCATACCTGGCGGACAAACCACCTGACAATAGAGTAGAGATGTAAAAAACGGTTTTTTTCAGATGTGAAAAAAAACGTTTTTTTTTGTTTTTTTTTTTAAATCCGCTGCAAAATGAAATTTTGAGTAAAATGTATATTAATAATAAAGTGAAATGTAGAATATACCAATAACAATAGAATAGATACACTTAAATAAAACAAGTGCCAAACCCCGCCCACTGTGGTAGGGATTGAATTTTAGAATTATTTTTGTTTGAGAATTTATAGGTTTTATTTTTATCAACGAATTCGTGTTTTGTTTTAATGCATTTATGCAAATAAAAACCAAGTATTGTTTAAAATCCATTAAATTCCAGTTAATGACGAAAATGTATTTCTTAAAAACTATACACATTTTCCTACGACAGCGTCGAAGCTACTGAACAAACACAGTAGATCAAACTGCATGCCCTTGTATCTGGCTGCATGCCGCGCTGTTGCCGTATGCTATTATAGTTTCCTAAAAGGGTTGTTTTTCTTATTTTTTAATATTAAAAGTAAGAAAATTAACTAAATCAAATTATTTTTGACATATTATTAATTTTTTTGTTATTTTTAAAGTTTCAAACAAATAAAATTGAACTATTTATTAAATAATTATAATCGTTCTCTTCTGATTTAAAACAACCTGGCAACTATGGTTCGTAATTACGAATGGCTTGGTTTAAACCACGCCCAATTAAAGTTTATTTCTTTTTCTCTGATCAGAATATAATTTGTCATCCTTGTCTCCAGACTTACTGACTTGATTCTCAGGGCCGAGCCGTGCCGGGGGTGCAAGGGGTGCATGGCACCCGGGCGGCACTAACACAGGGCGGCAAAATATCATCAAAAAAAATTGTATCATATTATCAAGAATAAAAAAGCCACCTTTCCAAACTTTCTAAAAATCACTTGCGGTTTATTGATGTCGGCGTTTCAAGGAATCATCGTTTTTATTCTACACATAAAAACAATACCAAAATTGTGCTGTCAGGCGGCAATGATAAAAAAGACATAACCGAACGCGCGATAACCACAAAAAATGATGATGACAATTTTCTTAAAGCCCGTTTTATAGATTGCCGCCCGCCCGCTTCGCTTTCCGTCCGTCCGCTTCGAGTTCGTCAAGTTTCATGTTTTACGGAAGCGGGCTTACGGGAAACCAATCAAATCGCGCGCTGTGTACCACGTGATATTGTTTACAAGCTGAACTGTTAAGTTAAAGCATAATTTCTTCCGATTTGACGGCTGCGTATTTCAGCAATTTTTAATTTTTCTATTAACGTGAGGCAAATAGGGTGCAAACATAGTAGTTTCTTTTGTCTTTTAATGCGTTTAAGTTAAAAACTAGTTAGTGATTTAAAAGGCATCTTTCCGAATTTATTTGTATCTTTAATAATATTTTTGACGATGCCAGTTACTGTTGCCCATGAAGAGCGGTCATTTTCAAAATTAAAACTAATATGAGTCAATTGAAGCTTTCAAATTAAGCAATTATAAGTATTGAAGAAGATATTTCTAACAACTTGGATGTAGGCGACTTAATTAGGGAATTTGCTATTAAAAAAGCGAGAAAAGTAGATTTTTTACATTAATGGGGGCGGCAAATTTAATTCCTGCACCCGGGCGGCAGATACCCTAGGCTCGGCCCTGTTGATTCTATACAGTCTGTATTATATTTTTCATTATTGAAAATTTTGACAGAGACTAAAAAATCTGATTTCTTATTATTTGGTAGTTTCCACATAAGAAACCAATAGCAATGTAAAACTTCTACACTAAGATAAAAAATTAAAGGATCTAAAAAAATTCCAAATTTTTTGCGATTTTTCGGATAGCTGTATCTTCGTTAAAAATGTTCGTATTGGAGCCGTAAAAAAGGTAATTTGAAGCTAAAAGTTTCTTGTTTTGAGATTTTCAGATGAAAAACGTACAACGAATACCGTACACAGAAAAAACGCTAGCATAGCATGAATGGGTGAGCCATTAAACCAATGGGATCTTGTAATCCGTATTCCTGAATAACAGTTCCTTTAATACCAATAGGTAGTTAGCAATTGGTTAATAATCGTTTACTGTTTTTAAATTAACAACAAAAGTTATCGCTCCTAAATCTATTGATATTCATATTGATATTTATTTGTTAGAATGGTAGAATGTTATTGCATTAAATACTATGTATACATTTAACGCAATAAATTCTTTGACATTTAGGCAAAATATTTCCCTATTTTGGTTTAATAGTAATTAATTGAGCAAATAACAATTTAGATTGCTTCAATTTTAATGCATTCAATGACAGCGCTGTTCTTGGTACTATGTTAGATTTTTTCTGTGTAATAAAAAAATCGATTTTTTTTTGGCTTTTTTTTTTGGTCCACGGAATGTTCTGACTTTACCACCAATGAATAAATGTTCTACAAGAATTTGCTATTGTTTAAAAAAAATTCCATACTCCACATGAATTTGAAAAATCATGAAAAAAGTGCTTTTGGTAGCTTTTTGAAAAATCAAGCGCTGAATCAAAAATATTATAGGAAGTTACTTTTTTTAGGACCAAATCAAAACATTATTATTATTATTGGTCAATTCGGTGGTGGTGGCGCGTGCAAAGCGCGAGACTGTATTTATATTTACTAAATGTCATTTAGTTTCTAATTTTAGTCCATAAACTGGACTGGAAGCTTGAAAAAAACCTAAAATATAAAGAAAAAAAAACATTTGAAAAAAAACAATGAAAAAAAAACCTGAAAAAAAGCAAAAAAACGGACCGTTTTTCAAGTCGCATCTCTAATTCTATGTAAAGAACAAACAACGCCAACCAAGAGTGAAAAGGGCCATCATCTGCAAAACTTTGATAAGTATTCTTATAACTGAATGCATACGTAAATTTCTTTTCACTCAAACACAACCGTAGTAAAAAAATACCTAAACAAAACCAATGTAAAACAAAGATCAACAGCAACATTGATAATTATTATTATTATTATAATATAATAGGAGAATAGTAACAAAACAATACAAAAAAACAAATCCAAGCCGTCCCAAATCTGAGCAAGACAAATAAATCAATTACCAAGTAAGTCACAAAATCCATAAATTTAAAAGACCTTTTCTAATAACAAAAGTGTGTAAATTTAGCAAAAGTAAAAAAGAAACTAAAAATTGTTGTTTTACGTATTTAATTTTTTTTTATATCGATTATTTTAAAAATAAACTATTTTTTTTTTAATATTTTTTATTAAGACGTGTGCCAAACTTTCTTGTATTTTTAGCGTGCAAAAAATAGATCTCCAGCTATGGTATTCCGCTGATTTGGTAGGTATATCTAATATGACATCTACTTTTTGCACTTCAAAACAAGAAAATTCAGTACACAAAAAGTATCACAAGGGTTTTTGAAATAAATATAAAAGCAACATTTTTAAAATAAATATGCAATGAACTGTAAATATTTTGAAAATATTTCCAGATATTTTGTGATGTTGAAGAAAAATATTATATAAATAATTTAAATATATTATGTGTTATGTGGGGAAGGTAAGACTTACTTTACAGATTTTTCCTTGATTTTCTCCCTGACTTTTTCGATTTTCTTCTTCACTGTTGGAGTGGTATCACCACCAGCTTTCTTTTTAATATTTTCGTGATGGGTAAGGCAATGTTTACACCTCCAAGGACATTTCGGTTTCTTTTCTGCCGGAGGGTCCAAACAACCCATATGATAATTTCTATCGCAACCGCAACAACATAACAGACACGTCGAAACGCCAGAATTACCTGAAAAAAAAACAAAATCGTCAAAAAAAATCGTGCAAAGATCGTAAAGCAACGCTTACCGCATCCGTCGCATATTTTGCAGTCCTCGCAGAACCATTTACCGCCTTTGGCCAGCAAACCAGCCAGTTCTGGACCCGCTTGAGTGCAACTCAAGTGCACGAAGGAACCGCATTCTGAGCACGCGCTCAACTTTTCCGAAACGCCTTTTCCGTTATTGGATTCGGTTCCTAGGCACTCTGAACAGATGGGTAACGAGGCGGGTTGCTAAAAGAATGTTTTATTTTAGTTACATGTTTGTTACAAAGAAAACATTTCACTTACAAATGGGTTTAAACTTTAAAACAAGAAATTTTATTTGAAAACCCAGTATTTAAAACATTTAAGCTTAAAATTAAATTTTTCTTCATTTATTTTATTTGGAAGGTATTTAGTAAATATTATTTACTTTAAAACAATATATTTTGTCCCACACTATCTTAGACATTATACGCTCGAAAACAATGGACAAAATAAGCTATTGTTACACTAGTTGAACAATGAAAATATTGTACCACTAGTGAACATATAACATATAAACAATTTTAAAAAACTTAACCTTAAAAAACAACACTTATACGCTAAAGAAGTATCGGGTTTTCGCAACGCGCGCGCCATCTGGTGGACTTCGATAGCATTGCGTGAATTTAAGAATTGTCAACAATACATTTAAAGCACAGATTATACATCATTTTTAAATAAATAGGTAGTTTTTTCACAAAAGAGAGGAAGGCAGAAGTCTTACTCGACAAATTTTGTTCAATTGTACAGCTAAATCGCGCACGTTATTTGAGTTTTACGTTGCAAGGAAAAAATTAGAAAAATTTTTTAGTAGGTACCTACTCGATTTCGATTGATTATTTCTTATCATTGATTAAGAAACTCAACGCTTAAATGCTTATATAGTTACGTTAGTGTGTGTATTTTATCTAAGGAATCTTGGTGAATTATTGTGTTTTTAATTGTAAATAAAATTCAAGAACTAAATCGTTGCATTTTCATGTTTTGCCAAAGGATCCAATTCGGTAAGTACATTTGTTGGTGCAGAATTAACTAATGATAAATTTACATAATATAATTTATATTTAAGTTTGGACATTTTAAAGAAATTAGTAAAAAATAATTTTTGCATAAACATAACCTTAAAATCAACCATTTTTATGTTTGAGTTCTCTAAAAAACGCCGACAACTGCATTTTAAACAACAAAATATAGGTACCTACGAATTCATGGCAACATAATATTATATATAATACATAAAATAATGGTATTTTACCGTTGAGTGGAGACTTTCTTAAACAACGCTTTTAATAATGCTAAATGCTGTTTAAATTTAGACGACTTATTTATTTGACGATTTTTACTGAATTGAAATGTTTACACTTTTCACGTTAATCACTACTAAAATGTGTATTTATTGTATCTAATAGGTACAATTTATATTTACAGAGACTGTGTGCAATTTATTTCTTTATTCAGATTAACACTGTTTATTGGAAAACCGGTAAAAACTCAACCCAGGATTTCCTCTCGAAATACACCCAACACAACAAATCGAGCCACGGTTTTTTTTTCGATATTTTTTAACATTTTCCGGCTTTATTCTCAAAAACACTCGTTTGTGACATTTATTTAACATTTTATTAATATTGTTTCCTTGAAATGTTAATATTGTGACTTAGATCGTTTTTTACGTTTTATATTCAAATTATTCGACAATTTAATCTAAAAATCGAATAATTTTATACAAAATTTGGATGAATTTCATAAGAGAATAATATTTAAATTTAAATTATCATTTAAATTGAAAGGCGGCAATTAACTAAGTTTTCTTGTAGCATGGTTCTAATTAGCTTAATTAGTTTATAATACCTATTTAACATATTACATTTTGGCGCCAACATTTCAAAAACGATTTCCTCAATGCAACATTTTCCCACGCTTTGTCACTTTTTATTTAAAAATAACCACCACATGTTAAAAACAAACTTATTTTTATCCCGGTGAATCATCCCGGCTAAAAATCATTTACATTTAAAACTGCACAATGCAAATTTGTCCCAACAAAATTTTTTCTCGATAAATCAAGTTGACAGGGCCGCTTTACCAATGAAAATGGTGTGGGCGGAGCCAATAAGCACGTGGTTCGAAGCCAAGTAGGTAAATTGATTTTTGCGAGGCTTTAATAACAATTTAAATCAACAGATGTCCCGTCGGGACTACCTGTGACCTATATATCAACCTTAAAGGCGAAATCGATCAAAATCAGTCGCAATTTGTCGCAATTCGATTAACAAACATTGTAAATACCTTAAAATTGGATATCAATCGCTGCAAGTATGTTGAAAACGCACAAATAACCGAACTAATCGATATGTTAATTTACATACGCAGTGCACTCGGTAAACCGTACGCGATCATCAACATTTTTTCACGAGCATCAGCGTGCGCCGCCTCCGGTGTTTCCATTGGTGCACCGCCAACTTATAAACAATCGTTGCACTTCAGATTATCGTGTTGTCTGTTTTGGGTGGGGAATTCAACGTGTTTACGTTGGTATTGTGACAAATCGGCGGATTAATATGCACCGAGAAGCTTGTAAAACCGCAGGGGGCACTGCGAAGGTAATAAATAATATTTGCGCGGAGAAAATTGAAAGAAAAACGAGTTTAATACGTTTGCAGGCAATTATATGTAGACAGGATGTTGTTTTTTATTGTGAAAGATTTAAGAGTGAGATATTTGTGCCCTTTACGCACGAAAAGGTTTCATGTGTTTATTATACATTTAAATTAAAAAGTAGTTACTTTAGTATCGAATTCATGACATTTATTTGGGTCACAAACATAAAATTTTTGTTCTCACGATTTAAAAAGTAGTTTACAAATAATGCAGTGCTATTAAATGATATTGATTCCAGCAAGCCTTTTACAGCATTTAATATACATTAACTTTCTATGAGGTTCTTTAAAAAAAAAATTATCTTTGAAATCAGGACAAACAAAGAATGTTTACAATTGTTTTAATACATTTTAAGATAACTCGAATATCTCAAAAAGTATAAAATATAAATTAACAATACCTATTTGCACACAATATTTATCTTTATTATCGGCAATTTTATCCGAGATATACCGAGTGTTACATTTTGGCGCCCAACATTTTAAAAAGTTTTCTCGAAATCTACAAAACCTAGATGGATGAATGTAGTTTCTAAATTTTTTAGTTCTTGAGATATACAATATTTAACATTTTAGAGTAATTTTCTTAAAACTTGAATATTTCAAAAAGTATTAAATATAAAATAACAAAATTTGTAATCAATATGAATCTTAATTATCTTTAGACGTATAACAAATCTTACTGTTTTAGATTTAGTAGTTTTCGAGATATCAAGATTTAACATTTTTCAAGATATACCGCCTAACATTTTAAAAAGCCAATACCTCAAAATCTACAAAAACTATTTTGATGAAATGTTAAAACATTATTGTAAATGTGTTTCTTGAAAGGTTTGCAAAATTTAAATTTTCTAAATTTATTAGTTCTTGAGATATGCATTATTTAGCATTTTAAAGTGATTTTCTTAAAAATTGAATGTTTTAAAAAGCATTAAATATAAAATAACAACATTTGTACTTAATATGTATCTTGATTATCTTTAAACGTATACCAAATCTTACTGTTTTAGATTTAGTAGTTTTCGAGATATCAAGATTTAACATTTTGGCGCCCAATTTTTTTAAACTCGAATATCTCAAAAAGTACAAAATATAAATTAACTAAATTTTTACACATTATTTACGTTTATTATATAAAATTTCTTTACAAAATTTGACATTTCTAGATTCAGCAGTTTTTGAGATATACCGCCTAACATTATTAAAAGTCAATACCTCGAAATCTACGAAAACTATGTTGATGAAATTTTAAAACATTATTGTAAATGTTTTTCTTCAAAAGTATGCAAAATTTAAAGTTTCTAAATTTATTAGTTCTTGAGATAGGTATACAATATTTAGCATTTTAAAATGATTTTCTTAAAAATTTAATGTTTTAAAAAGTATTAAATATAAAATAATAAAATTTGTACTTAATATGTATCTTGATTATCTTTAAACGTATAGCAAATCTTACCGTTTTAGATTTAGTAGTTTTCGAGATATCAAGATTTAACATTTTGGCGTCCAATTTTTTTAAACTCGAATATCTCAAAAAGTACAAAATATAAATAAAAAAGTAAACACATTATTTTTACATTTATTACCTAATTTTCCGAGATGTACCGGGTGTTACATTTTGGCGCCCAACATTTATAGATCTCGAAATCTACGTAACCTAGGTTAATGAAATTTAAGGTTCTAACTTCTTGAGATTTACAATATTTAACATTTTGGCGCACAAAATTTTAAAACACCGATATTTCGAAGAGATGGGCAAAATTTGGTATTTTTATTTTTAGTAGTTTTTAAGATAGGTATTAAACATTTAAAACAATTAATTATATTTCAAAAACTTCAACGTTTAATCTAGTTATAGGTAGCACAAATGTTGTTTTAATTCGAATTAATTTATTAATAAAACCGGCTTTAAACGACCCATAAAAACAACTCGCATGACAAGTGAACGGAATTCAGTAAAAGTGGCGGGAAAACATTCAAAACACAAACAAATCTTACCTTGGTGGTGTTTTCTTGGTCGGACTTTTTGTTCGCATCCTTGGGCCTCTTGACGCTCGGACTTTGCTGGTTGTAGTTGTACTTGAAACTCTTTCCATCCGTTATGATAAAATTCCTCGCCACAGCTCTTTTGGCCGACAGTTTGATGGCGTTTTTGAGGTCGTGCTCAGGGCTCTCTACGATCGTGTGCGACTGCCTGATGTACTTTTCGATGGACTTGACCGTGGAGCCCTCGCGCTCGCCCAGCTCCCTCACGGCCTTGGTCACGACCTTGCACAGATCCGCGCCCTTGTTTATGTTGAGCGTGCGGCTCTGCAGCCCGCCCGGGTCCTTGTAGGAGCTCTGCCCCTTGTTGAAGACCTTTAGGACGGCGCCCGCCTTCACTGCCGCCTCCAGGTGCTCGGCCACCACGTCCTCGTGGTAGTTGTGATGCTGGCGGATCGCGTGGCAGATCCTCTCGACGCTCGGTCGCTGCTTTTGCGACCGGATCTTTCTGATCGCGTCCAGAAACCACTGCGACCAGACTTCCTGGGACACCTCTTCCGGCTCGCACATTCCGAAGGCGATTTATCGACTGGAAAAACACCTAGCCAGGTCACTTTTGGTTTTCGTCAAGGATAAATTTACACCACCACCTTTACCAAGCGAGATATACAGAGAAGCATTAAAAAATTTGTTCTAATAAGAGACAATATTCCCAATTTCATCTCGAAAATTGAGTTTGTTACAAAATATGCAATTATCTTCATAACAAGCGGACGGACGGGACAAACCTGTTTTTATAAAAAAAATTGTAGGAAATTTATTATACAAGGTGTCCCTAAACTTAGTGGCATAAATTTAGGAGCAGATTAAGCAAGTCAAAATAAGACGAAAACCTAAATAAATATTTTTCCTAATTACTTATGTTTCCAAGATACAGGGTGATAAAGTGTTACCTATCATATACTACTGATATCAGTTTTTTTTAATATAACTTCTACTCTGGTAGTCTTGGAAAGGTGATATTTTGCGAACAGTCACTTACTACCAAAACACATATTCACACATAATTTCAATTGTTCGAGTGAACACAGTGTCGTAGAAACGGGGGTTGCTTTAAGCTTATTGTCCCATACAAACTTTGAGGTTAGGTTTTTATAACATTTGATACAATTTTTCGATTACACAGTTCGTCTACCATTAAAAAGGTGTACCTCTCAAACTTCGATAAAATAAACCGTTTCCGAGATATTCGAGATTACAATAATTGTTATATCGCATTATTTAAAAGGATTAAAAGGTATATGATAACAAATTTTATTTTTTAATTGAAAAAACTAAAAAACGGCATTCCATGAGCCTCGAGACTTTTTGCCCTGACCGTCACATTAAAAAATTGTAGTTTTTTCAATTAAAAAATTTGTTATATACCTTTTAATTATTGTAATCTCGAATATCTCGGAAACGGTTAATTTTATCGAAGTTTAAGAGGTACACCTTTTTAATAGTAGCCGAACTGAGAATCGAAAAATTTCATCAAATGGTATAAAAACCTAACCTCAAAGTTTGTATGGAACAATAAGCTTAAGCAACTCCTGTTTCTACGACACTGTGTTCACTCGAACAATTGTAATTATGTGTGAATATGTGTTTTACTAGTAAGTGACTGTTCGCAAAATATCACCTTTCCAAATCTACCATAGTAGAAGTTATATTAAAAAAACTGAAATGATAAGTAACACTTTATCACCCTGTATCTTTTAAACATACGTAATTAGGAAAAATATTTATTTAGATTTTTGTCTTATTTTGACTTGCTCAATCTTTTCCTAAATTTATGCCAATAAGTTTAGACACCTTGTATATTATTTTTGCATGAAAATTGTCAAATATATTCTTCTTTTATTAAGCTATACATTAAATAAAAAAATCACAACAAATATTTTATAACAGTAAAGATAATTTTAATATTTGATGGATGTGGAAGGGACAAGATAAATCTTGCAATTATTAAAATTATGTCTACTTTTATAAAATATTTCTTGAGTTTTTTTTATTTAATGTACCTATAACCTAATAAAAGACAATTTTTATGCCAAAATATTATAAAAATAAATATTCTAAAATTTTTTTTTATAAAAACAGTTGTAATTCGTGCGTTTTGCGCGCTTGAAATGGCTGCAAAGCCAAAATCGAACAAATATCAAGAGGGGTTTTTTGATAGGCATTAAACTCCTGATAAAAATATGTTGTACAAATTTTTTGTAAATTTACTTTGACGGGCGTTTCCAAGAAACAGACGTGGTTTGAATAAAAATCATTTTATCTTTCTTGTAGATAATTTCAAAATCTACAGGTAGTATAACTTTTTGTCCGTAAATCCCCAAGGGGGAAGATATAAGCAGAAAACGATTATTAAACTATAGTTAATAATATTAACAACCTTCGCTCGTAACTAAAATGGCATTTATAAAACTTGATAGGTATACTATTTCAATAACTAGGTAGGTAAGAACAGTTTTTGAAACTTGTATGTTTTAAAATTTCTTTTATAGTTATTAAAATAGTATATTATTTATCAAGTTTTAAAAATGCTATTTTAGTTAATAAATACGAGTGTCTGTATAAGTTTATAATACTATACTTTATCTACGACCAACAAAAAGAAGAATTTAAAGCCAATTTTACTTGTTAAACTTTTGACATCTGTCAACTGTCAACGGATTTAACCTCACTTTTATCCAATTAATAATAAAGATAACTTCAGCCCGTGACTAAAATGCCCAAAAGCCACTGTGGCCCACTTCTGCCCATGACTAAAACGCCATAAACTTCTTGGGCAAGTTTAATAATAGTATATTAAAGAACTAATTTCATAAGACGTCATTTTGTCGCACGAACGACGAAGGAGCGAGTTTTGTAATGGACGAGTGCGACAAAAGATCTTATGACATGAGTTATTTATGCTATTTTATCTATTTTGCAAAAATTCTATAAAAAAAATTAATTTCATACCTTAAATTTAATTTGGTCGAATTTTACTTTAGATAGTTGGTATCAGTCATTGGTTTGACAGTTAATGTCAAAATCGATTCGCCATGCCGTCCTTAATTTACTTATTTACGATAAGCGGCTGTTAATGTTAAAGAAGAAAAAAGGATTTTCTTTGATGTTAAACAAAATTTATTGCCAGAAAAGTCTCGTAAAAACTAGAAAAATCATAAAAATATTATAACCAATATGCAACCTATACAATCAAAATTTTGTGTAGGATAAAGTATCTCATTACAGCACCGAAAGCGGTGTTATAATGAAGTCATTATGAACGCAAAATAGATTAAAACAGTTTTAAAGGATTTTAGTAAAGGGCTTAATTTAATGAAATTAAATTTAATTAGATAGTTAATCCAGAGACGGCGCTGGAGCATCCCAACTAGATATTAAAAATTAATTTATGTACAGGGTGGTCCACGTAAGGTGACCCATATACTTATCTCAGAAACTACTGGAGTCACAAAAAATTTGTAGGGAACAAATATTCACGAAGTAAAAAATATTTTTAAAATATTATATTTTCATTTATACAGGGTGTTCGGTTTTCCTTGGGACGATACCAACTTTCTTATTTTCAATGGAACACCCTGTATTTTTTTGCATTTTTGGATTCTTCCCACTCTTTTAGGTATACTTTGTAAATATATTAAATAAGAAAATGTTTATACTTTTTGAGTAAAATTAAGATTTATTAAAATTTCTCTAAATGTAGACACTCGCTACAAGTTAAAAATAACCAACTAAAAGTTATTATTTTTTATATTATGTAGTATCCATCTCTTTAATAATAAGTAAGCTATAAGTTAATTATTATATTTTTTGGAAAATATCATACAGGGTGTTTTCTATGTCCCGTTGAAAATAGCGATTTTAAAAGTTTAAAATCTTGTTTTTATTCAATGGAACACCCTATATATTTTTGCATAATTGGATAGAATAATTAATTACCTTTCATTTTATATATATATGTCCTATACCTAAACCTAACAGAAAAAAAAATATTCGCATTTTTCACAATTAGTAGCTTTTTTCCAATTACCTTAGTTAAATTTTCATTATTCAAAGAAAACACCCTGTATAATATTTTCCAAAAAATAAATTAATTAACTTATAGCTTACTTATTATTAAAGAGATAAATGCTACATAATATAAAAAATAATAACTTTTAGTTGGTTATTTTTAACTTTTAGCGAATGTCTACATTTAGAGAAATTTTAATAAATCCTCATTTTACTCAAAAAGTATTAACATTTTCTTAATTAATATATTTACAAAGTATACCTAAAAGAGTGTGTAGAATCCAAAAATGCAAAAAAATATAGGGTGTTCCATTGAAAATAAGAAAGTTGGTATCGTCCCAAGGAAAACCGAACACCCTGTATAAATGAAAATAAAATATTTTAAAAATATTTTTTACTTCGTGAATATTTGTTTCTTACAAATTTTTTGTGACTCCAGTAGTTTCTGAGATAAGTATATGGGTCACCTTACGTGGATCACCTAAAAAAAATATTCGCATTTTACAAAATTAGTAGCTTTGCGCGTATGGTAATTATTATAGTAATATATATTTATATATAAAAGCATTTTTATTTGTTGTTATTGAAATTTATTTATTTGAATAATGAAAATTTAACTAAGGTAATTGGAAAAAAGCTACTAATTGTGAAAAATGCGAATATTTTTTTTTCTGTTAGGTTTAGGTATAGGACATATATATATAAAATGAAAGGTAATTACTTATTCTATCCAATTATGCAAAAATATATATGGTGTTCCATTGAAGAAAAACAAGATTTTAAACTTTTAAAATCGCTATTTTCAACGGGACATAGAAAACACCCTGTATGATATTTTCCAAAAAATATAATAATTAACTTATAGCTTACTTATTATTAAAGAGATGGATACTACATAATATAAAAAATAATAACTTTTAGTTGATTATTTTTAACTTTTAGCGAGTGTCTACATTTAGAGAAATTTTAATAAATCTTAATTTTACTCAAAAAGTATTAACATTTTCTTAATTAATATATTTACAAAGTATACCTAAAAGAGTGGGTAGAATCCAAAAATGCAAAAAAATACAAGGTGTTCCATTGAAAATAAGAAAGTTGGTATCGTCCCAAGGAAAACCAAACACCCTGTATAAATGAAAATATAATATTTTAAAAATATTTTTTACTTCGTGAATATTTGTTTCTTACAAATTTTTTGTGACTCCAGTAGTTTCTGAGATAAGTATATGGGTCACCTTACGTGGACCACCCTGTACATAGGTAGTTACCTACCTATCTACTAGTGGGCTGCTTTTTTATAAGTTTAATGTTATTTTTAGATTAAAAAATTAAAATTACAACTTTTTGGTCTCCAGCATTTAACTTTCAAGAACAAAATAAAATTCGTCCCTAGAAAAAATATGGTAAACGAATTTAATTTTTTTTCTTGAAAATTAAGCCAGATATGGAAAAAATGCAAGAGACAAAAATTATTTTCAGTTACTTAATCTAATTATAATATAAAACTCATAAAAAAGCGCGATGATACTTTTTAATTAATTTAATTTAACACCCTGAATCTTGAAAACAAAGCTTTTAAGGATACCTACAAGTCTTATTGACCATAAGGTTTTCCCAAATAAAAACTGAGACACCCTGTATATCTAGCAAAGCATTTGATGTAAGCTATAAACTTTATAACTACATCTTCTGAATCAAGTTTTTTTATGGAAGAGACAGATTTAACCTAAAAGTTTACATTTTTGGCGATATTTTCCAAACGGTTAGATGTACGACAAAAATCATTTCACCTTTTTTGTAGAAAATTTAAAGATCTACAATTTTTGTAATATTGCTTTTTACTGTAAAACCCCTAGGAGCAAAGATAAAAGCAAAATAAATACGGTTGTGTATATCTCACAAAGCAGAGGTGCTAGGAATATGATCCTTGAACTTATTCTGAAATAGGATTATTTGCGAAAAAATCCAATATAAACTGTTGATTAAAATACGTTATAAACGCCAAAAGTGACTGGGCTACACAAGATATTGTAAAGACACCTGGCCCGCCGGACAGAGTATGCCGTTCATTTATTGTTTCCGGGCGGTATTTAGGGGTAATAATTGGGTTTTTCGTTTAGGGAATGACCTATATCGTGGATTTAAAACGGCTATTTGCAGCAAATACCTTTGTTTAGTTGCGAACGGCTCATTTACGACTTAAGCACTTAACACAAGATTCCGTCGGTAGCCATTTTGGGGCGAGCGAACGATATTTACGACGATTTTAACCGTTTTTAACGCGTTTTCAGACGGATTGCATCAAATCACCCTTGAAGCTCAAATTAACAATCGTCGCCCTGCACGACAATCACCTCGAACAATCAAAAAACTTACGTGTAAATCGACAATGACGTAATTTTTAGAAAACTAGATCCGGCGGCACCATAAATTCGTTCTACTAAAGCGGTCCATCGCTTCAAACTTCGCTTAACGCCCGCTGCACGCTTACACGATCGTTCGCACACACTTTACACAGCAATTATCGAGTTTATATCGCCACTAACAACAATTTCTTCGACATTTTTTCACTGGAACACAACAAAAGGTTAATATTGTGACAAAATGGCTATGCGCGTCGCGCGCATCTCCTTCCCTTCGCCCTTCAGCTGCTAAACGCCAAAGACGTACGCGTATTTCCGTTCTTCGCCAAACCCAATTGATCAAAACATGCACTCAATCATTTTCCATTCCTTTGTAGTACGCACTGAATTATAAACCCCTTCTGGCCATCAGTTGCCTTTCGAAATTCATCGCACTACGTGGCCAATACCAGGAAAAACACCAACATTATGCTAATATCTTGTTAATAATTAATTATTCCACAAAAATCAATCATACATATCGACAAAAAATCGTTTTGTAACGGTTAACCTTCGAAATAAATTTCGAATACCGCCAAATATTATCTTCCTTTATCCTCCAAATTAATTAATCATGCTAATTATCTCTTAATTTATAAATAAATCAACCAAATTTAATAATAAAACACAAACGTCATCTGTCATAATATTTTGATGTTTCACTGATATCAATGTAGAAATCTGCAAGTATTTTTTAAATTCCAAACCCTATTTAACAACCAATTAATTTTAAAACATTAGCTGGCCATACACAGACGTTATTGCGCGCGGTTTATCGTGTTATCTGCAAAAACATATGGAAAATCATGTACGTGAGTGAGTATCGCCGCGCGCAATGATAGAACGGGAAGGGATTTCAGACGTGCTTTCCTCTGGAGTGTGGAGTGTCCACACGCCACATTCCGCGTCACGGTTTACCTTTGCTTGGCAAAATTTCACGTTGAAAATTTGTACATGATCAAATGCAGTTTCAAACAACTCGATAAATGACACTTTTTGCCCACTCACATACGATTTTTCCTTTGAAACTGATATACCACGGGCAATCACTTGCTAAATCATTTAAATACTTTATCAAGTGTATGGAACATGACGCTTTTTTTGCCATGCCGTTCTTTCGTGCATACTAACCGCTACATCCCAACACGCCACGATAAACCGCGCGAAATAACGCCTGTGTATGGCCAGCTATTGTCTTATATACGAATATAACACCGTAGTGATTCGTCAAAAAATCAATAAATTTAACTACCAATAATACTCTAATTAAATCTATAAGTTTGGTATATATCGCAATAGGTGGCGCTGTAACTGTCAACGCAAATGTCAAAGTAACACAACATAACCTACCAAAATGCGATTTCTACAAATTTCTCACTAATTTTAATACATAATGTAGTTCAATTAAATAAACAGTGTACATACAACATATCTAGTCAATAATAGTCAATAAAATGCGCCAGTATTTTATACATAAGTGAAGTTAGCAAATCAATAAATTGGGTTGAATGAAACTGAATATCAGGATGGAGCACAAACAGAAAGGGCACAAATTAAAGCACAAAAACACGATTTCCAGCTTACTTATGCCGAATAAAACGCCCAATAAGGTTGGTGTGGTGGTTAATCGTAGCCAAAGTGCGAGATCTAACTCTTCGAGGAAATTAACTCCTTCGGAGAATAATGTCGATATTGCGATTTCTAAAAGGCCACTGAGTTTCGAGTGTGGCAACCACATTAACCATTTAAGCCTCAAAA
Source organism: Brassicogethes aeneus (assembly GCA_921294245.1). NCBI lineage: Eukaryota > Metazoa > Arthropoda > Insecta > Coleoptera > Nitidulidae > Brassicogethes > Brassicogethes aeneus. The sequence goes on from OV121140.1 coordinate 7,335,069, forward strand.
AAGATAAACATGCAGTGAGTATACCTAAAATCCTATTGTTTGTATTCAACAAAAATGTAATTGATAAAGCTTGTTTTATGCAAATTAATGTTTTTTAGCATTTTGATGATAGTCTGAATAGAAAAAACAGCATTTCGGATAGCAATGTGTACAGTGATTCCACAGAAACTACGGATTTATCAGAGAACAAAATGACTGAACGATGTGCTTCTCATGAGAGTGTTCTTAAAGATGGTAAGTTGGCTGTGCAAATAGGTTATGTGTCATTTTTTTCGGGCCCATCGCGTCACCACAACATTTACATATCTTGTTTATTTTTATCTTAGGTGGCTTATATAATTATTTTAATATTTTCTTCTTTAAAACATTTAAAATATAATACAGGGTTATTTGTATAATTAAAATGCTATTATTTAATGGTTTTAAGATTTTTAAAGGTTTTTAGGTGTTTATTATCAAACATTTAAAAGTTATTTACATTTTAATATTTTAAGATTTAATTTTACTTTTTGCTCTAAAACCATAGATTAATAACCTTTTCTAAAACCACCGATTTTTTAAATTTTTAGTAAATTTACACATTGACAAATTTTTGTAGCGTTTTAAACATCATTAAATTGTCAAAATATTTATTTTCAATGATATTTTTTGACATTTAAAAACAATTTTTACTGAAAAATGATTTTAAAACATCAATTTTTCATAAAATTTTGAAAGGTTTATACCTTATAAAAGTCAATACCTATAAACCCATAAATTGTTTGAAAAAGTTAAACCTTTCCTCAAAAATAATAATATTTTAAAACTGTTAAATTTAAAGGTGAGTATTTTGTTGTTAAATGGCATTTTTGACATTTAAAAACAAATTTTACTCTAAAATAATTTTTTAAATGTCACTTATAAACTTTACAAAAGTCGATAATTAACAGAACATAATTAATTAAAACTTTTCTTCAAAAATAATATTTTAAAACTTTCAAGTTTTTAAAATGTCAAACTTGTCCCTATAGCTTTTCAAACTCTCAAATTTACAAAACATTTTAAAATGCCATATTTTAAGCATAATCTAATGAAATTTTGTTATTATATATAATATATATATATATATTATATATAATATAAAAAATAAAAAATACCATTCAACAATATATTGTTGAATGGTATTTTTTTAAATTTAAAAACATTTAAAACACTTAAAAATAAACCTTATAAAAATCAATACCTACCATAAATTATTTCAAAATGCTAAACTTTTCCTCAAAAATAAAAATATTTTATAACTGTCAAACTTAACCTTGTATTGACCTTGACCTATTTTAAAATGTCAAACTTGACCTTGTAGCGTTTCAAACTGTCAAATTTAAAACCATTTTAAAATGCTATATTTTAATCATCATACATTAAAAAAAATTATTCTGAAAGAATTTTTCAACAAATGTAACTTTTTGACAAATTTTTGTAAATAAACCTTATAAAGCCAATATTTACCATATATTATTTTACTAATAGTTAATATATATATAACTAATAATATTTTAAAACTGTTAAATTTAAATGTAGATAGATATTTTAAAATGTCAAAATTGACCATGTATCGTTTCAAACTGTCAAATTTACAAAACATTTTAAAATGTCTTATTTTAAACATCATTAAATTGTCAAAATATTTAAGTATTTTAAATGGCATGGCATTTTTTGATATTTAAAAACAAACTTTGTCAAAAAATATTAAAACCATACAAAAGTCAATATTTATCATAAATTATTTCAAAGTGTTAGATAGACATTTTAAAATGTCAAACATGTTCTTGTAGCTTTTTAAACTGTCAAATTGACAACATATTTTAAAAGGTCATATTTTAAAGATCATTAAATTTTCAAAATATTGATGTTGAATGGCATATTTTGACATTTTAAAACAAATTGTATTAAAAAAATAATTTTACTTAAATATAATTTTTGAAATGTCATTTTTTGATAAAATTTTTGAAAAAAACCTTATTTCAATTATTTCAAAGTGTTAGATAGACATTTTAAAATGTCAAACATGTTCTTGTAGCTTTTCAAACTGTCAAATTTACAAAATATTTTAAAATGTCATATTTTAAACATCATTAAATTTTCAAATTATTAATGTTGAATGGCATATTTTGACATTTTAAAACAAATTGTATTAAAAAAATTATTTTACTTAAATATAATTTTTGAAATGTCACTTTTTGATAAAATTTTTAATAAAAACCTTAAAAAAGTGAAAATTTACCGTGCATTATTTTAAAATGTATAAAAGGTATACCTATAGACATTTTAAAATATAATAATATACAGGGTGTTATGAAATTAATGTTATATATTAAAATGGGTTGTTCCTTAGGGTCCATAAAGAAGCACCTGAAACTTTTTTTTCTAAATTCCAAAGTCTAAAAATAATTTATAATAACCTTTATCCTACCAAAAAGTACGCCACTGATCGACTAGGAACTTTAGGTTAATCTGGTGGATTTATTATGTTATGGTTGGTAACAACAGTTTTTCCAAAATCTCTCAAAAAGTTGACAAACATTGTTTAAATTTAGCTTAATTACAAAAATGACAAAATTAACAATGCAAATTGTCAATTTGGCGTTTTTATTAATTGTTGGTTATTTCATTTTTGTACTGAAGGTAAATTCAAACAAAATCTGCCAACTTTTATGACAGAATCTAGTGCATTTCTTTTAAATTTTAGGTTATGTTTTCAAATTGTAAATATCTTAACTAAGGGAAGTGCTTTTGGATTTATTTACACAAATTAAATGTTTAAAGTTTAACCTGTGAACTGGTGCCAATTTCATCTGAGTAAACAGAGAAAAAAACTGATGAAAAAATTAATTTTGTGGTTATGGATTTCAAATTTCAAAGGTACTAAATTTTCTAATCATTGCTTAAGCTAATAGCTGGATCAGTAAATAAATACAGAAGGGTATTAGAGCTTTAAGGGCATAAAACTTTTGTATTTATTGAGTTTTTATTTATTTTTTGCAAGAAAAATTTTCAGTAACAATTTTTTACATCTGGCAACGCATAGCTACTTTGTTGGTTGGTATCTATGTACTCACAAAATACAGGTGTGCAGAGATAAACAAGTGTTTAACCAGTGGCGTATCACAAAAAATATAAAAAAACTTCTAATGCATATTTTTTCTTTATCTTTGGAAAAATGCTTTTTAAAATATTTTTCCTTTATTCCTTATGTCAAAAGGTATTCAGTATTTTAATATATAACATTAATTACATAACACCCTGTATAACAGGGTTGTTTGTATAATTAAAATGCTATTATTTAATGGTTTTAACGTTTTATTTTAAGTTTTAAAGGTTTTTAGGTACCTATTTATTTGCAAACATTTATAGTCCTTTAAATTTATATAATATTTTAAGATGTAATTTTACTTTTTGCCACTAAAACCACCAATTTTTTTAAATGTTTAGTAAATTTACACATTGACAAATTTCTGTGAAAAATGCGTAATTTTTCTAACCTCTTTTTCTCACCATCTAAAGTCGTTTGACATCTGTCACTCAAAGCTCTCTTTCTCAATTCATCCGTCACGTTCTTCTTCTTCGTTCGTCCCGTGTGACGTCACCCAAGTGCTTGTGGTCCGACCTTTTGCTTGTAGGTAGCGCATTGGAACGTCTGATTTTTTTAGTTCCTTTCGCTTTGCACCTCATACCGACGGAGAAGGCTCGTCAGCGCAACTTTCTGCAGGGTAAAATCGGCGCCAGCTCGCTGCTGGGCGCCGCCGAGCTGGACAGGATCTGCCCCAGCAGGGAGCTCACCATTTTCGTGGGCACGTGGAACATGAACGGACACGCGCCTCCCAAGTAAGTAGCGAAGCTTCAGAGCTGATTTAAGTGAAGTGCCACTTAAGTCCGTACTCAGCATTACTAAAACAAAAATGTCAAAAAAATGGGTCACTGAAAACTGTAATTTTGTTATTTATACAGTTTTGTCAATGTCAAATTGGACCTAGCTAAAATGTCAAATTGTAAATAATCACCTTTTTAAAAGAAGGCTTTGTTCTTTAATAAATACCTTTATTTTGACATTTAAAAACAATTTTTACTCAAAACTAATTTTTAAAATGTTAAAATTGCCCTTGTAGCGTTTTAAACATCATAAAAATTGTCAAAACATTTATTTTGAATATAATTTTTTTAAATTTAAAAACAAATTACTTAAAAATTATTTTTGATTATGTAAAAACGTGAAACTTGACTTTGTAGCGTTTCAAACTGTCAAATTTACAAAACCTTTTAAAATTCCATATTTTAAAAATTATTAAAAATATTTATGTTAAATGGCAGTTTTTGACATTTTGAAAATAAACCTTATAAAAGTCAATATTTACCGTAGGTGTTAAACTTTTTTTCAAAAACAATATGTTAAAACTGTCAAGTTTGGAGGTAGATAGGTTATTTTAAAATGTCAAACTTGACCTTGTAGCGTTTAAAACTGTCAAATTTACAAAAAAATGAGGTATTTTAAACATAAATAAATTGTCAAAATATTTATGTTGAATGACATTTTATGACATTTAAAAAAAAATTAAATATAAATTACCAGAAATATATTTCAAAAATAATGTTTAAAGGTAGATAGACTTTAAAAATGTCAAAATTTACCTTGTATTGTTTCATACTGTTAAATTTAGAAAACATTTTAAAATGCCATATTTTAAACCTCATTAAGTATATGGGTGATTCTCAAAATAACTACACTTTCGGTTTATTATTTTTTTAATACTAAAAAGTTTGGTAATAATATTACAAGAGCATTTTTGTAAAGCTTTAGTTAAATCCTAAACTAAAATAAGATTGATATTGCATGCAAACCTTAATTTTTCTATTTATGGGTAAATTATGTCCACAGAAAAGACGTCCACTGAATGGACATCTATGTATATTATTCTCTATAAGAAAGGTAAATTTTAGGTTATGCCTTCGCATTTGTCATGTGCCAAAAATAAAAACTTTGACAATAATAATGACAATAATTAGAAAATAATTCAATACTTACTGTTTGAAATATAATTGTAACAGAAAGGACAGCCTATGCTTCTACACTGGAGCCTCGTACATAAACATGAACGCTTCTTTACAACCTTTCAAAAAAGAACTGACAAGGGCGACTTAAATAACAAATGACAGGTTTTTTAATGACATAAAATTAACGGTTGACGTAAGTGGCGCGAATTACTTTTGAAATTTTGCACTTACAAATAAGTCCTCGGAATGGATCGAAACTGGTAACGTATAAATGACTAAACTACAATATTAAATTAAAAAAAATAAAAAGGAATATGAACCATATCTATGTATTTTTGGGGTATTTAATAATAATGGCAATTTTTTAGCTTTTTTTAATATGCAGGCTTTTCACTACATTAACTGAAACTTACCAACACGATATAGTCACTTTCCACGGAAAGGACAATATCTCTATTCAGATCAGTTTTTTGGGCGGTATTTTTTTTTCTTATTTTTTTTTACTTAAAGTACTGTTAGTTAACGTTGTGTACTTTAAAAATGTTACTTATTTTTACCATTTTTTTTTAATATGGGAGAAAAAACACACGTCACGCAAAGATTGTAGTTATTTTGAGAATAACCCATATTGTTAAAATATTTTGTTGAATTACATTTTTTGGAAATAATGTGTTCAAGATGTCAAATTTAAAGGTAGATAGGTACCTATTTTAAACATCATTAAATTGTCAAAATATTTATGTCGAATAGCATTTTATGACATTTAAAAACAAATTTTACTCAAAATTAATTTTCAAAATGTCACTTTTTGACAAAATTTTGAAAATATACCTTATAAAAGTCGATAATTACCAGAAATTTTTTTCAATATGTCCAATTTTTCTGTAATTTTTTGTAGCTGTTAAATTTAAATGTATATAAATTTACAAAACATTTAAAATAATCATATTTTAACATCAAATGTTTAATGGCATTTTTAACATTTCAAAACAAAGTTTATTAAAAAATAATTTTACTTAAATATAATTTTTAAAATGTCACTTTTTGATAACATTTTTGAAATAAACCTTATAAAAGTCAAAATTTACCATAAATTATTTTAAATTGGTAAACTTTTACTTAAAATAATAATATTTAAGTCTCAAATTTAAAGGTATGTATGTATATACGCAATTTAAAATGTCAAACTTGACGGTTAAATTTACAAAACTTTTTAAAATGACATATTTTAAACACAATTATATTGTCAAAATATTTATGTTAAACGGCATTTTTTGTCATTTAAAACAAATTGACTCAAAAATAATTTTTGAAATTAACCTTATAAAAGTCAAAATCTACCATAAATTATTTTAAAATTTTAAACTTTTACTCAAAAATAATATTTTAAAAGTGTCAAATTTAAAGGTAGTTATATAGACATTTTAAACACAATAAAAGAAAATATTTACGTTGAACGGCATTTTTTGACATTTAAAAACAAATTTTACTCGAAAATAATTTTTGAAAAAAAAATGAAATTAATCTTTTAAAATTTGCTAATTAAGAAACATTATTTATTTAAAAATATTAAACTTTTCTTCAAAAATAATAATACATATTTTAAAACTGTCAAATTTAAAGGTATATAGACATTTTAAAATGTAAAACTTGACCTTGTAGCGTTTCAAACTGTCAAATTTCTAAAACATTTGTAAATCCCCAATTTTGGAAATGTTTTTAAAATTGTTAAAATAGTAACCTTGTTTTATTTGTCATTTAAGAAAAAATACTTATTTTGAAACCAAACTTTTTTATGCTTAGGGAGCTAAATGACTTTGTTCTACCAGTCGGCATGGAACACGTTCCGGACATTTTAACATTCGGAACTCAGGAATCAACCTCTGAAAAATTCGAATGGGAAGTATCTCTACAAGAAACCATCGGGCCATCTCACCTTCTATTCAACTCAACCTCGTTGGGTAAAACAAATTTTTCACATTATTTAAACTACGAACCACTAAAAACGACGATTGCAGGCACGCTACATCTCTCCATCTTCATCAGAAGAGACCTTATTTGGTACGTTTCGATACCGGAAGACGCCAGCCTGTCGGTTAGACCGGGAACCGCCTTCCGCACCAAAGGCGCCATTGCCAGCTCGTTCATGCTGTTCGGCACCTCCTTCCTCTTCGTCACTGCGCATCTCACCGCGCATCAGGAAAAAGTCAAGGAGAGGGTCAGCGATGTAAAGAGAATCGTCAACTCCTTGGATCTGCCCAAAGTGCTGCCCTGCAAGAACAAAAATAAAGGTAGGATTTTGTTATTATTTGTTCAAAAAAATTTCGGAAAATTTATTTTTTAATATTATTATTATATTAAGTGATTTGGTGCAAAATTTTATACGAAAAAGTAAGTAATGATTGGAGTTTTGACACATTTAACGCACTTTATTTTTTCCTCACAATTTCCCAGGGCCGAATTAGCAGGGCACCACAATCCACACAACAAGGTCTGTTCTATCTCATGCTAAAAATACTAAAAATCACTGCAACACTGCACAGAGTTTAACGGCGGCCATTTTTGTTGTTTACAATTCTTGTGCTTTGGGTTTGTGCTGTTTAATAATTGTTTTAAACGTTGGGTTTCTTACAGAGGCACTTGTAAGCCTCAAATAAGGCCTTTAAGTGCTAAGGACAACCATTTTACTCCTCTTTTATAATAAATATACCTTATTCTATCAGGCTGTCAAATGAAAATTTGAAGGTTAATTTGAGGGTTATAATTTAACCTTAAAATTGACATTTGACAGTTTTATGACAGCCCTGATAAAATAAAGTTTATTTTTTACAATAGAAGAGTAAAATGGTTGTTCTTAGCACTTTAAGGCCTCTTTTAAGACTTACTATGAGATACACAACGTTTAAAACGATTATTAATCTGTGTAAACAGAGAAAACCCAAAGCACAAAAATTGTAAACAACAAAAATGGCCGCCGTTAAACTGTGCAGTGTTGCAGTGATTTTTTGTATTTTTAGTACGAGATAGAACAGACCTTGGTGTGTGGATTGTGATTTAGTGAAATATTTTACACATTTTTTGAACTTTTAAATTTAGAGCAATTTTGCCAGATGGAAAATATTTGATAGGCAACCCATTATACATAAAAATATTATACAGTGACTCAAAATTATTTAATATTTCCTATTAGATATTAATAATGTCCAAACTTAAAAAAAAAGTGAAAACCCCCAATTCGGCCCTGAAATTCACGCCTTTTTTGTCACATTCTGTATATTTCCTTTTTGTTTTTTTTATATACGGGTTATTCCACCAAATATTTAGTTTTATAATGTTTTGTGGAGTTATTAGTCTTTATCAAAATAATTACTCACTAATAAAATAAACCTTGGTAAAAATATTTAACTAGTTAGTAATATTACTTATAAGTTAAAAAGTAGGTTATTTCAGAAGTTTCATAACGTTAACTTCTAATTTTAACCTTTGAATGGTTAAGACTAGTTATTTTTTAGACATATTTTGGTTTAGTTTAACTTTTGATATTACTTTTTTGTAAATTAACTACCTCTTTGGTTAATTTGGATATATTTTTTTAACCAACAAGTTATTTTACCAAATATATTTTAACTTGCTGGTAAATTAACGCTAATAATAAACTGGTTAAAAAAGTGATGGTTTTGCTTTTTTGCTTTGTATATAAACCCTGTTGTGAGGTTGTGAGTTTTGTGTGATGATGAAGCCTAAAAGAAATATGGACTTTCTTCAATTTACTATAGAAGAGTTACAAAGCGGTAAATAATTATTTATCTACTAATCTTAAAACAGTCCCCTGCAACTAAAATCAAAACCTAAGATCGGCGGGAATTTTTTTAGGTTAGTTATTTTAAAAATAACAAGTTGGTTTAATTTAACTAATTTTGGTAATTAAACATTAAAAGTTCAAGTTTCGTTTATTTTTATAAAATAAGTAACATAAATATTTTTTTTATAAACTGACCAATAGTTAATTAAAGCTATAAGGAACTGGATAAAATATTGGCGCAAAATTTAAAAAGAACACAAAAAAATAAAATAAGTAAAAATACGTAAAAATAGGTAACAAACAGGTGAAAATAAACTAACAAATTAAAAAATAGGTAACAAAAGTATAAAAAGGTAGTTTAAAGCAAAAACCTCCAAAAAAGGTGAAAACAATTTTAAAAAAATAGGTAGCTAACAAAAGTATAAAAAAGGTAGTTTAAGGCAAAAACCTCCAAAAAAGGTAAAATATAAAAAAAGGTGAAAACAAGTTAGGTTCATATAAAAGAAAATCTTTTAAAACACATTTTGGCATTATTGGTTTTCAAATAGTTACATCGTTTGAAAAAAGGTAAAATATCTAAAATCCCATCCCTATTAATAACCATAATGTGTTACATTAACCGAATTTAAACCAAAACCAAAGAGTTATAAAATAACGACAGTTAAATAAAGTATTTAAATTAAACACACTAAAATAACCAAATGGTTGAAATGAATTTGCAGGTTAGGTAATTTATTTAAAATCGCCATATTTTTTAATAATTATTTTCTTTATTTCTTATTTTTTTCAAAGCACATTTAAAATATGAAGGTATTATAAGGATATTAAAGTAATTGTGTCATTTTTTTCAAATAATTGAGGTTATGTATCTGCCACTTAAACAGCAATTTCGTCATATTTTTTTTAAATACTATTTTTTCAATCAGATTGAATTTTTGAGGATCTTCTGTTACTTATAATAGAGAATGAATATTTTTATTGAAAAACTAAGAATATTTTACAAAAAACATTTCTGTTTAGATTTTTATAAAACTACAAAAAACTAACGAAAAAGTTAAAAATAATTATTTTGTGGAATGACCCATACTGTATATATTTTGTGTGTTTTTTCTAATTTCTAGATTTTTTTGTGTGGATTTTTTCTATTTTTGTTTTTTTTTTACAGACTTAAAGTTTTGGGACCACCTTGAAGAAAAAATGAACACCACCTTAAACATTAATATGAATAAAGTGTTTTCCAACATTAACACGTGTTTTACTAAAAAAACAAAATTAGAAACATTTTGCAAACTTTTTTTTACTTTTCTTTTCTAGATGTAACTCAAAATTTCGACTACGTTTTTTGGTCGGGCGATCTGAATTTTCGCCTTTCCACCCCAAGAAGTAAGGTTTTGGAGTGGCTCTCCAAAACGAGTTTTCCGCTCCCTCCCCACTTACCGCACGGGTACATGCACCACGATCAGCTCTGCTCGGTGTTGTCAGATGGTGCGGCCTTCAAAGGTTTCTGCGAAGCTAAGATCACCTTCCCTCCTACTTATAAGGTGAGGAGTGTTTTGGAGTTTTCAGAGTTGATTTGTGGCGCCATCTAGTAACGGAGTACAGGGTGTTATGTAATTAATGTTATATATTAAAATACTGAATACCTTTTGACATAAGGAATAAAGGAAAAATATTTAAAAAAACATTTTTCCAAAGATAAAGAAAAAATATGCAGTAGAAGTTTTTTATATATTTTGTGATACGCCACTGGTTACACACTTGTTTACCTCTGCACACCTGTATTTTGTGAGTACATAGATACCAACCAACAAAGTAGCTATGCGTTGCCAGATGTAAAAAATTGTTACTAAAAATTTTTCTTGCAAAAAATAAATAAAAACTCAATAAATACAAAAGTTTTATGCCCTTCTGTATTTATTTACTGATCCAGCTATTAGCTTAAGCAATGATTAGAAAATTTAGTACCTTTGAAATTTGAAATCCATAACCACAAAATTAATTTTTTCATCTGTTTACTCAGATGAAATTGGGACCAGTTCACAGGTTAAACTTTAAACATTTAATTTGTGTAAATAAATCCAAAAGCACTTCCCTTAGTTAAGATATTTACAATTTGAAAACATAACCTAAAATTTAAAAGAAATGCACTAGATTCTGTCATAAAAGTTGGCAGATTTTGTTTGAATTTACCTTCAGTACAAAAATGAAATAACCAACAATTAATAAAAACGCCAAATTGACAATTTGCATTGTTAATTTTGTCATTTTTGTAATTAAGCTAAATTTAAACAATGTTTGTCAACTTTTTTGAGAGATTTTTTAAACACTGTTGTTACCAACCATAACATAATAAATCCACCAGATTAGCCTAAAGTTCCTAGTCGATCAGTGGCGTACTTTTTGGTAGGATAAAGGTTATTATAAATTATTTTTAGACTTTGGAATTTAGAAAAAAAAAGTTTCAGGTGCTTCTTTATGGACCCTAAGGAACAACCCATTTTAATATATAACATTAATTACATAACATCCTGTATAGTGATTTTTTCATTACAGTACGACCCGGGCACGCAAAATTTCGACTCTTCTTCCAAACAGAGAACGCCCGCTTATACAGACCGAATTCTGTACAAACAAAAAAGCGTGAGACGTCTGAGCGGCCACCATCTTGAAAATCCGCCCTTACAATGCCTTATATACGATTCCGTTCCATCCATTACCACAAGCGACCACAAACCGGTATGGGGAGTTTTCAAAGCCCATCTCAGACCTGGATTAGATAAGTAAGTATCTAAAAAGTGTTTTAAACGGAGACGTAGTAATGTTAGAACGTTTAAATTTGGTATACTATTAAATAATATCAACTTGGATAAACATTTCAAATTTAAACTTTGCTGCTTTTTTGGTCTTTGAATTACAGAGTGTTTTTATCGTTGAATCCCGAAATTATTAAAAAGTGTTATAACTTAAAAAGTAATAGAGTAGGAATTTTAAAATTTTGTGTACAATTTAACAACATTATTTTGTATAATAATTCTAAATTTTAACTGTCTAGCTTTGCCCCAGAGAGCCATGCTTTGGGAAAGAAATTAGTCAACTTTTTCCCAACTAAGTTTGGACTACGATATTTTACATTTATTGGGGTTTATTTGGACATATTAATTGTATTTTCATAAAGTTTGACCAAAAATTGACATGTTTTATGCCAAATTATTTTCCAATGCGATAGCACAACAACTACACAAATATACAGTCCTAGATAGAGTTATTATTGGCCAACGTCGTTTGTAATGAAGTTTGGTCGAAAATTGGCAAAGCGTTTGTAATTCAGATTGATCGAAACTTGGCAAATTATTGATCAGCATGGAAAAAGAATCGCAATGGAGAGTTATATGTCGTTAATATTTCAAGACCTTCTCTACAAAAAGGCGTCAAAAAGTGCTTGTGTGATAGTTATTACAAAAAAATATAATCATCTGTGCACTAACTAAACGTGTTAAGTTTTAAACGGCTTTAAATTTTGAGTAAGTAATTAAGGTTAGGTAGGTATGTTTTCAAAGTTTTTAATAAAACATTCAATTATTATACAATTTCTTACTTCTCGAAGATTTTATTCCCTTATTAATTTTGAAGTAGGTAATATAAATTTACATTGCTAGTTCTATATTATGTACTTATTTTTTGTTAATTGTTACAGATTTTCATCTTGAAGTTGCAGTGAAGAAAAATAACTGCCTTTTTCTAGGTAAATAGTGTTTATGGGTACTAGGCTTTTACTACAAGCAGGACAATTTAAAAATAAATTTTCTACCTATATGTCACGAAGGAAAAAGAGGATTTATTGGGTTTTAAGATCTATCGTGCTAGAAGTGAGCAAGGTAATTGCAATTTTTTTATTGAATTTAAAAATTTATTTCTTTTTTATTTTTAAAGTTCTTCATAACATAAAGTTACCAATCACAAACTATTTTACAATAAGTTCTTAATGTTTAATAAAGCATAATTCTTGATAGCCTGATCGTAATTCTATTTGTATCATAATATTATAACAAGTATAAAGGTGGATTTAGCCAGCATTTAAAGTAATGTAATGAAACGTAACATAGGTAATTTAATTTAAAAAATTGTGTAACACAATTTGTGTTGACCCGTCAAACAAGAAAAACTCAACCAAGAATATTCTTGTATTACATCTGCACTTAAAGAAATCTATAGATAGGTATACAGGGTGTCCTGAAATTAGGGGGCCAAACTTAAACAGTGCATTCTTCATAGAAAAATAACACTTTTTTGTAAACATGTATCAAAAAATGGTTTTCACTTCCAAAATACGTTTTAAGACTTGTGTTTTTATATTGTTATGTTATAGGTTAGCTACTTTAAATTTGTCGCTGACGATGACGTCGTAGGCAGCGTGAATTTAATTGTCAAAGAAGCCTTCTCAGATGAAGTTTCTTCCAAAATAACGCGCACTGGACGTGCTGGTGTTGGAGTGTCCAAAACAAAAATCGTACAAGCCATTCACCGTATGTTTTATATTTTAATATTATTTCCTAGACAATTTTGTTACTTAAAGTATTTTTTAGAGAGTTTACATGAACATGATAAATTTCCTCCTCCAGGGGCTTTAGAATTCCAGAGGTCCTTTGACGTGGCCTTAAACAACGCGAAGCAACGGGTCCGAAATAAAAAAAAAGCCTTATTGCAAAAAAACAATTAAATCACTGCTTGGGATTCAACATAAAAAAACAATATTTTTTTCCAATTTTGATTATTTTAAATATTTTTTATTTATACATTTGTTTTTTTTTTAATTTTATTTTTGACCTATGTTCCAGTATTGAAACACTGTTTTATTTTTTTATTATTAAAAAATATAAATACAAAATTTTTTATTTACCCAATTTTCAAATATAATAATAATATTTGTTAATACTTTGGATTTGTCCAAATATTTACCAATATTTGGTCAATTTTTCAAAAGCCTAATTGCTCAAATAAACATCAAAAATTTGTCATCGTTTTTCCATGCCCAAACATTCCCAAAATTAAACCAACGGTAACCTACCTAATTTATCCAAACTGCTTTGGCATATTATTGGGCACAATTTGGTCATTTATTGTTGGCCATCGCGATTGCACAAATACCATAGGAATATACAGTCCTACATAGTACATTTATTGGCAAAACTTTTCCAAAGGTAATGGGCAATTCTTGGCCATGTTTTAACCTGATATGGCTCTCTGGGTGGTAGCTTTTAAACTACAGGGTGTTGAAAGTTTTAACGTTGGGTACCAAATTTATTAAAAAGTGTTATAACTTAAAAAGCAGTAAAGTAAGAATGTTAAAATTTGGTATAAAATTAAATAATATTATTTTGGATAATGCCTTCAAATTTGAACTGTCTGGCGTTTGTGGTCTATGAACTACAGAATGTTAAAGTTTTTATTGTTGAATGCCAAAATTGTTAAAATGACCTATAACGTAAAAAGTGTAGAGTAAAAATGTTTAAATTTGGTACACAATGAAATAATATAATCTTGCATAATGATTCCAAATTTAACTTGTACAACGTTTATGGTCTTTGAACTACAATTATTAAGGTTTTTATCGTTGTATGCCAAAATTTACTAAAAGTGTTATAACTTAAAATGTAGTAGAGTAGGAGTTTTAAAAATTGGTGTACAATTTAACAACATCATTTTGTATAATAAATCTAAATTTTAACTGTCTAGCTTTGGTAGTTTTTAAACTACAGGGTGTTAAAAGTTTTGACGTTGGTTGCCAAAATTAGTAAAAAGTATTAAAGTAAGAATGTTAAAATTTGGTATGCAATTAAATTATATTATCTCGTAAAAGGATTCCAAATTTAAACTGTCTAGCTTTTGTGGTTTTTGAAATAAAGATTTTACAATTATGTCCTTTATCTTTTAAACCATTAAAGCTAAAGACTTTAAATTTAAAATATACCATAAAATGTCATTAATAAACAAAAAAATCATTTTCTTGCAGTATACCCTTGGCAGCAGGTATGTTTAACAGAGACGTGTATCTAGAAGGTCTAAAACGCAGGGCAGCCACCTTAAAACGCGCAAAAGGCGAAGCAGTAGTCTGTTCCTTGCAGTAATGGTATAAGTACAATTTTTTCCAAGTGTTTTTTCCACTCTGAAAGGACTAAAGGTTTATTTTTTAAGTTTGTCTCGGAACGGGTATAAGTTTTATTTATGTAATATTAAATGTTTCAAAACTATGGAATTGTCTTGTATGCCTTATCAAAATAGTATCTTATTAGGGACCATCTATAAAGTTAAAATGAAAAACCTTCTAGTCATAATTGTTGAACAATAAACTCTATTTAATGTTGATGTTGTTTTTTTAATAAAACTATGAAGATATGAAATAAATACATTTAATGGCATATAGGTACATTATATTAAAATCTTTACACTTAAAATACGAAACGTAATAAAACAAACTAGGACTCGTTATCCGATTCGCCGGAATTGCCATCTGAATCCTCGATAGTTTCCCCCAACTCCCTCAATTTGCTCTTAAAACAGCACAACTTGGTGTCTTGGTCCGTCAAAAGAGTCAACAAGTTGTCCTGGTCACCCCTCAACCTTTCCAGCTCTTCGTTTTTTTCCAGCAACTCCGATTCCAACCGATTCACTTTATCGAGCAAGCCTTGGTCGGGCGCTGCGGCCAATAGAGGCGCTGCTGCCGCAACAGGCTCGTTTGAGGTTATGTTTGCCCCCGTAGACAGTTGCGCTTTGAGGAGGGTGTTGTGGTCGTTTAGCTGGGAGTTTGTTTGACTTAGTTCGTCGATTTGTGCCTGAAAATACATTTATTGAACGTAATAATTTGATTTGTGGGATTTTAGTACCTCTAGCGATTTATTTTCACGTTTCATAGTGTGTATTTCTTTCTGGAGGTCGTGTAGTTTTTTGTCTTGGTCTCTTATAAGTTCTTTGTATTGTATCAGTAGAGCGTTTTCATGCTCACTTAAGCTGAGCTCAGATAAACCATTTGAAAGATCCCGTTGTACACCTAAAATATAAAAAAAAATAACTAAAAATAGTTAAATATTCATCTGTACAAAAATATCATCTCAAAAAACATTTTTGACATAATTTTACCATTAACATTGCCCTTTATTATTTTAATTAAACTTATTATGTATCAAGTTTTAAAAACGCCATTTTAGTTACGAGTTTTATTAGGCATGAGCGAAGCTTGCAAGCGAGTGTTTAATAAAAACGAGTGTCTAGAGAGAAGTTTATAAAACGAGTTGCATACTATACTGTATCTACGACGAAGACATAAGATTAAAGACAATTTTAACTCGTAATATTTGACATCTGACGAATTTAACCTCACTTTTTCGCGATTTATAATAAAGCTAACTTCAGCCTGTGACTAAAACAACATAAAGTCACAGCTCGTCAATATAGGAGTAGATTTTCAAACATAATTTGAATAAGTACACTTTACTCGTTTATTTTAAGTGCTGTTGATTCTGCCACTTAATTAAGTGTAAATTCAAAATAACCTAATATTTCCAAAAGTCACACAGTCAAATATTAAAATTAAATTTATTTAGATTAAACAATTTAATATACATTTTATATGATTTATCTTTTCTGCTACATAAACTTTTTGACCAAAACCATGACAAATTAGACTGTCAAAATATTACATTTTCAGTCAAAATTTGACTTTTTTTGTCAAAATTTGACATTTACACTCAAAATTTTACATTTACTGTCAACACATGACATTTACTGTCAAAACTTGAGATTTACTGTCAATATTTGACAATTACTGTCTAAACTTGAAATTTACTGTCAAAATTTTACATTTACGGTCACAATTTGACACTTCCTGTCAAAATTTTTATTAACTGCCAATATTTGACAATTACGGTCAAAATTTGACATTAACTGTCAAAAATTGACATTTACTGTCAAAATTTGATATTTACTGTCAAAACGACATTTCTTGTAAAAAATTGGATTTTTTCTGTTAAAATGTAACATTACTGTCAAAACTTGAGATTTACTGTTAAATTTGACATTTTTGTCTAAACTTAAAATTGACTGTCAAAATTTGACATTTACGGTCACAATTTCACACATAGGTACTGTCAAAATTTTACATTTACTGTCAATATTTGACATTAACAGTCAACATTTGACAGTTACTGTCAAAATTTGATATTAACTGTCAAAACGAAATTTCCTGTAAAAAATTGGATATTTACTGTCAAAATGTGACATTCAATGCCAAAACTTGAAATTTACTGTCAAAATTTAACATTTACGGTCACAATTTGACACACTCTCAAAATTTCATATTTACTGTCAAAACGACATTTCCTGTAAAAAATTGGATATTTACTGTCAAAACTTGAGATTAACTGTCAAAATGTAACATTTACTGTCAAAACTTGAGATTTACTGTCAAAATTTGACATTTACCGTCAACATTTGACGTTTAATGTCAAAATTTAACGTTTAAGGTCAAAATTTAACATTTACTGTCAAAACTTGAGATTTACTTTCAAATTTAACATTTACTGTCTAAACTTCAAATTTACCTTCAAAATTTGACATTTACGGTCACAATTTGACACTTCCTGTCAAATTTCTACATTTACTGTAAATATTTAAAAATTACGTTAAAAATTTGACATTTACTATCAAAATTTGATATTTACTGTCAAAACGATATTTCCTGTAAAAAATTGTATATATACTATAAAAATGTGACATTTACTGTCAAAATTTGACATTTACGGACACAATTTGACACTTACTATCAAAATTTTACCTTTACTGTCAATATTTGACAGTTACGGTCAAAATTTGACATTTCCTGCCAAATTTGATATTTACTGTCAAAACGACATTTCCTGTAAAAATTGGATATTTACTGTCATAATATAACATTTACTGCCAAAACTTGAGATTTACTGTCAAAATTTAACATTTACTGTCTAACTTGAAATTTAGCGTCAAAATTTGATATTTACTATCAAAACGACATTTCCTGTAAAAAATTGGATATTTACTGTCAAAATTTGACATTTACTGTAAAAACTTGACATTTTAACTTTCAAAATTACATTAAGTGTCAAAATTTGACATTTGAAATGTCAAAATTTATCACGTTTTGGTACCGCACATCCATCACCAATATCTCACCTAGCGCCTGTATGATGACCCCCTCCAGCGCTTTGAACAGCTTGCAAAACTCAAACTCCAAAAGCAACTCGCTGGAATGTTTCGCTTTGATTTGAGGCTGCTTGGCCGCCTTCGCGTACACCTCGTGTCGCGATATTTCGCCCAACTTTTTGCAGTACGTCTCTATGCTGACGCGTTTTTCAATCAGCTGAGACAAGTTCTCTTTTGAGTAGTTTTTCTCCGAATTGTCGTTGAACGCCACGCACAGACCCATTATGAATGCGCAGAGTCCCTGTATAAAATGTTACTTTTGACGTTTTAAATGTCATTTTTTTGACATCCTAAACGTCACTTTTGACATCGACAAACTTACCTGCAACAGCTCCTCGTTGTTGTCGTACTCGCTGGCCGAAGTCTGTGCCGTCAAAAAAGCCATGGCGCCGGGTACCGTGAGAAATATTTTGACAGCTGGAGGACAATGCGACATCCACATGGCCAGCAGCATCAGCATGCCGATTTTTGATTGGAGCTTCGAGGTGTGTTGCAGGTAAACCGCGCATTGGTGCAGGAGTGACACTGGTTGGGCGCCCAGGTTCGTTGCCAGAAGAACTCTTAAGGAAATCAACAAAGATGATATATCATGTCCAGGGTTATCCTTTTAGAGTGTCAAAATACTATTTTAAACATACATAGAATGCCAAACATGTTAAAAACACAAATTAAAAAAACAATTTAAATATTTAAGTAATCAAAATTTTAGAATGTTCGAAATACATTTTAGAATGTCAAACATGTTTTTAAAATTTCATTTTCTTTTAAGAATGTCAAAAACAAAAAATAATGGGTACTATGCAGTCAATAATTGTGGTTATGCATCTGTCAGTTAAACGCTAATTTATTTGTCAGTTGTCCCCAACATTTCTTATTAAAAAAATAAAAAATTGATACAGCTAATATAGAAATAGATTCATAAATAAGAACTAAAAATAACAAAAATTAATAGAAATTTTATAATTAAATATACGCTAAAGAAGTATCGGGTTTTCGCAACGCGCGCGCCATCTGGAGGACTTCGATACCATTACCTTCGGTCATCTATGACCATTACGTGAATTTAAGAATTGTCAACAATACATTTAAAGCACAGATTATACATCATTTTTAAATAAATAGGCAGTTTTTTCACAAAAGAGAGGAAGGCAGAAGTCTTACTCGACAAATTTTGTTCAATTGCACAGCTAAATCGCGCACGTTATTTGTGTTTTACGTTGCAAGGAAAAAATGAAAAAACTGGTTTGGTACTCGATTTCGATTGATTATTCTTTTTATCATTGATTAAGAAACTTAACGCTTAAATTCTTACGTTAGTTACGTTAGTGTGTGTATTTTATCTAAGGGATCATGGTGAATTATTTGTAAATAAAATTCAAGAAATTTAAAAATCGTTGAGTTTTCATGTTTTGGCAAAGGATTCAATTCGGTAAGTACATTTATGGGTGCAAAATGAACTAATGGTAACTTTACCTAATATAATTTATATTTAAGTTTGGACATTTTAAAAAAATTGGTAAAAAATAATTTTTGCACGAACATAACCTTAAAATCAACCATTTTTATGTTTGAGTTTTTAAAAAAAGCCGACAAGTGCATTTTAAACAACAAAATATACCTACGAATTCATGGCAACATAATACATAATAATATTACGGTAAAATACCATTATATTATAATGGTAAAATACCATTATATTATAATGGTATTTTACTGTTGAGTGGAGACTTTCTTAATCAACGCTTTTAATAATGCTAAATGCAGTTTAAATTTAGACGACTTATTTGTTTGACGATTTTTACTGAATTGAAATGTTTACACTTTTCATGTTAATCACTACTAAAATGTGTATTTATTGTATCTAATATATTTATTTATATTTACAGAGACTTTATGCAATTTATATCTTCATTCAGATTAAGTTAATCTGATTAACACTGTTTATTGGAAAACCGGTAAAAACTCAACCCAGGATTTCCTCTCGAAATACACCCAACAACACAACAAATCGAGCAACGGTTTTTTTCGATATTTTTTGACAGCTGATTATTAAAAGTTATACTTTTGTTACGATGATAACAACCGAGTGGTGGCGCTACTAGCGAAACTTCTTTAGCGTATAGAAGTAGGTTCATAAATAAGAACTAAAAATAACAAAAAATAATAGAAAATTTTTCAATTAAATATAAAAATATTTCTAATGTTTTAATTAAGGTTGACATCACACTCTATAACCTCATGTTCTCATCTTATTTCAATAGTGAAAACTTGGATATATTTCATAGATTTCGAGAGATTTGAAACAAAATTCTAAAACTAAAATAACAAATAAGTATCTCCTCAGTACTTTGTTATAAAATTCACTGGAGTTTATCATTAGATATAAAAGAAATCTGTAACTCATGTAGTTTATAACTGTAGCACGAGTATGCTGCCGTGCTTAATGAAAACGCCGTAACCAACAATTTTGCGATTTTTGTTTTACGGCATTTTCTACTAGAACAATTCATCCTGCGTCTGTCCCCGGTACTCAAAAAACCGTATCTATATATATACTATCGCTAACAAAAAAAACTCATACAGCTATATTGTGGCTGTGTGAATAAAACTTTTCCGTCAATGTCAAGCTGACATCGAGCTTTGTCACATCCATTATGACTTTTTTAACAACATTTTCAACCAAACAATGCAGACGAACTCTGGCAAGCCATTGAAGCCATTTGGAAAGAGATAAAGCAAGACGGCGACTTCCATGCTTTGCCGTTTGCGGGCAGTAATTGATTTTTTTTCAAACTTCAACCTAACTTTGTATTTAATTTTAGACCTTTCAAATGTGACGTATCATAATAAAAGCCATAATTACCCCAACGAAATGATAGAAAATCAGGAACACTAGATTTTTAAGCTGTATGAGTTTTTTTTGTTAGCGATAGTACGGTTTTTTGAGTACCGGGGATAGACGCAGGATGAATTGTTCTAGTAGAAAATGCCGTAAAACAAAAATCGCAAAATTGTTGGTTACGGCGTTTTCATTAAGCACGGCAGTATGGTATGGCTATTGTTATTTTGCGCGTTACAAACAGGCAGCGTGTTTTTGAAGGTTATCTTTTGTCACGGCATTTAATCGGTAAGTATTTGCATTATTTAATTTTTTTTTCATGTAAAGTAAACCAATTTCTTTCTTTTTAATTAACGCAATGTTTTATGTGCATTTATTGTGTCACTTGGAAAAATAGATTTTTTATTGTGAAAAATGTCTCCTTCGTCACATTAGAATTACCTTTAGTTTGCCTAAATAATAGTCTCAATGGATATGAAAATGTGAAATATTTATTTTTTAGAGGTAGATGGGGCTGAAAAGTATAATGACCCATGTATTTTTTGTGTACGAAGGTCCTAAATGTCCAGTTACTAAATCATCAAAAAAATACTCACCTTAAAAGTTGCTCTTTTTGCGCGGGATTCTCCAGCAGGGTGTGCGACAATGCCACGGCGGAAAACCAATTGCTCAGCGGGTCGGCGCTGAAAATGCCGCTGCACAGCAGTTGGCCGGTGGTCAAGGTGGTGGCCCCCGCTGCACTTGGCAACAGCGTTTGCACCACCTGCTCTTGCCCTATCTCGTTTTTGAACAGGAAACACTCGAAGCAGTACAGCACCGCGCATCGCAGTTGAAACGGTTGTTTTTCGTTCACCATCGACATCAGGAGGACTACGATGGCGGGGCGCGGAGGGTTCGAGGGGGCTGTGACGTTTGCAAAGTATTCCTGATTCGTTAGATTTCCTTTAAAGTGAAAAACGTCAAGAGTTTAGTTTGAAGCCCGATATCTTATAAACGGGTTGTCGTAGGTAAAAAACGTATATAAACTTTCTTGTAGACAACTCAATTCTCTACAATTTTCATAATATTAAAAAATATCGTACGACTAGTAGAAACCGAGATATACACAAAAAACAAAATCGCAATTTTTCGCCTCACTTATTTTGTGGTTGTTTTTTACGAATGTTCACAAACAGTTCATCATAGGCAAAAAACTTATATTAACTTTCTTTATATATATATATAATATAATTCTCCACAATTTTTATAATAACAAAAAATATCGTACGAGCAATAGAAATCTAGATTTTAAAAAAACAAAATCGAAATTTTTGTGATTTTTTCTACAATTATTAAAACATTCTTTTAGACAATTTAATTCCGATCAGTAAAAAACAATATATATGCAACAAACAAAATCGCCTCAACTTATTTTGTGATGCTTAAAAGTTAAAAATGGCAAGAATTTAGTTTAAAGCCTAATATCTTATAAATGGGTTGTCGTAGGTAAAAAACGTATATACACTTTCTTATAGACAATTCAATTCTCTACAATTTTCATAATATTAAAAAATATCGTACGACCAGTAGAAACCGAGATATATACAAAAAACAAAATCAAAATTTTTCGCTTCACTTATTTTGTGGTTGTTTTTTACGATTGTTCAAAAACGGTTCATCATAGGCAAAAAACGTATATTAACTTTCTTTTAGACAATATAATTCTCCAAAATTTTCATACTAACAAAAAATATCGTACGACCAGTAGAAATCGAGATATAAAAAAACAAAATCGAAATTTGTGTGATTTTTTCTACAATTATTAAAAAACGGTTTATTATAGACAAAAACATATAAAAACTTTATTTTGGACAATTTAATTCCCTAAAATTTGAATTATCACAAAAAACCAATATGCAACAAACAAAATCGCCTCAACTTATTTTGTGATGCTTAAAAGTTAAAAATGTCAAGAATTTAGTTTAAAGCCCAATATCTTATAAATGGGTTGTCGTAGGTAAAAAACGTATATAAACTGTCTTGTAGACAATTCAATTCTCTACTATTTTCATAATAATAAAAATTATCGTACGGCCAGTAGAAACCGAGATGTATACAAAAAACAAAATCGCAATTTTTCGCCTCACTTATTTTGTGGTTGTTTTTTACGATTGTTCAAAAACGGTTCATCATAGGCAAAAAACGTATATTAACTTTCTTTTAGACAATATAATTCTCCACAATTTTCATAATAATAAAAATATCGTACGACCAGTAGAAATCGAGATATAAAAAAACAAAATCGAAATTTGTGATTTTTTCTACAATTATTAAAAAACGGTTTATTATAGACAAAAACGTATAAAAATTTTCTTTGGGACAATTTAATTCCCTAAAATTTGCATTATCACAAAAAATATCGTACGATCAGTAAAAACCAAGACATATGCAACAAACAAAATCGCCTCAACTTATTTTGTGAATTTTTATGATTGTTCGTGAAAAATATCAAGAGTTTAGTTTGAAGCCCGATATCTTATAAACGGGTTGTCGTAGGTAAAAAAACGTATATAAACTTTCTTGTAGACAATTTAATTATGTACTATTTTCATAATAATAAAAAATATCGTACGGCCAGTAGTAACCGAGATATATACAAAAAACAAAATAAAAATTTTTCGCCTCTTATTTGGTGGTTGTTTTTTACGAATGTTCACAAACGGTTCATCATGGGCAAAAAACGTATAAAAACTTTATTTTAGACAATTTAATTCTCCACAATTTTCATAATAACAAAATTTATCGTACGACCAGTAGAAACCGAGATATTTACAATTAACAAATTCGCAATTTTTCGCACCAACTTTTTTTGTGACTATTCAAAAACGGTTCATTATAGTCAAAAAACGTATATAAACTTTCTTTTAGACAATTAAATTCTCTACAATTTTTATAATAACAAAAAATATCTTACGACCCATAATAACCGAAATATATTCCAAAAACAAAATCAATTTCTGTTGATTTTTATTTACCTCTTATTACCTCCCCCACTGTGTTTATTGTTTCTGTTAAGATATCGGCCGGTACGCCACTGGCCATCAAAATTCCACACAAAGCCTCAAGAAGGTTTGTATTTCTCATTGTTTTTTGACATGCAGTTATTATTTGAACTGGGTTGTTTGGAGAGACCTAAAAATATGCATTTTTTCTTGCTTGTATTAAAGAATATGGAAAAAATAACACTTGAGTAAAATTATTATAAAAAAATACAAAATTAATAACCTTGGAAGTTAAATTTCTCAAAAACAATATATTTGCTTACCAAAGTCCTAACCAACTGCAAGACACAATGCATATTTGAAGCTTTCTGTGGACTCCATCCAATTTCCTCAATATTATCAGGCAACAAAAACATCGGCGACATTTTTTGTATATAAGAACCTTCCTTGAAGAAATTTATGTTGCTTGTGTTATTTTTCAAGAGATTTAACATCAACAATAGACAGTCTTCGACCACAATCCCACCGTCAGTGTAACCTTCATCCTTAATAACATCAAATAGTCTATCAAAGGCATTTTCAAAGGCAACAATTTTTTGTATATTTGCGTTGGACTTTGTGAGGTTTATTAAAAGAAGCAGGGCATCATTTCGGATGATTTCACGGTTTTCAAGAAGCAAATCCATTAGTTTTGAGACTCCCATTGGGCTTACCAGAATTATGTCCTGAATTTCTTTAGGTTTATTTGCCTAATAATACAATATTCAATATAAAATTTAACATTATTCACTTGTACATACCAATAAAGATGTCAGAAGTTTCACCGCAGGCCACCTAACTCTAAAATCATACTCCTCCAAAAAACCAAGCACCACAGCAACATTTTTCTCGTTTTTCAAAAACATTTCCGTAAATTGTTCCCCAACATTCACATTCATATTAATATTAGTCTCGCCCTCTTCTTCGAAAATCTCATTTGATGTAATGTTACACAGAGTATCCAAACAGTACCCAATTATCTCGCAATCAGCACAGTCAAGCTCTAATACTTGCCTCAAAACATCCATGCCTGAAAAACCATCATACAACACCCATTTTAACACAAAAAACATCAATACCTTGAGCCCCAACTTCCAATCTATATTTCTTTGATAACGCCTTAAGAGCTCTACAGGCATCCCTCCTGTCTTCGAGTAAAGTCGACGTACTAACTCTACTCACCAACCTCTCCACCTAAAACAGCAAAAACACCCGAAATAAACAACTTTCTTAAAAATTTTGAGGTTATATGTGTTATCGACAGCTGTTTTTACGCCTATGAGTGACTTACAGTTTCGGGGCCCGTAGGTTGGGTCCCTGGGGTTGGCGCCCCCAGCACCGTCTTCAGTCCGCTTCTAAAATACTCCATTTCGACGTATTTTTCCTTGTATCGATTAAAAATTCACTCCATTTTTGACAAGTTGACAGCTATACACGTCATACCGTCAAATAAAGAGAAGTTAGCTACGAAGAAATGTCAGATGAAAGCTTTTGCGATTAGAGCGTTTTTAGGCATAATTAGATGTATTTTTATGGTTTGGGATCATTATTAGTTATTAAGGCATCGTTTATAATGCATTTATGTAAGGATTAAAAACAATTGCTTAATTATTTAATAAGTAGGCATAATGTCCGGTTGGAGTAGTTCCAATAAAGCGCCACATTAAATGCTATTGTAACGTTGCCAAGTTGTGCAAACATTCCCAGATTTTCATCATCGTTTATAATTTTAAGAATTTAAGGGATTTAAAATGAAACGAGCGAGTGTCAGAAACGGTTTATTTCTTCCTAATTAATTCTTACACATAATTGGAAACAAATCAATAGTATAAAATATAATTTGTCGTCGAATTCAAAGTGAAAACGAAATTGCCTACACATTAATACATTATTTTTTATATACACATACATAAAATTAAAACTTCTAAATTCACAGTTGGTTATTTTTAAAACGTCGAAACATGGAAACCTACACTGCTGATACAGCATAATAATAATGATCATGATGAATGAATAATAATCGAACAAAAAAATACCTAATAATATTATAGTAAGGTTATGCAGAATAAGTGAGGTTAGGTAAGGTTTGTTATTTTTTATTCGATTGTTTTCGTTTTCCCCCTCATTCTGTAGTCTAATAGGGGGCGTATCTTCTTGAGGGTGAGGGGCCACGTAAACCAGGCCTAAAACAAAAGAAAAAGGTTAACAAAAAAAAGTAAAAACAAAAAAAATTCTAGAAATAATATAATAAAACCTTTTTTAATGGTGAATAATGTTTTTTTATACAAAAACTTGATATGATTTTAAATAAAAAACGTACTTTAACAAACCAATGTAATTTTTTTAAAATAAAATTGCGTCTTTTATGTCAAATAGTGTTTTTATTATTTTAATAAAAACAATTGTGTTTTAAACGAAAAAAACACGATATTTAAATACAATTGTGTTTTTTATGTTAAATTGTATTTTTAATTATAAATCCTTTTATTTATCAAATATGTACGGTATTATTTTACGAATAAAACGGATTTTAAACATTTATCATAGCATAAAATGTATGTTTAGTAGTGTTTTTTGTTGTTAAATAGTGTTTTAATGTCAACATAACGCTTTTGGTGTTTTTTCTGTTGATTACTAATACTGTCAAATAAGGTAAATTTTTTACAAAAAAATGGAATTAAACATTTATTGTAATATAAAATTTGTTATTAATGTTTTTATTGAAGAAAATCGATTTTTGGTGTTTTAAATAAAAAACTTACATACTTTAATAAAACATTGTAATGTTTGTTACATAAAATTGTGTTTTTAATGTCTAATAGTGTTTTTAATTATAAAATCATTGTAAACTTGTGTTGTGTTTTTTTTTCATATATTTAATATTGTTTTTGTAGCTAGTGTTTTATTGGAAAAATAATGATTTTTTTTTAGTATCAGTTTTTACAAGTACTAACAAAACAATGTAATGCTTTTTTTTAAATAAAATTGCTATTTTTATATTATAAATATAATTAAGGTGTTTAAAACATTTATCAATTTGATAATATTAAAAATATAAAATTTATATTTATTTTTGTCGTTAAATAGTGTTTTTAATTTAATTTTTGGTGTTTTATATAAAAAAACTTACTTTACAACAGTTTAATGTTGTTTTAAATAAAATTTAATAGTATTTTAAATTATACCTATTGTTGTATAACATTTATTAAGTGTTATTAAAAAAAATAACGATTTTTATGTTTTTAACAAAAAACGTATTTAAATAAAAAATGACAGTAACATAACAATTTAATGTTTTTGTTTTAATAAAATTGTGTTTTTTATGCCGAAAATTGTTTTTAGTTATAAACCTATTGTAAAAGTTTGTTAAATATGATGTACATTTATTTAATAGTGTTTTTTGATAATAAAATAACGATTCAACAAAACAATTTTATGTTTTTTAAATAAAGTTTCACGGTTTTCAAAGGTTTTGGGACTTGAAGTTATATTTAATAGTGTTTTTTGTCGTTGAAATTAAAAAATAACAAGTTGTGGTGTTCTATATTTAAAATTGTGATTTTTATGCCGAAAATTTTTTTTAGTTATAAACCTATTGTAAAAGTTTTTTAAATATGATGTACATTTATTTAATAGTGTTTTTTGATAATAAAATAACGATTCAACAAAACAATTTTATGTTTTTTAAATAAAGTTTCACGGTTTTCAAAGGTTTTGGGACTTGAAGTTATATTTAATAGTGTTTTTTGTCGTTGAAATTAAAAAATAACAAGTTGTGGTGTTTTATATTTAAATATTTTTACAAAATAAAATTGTGTTTTTATGTCCATTAGTGTTTTAAATTATTAAAATATTCTCTCAAATAGGGTGTTTTATGAAAAAATGGAATAAAACATTTACCAATAGTGTTTTTTATCTTTAAATAGTGTTTTCAATTATAAATCTATTGTAAAATAATGTGAAATATATTTAACAAAAATACTATATTGTCATTATAGTGTTTTTTTGATGAAAAAATAACAATTCAACAAAACAATTTAATGTTTTTTTTTATGTCAAATAGTGTTTTTCAATATAAAATATGTCAAATAGGGTGTTTTTTTACTACGAAAAAAACGTATTTTATAATGAAGTTTTTGTCCTTTTTTAATAAATAAAATAATGATTTAAAAAATCAATTAAATGTTTTTAAAAAAATCCATTACAAAATATTGTCAAATAAGGTATTTTTTTTTAACAAAAAAACCGCATTTTACGCATTTATTAAATTGAATAATTTCTGTTACCTTCTGTCATCGAAGGAATCCCTGCTGAAATCCTCGTACATCCTGCTCATCCTGTTTCCGGGCAGCCCGCCGCTAGAGGGCGGCGATCGCCTGCTGAACATGCCGTAGTCGCTGCCCGACCTGCCGAACCCGGAATCCCTGATGCCGCCGCTCAGGCTGCTCGAAGGCGGGCCTCTCAGCCCGATCGAGGGCATCGGCGGCAGCGGCTCGCGGCGCGGCGGCAGCGGAGGCGGCAGAAAGTCGCCGCGTCCCCCGCGCATGCCCAGCTCGCCGCCGCGCGGCGGCATGCCGCTGTAGCGGCGCTCGTAGAGGTCGCGCGAGTCCTCGAACCTTCGGTCGTAGTAGCCGTCATAGCTGTCCTACATTTTCACAAATAAACATCTACATTAGCACACTTTTTTTATTGCTGTTCGATACAGAAGCCGTATCGATACGATATCGATATAGTTTTCAAAATATCGCTTATATCTATACAATTTCGATACGATACGGTTAGATTTAAAAAAAATGGAAGAAAAAATAAAAACTTGTATCAAATGAATTTAATTATTAGGAAGGTAACGAAAAAAAATATAGGTAGGTATATGAAAATTTGCAATTTTTTTCGCAATTGTTTAGAATGTAAACTTTAAATAACTTGAAATAAATTAAACGTCAGTTACAAAACCAACCAAACCATAGAAAAAGTACCAAACCAAAGTCAAAACTATTTTTGTGATAGTCAGCTGCAATACCAACCGTCAGCCTTGATCGAACAAACTTCCAAAATTTCGGTTATTAAAAATACGGTACAACCGCAAAAGCAAATTTTCATATATGGCATTATAAGGACTTTTCATAATTAGCTCAATAATCGATACAATGTATTCGATACATAAATTTATATCGATTCTAACGATATCCCGTCCGTATCACTTGTATCGATACGTATCGTATCGAACAGCCCACCTCTATAATAGAGGTGCAATAATTGCAAGTAGATCCAGTCTGATGATGAATTAAATCGCGGATAGTCGCTGTCAAATCTGTATGGGTGCAAGTCATCAATGCCATAAAATTACGTCAGCATTACCAACTTTCAATTGTAAAGTTACTGCCGTTAAATTTCCCTGTTTTAAAACGTTTTATTACGAAATTATGAAAATAAAACCTTTCACTTGGTAATTTTTGTTTTTTTTTGTAATTTTGACATTTTGTCCGTAAGCATCGTCGTTTATTGCAAATTATTATAAATAATTTTATACATTGTGTTTATTGGGGTGATTCAAAAAAAACCTTTTTTTTTGTTTTTTTTTTCTCGGAACCACGCTCAAAAGTTTCGTATAGATATAAAAATGAGCCTGTGAAAAAATGAGCTCTTAATTTCAAAATTAAGATGCTCCGCATCGCACTTTGCGATTTTCCATAAGAATAACATAGGAATTTTTTTTTTCTTTTTATTTTTGTAACTAACGAACAATAGTTCGTACTGTCAAGTTCTTGACATATTTTTGTACATAATTGAACGCTCTACAAAAAAGGTTTTTTATGATTTTTTGATAAATTTGATCCTTCTAAAGAAATTTAAGGTCAAAGTTCAAATTATACGAATTTTTAGGTTTTTAAACTTTTTTGGCGAGTCTACCCGACTCATTTAAAAATTTTAAAATATTTTTGTAGAGAATTGAACGCTCTACAAAAAATATATGGAGTCATTTTTCGGTAAGTTAACTTGGTTAAAAGTTATTCAAGGTTAAAGTGAAATTAACCGTCAATTTTTCTCGAAAAAACTCCTGGATTTTTTAGTTCAAAGGGCTAAAAACGAATCGAAATATTGTTTTTGAGCTCTGAAAATTCGGAAAACAGCGTTCAATTCTCTACAAAAATATTTCAAAATTTTTTAAATGAGTCGGGTAGACTCGCCAAAAAAGTTTAAAAACCTAAAATTTCGTTTAATTTGAACTTTGACCTTAAATTTCTTTAGAAGGATCAAATTTATCAAAAAATCATAAAAAACCTTTTTTGTAGAGCGTTCAATTCTATACAAAAATATGTCAAGAACTTTACAGTACGACCTATTGTTCGTTAAAAAATTTCCTATGTTATTCTTATGGAAAACCGAAAAGTGCGATGCGAAGCATCTTAATTTTGAAATTAAGAGCTTATTTTTTCACAGGCTCATTTTTATATCTATACGAAACTTTTGAGCGTGGTTCCGAGAAAAAAAACAAAAAAAGGTTTTTTTGAATCACCCTAGTGTTTATTATATTCCACCAATGTATTGTGCAAACAATGTTACAAGGCTTGTTGGGGAAATAACCCAAGCAGCATTTTAAGTAAGACCTTTGAGGCAATATTACTTAATTTAAGTAAATATTTTGTTAAATTAACCTTAAAAATGTACTTTGAACTAAAACTTTTTGTAAAGTTATTCAATAAGTTTTATTTATGTTATTTTTACCTATTTTAAGAACCCTTAAGTTTCAACACTTTAAAGTATTATTTTTACAAAAGAAAATAACTTTGGTAAATGTTACTCATAAGTCATAATTTTACGATATTAAAACCACTTTATAACCGTAAATAATTCCTATTCGCATGGTATTTTTAGGGTTATTAGTTATTAATAAATACTATGAATATTGACTAAACAAGGAAAAATAAGCTTAAAGTGAAAACTTTAAGGGTCGCCATAATGAGTTTTTTTAAGATGGAATCCATTACTTATGTATCTAAACATTTATATAATTTTTATTCATAAATATTGTTTAAAAATATAATAAGGAAAGTTTTAGTTATTAAAAAATGATTAAAACTAAATGATTTTTAAAAGATTTTATAAAATTTTGTAGGTTTTAAGTTTTGTTGAATTTTTACCCAAGCAATAATTTTTCTTAAAACCGTAAAATATTTAGAGGGCATATAATTTTTAAGATGTATTTTTATCAATAAAATAATGTGCGTAATGTGCGTAAGTTATATTTTTTAATTTTACTCTAGGGTGGCCTTTATTACTTTGTAAGTACCTTTTTGTAAAATATAAATTAAAAGAACAAAGAAATTACGAATGTCAATGTTTTAGAAAATGAGACCAAACAGTTAGTAATTATAGATAGCGTTATTTTTACGTAAATTTGTGGTATTTATATTGTTTTTATTACTTTCTTCTCTTAGTAGATCAAAAAGGTTATTTTGTAGGTAAAATAACGAAATAAACCATTCCCCAAATTTGGTAATTTTTCGTATCTATACCGTTATAAAACCGTTTTGGTTAACCGTAAAAAATACTTTAATGTTGACTTGGTAGTAAATTTGTAGTTATTTAAACTTAAAATGCTGCTTGGGAATTAGACTCCAAGTCTGTTTGTTTCCACTCTAAACACATTTAATCAAAATTTGCCCGTAACAAACTCCTAATTAGTCAGTGTAAAAGATTATAACAATGATGTTTTAATTCCATCTTAATAAAGAGCTTTCACCGCTATAAACAGTCAACAATACACCAGCGTTGGATTGTGGCTGGGTACGTATGAATAGACCTTAATGCTGACGTCATATGCCGTCGATGACGTGCATTTATGCAGATTTGGCCGCGACTATACAATAAAAACTAAGATTTTTTAGACTGGACCATGTAGATAAAAATATAAGATATGATATATTTTTAAATTTTTTTTTTGCTAAAAATGATAAGGGTGGTACGTTTTAAGAAAAATAGTAGAAGACAGTTTGGGTACAGTTTAAAAGATATATTTAACCCACATACTCCCTCACATATACAAATCATTACTAACTGAGATTTTATAATGGCAACGTGGTATTTCTACTACGATAGCCAAAAGGTTTTTATCATAGACATTCTAATATGTAGATGGTTTTTATAATTAACCATTTTGTTTGTTTTCTGTTGTATACCATATGTTTTGGCATTGTTTTTTTTTTCATTGTGTTTACGAGATTTTTAGTGGCCAAACCACAGAAATTTATGTAAGCTTAACCTAGGCGATGTAAGCAAAGGATTTAGAAAAGTTTGATAGACCTAACCTAAATTTTATTTAGTTGACAATTCGTATTATACGTGAACGTATTACTATGCCTAAGGTATCATATATTTTAAATCCCCCACTTATAAATCGACAAATTTCCTCTCAAAAAAGGAGACAAGTTCATCTGTACAAAATATAGCGAATAGGCGGTATATGTGTAGAAGTATGCGATTTAACCAAGGTAACAAAACTGTCGAATTTTTATTTTAAGTAAATTTATAAAGAAAAAAATTTGGTTAGGGGTATTTATTGTTCATAAAGTCAAAAAGAGTAAAAACTTAAATTTTAACGAAAACGATGGCTTTTTAGGCAAAAAAAACGTGTACGATAATTTCATTCGTGTTTAAGCAAAAAATACGTAAATTATAAAAAAATAGATCCATCAGCATCTATAAGTTTTACGTCATAAGGCTGCGGTGTTTAACTTTGGACTCTAATATACTGTTGGACATAATTTTTGACAAAACCTTAGACCACAGCTGAAGTGAAACTTCTTTGGGACAATTTAATTAATTCAGTTTTTATTCAATCATAATCTATGTATGCGATATTGTTTCGGTTTCCTTGAAGAATTCAAAACTTTTAGTGCTAACAATTTTATTTATTTAATTTATTAATATCATTTTCATTCATTACATCAGAAATTGTGACATTAGATTCTAAAGTAGAAACAATTGGCTAAGTGGTATAAAAAACATACTTAATATATTAGTATATTATGTATCAAGTTTAGCCACAAATTTTAATTAAATGAGTGTATCCTTTTTGTACGACAAATACTTTTTATCTAAAATTTATTTAAATTGAATATTTGTATAGAGCGACATCTATTAAACATAGAGTAACTCGCGTAACAATTTATAACTTGGGAATCTGTATTACCGGCGCGCCAATCAAAATGTCAAATTCGTTTGTGTGAATCAAAATATATCCCTTGCAGTTTTTTACAGTGAAAGTTAAGAGAATGTTTTATGGACACTTCACGAAATTTAACTTTAACTTTCAGTTAAATCTAGTTTATTAACGGCAAAATCAAAAGTTTGGTAACTTGCATTTAAACTTTTCAAATTGTATTGGCGTTGAGAAAATATTTATTACTTATTATTTTTGTATTAAGATAATTAAATAATTTCCAAATTATTATTATTTCACAAGGAGGGCACATTTTTTTATCGATTGTATGACATTTAACAACTGTCAACTAAAAATTCCAATTTTGAACGTTACAAATTACTTAATTTGCCCCCATTTTTTTTTTAATTATTGTTGCCACATTCTCAATTTAATTTTAACATAACAAAAACAAAATATAGCGTGTCAAAGTAATAAAATGTTTATTTATTAATAAGGTTTTATGAGTAGCTTCGGCGCGCGCGAAATTGTGCTCAGGATCTGAACAAGACCATATTAATAAGTTTAGTCTAATATAAAAGAATACACATTTTATTACGCTTTATTTTGTTTTTCTTGGGTAAATTAAGATTGTCAACAATCGGTCTTGCCTTCTTAATATTTATATAGGACGGAGGCATGTGCCGTTTTCGTTTCATCTTTCGTAACGTAAGTTTTGGTTTACTTGTCCCCAAAGAAGTTTTATTTTCGTATGGTTAGCTTAATGTTTTCTTATTAAGTATTAAGGTGGAGTAAAATACATTTAATATGCCAATATTCGGAAAAGTGGTAAACTATTATCACAATTAACGAAGAAAAAAAAAAAGATTTTGATTGGACAATGTTTGGAGGGTCCGCCACCTCTTTAAGTGCAGATTTTATCTTCTGAACTTTAAAAAGGTGGCGGAACCTCCAAACATTGCCTGATCAATATAATTTTTTTTTTCGTTAGTTATGGTAGTAGGACACCACTCTCTATTATTAATATTGTTAAGTGTTTTGCTCGGCCAATATGTGCATATTAAATGGTTACCATCATGTATTTCACTCCAAACTGTTAAGTATATTTGAATTATTAATAAAAGGTATCAAAAATGATGTCCACAAGAGAATGATCAAATGTATTGTGTAATGTAAAGGTGAAGGGTGAAGGATGAAGGAGAGAAAGGGATGATGCAAGAAGAAGAAGCAAGAAGGTAGTGTTTGGATGGTATGTTATGGTAATAATCGCGTACCCCAAATCGGCCCATCATCCGGTCGCGCAGGAAGGGAGGCGGCGGCGGTGGCGGATAGGGATCCCGACCGAAGGCGAGACGGTCCCGAAAGCGTTCGGGTCCCAAGCCTTTGGGGCACTCTTTCGACCAGTGACCGCCCCGTCCGCAGCGGTAGCACTGCTCCGGGTCGCCCATGCCCGGACGCTGCCTCACGCGACTCGTCGACACCTGCACCTTCATCGGTTGCCCGTCGACCATCATGCCGTTCAGCTCTTTAATCGCCTCGTTCACGTCGCCGCTCGACTCCAGGTGCACGAACCCGTAGTTGCGAACGATGTCGCACTCGACCACCGTCCCGAACTTTTTGAACAACTCGCGTATCTGCGGCGCCTTCGTGTTGTCCGTCAGATTTCCGACGAATATTTTCGTAGTGGGCGTCTGCGGCGCCTTCCTGCTTTTCGCCGCCTCGCATTTCATCGTCATGCCGTTTAGCATGTGCCCGTTGAGGTTTTTAATCGCCTCGCGCCCCTCCGTTTCGTTCTCCATGTGCACGAAGCCGTAATTCTTCACCACGTCGCATTCCACCACCTTGCCGTACTTTTCGAATAGCGGCCTCAACTCCGTCACCGCCGTCTTTTCGGCCAGGTTGCCGATAAAGATTTTGAACGTGCCCGCGCTGCTACTAAAACCCGGCATCTCGACTCGACTTTTTTTTATCTTTTCCGTTTTCCGACTTCTTTCGCTAGATCCGTTCGGCGGCCGTCACACGATCTCGTCCGTACGCCTGAAATTTATCCTACATTTTGCTATTTTTATCTCTCTTTTTTTCATTTCTTTATTTCTTTCCTTTAAACTCTCACACAACTCTCTTAATTCAATTACTTTAATCATTAAAATGCCTCCGACAGTAGGCAACTGAATATACACATCCCTAGTCACCGACGTTTCAACGTATTTAACGAGGACGCCATCATCCACCATGTGATATTTTAATAGTTTTTTTACAGAATACAATAAAAAAAAAAAAAAAGAAAACCGTGTCTTGGGTATTAGGTTTGCTTCTGACGTGCATTTGACAGTAAAAATGCTCGGTTAAAATACATATATATACTTTAACAGCAGATTCCACACACAAATATAGAAGAAAAAGTTCCTATAAACATAGGGGTATTTCCATTGTAATGATAATAAAGTGTTTGTTCATATACAGCCCGTTCAGAGTAAAACCGAATATAAGGAAACGTTTTGGGCGTGGCCTCGCCTCCCTCCAACGAGCGTCACAGTAGCTTGTGTGATAAACGACATGACGAAAGGTCGAGCAGGTAAGACGACCTTAAAAATTAAATGATAATAATGCAAAAAATCTCATTAGCGATGCAGGCTATTTGCTTAGCTACTGTGTCGCGCGTTGGAGGGAGGCAAGGCCACGCCCCATACGTTTCCCTATATTCGGTTTTACTCTGAACGGGCTGTATATCAAGATACTATAAAAAAAATAGTATGAAAAATTAGGTAAAAAATGTCAATAAAAACTTGTATAGAAAACCTTTTAAGCGTAACGGGCGCGACCTTAGAAAATGTGTCCAAGTTGGCTTCTAAAGTTGATACTGTAAAATTTTGGATGAAAGCATATAGTAATAATTTTTTGTGTAAAACTTGAATAGTAACCTTAAACAAGCAAGTATTTTAAATGCACAAAAATTGCATACTTTATTTTCTAAAATTTTCTCAAAATGTAACGGGTGCGACATTTGAACATTTTATCGAGTATTGAAACTCTTTTAAGGTTATAAATTACGTCAAAATTAAACTATTTGACTTCAGATATAGTTGTTATTTTGTTAAATAACACATCTGATTTTTTGTCAAGGTGGGGTAAGGTTTCGTGGAAATACCCATAGGTCAAGAAATGCTTCCCAAGGGAGCTACAGCTCCCGAAAGGGGAGACCCTGATGATGGTTTTTATTTAATATCTCAAACTCCCTGTTACATTGTATAAAATGTCTTAAATATTTTTTCATAAACATGGAAGCTGTGTTCCATTGCCCAAGCTAAATCTTTTTCTCTAGTTGTGATTTCTTTATGAATTTTTAAGCCATGTAAGGTAATTTTCAAATCGATTTTAAACGAAAACCTCCAAAATAAAATAATCTGACATACAAAGAAGTTGGGGTAGTTTTACCCTTACTCCCTATCTATCTGAACAACCCCTCATGGAAAATTTAAAATTGTTATTATTACAACTTATTCAAGATTAAAAGTTTGATCAATTCTCAAAATTTTACGATTTTATCTTTAACGGTATTGGAGATATTAAATAAAAACCATCTTTAGGGGCTGTAGCTTCCTCATGAGGAAGCATTTCTTGACCTATGTTTATAAGATTTTTTTTTATTTTTGTACGTAGAATCTGCTGTTAATGTTTTGCATGTTAATTATTACCCTATATAAACATATTATTTAAAAAAGAAAGATTACTTTTATTTGAATAATTTTTTAATATAAAACCTTTTTTTTTTAATTAAAAGCCACAAAATTATTTAAAATGAGAACAACTTAAAAAATATATTTGTGTTTTAGAGATAAAACAAAATTAAATCTTTAATTTATTTTTTTATCATGGTTGTCATGACAACGTCTTGTGGTTACCATGGAAACAGGTCAATTAATTTTGTGGCGAATTTTGATGTCCTTTTTATGCAGCAAATTCTGGGAAAGTGTTTAAATAATAGGTCTGCAAAATTAAATACTTTGACTTCCAAATCCACAATAATTTAAACCAAATATATATTTTTTATTAAAAAAAAAACATTGTTATAAGGATGAAAATTGAACAGTGGACAATTTTGAATACGAAGAAACTTAAAGAATTTGTTTGTTATTTTTTTGGCGTTAGGTACTTAATTATTAATTGATTATAACCCTTAATTACTGGCCTATTTCCAACCCTTAACTTAAATTTTACAGATTTGTTTCTTATAAAATAATAAGAATTTTTTAGTTTTAAATATTTTGTTGTATTTTATTTAAAAAATAGACCCCTAAATTTTACAATATTATTTTGAAAAACCAGTTTTTTTGATAATTTTTAGGAAGTGACTACTAATACGCTCAGGGCCGGTTTATCAATGTCCAGTTAAAGTTGCAGTTAGTTATCTGGCAGATATTCTCCATGGATACCATTGTTCTCACAACGATCGATATGAAATTTAACTGACAGATAGACTAACTGGAACTAAACCAGATATTGATAAACCGGCCCTCAGTCTTGTACTCTTATTGGCTAGTTGAGTCACGTGACTTCTTCAGATTAATGGTACAATTTTGGGTACCTAACCCTTTAGCAAATCTGTAAGTTTTCTACATATAATCTGGCAAATACTTAATAGTAATAAAATAGTTATAAAATATAAGTTTTTAAATAAATGTAATTAAATATGTCATAAAAAAAATAAACATTGTCCCACTTTAAATACAAATAATTGAGGTTAACGCAAATTTCGGCGTATTTTCTAAAAACACTATATATTTTGTGTATTATTTGTATACAAATGCCAAGGTGGGACTTTAGGTTGTGGGGCATAGTACGTCTGAAGAAGTCACGTGACTTTACTAGCCAATAAAATCCCAAGACATATACCGAATTTTATATTGTATAAATAAATACCACTACAAATTTTGAATGGCTTAAAATGTACTTACAAGATAAACTAACATAGTTTCTAAAGTTTAACAAATTACCTCACACTTTTGAAGATACAAATTCTCAAATACTACTAAAATCCCCATTATTCCACTACTAATTTTAAATATTAAAATTTCAAGATTGACTTCACAATAAAAACTTAAAATTTTGACAAATAACATTCTAGATAACAAAAACAGACTATGGATACCTATACAATTTTGACAAATATGACCTTAAACCATTGCCAATAACCAAAACAAACTATACTTTAGCTTTCTTTGCATAAAAATAGTATTTCTACAAATTTCGCAGCATCAATTTACCCATAATTAAACACAAAACTGCCCATATTGTGCAATAACACAAACAATTACATTATTATCATTGTTTAATCAATAAAAATAATTCTAGATTTATCTAGTCTATCCGCATCATGTCTTAAAATAAAATCGATAAAGCCGACGTAAATAAAGCATGTAGGTACCGGTAAAGTAACGAAAAAGATTCCCTGCTTTCAAAATGGTGGATAATGACGTTGTAAAATAACTTTTACCGTAAAAATAACTTCCACGTATCAACGAGGCAAAATTTCGATCGTTCGGTGAAAACAGACGTGAATTTACACAAATATCGACTTTCAAGCTCTCAAAAATTACTTTTTACGGCCCGCTTCACGGTACGTTTATATGTTCGGATACATGCATGTTATTTATACCTAAATATATGTTAGAAGCGATATAATTAACTCCACTTACCTTTATCACACCCTGTGTGCACAGAAATGGCAAAATTAACCACACAATACGCGAATTCACTGCCGATGTCTACACAACAATGGCGGATAGTGACGCGAAGATGATGATGTTGTTGGTTGGCTTACGGAGCGTGCGCGGTGAGATTCGCGATTGCGATTGGTCGGGTGCGGTTGAACTACTTTCCGGCGCCAAATTTGAAATTTATTCCTCTTTTCAGGTGTTAAGGGCAAAATCTGGATAGATTGTGATGATTATTAAATAATTACGTTACATTTATACGGTTAACGCTTAATAGAGGCATATTATGACGTATAAATTTTAAATTCATTATGTTTTTTATTATACTTACTTTTATGGTTTTATTAATGTATTAAGGTCATTTATTTACTTTTATGGTATTATTTTTGATGTATTAAGACAATTTTCAGGATTTAGGGTAATTAAAATGCGGTTATTATTTTCTATAAACTATTTTTATTACATATAATTACTTTATACACAAAACACAACATTCATTTATCAGTCTTGCAGTATTTTTTTTAATTGTTACTGCACATTCAAAATTCGCAACTTTCATAAACAATAATAAAAAACAAATAATATTTACATTTTTTTTTATAAATGCACATGACACAGTCACTCGGCCTATATGTAAAAATATGAAAAAATAAAACAGTGAAAAATAAGAAAGGAACTCTAACGAAATTGCCATGGAGTAGTAAAATAACAGATGGGATGGTGTTTGAATTTTGAGGTTTTCAACCTTCAACAACTTTGAAGGTGAAACGTCAAAATTCGACCCCAGTTGGTGTGATTGCACTAAAATTGAGCAACTTTAACAAAAAATTAAGTGCATGTGTAACGAGTGTTATTATTCAGGCTCATTTGAGCAGTAAACTTCATTTTTGTGGGATATAAATATTTGTACATCAAAATGGGTATTTACAGATGATTTTAGTGTATAAGTATTAATGAAGTACACTGTCACGAACAATTTCGAAAAAATGGCACTGTCGTATGAAATGGCAACATGAAAAAATAAAGTGAACGGTTTACATACATATATATATACAACTTATTTATATACTGGGCGCACCAAGTATCCTTTTATGGTTAGGTATACATTTGGGTATTTTTTTATTTAAAAAGTTAAGAAAAAAAGTTCTCAAAATGTTTAAAAAAAAAATCGTTGATAACTCCTTTATCAACATTTTCATCCAGTTTCTTTGCTACTTATATTTTGTTTTTATAATCGTCACCATTTTTTTCTATTCATGTAAAATTCCAAAATGGCGGTCTTACGAAAAACAAAAGATGGTTTTTCTGGTAGGTAAATTAAAATCTAGTAGGCGAAAAAAAAAATAAAAAATCACGATTTTTCTTTTTGAAAAGTTTTTAGTTTTTTTTTTTAAATTATTTGGGAAGCGCAGATTTTCAAATAGAAAATATACCCATACATAGAAGGATAATTGGTGCACCCTGTAGTTTGTCATATTTACAAAGATAAAAAGTACAAATCTTACAGTGGGTTGCCAAATTATTAGGGACATTGGAAATTTCATTGAATTTCGAAGTTTGGTCAGATTTGGTGAGAAAAATAACTGACCCTTCTTGAGTTTTTTATTTGGTATGTTTGCTGTTGGTAGGTACAATGGCGAACACGAATATTTTATCTTTGCCAATTACTGTTTATTAAATATAACTTGGTTAAATTTAAATATAAACTTATTAAAAATAAATAAAAATGGACATTTTTTTATTTTTGTTATGGTATTTATACTTCCGCATCCGCATCACCCCGTGAAAAATGGAGACTTTTAAAAGTTAATTTTTATTTATTTAATGGACATTCTTAAAATATACGGAATGTACCTTAAAAACAAAATAAAAAATTTTATTTTTAAATCGTTCCACAACAGCAAAATTTTGCACAATTAATAAAAATTGACAAAATATTGTTATTTTTCTTATAGTATTTATAATTCCGCATAAGCATCACTAGTTTTTATACCCTGTGAAAAATAGATATTTTTAAAAGTTAATTTTTTTTATTCAATGGATTAAAAAAATCGTTCCGCAACTGCCAAAGTTTTGTACAATTAATAAAAATAAATTAAAATGGACTAAAAATTGATATTTTTGTTTTAGTATTTATACTTTCGCATCCGCATCACTAGTTTTTATATCATGTAAAAAATTGAGACTTTTAAAACCATGTTTTTTTATTTAATGGGCATTTCAAAAAAATAAAAAAAAATATTTTAAAATAGCCAACTTTTCAGGGTATAAAATGCGAAAGTTCCGCAACTGCAAAAGTTTTTTACAATTTAATAAAAAAAATAAAAATGCACAAAACATTTTTATTTTTCTATAGTAGTTATACTTCCGCATCCGCGTCACTGGTTTTTATTTCATGCGAAAAATGGAGACTTTTAAAAGTTAATTTTTTTATTTAATGGATATTCTAAAAACATCCAGTATGTTAAAAAATATATAAAATTTTTAATTTTAAAATCGCCAATTTCAGCAACTGCGAAAGTTTTGTACAATTTAATAAAAATTAACTAAAAATTCTAATTTTTGTTATGGTATTTATACTTCCGCATCCGCAATACTAGTTTTATTTGATGGACATTTCAAAAATATACGGGATGTAAAAAAAATTAAAATTTTTAATTTTAAAATCGCCAATTTTACAGGGTATAAAATTCGGAAGTTCCGCGACTGCAAAAGTTTTGCATAATTTAATAAAAAAAATAATAAAACATTGTTATTTTTTTCATAGTTGTTATACTTTCGCATCCGCGTCAGTAGTTTTTATATCACGTGAAAAATTGAGACTTTTAAAATTTATATTTTTATTTCAAGGATATTCAAAAAAAATTACGGCATGTTCCAAAAAAAAATAAAATTTTTAATTTTAAAATCGCCAATTTTACAGGGTATAAAATACGAAAAAATAAATAAAAATGAACAAAACATTGTTATTTTTGTTATGGTAGTTATAGTTTCGCATCCGCATCACTAGTTTTTATATCATGTGAAAAATTGAGACTTTTAAAACTTATTTCATGGATATTCAAAAAAATTACGGTATGTTCCAAAAAAAAAATAAAATTTTTAATTTTAAAATCGACAATTTTACAGGGCATAAAATACGGAAGTTCCGCAATTGCAAAAGTTTTTCACAATTTAATAAAAAAAATAGAAATGCACAAAACATTGTTATTTTTGTTATAGTAGTTATACTTCCGCATCCAAGTCACTAGTTTATATATCATGTGAAAAATTGAGACTTTTATTGTTAAGTTATTAATATTAATATTTAATGGACATTCTAAAAATATATGGGATGTTCCATAAAAAAAATTAAAATCGCCAATTTTACAGGTAAAAAAATACGAAAGTTTCTTAACTAAGAAAGTTTTGCACAATTTAATAAAAATGAACAAAAAATTCTTATTTTTGTTATAGTATTTATACTTCCGCATCCGCATCACTAGTTTGTATACCTTGTGAAAAATTTTAAAAGTTTTTATTTTTATTTAATGGACATTCCAAAAATATAAGAGATAAAAAAATACTTTTAAAATCGCCAATATTACAGGAAATAAAATGCGGAAGTTCCGCAACTGCGAAAGTTTGTCACAATTTAGATTATAATGAACAAAAAATTGTTATTTCTGTTATAGTCTTTAAACTTCCGCATCATTTTTACAAGGTAAAACCAAAGTACCAACAGCAAACATACAAACTAAAAGTATTTCCACCCGAACGTTGAAACTCTAAAAAATCGCCACCGCCCCCCGCAACCCGGCAACCCGCCGTACTTAAAGCTTTCCACGTCAAACAACACGCAACAAGTCTCTCTACACGATCTTGATCGAGGCGTCGGTGTCGAGCTTGGCCAGCGTCTTCTTCACCCTGAGCGCCGTCAGCCTGACGGCCGGCGTGCCGTGCCAGCACTCCTGCATGATCTTCGACAGCGTCAGCAGCACGCCCTCCGCCTCCCAGCGCGCCGGTATCTGCGGCCGCACCTTCTTCGCGCACACCGCCTGCTGCATCTCCTCGAAGCTCGGGTCGCTCGGCACGCAGTCGTGGTACGGCACCTGGTACTCCTCGGCGCACTTCAGCTTGTCCCCCGACGCGCACCGGCGCGCCATCTCCCACAGCACCAGCCCGAAAGCGTACATGTCGGCGCTCTTGTGCGCCTCGAAGTTGTGCACGTTTATGGTGTTGTCGAGGAGTTCAGGGGCCATGTAGCGCCGCGTGCCGGACCTGGCGTTCGGCGGCACGTCGATCTCGCTCGTATCCGACAGGTACTTCACCG
Source organism: Brassicogethes aeneus (assembly GCA_921294245.1). Classification (NCBI taxonomy): domain Eukaryota; kingdom Metazoa; phylum Arthropoda; class Insecta; order Coleoptera; family Nitidulidae; genus Brassicogethes; species Brassicogethes aeneus. Next base: position 7,378,178 of record OV121140.1, read on the forward strand.
CCAGACCGAAATCCGCGATGCAGCACTCCCCGTCGCGCTTCACCAAAATGTTCTTGCTCTTTATGTCTCTGTGCGCGATTGCCGGTTTCCCGCGGGTCCCGAAGATTTCCGTGTGCAAGTGGCACAACCCGCTCGCGATACTGGACGTCATCGTATGCAGCGAAGCGGGATCGAGGCAGTTATTCTGCAGATAATCGTAGAGAGAACCATTCTCATGATAATCCGTTATAAGCAACATTTGCGTCCACGACCCCGTCCCCTTGATATCCGCCGCTATGAACCCGAGAATGTTATCGTGGCGCATCAACACCGTCTGGTATATCTCCGTCTCTCTGAACCACGACTGCTCCTCGGTGGTGAAAAACACCTTCACCGCGACCCTTTCCCCGCGCCACCTGGCCAGCCAAACCTCCCCGTATCGCCCTTTGCCCACCGACGCGATCATCTCGATCTGCTTGGATATCGTGCGCTGCACGAGCAGCGGCAACCCAGAACCCGAACCCGAGGACTGCTCGATGAGATCGTTAAGAGGGCCGTGTATCTCCATGTTGGGGTACTTCTCGCTGTACTTGTAGAGGCTGCACTTGCGCTGCATCTCCTTCCGTCGGTACTTGAGGTAGACGAGCGCGACGATCACCAGGATTATGCATATGCAGAAGGTCACGCTGACGAGCAGGATCACTATGGGGAGGCTTTCGGCGGAGAAATCCGGCGTGTTCGGCGTCGGTCTCTGCGAGTACATGGGTTTCAGGTCCTGGTTGCACAGGTCGGCGTGGTCGCAGCACTGGATCGACTTGCTCTGCTCGTGCGGCACCAGATGCCCCTTGCACTGAAAAAAGAGAAGAAAAACTTAGCGACGATCTTTTTTGACAACCCAACCCAATTTTTGGAATAGAGGAGAAAGGGAAAATTGAGTTGGGTAAAGCAAATGATAGATTTTGGCGAGTACTATCGTCCCCTTACAGGATGACAATTTATTAGGTGACACCCCGTATAGATGATAAGCAAGAATAATCAGGAAAAAGGACTTCTTGGAGGTAGTACAAAATCAGCAAAGGCCAAGGCCATTTAATTGCATTCATAAGCGCGAGTGTCCACACTGTGACCAAAGTTAAGTATTCACCATTGGTAACTCCATTATTATTGGAACTACAAAGCCGGTTAAACTAGCAAATGGGGTAGTTAAATTTTTTCTGACCTATACTTTTTATGGTTTTATTCAAGGCGTTTTGTAATTTTAAACATTTCTGTGAAATCGGAATTTCAATTGAGTTTACCGTTTTCGAGATATTTACAAAAAAAATCTCCTAATTACGTGACTAGGCTATTGACAACGTTTCCAGCTTTTTCTATGGTTGCCAGTGTGTTTAGTTTAAGATTCTTACGATAGATGGCGCCACGTTATAATATTTTAGTTTTAAATCCACTTGATCTATAATTTTAGTTGAGAAGAAGAAGAAGAATTGATTTTTTGACGTTTCTTTTTTTCGGGTTATGTGTTTTTTAAATTTAGATTATTGAAAATCAATGTTATTGTTATGTTATTTGTAATTGATATTAGATTGGTGATTTATTAATAACGCAGAGGAATCTTGTGGAATGGTTGGTTACATTGAACTTGCTTTTAAACAAATAAAGTAAGTACCTATAATTATAATCATATTTTGTCGTAAATGCATTTCATTAGTATAATGCCTAGTTCTTTATATTTTTTTAGATATATCTTGGACTCTAAAATATCAAACAGTAATATGATACCTCGTAATAAGGAAGATAGGTACTTAATGAATTTGGTGACCATCTTTCACTCAAATGACAGTGACAGTATTTGTACATAACCTCTTCGGCTATTTTCTGACATAACCGAATGAAATCATTAACAAGACAACTTGACAACAGGGTAATTTTCAACCAATAGAAATCTTAGAATGTTGGTCACATTTATATTTTTTGTAAATATCTCGAAAACGGTTAACTCAATTGAAATTCTGATTTTACAGAAATGTTTAATATTACAAAACGCCTTGAATAAAACCATAAAAAGTATAGGTCAGAAAAAATTTAACTACCCCATTTGTGGCATTTTTTTGTTCTGATTAAAATGGTGAAAACATTTTTTTTTTAATTGGACACTATCTTGTAACCATCAGAAGGTTCAAGTGCTTATTAATTGTTTATTTTTAGGCTTAAAGCTTATTCACATCCACTTAATACGCGTAACTTAACTTAACGTACGTGAGAGACGTAAGTTGAAATACATTGAAACCAATGCAGCTGTTTACATTCGTAGAAAACTTATTACACGTAACTTGACGTATCCAAAAGTTGGGTCCGGCTCAACTTAAGGGAATACGTTTCTTACGTGAGCCAATCACATGCCCAGTAAAACGATATAGCGCTATCTTGTTGTTTCACTTTTATAGATAGATAGGCAACCCAGTCTACATCGATGTCTACATTGCGCGTGCTTCTATATTACGTTCTTTGCGTGTATTAAGTTAATGTAAACAGACAACTTAACAGACGTAGGTTTCCTAAGTTAAGTTACGCATATTAAGTGGATGTGAAGAGCTTTTAGGGTAGTTATGCAAGTTAATTTTGTGTTCCAAATTGAATTGTCTTTAATATGTAGAAAATACAGGGTGTCCCATTAAAAAAAATATGTTTCTGAATATTTCGAAAACCTGACGTGTGTTTCTGTTTTGTAATCATATATTATGTCGCGAGAACTATGAATTTAATCAGTTAAACTAGGCTCAGTAGTTTTTTGTTTGGTTTTTGTTGGAAAATGTTGAATGCAAAATAATTTAATAAAATCACGAGACCGCGTGGCGGTCGAGGGGTTTTATCTTTAATTATTTTGCATGAAACTATTTTCCAAAAAGAAAAATCAAATAAAAAACTTACTGGGCATAGTTTAACAGATTAAATTTATAGGTTGAGTGATATATATATATATATATATATATATCATATGTCAAATAGTTTCCTTTAATTCGATAAATAATCTGGACGTATATACGTCCAGATTATTTCTCGAATTAAAGGAAACTATTTGACAATTCATAAAATCTGACGTATGTGTCAAAATTTATAAATATTTTTTTCCATTAATTTAAGGTATGTAATATGTAATAATTGATATTTCGTAAACTAGATAACTTATTTTTTAATGTTTTTTAAAAAATGTTTGTTAAAACTTGTAAATAACACCATAAAATCGTAAACAAAAATCCAATATGGAGGCTAAAATTTAATCGCTGTTAAATAGTTCTAGTGATTTAATCGCTTATTTAAACACAGAATGATACTTTTGGAAGTACATTTCACAATTTAAAAGACTTGATTTAAATCCCAAAAAATCTAAAAACTTACTTGCATATGTCCTCGCTCATCGGCAGAAAAGCAACCATACTGGTAGAGGGGTACTTCCTTTCCATCGTTGTCATAGTCGGCGCTGACCGAAGTAAAGCATTTACCGCCCGGTTTGACTTCGCACGTCCCGGATTCCTCGTCGTTGGGACAGTGGCCCTTGCAGTAACACCGCCTAACTGAAAAAAGAACAAGTAGGTTAAACTATTGTTCAGGTGTACGAAAAAGTGTAATAACTTTAAAACTTCGTGGGTTAGAAGGGTTAAATTTGGTATACATTTTGGGACAATCTAACTTTATAACATACTAAAATTACAACCTTCAATCTTTTGTAGTATAAGAGTTAAAGAGTACCAAGTCAAATTTGTAAAAAGTGTTATAACTTTAAAACCTCGTGGGTTGAAAGGGTAAAATTTGGTATTCATTTTAGGACAATCAAATTTTATAACATACTAAAATTACAACCTTTTATCTTTCATAGCATAAGAGTTATAGAGTTCTAAGTGCGAATTTGTAAAAAGTGTCATAACATTAAAACTTTTTGGGTTGAACAATCTAATTTTATAACATACTAAAATTACAACATTTTATCTTTCATAGCATAAGAGTTATAGAGTTCTAAGTGCGAATTTGTAAAAAGTGTTATAACTTTAAAACTACTTTTGTTAAAATGGTAATATTTTGTATAAATTTTAGGAAAACAAAGCTTTATAACATACTAAAGTAATTTTAGAGTTACAATGAACTAAACACAAAATCTCAAATAATACTTAAAATAAACACTTCAAATTTGTTATACATTACAAGATAATAATGTAACAAAATACATCTCTAACTTTAATCATTCGCCAAATGTAAAAATTTTCGCAAATTCGCAAAAAAACATGTAAACGAACTATTGAACTCGAGATAAAGTACAATATAGCTTGTATTGCAAAGATAAAGATTTTTTTTAAGTTAAGATATATATTACATTAAGTGCTTGCTCTGGTATTAGATACAAAAGGTATTGTTACATATAATAAATGCAAGGTTAATATTTTTTCAAATTGCACGTTACGCCCATGTGCTGTAGAAAGTAGGTATAGCACACACGTGTTTTATTTCAATATGGTATAATTTTTTAATTTCGGACACCAAACATTGTCTTATATTCTGTAAAATCGTGTCCAGCCATATACGTAGCGAATGAACTTAGCAACTAATTTGGTCATCATTATAAATAAACCTAACCTCACAAAATATGCATTTATACGCATAGGTATATATAAAATTAATGCAATCTAATTTTTCAAATCTATACATTAACAGGAAACATTTTATGCGGTATTTCTTAAAAACCCAAGGTCGTTTCATTGAAAAGTTTAAATACACAGCTGTGCGAATATAATTGCATATGCATGACATGGTACCAAGAATTTAATCTTGGTTGCGATAAAAATACACCGTGGTATGTTTAGAAGTGCCGCAGGGTTCTTATCTGGGACTCTTGCAAGCACCTAAACGGTCAAAAGTAAGAAGTTTGAAGCTATGTAGCTCTTGAAACTGTGCAGCTGAAGCTGTTTAAAAAGTATGTTAATTTACTTCACTGGGAGGGGTTCCACAAGGTGCACACTTGAGCCCTATAAGCATCAACGTGATTTCAATAACACCCTTTATTCCTAATGTATTCCTAAATCCCATAGGTATAAAACGGTTTTTCACCTGCCTTCAAAAAAGAAAGAAAAACATGATAGAGTATACAATTTCACACCTGTAGCACACAAAAGGTATAGAAATCCCTGGGTTGGTACAGGTAGTCGTGCTTTAAAAATAAAAAAATCCTGACCCTTCTCATCTGCAGATTTGACCATAAAAAACCTATTGAATTTCAAACAATAAGCATCAAGACTATTGTGTTTTTGTGGAAAAGAGCACGTCTATATATATATACATACATATGGCCGAAACACTTAAATTTTATATTGATGGACCTTTTTTAACATTGACCAGACCCAATCACTTGAAATATCCCTCTCTAAGAAAGCTTCATACAGCTTTTATATTCCGTATCTTGGTATTCCTTATCGTGTCAATATTGACAAAATATGGCATTATGCGTTTTAAATTTATTATTTTAACAACAAATAAACATGATTCGATGGTTTATTATTATTTAAAACTCTCTGGAACGTAAATAGAACCCTTGGTTGATATTTCAAGAAAACTCGGTATTTTAATGTGCGATAAACAAATTTTTATATGATACAAACATATTTACAACATATTCTAACGTTTTATATGTCAATACAAGTATATATAACCTTTATAGAACCCTTAAATCACCCGATAAGAACCATATTGCAGTACCAGACCAGTAACAATACTGTGCAATGAAATTGAACATTTTAAACACTTTTTAAAACATGAAACATTCTCAACGGGGTTTTAAAGCATTCCACCGAACTTTCCCACTTACTTTCAACTTCCGTGATAAACATGGTCGCCCAGAAAAACAATCACATCCAAATTGGCACGATAAACCGACACATAAAGCACAAATGCGAAAAATTACGCAGTGTAACGACTATTTAAGACACCAAATCTCGACTAAGACCGTCTCGAGTCTGTTGCTCAGTTCTGGCTGCCCAGTTCAGGTAGTAAGAAAAAGTACAGACGCGACCATAAGTTTAGCAGCTCTGGCGCCTTGGAAGAGTCTGAGGAAGAAACCGAGGCCCGAGAAAAGGAAATTCTAAGGCCTTAACTTTGTTTATTTGAACGACGAATCCGATGATGCAGAAATAATGTTGGATGGGTTGTCAACTAAATAGCTGTGGAAGCTGTGCAGCTGGAAGCTTCATATTTTTTATGGGCGAGCCTTGATATTTTGTTGAAGTGAGTTCCAAATTTCATTTCCTTATCTTTAGTATCTTCCGAGATACATCACTTTATGTATTGCGTTGGGCTTGCAGCACTTAGGCCCTTGGTTACATGGTACGTTTCTCTAAATTAATTGGTTCTTGGGGCTATGGTTATTATGGGGGTTTCTTTATAATGGGTCTGGGTTCATTATACAAAATGTCAATCAATTTATTTTGGTTAAAGACCTGTTTTTTTCGTTGCATTTACAGTGTTAGTATTCACGCCCCGGTAAATACTGAAAATTTGTTATTTAAAAAATTACTTTGAAAACTAATATATTGTGTATTGTTTGGCATCATTAAATTTTAATACTTTTTATTTTATTTATCTATCTATTTGATAAAAATAAGGTTTTCATTATTTCAAAGAATTTCTTATCTAATTTTTTTGTAGGTAGTAACAATTGCTGTAAGTATTTCTGCCTTCAATTATACATAAAAACAATTCAAGGTAGAGCTGGTATTAAAAAGAAATTATGCTGGCAATTCGATTCAATACGAAACTAAACTATTATTATTATTATGTAAAAGCGATTATATTCTATATAATTTATGTCATAAGTACACGGCTCTTAAAAGCAAACAAGGTACCCCTACCTGTTTAATTAATATAATTATGTTATTTTCCAAATTTTAATAAATTAAAAAGGGTTTATTATATTTTTGTATATTACGGTAGATATGGCAACACAGCATGTTCGTCTTACCGCAGACAGAGATAAAAATCTCCCGAGATTACAGCCTTTTAATTTATGATGCCATAGGTGTCCGGAGTTGTAATTTCGTTCGACCTCATGTGGTCGACCCACCTTTATATAAATTTTTACAAACCCCGTGGTGCCAAATCGGGAGCACGTAAAGCTTGGCACCACTGCCTCCTAATTTTGTTGCAGCATAACCGCAAATAGGTGTCGTTATGGTCATTATTAGTACTGATTAAGGAAGACCGACAGAACAGAACCTTGAGGCACCCCAACACGCTGGAGAGTCCTAGTTATGAACCTTGAGGCGTACCGAGAAGATTTTTTCCTTCGAATAAACAATGAGTTTCTTCTTGTTGGGTTTAGTTTCATTGTGTATAAACAAAAGGAAAAAAAGTGGTCTCGTTGACCCGTGTACGATTCACGACAGAGGCGCCAAGAGTCCACCTTCTCTTCTTCTTCTTCTTATTCTCCGTTGATCTTAACGAATTCGAGATGGCAAGAGAGAGGGAAAAGCGGAGAAAAAGATCTACGGTTAAGATACAAACAAACGGCGCACAGTACTGCACCAAAAAAAAAAAACAAATTTGTTCATTTATATTGATTTTAAATAGGAGTGCACCCAGTACTGAACCTTGAGGTACACCACGTATTACAACATCTCCAAAAACAGCAGTGTAATCAAATGTCACATGTCATGTAAATCTAGATAAAAAACCAACACAGAAAATATGGTATTTTCGTATGCTCACAATAAAAAAACGTTTTTTCCTGTATCTGACGACTGTGCGATTAAAGAACAACGTCTCGTACGTTAAGGATATGGAATCTTGATATGAAGCGGGTTTAAAAAGAGCCGGGAATGCGGTGCATTATAAATTTTAACTTTTTTCTTATTTCCAAAGCCGCCATATTAAATGTTAAATGTTTTCGTACCTTTCGGCCCGCCACCTCCGATTTAATCGCGAATATTTTCGCGAGTCTCTCGAATCGCATTTTGCAATGTTAGGGGTGACGCAAGGCTCCATATTGGGGCCGTTGTACTCGAGTACTTATGAATTTAAACGTTTTAGGAAGGTTTTCGATATTAGGGGTGATACAAGGTTCTATATTGTGGCCAGTATTTATGAATATTGACATCAAAAGTTTTATATATTTAAAATATTTTAGTGAGGGTCTTGAATAAGATCCTTGTGGGCACCAATGGATGTTTGTTTACGTTTTATCTAGTGTGCGAGCAAATACGACAATCTAAGGTAGATAAATCATTTAAGTCGAGGTATATTTATACGCTGTAACCATGTAATTTATTTAAGGTTTAGTGTCAGGCAGTTTTATCTAATCCTTTTTTCATGTCAATTATAATTATTCATAAAAAAAGCCCGAACAATTTAACATAATTATAGAGCAAAAATAAAAAGGGCGTAAGCTCGAAACTACCAGTCTTTTATGCCTCGAGGGTGTACCGCACGGTTCGAAATTCGGACCGTCAACCTTTATTATGCAACTAATTGTTAGACAGATAAAATGTCAAATGTTTCGACTCGTACCGAAATAAAATCGTTGTAGCCTTGGTTAGAACGAATTATTTTTAAACGGTGCAACTACTAGATGCATAGTAAAGCAGACCAGGTGTTCTTATTGAGAGTAATTTGCATTTGTCTTTTTTAATTTGCTCTTTTGTTTTTGTTATTTATTTGTTTTCTACGCCAACTCAGTTTCGCAAGTCCGGGTTTAGATAACTACTTCTAATGTGAATATCTCGCTCCATATTTGCACTTTACAAAAAAAATGCTTTATGAATGTTTTCTGACAATAAGGGCTCTAACTGGGCACCCTGAGGCACACCAAATCATTCAAACCAACTTTCTACATCGTAGGAACCGGGGCGGGTATAACGTGCGGCATCCAGTGGCGTAACGCCGCATTTTTAGCACCTCGAGACAAACAACACGAGAAAAAAAATAATAGAGCATCGAGCGCGCGCGCGTTTATTTATAAACGCACCGTCTGATTATTTTCGTCTCTACAGCCAGACGCTACAAATGTCGATGTTATGTCATCTTTTGAGACAGTTTTAATTTTAGTCGAATTTGTTATTGTGCGTTGCCGCAGAAATTTTATTTTCGAGAAAATGCGGCGTTGTATGGTTCGGGGAGCCGCAGGGTTCTTGTCGGTGGCCGTTTGACAGTTAAATGTCGTACAATTCCTGTCGAGATAGCTTTTATTTGATATTGCGAGGGGTGGCACAGGGCTCTATTTTGGGGCCATTTGCGATCTTTATGCATTTTGGAAGATTTTAGACCAACTGACAGGTTTTATCAATTCAAAAATTGTGTGTTATATAAAAAGTTATCATGTCATTCCTGTCAAGATTGCTTTTTTTGATTTTGTAAAACGAAACCTTAAGGCACCCACAAAAAACAAAGCTTTTCGTGTTTTTAAAGTAAAGGATCAAAATAAAAATATTCAATGAGCCCCAAAATAGAACCTTGTGCCATTCCTTACTTTAAAACTTAAAAAAAGTACTTAAAAAGTGAAAAAAACGTCAAAAGGCTTAAAATTTATGTTTGACGAAAAAGACAAACTTGAACGTTCCTGTAATAGAACCTTGTTCCTTACCTCACAGTATTACAATAAATACAAATCGTTTAATAATAGTATATTAAAAAACTAATGTCATAAGACGTCATTTTATAACTTTTGTAATGGACGAGTGCAACAAAAGGTCTTATGACATCAGTTCTTTATGCTATTTTATCTATTTTGCAAAAATTCTATAAAAAAAAATAATTTTATACCTTAAATTTAAATTAGTCGAATTTTACTTTAGATAGTTGGTATCACAGTCATTGGTTTGACAGTTAATGTCAAAACCGATTCGCCATGCCGTCCTTAATTTACTTATTTACAATAAGCGGCTGTTAATGTAAAAAAGAATTTTCTTTGGTGTTTAACAAAATTTATTGCCAGAAAAGTGTCGTAAGTACTAGAAAAATCATAAAAATATTATAACCAATATGCAAAATATTATGCTGTTTAAAGTATAGCCAACCTATAAAATCAAAATTTTGGGTGGGATAAAGTATCTCATTACAGCACCGAAAGCGGTGTTATAATGAAGTCATTATGAACGCAAAATAGATAAATGTATTTTTAATGAGATGTATGAAGATCAAATCTACAAACTGTTCAAAATTCAAATTCAAAATCCGAACCTTGCGGCACCCCAAAACAGCAAAACATTTTGAGGGGTGGCACAGGGCTCTAGTTTGGAGGGTTTTAGACTAATTGACAGCTTTTAAATTCAAAAAACCTTTGCACAGGGTGTCATGTAATAAGTTGTAATCCCACTCGTCGTGTATAATCTGGACACACTTATTGTACTTTTTTATAATATGGGATGACACAAGGTTCTATATTTTGGCCAGTTTTAATAAATTTTCGTTTCAGTTTATAAAAGTTTTTTATTACAATATTTGGGGTGACACACGGATCTGTATTGGGACCATTTGACAAAATTATTATTTTCTAGCTACTACCAAATTTTATCACATTGGATGTTCTGTTTACGATATTTCGGTAATATTAGTACAAATCCTTTCTCTCTTTTTTTTTGGATAATCGAAATCGGAAACATGCACATTAGGGTGGGCCGAAAATCCGCTTTTTTAGAATTTCGTTTAGTAATAGCAAAAATTTTGTTTATTATGTTGTAAACAAATTTTGTGTAAAAGATTAAATTTTTCGATCAACATCCTAGGCTCGCCCAACGCAATTAAAGATCAAAATGTTCAAAAAATGTTGATACTAAAATCGGGTTTATTTCTGAAACTATCCATCTGAAGTAATTTTGTGTAAGGACCTTTTTTGTAGAGCATAAAATTTCCGATCGAAATAAGTTAGGAAAATTTTTTTTTTAACATTTTGATCTTTAGTTGCGTTGCAACGCGTTGGGCGAGCCTAGGATGATGATCGAAAATTTTAATCTTTTACACAATTTTTTTTTACAACAAATTTCTGAAACTATCCATCTGAAGTAATTTTGTGTAGAGCATAAAATTTCCGATCAAAATAAGTTAAGAAAAATTTTTTTTTGAACATTTTGATCTTTAATTGCGTTGGGCGAGCCTAGGATGTTGATCGAAAATTTTAATCTTTACACATTTTTTTTTTACAACATAATGAACAAAATTTTTGCTATTACTAAACGAAATTCTAAAAAAGCGGATTTTCGGCCCACCCTAATGCACATATTAATACCGTCACGGTCTATTTATTTAGATAACCTATTAAAAGTTACAAAACACAACAAAACTCAATAATAAAATTATTTTTCACAATTCACGATTTTAATTTTGCTTACAAATATGGCAAAAGCATTGCGACCATCTGGTCGCATGAAAAAAATTACGCAAGAACAAGGTAATAACTCCTTTGGCGAAACAAAACAAATGTTTTAAAAACTGCAAATTTCTTCGTCGATTCGATATGGTTTGGCGTGGAAAAGGAAAAAATTATTAATGTGTTTTCGGGTAAATCGAATGTCAGCCGTTTAAATGAATTGTGGTGTACCCCGCGGTTCCAAACCGGGTGCATCTCGAAGTGAATTAGTGAGAAATGGTGTTTAACGTGATTATATGGATTGAAATGACACAGTCAAATATTTGATTATAGGGTACAGTGTAATAACTATGATTTGCGGTTTAAGTGTATAGCAATCTTCTTACCATTTTGCTTTTTGGCTCTCATGTTTCTATTTTTCCGCCTGGGCATTATAACTATTAGATCCAGATTTGGCAAACTTAAATATCACAGAATAAACAACACGAACTAAAAACAGTTTTCGATATAGTCACATCAACACAACAACTTATCCGAAACCTAGACTGGCGAAAAACTTGTTGGTCATTAACTCATTCATGTTAAGTATAGTACGTAAGTGTTTTGTGCTCAGAAACTGCTAGATGCTTGCTCGTACGCGTGTAGCTTTGCACTGAGACGTGCGCACCGCAGCACAGGTTGTTTTTAACGTTGGAGTCGGGACTCGGGAGGTGTAAGCAAGCGCTCGGTATATCCGGACAAGTCTGCGTAGGGATGACGAAGACGGGGGGTCAGGGGGGGCCGTTTTATAGATGTATTGTTACGATGGAGAAGCTGAGAGAGCATACGAGGTCCGTGCAAGATTTTTCCGGGCAACGGCAATGTAAAATAGGTTTTTGCCTGTGGTGGTGAGGGAAATACGTTTGTACCGGGTTCGTGGAATTGCAATCGGTATTTTATCTATCGATATGGCTAGGTTCGTGGAATATGGTGAATATATCTATATTCCATTATGCACCTTATCGGTTTCAGTTTTAAAATATTAAATTTAGAAAAATCAGAAAATGAAAAGTTCTATAATTACATATTTAATACTGAAAATCTTTAAAAACCAAATGGATCCAAAACGGCCCCATATCAGAACCTTGAGGCACCTAAAATTAAAATAAAAATTACAACTTTCGTTTTTACGATATCTTGAATACTAAAAGTGATATGTCCAATTTTTTTTAAAATCAGTAATCGGCATAAAAATGGGCAACTTTTTCCTAATTTAACCAACTAGGTATCTCTAAAGATAAGCGAGATAACCATGCTTGGCCTTGAAGAAAAACCCTGTATATCAAAAATCAGAAAAAGAGATGACTTAGACTAAACGAAATAAGCTAAAAGTTTAGTATTAAAGTAAAAATATAATAATAGTATATTAAAGAACTAATGTCATAAGACGTCATTTTATCTATTTTGCAAAAATTCTATAAAAAAACTAATTTTATACCTTAAATTTAATTTGGTCGAATTTTACTTTAGAAAGTTGTTATCACAGTCGTTGGTTTGACAGTTAATGTCAAAATCGATTCGCCATGCCTCCTTAATTTAATGTTAATGGTAAAGAAGAAAAAAATGATTTTCTTTGGTGTTAAACAAAATTTATTGCCAGAAAATTCTCGTAAGTACAAGAAAAATCATAAAAATATAACCAATATGCAAAATATTATGCTGTTTAAAGTATAGCCAACTTATAAAATCAAAATTTTGGGTGGGATAAAGTATTTTGTACAAAAGACCAAAACGGTCCCAAAATTGAATCCTGAGGCACTCCTTTTTAGTTCAAAATATTAAATTCGACGAATTAAGAATAAATATGATAAGAACAATTGAAAGGTTTATTGATGAGTCCCAAAATGGAACCTTGTAGCACTCCTTCGTCAAAAAACTAAACATCAAAAACTCAAAATTAAATGCACAGCACACAACCAACTGTAATCTGTTAACTAATTGAATAATGACTATTATGTTAACCCCACTTCTTGAAAAATATTCAATATTAAAAACTCGTTAAACGTAATACAAATAAAACAAAATATAAGAAAGCATGTTTCAATCAAATCAAAATGGCCCCCAAACGGAACCTTGCGGCACCCACAAAAAACAAAGCTTTACGTGTTTACTGCAAATAAAAATCGTTAAATAAATGTATTTATTTTCAATGAGATTTTGTGGGTATATAGATGAAATCTTTTAACAAACAACAAAAAAAGACTCCTTAATACAAACGGTTTAAAATACGAACCTTGCGGCACCCCAAAACAAAAAAAATAAACGAAACCTCAACAACCAGTATTTCATCGTAAATCTCGTTCTATTTTGACGCGTCCCGGTACATCTCAGCCTTATCTTCGGCGTTGGGCGTTCGAAAAGGCCCGGTCGTGGCTTGTAGAACACGAAATCGTTTAATTTGGAGACACGGCAGGCGATAGAGTGCATTAATTATGCCGTACACACGAAATCTCATTACATCTCGCCACGGTGACTGTAGTGGGGTTTCGTTTTCATTAGATTTACTCGATACAGGTGTTCTTAGAGTTTTATTATTCTCATTTGAAACAAGTTAGCAGATAAGGAGGAATACATTCGCTTCAATCTAGTTTTTCTCGAGAAAAAATCATATTGCCCGTATCGCATAGAATTTGTGCATTTGGATTTTTATAGACCATGGCTACTTCCTTATTATGTACACGCACCATGTACACATGCCCCTATATATGAAGATATATTACATTAATTACGTTCTTGTATTTGGGGTTCCTCAGGGTTCCCACTTGGGAGCATTTACAAGTAAATTTTCCATTAATCTTGTTTTTCAATACTATTTTAGAACGCAGGTGTCACTATTGTACCATCTGGTTTGACAAACGACAAAACGAATCCTTACTTCCACGAAATTACACTCTTTTATTCATTTTAATATCTTCTCGGGCGAAAAAAAATCCTAAAAAACCTCACAATAACTCTTAATTTACATTTGAACATTCGATTTCAAAGTCACAAAGAACTTCAGAGCATTACAATGAAACCCAGATGAATTATAAGATATTCAGCGCCGAGTATTTTTAGTTGGAAACTGGCTGTCTATCTACAAATCTGATTTTGCACAGTGGGATAGTGAAAAAGTTCTTCGCCAGAAAATTCTTTGTCTTATGTCTTTTTTGATCAACTTTGAAGTTCAATCTTTCTTCCCGATTGAATGAAATAATGATGATGGTGTGTGTTGTCAAATATTAGAAATATTCCTCAACACCAAAGAAATATATAAGAATTTATTGAGAAGTGAAAATGATTATTTTTGGTTGGTAAGGTCTAGTAATAACATAACATAAGTAGTTCTGCACTATTGCAAGAATTTTAAGAAATCATACATTTTGAAGATTCACGGAGCTTCACGGAGGTTAGGATTTCGTATGTTTTTTTAACATCCCTTTGCATATTTGAAATAAGTTACTGTTTCTTTCAACATCTTAATATTTTTTAAAAATACAATTGATCATACATAAAATATTTATTAAAAAAAAAATCTACTTCACGGTGGATAGGTTTTTAAATAGCATATTAATGAACTTGAACTTTTGAATTGTAAAACAGCAACACTCATCTGCATATAAATTCTAACTGACCTTCAGGAATCACATGCATCTGTAATGTCGTAAACAGAGGTTTTTGCTTATTTGAAATGATTAAAGCGCCATCCGTTGCATAAAATTTAAAGCAAAAACAGATTCACGGAGGATAGAATCGATTTTTGCAACATCTACATAAATGGTTGTAAAAGAAAGAGAAAGAGTAACAGTCACGGAGGATAGGTTTTAGACTTTTAAAACATTGTAAAAAATAATTAATTGCGGTTAAAAATATGGAAAGCTTTTCAAGAAAAGTCAAAGTTGGCTAATTTTGGGCATCTTTCTGGCGCACTGTGCGCCATGGTGCGGCTATATTGAAAACGTCCAGCCTTTTACAAACGACTTAACGCAGCGGGCCCGACACATCTCATTTTAACAAAGTGGCATACCATCGTGCACCTTAAAACGACCAGCAGCAAGGATCAATATCGTTTGCAGCGACTGCTTTTGTAAGGTGTTATGTGGGATGACCATCTGGGCTTTGTTGGTTCTTTTTTCCGATTTTAAAGGTTCCACGACCAGCGCGTTGCGGAGGGATTAAGTATTTTTATTATTATCGAGGAATTTCTCGGTATTTTTGTGTCGCGTATGAATACTACTATTGTTGGATTAATGGTGATTTATATCCTCATATTTGTAAAAAAAACATCACGAAGGTGACTTTGGGGCGACCAGCGTTCACTTTTGTAAGAGCGACTGATAGCCACATTGGTTATGACAACAGCTTGACAAGTGACAGACCTGAGTTCAATCCCTGGCTGGGTCAAAACTTTTTTTAAATTTAAATCTACTAATTTGACTATTTCTCAGTAGAATTTGACTAATTATTAGTGACTGCTTTTTCGCTATTGGGTCGTTATAAAAAAACACCCGCCTTCCGCTGTCCGTAAGTTTGAATTCCAATAACTTTGTTAAAAAGAATCGGATCTTATTGATTTAAAAACCAAGTGAAAGCCTAACAAGCCCTTAGTAAACTCTTTCAGAAAATGTTTGTTTAGTTATTTCAGAATAATTTTTCTTTAATTTTTAAACTTGTGAAACACACATTTTCGCATGTCCCATTAGCGTTTTATAAAACTTACACACACGTTTTTTTTTTTTAATATTGAATAACCAGAACTTTGTGTTGCTTTATAGCAATCCATAACATCCTTAGTTAATACAGTAAACAATTTATATATAAAATAATTAATTTTAATCTACTTTTTTTAAATTTGACTAATGTACCAGACATTTTTTCCGTTGCCTTACCGATAAAATATAAAAAAAAACATATATATGGCAACTTTTTTGGCACTCACGTGATCAACAAATGATGTTCGGACGTACACATTACCCAGCTAAATTTATTTAATCAATCAGGAAGAAGATATCGGTTGAAACAGGTTCGGGTAACGCGAATGTAATAATTGTTTGTCCGCTAAGTTACTCAAAAAAATAATAAAAATAAGGTAAGAAAAAATACTATTTTTCATGTTTATGTTTATTTTAGGGCACTTAAGCTCATTGAGAGTAATTAATGACTGTAATGTCTTATTATTATTTTTTAAATATGGTTTCACAAAACTTTTTCCACTGCGTTACCGAGTCCATTATGTTACCTTTTGGTAACGAAATGGAATTTAGGGTAACGCAATAGAATTTTTCGACAACAAAGTGGATATTTACCGTCGCTTTTATTAAAAGTAGTTTATGATAAACCAATTTAAAATTATTTGTGATTACAACTCATGATATAGATTACATCCAAGGGAAAATTCCACGCAATATACAAATACTAAAAGACACCAGCTTATAGTCAAAGAAAAAGGGTGTCTATAATTTAGAAATCTAAGTTTTTATTCTGCAAGTGAGCACCACTACAAAGAATTTTGTTTATGCATTACTCTAAAATCGTACCACCCTATATAGTTTCTTTTTTACGTTATCTGATTAAGTCCTTTGTGTACCCCAGTCCGTTGTGATACCAACGTCTATTTCGTTACTTTTTTTAGTTTTTGTTAAAAAAAATCCTTAAAATGATTTTACTATCACTTGGTAATACCTGTTTATAAATCAGAGTTTAACGCACTAATACAGTGACTAAAAGAAAATATTAATGGTATTGTTTTTTTAACAAAGAATCGGAATGGTGTCTTTTAAAAAGTAACTTAACTGACATAAATATTTAAAAAAGGCATAAAATTTTTAATAAAAAATAAAATTGGAGTCAAAAGTTTGTGAACTAAGTACATTTTATTTCAAATTATTTTTATAACTTTTTTTATTGAATTAATTTTTGGATTTCAAATTGGTAACACAGTGGAGACATATAAAGCTGGCTAAACACATTTTTCTGAAAAAAACGTAAAAAAAATTAAAAAGTGCACTGCCTGTCTTAAATGTAAGTAAACAAAACTCTAAACATTTATAAAAATCCAACCAAAAGTTAATTTAAGCAAAAAAAAATTTGATCTTCATTTTCCTGAAAGCGGGTGTTTCGTGAAAATTACCCTTTTACGCTATGATAATTAGTCAAATATGACTTATAATTGGTTATTTTTGACTAATTCATTTTAAGAGAGCGGTTAAAATTAACAAATATGTTTTTACTGAGTATAGGTATCAGAACTTTTTCTTCGTCCTGATGAATACGGGCACATATCGATACCTCGCCCTAATAGGAAGTCTCCGATGCCGAGTCTAGGAATTAATCTAGCATACAGAGCGTTTGTCGACCGGCTGGCTCACAGGCAGAATCTCCTTTGGCGTCCCGATGATATTTTTTCGAGTCATAAAACAATGGAATAGGACAAACGTGCGGACGTTTAAGGCGGCAATTTAAATAATATCTACTCCATTTTCAGTGTGGAATACCGAATAAGTCGCTCTTCGCTATGCCTATTTATAGTGAGATGGTTATCCGTAAAAAGGTACACAATAACATGCGGCAATGACATCTAAGATGCTTTACCAAGGCGCGTTCTCTTCTTCTATAAGGATTCTACTTTGTTGTGCGTGTGTACGTACGTGATAGGGCATAATAAGCATTTTCAAGCATTATGCACCATGGTGAGATATTACTACCTAGAATTGTTATACAATGGTAAACAAATACAGGGTGTTATGTAATTAATGTTATATATTAAAATACTGAATACCTTTTGACATAAGGAATAAAGGAAAAATATTTAAAAAAACATTTTTCCAAAGATAAAGAAAAAATATGCATTAGAAGTTTTTTATATTTTTTGTGATACGCCACTGGTTACACACCAACCAACAAAGTAGCTATGCGTTGCCAGATGTAAAAAATTGTTACTAAAAATTTTTCTTGCCAAAAATAAATAACTCAATAAATACAAAAGTTTTATGCACTTAAAGCTCTAATACCCTTCTGTATTTATTTACTGATCCAGCTATTAGCTTAAGCAATGATTAGAAAATTTAGTACCTTTGAAATTTGAAATCCATAACCACAAAATTAATTTTTTCATCAGTTTTTTTCTCTGTTTACTCAGATGAAATTGGGACCAGTTCACAGGTTAAACTTTAAACATTTAATTTGTGTAAATAAATCCAAAAGCACTTCCCTTAGTTAAGATATTTACAATTTGAAAACATAACCTAAAATTTAAAAGAAATGCACTAGATTCTGTCATAAAAGTTGGCAGATTTTGTTTGAATTTACCTTCAGTACAAAAATGAAATAACCAACAATTAATAAAAACGCCAAATTGACAATTTCCATTGTTAATTTTGTCATTTTTGTAATTAAGCTAAATTTAAACAATGTTTTTCAACTTTTTTGAGAGATTTTGGAAACACTGTTACCAACCATAACATAATAAATCCACCAGATTAACCTAAAGTTCCTAGTCGATCAGTGGCGTACTTTTTGGTAGGATAAAGGTTATTATAAATTATTTTTAGACTTTGGAATTTAGAAAAAAAAAGTTTCAGGTGCTTCTTTATGGACCCTAAGGAACAACCCATTTTAATATATAACATTAATTACATAACACCCTGTATAATTAAAAAAAATAATAATGAATGATTGTTAAAAAACTAACAATTTAACCAAACGCACAAAAACAGTCCCAAAACAGATCTTTGTGGAACCTCATTATTTTTTAAGAAATTAAATTAAATACCAAAGTTATTACAAATCCAAGAGGACGAAATTCTTTTATTTTAATTTTACGAAAAAAGTTATTATTTATAAAAATTCTGCTTGTTAAAAAATTGTTTTTACCAAACTTCGGATCAGATATACAGGGTGTTAATAAATTGGGAATACATAAAATGCTTAAGGAGAGAAGTATATTTTTTATTATTTTTGATAAATTGTCAAAAAAAAAATAAGTTAAGCATAAAAAATTTATATCAAATATAGAGGGGGTTAATAAATAAGGAAAACATAAAAGTTCTTCAAGAGAGAAGTACAATTGCTATATTTTTGTTCATAATTTATGAAAAATATTGTCAAAAAAATGGGTTCACCCTAAAAATATTCAGATCAAATATACAGGGTGTAAGTAAATTGGGAAAATATAAAATGCTTCTAATTTTTTTTAAAGCAATTTTGTTTGCCTACTTTATTAACACCCTGTATATTTGATCTCATTTTTTTACGATAAACATATTTTTTTGACAAGCAGAATTTTTTATAATATAAAATTATTAATAATTTATAATATAAAATGCTTCTAAATTTTTTTAAGGCATTTTCTTTGCCTACTTTATTAACACCCTGTATATTTGATCTCATTTTTTTACGATAAACCTATTTTTTGACAAGCAAAATTTTTTATAAGGCATGACTTTGTCGTAAAATTAAAAATTAAAACAAAAAAAAATTAAATTTAAACATTTTTTTCCTCTTGTCAGCTCCGTCCGTGGACACACTGTATACCTATGTTATACAGTGTGACCCACTTGTTTGCGACACACCCCTGTAAAATCTTTATTTATTGTGCGATTTTAACCGGATTTGATTTAAAGTGTAGATCTTGATAAAATGTATTTTTGGAGCAAAAAACGCCATAATTTTACAAAATACAATGTCACTTTTTAAGAATTTTTTTCAACAAAATCTAAGCACGGCACTGGATTCACCCCCCTCAAAACGACCCTATACTAAATTTTATTGAAAATTTTTAAGTAAAAAAATGCACAATATTAACTACAAAAATTTATTTTGTCAAGTTATCTATGAAAAAAAACATTGAAATAAAATTAAACTTATAGTAACATGGAGTACCATGTAGTACCAGTATAGTAATACTACTATACTACTGTAAGTTTAATTTTATTGCAATGTTTTTTTCATGGATAACTTGGCAGAATAAAATTTTGTAGTTATTATTGTGCATTTTTCTACTTAAAATTTTTCAATAAAATTTAGTAAAGGCTCGTTTTGAGGGGTGGTAAATCTAGTGGCGTGGTTAGATTTCGTTTAAAAAAGTCGCTAATATGAATTCTTAAAAATATACTCTTAAAAACTGAAATAATAGGCCTCGTATTTTGAACAAATATGGCGCAATATGCCCTTAAATGGTATCAAAATAGAACCTTGTGGCACTCTAAGGGCCGGTTTTTCAATCGTTGGTTAAGTTTATCTTACGGTTAATTTCCTTAGATACTATTGTTAACACAAGTTTCTTAGATATTATTGTGTTAACAATAGTATCTAAGGAAATTAACCGTAAGATAAACTTAACCAACGATTGAAAAACCGGCCCTTAATATTACAAACCTAAACATAGCTGTTTTATATAAAAAAAGTATGATAAATATAAATATTTTTCCTCTTGATTAAATTTTAACTTTAAAGTCATATTTTTACAATATTAAAACCACTTTATAACCGTAAATAATTCTTATTTGTCTGGGAATTTTGGAAATAATAAAATTTTTGGAAATATTGAATATTTAGTATTTTTAAAATAATTCTTATAATAATAATCCACAATTATTGTAAAAATTTAGAAAAAATTTCAAAATTCAAAAACTAAATAATAAATAAAATGCTTAAAAGACACAAAGTTTTTACCTTTGGTGACATCCATTAATTACGTGAGGCATTTTCCTGATAATTTGGACCCCCCTCCCCCTTGGTGAGATTTGGTGAGATGTGACTTTCATTGCGGACAACATGTAAAAAATGATTATTTTTTTTTTACAAATTTGAATTATCATACATATTTTTAAACTCAAAAGTTGACGTGAGATTTTAAATGACCCCCCTCCCTTAAAATGAGATTTGGTGCGATTTTGCTGGACCCCCCATTTTTGTTTCGCGTAATTATTGGATGTCCCCTTAGAGGGTTTTAAAATAAAACCTTGTGGCACCTCTATTGTTACAAATGTTACAATAGTAAATAAAATGATTAAATGGGTATTAAATTTATTAATATTTTTTTATTTAATAATTGGAAAAACCTAAAAATTATAGTTTTAAATCCTAGTGGCGACGTATGAACTTATGCGTCTATATAATAACAAAATCGGGGCCAGACTTCCTCATTAAATTAAAGACAGGCGTCCACTATGTGGAGACGATTTTAAAAACCCGTTAAGAAAATTAATATTTTTTCATTTTGAAACCCGGAAGTGATCTTTGACATGAATCTAGTAAAAATTATAATTAGTAATCAAAACGTTTAATTCGAATGTCATAACCTAAAAAACTTATGTACTGTAAACTTTTTAAATTGTATGTTTTCATACTCATTGAGTAATTTTAATGCAGTCGGAAGCTTAAATACCATTTATAAGTAAATGGCTGTTTGGCTATAGAGATTATATTTACTACAATTAGGCCTGTTATAAGTTATAATGGTCATTTCATATAATGATCACACAACTTACTGCAAAGTAGCGCCTATTACAAATTGACCAGTCTCGTCTTTTTGCTTGTTAATAAATAATCGACCAGATTTGATTTTTACGACTTTGATGGGAACTTAGCGAGTACGGTTTTACTTTCTGTCTCCTGTAAGATTTATTTTAATATATTACGTGGGAAAGCATTAGATAAAAACAATTTGCATTTCGTGCTGTAAAAACACGATTACTCTCGTTTTCCTTAAAAAAACCACCTGCATGACCGGTATATTGCCACTACTACGGTAGCATCGCGAGCACATGTTGCAATGCTTTGTTTGTAAAGGGCAAATGAAAAAAACACCTATTTATCCGATTTATTTATTTTTATTTTTAATTTATCAAAAATCGATGTTTTTGCGCTTAGTTACATCCGCCATATTGAATTTTGATTGAAGTCACGTATTCTGTTGGACAAATTTTTTCATTTGGTACCCATGTCAAAAAATTTGTGCAGAAATAAGTTATCCGGTCTGTGGTTATCCGCCATTTTGGATTAAGTATGAAGTCACTCAACTTATCGTTTTCTAATCGTCAAACCCTTTCATTTGGGACCGTCCCCATATTGGATTTAGTATGACGTCACTCACCTTTTTTTTTCATTTAAATCAGAAATAAATGCTCTACAAAAAAGTATTTTATGGTTTTACGTAAACCTATCCATTAAAAAGATATCTTAGGTCAAAGTTTAAAAAGTTTTGAACAAAGTACATTTTTTTAAAATTTCATTTAACTATGAGAATATTTTTCTTGAAAATTAACTGAACTACAAAAAAATTTTCTTTTGTTTTTTCGATAGATATTATAATAAGTTTTGTTTAATATGAAATATATCCCGTATGGTCTAGTGGTTAGGATACCAAGCTCTTAATATGACAAGAGTTTTTTAAAACTTTTCCCCTAAATAATTCATTGGTATGGGCGCAGTGGGGTAAAAATGATACAGCGAAAACTTAGGGTAAAAATGAGACAGTCACATATAATTTTACTAAACAGTGTTATTGGGGCACTAAAGTAGCTATTTGTTTACTATATACTTATATACTTAAATACATATTGATAAGCTCATTAAAATTATAGCTAACATTCAATAAATTTCTTCGAGTAAACACATTGCATTTTAGACATCGAAAACTTTTAAATCGAAGCGGCAAACTTTTGCTGCAAAGCTTAGTTAAAGAATGCGACGAGCTCGGTTAAAGTCGCGCTGTGTTCGGTAATATTGGCGGAATATTTTACGACGTTGCGCAGTAGTTTAGAACTCGCTGTTAAGGAGTGAGGAGGTGTGATTTGGGTGGGGTAAATTTGAGACGGCTGCTGAGGTAAAAATGAGACAACACATGGGGCAAAAATGAGACATAATTATTAAATTTTTTAGATACAAACGGACCAAAAAATGCCTAGAAAATATGTGCCAAAAGCAAAAGCGTACGTCGAGGCAGATTTAGACAAGGCGCTTACCCTAATAAAGCAGGGTACACTATCTATAAGAACTGCTTCGAAAATGTTTAGAATCGACAAATCGAAATTAAGCAAATGTATTAACAATAAGAATTCTTCAAAACGTGGCCGAAAAGAAGCTTTGTCAAAGAAACAAGAACAAGACTTAACTGAAAAAATTATTGTGATGGCCAAATGGGGGTTTGCTCTTTCCAAAGGAGAAATACAAGTTTATGTTTCCTCAAGTGCCTGAGAAATTCGATGTAGGTACCGAAGGAAGATATCGTAATGAAATTGCCCGTTCCGACGTTCCACGGAGGAACTTGTGTTTGCCATTAACTTTGCCAAATTTAATGTAAACTAAATATCATTAGTTTTTAGGTGTAATTTAAGAATATTTATAGTTTGTGTATATCTTTCAATATTTTGCTTGCCAGAATATGTTTTTGTTGCGTATTTCAAAGGTTTTTTGGAAAAATTAAACAATTTTTCGTATAAATTCTGTCTCATTTTTAACCTGGTCTGTCTCATTTTTAACCAGAAATATTAAATAGCACAATATACGCTTGAAAACACAGTGTCTCATTTTTGCCCATGACTGTCTCATTATTACCCCCAGAGCCGGGTAAAACTGAGACATGATTTTTATTTTTTTCTTGAAAAACGGTTTTAGTTTGGTAAAACTTTCTATACTTATATTGTTCCCCATAACATTCAGCATAAGATAGTAATTTTTTGGTAAAAAACTTCTTGCAATAAATTGACTAAAAATTAAAAGATTTGAAAAGTGTCTCATTTTTACACCACGGCGCCCTAAATGTTGTAATGTAATTATTTATTTGACAAATAAATGTTTTAAATGTCTCATCCTTGGATACCGAAATACTTTTTAAAAAATTAATATTTTAAAATAAAATTTTAGAACAAAATGTGAAATAGTTAAAAGCTTATTTTAATTAATAAGAAAGAAAACAAATTTATAATAGTATATTGTGTATCAAGTTTGATAAACACCTTTTTATACAAGAATTTAATTTAGGCACGAGCGAGTGCTTAAATTAATGAGTGTATAGAACAGTTTATAAACGAGGTGCATACTATACTTTTTCTACGACAAATACTTATTATTATCTTAAAATGATTTAAATCAAAAATTTGTATAGAGCGCCATCTATGAAACAATAGGGGAATCTGTGTGTCACCGTCAAATGTCAAATTTTTACATTTTATAAACACAATTATAAAGGTTATAAATCGAAATGTTTTTTTTGAAAATTTACAGTTTTTCACAGTGATAGTAAAGAAAATGTTTAATGAGCACTTTACAGTGGAGTCCGTGCCCGAATTTAAGTTATAGTTTACTGCCGGCGAAATTAAAAGGTCAGTACAATGTTCATATAAACTTTTCAAATATTGGCGTTGAGAAACTATTTAATACTTTTGTATTTTAGTATTGAGATAATACAATAATTTTCACATTTAGTATTATTTTACAAGAAAGGCACGTTATTTTAACGATTGTATGACATTTGACAACTGTCAACTAACTTAAAACTAACTTTAGCCCGTGACTAAAAACCTGTTGCTAACTTCAGCCCGTGACTAAAGCGCCATAAAGCCACAACTTGTCAATGTGTATTTAAAAGGTCACTTAGTGTCATGGAAACATGTACGATAAAGGGCGTTTTAAAGGTGGGAGTAGAAAAAAATATTTAAAAAATCGAAGTAAAATATTTTTACGGCACCTAGTTATTTGGGCCAGCTATTTTTAAAACGCTTACATTTATCAAAAAACTAAAGAAACCTTTTTTGTAGATCAGTTTATTAACAACAAAAATTTACATTGCTTATTTTAAAATACCAATATATATATATCCCAAGATATCTTTTGAATGTCTTCATTTACGAAAAACACATATTTTTTTTATATTTTTGTTATGTATAAGAAGTAACAGCGCTTTAAAGGCAGAGAAAATTCCATTCAAATTTAAAATCTAATTTTTTTCCGTATTGCTTTACTTAAATTAACTTTTTCTTTCGGAATCTTACAAATTAAGGTTTTTTCCTTTCATTGGTGTATTATTTTTTTATCAGAATCTGATAAAGTTGACTTTTTTTTACTTATGCCAGGCCCAGCCCACAGTGGGCCGCCGCAATATCGTAATTGGGCAGGGAATTTCGAATTTTTATGAAACCCAATTTTACAAAATAGAAATTTTGTTATATTTTCTGATAAATAATAATATATATCAAAAAACAAAACAAAATTTCTAGTTTCTAATTATTATGCCTTAAACCAACTAAATTTACAAATTCCCATGTCATTCTTCGAAATTCCATCTAATAAAATCACTACCATCTGTGGGTAACCCTTATTTTTATTACCCAATACATTTGTGCCTGCCATCACTTGTGAAAACATTTTTACGATGATTTCTTCTTATTATTATTTTAGGTGGTATTTTTTGTCCATGCACAGACTTCCACCCCTGCTTGTTTCCGAAACTATTTTTATTGCAACCAGATGTTGAATAGACCCAATTTGGGGGCGTTGAGTCTAAACGGCAATAAATCCATTTTCGCCTGTAATAGATTTTCGGTTTTGTTATATTCTTGGATTTTGTGATTTTTTTATTTTAAGTGTAAAAACCCGAATTGTTGACAGTACGTGCCTTTCTGAAGCAACATTAATTATTTAGGTAAACAATCTTGAAAACTGGTTCCTGACGAAAAGGATTATACATATTTACCTTGGTCAAAACATAATACAACCCTCACGTCTCTAATTTTGAATGCACAAAGAATCTCTGGCAATACAAATACTCTCACAGGCAAAATAATCGATCCACACAAATTTTCAATCGCAAATAACTTGTTTATTTGATGTCGGATTTAAATGAATATTAAAGAATATTGTAGATAAATTAATGGACAATCGCTCACATTTAAAAAATTACTAAAAAATAGAAGTACGTTTATTATATACAGATTTAAACAAAAAGATGTTTTTTACCATAAGTTTAAGACACTCTGTAGAGTTGCAAACCCGTATATTGTTGTAAATTAAGTTTTATTTATCAAGTCACATCTATTCTTAACAGTTTAGTTTTTGGTTCACCTCGATATATTTATTTTTGTGGAAAATATGGATTTTAAAAAAAAAACATTGCAATTTCCAATTTTCCAATTTTTCTGTATGAAGAACTAAGGTTGCTATGGTCCATCCATAGGCTATGGATAATGACAGTGACAGTTTTGTTGAATCATCCCATACTTGGACATGTCATACACGGCTTTCAAAAGCTATCAAATTGTTTTTTCAAATTAATGTTTAAATTTTGAGGTGTCTTCTTACTTTAAAAAATGGATATGTCTCCGACTGATGTTGCCAGAGCCATTAATTTAATCCAGGATGGACGGTCACAGTATTACGTGGCAAGTGTTTTAAACGTCACAAGAAGTAAAGTACAAAGGGCAACATCAGTCGGAGACATTTTTAAAAGTATGAAGACACCTCAAAATTAACACATTAACAACAACAACAATTTGATAGCTTTTGAAAGATGTATATGACATGTCCAAGTATGGAATGATTCAACAAAACTGTCACTGTCATCCTCCATAGGTCCATAGCAACCTTAGTTCTTCATACAGGAAAATATTGGAAATTGCAATGTTTTTTTTTTTAAATTCCATATTTTCCACAAAAATAAATATATCAAGGTGAACCAAAAACAAAACTGTTAAAAATAGATGTGACTTGATAATTAAAATTATAATTTAGAACAATATACGGTTTTGCCACTCTACAGAGTGTCTTAAACTTATGGTAAAAAACATCTTTTTGTTTAAACCTGTATATTATAAACGTACGTGTATTTTTTAGTAATTTTTAAAATGTAAGCGATTCTTCATTAATGTATCTACAATATTCTTTAATATCTGTTTAAATCCGAAATCAAATAAAAAAGTTATTTGCGATTGAAATTCATCGAAAATTTGTGTGGATCGATTATTTTGCCTGTGAGTGTATTTTAACATAAAACTTACTGCCTCGAGATTTCCTAGTAAACTGAGAGTGCCTCTAGCTCTAACTCTATCCAACAAATCTTAAAACCTCGTACACAAACATACATAATTTTAATTACAATATAACCAATAAGCCGGCTTACGCCTGTATCCTCCGGAGATGATTTACCGAGCCTTTTTTCATTATAACTTTTGATCGTAAGTAGTTTTAAACGAGTTAGCTTGACTTGAGTCCAGTGTGTCTATTTTTTCTCAGAATGTGTTGCTCCATTTATAGTAAAACCAGAAGCATGGGAACCTAACTACCTGTTCTATAAAGAAAATCCACCCAACAAACAGATCTAAAGAATTGAATTGTGAAATACGTTTTGAGAATCCGCAAGTTTTCTTTCTTATTTCGCTATTTTATGAACATGATTTAGAGGCCTATTCCCTTTCGCTAAACATGCATGTTCATGAACTACATATGTTTCGTAACATATGAGCCTATTCCCTTTCAATTATTTCGTCTATAGACGCATGCGCTCGAAGAATTTCCTAAACATCCATGTTTATAAACATCATCGGTGTTAAAATGGCTATTCCATTTCCAAAATTCGATGTTTGGTGAACATACATGCACAGCAAACGGAAAATTATAGAGGTGTATAGGATGACGCCACGTTTGAATATCGATTTCTAAATCTCCCTACGGTATAGAGTTGTATTCGTCAGTCGAGCGTTTCAATACTCTCCA
The DNA here is from genome assembly GCA_921294245.1 of Brassicogethes aeneus. NCBI lineage: Eukaryota > Metazoa > Arthropoda > Insecta > Coleoptera > Nitidulidae > Brassicogethes > Brassicogethes aeneus. The sequence continues at coordinate 7,406,223 of OV121140.1, forward strand.
CAGTATAGAGGTCGTAATTTCACTTTTGAACTAGTATTAATATAAAAATTATTTTATGCTTAAAAAAAACTATATACGACATGATTGTGATTTTTTTCATTTTATTAATTAATTAAGCTGTGTTGAATATTTTTCCTAAAGGAATAATTGCCAATGGGCCATTAATTCATTTGTTCGTAGATGCTACAATAACCTGCACTGGTGTGTACTTTTTCATCAACCAGATTTAAATATTACAAAATTAACATATACCAGTGGAGATAGTGCAGGGTCTACCAACAGACCTAATTATTAAAGTTTAATAGCATATCGATCATTTTTCAACATAACCTCTTAAATTTTTAATACAAATATAGGTACTTTATATAATACATAAATATACTTAACATCATATCCTTTGTGCTTTACATACCTGAGTTGTTACGGTAAATAAAAATCAGACAAAGGAACCAAAGAAAGGAGCTATTTTCAACAAAATCATATGGAGAAATGAGAAAATTCATCCATCAAAAGATCAAAACTTCTTGCAATATTACACCCTCTTTTTATACTCTCAGAAATATTGACTAGAACAGTATTAGAGAGACTCCAGTTTCTATAACTTGGTAGAGTAAAGAGAAGTCGAAACCGTTGCGATATTGCATTGCGCTGTTTTTGTATAATTCTCGGGGACATTAACGAAAATCATTGCCAGTAAAATTCGAAAAGCTTGAGTTTCTATGTCTCTGAGGAGAATAGGAATCCGAAGTTGCTGCACCATTGGACTGAACCCTTTTTTAATAATTTCTAGAGACATATATATGACTGCGCCATTCGACAGGGTCGAGTTTCTACTCCTCTGTTGAATATAGAAAATCAAAATAATGTATCTTGTAAGACACCATTGAGTTTGACTTTAAATATAGTCGTGCATAGGTATATAGCCGAAAAATATAAAAACAAAGCACGATTCAATACAGTTATGATAAAACTTTAAGATTTGATATTCAAACGCGGAGTCATCCTATACACTTCTATAATTTTTCGTTTGCTGTGTGATGTTTGAAAACGTATGTTTACGAACGCTTGCCTAAGAGGTGCTGTTAGACAATATTTAAGGTTTTTTATCTTGCATTAATCATAAATTGCGGCGATGTTTGGTACAGTATTCAGTACAGTATCAATATCAAGCATAGTAATTATAAATTAATTACTTTTTCATAATTAATACCTAATTAATTATAATTATAAATGATAAATAATTATTTATAATTGAGAATAGGACAAATCATAAGGTTTTACACCAAACAAATAATAATATATTTTTTGGTAATTTTAAAAATATGTTTGATTTGTTTTTTAATTATTAAAATGTATTTCCTAATTATAATACCAGAATACAAATTTTGCTTTACTGATTTTTTTAATATAATTTTATTATAATAATAAATATTTATTTAGAGGAAAACAAAAAATTAAAAAAATCTTAGTGTGAAGGGAGAATTTGGGGGGAGGAAGGTCAAGACTTATATGTTACAAGAGTGTCTAAAAACGACCTCTAATATTATATATTAGAGATGCCACGAATAGTTATTTGGCCGAATACCGAATATTCGGCGAGACTCTTGGCCGAAGCGCCGAATATTCGGCAGCCGAATATTCGGCAACACTTAGAACTTTCCGCGGGTTCGCTTAGATCGAACAGCAGACCCTTACAAGTGGTGGTCAGCAAACGCAAAAAAATATACAACCCTTTCTCAATTTGCTAATATTTATTTTTCATCTCCCGGTACCAGTGTATATAGTGAGCGGCTGTTTTCGGAAGCAGGTATAATTTATGAGGAAAAACGCAATCGTCTGTCAACAAAAAATGCTAAAAAAATTGTTTTCATTTATCATAACTTACCACTGGAAGATTTTAAATATTAATATATTAATTTATTGGTTAATTAAACATATTTGTGATTAATATTTTGAGTTCTTTTTTTTCATGATTTGCTATTCGGTTTTCGGCCGAATAGTTTGAATATTCGGCCGAATACCGAATAGTTGCCGAATATTCGTGGCATCTCTACTATATATATACTTATTGGTAGAATAAAAAATAACTTGGAAAAATATATTTTATTAAAAAAATACAACAAATATAAAATATCAAATACCTATGTAATATTACTCAAAAATATAGACAAAATATTAGTCAAAGAAAAGTATAACTAATAAAATACAAAATATATGCATCAAAAAACACTTTTTCTTCACATGGGAGCTAAAACTTTTTGGTTTAATTTTAAAATCTTTTAGGATTTATCAATACCTTGTAAAACCTCTACACCTTCACTACTCGTCAGAGTTTGAGTTGGACTTTCTCTTTATGCCTCTCTGTTGTAGAAGGGGCCCTTCCACCCGACCTTAAAGGCTGGTCAATGAAGAGTTCCAACGATGGTATTACCTCCACCTTACCCTCCACCACTAACCTTCACAGCGCTTCCTCTATTAGGGCTAGTAATTTATCCTTAAAGTAATTAAGTTGTTTTACTGGCTCCCCGACATTGCCAGTCTCCATGTGAGAAATGCGTAGTTTTCTTGCCATTTTCAATACACTAAAAGTGTGTAAAAATAAGTAACAAATTATTATTATTATTATTTTAAGATATTTTATGATTACCCTTTCCATATAAGGATGGTCTTAATGGCCCCGCCAGAAGATCTGTGCTTTGGCTAGTTCAGCATAAAACGTTTTTCCCAAGTATTTTTAGAATTTATGGATTTTCCCAAATTGTTTTTAAGTTCATTTAATATATTAAATATCACCAATGATTTTTAAAACAATTATCTAACATAATTTTAGTTTACGATCTGCGACTTTTAGGTTATAAAACTAAGAAACTCCCTGTCCTAAAAACATTTATCGCTGTTCAGAAAGATTCAAGGTCAAGACTCTCAACATATGAGAAACGGAATAACCTTAAACATAGGTGATGTTTGGCTTGTCGTTGGGTGAACATACATGTTAAGAAATCGATGTTTACGAACAGCAAGAAAGGGAATAGGCCTCTTAGTATTTATACCATGGTATGGCAGTTTTTTTTCGAATTTACATCATTTTTAAAGAAATAGGTATACCTAACTATAGTTTTTTCACAAAAGAGGTCTTACTCGACAAATTTTGTTCAATTGCACAGCTAAATCGCGCACGTTATTTGTGTTTTACGTTGCAAGGAAAAAACTAAGAAACTGGTTTAGTACTCGATTTCGATTGATTATTCCTATATCATTATATTATTATATTATATTATTATTATTATATTATTATATCATTGATTAAGAAACTCAACGCTTAAATGCTTATATATATATATATAGTTACGTTAGTGTGTGTATTTTATCTAAGGGATCATGGTGAATTATTGTGTTTTTAATTGTAAATAAAATTCAAGAACTAAATCGTTGCATTTTCATGTTTTGCCAAAGGATCCAATTCGGTAAGTACATTTGTTGGTGCAGAATTACCCAATGATAACTTTATAAAGTTATAAAGTTATAAAGTATACCTAATATAATTTATATTTAAGTTTGGACATTTTTAAGAAATTAGTAAAAAATATTTTTTGCACAAACATAACCTTAAAATCAACCATTTTTATATTTGAGTTCTCTAAAAAACGCCGACAACTGCATTTTAAACAACAAAATAAACCTATGAATTCATGATAACATAATATTATATATAATACATAATATAATGGTATTTTACCGTTGAGTGGAGACTTTCTTAATAAACGCTTTTAATAATGCTAAATGCTGTTTAAATTTAGACGACTTATTTGTTTGACGATTTTTACTGAATTGAAATGTTTACACTTTTCACGTTAATTACTACTAAAATGTGTATTTATTGTATCTAATAGGTATAATTTATATTTACAGAGACTGTATGGAATTTATTTCTTCATTGAGATTAACACTGTTTATTGGAAACCGGTAAAAACTCAAACCAGGATTTCCTCTCGAAATACACCCAACACAACAAATCGTGCCACGGTTTTGTTTCGATATTTTTTAACATTTTCCGGCTTTATTCTCAAAAACACTCGTTTGTAACACAAGCGTTTGACAGCTGATTATTAAAAGTGGTACTTTTGTTACGATGATAACAGCCGAGTGGTGGCGCTACTAGCGATACTTCTTTAACAGATGTCATCTTATTTTGTTTTGTATTCTCGTTTCATACGGCTCATTTTTGACATCTGTCACCTGTCATACTTAACATATGTCACTTGTACTTTTTCAAAAACGAACAGTACACTGAAAAAAAAGATTTCTTACATTTAGAATACCAATCATCTTGAAAATATTTTTTTAATTCAAATCAACTTGCTTTAAAATAAGAATATATATTTCAATTAAAAATATTTAACTTCTTTAAAAAAGAATTTTGTATTTTTGAAAATATTCTAGTATTAAGAAACAGGTTCTTGTTTTAAAAAGTTGCATGTTTTAATTCAAATATTAAATATTCTTGAAGGAAATCTAAGTTGGTTTCTTGGTACAATTGTTAATATTTTTATATCAAGAATACGATATTTTTAATTTTTTTATATTAAGAAATAGATATTCTTAAATTTGTTTATTTGTTTTTATAAACAGTATTTTCTTTTGCCAAGAATACATATTCTTAAAACTGCGTAGAAGTGGGGATGCCGACACGTTCCTCTTAAATTTTATGCCTAATTATGCAGTGTTTCTTTGTTTTTGTAAAAAATATATATTCTTGCTTTTAAACAATCAAAGTTTTATTTAAAGAAATTTAATTTTCTTACATTAAGAAAATATTCTTAAAGTAAATCAACGTGAATTAAGAAAATACTTTTCTATTTTAAAGAATATATTCTCTTCGTTATATATGAGACACAGATTGTTTTGAATCAAATAAATTTATTTGATACAAGAATATTTTTTTTTCAGTGTATTTCTGTGGGTAAAAAGCATAAGGGGATAAGTCAAAAAAAGCAATTATTCTGTAAAGCCTTAAACGTATTCGCATTAATTCAGGAAACATATTTATGGATAGCGGGTATACCCTTTTGTTACCACATGCCATATGCTAACAAAAGCGTATACCCGCTAAACATAAATATATTTACTGAATTAATGCGATCACGCTAAAATTCCTTTTTTTGACTTATGCCCTTATGCCTTTTACCCACAGATTTAGTCACATAATTAAATTACAAAATCTTTACAAAACATAAAAATTTAAAACATGTGGACCAAAGAGGAAGCGTTACTGAAATGACGGTTTAAAAAATTTCAATTTTCGAAAACAAAATAGATGGTTAATTATATCATCAAAAATAATGTCAGAACCTTGGAATCGTCTCATCATAGCCGTGAATCACGGTTTTGGCATAGGTAACAATTTGCTTGGAAGCTTATGCAATGGAAAAAAACAATATTTTCACATGACGATCAAAGTCATGCAGTCTGGCGTTCGACATGCACCTAATTACGTAACGATATCGCAAAAAATTTGCGTCAATCGATAAAACTATTATCCTCAAGGTCGAAGGTACGCTGAACAATGCATGAATGAGTTGAATTTTTGTTAATTATCTCCAGGAAACGATGCGGCTTTTTATTATGGATTGTTGGAAATGATGATGGGTTATTAATTTTGATGATTCATGGTGGTTTACTGTGATTTTATGAGGTTTGCAGGGGGTCCCGCAAGGAACTTACCCTGGACCCTTTCTTGCTTTATTCAGTCATAGCTGAATCAAAAATACTTCGGTAAAAATTATGGAAAAAAATACTCTCCGTTTCTACATATTGTCATTATTTTAGCTTAACATTTAACAAGTAATTATTTTAGCTGATCGTCAGTTTGACGTGTTCTTTTAGTTCTTCATCATTTTTAGCTGGACGTCACTCTAGCTTGTCATTTATTTAACCTGTCATTATTTTAGCTTATCCTCTTAGCTTATCGTCCTTTTGGATTGCCTGCTTTCTTCAGTCATAGCTGAATCAAAAATATTTCTGTCAAAAAATTTGTCAAAATAATGGACAAAATTTACTCTCCCTTTCTATATATATATATATATTTTTTTTCTTTTCTCATAGCATTTTTCCATTTTCACATTAGTCCAATGAAAAACAAATGAATATAACTTTCCAAAAAAGATTTTTTTTTAAAGAAATTTAGGGTCAAAATTAAAAAACATCCTTTTTTATATTTGAAATAAGTTGTATCTTTTGACACCTTAATATTTTTTAAAAATACAATTGTACATACATAAAATATGTATAAAAAAATCTACTTACTGAGATATTACACTTCACGGTGGAAAGGTTTTTAAATAGCAAATTAATGAACTTAAACTTTTGAATTACAAAACAGCAACACTCTCATCTGCATATAAATTCTAACTGACCTTCGGGAATCACATGCATCTATAATGTCGTAAACAGAAGTTTTTGCTTATTTAAAATGATTAAAGCGCCATCCGTTGCATAAAATTTAAAGCAAAAACAGATTCACTGAGGATATAATCAATTTTTGTGACACCTACATAAATGGTTATAAAAATTATTTATTTTAATTTTTAATAATATTTTATATTTGATTCGATTGCTTTGGATGTGTTTAATTTACTTAGTGAACTGATATTTTAAGTATGCTTTTACTACCTCAGATATTTGAAAACATATAGGTTAACCTAGAAAGAGTAACAGTCACGGAGGATAGGTTTTAGACTTTTAAAACATAGTAAAAAATAACTGATTGCGGTTAAAAATCTGGAACCTGAGCTGTAATATCTACTTAATTATGAAAGATCAAAACACAATAAAAGAGGAGGTCAAACTCATTTAGTTTTATAAAATATCACGGGGTAACATAATCGGGGGACATTTCGTGAGATTCACCCATAAACACTCTGGACAGTTGTTACAAACACGTTACGAATTAGAATAAAGTAAGCAGAAACATAAGTTGCAGACGCTGAAGTCAGTTAAACTTGTTGATGCGTATACGTATATATTGTCAGTGGGAAATGTTTTGATTGACTGCCTGAAATCACGTGCACTTCTTCAACGAAATAATTTGTTTAACATTAACAAAATAATCTGTTTAAATTTTACAAAATATTATTTACAAACTACAAACTCACGTTAACAAATCTAATTTTAATAACAGTATAGTATGAGAAAACTACAACTAAAATGGCTGTCGTACAGTTTTATAGAAAAGTTTTACTCACCCTGTTTTACAGTATGATACCATATTAAGTACTACAAGACAATCTTTGAACATTAATTTTAATGATAAGTTTTGCTGTGTGAATTTTAGTGGTTTTAAATGCCAAGTTAATCGCGTAAGATACCTTTAAAGGATTACATTACAAGCAAATATAAACATTTCATCATAAATTAAAGCAACCGCAATAGGTGTCATTACAACGATAAAGTACAGGTGGTCGATTTTATGTATTTAATTTTTTTTTTACTACGTTTACCATGATTTTTGTATTATGGGCATAAAATCGGAGATCCTCTCTAGATTGAATTTTTAGTGAGAAAAGTGGAACAAAGTTATTATTTTTTTAAGTACTGTTATATAGAGATTGCCCAAGTAGCACAACTTAGTCCAGGAAACAAAGATTGGAGAGGGAAAACTCGATGTTAGTGGGGTTTTATTTTTTTATGTAGACTCAGGGGTGCCGATAATGAATCAAGAATATTCCCCAAAAATTTCTTTCCGCCCAGAAAAAAATTTACACCCAGAAAAAAATCTATCTCGACTTTCCGCCTAGGAGCTAAGAAAAAAATTCTTGAACTTTTATGTGAGTAAATACTGGTCGTTTTCCAAAAACTACAGGTCAAAAATATATTTTATATATATGTTATAAAAGGTGACCATCGTACAGTAAGACTTTTTTAAATAAATGATTGCGTGTAATTTTTAGACAGTGTTTCATGAAAATGCTTCTTAAGAAACTTCTCTCAAATAAATCCAAGCACTTTTTCCTGTCTATGTGTATTTGTATATATGTGACGTTTTCCTTGAGAAAAGAGAAGATACCATAACCAAATAAGAACTAATTGCGATGTGGGACAAATCCCATCATCTAATTGCCCCATGTTGCCTATTCAAGCTCACAGCGAAATTACCTTAGCCATATATCGACGCTTGAATTTATTAGCTTACCCGCTAAGGAGCACAATCGACAGATTTACGCCTAAAAAAATCGCAGCGTTTGCAAATAATTCAACATAACACGGTTTCAACATATCTTCTTCTTCATTATTGTTTGCAGAAGAGTGGACTTACGCCCACGGGTCATTAATAACGTTGACAAAACGTTGGAAGGCTTAATTGGCAGACCCACGCCAACACGGAGGTTTTTTTTATTTGTTAAGTTGGTAGCCATTACAACGGGTTGTATAACCGTGATACCTAGATCAAGAAATATGTATTCCCTGTTTCTTTTTAAATAACGAAGCGACTCGGGACACCCTGTATACATATGGGTGAATCTCACAAAATGTCCCCCGATGGTGTTACCCCGTGATATTTAATAAAACTAAATGAGTTTGACCTACACTTTTATTGTGCTTTGATCTTTCATAATTAAGTGGATATTGCAGCTCAGGTTCCAACTTTTTAACCACAATTAATTATTTTTTACAATGTCTTAAAAGTCTAAAACCTATCCTCCGTGACTGTTACTCTTTCTGGGTTAACCTATATGTTTTCAAATATCTGTGGTAGTAAAAGCATACTAAAAATATCAGTTCACTAAGTAAATTAAACAAATCCAAAGCAATCGAATCAAATATAAAATATTATTAAAAATTAAAAGAAATAATTTTTATAACCATTTATGTAGTTGTTACAAAAATTGATTCTATCCTCCGTGAATCTGTTTTTGCTTTAAATTTTATGCAACGGATGGCGCTTAAATCATTTTAAATAAGCAACATACGACATTATAGATGCATGTGATTCCTGAAGGTCAGTTAGAATTTATATGTAGATGAGAGTGTTGCTGTTTTATAATTCAAAAGTTTAAGTTCATTAATTTGCTATTTAAAAACCTATCCACCGTGAAGTGTAAGTGTATTTTTTAAAAATATTAAGGTGTCAAAAGATACAATAACTTATTTCAAATAGTATCTTCTGATACAGGTTATTCCGCATAACTTGGTATTAAATAATTTCTGCAACCGCAGTACAAGCCTAAAAAACAAATACTAGCTACCGTATTGACAATAATTAGTTGGCGTTTGAGCGTAGGTTTCACAAACATATTTGCTTTATTATTAGAAATTTTATGAGCCGAAAAATCTTTTAAAACAGCGCGTAGGAGTTCGTCTAATTGATGAGAGGAGAAGAAATCGAACGGTTCGGCTAAAATTAACATTTATCGGTTGGCAGCGTGGTAAATACTAAAGTTCACAGTATGTATTAAGAGAGTGGAAAGTATGAATGAATGTCATGTATGAATGAATGTTATGCTGTGTTATATGCAAATATAAGTGTAAACGAGTTCTTCTTCTTTGATTATCTGCTAAAATTTATTATCTATACTACTAACGGAATTTTATTGAATATATTGTAGAGAATTTGTGTGTATTACAAAAGATAATCCGTCCCCTGTTAGTTCACAGCCATGCTGGATTTTAGTAGGAAGTCCTTGACACAATCGACGTAGGCGTGTATTGGATCCTGTCTATCGATATCTGCAAATATTGACACTTCGTTCGAAGACATTCCCTCTAACAAATCCACCATTAATGTCTTGAGATCCCCACACATATGTCTAGAAGTTGTTCATTCAATTTTAAGATGATTTTCAGAAAATTAAGATTTAAACGTTTAATACTTAATGATTTAATGTTAATAAAAAAATACTTAAACAGCACAAGCTTCATTACAAAAAATTGTAATCCATCAAAATTTAGTTATTTTAATTTTTAACACATTATTTTAGCTTGTCGTCTTTTTAGTGTCATCATTTAAGCTTGTCATTATTTTAGGTCAACATTTATTTAACGAGTCATTATTTTAGCCTGCCAAAATTTTAGCTAGACGTGACTCTGGCTTGTCATTCATTTAACCTGTCATTATTTTAGCTTATTCTCTTACCTTATCGTCATTTTGGATTGCCAGATTATTATTTTAGCTTATCATTTAATAAGTCATTATTTTATTTATCCTTCTATAGTTTTAGCAGGACGTTACTCTAGCTTGTTTTTCATTAAACCTGTCATTATTTTAGCTTATCGTCATTTAAGTTGGTCGTAAGTTTGACGTTTTTTTAGTTCTTTATCGTTGTTGCTTATAGTCATTTTGGATTGGCCGCTTAATACTGTAGTTTGTCATTATTTTAACCTGTCATTATTTTAGCTGGTCGTTAGTTTGGCTTGTTCTTTTAGTTCTTTATCATTTATATTTTAGCTTGTCAATATTTAGCTCATTTAACAAGTCATTATTTTAGCCCGTCATAATTTTAGCTGGACGTTACTCTAGCTTGTCATTCATTTAACATGACGTTATTTTAGCTTTTCGTCTTTTTAATGTCATCATTTAAACTTGTCATTATTTTAGGTCATCATTTATTTAACAAGTCATTATTTAAGCCTTTTAGCTTATCCTCTTAGCTTATCGTCATTTTAGCTTGTCGTCATTTTGGATTGCCAGCTTATTATTTTAGCTTATCATTTAATAAGTCATTATTTTATTTAGCCTGCCATAGTTTTAGCAGGACGTTACTCTAGCTTGTTTTTCATTAAACCTGTCATTATTTTAGCTTATCGTCATTTAAGTTGGTCGTCAGTTTGACGTTTTTTTTTAGTTCTTTATCATTTTTGCCAGTGATGTAATGTATCGAGATACATGTATCTAGATACATTTTATATACCTAGATACGTATCGAGATACTTAAAAAAATCAGGATCTACTTTAGTATCTAGATCCTTTTGAAAGTATCTAGATCCTTAGATACAAGATACATTTTATTTTACCCAACCTGATTGCAACCTGATAATTTTGAATTTGTACTACAAATTTTGTAGTAAGCTTTCATATGGCGCGTAAATATAAAATTTATTTCCGTTTTTCATGGATATTTCGTCAATTTTATCAAAACAGTTTTATTTTATAGTTAATACGCTTGTTTATAAGGTCCAAAAAATTTTTTTTTCTCATTTAATTTTTAAGTTTTTTTAACATAGTATCTGGAAGTAACTTAGATACTTTTTGAATGTATCTGTATCTGTACCCAGATACTTTTGGGAAAATGTATCGGTATCTGTACCCAGATACATCTACCAGAGAGTATCTGTATCGGTACCTAGATACTGAAAAAAATGTATCGGTTACATCACTGATTTTTGCTTATAGTCATTTTGGATTGCCCGCTTAATACTGTAGTTTGTCATTATTTTAGCCTTCCATAATTTTAGCTGAACGTCACTAGACGTCATTCATTTAGCTGGTCGTCAGTTTGGCGTGTTCTTTTAGTTCTTTATCATTTATATTTTAGCTTGTCAATATTTAGCTCATTTAACAATTCATTATTTTAGCCTGTCATAATTTTAGCTGGACTTTACTCTAGCTTGTCATTCATTTAACATGATGTTATTTTAGCTTGTCGTCTTTTGAGTGTCATCATTTAAGCTTGTCATTATTTATTTAACGAGTCATTATTTAAGCCTGCCCAAATTTTAGCTGGACGTCACTCTGGCTTGTCATTCATTTAACCTGTCATTATTTTAACTAGTCGACAGTTTGGCGTGTTCTTTTAGTTCTTCATCATTTTGGCTTATCGTCCTTTTGGATTGCCAGATTATTATTTTAGCTTGTCATTAATTCAGCTTATCCTCTTAGTTTATCGTCATTTTTAGTTCTTCTTTAGTTCCTCATCATTTTAGCTTGTCGTCTTTTTGGATTGCCAGCTTATTATTTTAGCTTATAATTTAACAAGTCAATATTTTAGCTGGACGTCACTCTACCTTGTCATTCAGTTAAACTGTCATTATTTTGAGTTATCCTCTTAGCTTATTGTCATTTTAGCTGGTCGTCAGTTTGGCGGGTTGTTTTAGTTCTTCATTATTTTAGCTTGTCGTCCTTTTTTATTGCCAGCCTATTATTTTAGTTTGTCATTATTTTAGCTTATCATTTAAAAAGTCATTATTTTGGCTGGATGTCACTCTAGCTTGTGATTCATTTAACCTGTACTTATTTTAGCTTATCCTCTTAGCTTATCGTCCTTTTGGCTGGACGTCAGTTGACGTGTTCTTTTAGTTCTTCATCATTTTAGCTTGTCGTCATTTTGGATAGCCAGCTTATTATTTTAGCTTGTCATTATTTAAGTTTATCATTTAACATGTCATAATTTTAGCTTATCGTCATTTTAGCTTGTTGTTTTAATATTTTATCATTTAAACTTATCATTCATTTAACTTGTCATTATATTAGCTTGCCGCCCTTTGTGCTCGATATTATTTTAGCTTATCTTAAATTTAAAACATCATTAACTTGTCATCATTTTAGCTAGTCATTCATTTAAGTTGTCATTACTTTAGCTGGTCGTCAGTTTAGATTGTTCTTTTAGTTTTTTATCATTTTAGCTTATCATTCTTCTTGGCTTATAATTATTTTAGCTTGTCATTATTTTAACTTGCATCATTTTAGCTGATCGTCAATTTATCTTGTCATTATTTTAGCTTATCATTTATATAACTTGTCATCATTTTAGCTTGCCATCCTTATGACTTGTCATTATGTTAGCTAGTCATTCATTTAAATTGTCATCATTTTATCTTGCCGTCCCTTTTGCTTGTCATTCATTTAACAAGTCTTTATTTTAGCTGATAGTCACTACAGCTTGTCATTTACTTAACTTTTCAATATTTTAGCTGGTCGTCAGTAAAGCTTTTTCTTTCAGTTCTTCATCAATTTAGCTTGTCATTTTTTAAGCTTATTCATTTAACTTAACTGGCCGTAGGTACTTTGGGCTTGTCATTATTTTATAAAATAATGACGCTATAGCGTATCATTTATTTAACAAGTCATTATTTTAGCTTTCCATCGTAACTTGTCGTTATTTTAGCTTATCCTCTAAGCTTATCGTCAAGTTAGCTAGTTTTTTTTAGCTGGCCTATTCATTTAACTCATCATTTTAACTGACCTTAGGTCCTTTTGACTTGTAATTATTTAAGCATTACATTTATTTAACACGTCATTATATTGCCTTGTCCTCATATTAGCTTATCATCATCAAATTTATATATAGATCTAAACGTTGTATTGACTAAATTGTGAATTTATGACTTACTTATGTGATTTACTCACTAAACACATTTTTAATCTTGGTAAAGAATTTCTAAGGTTTCTGTACGTGTTGAAATAATTAAGGGACAGCACAACGTATAATATTTCACAAGAGTTTCAGTCAGCTTTTACGCCGACTTTTCTCAGAAACAAAAAACAAACGACAACGGACTTACACCCGTCTAATATTACACACAGGTGGTTCGAATTTCCATACTGTCAACCAGCATTCGAGCTGAGAACAACACATTACAATACAATGTAATATTGTTATTTAGTGTGTATTATTACCTCATACATATGAATTTTTCTCAATACACACAAAGCAATGTTTGCAGAAGTGTAAAACAAATAGGAATGTTTGTTCAACAAACTTTGTTGGTACAATTAGATGCAAGTTGTGAATAATTGTTTTTTTCCACATCGTACATGTTTCCATGACACTGAGTGACCTTTTAAATACACATTGACAAGTTGTGGCTTATGGCGCTTTAGTTACGGGCTGAAGTTAGCAATTGGTTTTTAGTCACAGGCTGAAGTGCCTTACTTGTAAAATATTAATAAATGTGAAAATTATTTTATTATTGTGATGGTAACTTTATTTTCGTATAGATGTCGTTTTATACAACAATTTAATTGAAATCATTTTTTTAGATAATATTATGTATTTGTCGTAGAAAAAGTATAGTATGCAACTCGTTTATAAACTTTTCTAGGCACTCATTTAATTAAGCACTCGCTCGCAAGCTTGCTCGTGCCTAAATTAAATTCGTGACTAAACACAGTCTCCCTGAACGAAGTTTAGGTCACATAAAAATGACGCCAAAAACTGATTGCAGTTTCTTGTTCGGGACCCTTTGGTGACTTAAAAATGATATTTACCAAAATCCTAGCTGATCCTCTTTTCGAAATTTTTTGAAAATTCATGATTTTTTTTAAATTTTTGTCTACCTTTGACAGAGTACACATTTGTACACCGACTTTAATAATATTGGAGTATATTGTTAAGGAGATTTGGAGAATACTGTTTATACTGTGCACATCATTTAATATATACAGGGTTAGCCAAAAATTGCTTCTTTTAATAAAGCAAAAGCGTAAATTCATGATTTTGGCATAACACGCAAAAAAGATATATACCCACCCATGTTTTTTTAGATATTTTTATATTTATCAGGCTACAAAATGGGATTCTTATCAAGACTTTATAAGAAAAATTGATTTTGAATAAAATTAAATAAAATAAATTTTTTTGGAGATAAATCTGTTTTGTGCATTATGCTTTTTACTATATAAAAACGTGATTTTTGGCTAATCCTGTATAAATCTAATGATGTGCTCAGTATGAAAACAGTATTCTCCAAGTCTCAACAATATACTCCAATATTATAAAAATTGGTGTACAAATGTGTACTCTGTCAAAGGTAAGATAAACAAAAATTAAAAAAAAAAATAAGAATTTTCAAAAAAATTCGAAAAGAGGAGCAGCTAGGATTTTGTTAAATATCATTTTAAAGTTACCAAAGGGTCCCGAACAAGAAACTGCAATCAATAAAAATCGGTGTACAAATCTGTACTCTGGCAAAGGTAGACTTTTCGATAAACAAATAATTTAAAAAAAAATGATTTTTTAACAAATTTAAAGAAAAGCAGTTAGAATTTTGGTAAATACCGTTTTTAAATCTCCAAAGAGTGCCGATCAAAAAACTTTAACCAGTATTTCGTTCAAAATTGAAAACTTCTAAAAAGCCTAAATTAAACAACATTTTAAATATTCTCTAAGCGTTATTTTATTTAATTTTATTAAAAATCTCTTTTTTTAATAAAAGGTTAATAAGAATGCCATTTTGTAACCTAATAAACATAGAAATATCTAAAAAAAAAATGGGGATACATCTGTTTTGCTTGTTATGCCAAAATCATGAATTTACGCTTTTGCTTTATTAAAATTAAGCGATTTTTGGTCCACCCTGTATATATCAAATGATGTGAACATTATTAAAAAGTATTCTTTAAGTCTCCTCAATAATATACTCTAATTTTATAAAAATCGGTGTACAAATGTGTACTCTGTGAAAGGTAGACTGAAATAAACAAAAATTTAAAAAAAAAATCATAAATTTTGAAAAAATTTCGAAAAGAGGATCAGCTAGGATTTTGGTAAATATCATTTTTAATTCACCAAAGGGTCCCGAACAAGAAACTGCAATCAGTTTTTGGCGTCATTTTTATGTGACTTAAACTTCGTTCAGGGACACTGTATAAAATGGCGTATTATTATTAAACATTTTTTGATACAAAAAATATGTAGGTAATGGTAAGACTATAGTCTTTTATAAAATAATCGGATTTTTCAATTGTGTTGTCTCCTGGAAAAATTCAATTTTTTGCCTCTCCCAACACACAAAGCGTCAACGAAATAATTTGCTTGTTTGTCGTCGATCACGTACGAGCAGTAAGGTAAATTTAGCGCGTCGAAAAAATCGCTTGTGTTACAAAGCGTTCAGCAGATGTAAAGGCATTGTTTCAGCCTGGATCGAGATACTTCAAACGAGTTTTCTTATCCGCGAGTTTCGATCTTTCGCTAGCCGCTGCATCGAGAGCGACAGGTAAAATGGGATATAACGCCCCTGGTTTTTGTAAGCGCGATGCCGGTTTCGGCGATGCTTTTTTGTTTTTTCTTCGTTTCGTTGGCAGACCTGACGCGCGAACTCGCCCATATCTTCATGACACTGGTTTACACGGCGAGTAAGATACGCGGCTATTAATTGACATGAGAATAAGTTGCGAATTTTCGTCAGATTCACGTGGCAAGAGTTGTTTAATTATTAATAACATATTGACGCGTTTAAGGCTAGAATGGCTAGCTTTACTATTACAACTACAACTATTTATTATGTATATACATTTTACTTGATAAGGAAATGTTTTGATGCGTTTTTAACGATCCAAGGCGTCTTTATTCCGCGTGTAAAACATTTTTAATTTATGGCAGATATATTGCGTGTATATAATATACGCAACTCCTAGAAGGCAAATTATGTAAAGTCATTATATGATACAAAAATTAGTTTGTTAAATATTGCTTAGTCTATTTACAAGTTTTTTTAAGTAATACAACTTTTGAATAAATTGGTTTAAAATTTTGGGCACAGTTATAAATTTATAAAATTTGTGTTAAAAATAATGCGTGTTAAATGAAAAATGTAAAAATTTACATAAACTTCCTAGTAAAATGATATATGTTACTTGATACAAAAATTATAATAATTAAAATCTTAAAATTTCAAAAGATTTAACAAACATTAAACAAGTGTTAATCTAACTCAAAAATATTTGTTAAATATTTGAGTACATAAATTTTTTAATCAAATTAAAACAATTGAGTATTTTTTTTATTCAATTTAACTTAATATAAATGTTTTCTTCTAATTCGCTAATTTTCAGTTCTTTTGATTAAAATGGGTAACCTGCAAGGCCTTTTGTCTTCTAACCGCGTTTAGTTGATAATAGATAATTCGATTAGAGGTTTCTAATTGTAAGGTTAAGTGTGCTTTTATATAGCGTGTGTTTAACAAAATTTAAAGATAAGTTTGCTATAGATGATGTTTTTTTTTTTACTTACATAACGTTTGTATACCTAGAAATGGCATGGACTTGTATTTTATTTTGGAATACAAAAAAAAGGATTGGACTGTGTAATTTTAGTGAATTCCAATGCTTCATTACTGGCCTTTTTTAAAAATTATGTTGTAGTATAATAAATCATTATTATTACACACACATGTTTTATTTTTTGCCCAAAAACCAATATTCTTATTTAATTTAAATATTTTATTAAAATAAATAAAAATAAACAATTAATAATGTAAAAATTAATTAAAATAAACTGCTCGTCATAAAAATCGACGCACCTAGTTTTTTGGAAAATATTTGAAAGCTCGTTATTGGAAAATTACTGAATCGATTTTGAAAATCTTTGCAAATTCTAAATAGCTGATTCTTTGACTCTTATGTCTAATTTTGTTAATACGATATTTTGCACATAGCATTATACTACAGGGTGTTAAACGAAGAGATGTATTTTTTCCGAAATTTCGAGTTATTCCCATTTATGAGGCAGTTGAGTTTGATAGTCGTAATACCCCTCTTTAATATATAAGTAAGGTAATCCCTCGGAACGTTTTCGAGATTTTGTGAATATCGAGGCTTACTACGATTATATGCCAATTTTTCGAAAATTGTCGTTATTTCCCAGTTTAGTCCAAAAAATGAGCAATCGTGGATTCTTTGACTTCCGTCTAATTTTGAGAATAAGATATTGTGCTAAAAAATGGGATTTTTTTCTCCAAAATATCAAATCCCCATTCACAGGGCAGTTGATCTTGATAGTTCTAATACTCCTCCCTAATAACAGTTAGGTAATCCCTCGGGACATTTTCGAGATTTGGTGGATCTCTTGGCTAACGACGATTTTCGAAAAATTGGCATATAATCGTAGTTAGCCAAGATATCCACAAAATCTCGAAAACGTCCCGAGGGATTACCTAACTGTTATGGTTTATCGTAGAAAAAGTATACAGTAAGGTATATGCAAACTTGATACATAATATACTATTTTTTTCAAGCATTTAATTAATTTATTTCATATGATTCTGTCACATTATTTTTAGGTTGGGTTCAACTAACATGATGACATTTAATTAATTAATAAAATATGTCCTGTAAGTTCTTATTAGTTCTTTTTAAAAATGTTGATTCAGATTTTGAGTTTTATTATAAAGAAATTCATCATTAAACAAAATGTTACTCTTAATATTACTAAGGACCTTTTGGGATGAATTGCATTTAAAACGTTTTCTTCATCTTTAGCACTAACAACTAGAACATCGTTAAAATGCTTTTTGGTTTTGATAATTTCTTAACCTTTCAATAATTTTATTTTTTCTGAGATATAAATTTTCAGCAGTAATATTACAAGAGAGTAAGAATAAATTGAAAACAATAATAAAATAATTCAGCCCTTGACTAAAGCGCCATAAAGCCACAACTTGTCAATGTTTATTTAAAACGTCACTTAGTGTCATGGAAACATGAGCGTTTTAAAGGTGGGAGTAGAAAATAGTATATCGATGACTTTTTGCCAAAGTATCGCAAGCAACATAACCAAAATTACAGAAATTGAAAACATTTTTTGTTTTGAAGTCTGTTTTAAATTAAATATAGCCTATAGGTTTTATAACATGTAAATATATAGCTTATAATTATAGTTATTTACCTGTTATAAAACGGTTATATATACAGTAGTTTAAAACAGACTTTAAAACAAAAAATGTTTTCAATTCCCCAAATTTGAGATATGTTGCTTGCGATACTTTGGCAGAAAGTCATCGATATTATGTATCAAGTTTGATAAACGCCATTTTATACACGAATTTAATTTAGGCACGAGCGAGCTTGCGAGCGAGTTCTTAAATTAATGAGTGTATAGAAAAGTTTATAAATTAACGTTAACGAGGTGCATACTATACTTTTTCTACGACAAATACTATTATTATTATTTTAAGATTAATTAATATCTTAAAATTAATTAATATGATTTAAATCAAATATTTTTATAGAGCGCCATCTATGAAACAATAGGGGAATCTGTGTGTCACCGTCAAATGGCAAATTTTTATATTTTATAAACACAGATTAATATTATAATTCGAAATGTATTTCTTGAAAATGGACAGTTTTTTACAGTAAAAGTAAAGAAAATGTTTTATGAGCACTTTACAGTGGAGTCCGTGCCCGAATTTAAGTTATAGTTTACTGCCGGCGAAATTAAAAGGTCAGTACAATGTTCATATAAACTTTTCAAATATTGACGTTGAGTAACTATTTAATACTTTTGTATTTTTGTATTGAGATAATAAAATAATTTTCACATTTAGTATTATTTTACAAGAAAGGCACTTTATTTTAACGATTGTATGACATTTGACAACTGTCAACTAACTTAAAACTAACTTCAGCCCGTGACTAAAAACCTGTTGCTAACTTCAGCGCCGTAAAGCCACAACTTGTCAATGTGTATTTAAAACGTCACTTAGTGTCATGGAAACATGTACGATAATGAGCGTTTTAAAGGTGGGAGTAGAAAAAATACTTTTAAGAATATAAAAAATAACCTAGAAACCCTGCTAGTGTTGAATTCATTTGTAATTATTGACACATCGTGTCTTCAAGGTAATTGAAGCGTTTTGAATCTTGCGTTATCAAAAATTGTTTGTGAAACGTAGAACAAAAGATTTGTATAAAAGATTTAGTATAAATCACAAAAAAAAAAATATGCCCAGGAAATAGGAGTACATATTTCTTACATTAAAAACGCTAATTAATATTCTAAACATATATACTTAATTCATGATGAAAACATCATATTTAAATGCGTACTTGGAAAAGTAAAAAACAAACTTAACATCTTTGTAATGAACGCATTAGCGCGATCGTATGGGACGTTATCGTCGAGAAATCTCGCGATTCTCTCCTAAGTGGCGTGAAATTAGCCGCAAAGTGACCTATAGGCGCTGATTTTCTCTCGATTTTCCTGCCAGAAAAACCGGTAGGCAATTATTCCCGGGGCCCGGTACGGAGGCGCTTCCGCGAGCACTGTCTGCCAGTGGCCCCGCAGATCTAACGACTCTCAGAGACTCGAGTCTATGGCGCTGGAAAAAAAAGCTCGCCTGCTGCCCGCCCGTCAAGTGAGACGGTTTTCTTGGCTTCCGAGGCGGCGGCGGCGGCGACCGGCCGATTGTCACTACACGCATCTATAGATGCATGTATGCAGAGGGCATTCGCGATAGCCGAGCGCCAAGACTTAATTAATTGATTCACGGCGATTTTAATCTGCCGCTGAGGCAATCGGAACGTGATTAAGGCGAAATTACGATGTTTCAGCGATGGCTAAATTGAAAAACCAATCATACTTCGGCTGAATTTGCCTCTAGTTTGATTGTTTCATCTGCAGATCCATGAGATTTATAATGAAGTGCCACAAGGTGCGATAATGAGGGCAATTTATTTCCTGCGAAAGATGTGTTTTTACTTTTACTCTCTAAAAATTAATTAGTCAAAAATTAATAATTATAAGTCATATTTTACTAATTTTCATAGCGAAATTAGTAGATTTAAATTTAAAAAAAGTTCTAACCCAGCCGGGGTTTGAACTCGGGCCTGTCGCTTGTCAAGCTTGTAAAACGTATGACATAACCAATGGGCCATCAGTCACTTTTATAAAAATCAATTTTATTTGTCTATAAATATTGCTCATAATATTTTAATGTTGAATACATTTTTGTGTTGCTGTTTTGAGCTAAACTTTTTGCACATTTGTCTGTTTTTATGGGCCATTTAATCATGGAGCTTACCTATACGAGGTGTGTTCAGAAAATAACGGGAATTGTTAAATTTCGCGGGTTCGGAGGGTCCGGTTGTCATAAAATTTTCTTTATTTTGTTGGTATACATGCCCCCGAAGTATGATAAAAACTTTAGCTGTTTTCATTGTTTACTTTGTCTGTGGCAGCCGCTAAGGTTAGACGTGTTTTTTGAGCTAGGCGATTTTTCGTTGGTTAAAAGAAATGGATCAAAGAATTTGTATCCAATTTTGCTTAAAAAATTAAATAAATTCTGTGAAATGTTAACAAAGGCCTATAGTGAGTCTGCTATAAGTAAAACAAGAGTTTACAAGTGGTATAAGAGTTTCCAAGATGGCCGTGAAGACGTTGAAGATGACGAACGCCCCGAACGCACAAGCACATTAACAACCGATAAAAACATGGAAAAAGTGGAAGAAATGGTTATAAACCATCAGAGAAGTCGCTGATGATGTTGGTATATCGATTGGCTCATCCCATGAAATTTTTTCGAATGTTTTGGGTATGAAACGCGTGGCAGCAAAATTTGTTCTAAAATCGTTAAATTTTGAACAAAATTTTTGGCCAAAAACAATACTTTAATGATGCCCCAGCCTCCATATTCGCCAGACATGCCTCTGTCTGACTTTTTCCTATCCCCAAAAATAAAGAGAACCTTAAAGGGCCGTCGTTTTGCAAGCATAGATGACATTAAAAGCGCATCGCTGAAACAACTAAAGGCTATCCCAAAGATCGAGTTTTAGAAGTGTTTCGAGTATTGGAAGAAGAGCTGGCACATGTGCATAATATCCAATGGGGACTATTTTGAAGGCGACAACATTAATGTAGACGAATAAATAAATTCCCGATATTTTCTGAACACACCTCGTACATACCTACTCTCTTAAAATTAATTAGTTAAAAATGACTAATTTAATAGTTATTAGTGGCTGCTTTTTCACTTGTACCAGGGAATACCATGGTATCCCAAAATTGTCCCCTGAATCCGAAAATACCGTCATAAATTATGAAAGCGGAGAAGTTTTTGAGATATAGTCAATTCCATATTAAATGGAAAATTGACTATATCTCAAAAACTGTTCTACTTTTTTAACTTTTGATGGTATTTTCGGATTCAGGGGACAATTTTACATAAGAATTGGGAATTTTGGGATACCATGGTATTCCATGGTTAACCATGGTACAAGTGAAAAAGCAGCCACTAATATCTATTGAATTAGTCATTTTTGCCTAATTCATTTTTAAAGAGTACATCAATGAACACAAAAATACCATACACACAATTAAATAAAAAAGCATCAGTAAAATTGATTTATATATACATAGATATAACATTGTTTTTTTCAATGGAACACACTGTATATTTTTGAAATTTTTTTTATTATTATTCAAAAAATATTTCATTTCTATACGTTTGAGATAAACATTTTATTAATAAATGAACCCAAAACCTGTCTTATTTATCTTAAAAAACATAGTTGTCATGGGTAAGACGGCAACTATGATTCTCGAGTTAAATTTGACATAATTTTCGGGTTACTTATTAACAAAACACTTATACAACTAATATATAAAAATTATATATTTTTAAAACCAAAAGAAAAAACTCTACTTAAATATTAAAAAATATACATGGTGTTTTATTGAAAAAAATGTACCAATGTCTTTTTTAAATTTTTGTCAAAGATAATTTTTTCAAACCATGCAAGCTGGATTTAAAATTTTTTCGGTATCTCTTCTAGTAAAGATTTTATAGGGGTGTCTCATTTATAAAAAAACCCCATGTATGTACAAAAAGTTATTTTAAAATTTTACAAAATAAAATTTACATTGTAGTTTGTTAATGTTAACAAATGTGATTTTTATAACAGCGTAATAATGGACAATTCGTATTAAAAGCATCATTAATAAAATGAGCAACGCAGTAGGGCCCAGATTGGCTCCCTGCGGCATTTCAGAGATTTATGCTGCTACTTAATTTTATTAATTTAAAAAAGGTTTAAGGCAAACAATAAATTAAAATGGACATTACAATTTTAACAATATTTACTTGTAAAATTTCGTTCACATGGTCGTCAACTGAGGAATTCGCTTTAAAACATAACTACCGAAAAATGTTTGTGTAAATGAGATAAAAATGTGGTTGTAAAATTAACTATGTTTAATATTGCCCAACTTGCCCAAGTGCACCTGTAAAGTATAGGACGCCTACTCTGTTTTCGATTGTTTTAATTTTGCAAAAAACGGGCCCACGTGTGCCAAACCGACGCGATGAATTCATCGGAAAATAAAACTTCAATGCACACCTGCGTGTTGGTGAATGCAAGAACAATTGTTTGGCATTTAAAGTGTGGGATTTTTGGGAGGTTTGAAAGTACCTAAGAGGGATTAAAATTAAAGGGAAATGCCAATCGTGTCGTTTATTTATAGACTTGCGACAATAAAAAAGGAAAAACTACCTAGAAAATCCTTTATTTTCGTTTCTCAAAGAGAAAATTTTAAATCACACCGGAAGCGAGACAATCTCGTTCTCTTTGGCAAAGAAGCGCGATGCCAAGAATGGCGCGTGGGCGTTCTCTCGACCTAAATGAACTTACGTAAGAAAACCGAAATTTACATCGAGAAACCTCCTTGAGGCTAATTGAGTCGTACCATGATTGATTTTTCAATTTACCAAAGATGATACATCAAACTTTTGCCTGAAAGCTATTTTTTCGTTTTTTTTTCTTGGGTCGATGATATATTGAATTTAAAAACATTTTTTTAAACTTAAGCAATTATGCGGGATTGCTAAGTGCTCCCATCATCTAACCTTGCGGCACCCTATCAGAAATATATATCCGGATATAACAATCATTGTAGAAGCCTATATAAAAAAATTCTTCCTAAATTTGATTTACAAGATATAAAGAATGTTAACTTTAGAATGTAATAAAAATCATAAGTTTGTATATAGTTTGTTAATTTAATTTTGTAAAATTTTAAAAAAATTTTTTGTGGAAAACCAGCTCCATACACTAGTTTTTAAAGTATCAATTTTCAATTGTTTTTTTTTTCAATTTTCGGACGTGTTTTGACGTTTTTGAGTACAGCTTTAAATCAATTTGATCGATTTTCTCAAACAAGCCCTTAAATTGAAGGTATTTGAGCCCTCTAAAACTTTCTTTTACATACAAAAAAATCGTTTTTATGGCAAAAATTGAAGTCGAAAATTTACATATCGTCCTGGAAAGGGTTTAAATCAAACAGATAACTCCAGTTTGATTTTTATTCGTGAAGCTGACATTTTTACAAAATAAACAAGCTAATGTTGATAAAAATACATGGAAAAATGGCGAAGTTATGAATTTTTTAGTGAAAGACCAAAATTCAGCTTTTTCACGATTTTTATTTTATTTTGTTCTTTTATTTTTTAATATGTTTATTCTTTAATGAAAACCTAAGTAAAGTGCATGATTTTATTTTTTTGAGTTTTTACGTACTTTTTTCACCGATAACATATTCAAGATTTAAATTTGACATGACTCCGCAAACGTGAATTCTTTTGTTTCTCGTGTTGGCATAGTGACATTTTACTGCTATTTTTTGATATTTCAACAAGGTATTTTTATCATGGTTTTATTTAGTTAATAAAATGTGTAAAATGAGTAAAAGAAGTAGAGAGTTCGAGTGCGTAAATAACCCGGACAATCTGGGCGACGTAAGTGATGAGCACGGAGAACGTTTTCACCAGCAAATGAAGGCTATGGAGCGGCGTTATCACGGCTTCTGCAGAAGGGATGCAGCCATGATGGGTGATTACATTTGGTCCCTCATACGAGAAACAGAATACGAAAGCAACAAAAAACAATTTTTTTTAAACATATGCTTATTAAAACAAAATAAAACTTTCAATATCTTCAATGTTCAATATTTATTGTTCAATATTCAATATATAATTTAATTTCAATATTTAATGATTAAAATAAAAATCAATGTTCAATATTAAATTCAATATAATTCAATAAAATGAAGGAAAAACATAAAAATTCTCGAAATACTAAATTTTGTTCTTCCTGAAAAATTCATAACTTCGCCATTTATCCATGGATTTTTATCAACAGCAGCTCATGTTTTCCTTTAAGTATAATCTATACGTAAAATAAATCAAACTAGACTTATCTTTTCGATTTCTGTCTTTCCCAGAAAGATATGTAAATATTCTACCTCGATTTTTGTAAAAAAAAGGACTTTTTCAACTTCATAAAATAGCCAGTATCGAACTACTGAGCCGATACCAAAACTATACAAAAGAAAGTTTTAGAGGCCTCAATTACCTTTGATTTAAGTGCTTGTTTGGTCAAATCGATCAATTAAAACTCTAAGTATACTCTAAAACGTCAAAACACCTCAGAAAATTAAAAAAAAACAATTGAAAATTCATATCTCGAAAACGCTTCCATGAAAAAAAATTTAAGTGTGATTTTCGCGTTTAGTGAGCCAAACTACACAAGAAAATCATAGTGATACATGGTGGGCAAAATGGCTGCAAACTAGTGTAATCAGTAAAATTGTACTGAATAAAATAGTCAAATTAGTAGATTTAAATTTAAAAAAAGTTCTGACCCAGCCGGGGTTTGAACGTCGCTTGTCAAGCGTTTATCATAACCAATGAGCCATCAGTCACTTTTATAAAAAATCAATTTTATTCGTCTATAAATTTTGCTTATAATA
Organism: Brassicogethes aeneus; assembly: GCA_921294245.1. Taxonomy (NCBI): domain Eukaryota; kingdom Metazoa; phylum Arthropoda; class Insecta; order Coleoptera; family Nitidulidae; genus Brassicogethes; species Brassicogethes aeneus. The sequence continues at coordinate 7,431,677 of OV121140.1, forward strand.
TTTTAAAGTTGAATATATTTTGTGTTGCTGTTTTAAGTAGTAAAAAATAACTATTTAAAAGTGAAAACGACTATTTTATTAGTAAAAAATGCTGGTACTAATTCAAATAGTTGAATTTCACATTTTAAATTAAATTAAATTAAAAATCGATTAAATTATTAATCTTAAATGCCATACAAATTACAATAAATATATTAACCAAGGTGTGCAAAATTCTTGCAGCTAACCCAAACAGCCTGTTCTTTAAATAAAGGTGCGCCTTTTAATTTATGCCAATCTATTTGCAAACAAATCAATTAACAGCAACGCTTTGGAAAAAAATGGCGGCATCACGAAAAATGACGGATGCTCCTGCAATTTACAACTTCAAAGCACTGAAAGATTAAACGTGTAACGTAAAAATTTTTCTGTGTTAAACACGTGTTCGAAAATTTAGCGCGGCCGCACCTGCTCCGATGCATTTTGGACGCTCGGCGTCGTATTTTTAGACGCCAAAAAGATTCTACGTTTATTTTTGTCCTCGTTTTTAAACACTGTATTTGTATTGTATACCAAGAAGCGTCGATTTTTATCAGTGTCCCCATTAGAAAACTTTGTAGCTAATTTGCCCAAACACATGTGTTTTACCAAAGTTCATTTTTTTTTATCTGGATATGATGATTAAAACAAACTAAGCTGGTTATGAATCTAATTGTGGTTATGTATAAATTATTGCAGGTTACATTGTGCAGTTGTCAAGTTGAGTTGTCGAAATTCGTAGTTAAAAATGCAATTAATTTGGCTTTGGTGGTGCTTGGATGAGTAAAATCATATAAAAAAAGTAGTTAAATATAGGTTGCTTTACGGCCCAGAAGAAAAAGTATTCCTAGCGATTAATAATCTTCGCTTTGAAAAGAATTTATATAAAAGAAATTAAAATTTTTTGTGAACGAAAATGTTGTCCAATGGTGAATAATGTGAAAATAATGTGTGATGTAATATTTATAAAACCAAATAATTGACAAGTAAATTATCAATAATAAATATTATTGTCAATTTGACAATGTCAAAGTATTTAATTAAATTCTTTAGCAGAAGTACCATTTTTAAATTCTAAAAATACTAAGTCAAACTGGCATAAGCCAACCTAATAAAAAACAAAAAATGATAGTTTTTCAAGAGAGTGCTCCCATAATTGAGCCTTGTGACACTCCTTCGAAACGAAATACTTACTATCTACAGCACTAAAATATTGACTTAATAATAAACGATAATAGTACATTTTTTGCTTCGACGATTAGATAAACGTTGTTTCTGCACGCACCAAGTTCATTCATGTTAAAAACAACAGATGCAATAATTATTGCGTTTAAATATTATTGATTCCAATCGTTATCTGGAAAATTGTACTACGTAGTGAGAATTTTTATTTTGCTTGCTCATGTCACTTAGATGTTTTCATCAATGGATTTGTTTTCATAATAAATTTTTATTCGTGTGTTTACCAAGGAAGTGGATAATTGTTTTACAAAGTGACATTTCCGGTTTTCAGAATATTATTTACATAATATACCTGTTTAAATTTTGAAATTTAAAGTGATTGAATCGAATTAAAGTTTTAAAGACAGGTATTCCCAAAAAGGTGTATGTAATTAATGTAATTTTACAAAATACCATAATTTTCCTTCAGAAAAACATACATTTTAACAACCTATTGTTACGGTGTGTTTTATGATTCTTTAGAAAAATCCTATTGAATTTTAATGTTACCCATACGTATGCACAAATACAGAAGAATTACAACTAACCGTTCGCAATTTATAGATTGTTTCTATTGACACAGGCATTCTTCTGCGACTACTATTTCAGATACGTGGGAATCCAGGAAGACGGAAAAAAACAGCATTGATTTACCAAATACGTTCAAAGCTTATGTGGCAATTAAAAGCTACCATTTCTGTATTATTTTCAGCACAAATCTATACGGTTCAGTTATGGGTAGTCTGCCGCAATAAAATTTGAATCGAAATGGGTTTGACCGTCCAATATGGGTTTTATAGTTTTAGTGGTCCTAATTTGAATTGGCATCTTGAACACAGATGTCCCTATATTTAATAGGAAGATTATATGCATTTAATTTTTTTTTATTAATATACTTTTACACAAAGTTTTAGGGTGCCACAAGGTCCTAAAGCGGGACCACATTAATAAAAAATCGACATAAACGACCTCCCAATATTTGATAAGAGGATAATATTCATTTCTTAATATTAATTAATAAACTTTTACACCAAGGTTTAGGGTGCCACAAGGTCCAATAGCGGGACCACATTAATAAAAAATCGACATAAACAACCATAAAATCAAAACGTTCGATAAATTATGTTCAACAATTTTTAATAGTCACTTCTTCATTATATTTTTGATGGACGTGATATATTCTTCGACAATGCCTTCTAAATTCGAATCTTTTTCATGTCAGTGACACACAGGTGTTGGCTTATGGTCTCTAAAAATCCAGGGAACCTTTTCTCATTATTAAGTCCAAAGCGGACGCCCGACGTGCATGACTAAATTTTCAAGCGCTAATGGCGGCTTTTTATTGTGTTAATCTTATGCAGGTGTCCGATTGAAATGGAAATAAAAAAGTTTTAATCAAAGTTTGAAGTCGGATTGTCTTGGATATTAGGCTCAAATTGTACCTAAAAAGTTTGAATTTTACGATTTGGCCAGCGAGTTTGCCGGATCTGTCTCCAGTAGCGGCCCGTGACATTTCATTTTCAAAAATAATACCATTTATTATTGAATTTTGAAAAACGTGTGAAGTATAATTTATCTAAAATTTCGCAACAGTGTTGCCACAACACCTGCTTATTTCCTTGGATGTAGGCGTGCCTGCCTCGCGTATTCTAATACGAGAGAAGGAGAAAACTATGATATCGCATTGTAATAGAACGAGACAACAAGGCTAACGCCAATCGTGAGTCTAAATTAGTTCAGGCATGCTTCTGAGCCAATCATCTAGCTATAAATATTAGTTTAAACTGCGGTCGTTTCAAATTCAAATAATTTAAATGTTGCTGAGTATTCCACGTATAAAATCAATCAATTTTATTGACTATTTCACAATTCATGTAATCCAAATATTAAACATTTATAGTATATTATAGAAAGTAAAATATTTAAATTATACTTAATTTTTTAATTCTCTATGATGAGGCACTGCCTCACCTGCCTCCCCTGGCGGGCCACCACTGTCTGTCTCCTAAGAAAATAACAACGATATATTATGCAAAACTGGAAGCATTTTATAATCTCAATGACCAGTGATACGTACACAAGCATTTAAGACAATAATATGCAAATTCCTTCAAACAATTTCGATAAACTTCAAACCTGTTCCCGTATGCACATACTCTTACTTTTTCAATCGATGCGATTGAGGAAGTAGGCTGATTTTTCGCATTTCATTTGCTATAGCTGATTAGATGCGTAAATCATGAGCAAAACGTTTAAACTTATAGCTGTAGCTGTGGATAAGGTGTTTAATGTTTAAGCTCCCAGACTGAGATCAAGTCAGTCTGCTGGCCATATCATGCAGGATGCTATCGTTGCGAAGACGCCCTATTAATATTATATTATCGAAGCCTATTTCTTTAATTAATGTACATGTTAATAAATTGTGGAAAATGACGGCATATGCTAATCGCTGTAGAAGCATTATAAAAAAGTAATGATAAAATAACTGATATCGTGTGATGTTTGTGATGACGCGTAATAAATTGTGTACAACGTATTTTTCATAGTTTTCTACAGTTCATCTTGAATGCATCATATGCACCCTTTACAAAGTAACAATAAAACTTATTGAAACAAATTAAGGTCCATATTAGCCTAATTTAAATCTAGTTAAGCCGAGCCAAGATTACAATTTATACCGACCGAGTCAATTTATTTATTCAACTCAAAATTGATTGGACATTTCCTCCACTTAATACGATTTCTTGTGAGAGAAAAAAAAACTATTTGGATGATACAATAAGAAATAAAGTACAATTGTATAAGTCGTGGTTTAAACTATGTACGTTTAAGGAGGTTATACTTAATGCCTAAATAGCGATAGGTACCAACTTGCAAAAACAAAATTTACGAGAATTAACAAAACGTACATATATTAGGGCTTTTGATAGTTGCAGTGACATTTCTTTATGCATATTATTAAAAATCTTAAAATGTGTTCTAAAACAAAGAAAAAATTATTAAAAAAAGGTATGGAAACCAAAAATCTACCAACAGAAAACATACAGTATGCTTAATAAAATAAATAAATAAATGAATAAAAACGACTTTTATTAATTCATAAATAAAAATATCAAATTCAAATGCAGCGAATAGAAAGTCTCGAGAAAAGCAAAAAACACAAAGATAAGAAAACCATAAAAGTTAAAAGGATTGTCTTATTATTTAAAATTAATAAATAACAATACAATTATGTTTTTTTAAATAATTTACTTTAAAAACGAAATTATATTAGTCACCAAATAAATCAAACCTAATGCCATGGATCTTCTAGACGAAAATGACAGATTGATAATTTTGGTTGGACACAGTCAATATTGTCTATAAGTAGACTCTACTACAACCTAGAATTTTTTTAACATTTTCTCATAGCGACTAATATCGTGCTCGTACCTCCTTAATTTAAGATAGTAAATCATAAAATTACGAAATATGTTTGCTAGAGAATGGCATTCCATGCTAGAATGAGCAAATGATTTATTGAATACTAAATTAAGTAGTAAAATTGTGACTTAATTACTTAGACAACGCGTTTTTATTGGTACACCTTGAATATAAATAAACATTTGGAGGTTCTAAAATTATCGGATTTGAAACTTTTTTGGTAGTTTTTGGAGACCCCATAATTTAGTGTTTGAAATATATATTTTTTAAATTAATCTCTTACACTCCGAAAACAGACAAATATTCGCCAAGAAAGTCGCACGGTGGCAAAAATTTAAAAAATGGTAGGACAAATTCGCACAGTGGGATAAATTTGAAAAATTGTGTCAAAAATTAAATTATCCACAGATTATAGTCGATTGAATCCTCGATAAATTTTAGCAAAGATTTTACAAAAATATTTTTTTATTTTTTTAGGTATTACACAAACTACACATTCGCCTAGTTTTGTTGTTCTAGTTTATACAGAGTGCACAAATTAAAGTCAAAAATTATTTAAAAAATATTGGTATTTAAATACGTCAAATTCATTTAATTGGAGCCAAAATATTAAATAAAAATTGCCTTGTTTTTCGACCAAACAATGTATACATAGAAACACCCCCAAGATTACCAACTTTGTTTCAATTTTTTTAAGAATTAACTCTCTAAAAATGACTAATTACTACAGTTATTAGTGGCTGTTTTTTCACTTGTACCATGGTTAAATTTAAGCCAATTCATAGGTAAAATTGTCCCCTGAATCCGAAAATGTCGTCAAAAGTTAAATTAATATGGAATTGACTATATCTCAAAAACTGCTCTACTTTCATAATTTTTGACGGTATTTTCGGATTCAGGGGACAATTTTACATAAGAATTGACTATTAAATTTTGGGATACCATGGTAACCATGGTGCAAGTGAAAAACCAGCCACTAATAACTGTAGTAATTAGTAATTTTGATTAATTAATTTTTAGAGAGAAGATATTTAAAATTAGCCCAGCTCCTCTTAAATTGTAAAAATTAAGTATGATGCAAAAAAAGAACAAAATTTAATAAGCTTAGATTATTTTAAAGTAGGTTTCATAAGAAGCCATATTATACAGTGTGTTTTATTAGTATTTATAAACACATATTTATTAAGAAAAGAAAACCACTTTTTTATACGAGAAAAAATTTAAATTCGAATTACTTTTATAGATCTATCGATAAATATATTTAAATCAATTTATTCCAGTTGATTTTAGACCAAAAAACAAAACAAAAAAATATGAAGATTTTGATATATTGATACAAGGCGTCCAAGTTGAATGTTTGTTTTCAATTTTATTAAAAAACATTTTTGCAAAATTTGATATTGGGGTTTTTATCAGGACAGGAAAATTAAATTTCTTCAAAAACGTTTGTTTTTTTTTAAGTTTTTTAATAAAATCGAAAACACCCTGTATTTTGGTGATTATCAACTTTTTTATAGAAGTAGATTTGCTTATATCGTATTTTTTCGGTCTGAGGGATAAGTGGTATTATTTTGTACAGACATTTTAGGGACACCTTGTATATCCGATGTTTTGATTTTTATATAAACATCAAATAAAAATCTTAATGTAGGTATGTGTTAATTTTTTTGTTTAGGAATTTGATTTATAAAGCAACTTTCATATCAAAATTCTTAAGTTCGAAATTTCCAACCAATACTTTTGTTACTGGGTCTACAAAAAGGTTTGTAAAAATACCTAAGGTCTTTTTGAAAATTACAAGAATTATGGTTGAATTATTGATATAGGATTTTGTTATTAAATCTACAAAATGTTTGTAATAATTACAAAATACTTATTCAATTAATATAATATATATCTATATAATTACATATATACGGGTGTTTCATTAAAATACAATGAAATAAATCTGATCTATTTTTAGATTGCCACTAAATTATAATAGATGATCTCTGGTTAAAAGTATGTATACTTATAAGAAAATAAATTATGAGAACTATAATAGACTTAATCAAATAAAACATCTTGTGAATGTATTAAACATTATTAAAGATTTCACGCTCGCATCTGACAATAATTCTACTTATTCTACCAATTCAAAGCTTACCCTCTATTTCTGAAACGGTTTCTTTACCTGAAAAAAAAAGAAAAAATCGTTTGAATACACGAAATTTATCTAAAATCGTAAAATTTACATACGCAGGTAAGTATGGAAGTTAATTAAAGCATCCTTGTCGAGGTGTTGATGCTTTTTTGTCGGTTTTTTATGGTTTTTGTTCTACACGATTTTTATCAAGAGTTTAAATACGACCGGTATTTTTTGAAGCGAGTTCGTTGTGGCCGTAAAGATTCCGTGGGACGTGTTTTTTAAGGTTTCAATGATTTTTTGATCGTTAGATATTGTATTAAGTTACATAAAATAAAACGTTTTAAAAAATTCTTTTTTGAGAAAAAATTATGTATTGTACAATACAATACTATGGGTTGGGGAAAATCAGCTACAAAGAGGTGGTAAGACACTTCAAACAAAAGTTTCCATTTGTTTCAATAAGCAACGTTAGATACCGTTAAAAATATTGCGAACAAAGATGTCCAAATGGCCCACGAGAGTGACCTGCTCGGTATCCAGATTTGACACCGCTCGATTTCTTTCTGTGGAGTCATGTAAAAGACAAAGTATATCAAGTACCAATTAACAAAGAGGAATTGAGCAATTGAATGCAGGAAAGGTTTTTAATAGATAACTTCTGAATTGATACAGAGTGGTCAAGAAAGGAATTTTTGAGCATCTTCTGTGATTTTTGCTTATTTGTTTTATTCGTTGAAACCAACAGTTTTAATAATAATATTTGTTTTTGACAAAACTTGTCACATAATTTTTGTATATTTAATCTACCACTGGGATTGGTAAATTTTAAAACCTCTTTGTTTACCAAAAGAAGAGGTTTTTTACTTCTTAAACATTCAAATGTGTCTCTATTAGAGACTCTCTAAGATTTTAAATATGATATAATATACTTAAAATATGTATTCTAAAATGATATTAAAAATGTTTTTTAACAATTGTTAATATAAAATGTGGAATTTGTGTAAATCTAATTTTTTTCAAATATAGGTACGATCTAAACAGTTATATGGGTAGTTTTTATAAAATGATTGCTTAGTTCATAACTTCGATTTACAGGGTGTTTCACGTTTATGGCCCATTAAAAGGAATCATGATGAATTATTGTGTTTTTAATTGTAAATAAAATTCAAGAACTAAATCGTTGCATTTTCATGTTTTGCCAAAGGATCCAATTCGGTAAGTGCATGTTGTTGGTGCAGAATTAACTAATGATAACTTTAGCTAATATAATTTATATTTAAGTTTGGACCTTTTTAAAAAAATTAGTAAAAAATAATTGTTGCACAAACATAACCTTAAAATCAACAATTTTTATATTTAAGTTCTCTAAAAAACGCCGACAACTGCATTTTAAACAACAAAATATACCTACGAATTCATGGCAACATAATATTACATATAATACATAATATAATGGTATTTTACCGTTGAGTGGAGACTTTCTTAATCAACGCTTTTAATAATGACGGTTTTTACTGAATTGAAATGTTTAATCTTTTCACGTTAATCACCACTAAAATGTGTATTTATTGTATCTAATAGGTACAATTTATATTTACAGAGACTGTATGCAATTTATTTCTTCATTCAGATTAACACTGTTTATTGGAAAACCGGTAAAAACTCAAACCAGGATTTCCTCTCGAAATGTACCAAGCGACACAACAAATCGATCCACGGTTTTTTTTTCGATATTTTTTAACATTTTCCAGGTTTATTCTCAAAAACACTCGTTTGTAACATAAGCGTTTGACAGCTGATTATTAAAAGTTATACTTTTGTTATGGTGATAACAGCCGAGTGGTGGCGCTACTAGCGATACTTCTTTAGCGTAGTAGTTTAATTTTATTTCAATGTTTTTTCATGGATAACTTGACAGAATAAATTTTTGTAGTTATTATTGTGCATTGTTCTACTTAAAATTTTTCCAATAAAATTTAGTAAAGGGTAGTTTTGTACAAATATGTTTTTCAGGTTAAGTTAAGCAATAATTTTTTCAAATATTCTATTTTTAACTTTTGCTCCACTTTGAAGGTTAGGATATAATGACCATGTTTATTTTAAAAGGTAAAGAGTGTATGTACTGTCCTATCTATTTTTGTCTATCATTCTTAAAAAAAAAAGAAAAAGAATATTTTAGGATTCCAAAAATTCCACCCCATATTCGCAAACCTAATAACAAAAAAGGCTATTTTTGATTGACGCGCATTTGTCAAATTGTAACGAACAAAATTAATAACTAGAAAACTATTCACTTTAGGTATAGGACATGGTATAGTAATTTTACTCAGAATTTTATTTAAAGTCTATTCAAATCCAAGCTGGACTAAACAAAAACGCCCAGACGCGTGATAACTTGTTTTTATTGGTCGATTCTGGTGGTGTGACTAGGGTTGTGAGTTCTTATTGGTCGATTCGGAGGATTGTGTTTACAATTGGTCCAGCTTGGATTTGAATAGACTTTAGAATGTAAAAATACCACGAATGTAAAGTAATGAACTCAGCGAACCGACACAAAAGCGTGTAAAATCTCATATTGTTGCTTTAAACGTATAATTTCTGTTTCTTCTGATTCCCGTTTTTTCGGGGTCAAAGGTGTTTTGCCGTAGCGCGTGCCCACGTAAAACGGCGTGGGCTCCGAGCCCCCACGCGTTTTCACCTGAACCGTGCGTCCGGCCATCTGGCTGTGCGATTCAAAACGCACCAACGCACTTTCGGACACTTTTATTTTAATCCCATTTAACGAAGTTTACGAAATTTCGTTAATGTTTTCTTATGGTTGTTTCCGGAAAATAGGATTTTAATGTGGGTTTTTTTGGACACAATCTTATACCGGGTGGGTGTAAAAGAGCTCGTTTAACTCGCAAGATAAATTACATTAATTTGTTAACCAAAAACCGTTATTATAAACTCGTCGGCTGCCCACCTTGAAAATTTATCGTTTTTTATAACATTGCCAACTTGGTAAAACGAAATTATTGCTACCTATAAGTGAATGTGCTATACCTTATACATTTATTAATATTTATATTTCAGCATCATAAATTATTATTGTTTAACCCACTCGATACAAACAGAGCCACCCAGGATGTAAATTTTTAATAATTTTGCATAGTTTAAAATTTACATTTTAAACCATGCTAAACATTCCTTTCGCATTTTGGCGCCCAACGTACCAAAAAATTCCGAAACAATGTTGCCACGTTGTTTTTTAGTTTTGACGCCAAATCGAGTCAGAAACCACCAAAAAGTGGTTTTTTAACGTTTTTCATCGAACTGGTTATAGACGTGACGAAAATTTCGATGCAGAGACCGGATTTACATGCATCCAAAAAGTCTTCAAAATAACAAAATACCATTGAAAAACATATGGAATAAATTTTGAACAAAAAAAACAATCACATAAAATCTTGCATTTTATTTGGTCGAAAATTTAGTTTAACTGCATAGAACTCCGCGTCCAAATTCGCAGACCAGTAATTCAATACATTTCGTCACTTTTAAACCGAGCATTCAGTAGCTGACTTTTTAATTGGGAGGTTTTTGTTTTTCCTCGAGTCTTTTGTTTCGTTACATCCTACCAGCCGATGACTACGTGTCGTACATGTGTCCCAAGTCACACTTTGGCAAAAACGAAGCGACATTAGCAAATTTAGACATTTTTATTTAATTTTTTTTTATTTGAGTAAAAATCAGGATTTTTTTTTAATAATTACACATACACAAAATGTACTGATAATGAAACAAATTTTGTAAGCGATTAATGAAATAATTTTATTTAACTTAAAAAAACTTAAATTTAAAATTGTAATGGTTATAAAAAAATTTACTTACAGAATAAACTTTTTTACTGTTAATAAAATTCTCATTTACTATAACGAAGCAGCAATGTTGAGCTTTTATAAAAAAAAATGTTCATCCAACAAAGTAATAGTTGTTATCATATTGTCAGGGCAATAAGAAATACTTTAGTTTATATTAAATCTTGGTCGAACTTAAAATGTTTTTGTTAAATCTATAGTTGTGTGTGAATTGCGCTTACATAAAGTAATGCGCAGTTCTTATGGTAAAATTTGTTCATTTTACTATGGCATATTTGTCTTCTTTAAATTACTATCGTTGCAACGATACATGTAATTACATGTAATTCAAATTAATTTCATTTCAGTTGGAAAATCTTTGTTAATAGGTTACGTTAAGAACAATAACAAAAATATTGTATTGCTATAAAAAGACTTTTTTAATATTTACTATTGTTTTGCAATGGTAACAAAATTTTTATTATTTCCCTTAAAAAGAGGGGGAAAGGGCCATCGCTCTCCTTGGTGAACATAATTTTATAGTTAAAATCTTATTGATTTCACTTGTTAGCATGATAAAAATATCAAAAATTAAAATTTCGACGTTTTCTAAAAGAAACATTTAAGGTCTATTCTATAAACCAAGCAGACTTGTTTAAAAAGTGAGTTCATATTTTTTTTATTTTGAACTTTATATAAAATGAGTTAATTTTTTTGTTACAATAAATAATTTGTTTAATTTAAAAAAACAGTATATTGAAAATGTGACCATTGCTACAAAGAAAATAGTTTATTGAATTAACAATTAATTTGTTGTTAAATTTACATAAATTTTATTAATATTATAAAAAAAGTTTTCTTTTAAACGAAAAGGGATTTGTAAAATTTACAAAATTTGTATGAATAATACCATTAGGGTTTCATTAAAACTACAAAACGTTTTTGTTAACGGTATAGAACTGTTTTATTGGAGAAATAATAATAACTATATTTATCAATGCCTTTCTGCATCTGGAAAAGTGTTATTTTTATAAACATAACGTAAATTTACTTTATAATTAATGCAAATGCTATTACTGAAAGCAACGTTTTTAGATAAATAATTTTTGGCCGCAACAAAAGCAATTGTTGGACGAATAGGGATTTTTACTTTATTAAGACAAACTACTTTTTTTGTTATACCCATTTATTAAAAAAATTTCTCAGTGTAGTTATTTTTTCCTGAATGTTTTTTTAATAGATAAAATGGAATATAAAAATATATATATAATAATAATATATAAATTGGTTCAAAGGTGTAATTTTTTGAAAATAAAAAAAATTAAATCACAAACTTTGAAATTGAACAGGTAAACATGTGCATATTGGTAAAACCAGAACTTCATACTCTATTCGAATCTGCAAAAAAAAGTTCGGGGTGCATTTCAAAAAAAAGGCCGATGACGTCATAGCTTCTACAAAAATGGCGCCAAATTACAAAATGTTACATCAAAATTAATTAATAATTAAAATTAATTACTATTAGATCAAAGTGTGATATAGTTTATTACACACACATTAGTCATATACATTTACTGCACTGAAAATGTAGATGTAAACGGTGAAGTGTTAATTAATTAAACTTTATTAGCATATTGGTCTGTGTACCAACAGTTAATAAATTTAATTAATGAGAATATTTAAACATTTCATTAAAAAAAAATTAGTTCAATAATCGATTATTGCAACACAAAATAAAGCGATAACTCGCAGATTATTTAGAAATAAATTTGATTTTTACAATAAATTTGTTAAATTGTACTAATTAATCATACAAGAATTTAATCATCTATGACATGAAATACGAGGAGTGTTCAGAAAATAACGGGAATTGTTAAATTTCGCGGGTTCAGAGGGTCCGGTCGTCATAAATTTTTCCTTATTATGTTGGTATACATGTCCCCGAAGTATGATAAAAACTTTAGCTGTTTTCATTGTTTACTTTGTCTGTGGCAGCCGCTAAGGTTAGACGTGTTTTATGAACTCGGCGATTTTTCGTTCGTTAAAAGAAATGGATCAAAGAATTTGTATCCAATTTTGCTTAAAAAATGAAATAAATTTTGTAAAATGTTAACAAAGGCCTAAAGTGAGTCTGCTATAAGTAAAACAGGAGTTTACAAGTGGTATAAGAGTTTCCAAGATGGCCGTGAAGACGTTGAAGATGACGAACGCCCCGAACGCCCAAGCACATTAACAACCGATAAAAACATGGAAAAAGTGGAAGAAATGGTTATAAACCATCAGAGAAGTCGCTGATGATGTTGGTATATCGATTGGCTCATCCCATGAAATTTTGTCGAATGTTTTGGGTATGAAACGCGTGGCAGCAAAATTTGTTCTAAAATTGTTAAATTTTGAACAAAATTTTTGGCCAAAAACAATACTGTAATGATGCCCTAGCCTCCATATTCGCCAGACATGCCGCTGAAAGAACTAAAGGCTATCCCAAAGATCGAGTTTTAAAAGTGTTTCGAGTATTGGAAGAAGAGCTGGCACATGTGCATAATATCCAATGGGGACTATTTTGAAGGCTACAACATTAACGTAGACGAATAAATAAATATTTCTTAAAAAAAAACGAAAATTCCCGATATTTTCTGAACACACCTCGTATACTATAAGAAAACTTAAATATCAAATAAATAAATATTTGAATTTTATCATGAAATTAACAAAAATCTAAATTGTTTTTTACACCTGCCTATGCAATAAAACAAATATCTGGCCAGTTTTAAACGCATCTAGTGCGTAAAATGTTGTTTTTATCGCCCAAACTACGAAATAAAATTTAACAAACGCGCTGTCATAAAATCGTAGATCCACGTTCGGTCGTCTAGTAGCCAATAAAAATAACCAAAACGCAAACAAACCAAATAAACTAAAATAAGGAATTTCGTGCCATAAAAACTAATTTGGTTAAATTTAAAAACAACAAATTGGCGCCCGAAGTTTAAAAATACCAAGAATAGTGTCAAAGTAAGTAAGTAAATATTTTCCTTCTTATCTGGATGATATTTAAGTACGGTATATTATTTTTAAATGCGTCGTTCTGTGTAAACTTTACTGGATTTTACGATTGTCAAGCCAAGATAAAGAGTTTTATTTATCAAGATTTATATTGTAGAAACAAAATGATATATTTATAGACGTGTTGAAAACTATACTTACAAGATAAAAGATTACGTTTTTATATTTAATAAATAAAAAAAAACAAATAGATAAGATAAATATTGTATTGTATTTTATGTCTGTCTGGAAAATGATTTTTTTAAGGACGGTAAATGGCTTATTACAGCAATTAAATAAAAATGCTTGTAGTTTGTTAATTTTATTTTGAAAAATTGCAATCGAATTATTTTTAAATAAATACCGAATTGTCGCCAATCAAAATTAAACACGCTGTATATACGCACCCGAGTTACCGTAGAAAACAAAAAAATTCATTTTGTCGACCAAAAAATATAATGAAACGTACGTATTTAAAATCTCAACCCACACTTGCACAGAATCCTTTGACCAGATGCTGCCTCTATTTAAGTTACGGCTTTTTTTAATTGGATTACGCGTGATTAGTTTTTTTTAATCTCGTTTTACTGTTGTGGGAAAATAAATGTACTTCATTATAGCCCGGTTAGGTGTTAATGTTACCATTAAATTTCAAAAACCATTTCATCTAATAAGGTTTTTAAATTATCCTGTATGATGATCAAAAACTAATTTAGTAATGTTAATTTAATTTTCTTTTATCAAAAGTTGGTGTGTTTATGAAAGGGACCTATTTTTAAGTGTAGCTTGATTTGCTTAATTTAATCAAATAATTTAATCAAATTACGGCGGTTTGAACCGAGGCAAGTGAAATTCAAGTCAAAAGCTTGAAAATGTATTCTTCTCAAACAATTTAAATACTTTAAAGAATATTAAGCATAACTTAAGAACTATGCTATATATAGAAACAGATGTTGGATTAATTCGTAATTCTTGACAAATCTGTTATAACATCGTGAAACGTAGAAAAAAATTATTAAAAACATGAAATATTTGAGTGATTTTATTTTAAAATATATTCAATTTATCTTAAATTTTTCAATTTTACTACAAACTATAAAACATTAAATAATGTATTCTTCATATTTTATCATAGATTCGAATATTAGCAATTTTTAAAAAAAAGATAATCTTTGTACTCACTTTTACCCGTCAGTTCTGTGTCCAATGTTAAAATTCAAAATTCCTGCGAAATATTGAAGTTTAAACGTCAAGTCCTCGTTTTAACTCAAGTGTTGGTAAAAAATTACCTACAGAGCCCGCCCTTTGCACGACAGTCATCTTGAAAACAATGCAAGCGGCAAAGTTGTGGTGAATGCACGTATATTTCCAGTCAAAATTTCAGTACTGTGGTGAGTAGTTATTTTCTTACGTATATATATTTCATTGTAATTTATAAGGCTATATGGGGTTTGTTGATAAGTAGCATCCACTAATAAAAAATATCAGTAAAATACTTAATTTCGAATTATAATCTCAAATTTGTATCCCATTCATCAGTACCGTGTCGTCAGTTCCATGTTCGATCTTTCGGTTATCTTTTTTTCGCAAACTTCAATATAAATAGACAAAAATGACAAATTAATAATTTTCAACATTGTCTTAAAGCTACTAAATATCCTTAATTAAAAATATAATTGGAATATAACAACATGTTTAATTTTATTACTAATAAAACAAGACACCAATTTAATAAAAATCATAAAACCCACATAGGTATAAAATATCCTTGATATTTTCACAAATTAATTTAACTAATAATCATAAATCACCAAGATCTTATGCTTATTGTTAAATTATCAGCAAATAAAATCTTAAAAATTAGGAAAAATATCGATATACAATTAAAAAATTATTAATTACCGTACGTTTTAATAAATTTAACTTTTTAATAATCGAAATTAACATATAACGTTATTTTATGAATAATAATAAGGTATTATTTATATTTATTCAAAAAACACGACAATTTAGGGTATACAAATAAAAATACGCCTTGGTACACATGGGTGGGCCCATGCATTGTCAACCGTCCACATATGAATTACCTGTTTAGGAAATAATGTCGCATTTACATATCTTAAAAACGTACATGATATTTTTTAAGCCTCTGCATATGTAATCTCGAAAAGCTGGTCCAAGATTCCTTAATTAAGCTTCAGAATTTTTGTATTCACTTTTTACAAATTGTAAAGTCCTCTAAATTTAGAACCTTCGCCATGTATTAGTTTATTTTTTAAAGAGTATTGAAAAGGTATCAGTTTACATGATAAATTCCTTGTCAACACCGCTATTTTTACCCTCGATATTTCAGATTGATGATGTCCGATAAAGTCGATTTTTTTTAACCCATATGGGTGTAGAACCAATTATTTTTGATACCATCTTGGTGACAATCTACATATCGAGATGCCCACCCTTTTTTATAATTAAACAAATGTTTGCTTTAGAAAAATTGTGTTTTTAAATTGTTGATGGAAACTTTCTATTTCTAAAAAAAATAGTACTATCTGACGCTTTTGTTTAAAAATGGGACACAGTGAACTGAAATGGCATAAAGATGCCAAAATTCTTAAAAAAAAACAGGTGGGCGTTGTCATTAAAAGTTATTTGTCGTGGAAAAAGTATAGTAAGCAAATCGTTTATAAACTTTTCTAGGCACTTATTTAATTAAGCATATCATACTTTGAAATCCGTTTCAAAATTGTATCTTCACCTTTTTAGTAATTATTAACTGTAGGATTTTTTTAAAATTCTGAAAATTTAAAATTTGTTTAAATTTTGAAAATTTTTCCTCAATTTTTTGGTTTCGGACCACTGTGCGAATTTGTCCTACCCCTTTTTTAAATCTATTACTGTGCAAATTGGTCATACCATTTCTTAAATTCATCCTAATGTGCAGGTAAAATTATGAAATTGAAAAGCCATATTTCTGTGATAATCTGTACAAATTTTAACTTGGTTGGCAATTTTATAAGTGACGCTAAAACTATTTTCACAAAATAAAAAAAAATCAAAATAAAAGTTTCAATCGGAAGCGATTAACCAATCAGAACATGCCATGCTCCACAGCACATTAGATCGTGATAAAAAATTAAGTGTTTTCGATAAAAACATTTTATATATTAGGTAGGTACCTATATACACTCACAGGCAAAATAATCGATCCACACAAATTTTGGATGAATTTCAATCGCAAATAACTTTTTTATTTGATTTCGGATTTAAACAAATATTAAAGAATATTGTAGATACATTAATGGAGAATTGCTCACATTTTAAAAATTACTAAAAAATACACGTACGTTTATAATATACAGGTTTAAACAAAAATATGTTTTTTACCATAAGTTTAAGACACTCTGTAGAGTGGCAAAACCGTATATTGTTCTAAATTAAGTTTTAATTATTAAGTCACATCTATTTTTAACAGTTTTGTTTTTGGTTCACCTTGATATATTAATTTTTGTGGAAAATGAATTTTTTTAAAAAACATTGCAATTTCCAATATTTTTCCTTTATGAAGAACTAAGGTTGCTATGGTCCATCCATAGCCTATGGGTATCAAATTGTATTTTGTAAAGGTATCAAATTGTATTTTGTAAATTAATGTGTTAATTTTGAGGTGTCTTTTTACTTTTAAAAATGTCTCCGACTGATGTTGTTGCCCTTTGTACTTTACTTCTTGTGACGTTTAAAACACTTGCCACGTAATACTGTGACCGTCCATCCTGGATTAAATTAATGGCTCTGGCAACATCAGTCGGAGACATATCCATTTTTTAAAGTAAGAAGACACCTCAAAATTTAAACATTAATTTGCAAAAAACAATTAGATAGCTTTTCAAAGCCGTGTATGACATGTCCAAGTATGGGATGATTCAACAAAACTTTCACTGTCATTCTCCATAGCCTATGAATGGACCATAGCAACCTTAGTTCTTCATACAGAAAAATATTGGAAATTGCCATGTTTTTTTTTAAAAATCCATATTTTCCACAAAAATAAATATATCGAGGTGAACCAAAAACAAAACTGTTAAGAATAGATGTGACTTGATAAATAAAACTTAATTTAGAACAATATACGGTTTTGCCACTCTACAGAGTGTCTTAAACTTATGGTAAAAAACATACGTCTATTTTTTAGTAATTTTTTAAAATGTGAGCGATTTTCCATTAATTTATCTACAATATTCTTTAATCTTCGTTTAAATTCAACATCAAATAAAAAAGTTATTTGCGATTCAAATTCATTTTGTGGATCGATTATTTTGCCTGTGAGTGTATTTTATAAATCAAAAACATTTAAAAAAGTTTAGGGGGCGTACTTTGAACAGTATATTGTGTTTTTGATTACATGCCAAACAAGTTAAAAATAGAAAATATACAATAAACAAAGTGATTATAGGCTTATTTGAATGAATTTGTTCCAAAAATAAACTTTAATTTTAGTCCATTCATATTCAAAGTTAATTTTACATTAAAAATTCCCAATGTAATCATGTAAAATGTATGTAAAAAAATAAACAAAAACAAGCGCACAAAAAGTTCCAAAAATTAACCATTTTGTTACAACATGAAACCCATTTCAAGACGAACTAATTTGCGTTATCCGAAACCGCTTGTACGACAAGCGTTTTCGTTCGTTTCTTTTTTGTTTTTCGTTGGCGCTTTTGTTTTTTCTCCCGACACCTCCGTGTGCGAAAATAATGGGTTCTCGGAACGCGATTTGCATTCGCAGAGCGGCGCGACCAATTTCCTACACTTCAGCATTGTTGTGGGTTCTTTCGAGCAGCGAGATCGGTACCACAGATTTGTCACGCGGTTTTTAACGATTTGAAGCGAAAGGGTGCATGTTTAATAGGGTACCCTGCGAATTTTGTAATAATCGGAGCAAATTTTATGGAACCCAACTTTTTGTATATTTTTTTTTCGATAAATGTTTTTGTAATATTTATAGAAGCGAAATACTTAGTTTTCTAGCGTTTTTAGTACTCGATATATATTTTCCTTTGGGTTCCTTAAAATAAAGCAGTAAAAATTATAAATTTTGACGAAATGATAAGGTTATACCAAAGAAACAGGGCCTTTTATTGGTGAAAAACATTTTACTTTAGCATTCATGGCAGTGAAGATAGCAACTTCTTTGGGTTCCTTGGAAAAACAAATTAAACCATTGCAACTTTAAGTTAATTTAATTTTAAAAATATTCCAATCAAAACAATATTTTTACCCAATTGTTCTTTGGGTTCCATATAAAAATAGATGTAACTTTTATAAATTTTAAGCAAGTAGGTATGGCAAAATATTAAGGGTATACAAGCAAAGTACGCTGTTTTTAATAGTAAACACCGTTTTAACTCCTTGGGGGTTCTTCTTTGGTTCTTTGGAAAACAAAATTTAACTACAACAACTTTGGTAAAATTTAAGATTTTTACAAAGAAAAATACCTGTTTCAATGAAAAAAAAAAACTTTTTTAAAGCATTTGTAATAAATAAAACTAGCTATTTTTAGTGGTAAAACCTAAATTTTTCTAACGTTTATAGAACTCAAGATAGCCTTTTTCTTTAGGTTCCTTATAGAATAACAGTATACAAAATGTTAAGGGTGTACCAAGGAAAACAAGTTTTTTAAGTGATAAAAACCGTTTTTTCATTTGTAGTACTCAAGATAGGAGATCTTTTGGGTTCTTTTGAAAAACTAATTTAACTTTGAGGAGTTTTTGGTTAAGTTTTGAGATTATACCGAATAAAACATTTTAACGTAGTAAAAACTGGTTTATAGTGCTTGATACAATTTTTATTTGGGTTCCTTATAAAAATAACCGTAACTTCTATAAATTTTAAGCAAGTTTAACAAAATATTAAGAGCATACCTCTTTGTAATAGTAAAAACTGTTTTTTTAACAAATGAAATACTTAGGATAGCTAACTCCTTTGGGTTCTTTAGACAACAAAATTTAACTACTACAACATTGGCGATTATGGTAAAATTACAAGACTATTTCAAACAAAAATACTTGTTTCAGTGAAAAAAAACTTTATATGGCATTTGTAGTACTGAATACAACATCTTTCTTTGGGTTCCTTATGAAACAGTTAATATATATTATATGGTGATAATGGTGTAATAAATAGAACAAGCTATTTTTAGTGGTAAAATCTTAATTTTTTTTATCCTTGAAAGAAATCAAGATAACCTTTTTCTATGGGTTCCTTATAGAAAAACAGCTGTAACTATTATAAATTTTAAGCGATTTAAACAAAATCTTAGGGGTATACCAAGGAAAACAAGTTTCATAGTAATAAAAACTGTTTTATTTTTTTTAAGTATTTGTAAAACTAGAGATACAATTTTTCTTTGGGTTCCTTGTAAAAATAGCTGTAACTTTTATAAATTTAACGCAAGTTTATAAGTATATTGAGGTAATAGTAAAAAACCGTTTTATTTTAACAATTGAAATCCTTAAGATAGATAGCTCCTTTGGGTTCTTCAAAACTACAAAACCTTTCAGGTAATCTTAGTGAAATTTTAAGATTATTTGAAACAAAATACGTATTTAAGTAGTAAAAAAACATTTTTTTCTAGCATTTGTAAAACTTACTATAATTTTTTTTGGGTTCCTTATAAAAACAGAAAATGTGGTATATATGGTGTAATGAATAGAACAAACTATTTTTAGTAGTAAAACCTAAATTTATATATAGTTTATAGAACTCAAGATAGCATTTTCCTTTGGGTTCCTTATAAAAAAACAGCTGTAACTGTTATAAATTGTGAGCGAATTATACAAAATGTTGGGGTATGCCAAGAAAAACAAGGTTTTTTACTAATAAAAACCATTTTATTTTTTTTATTTGTAGTACTCTAGATGGGAGATCCTTTGGGTTCTTTGAAAAACTAATTTAACTACTACAAAGGGTTTCTTGTACAAATACATAGTTGCAACTTTTACAATTTTTTTAAATATTTAATATTTTTCTTTTGGTTCCTTGAAAATTGTTGGTTCCTTAAAAAAATCAAAGGTGTTGATCTTATCTGATGCGTTTAAAAACTTATTTCATAAAACATTTGTAGTCCTCGAGAAATTATTACTGTATAGATATTCCCTTGGGTTCCTTTGTAAAGCTACTAAAAATAATAATTTCAAACCGATTACGATAAAATTATTCTCACAATGTACGTATATAACCGAAGCTGAACATCATATCGAAAAAATCTACTAAAGCAATTACATTTGTAAGCGTACCTAGTCGAGCATTAAAGTCAATAGGTCTCAGATATGGTCGAGTCGTGGGTCAAAGCTTATGTTTGCAACGCTTATCTCTCACTCTAATCGAATAACATTTTGTAGACATGGAAAAATGCAAACAAAACGTGTTTAACAAAACACCTTGTTAACGTCGAAAAACCGAAAAAGGCAAATCCGCTAAATATTTATCAGCGACGAAAACAAGAAAAAAAGGCCGCGCGAGAATATTTGTTATTGTGTGCGATAGCGAAAATACCAGTTTTTGCCGGCTGGAAGGTATTAAATTTAACGCTAGCGAAATAAAAGCAAAGAATACGGAGATTGGGCATCTTTTGTCACGTCTTGGGTGCCCGAGACCGCGAAACGAATGAATAATCGCACCAAGCCGAGACCGAGAAACACCTGAATAACGAACCGAGATCGTAGATGGCTGCGGAGCCAGCAACGCAAGGCTACCCACACCCCAACAAAGAAACTTTTACGTTTTGTTTTTTCTTCAAATAAATTATTCAAACACAAAACTTTGATAGGTTATGCTGCACTGTAGCAGTGACAGCGTTGCCAAGAATCATAATTTTACGATCACAATAAAAGAATCCCCAACTCTTTTTTCGTGTGTGGTCGCCTTTATTTGAGACGTTGCCAGTCGCCAGCCATGTTGCTTTTTGTCGTTTGGCGTTTTTTTTTTGCTGTCACGATGGTACCGAGCAATGTTACCAACCTTTTTGCGTGTAAAAATAATTAACACGTGCTCGCAGTTGTTTTTTTTAATACGATTTTATATAAAGTTTTTTTTTAAATCAATGTGTCGGGTGTCAGGTTTTATTAAAATATATTGAGGATTATTATTTCATATGAGGAATTAAGCAAGGATGTCAAAAAGATTTGCACGTCTGATGAAAATATAATTTTTTTTATTTAATCCCAACATTTTTTGTACCGCAATTAATTATTTTTTACAATGTTTTAAAAGTCTAAAACCTATCCTCCGTTACTGTTACTCTTTCTAGGTTAACCTATATGTTTTCAAATATCAGAGGTAGTGAAAGCATAGTAAAAATATCAGTTCACCAAGTAAATTAAACACATCCAAAGCAATCGAATCAAATATAAAATATTATTAAAAATTAAAAGAAATAATTTTTACAACCATTTATGTAGGTGTGATAAATTGATTTTTTTGTATTTAAGAAAAAAAAAGCATAATTTTAAACATTCTGAAGTTTGAGGCTCGATATCTTTGAAACGGCTTGACTTACGCAAAAAGTCAATCAGACCTTTTTTGTAGAGCATTAAATTTCCTATAAGGAGTAATTTCGTCATACTTATAAATTAGCTCGTTATCACGTTACAAAATTCCAAATTTGAAAATAAAAATTTCCCATGCTATTTAAATGGGAAATAGTAAATTACAAAACGCCACATCTAAATATTAATATTAAGAGGTCTTACTTTCACAGGGTCATTTTCTAGAGATACTCTGACGAATTTTCAATGTTCTTTGGAAAAAAGAAAATAGTCGGTTTTTTTTAGTATACTATATATAGGGTGTTTGTACGTGCTTGTATAAAAAAACAAACAAAAAACGTGTTAAAAAGAGCAAAATCTATACAAAAAAAACAAAAAAATACAGTAAATCACAAAAGTGTTAGTTGTTTTTATAACTTACTGTACCTATACTAAACCATGCCATGTGCAAAAAAAAAAACAA
Organism: Brassicogethes aeneus; assembly: GCA_921294245.1. Classification (NCBI taxonomy): domain Eukaryota; kingdom Metazoa; phylum Arthropoda; class Insecta; order Coleoptera; family Nitidulidae; genus Brassicogethes; species Brassicogethes aeneus. Next base: position 7,454,357 of record OV121140.1, read on the forward strand.
ATTTTTGTATAGTTTGTGTGCTCTTACCTCTTAAAGATTTTTTTTTGTGTTTGTTAGTAGATTTTCTGTTCACCACCATTTTCGTAGAAGAACGATCCTCTTCTCGTTTTGGTTAGTATACCATCAACTTACCTAAAAAAGAAATTACAGTTAATCATTGTAGGATTAAAAAAAAACACATGTTGTTTTATGCATATCATTATTCAAATACTTTTTAATGGTTTTCCTATTATGGTTTAAAACATGTTTTACGCAATAGTTAAATTTGTTAATGGTATTAGACAGTTGGTATAATACTAGTCAAGAAGAGTAAAATTTAGTCTTCTTGACTATATTATATGACAAAGTTATACAAATTGTAACATTTTAATGTCTATTTGGTGCAGAGATACAGAAAAGATAAACTTTCTTTGATCTAATAGTAACTACACATGAAATCTATTTTCAGTAAAATTTATTTTATATCTCTCGTATTCAACAAAACGTGCAATCGTTTAGTTCGTTTTTAATATTTAGCAAACCTAATAGGATATTATGGAATTTGCAATGCTTTAAGGCTCTTAATAGGTGTAGTAAGAACTCGAACACGTTTCTTAAAGGAAACACAAACATAATTACTAATTAAAAATAATGCTTTAAGATTGTAATGTCGTACAGATGGTATTAGCCACAATATGGAGGAAAAATATTTTTAACGTGATTCTAAAGTGTCGAACAATAACTTATTGGCAATAAGGATGCAAAAAATTAAGAAAAAACACGCCCTTGTAGAAATTTGACATTCGAGTTATTAAATTTTTTCGTTAAATTTGACAAATGCCTAGCCTATAACTTTCTTGCTATTAGGTTTGCAGAAATGGGGGTGGAATTTTTGGAATCTTAAAACATTGTTTAAAAGATTTCATGTCAATTTCTTAACATACCGGGTGTTACATTTAAAATAAAAAAATTATTAACGTTTCAAGTTAGTCCAATTTGCCCTGGGTTTTCTCGGGTAATTTGTTGAAAAATGTTAAAGAATTGACATGGAATTTTTTAAACAATGTTTTAAGATTCCAAACATTTTACCCCCATATCCGTAAACCTAATAGCAAACATCTAGAAAATATTCACTTTAGGTATTGGACATGGTATAGTAATTTTACTCAGAATTTTATGTAGAATTTAAAAATGTAAAAATATATGGGGTGTTCTATTTGAAATAACAAAGTTGATGTCACTCCGGTCAAACCGGAAGTTGCATTTTGTTTAAAATATTTAAAAAAAATAGACTTAATAATTATAAACGCTTTTCAATTTCAAATCTATATTTTTTCCGTTCTCCAAAAAATTCCAATGGACCACGAATGTGAAACACCCTGTATATCAAGTGGTGTTTTCAGGTTGTGATACCACTATAGATTCGAAAGCAATGTATAATCGTCAAACTAAAAGATCAAGATTTGTTTCCATCATATATTTAATATAAGATAAATACAAATCTGTTTTATTAAAAAAAAATCAAAAACTCAAACCAGAAATATTTTTTTTTACTTAAAAAAAATAAAATTGTTATTTTCTTTAGGTATAATTTTTGTATTATGTAAAAACATAAAATATTTGAAGAAAAAAAATGATTTATAACAAAATAGAGAATTAAAAATCTGTTTAGGTTAAAATAATAAGAATGGCTGTGTAAAAAAATTAAATGACGGGATTTTGTGAAACACGGGTACGTTTTTTAACCTTTATTTTTAAAATCTGTTATTGGTAAATCTTCTACTTAATAAGTTTTGAATCTCATAAACTTCGTATCAAAACACGCAAGTAATCTTAAAAGGGTCGAAGTGAAGCTACCGTTTTCGAGATAAACGTTTCGGAATCAAAACTGGTCGTTTTGGGATTTTAAAATTGCTCGTTGGGCGTTTTAAGTGGCCAATCGGCCGGCCCTCGCTTCACTTAATGGTATACCATTTTTGGAGGTAAGCTATATAGGAATTAATTTATTTTTCGAACCATCATTGATGACCGCAACATTTAAACGCATTTTAAATGACAGATGGGTGAGGAATAAACATGAAAAATGTGCTGCGTTTGAATAAATGTTTTTTATATTCATGAGGTATCGTAAAAAATTATATGCAATAATAAAATACAAGTGAAGGATTACACATTACAAATTAGATAAATAATTAGTATTTATCCATGACACTGACCTTTTAAATACACATGCGCTTTAGTCACGGGCTGAAGTTAGCAACAAGTTTTTAGTCACGGGCTGAAATTAGTTTTAAGTTAGCTGTCAGTTGTCAAATATCATACAATCGTTAAAATAAAGTGCCTTTCTTGTAAAATAATACTAAATGTGAAAATTATTTTATTATCTCAATATAAAAATACAAAATTATTAAATAGTTTCTTGACGCCAATATTTAAAAAGATTATATGAACGTTTGTACTGACTGGAAATGTAAAAACGGTTTTTTTCAGATTTGAAAAAAAACTAGAAAAAATACGGCTTTTTCGTTTTTTTTTTTCAAATGCGCTACAATAACGCATACCTACTTATTCTATGAAATTTTGAGCAAAATGTATATTAATAATAAAATTAAATGAGGCGTTTTTTTTATTCATTGGGGTGCGTCGACTACCTGGGCCATTGGCACCGAAAATGTGAAGAATAATTACTACTATATAAATATTTAGTAAATTATGTATCAAGTTTGATAAACGCCATTTTATACACGAATTTAATTTAGGCATGAGCGAGCTTGCGAGCGAGTTCTTAAATTAATGAGTGTATAGAAAAGTTTATAAACGAGGTGCATACTATATTTTTTCTACGACAAATACTTATTACTATCTTAAAATGATTTAAATCAAAAATTTGTATAGAGCGCCATCTATGAAACAATAGGGGAATCTGTCTGTCACCGTCAAATGTCAAATATTTTTATTTTATAAAAACAGATTATAAAGGTTATAAATCGAAATGTATTTCTTGAAAAGTGACAGTTTTTCACAGTGAAAGTAAAGAAAATGTTTTATGAGCACTTTACAGTGGAGTCCGTGTCCGAATTTAAGTTATAGTTTACTGCCGGCGAAATTAAATGGTAGGAACAATGTTCATATCAACTTTTCAAATATTGGCGTTGAGAAACTATTTAATACTTTTGTATTTTTGTATTGAGATAATAAAATAATTTTCACATTTAGTATTATTTTACAAGTATTTTACATTTGACAACTGTCAACTAACTTAAAACTAAATTCAGCCCGTGACTAAAAACCTGTTGCTAACTTCAGCCCGTGACTAAAGCGCCATAAAGCCACAACTTGTCAATGTGTATTTAAAAGGTCACTTAGTGTCATGGAAACATGTACGATAAAGGGCGTTTTAAAGGTGGGAGTAGAAAAAATACTTTATTAGGCTAATTTTATTTTATTTACATACATCATCTACGAGCCATTAGACCAATTACAAGATGAGAAAAGTTAATGCAATTTATCAATGGTGGAAAATCATATTATTATTTATTTATTTTATGTGTAAAAATAGTATATTAAAGAACTAATGTCATAAGACCTTATTTTGTCTTATGACATGAGTTCTTCATGCTATTTTATCTATTTTGCAAAAATTCTATAAAAAAAATTAATTTTATACCTTAAATTTAATTTGGTCGAATTTTACTTTAGGTAGTTGGTATCACAGTCATTGGTTTGACAGTTAATGTCAAAATCGATTCGCCATGCCGTCCTCAATTTACTTATAAGCGGCTGTTAATGTTAAAGAAGAAAAAAAGGATTTATTGCCAGAAAAGTCTCGTAAGTACTAGAAAAATCATAAAAATATTATAACCAATTTTCAAAATATTATTTTACTAGTAGGTATGCTGTTTAAAGTGGCCAACCTATAAATTCAAAATCCTGGGTGGGGTAAAGTACCTCATTACACCACCGAAAGCGGTGTTACAATGAAGTCATTATTAACTCAAAATAGATAAAAAGTTTTTAAACAAAATTACCTACGCAATTATTATTTTATTATTTTGTTACTTTTTTCCACCAAAGTTTATTAGGGTTTAAAAAATGATCACCCAGTAAGTATTTTACTTTTACAAAATTTATTTATTTAATAATAAAATTTTTCTTAAAAAACTGTAATAAAAATTTTACTCAAATTAATTAATATGTTTGAAGATTACATTAAATGACAATTAACTCTCGAGACCTAAATGTTTATAGGTAGGACCAAAATACTTTTATGTTGGTAATTTGTCTTTAAATAAATTTTAGCGATTTTTTTATCGTTCTTTTTGGCGGCATTTAGTTCCACCATTTTGTAAAGGCAAGAATATAAAAAATAATAGGTAATTTGCTCATAACTCTTTTCAAATCATCAATATAACAAAGAGAATCACGTAAAACCCAAGGTGAAAGTTCAAAACCAACCAATTTTCATAAAAAAAAGTACCGTATTAAATCTAAAATTTAACAATTTGTAGCTATTGTCCAAATAATTTAGGTCAAACATCACTCTTTATATTTATAAGTTGGTTATAAAAAAATTAAAGTCACGAACCGATCACTCTAACGTCTTAGTTTTCGTTTTATTATATTGGTGTACCTTTGTGCGACAAAATGCCATTTCTTTGCAGATTTCGCAACAAATATATGCAGGAATCTAGGTCAAATAGGCGTAGGCGTAAAGCTTTTACTGTTTCACGCTTTATAAGTATCATTTTAATTATAATTATGCGTTATTTCGACGAAAAATCTGTCAAAAGCAACTGCGCATGCGTTACTTATGCAAAAATCAAGTTGCTTTGCTATAAAACCCATCCAACCAATTAAAAACTGCAATTCATTGCATTTGTGGATATACAGAGCATTCATTGGTCAGTTCGAACAGCCTACTTTGTGGCAAGAGCGATATGGAATATTTTTTAAAACCTCCATTAAAACGTCCACAAATTGTTATTCTTTGTAATTTTAAATTCGTTCTTGTGAATTGTTTTATAATTTTTCAAACGTCGTAACAAATTTACTGTGAAATTAGATATAAAACGGGTTTGTATGTGTGTCTTGTGAGAACCACAAAAAATTGCTCGAGACTTTAATTTAATATGGGTAATTTAACGAAAACAATTTACTTCTTCTTTTTATGGCATATTTCTTTGTTATAGTCTAAGATCCCAAGTAAGGTCGACCTTCACCCATCTGCTTACCAGATGAAAATTATATTTTATCAAATAAAATATGTTTCTGAACATAAACCAATAGGGTTGCCATAAAAAATATGATCAAGGCTAGCTATAATAAATAAAAAATTAAAAAAAAATAATTAATTTTTTAAATTTCACCGACTTGCTTGCCAAATGAACGAAATTCCAATGGAAAGCATACAACATACAGAATATGTAACAGCTAGGTTGCCTACCTTTTTCTGGTCCCTATTACCTGGTTGCTTTATACAGGGTGATCCCCTATAATGTCGCCTCCCTTTTACTTTTTTATTTTAAGTGTCCCAAAAAATTTAAAAGTGTGGTTATGTAGGAACTAAAAAATACTTTTTTTCTACGTATAAAGAAAATTGGAAAATTGATCAGTATACAGGGAAAACAAAAAGTTTATTTTTTTCAATGGATCACCCTATATATGAATTTATTTTTCGATTCCTTGTAAAATTCTAAGCATATTTCATATACCATACCATACTGAGGCTTCTTGATTTCTAACAGTTTAAAAAAACATTTAATGATGACATTTCGAATGCGAATATTTCAGAAACGGTTGAATTTAGGTATATGATTTGTTATATAAATTATGCTCAGAATTTTACAAGGAATCGAAAAATAAATTCATATATACGGTGATCCATTGAAAAAAAATAAACTTTTTGTTTTTCCCTGTATACTGATCAATTTTCCAATTTTCTTTATACGTAGAAAAAAAGTATTTTTTAGTACCTACATAACCAAACTTTTAAATTTTTTGGGACACTTAAAATAAAAAAGTTAAAGGGGGGCGACATTATAGGGGATCACCCTGTACAAAGCAACCAGGTAATAGGGACCAGAAAAAGGTAGGCAACCTAGCTGTTACATATTCTGTATGTTGTATGCTTTCCATTGGAATTTCGTTCATTTGGCAAGCAAGTCGGTGAAATTTAAAAAAATAATTATTTTTTTTTTAATTTTTTATTTATTATAGCTAGCCTTGATCATATTTTTTATGGCAACCCTATTGGTTTATGTTCAGAAACATATTTTATTTGATAAAATATAATTTTCATCTGGTAAGCAGATGGGTGAAGGTCGACCTTACTTGGGATCCTCTACTATTAGCAAAATTAAATTTATATGGTGTTAATAAAAATATCTAACTGTCCATTGTTGCATTTATGTGTTAATTTTATTATTAATATGGTTTTTTTAATGTAAATAATAATATTTATGGATTTTTTTTAATGCTGATTTATAGCTGTAGTTTATAAGGATTAAGCTTTGAAAAAGCCCAAAACACATTTGTTGTAAAATTTATGTTTCAAATAAAATGATTATAAGATTATGACTATTGAGCAAAAAAAGCGCACTGATAAAATTAAAGTGAATTTTAAAAACTTATAAATCAAAAACTAACAGTATTATTAAGCTTAATAATGGCCTGGACACCCTGTATATATAAACACAAAAAACTGAGCCAAAGAATGTTTGTTAATAAATTATGATATCCAATTTCCTGGGATAAAGTTACACTAAATAATAATTACAATGTTAAAATATTCAAAAGGTGTTATTAATACCATTAATGACTTATTAAAATATCATTAAGATCCTTTGAAACTAGCCGAAAATCAACCTTTTTTATTTGACTGTTTATTAATTAAATTAGGAACGCCGTAACTAATTTATTTGACAAATTTGACTTAAATATCAATATTTAAAGAATTTTATGGATTTTAGTCGTATTGGCCTTGGTTTGGTGGAATTTTTAAAATTTTTAACGATTCTTTATAGAATTACAACTTTTTATCTATGGATTATAATAGTGTAATAACTTAATGCACGGTATCACTAGAGAATGGCAAAATAAAGTAATAAATCCGCTGTATTTATCGAGTGGGTGGACGTTAGTGATTTATATTAAATTTCTAATGGCATAACGAAAATAATACGCCACTAATGCGTCACAATAATAAAGGATAGCGGAATAATGGGCCATAACGAATCTACAGACATTTTAAATTAGAACCCTTTCAAAAATATTTCAAAGAACGTTTTTTCTTAGAACACATTTGTTATTATCAAGGTTACCGTGTTAAATTGTTAGGTAAATCAGAGTCATATGTCATAAGTGTCAAATAAAACCATATCACAAATATGTGTTTTAAAAATTTAAAAAACTGTTTAAATAATGCAATCATAGACTAAAAATAAACATTATTATTATATGCATATTACAACATGGTCTTTGTGAGATTTTAATTAAGAATTTCTGCCAAATTAGACTTAATTGCTTGACCTTGAGCGACTAGGAAGTAAAAATTATGTTTTGAATTTCAGTTAAGTTGATTTTATTAGTAAAAATAAATTAAAGGGCTTAAATCAAGTGGTTTATGTAAATTTAAATAAGAGCAAAATGTCAAAATATTAAAAATAATAATTTTCACTGAATATCTTCATTTTACAATCACTTTATAACATGTTTGCCACATTTTTGACCAAAATTAACGTTTTTAATAGTTTCAACGACGTAAAACGTTAAATTAAGGGCAAAATCACGCATTTTACATTTCATCTGTCAAAAATCCCAAGACGCAAAGCTACAAGATGTCTTATAAGATACACTACTTACTTGGCGTGGTAAAATTCCCCAAATTCGTGTTGTTAAGCGTGTAAACACTTTTCGCGTCCACGACATAATCGTCCCTCATCTTGAAAACGCGGAAAAACGCACTTAAATCACCGAATTTCCAAGATTTTCACCATCAAAATAAAAACTATGGCTGAACACTTTATCAAGAGTTTAGAAATGACAGAACTGGTCGCGCCATCTAAGAGCAGGTGTTGTAAGTTGTACAACCGGAAGTTGGACAAATGAGCACTATTGGCGGGTACATTTGAAAGTAGTGGTTTTTACTTAAAATGCTTATAATTCTATAAAAATGTGTAGGAAAGACACTGTTCAGTACTTAAAAACGACTATTTAACAATAAATATATTATGGAATGTATTAACAACAACAAATATGACACAAAATAGCTGAAAATCAAAAAAATGAATTAAGGTACAGTCTTATAAAATAAATAACAAATGCTTTTTAATGGTAATACCTACTAAATTAAGTAGTGAAAACAGTCAAATTAAAAACGTACAAATATCAAAACAAGGCAAAAATGAGTAAAATTTTTGGTATTTTGCTGTCTTTGATATTATTTTCAATTTTTAACGCTAAAATAAACACCAAAACATATGGCAATAATAAAAAAAAATCCAACACAAAATAAAACGACTTTTTGTTGTATTGCTCTTAAAATCATTGAATTCATTATCCTTGATGATTGACTAAGATCCTCATTTGTTTCTCTGATCTAAAAATCAAAATCATAAGAATTTTTGTTAAATAAATGCAATATTGTATTTTATTACTCTTGATCGTGATCTTTGTATTGTTTCCCTTTGTTCTCCAAGGTTTTTTAACACTTGTGTACCAATCTCTTGAGTTTCCAAAACAACCCTATAACCCTCCTCAAGTTTTTTTCCTGTACGTTCAATTTTCTCCGAGTTGTCCAATAATCTTTGTTTTTGATCACCATTAAAACCAACATCGTTTAAATCCTCAGAGCTGTCGTAATTTAAAGCACCCTGTTTAACAGCTCTGGCTTTGATATAATCCAAAGTTAATCGCTTTAATTCAGCCCTATAACAGTCTAACTTGGTTCTACACCTCTGTCTTTTATTTGATTCAATCTCTCTAACCTCCAAATCCATTTGTTCCAACTAAAATACCATAAAACATTAAAATCACGTCACCTGTGCATAAAACAATTGCAATACCAGTTCCCCGGCCTCTTCGACATGCTTTTCAATGTTCGATATCAGTTGGCGGCGATCCTCTACAAAAACAAACAAACGTCAAATCACAAAATGACGTCACTGTCGTCAAAAAACGTCAAATAGACTATAAATTTAGCTTACTTGATGTTGTCGAAGTTAATTGGCCCACTTGTGCCGTTATATCCGCCGTTAAAACCGAATATTGTTGTTCGTAATTCTCGAATAACGAAACCATCTTGGTTTCGATCTTCGCCTAACTTTGCATTAGAGGTGGGTTGCTATCGCGTAAGCTGCTATTTTTTAACAGTTATTTTGCTGAAGCAGCTATCACTGTTACCCGGTTTTAAAAAAAGCTGCTACCAACAACATAACCTAACTCCGCCGTTTGTGATCGCATTTAACGTATTGTTTCGAATTCCGCTATATCAAAAAGCTGCTACTCGGCCTTGGACAGCGCCACTGCTGTTTGATGTCGGGATTTTAGTAAAATCATTTTACTAACGGAGGTAAAGTTACAGACTAATATGTTATACACTTTAAATAAAAATGAGTTTTAATTTGCAGCCGAGTAAAAAAAATTTTAATTTTTAAACTCGGATTTTTAATACTAAAATTTATTCATATCTAAGCTATTTTTAATTTTTTAAACCTAATCCTAGCATAGAAAATCATTATTAACAACATTATAATTTCCAATCATTGCAAAAGATCGCGATTATTTGCTAGTAAAGATCTCTGTGAACTCTCCCTAGACGTTTGTAAGCCAAGCAGAAGCGATTCGCTACTATAGCGCTATAGCAAACCCAAATAGCCGTTTTAAAATGAAACATGCGCAAGAAACACGCGTGCCGCTGTCAGCGGCTGTGGTCTATTCCCACGAGCACCGTTTCGGATAAACTGCTTCTTTTAAGCAGCTATTTGATAGCTGCTACTTAAAAAAAGCGGTAACTGTTTTAACTGCTACTTAAAAATAGCGGTTTAGCCCACCACTACTTTGCATAGTTGAAATGGTGCTTAAAAGAGGGCAGTAGCGACAAATGTCAAAACAAAGTTTAAAAGGATGATTTATTGCTGTTTACAGACAGATTTGGTATTTTTATTTAAAGAATATTGTTTAAAATACTGCAATCGTTAAATAGTTCTGTTTAAAATGTTAAATTTAGTATTTGAAAAGGATTTAATTTGACAATTTAGTTTGTTTTTTCGATGGCAGATGGCGGCACAAATTTTGTTTGTCGCGGCATGCGCTGTCAATTCTCTCTTCCATTTTTAACCTAGACAGGTTGGTAAATGTATATTTTAATCCTCAAACATCTCCTTTATTATTGAATTTTTTAACACAAAAAGTGTTTTAAATAGTAATATAGTTGTTATATTTGAAGTGATTAGTGTTATTTTGTGTCTGTGATTATAATTTCTGTGATTTTAGGGCACAATGGTCCAACGTCTCGTTTTCAGACGACGTTTGTCGTACAACACAAAATCCAACAGAAGGACGATGTGAGTACAATTTATCAACTATTTTTATTGTTTTTCTATGGTAATTTCATGGTTTTTTTGCGAAAAAATGCAAAAATATAAATTTGAGGTTATGTTGTGACAACACGCATTAAAACTCAAATTAACGGTTTATATGATGATACACTGGCTAGAGTACTGAATGTGCTTTACGTACAACTTGACGACAAACCCTTTCGTTCGTTTTTACACTGAAACAAGCAAAATCAACTAAAAAAAACTAAGTTTATTGAGGAGTAGGTGCTAACCTTATTTTCTTTGTAGCGTCCGTACTCCTGGTGGTAAATTAGTGTACCAGTACTTGAAAAAGCCCAAGAAGATCCCGAGATGCGGTCAATGCAAAGATAAGCTCAGAGGTATCTTACCTGCTCGTCCCCAAGAAAGGTCTCGTCTCTGCAGGAGGAAGAAGACCGTAAAGCGCGCGTACGGTGGCGTTTTGTGCCACAAGTGCGTCAAAGAGAAGATTGTCAGGGCTTTCTTGATCGAAGAACAGAAAATCGTCGTCAAGGTAATGAAGGCTCAGCAAGCCTCGACCAAGGCGAAGAAATAGATTAGACGTTAAAATAAAAAATTGTAAATTTTTATCAAGTTGGTTTTATTGCAAGAAAGAACCCTTTTGTATGAATGAATGTGGAAAAATGCTTTTTTGGGACAGGTAGGTGTTTTTTATATTCATACTGTATCTAAGGAAATATTAATTTTTAATATGATTTATATATGGCAATTTTAAGAACCTAATAACATGACTTTTAAGGTCTTATATCACCAAAATTTAATATATGATATTGTAATTAATTTAAGATATTAGGTACCAAGAAATTTTTTTATAAGCCATTTTTGTATCTCAAGCTTGCTCTTGAGATTTTTATAAAAAATAAATTAAATAATCAATTTTTAAGTTTAAAAACAAATTTTTGAAATTTATGGAAAATCTGTGAAAAATAACACTTCTGCACAAGTGTTATTTTCCATAGATTCTTCAAAAAATTTGTTTTTAAACCAGAGGATCATTTTGATGCCTTAAAAATTAATAACCACATTATATTTTTTTATAAACATCTAAAATAGTATATTATGTATGTATCAAGTTTTATAAACGCCATTTTAGTTACGAGTTTAATTAAGCACGAGCGAAGCTTGCGAGCGAGTGTTTAATAAAAACGAGTGTCTAGAGAAGTTTATAAACGAATTGCATACTATACTTTATCTACGACGAACACAAAACAGAATTTAAAGCCAATTTTATTTGTTAAAATTTTGACATCTGTCAACTGTCACCCGAATTTAACCTCACTTTTTCCCAATTTATAATAAAGCTAACTTCAGCCCGTGACGTAAAATGTCGAAAAGCCACTGTTGTTTACTTCAGCCCGTCAATAAAACGCCATAAAGTTACAGCTCGTCAATGTAGGAGTAGATAAAAAAATATTTTTCTCACTTTAAAACCTAGATATACCTACAGTTCATTTTTTTTTATCTGGAATCTTGTTTTTTGTTAAGTTGGTGGCTTATGCCAGCTTGACTTAGTATTTTTAGTATTTAAAAATGGTACTTCTGCTAAAGAATTTAATTAAATACTTTGGCACTGTCAAATTGACTAATATTTATTATTGATAATTTACTTGTCAATTATAAATAAAAAGATAATTGACAAAAATAATAGCAACGAATTCGAATGTAAAAGCCCTTTTGAGGGCAAAACTTCATTTTGATGAAATTATGCCAAATGCCACAATGGAAGAAAAAGTACATCGCCTTCTGGACATTTTGGAGTAAAAAAGTAACGAATTTGGTTTTATAAATATTACATCACACATTATTTACCATTGGACAACATTTACGTTCACAAAAAATTTTAATTTTTTTTATATAAATTCTTTTCAAAGCGAAGATTATTATCCGCTAGGAATACTTTCTCTTCTGGGCCGTAAAGCAACCTATATTTAACTACTTTTTTTTATATGATTTTACTCATCCAAGCACCACCAAAGCCAAATTAATTGCATTTTTAACTACGAATTTCGACAACTCAACTTGACAACTGCACAATGTAACCTACAATAATTTATACATAACCACAATTAGATTTATAACTAGCTTAGTTTGTTTTAATCAATGCGACCAACTTGACAACTGTATTTACCAACCAAAACCCTAAATTTGCAACGTTGCCGCAGTCCACATAAAAAAAATGAACTATTAATTTGGTAAATAAAATAAGTTTTATTTTCACTACATTGGCATTACTGAATTTTTTGACAGAGCCTCACAGTATTTAATGCACTTTATCTAATCTATGATTTAATGTCATTTATCTATTTTGCGTTCATAATGACTTCATTATAACAACGCTTTCGGTGCTGTAATGAGATACTTTATCCCACCCAAAATTTTGATTTTATAGGTTGGCTATACCTACTTTAAACAGCATAATATTTTGCATATTGGTTATATTTTTATGATTTTTTAGTACTTACGAGACTTTTCTGGCAATAAATTTTGTTTAACACCAAAGAAAATCCTTTTTTTCTTCTTTAACAGCTGCTTATTGTATATAAGTAAATTATAGGGATAGAACGATATCACTTTTTTTTGCCGATACGATATATCGGCCGATACCGATATCTACATACCGATATATCGTATCGGCAAACATAATGCCATCTATTTATACACGACCGAAGCTAAAATCGGGGAAGTCCCGTTTAATTCCGTTGCGAGGAAACGTTTGTGATTGGTAGTGAGTGACATTTCGGATTTCTGGGAAGCCCCTTATACAGTGTGTATTAAAACGAATAGATACACTTAAATAAAACAAGTGCCAAACCCCGCCCACTGTGGTAGGGATTGAGAATTTATAGGTTTTATTTTTATCGAATTCGTTTGTTTTGTTTTAATGCATTTCTGCAAATAAAAACTAAGTATTGTTTAAAATCCATTAAATTCCAGTTAATGGCGAAAATGTATTTCTTAAAAACTATACACATTTCCCTACGACAGTATTTCATTTATGCACTGAAGAGTGAAAAGCGCAATTTTTTTTTTGCCGATATATCGGCAATTATCTTGCCGATACGATACGATACCGATAATCGGAAACAATTGCCGATATACCGATATCAATATCGGTATCGTTCTATCCCTAGTAAATTAAGGACGGCATGGCGAATCGATTTTGACATTAACTGTCAAACCAATGACTGGATACCAACTATTTAAAGTTAAATTCGACCAAATTAAATTTAAGGTATAAAATTAATTTTTTTATAGAATTTTTGCAAAATAGATAAAATAGCATAAAGAACTCATGTCATAAGACCTTTTGTAGCACTCGTCCATTACAAAATTGTCCGACTGCGACAAAATAGTTCTTTAATATGAATTAAATTAAATGAGAACACTTTACTGTAAATATATTTTTATTAAGTACAGTAAACTTAGATACAATTCCTTTAACATAAAATAACAAAACAACTTGTAACTAGGTATGTCTAACTTATACTAAAAAGTGCTATCACTAAATAAAGGCAAGAACAACAAATAAAAAGCGAAAAAAAAATAAAAATAATTTTTAAGTGATTGTTGTAAACTTAAGACAGTTTATTTTTAATATTACGTTGAAAAAACTTATTAACAGGTTATAAAATTTGTAATTAATAACAATTACTGAATTTTTTGTATCTATGTATGTACCTAGGCGAAGATATAGCCTCGAGCAGTTTTTTTATTAGCAGATGAGCCAAGGAACCTTTTTATAAAAATTACAAAAAATCGGTGGATTTCTTGCAATAAGTCGATTAAAACGTCGGGATAGCGAAAAAAGTGCCGATAAAACACCCTTAAGGGGTCTTCCTCCACTCCGATAAACATTAAGGGGCCGCGCTTTCATTTGGCACCAAAAAAGCCTTACGTATTGTATCCCGACCGTTGAAAATAGATATGCTCTTTTTTATATAATCGAATAGTATTGCTAAAAATTAAGTCTTTCTGATTCTAAAATTGCGGAAACTTTGGTGGATTATAATCTATTTAAGTTAACTTGCTATACATGTCTTCTAGCTGGGGTTTGAAGTAGGACTTGATTTCTGGGCGTTTGGACTTCATTGTGGGGGTCAGTAGGCCGTTTTGGACGCTGAAGGGGTCTGGGTGCAAATAAATATCTTTAACCTAGAAAAATAAAGTCATTAGTTTTGACCATGGGACCAAAGACAAAAGGAAATATTTTACATTTTCAGTTAATTTTGTTCTCGATAAAACTGGGCGAATATGGTTAATTTGCAATTTAATATAATAAAATTATGATGTGTCGTTCTTGCTATCATATCCGGATGATTTTGGATTTCATCTCAACTTCGCTCTGGTACACTAAACTGTATGTAGCCCCAGTAAATTTACTTTGAAGCAAAACATTTTTTAAGTTATTTAATAAGTTTTATTTATGTTATTTTTACATATTTTAATAACCCTTAAGTTTCAACACTTTAAAGTATTATGAGGGACGTAATTTTTACGAAACAAAATTTCTTATAAGTGCATTTCGCCTAAAGGAAAATTTAACGGTAATTTTAACGTCAAACTTTTTACTTAATGGTAAATGTTACTCACAAGTAGGGTTGGGAAAATTTCACTTTTTGCTTGTACTTGAAGTTTCACTTGAAATTTTCATGACATTTATGAAATTTATTAAAATTTGCTAAATTTCTTGAATTTCATGAAACTTTCAATAAATTTTAATCACTTTAAGTGTAATACCCACACAGAACACGCTATCCAATGGATATCCAATGGCTATCCCAATGTCCATATAACATCCATGCCTTTTACGATATCCATTGGATATCCAATGGATATCCATACTGGATGTTCAAAAAAAACAAAAACATTAAACATATTTTTTTCTTTTTTAAAATAGCCCCTTATAGGATAAATTTATGTAATGATTAATAAATATGATTTAAATCGTTATTAACCCAATTTCAACAAAGTATCTCTAATATATATCCAATGGATAACTAATGTATGTCCAAAGTATATCCACTGTACATCTAATGTATATCCACTGGATATCCACTGGATATCCGGTGGATAACTGATATGGATATCTTGTATATATACTTGTATGTATACATGTGGGATTTTGTGATGGTTTAAACTAGCATATGTAAAAAAAAACGACTTTACGTTAAATTGATTTTTTGCCAAGAGCTACGAAATTTTTAATTTTGAAATGTTCACTTTACCCAGATAATAATATTTATATATTAATAATATTATTTCTGTTAATAATATGACTATGACAGTCTGCAATACAATAAAAAATTACTTAAAAAAGTCCTTTTTGTTTATTATTGTATTTCATATATGTACTACGCACGCGCTGAATTTGAGAATCTTCAGTGTTGCCGGTTATAAGCAAAATAACTAAACGAAATATATTTCCGTACTTTATTAAGTTTTAATAAATAAATTAAATAAATTTAAAATAATTATTCACCACATTTATGTCAAATAGGTATACTAGGTATACTAATTAATTAAGTATTAAAGCTTTAATAATATAACCGCCATTTTGATGAGCTTTCTGAAATTATTTAAACGTCTGACAACACTGCCGGCGAAAACAGAAGATAAATGTCACCATATTACCTTGCCGCTGCATCTCGCCGCTGTCCAGGTCGTCCAACTAGTATATAGGTGGGCGGTTGCTTGGCTTGAAGCGTGTCTCTCGGCACCAACTGCCTGACACTGATGAGACCCAACAGGTTGAAACAGTCTGTCTGTCAGTGTTGGTGGGCATGGTACTACATTAGTCATTGTGCCATGTCAACCCGAGAGATGCGTTTCGGGCCAGGCACGGTGGAGAGATGTGTCGGCTTGTGTAATATTTGTCATTTTGGTTGCCTAACTACTGGCGTAGTAGTAAAACCTTGGCAATTTTATTTATTTTAAAACCCAATGTTATTTATTGAAAAGTAAATATCCATTGATTCACCATATCCAATACAGATGACAACCATATTGCATACAATACTATATCCACTGGGTATCCATTGGATATCCACACCACAGATTATCCACACTATGTCCAGGAGGGTCGGACATTTATATATCCAATGGTTATCCATTGGATATCCATACAATCTCCATATTGAATACAGATTACAACCTTATTGCATACAATACTATATCCACTGGGTATCCATTGGATATCCACACTATGTCCAGGAGGGTCGGACATTTATATATCCAATGGTTATCCATTGGATATCCCGGATATCCTATGTATATCCTGGATATCCATAAAAGAAATCCATTGGATATCCATTGGATGTAATTGTTCCGTGTGGGTATAATAATATTGACCATGGCAAATTGCCTCCTACCCCTCTGTGGGCCCCTGCACCAATAATATAAATAGTAAATACCTATGTTTACCACAAATTTCTTGAGATTTTCTTTTAAAATATTTTTAAAATTACTAAAACTAAAAGAGATATAGCACTTTTTGGTAAGCTAATGATTCATTGTTTTATATTTATATATATTTATTATTTTTAAATATTTTACTGAAATTTTACGAAAATTGAAGAAACTTCATCAAAATTTTATGAGCCAAAGGGATTTTTTATCCGTTTTCCGATGCAATTATAGCAAAAGTAAAAGATTAAATTAATCATAATTTTAAAAAAAATTTAAAGTCTGATTTAATTTACAAATTAAATTGGTAACGGAATTAAATTATTTAAATTAATTTATGCATATAACTAACAATAATTACTTATAGCCCAGTAAACACAATTACGTAAATATGACGTAAATATGATGTCATGTCAGGTCACGCTTACGTAAGATATAGGTCAGACTTGAGTCATACAAGAGTCATTATTTCACACTTCCTTACGTCAGACTCTGACGTAAACATCTTGATGTAACACTGACATCATACCATTACATAATATTTACGTAATAAATGTGACATAAATATGACCTAAGATTCTTAGGCTAAGAATGACGAAGCCCCCTTCCTTATTTTTCATCATAGGGCAAAATAAGTGAATACTGAAACAGCTCACTTGGCTGAAATCAGTTCCCTCTTCCAAATGAGTAAATTGTGGGTTAGCGTAAGGCCACGGAAATTCCATGGCGATCCTGACGGAACAAGGAATTCCAGTGAAAAAGCTAAATTTTATCTTGGGCCACAATTCGTGACTCGTTTATTTGCCGAGGTTCGGATTCCTAAATCTCAAATTGCAATGCAGCCAGTGTCAACTTATATACTTAACGAATAGTGCCACATAAGCGAGATGTATTATGCAATAGGGGTTGCCCATGATAAGTAGATTTCTACTATATTATAGTAGATACCTACTTATCATAGGCAACCTTTACTGCATATTGCAACTGTTAACATCTAATATATCAATGTTATTTGACAACTTTACCCTTATTTGTCTGAAACACAATAACCGGACCATATTATAATATTATTATAAAATTTGTTTATCAATGAAGAATTCCTTAATAGTTTACACGTAATAACTCGTAAATCTTTTGTTGATATTTTTTTAAAATTTAAAAAATAAGTAGGTACTTGTAAGTACTTGCAACCATGATTATGAGTACATACATAATTTTTCACATGACCATTGAATAAAATGTGTACTTTTGAAAGTACGACGCTATTTTCAAAATTTTTACGTCATAAAGCAGTAGGAACCGGAATCATAAAAATCTATATGATGTTTATTTCATATTAAATTAAGATACATTATTTTTTGATTAATTTTAAACCATATTTTCATTTAATCGACCAAGTACTAAGTAGCCAAAAAATTCAAGGAACTTCGCGTTATTTCTTTCATCATGCTAGATGCAAAAGTAATTTCAAAGTATGAAATTTGCTGTATTTTAATGTTTAAATTAAACTGATTGGTAAGTAAAAGTATCCACTGATTTTATTGTTTAAAATAATCGGCGTTAATTTCAATCAATAGAATTTACTTACGTTATTTTACTCAATGATTGGAATTAACCATTTCAATGAATAAAAAATAAAAATTGTTTGCCTATTTCATTCATTGAAATTAGTTTAATTTAAACATTAAAATACAGTGAATTTCATACTTTGAAATTACTTTTGCATCTAGTTCGTCTAAATAATATGTATAACAAATTTCTTATGTCAGTCTTACCTAAGAAAGTAACCTTAAACTTATGTAATAATATAACAGATTTCTTACGTCAGTCTTACGTAAGAAAGTGACCTAAAACGTATGTAATAGTATGACGTATTTCTTACGTCAGCCTTACGTAAGAAAGTGACCTAAAACTTAGGTAATATTATGACAGATTTATTACGTCAGTCTTACATAAAACAGTGACCTAAAACTTATGTAATATTATGACAGATTTCTTATGTCAGTCTTACGTAAGAAAAGTGACTTTAATGTTACGTCACGATATGACTTTAATATTACATAAGATGTACGTAATATGTAAGTCATTTAATTACATCATATGAAAGTCACGTTTTGGGTCAGTATTATGTCACTATGACGTAAAAATTGTATTACCTACATATGATCTACGTGTTACGTAAATTTTAGATCATAAGTCACGGTTTGGTTCACTGGGAGTGTATTCAAATTGATAACTCGTTCTTATTGGTCGATTCGGAATCTGTTGTAAATTATTATTAAAGGTCCCAGGGGAGGCCGCATGTGAAATTTATTTATTCATAAGTCATAATTTTACGATATTAAGACCACTTTATAACCGTAAATAATTCCTATTCGCCTGGTATTTTTTAGGGTTATTAGTGGTAATAAATACTATTAATTTTGACCAAACAAGGAAAAATAAGCTTAAAGTGAAAAATAAAATTTTAAGGGAATTTTTTTTCTAGGTCGCCATAATGAGTTTTTTAACATGGCATCTAAACATTTATATAATATTTTTTCATAAATATTTTTCTAAAATACAAGGAAAGTTTAGTTATTAAAAAATGATTTTTAAAAGATTTTATAAAATTTTGTAGGTTTTAAGTTTTGTTGAATTTTTAGCCAAGCAATAATTTTTCTTAAAACCGTAAAATATTTAGGGCATATAATTTTTAAGATGAATCGTGCCTATTTTTATCAATAAAATAATGTGGGTTTGAGTTTTAATGCAAAATATTATTAGTTTTGACAATTTAAGTTATATTATGTTTTAGAAAGAGAGAGCAAACAGTTAGTAATTATAGCGTTATTTTTACCTAAATTTGTGGTATTTATATTGTTTTTATTACGTTATTCTATAAGTAGATCAAAAAGGTTATTTTGTAGGTAAAATAACGAAATAAACCATGACCAAAAATGATTTTTATCAACAAAAAAAAATTCAGTCCAAAATTTTCAGAAAAATCAAAACTGCAAATTAACCATAAACAATAAAAATGAAGCGTTTATTTGTACAAATAATGTTACCTGTTCAAACGACTTAAGACCAGCATCTTTGCCTTTGGTGATCATATCGTCCAAAATCAACTGTTTTACTTCCGGATGGTTACATAAAACACTGAAAGTGCCGCTAATGCCATTCTCTGAGGCCCAGCATTTAATTACGTCGACATCAGGTACCACAATAGCAATAATACACGACTATAAAGTAAAGAAATTAGTCAAAATCATTTTTATATCGCTATAACTACCTTTAAGGATTCTCCGTGGACGAAAAGTTGGCAAACGTACTGCGATCTACTGTATATACTTTCGATTTTTTCCGGTACTATGTATTCTCCCTGTGAGAGCTTGAAAATATGTTTCCTCCTATCTATGATCTTCAAGGTTCCATTCTATAATAGATTAGTCAGAAAGACTTGCTTACATCGTTAAAATAACTTACTGGTAACCACATTCCAATGTCGCCTGTATGATGCCACCCCATCTCGTCTATTGTCTCCTGGGTCTTTTCTGGGTCCTTGTAGTAACCTTGGAACACGTTGGTGCCCTTCACCACAATCTCTCCTTGGTTGTTCTTCGACCAGTACTCCATTTCCGGGACGTCTACCAACTTGACGCAACAACATGGTACTGGAGGCCCTACATGTCCAGGAACCCAGTCACCTTGTATGGTCAAAGATATAGGTGCACAACATTCGGTTTGTCCATAACCCTCTACAACCTATAATGCGGTTCTTTAAGTTACTTAATGGAGTAAAGTATATGAAAACCTACCAAGCACCCAAGAGAGCACCTTATGAAGGTCAGAACGTTGTCTGCCAAGGGTGCAGAACCCACCAGCATCAGTCTAAGTCTTCCACCCATCCCTTCTTGAACCTTCCTGAACACCAACATATCCCAAAAACTATTATTCCTAATGATCCCTCTCTTAATTTCCCCCTCCTTCGCGTTCATAGCCATATTGAACAACATTTTCTTCAAGAAACTCTGATTGATCTCACCCATGACCTTATCGTGGATCCTGTTGAGTAACCTTGGTACGGCAGGGCAAATCGTCGGTTTCAAGGCCTTCATGTCGTCTGATAACCTCCTTATATCGCCCAGGTAGTACCCAACGGAACCGCCCATCATGAACATGGCGATTTCGCAGCACCTCTCCAGCATATGCGCGAGCGGAAGAAAGGAAATCATCGTATCCTCAGGTCTGGGCCTGTGCTCCCCCTGTTGCATAATCACTGCGCTCACCGAGGCTATGACGTTCTCGTGCGTGAGCATCACTCCTTTAGGATTGCCCGTGGTTCCGCTGGTGTAGCAGATTGTACTCAGATCTGACGGTTTTGGTGGCTAGAATCAAGAGAACTCCATGTTTAGTGATTTCGCTGCGGAACCCAAAGGTGTTTAAAAATTGCTTTGGGTTCCACTTTTTGCGTGGTTCTATCGAAACGGTTTTTTGATATTGATTTTATTGTGGAACCCAGAGGTGATTTTATTGTGGAACCCAAAGGTGTTTGAAAATTGCTTTGGGTTCCACTTTTTGCGTGGTTCTATCGAAACGGTTTTTTGATATTGATTTTATTGTGGAACCAAGAGGTGTTATTCAATGAACCCAATGGTTTAATTAATAAGCTGGTTTTTATTTTTATATCACAATTGGGAAGCTAAAGAACTAAAAACTTAAAATATGGAACCCAAAGGTGATTTACTCACCATTTCCGGGTGGTTCGTCTTGGAACCCAGCATTTCGAGATCGGCCATCTTGATGATCTCGATGCCCAAATTTTTGGCCCTCTGCCTGGTTGCTGGACGTATATCTTTGTAAATAATCATCTTTTTGAGACATCTGGGTGATTTTTCCATCAGAAGGTTGCATTTTGCATCGTCTTCCACGAATACTACGTTTATATCGGCTAAAAAAAATATTTATTATTTGTGTGTTGTGGAACCCAATGGTGATGCGGTACCTTGTTTGATGATAAAGGCACATGCGTCGGGGCCTAGGGTATCGTATAGTGGTACCAGGACCATGCTGTAGCAGTATAAAGCTTGCTCTGTCAGAATCCATTCTGGGCAATTTTGGGAGTAGACTCCTATAATGGTGTTGGTTCCAGGGGTGAACCCTTGCGAAACCAAGCCGGAACCTAGGTTTTTAGCGCGGAGAAGAGCTTCATTAAAGTTCAACCATTGATAGGGTTTTGAGTATGATTCCCTCCAACCTAGACATTGTCCATTATCTAAAAAGTTTGTTAGTGCAATACTGTTTTTTGGTATCTCTGGGTTCCTTACTTGACTCTTTAGCGCCCCGTCTGAACGATTCATAGATGGTTCTTGAATCTGGGTATAGAAAGCTGACGAATTTACCTTCTTTAGCGTCTTTGAAAAATCTGGATACTCGTATTAAGTCTGGTCCCTATAAATAGCAAAAAAACATAATAATAACATAATAATCAATAATATTTATGTAATTTGGAATTGTTCCAAATCGTGTACATTCTGGTAGTTAATACAACATTTTAAAGTAATGGTGCATTGACTTTAAATAGGATTAGTTGGTGTTTACTTTGTTTAATGTTTAATTTAAGTATGTGGTTTCATTTAAACAAGTAAAATTCTATAAACTTCATTAAATCAATTTATGACTTCAAAATATATAACAGGTGTTATAAATATAAATAAAAAAAACTAAAAATAAATACTTTAAAATACCTCATGAAAATATTGTTTATTTTATAAACTTTGTATTTCTTCACTTCGTTTAAAATTTTTTTTTTTCGTCAAATAATATTTAATTAAATCAATGGTTGAGGAATTTATCGCATTTATCAAGAACTAGGGATAGTAAAGGACCGTACCTTCCAGTTGTAGGTTTCTGACTGGTTCTTCAAATTAATTGGGACCGTTATTGGTGGTTTACTTTTACAACAGCAACAGTTACACATTTTTAGTGTTTTTTCTGTAATTTTTACACTTAAAAATCACTTGTCATCACTTAAGAACTGCACTAAGGATATTTTAAGGTTCATTGAAGATTTTTGCTTGAAAACCAATTAAAATAACTTTAATGTGTGTTATAAATAATACATAAATTAGCCTGGTGCTAGGCCAACGCTCGTACAATTAAAGAAAAGTATTTTATGTCCTTTAAATTGGCTGTAAAATTACTTCGACATTAATTAATTAAAATTAATATAATCACTCCAAGTTTCTTTTCCACCAAAAACACAATTTTTAAAGGTCAAAAAATCACTTAGCACATTTTTTCTCGGTTAGATAACCCGTACGTATGAATGTCCTCGACGCCCGACGCCCCGACGCTTTGGCAATTGACTACTGCTTCGAAATTCGTATAAAATTAGCGTCTAAAAATCCCACCATCTCGAATTTACCACTCAATATGAATTTGACATTATTGTTCTCATGGATTTCAGCCCTTTGTGGGCACGGGGTGCCGCAAGGTTACGTGCTAGGGCCAGTGTTGTTCGGTTTGTCGTTCAATTGTTAATTGGTGATGCTTTGTGGCGCATTTAAAAATATCCGTCCTTCAATTAGCGAATGCATCTGTAGCATTTTTGATCGAAATAAAATGTTTTTATAATTGCGGACGTCATAACTAAATTAACAAAATAAATAAAGTTTTGATTTATTGAAAGTTTTTTGCTATTTTTATAAACTAAAATTTAAAAGTTTTTAGTTATTTTTGTTTTAACTATATTACCTACATTTTCTCTCAAAAAACCTGGTTTGTGAAGTGGTTTATTGTATTTTTTAACAAAAATTTAAAACTTTATAGTAATTCATTGATTTTTTAAATTTTACATTTTTTGTCAAAAAAATCTGTTTTTTGATGCGATTTAAAGTGTTTTTTTGTATTTTTAACTAAAATTCAATTTATTATAATTATTTTTCCATTTATTTTTAAAATTTTATTTCCTACACTTTCTGTAAAAAATGTGGTTCTTAATGCGATTTAAAGTGTAAAAATAGACGTTTATTAATTTTTTAAATTTTATTACGTACATTTTCTGTTAAACAAGTCTGGTTCTGTACTTTTTGTAGTTTTTAACAACAATTAAAATTTTTATAGTTATTTTAAACATTAATCAATTAAATTAATTAAAAGTCTAGTTGTTGGGTTTAAAGTGTTTTCTTGTATTTGTTTTACACAAATTTAAAATGTTATAGGTATACCTATAGGTGTTATTATGTACATTTTCTGTTAAACAAGTCTGGTTCCGTACTTTTTTGTAGTTTTTAACAACAATTAAAATTTTTATAGTTATTTTAAACAGTAATCAATTAAATTAATTAAAAGTCTAGTTGTTGTGGTTTAAAGTGTTTTCTTGTATTTGTTTTACACAAATTTAAAATTTAATAAGTATTTTAAACGTTATATATTAATTTTTTTAATTTTATTACCTACATTTTTTGCTTAAACAGTCTTGTTTTGTTGCGGGTTTTATAGTTGTATTTTTTAACTAAAATTTAGTTATTTTAAAGATTCATTAATTTTTTTGTTTTTCTTTATTTCATACATTTTCTCTAAAAAAAGGTCAGGTTTTTGCTGTGGTTTAAAGTAGTTATTTGTATTTTTAACAAAAATTTAAAAGTAATTCTTAAACATTCATGATTCAAGTTTTATTATCTAATTTTTTTGTCAAAACAGTCCTGTTTTGGTTGTGGTTTAAAGTAGTTTTTTGTATTTTTTAAGAAAAATATATAATTGTATAGTTATTTTAAAGATTTATTAATTTTTTAAATTTTATTACCAACATTTTCTAAAAAATTTCTGGTTTTGGTTGTGGTAGTATATTTTTGTATTTTTTAACCACAATTTAAAATTGTTTAGATATTTTAAACATTTATTAAATTTTGTACCTACATTTTCGGTCAATGGTTTAAAATGTTTTTTGTATTTTTTTTTTAATTTTATATTTATTTTAAACATTTGGTTATTTTAAACGTTCATTAATTTTTTTAACCATATTACATATATTTTCTGTAAAAAAGTAAGCTTTTGAAGTAGTTTAAAGTAGTTTTTGTATTTTTCACAAAAATTTAAAATATTATAGTTCTACATTTATTTTTTTTTAATTTTATTACGTATTCTGTCTTAAAAGATTGGTTTAAAGTGGTTTTTTGTATTTATTTTAAACAAATTTAAAATTTTATGGTTATTTTAAAGGATAATTAATTTTTTTAATTTATTACCTAAATTTTCTGTAAGTCAGGTTTTTGTATGGTTTAAAGTAGTTTTTTGTATTTTTTAACAACAATTTAAAATTTTGTAGTTATTCTAAACATTTATTTAGTTTTTTAAATTTTATCTCTATAGAACGTCTGGTTTTAATTGTGGTTTAAAGTAATTTTTCGTATTTTTTGACAAAAATTTTTTAGTTATTACAAAGTTTAACATTTAAAAATTTATTATTTTAATTTTATTACCCACAATTTTTGTTTTGTTGTAGTTTAAAGAAGTTTTTTAACTTAAATTTAAAATTTTAAACTCAATTTAGCCATTAATTTTTTATTTTATTTTTATATTAAAAAAAACTATACTTAACAAATGTCAAATATTTAAATTTTGCGGTTAGGAATTGTATATCACACCTTTTTTCTGACCCCCCTCCTCCAAATAGCATTCTATAATAATGATGTAGGTACTTTATGGACGACCTTGAAAATCGAGGTCACGCCTGTCAAAATTTGACAGTTATGATCTTAACTGCATTGTTGTATGGTTTGAATAATTTTATTTCGAAAAAAATACAAAACTTAAAAGTGCATAATTTTAAAAACAAAATTGCATTATTTGTGACGAACTAAAATTTCTTTTTCGACTGCCTATAAATCCGGTCTCGGGCAGCGTCGGTCTAATAATTAAGAAGTACCGTAAGGACGTTTAATCGAAGAGAATCGAGTTGCTTTGCAAATGTCATATATATTTTCAACGGCTTTACCGTTAGAAAACAGTTGAGGAGGAAGAGAAAAAAAATGATCGATATGAATAACTTAATAAATTACATGGCCGCGAACGGGTCATTTCAAACTACAGGGTGTACAAAAATATATTTGTCAAATAAAAAATTGATCCTTGTATTTTCCCTTTAAACAATATTGTTGTTGTCTGACCTACACCTAATGGATTTTAAATGTTACAAGTACTTAGGTAAATACATATTACATTTTTCATTATTTATTAGAAAAAACTATTCCTACATTTTTTGCACATTTAAAATTTAAATGATGTATGGGTCTAAGTGCATATTGTAAATAAATAATGCAAGTTCAATGTCAACAACATCACAATAATTTTTTTATCAATTTGTTGAGAACCAACCATTTTTCTAAAATAATTTCATTGGACGTTCACTTCCGGTTGAACCGGATGTGACAGTTACATTGTTTTTCAAATGAAATGTTATTGCATTTTTGAATTTCCACGTGAAATTTTGTAGCTATTGCATATTGTTTTTGAGATGATTAATTTTATCAAAAATTTTTGACACTTACTAAAATGTCTATTACCATCAAATGTAATGTTGAAAAGTTAATTCTTGGTATACACGTTAACAAAGAAGTATTTTATCAACGGCCAATAATAGTATTTTAAAATGTTAGACAGGGTGTTTGATATTTCCGTTTAATTTTGTTGCCTCTTTAAATGCGAATAACTTTCTTATTTGAAATGAAACGACCATAAATTTTACGACATTCAACGCGGAATATTATAATATACATTAATTTTTTATAAAATAAATCTTTAAAGAGATATTACCAAAAATGTGACTAGTATAAGTATAAAGATGTATAAAATTATTCCATTTTTGAATATACCTCAAGTGTTGGCCCCAAATAAATCAGTTAGATGAATCACCTTGTATAATAAAAAATGTACACTTTATACAGGGTGTCCCCTAATAAATTGTCATCCTTTGGGAGAATGATTTTTTTTCCTCTAACATTTTTGTATTAGAGAGCTCTACTTTTTTTTAAATAAAAACTATAAAAATAATTTTATTTAAAAAATTCGGAATTCTAGTATTTCAAACCTAACCTATAACACTTTTTATGTATGGATTTAAAAAAACAAAAGGTCACATTTAAAGAAAAATACAAAGTGGGTCATGTGACATCATTTAAAAGGTAATTTGAAGCTTGTTATGCTACTACTGCACAGGATGGCCTAAAAACATAAGTATTCCATTTTTTTTTTTAAATTTTTGTATGTAGAAGAGTAGTATCTAAAGTCTAATTTAAGGGCGGCATTTTTTGAACACCCTGTATAAAATCAAGATATGAATGAAAATCTACTAACATTCCAAGGTCATAAAGGTCAAATTTTGACATTTACTTCTTAAAAATTTAATAAAATACTATAAATTTAATGATCTAGTAATTATAATAATTATAATAATGTTGCATAAAATTGTTCAAGGTTAATATTATAAAATTTGCCGTTCCATAAAAATTTTAATCTTTTTGGCCACCCTCCAAAAAGTTGAGCAAACTCTCACGTGCTTCAAAAAAATTTAATGAACATTTTATATGAGTAACAAACTCAAAAATAAACCGATAGTAAATTTAGAGAACCTAGTATTAAAAAAAATTACAATCAAGACATTTTAAGTGATAAACCACACAAACTTTGTTATTATCGATTAATTTTGTTTAGCTTGATTTAACATTTGGAAATCATTGTTTATATTAAAATAAGTCTGTTGGAAGGTTGCCATATTTCTACCGAAATGTCAAAGCTTACACTCATCGAACCTTCAGTTGTTTTTGCGTTATGTACAGTCTGGCGCTGTCAGCTGTCATAATTTAACTCGGCCAATGTTATTAAATATGACAACACTATCGGCTGATTTAAAGTTACAATGATGACAAGTGTTTTTGTAAAAAAGTGAAAAATTTATTAGGACATGAGTTTTTGCTTTTTTTCAACAGCTTTGTTAAATTAACCTTAAAAACTGCCATTAAAATAAAAAATCTTGTCTAATATAATAGGTTTGTACCTATTATGTATTTTTACTTTCTTTAATAACTTTGAAGTATCACAAGTATCACAACTGATTAAATTAACGTTATATTGACGTAATTCCTGGTTAATTTGTTAAATGTTAAATTAACCTTAAATTCACGTTATTTTGTAGTATGTGGGGAATTCAATTATAGTAAAATTAAAGTTGTGTTAGTTAAATTTAACTTCTTGGTTAATGTACCTTTTGGTTAAAAGGAAGTTAATATTTGGTGGTTTGGTTATATAACCAATATAAATTAACCTTCAAGTTTATTTAAACCATTTGGTTATTTTGTTGTGTTTAATTTAACTATAGTATACTTAATTTACCCATCGGTAATTTATAACTCTTTGGTTTAAATTCGGTTAATGTAATATTATTTTTTTTAGACTTCATTATTACAGAAAACTCACAATCCATAGGTTTATATATAAAGCTGTATTGAAGTTCATTTTTCTATGCAGATAACAATGAAAACTGCAAAACCATCACTTTTTTAACCAGTTTATTAATTAACGTTAATTTACCAACGAGTTAAAAAATATTTGGTAAAATATAACTTGTTGGTTAAAAATGATATCCAAATTAACCAAAGCTGTGGTTAATTTACCAAAAAGTTGTTTCAAAAGTTAAAGTAAACCAAAATATGCCAACAAAAATATCTAGTCTTATCCATTTTCAAAGGATAAAATTAAGAAGTTACGTTCTTTTTAACTTATAAGTAATATTACTAACTAGTTAAATATATGGCTTAGGTATTTATAGTGAATTTCGAGGTCAATTTATACTATTAAAATAACCAAAATTTACCTATATTTTAAATTGACTTTAATAAACCAAATATTTAACTAGTTAGTAATATTACCAATAGGTATATTTTATTAGTTAAATTATACTAAAAAATAACCATTGCATTTACCTTAAGATTATAGCAACCGTTTGGTAAATTTAAAGGGTTATTTTTTAGGTCATATAAACCTTAAAAAATGTTAATGGTTGAATACCACTAATTGGTTAACAAAAGTTAAAAAAAACGTTATTTCACATAGCTTTTGGTTAATTTACTTAGAATGCTAGTTATTTAACCTACTTGTCATATTAATGATGTTTATTTAACGTTATTTTTACGAAATAAAATTACTTGTAGGTTATTTTATTTTACTATGTATATATATATACTAGTTTTTTAAAGTAAGAAGTTATTTTTACGTGAAAATGTGGTACTTAATTAGTTTTTATTCCGTTATTCTTTTGGCCGCTTGGATAGTTATTATGTAGTAAAAATGACGTATTAAACCATACCCCAAATTTGGTAATATTTCGTATTTGAACCGTACCGTTATTTTACTTTAAAAAATAACTTACAAGTAAATAAGTGGTTATTTTAATTGAAATGCTGCTTGCGAATGCATCTTTATAAAATATTAAAAGTATTTAACTTTATTGTTAATAAATATACTTTTAAAATTTAAAATATAATTTTAATTCTAAAAAAACAAGATTCCAGGGTATTAAATCTAATCAATTACGTGTTGTTTGTGGTAAACCTGTAGGTTAAACCGGCGCAACAATTTTCTGCCTACTTACATTTTCCTCCTCTTTTTCGTAAATGCACTGGTCGTCCAATGGGAACAGCGGTTTCTCCTCCTTGGGCCTGCTGGCCAAATAAAATGCGGAGGCTGCGGCAACACCGGTGAGAGCCAAGGCTCCAGCGCCACCTCCTATGTAGTGCAGGTACTGCTCCATGTCATCCACTAAAACAAAAATAACTCGTGAAATAGCGAACGTATAATTAGATGCAACGTGTACTTGCTCAGAAATGTTTTTGGACTGAATTACCCGATAAACTTCGATGAATATTTATCAACATTTTGGACAATGCAAAACTTACGTTAATTTGTAATTGGTAATTGTTTAAACAATGGCAATTAGCGTTTTTGTGCAACATAAAATGATAAAAATTGAGTTACAACGAAACGTCTGTCGAACACACTACGATTCTATAAATATATCGGGTCAGCCGTTCGACTAAAATAATATCTCTTTAACACATATAAGTTAAAACGTGAGTAAAAAAATCTAAAAAGAAGACATTAAATGCTGTTTTCTACTTTCCTGTAGCCTCCTTATAGAGTTTACGCTACCAATTAACCGACAACTATGCAGCTAGACAAGTTTAAACACGTAACCTAGAATGTTGGGCGCCAAATGTAAAAATCGTTATAAAGTATCCAACTACCATAAGATTTTTATGAAATTTTGTATCCGTATATTAAATGAAATTAACACAGATACAAATATAACATTAATTCACTGCAACTGTATAATATAATTGCTTGGTTAATTTAACCTAAAAATTATTGCTAGTGTTTGAATAATGTCGCACAAATTTAAAAAATTCCCACATTAGTTCAAAATTAAAAAATTGTGGTAAAAACTCGCACAGTGGTATAAAGATAAATAATGGTGGGACAATTTTTTAAAATGTACCTAAATGCCAAAAATGACAAGTGTTTTGACACCTGTCATTTTTGAGAGATGAAAACAGAAATAAAAAATGACAGCTGTCAAAAATCGGATTTTTGAGAAAAAAATTAAAAAATAATTTTTAAAAACATTTTAGTAGTAGGTTAAAAAAACTCGCATAGGTATGTGTAAAAAGTTTTGGTACAAATCTTTAAATTTTTTATAATTTTCAAAATTTCCAAAATTTATTTGTTATCTATATCTTTTAACTTTTATTAGATGTCAAAAATGACAGGTGTTTTTGACACCTGTCATTTTTGAGATATATAAAAACAGAAATAACAAATGACAGCTGTCAAAAATCGGATTTTTGAGAAAAAATTAAAACATAATTTTTATAAACATTTTAGTAGTAGGTACTTTTAAAAAAACTCGCACAGTGGTATAAAGATAAAAAATGGTGGGACAAATTTTCCAAAAATTTTAACATTGACATATTTTAACTTTTATTACCTAAATGTCAAAAATGACAAGAGTTTTGACACCTGTCATTTTTAGAAGGTATAAAAAACAGCTGTCAAAAATGGGACAACACAATTGATTTTTGAGATAATATTAAAAAAACACCATTATTATTAAAAACATTTACAGAAAATTTCATTATTTTTTGTAAATTTTTCCACACTTTAGACGAAAATAAGTAGGTATAAAAAATGGTGGTACAAATTTTTAGATTTTTTATAATTCTCAAAATTTATTTGTTATCTATATCTTTTAAATGTTATTAGATGTCAAAAATGACAGGTTTTTTTGACACCTGTCATTTTTGAGAGATAGATATAAATACGGAAATAAAAAATGACAGCTGACAAAAATCTGATTTTTTACAAAAAAATTAAAAATAATCTTAAAAAATATTTTAATAGTAGGTACTTTTAAAAAAACTCGCACATTGGTATAAAGATAAAAAATGGTGGAACAAATTTTCAAACTTTTAAAATTGACATATTTTAACTGTTATTACCTAAAAGTAAAAAATGACAAGAGTTTTGACACCTGTCATTTTTAGGAGATATAAAAAACAATTAAAAATTGAGAAAATTTAAAAAAACACCATATATATTAAAAACATTTACAGAAAATGACAATATTATTTTTTGTAAATTTGTTCCATATTTTAGACGAAAATAACATTATTATGCCAGAACAAATTAAACAATTTGGGAAAATAGTACATTGTTGCTTATACTATAGCACAGCTACAAAAAATTCGCACAGTAGGTAGTATAAGTATAAAAAATGGTGGTACAAATTTTTAAATTTTTAATAATTTTCAAAATTTCCAAAATTTATTTGTTATCTATATCTTTTAAATTTTATTAGATGTCAAAAATGACAGGTGTTTTTGCCACCTGTCATTTTTGAGAGATATAAAAAATAAATAAAAATGGCAGCTGTCAAAAATCGGAT
Source organism: Brassicogethes aeneus (assembly GCA_921294245.1). NCBI lineage: Eukaryota > Metazoa > Arthropoda > Insecta > Coleoptera > Nitidulidae > Brassicogethes > Brassicogethes aeneus. The sequence continues at coordinate 7,486,313 of OV121140.1, forward strand.
TTTTGAGAAAAAAATTAAAAAATAATCTTTTAAAACATTTTAGTAGTAGGTACTTTTAAAAAAACTCGCACAGTGGTATAAAGATAAAAAATGGTGGGACAAATTTTCAAACTTTTAAAATTGACATATTTTAACTGTTATTACCTAAATTTAAAAAATGACAAGGGTTTTGACACCTGTCGTTTTTTGAGAGATATAAAATTTCAAAATTTTTCAAAACTTTTAAAATTGATAAGATTTTCAAAATTTTTAAGATATTCAAAATTTCCAAAATAACAAAATTTTCAGATTTTTTAAATGAAAAGCGTAAGAAGTATGTATACGTAATACGTATAGGGAAGTTCAAACACGTTATAAGATGAAACGCATTACGAAAAATGAAACGCACATGCACATGCGTCGTATTCCAACAAAATTTGCAAAATTTAAAAAAAAAATAAAATTTATTTGTTGTATCTTTTAAATGTGAATATCTGTCAAAAATGACAGGTTTTTGACACCTGTTATTTTTGAGAGATATAAAACAGACACAAAAATGACAGTTGGCAAAAATGGAATTTCCCGAGTATCAACACAATTAAAGTTTTTTGAGAAAGAAATAAAGAAACAAAGATAATTTTTGACAATTTAACAATTTTTTTTGTAAATGCAAAAATAAACAGGAAGATTTTTTTAAGTCTAAATGAGAAAATCCTGCGCACGGCCGGCCCTGGAAATCTTACAGAAAATTGTATCATGTATATACATATTGTATTATGTTTTTAATGCAGAGTCACAATTACCTATTTATTAGAAACAATTATGATTAAAAAAATCAATACCAGAACCTATAGGAGGAATTTTATAAAAATAAATTGATATCACTTACTTGATAAATAAAATGCTAGACAAACATCCGTCACTACCAAATCGATACTACTAACATTAAATAAATAAAAGGTAGAATATAATTAAAATAATATTAACATTAAATTTTTTTATCAGCTTAATTTAATCAAAACAAATCTGTATATTACTTCCTTTTATTTCAAATTGAGTAATTATGTAATGTAGCTTTTATTATTGGGTTCAATGGTCCAATTGCTTATTAATCTGCCTGTTTTTTGCTAAATGTTTTTGAGAAGAAAGTGAAATAGTCAAGTCATTAAAAAAGCGATATTTTTTCAGCTTCCTAACTCAGTCAAGTTTAAAAAATTCAATCAAAATATCATTTTTCACCTCACTAAAATTTTTTGGTGTAATTCGGAGACACCCTGTATACTGTGCCACGAAAATTTGCATTATAAACAACGACAAAACCTTTCCGTAAGTTTTTTTTGATATATTGTAAAATTTTATTTTATTTTATTTCCATACTTTATTTTTTCACCTTAAAATAGACAAATGTGTTATCAACAATTACTATTTGCAAAATATAAAAAATGAAGGTCATTTATGATTAAATTACTTATAAAATAATACAGGAAAATCAGCGCAAAATCTGCTGACATTATTTTCAAAGTTGTTTTTTTTTTACTAAATTATTTTTTATATTTTAATCTTTAACCTCCGATATCAATTTAATGGATTGTTTTACAAAAAAATCGTATAATACCTTTTTTGTAAAGCGCAAAATTTCCTACAAAAATATGTCTTCTAAATTGTTGCACGTCTTTTAATAAGCGAGTTATAAATATTTTCTTAGACTTACTATTTCGATAATTCGTATTTCTTTTGTGCTTCCTTTTTTTCTTATCGCTATTGTTATTGACTTCCGATTTGGTACTCTTCCTCACCACCTGTCTCTTGATATAACTTTTCGCGTTTAAAATCAAGGAATCCATTTTATCAGTGGTGTTTGTTTGACAATCAATAAACACTGCTTAATTATTTAACACTTTCGTTTACACACACATATCGACACTGATTGCAATGAATAGTGGTACCATTTTTTAATGATGGTCTTTAGCGAATGCATCGGCACTATGTACCATGTTGGGCAGATGAAACCCAAGAGCAGTATGAAGGAAGAGATCCAAGCGTGGACCATATAATTCACTGTATAGCGGTGGTGGTACCGCGGAACCAACACAAAATACCATTACCAATAACAAACAAAGAATAATATCTAGAAACGCATTTTTTACCATAGGTACCACTTATTTGGGTGCCATTTAAAGAGTAATATTTTGGTACCACAGGCAATTATTACGGTACCGCTTTTATATATATGTGTCATACTTTATGAACCAGTTCAAGCATAATTCTCTAATAACACAATGCATGCAATCTAAATACCATTTATGGTACCATTATTCTGTAATTTGCAGAGAACTTGCCCCACTTACGCCGCCCCTGGTGGGTGCGTTGAACTTTTAAAGCTTTTGTGGTTATTTTTAGCGCGCCAAAAAGGCTTTACGTTATTGTTCGGCCACTTTAACAGTCGAATTTATGGGGTTTAACGAGATGAACGCGTTTTTATTGTTGCAACGAGAAAATTTGCTCGAATGGTGCAGTTTTAAGATTCAAGGTCACGGCTGTCAAGTTTGACGTTTGTGACCTTAATAGATTTTACAATTTTCAAGGTCATGCATGTCAAAATTAAACATTTTGCTCATAATTGTAAAATTATGGACTTTTTTGTGTAAGTTGAACTGCAAGATTTACAAAAGTTATTATTTTGACACGTACAAAAAGCCAAGACAGCTAAATAATAATTTTTAGCTTCATAACTGTCATATTTTGACGTTTGAGACCTTGGTGCTGAGTTTAAATTGATTTTTACAATTTTTAAGGTCATACATGTGAAAATTAAAAAAAATCTCATAAAATTAAATTTTTGGGCTTGTTTGTGTAAGTATATGAAGTCAAATTCTCATGATTAATAAAATTAGGTTAATTAGGTTAATTAAACAAAAAACAACTTTGCAAGATTTACAAAAGTAATTTTTATGACACATACAAAAAGTATCGACAGCTAAATAATAATTTTTAGCTTCATGACTGTCAAAGTTTGACGTTTGTGACTTTGGTGCTGAGTTGAATTGATTTTTACAATTTTCAAGGTCATACATGTCAAAATTAAAAAAATTTCTTATAAAATTAAAATTTTGGGCTTTTTTGTGTAAGTATATTAAATATTTGACAATTTGTCATGATTAATTAAATTAGGTTAAAATTGCAAATTAAACAAAAAAAGATTTACAAAAGTTATTTTTTTGGCACATAGACACCCAAATAATATTTTTAGCTTCATGACTGTCAAAGTTTGAAGTTTGTGACCTTGGTGCTGTGTTTAATTGATTTTTACAATTTTCAAGGTCATACATGTCAAAATTAAACATTTTTGATATAAAATTAAAATTTTGGGCTTTTTGGTTAAGTATATGAAGTCAAATTGTCATGATTAATTAAATTAGGTTAAAATTGCAAATTAAACAAAAAAAGGTTTACAAAAGTTATTTTTTTGACACATAGACATCTAAATCATAATTTTTAGCTTCTTGACTGTCAAAGTTTGACGTTTGTGACCTTGGTGCTGAGTTTAATTGATTTTTACAATTTTCAAGGTCACACATGTCAAAATTAAACATTTTTCTCATAAAATTAAAATTTTGGGCTTTTTTGTGTAATTATATAAAGTCAAATTAATTTATACCCAGTGTTAAAAGTAATTTTATGTTTTGTTTTGTCGATAACTTCAAGGTCATAACCGTCAAAACAAAAAGCAGCATAAAATTGAAAAAATAGCGTTTTAAATTTAAGCAGCATTTTCAGGGTGTACCGATAAAAATAAGCCCTTTCGTATGACTCATAGCGTATGTGGGACGCAAAGCAGGAAGTGGAAGCCTTATGGCTATATATAGTCCGCACCTATGTATGTAGATTCAATTTATATACAATGTAGTTGTATTCATTTTTTTTGTTTAAGTAATAAAATACCAACGCGCTTGTATTAAATATTAATATATTAGATATATTAGATATATCTACTTCGCTACGAACAGAAGAAAGGAGAAAGATGAATATTTTGGCTCTTGGGTTTAACAAACTTTAATTGAATTAAAACTGTTCTTTAATTGCATCTATCTCCTCATTGAATCAATGAGGTGAGACTTAGATGATTGGCAAGATTTTGGGCTAACGGTCCTGCGTTAGACACTGATTTTCTAGTGGGAAATTTCACCACTTATACCGGGTTCTACAATATAAAAGATAAATTAGTTTTTCTGTTTTGGATATTGTATATCCGGTGGTAACACCCTGTACCTTTATAGATTATTAACCAAGTTTGAGTTAAAAAAAATTGACACTTTTGGTTTTAACTACTAACTACCACTAAGTCAACTTTAAAGTATTAGTATAGATACGAAAAATTACCAAATTTGGGGAAACTTTTATATTGTTATTTTTCCTACATAGTAACCTTTTTGATCTGCTAAGAGAATAACGTAATAAAAACAAAATAAATACCACAAATTTACGTAAAAATAACGCTATAATTACTAACTGTTTGCTCTCTCTTTCTAAAACATTGACATTCGTAATTTCTTTGTTCTTTTAATTTATATTTTACAAAATGGTACTTACAAAGTAATAAAGGCCACCCTAGAGTAAAATTAAAAAATATAACTTAAATTGTCAAAACCAATAATATTTTGCATTAAAACTCAAACGCACATTATTTTATTGATAAAAATGGGCACGATACATCTTAAAAATATATGCCCTCTAAATATTTTACGGTTTTAAGAAAAATTATTGCTTGGGTAAAAATTCAACAAAACTTAAAACCTACAAAATTTTATAAAATCTTTTAGTTTTAATCAATTTTTAATAACTAAAACTTATATATTATTATTATTATATTTTAGAAAAATATTTATGAAAAAATATTATATAAATGTTTAGATGAGTAATGGATGCCATCTTAAAAAACTCATTATGGATGTTCAATTAAAGTTTTATTTTTACTTTAAGCTAATTTTTCCTTGTTTAGTCAATATTAATAGTACACTCACAGGCAAAATAATCGATCCACATAAATTTTCGATGAATTTCAATCGCAAATAACTTTTTTATTTGATGTCGGATTTAAACGAATATTAAAGATGTAGATAAATTAATGGAAAATCGCTCACATTTTAAAAAATTACTAAAAAATAGACGTACGTTTATAATATACAGGTTTAAACAAAAATATGTTTTTTACCATAAGTTTAAGACACTCTGTAGAGTGGCAAAACCGTATATTGTTCTAAATTAAGTTTTATTTATCAAGTCACATCTATTCTTAACAGTTTTGTTTTTGGTTCACCTCGATATATTTATTTTTGTGAAAAATATGGATTTTTTAAAAAAACATTGCAATTTCCAATATTTTTCTGTATGAAGAACTAAGGTTGCTATGGTCCATCCATAGGCTATGGAGAATGACAGTGACAGTTTTGTTGAATCATCCCATACTTGGACATGTCATACACGGCTTTCAAAAGCTATCAAATTGTTTTTTGCAAATTAATGTTTAAATTTTGAGGTGTCTTCTTACTTAAAAAAATGGATATGTCTCCGAATGATGTTGCCAGAGCCATTAATTTAATCCAGGATGGACAGTCACAGTATTACTTGGCAAGTGTTTTAAACGTCACAAGAAGTAAAGTACAAAGGGCAACATCAGTCGGAGACATTTTTAAAAGTAAGAAACACATTAGTTTACAAAAAACAATTTGATAGCTTTTGAAAGCTGTATATGACATGTCCAAGTATGGGATGATTCAACAAAACTGTCACTGTCATCCACCATAGGCTATGGATGGACCATAGCAACCTTAGTTCTTCATACAGGAAAAATATTGGAAATTGCAAAGTTTTTTTAAAAAAATCCATATTTTCCACAAATTAAATATATCAAGGTGAACCAAAAACAAAACTGTTAAAAATAGATGTGACTTAATAATTAAAACTTAATTTAGAACAATATACGGTTTTGCCACTCTACAGAGTGTCTTAAACTTATGGTAAAAAACATATTTTTGTTTGAGCCTGTATATTATAAACGTACGTGTATTTTTTAGTAATTTTTAAAATGTGAGCGATTCTCCATTAATGCATCTACAATATTCTTTAATATTTGTTTAAATCCGAAAACAAATAAAAAAGATATTTGCGATTGAAATTCATCGAAAATTTGTGTGGATCGATTATTTTGCCTGTGAGTGTATTTATTACCACTAATAACCCAAAAAATACCAGGCGAATAGGAATTATTTACGGTTAAAAGTGGTCTTACTATCGTAAAATTATGACTTATGAGTAAAATTTACCATTAAGTAAAAATTCTGACGTTAAAATTACCGTTAAATTTTCCTTTAGGTGAAATACACTTATAAGTAATTTTCTTTCGTAAAAATTACGTCCCTCATAATACTGTTGAAACTTAAGGGTTATTAAAATAGGTAAAAATAACATAAATAAAACTTTTTAAATAACTTTAAAAAAGTTTTACTTCAAAGTAAATTTTTTAGGTTAATTTTACTAAATATTTACGTAAATTCAGTTTTTTTAGTTGCATCGAACGCCCTGTATATTTGGTTACATCCATCCATCCATCTGCGCAGGTGAATGTACCTAGTTCACTTGGTCACTGTACCAACTACAAACGTTGATCTCTTTGGTGCGGATCTCCCTCCACCTCCCATCTCATCTTGTTTCTCCCTTTATTTTGCCATCCATCTTTCTCCTTCGAGCTGTCTTTCGCTGCCTGCTTTGTTTTGCGTGCCAGTGCTTAGTCTTGATCATTCTGGATGCTAAGGTACCACATAGACAGATACGAGTTTGCTGGATTAGAAGTTTGTTGGTACTTTAGTTATTTTGCAAATATATTACGTTTAAGTAAGTTTTTGGACTCCCTTTAATGAAGGTCACTTTTGTTTTAACTTCTCCATTTATCACAAGTGTGATGGTATTGTATGGGTAGCTTTAGGATTACGATGAAAAGAGATAATCTCTTGGAGGAATTAGCATAAAGTCCATTTGGTACGTTGGCGTGCCTGACCTCGATACTGACGGTACCTAACGGTACTTCCAAGGTCAAACAAGGTACCCCAATATTACGTGTGCGCGTACCATCATACAGGGCGTTTTATAAGTACTGTATCAACCGAAAAGCAGGTATCTAATGTAGTAGTACATAATACTTCTTTATTTCTTTTGAAATTGATTTTATAGTATAGCGAGCTTGCGAGCGAGTGCTTAAATTAATGAGTGTATAGAAAAGTTTATAAACGAGGTGCATACTATACTTTTTCTACGACAAATACTTAATATTATCTTAAAATGATTTAAATCAAAAATTTGTATAGAGCGCCATCTATGAAACAATAGGGGAATCTGTGTGTCACCGTCAAATGTCACATTTTTAATTTTTATAAACACAGATTATAAAGGTTATAAATCGAAATGTATTTCTTGAAAATTGTCAGTTTTTCACAGTGAAAGTAAAAAAAAATTTTTATGAGGACTTTACAGTGGAGTCCGTGCCCGAATTTAAGTTATAGTTTACTGCCGGCGAAATTAAAAGGTCAGTACAATGTTCATATAAATTTTTCAAATATTGACGTTGAGAAACTATTTAATACTTTTGTATTTTTGTATTGAGATAATAAAATAATTTTCACATTTAGTATTATTTTACAAGAAAGGCACTTTATTTTTACGATTGTATGACATTTGACAACTGTCAACTAACTTAAAACTAACTTCAGCCCGTGACTAAAAACCTGTTGCTAACTTCAGCCCGTGACTAAAGCGCCATAAAGCCACAACTTGTCAATGTGTATTTAAAACGTCACTTAGTGTCATGGAAACATGTACGATAAAGGGCGTTTTAAAGGTGGGAGTAGAAAAAACACTTTTATCTATTTTGCGTTCATAATGACTTCATTATAACACCGCTTTCGGTGCTGTAATGAGATACTTTATCCCACCAAAATTTTGATTTTATAGGTTGGCTATACTTTAAACAGCTTAATATTTTGCATATTGGTTATAATATTTTTATGATTTTTCTAGAACTTACGAGACTTTTCTGACAAAAAAATCCTTTTTTTCTTCTTTAACATTAACAGCCGCTTATTGTAAATAAGTAAATTAAGGACGGCATGGCGAAACGATTTTGACATTAACTGTCAAACCAATGACTGTGATACCAACTATCTAAAGTAAAATTCGTCCAAATTAAATATAAGGTATAAAATTATTTTTTTTGCAAAATAGATAAAATAGCATAAATAACTCATGTCATAAGCCTTTAATATACTATTTTAATACTACGTAAAATTGTTGTAAAGATGAAAAAAAACAATTAACAAACTAGTAGAAATATATCAGCTGATACTAATGAGGTCTAAATGAGGAGGGTTGGGTTGTATGAATCACCCTGTATAGAACTCTTTAGGATTACACGAACGTGCTCACCTACAGGTGGGCACGTAACAGGAAACAAGCGCAATCGGCCGTTTTTTGTTTTACAACGCTGTTTTTTGGCGGGAGGTCAACGAACCAATCAGTTCACTGGAAATGGAAATGAAAATTTTGTGCAACTAGCGTCGGCGATTGTAATGTATAGAAATAATGTAGACTGTTAAAAATGTTTGTAAAATTACTACATTTTTACTAAGCGGTTGCATAGTAAAATATAAAATGTTGTATTGTAGTGCAATTTTAATACGCATTTGTTGTAATATTACATTTTGTTATACCTAGCTAAAGTACTGAACAGGTTCCAATTTTACAATGTTTTTGTTTTTGTTAGATACTATATTATTAGATAGTAATTTTATAATACTGTATTGTAGAATTGAATTTGAAATTTTGTAGCTAAAGTACTGAACAGGTTCCAATTTTACAATGTTTTTGTTTTTGTTAGATACTATATTATTAGATAGTAATTTTATAATACTGTATTGTAGAATTGAATTTGAAATTTTGTAAAATTTCTATACATATTCGGAATTTAATTTTACTAAGATAATCAGAAAAATTACTAACCAAAATTTGCTATTTGAATTACAATAGTGTTACTATATCATTTTAATTATGTACACTGTTAAATTTTTTTGTAAAATTACAATTGTTTTGCAAAACAAAGGATGAGTAAAATTACAAATCAGTGTATACCAATACAAAATTATAATACAATTTGAGTACCTAATCTTCCAAGACATGTTGGGAAATCTACTAAGATAAGTTGTAATTTTACAATCTAAATGTATAAATCCTACACGCATTGTAATTTTACTAAACAGTTTTACAGTTTCTTAATAATAATAAAAAGCATCTCAGATTTACAAACGTTGTTTGTAATTTGATTTGCTATAATGTTATGTAAAATTCATAGTATGTACCGATTGCGGCAATCACCTGATGTTCTTACATCTCGCCTCGGTTGACTTAGGTGAACAGTATATAAGCTCAGGTGTCTTTCGTTTTTGGTGTGTTCCAATACACCAAATTGCCCGACATTGTTAAGACCCAAAATAGGTCTCTCTGTCGGTATTTGAAGTTGGTGGAACGCACTTCAAACAAAAACTCTGGCGAGGTAAAGGTTCCATTTTTTTAAATCTTTACGGTAATGGGCCAAGAAAGTTTCTTGGAGAAACTAAGAAAATTGCAGGTTGTTGTTCGGAGTATAATTACAATACCATCATTCGTAAATTACTAAATATTTTTGTTGTAATTTGTTGTACAAAATAACAATATTTGTATCGTAATATTGCGAAACGAATTTTTATCAGTTCAGTTAAATTGTACAATATATTTTCTTTAACTGAGTTGAAATGAATTGTATAGTATAATTACAATACACCATTTTAAAATTACTAAACATATTTAGTATTTTTTTAGCAAAATTACAATACCTGTATAGTAATTACTACATTAATGTTCTAAACAAATTTTTAATAAATGCTTAGTGAATTTCAATAAACGTTTTGTAATTTTCCCAAATTGAGTTGTAATGAATCGTGAAGTTAATTTACAAAACTGAGTTTTATTATTACTATATTGTGATGCGTAAAAACTTCCTAAACATGTTTAGTAAAATTACAATGGAAATTTTTAACAGTGTACACTTTACATGTATACAGTGAACGGCAAAAGTATGGAACAAATGCATTGAAAAATTATTAAAAAAGTATAGTATACAGTTGGTTTATACTATTAACTTTATAGACACTCAATTAATTAAACACTCGCTTGAACCTAATTTTAATGCGTGACTAAAATGGCGTTTATTAAACTTGATACATAACATACCTACTAATATTTTAATTGTGGAATTTATAAAATGTTAAAATGATTTAGCTCATTGGTGTATTAATTATAATTTGTTAACATTTCCTGTATTTTCCTGATAAGAAAAACCTTGCTGAACCATTTATTTTAACTTTTTAATAAAACTCCCAACTAACCTACAATCTAAAATGATGAAGTAACTTACTTTTTTTGAAAAATCCACAAATCAAGCAACCTTACGACACAATAAACCCGGTGTTACTGATAGTGAGTACATAATATTTACATCCCAAAACATATTATCTCACTTTTGATAATAATGTAAATAAACTGAATAAACTTGTTTAATTGCCCTGTGCAATTTAATGAATTAAAAGAAATCAAAGTTCAGTCCAAATGACTTTGCGATAGATATTGATATATTTATTGTTTGTGTATTTATTTATTTATAAGCTGAACAGCTCTAAAGGGCACATGGTCGCAACGTGAAAAATTATGGCGTGATTGTTTGTTAACGAATGAGAAGGAAGAAGTACCTGATAATACGGGGGGTGTTTGTTTACCCAGGTCCGTATTTAGAGGGCCACTATGGAAAATCCACATCCCGCATAAAAAATCCTTAACTTTTTTATTTATAAAAATAAAGTGCTTAAATTTTGTATATTTAACATATTTCTTGTGTCCTAGAAAGTCCACTCAAATTTTTTAGTTTTTTTGATTTTTATTACATATTAATTTTTTTTAAATGGTTATTTTAACCTAAATTATTAATTAATACGATTTAAAATCTGTATTCAGTTATATATAACTTTAACATAATAATAGTTATTTATGTCATTAGGTTACACAGAAAAAAATATCGTACCTGATATTAATGTCCTACGATCATTAAGTGCAAAATCATTACGATAATGTCCTTTTCATAGTATTAATTTAATCAAGTAATTATGATAATGCTTTAAAAATATGAGTTAATGTATTATTGGATTGTCACAATGTCTGCCTGTTCATTATCCTAGTGCAGGAATTTTATTATTTTTTAGCCAAAATACATTAAGACAATGATATTTTACATTAATACGATGATTATTTACATTAAATCAATAACCTAGAGTACATTAGTTAATCATTGCTCAGTGATAAAATTAATGTCAAGGCTTAATAGATTAATACTCTAAATGGTATAATTTCAAAATCTTAAATTATTACATTAATGACTATGTAGACATCAACTTAGGTACCTTAGCATGAATATAATGCTCTAACATATTAAATAATACAACAAATCATAACTCTATCGCCAAATACGGTGAGCCAATGTCTAAATACATTAATATTAGGCCCTGTTGTTTCCCACCACCTAAAAATGCAAGTAAGAAAACAATTTAACAACAGTTTAGTATTCCTGTTAATCCTGTTGCGACGTGCTTGCCAGCCCATCCCGATTGTTGTGCGTTTAGGTTTATTATTATATGAAATATAAAAAAGTGCAAGTATTTTTAACCTTTATTTCCCAGAAGAATGTGTCATGGTCTGGTCATACATATATTGAAAAAAACTTTTTTTAAATGAAGCATTCTAATACATTTTCCAAAATCCATGTATTATGTGACTTTTTAGAATGTAAGTAAGACAATGTTAAAAAGTTAAGGTTTATTTATGTTTCATAAATTTTTTGTAATAAAAATAAGGATTTTAAATTACCAAGGGTTTTTATTATTTTTTTATATTAATCTTTAGTTTCATAATATTTACAAAAAGGACTAGAAATATGTAGTTCCAGTTCCAGTTTTGCGGTGGCCCGGACATAAACCCTGTAGAAAATGTTTGGGAACTTCTTTAAAGGGAAAGGGAACTGGCTAAAGAGAACATTACATAAGTAATATTAATAGTAATAATTACTAATATATTTTTTTACATATTTGTTGTTGTTAACTGATCAACAAAAAAATTGATTTAATGTTAAAACTTAAGGTAAGTGTAATAATTTTTCTACATAAATACAAAAATTGATTTAATGTTAAAACTTAAGGTAAGTGTAATAATTTATCTACATATATACAGGGTATCTCAAAAGTTAAGGACAGCAGAAAAGGGGTGGATAGAGAATGGGATTCTAAGTCAAATGGTCTTTGCCGTTTTTCAATCGACTTTAAATTCCATCCTCTATCCACCCCTTTTCTGCTGTCCTTGACTTTTGAAATACCCCATATTTATATATATCAATCCATTCCGGTATACCGATATCGATATATCGATTTATCGATATATCGATTTATCGATATTTTTCCATCCCTTATTTCAGGCCTACTATTAATGCTTCTTTGCATTATGATAATGCTAACAGATCATTAATTAATGTATATTAGGTGATTGGGATAATGTTCTTTAATTGTTAATTGATTAAAAATTTATTAATTGGTTGATGTTTACTGGGCATAGAATTAATGTACTAGGACATTAATCCATGTCAATGGTCATTAATATTAGTACTTTTATTTGAGATCTTCCTGATTAAAATCAATGTCCGCCAAGCATTAATATTACGTCCTTGTACATTGAGTAATACTTTAAAAGCATTGTGGTAATGATTTTGAGCATCGGAGCAAAATTAATGTAAAAAATCATTGCGTTAATGTTTTTTTTTATTAATATTACGTACGTTTTTCGTTGTGTGTAAGAAATAAGGCTTTTTGTGCTAAGCTCAAGGTTTGAGCGAAGCACAAAAAGGCACTTCTTGGCCGAATGGCACTTTATATAGGTCAATTTAATTCAACATCAAAGCGACCTAACCTCACTTTTTTAGAATCTCATTTATTTATTAGCTAAAGATTGCATTAAATGTTCAATAATTATAATTGCTTTTAGAAGCAGTAATAGTTTGACAATACCTAGCTACATGATTTAAGTAAAAATGGATTTTTGCTTTTACATTGAATTCAATTAATTGTGTAATAAATAGGTAGGTATCTAATTTCAATTTGTTTGGATTTTTATTTAAAAAATAGGTAGTTTGTAATGTTTAAGCTGTATTTACCATTTAATTTCACTGAAAACTTAAAGCAAATTAAAACTTTAATTAATAATTTAAATCGTAGAAAAATAATCGTGCGTTTTCTTCTTTTGTTTTATTATTCATATTTAATTTTACAATAATTTAATAAAAAATATTTAACATTAACAGTAAAACAAACAAATTAGTGCTTATTATAAATAAATTAAACCAGTTTAGTACGTTAATTTTTTAGAAAAGGATTAATTTGTCAAAACAAGCTAGCGAGAAAAAATCGAACTAATTACTTGCCTCATAAAAATTTTTATCGGCCTAGGCCATAACAAGGTATTTCTTTATAGAATGTTGAAAACAAGTTTAAATTATAGACCGCGTGGAGATAAAAATTATTATTTAACATTCTTATTTGTGTAGGACCTTTTAACACATTAATGTTAGTTAAATCTTTTGAAATTTTTAGATTTTAATTATTATAATCAAGTAAAATACATGTATGTATATCATTTATGTTATAAACACTAGGAAGTTTATGTAATTTTTTTTAACACGCATTTTTTAAAACAAATTTTATAATTTTTTAACTGTGTGTTAAATCACAATTTCATAATCTATTTAAATCTCCAAAAGAGGGGGGGTACAATTTAAAAAAATGACAGATTAGGTCAGAGATTCTACAAAAATGGCGGAAAATATGAAAATTGTACATCAAAATGTGCGTCATTAAAAAACAAAATCCACCGAATTTTTCAATGAATTTGTTTCATATTTTTTATTTAAATACATAGCAAAAAAATAATGAAATATCAATTTTTTAATTTTGTAAACCTATTTTTGATTAAAAAAATTAAAAATAAATTAAAAAATTCCTAAATAAATATTTTTCGTATTATGATACGTTTTTAAAATACCCTGTAATACCATAATAATAACAAATAACATGGTAATTATATACTATTTTTTATGGTAAAAGCAATGTTCATGATATGCATACATATGCATCATGTTTATTTTTTTGCCAGTCATTAATATCTAAATTTGCATTAATTGTTAATTTTATTTAGTTGAAATTTATGGAAATTATTATATAAACACAATAAACGGAAGTAATAATTTTTGGTTGTTATTATTTTTAACAATGTTGACTAACTGTCCAAATTTTTGGAACGTGTAATCGTACAATACTCGTTTTTCAGCTCATTTTAAGATTTTAAATAACACTGCATAAAGAAATGTCACTGCAACTGTCAAAAGCGAATAGAAAAGCAATTCCCCTTACCCCTTTCCCTGCAATGTACTGCCAGAACCTCCTTAATTATCCAATTTTGTTTGAATTTCTGATTTGTTATGGATTGACCAGAAAACAAGATATTGAATTATTTATTCACATAATAGTTATAATGCTGAATGCAACGTGGTCTAATTGCCTGCATCAAAGCGAGGTCACAGCTACGTGGCAGTAGAGGGGATTACATCAAAGTTTCGTTACTTAAGTAACGAAACTTTGATGTAATCATGCGACTTGCAATTGCAAGTCGCATGAAATGATTTTGCCCCATTGTGCGTACAGAAGTTTCACTTTAAAAAGTACCTGAGGGTTGTTAATAAGGTCTATCTACCTGATTTGCTTAAAAAGGTACCGCAATATTGCCATAGGATGCGATAGGGTATTTCCGCGAAACCTTACCCCACCAGGTGGGGCCCACCTTGACAAAAAATCAGATGTGTTAATAACAAAACAAAAACTATATCTGAAGTCAAATAGTTTAAATACGACGTACTTTATAACCTTAAAATATTTGTAATTTTTGTAATGCCAAAAAGCTAACTTTAAGAATAAACACTAAAGATTTTAATACTCGATAAAAAGTTCAAATGTCGCACCCGTTACATTTAGTAAAATTTTAGAAAATAAAGTATACAATATTTTTGCATTTAAAATACGTGCTTGTTTGGGGTTACTATTCAAGTTTTACAAAAAAAATTATATAGGGTCCGATTTCGTTGAAGAATATATTACTGTTATGACCATATAGGTATCATCATACAATAAAACAAGGTATGTTCTTGGGCATCTGTTTCCACCACTCCATCAGATTAGCGAAGAGGTGGAAGCACCCAGTCGCCGCCATATTGATTTTTTACATTTTGATGTGAGTTGTTTTTTAAGCTATTTCAAAGTTTACAAAGTGTAAATAATGTCTACATGCCTAGTAAAAATCTGTAAAACAATGCTAACAGAAAAAAACTTAGTATTGGCTTGAAAAAATTGATTTTAAGGATAGTAAGTAGATTTATTTTAAAAACAATTAAATAACAGAGGTACCTTCCTTTTGTATACATAGATTGTCTGTGATAGATATATGTATAAAAAAATAATTTAGGTTGTTTTAGGTTAATATTTTTGTTTGTTTTGTAGCTTGTATTTGTTCCATTTACTTCGAAGATAGTTGATATAAGAAGGAAAATTGAACCGAAAAAATATACAAACAACATTCACAAAAAAAGTCTTTAATTTAAAAGTGGATACGGTAACAGCTGATTTATCAAAAGAGAAATCAAGTACTTTGTAAAAAATAAAAATAAAACACAAAAAAAAATAACATTATAAATTATAGTTCTTTTTATAGAGTACAGGAAATAGGACAAAATCAGGAAGCATAATATGATCTTTGAAGACAGAAACTCAACCTCTAAGAAATCAAGTACTGCAGTGTAAGATAACATACAATTTAAAAGACAAAATTAATAAAAATTAAATCTTAATTTTTGCTTTGTGCAGGAAATGTGCCAAGACAAGGAAGCTAATGCAGCATGCTGCTGATAATGAAATGGCCCGGGATTGAAACATAATATATTTTTCACAAGTTTAGTTTGTTTTATTTAATGTTGGCTCCATGGTGGCCAATTTAGGGTTTTTATTTGGCAACTAAACCAAAATTGCAATTATTTGTAAATACAATTTTGTAATAAATAAATTTAAAATGTTGTTTACATTTTTCTTGCAATGATAATGCTGTAACTGACACTTTTCATTTCATTCTTTATACATATTTGCTTTGAAAAAGGATATTAAAAACTTAAATTAAATTTTTCTTAGTACTTTTTTCATATATTTTATTTGGTATTTAGTAAAAATTATTTACTTTAAAACAATATATTTTATTTAATTCATAATTTTATAGAAATTTGGATGAATTTTATATTTAAATTTAAAATATCTTTTAAATTCAAGGGCGGGAATGAATCAAGATGGCGGTAACTGGGTGGTGCGCAAAGTGAACCAAAATACGTCCTACTGAAGAAAATTATTTTAAGAATGTGGACTTAAGCTAAATTAAAAACACATAACCATATTTTTTGAGTTTCTAAAAATGTTGAGTTTTGCCAACATTATAGGACATGTCCGCATCTTAACGACGAAAAATTACCAACTTCAACCCGGCAGCAGATATAAATTATAACATTTTTAGATATAGTTTAATTTATTTATTTGTCAAATGACTTAATTTTGCAAATTTGACCAAAGATACGTTTGGATTAGGTAATCACTTATTTTTTTCTTCAGTGTAGTTATATAAATCGCAAACTATTGTTAATTTGTTGTTAAAAATACTCACTTAAGTTATTTAGATCCATTTTGCCGATAGTGTAGTTCCATATAGATTCGAACATGTTAAAAACGTATTGCGGTAAAAATCCTATAACGCTACAATAAAGGATGAAACACTGACACTTAAATTGCAAAATTAATAGAACGAAATGTCGATTTACAATTATTGACTAAAATCACAGAATGATTGCACCTATATTCCCTATAGTTTTCACAGACCGCTAAAAATAACCAACCCTTATGGCATCTTACGACTAACTGCGAAATCAACCCCTCCAGTCAAGGGCGGCTTGGAACGGTACGACCCCACTATGCAACTCAGTCATAGTTATATTGATTTTTCAACATTCGAATTATAAGTACTAATTTAGTAATAAAAGCATTAATTATTAACAATAATAAACATTTAATATTGTTCCCTCTATACAACATTGATTAAATTTAGCATTAATAATTCATTGGCGATCGATAGAAGCCATGAAACTTTCAACAAATTACTTTGAACGTTTTAAATACCTAGTGAAAAATCGACGTAGGTATACGTGAAATTACCAGACGACCTTATTTTTACCTGGTCTCGATGACGTCACGGTTGCGATCGATCGGCTCGCTCGCAAAATTTAAAATGTGCCGGCTGTTCGAGATTTTAAAATTTAAAATATAATTTACCTTTGAAATCCATGTGAAATCTTCGTTTATTGACACTTGACATTTATTAAATGACATTTTCCTTAAAATGTACCTTTTTGTCGCGTAAATTTCGATGTGTTATTAAAAATGGGGAATAAGAAGCCTCCGAGCAAGCAGATGAAATCCGGCAGGATAACTAAGAATCCTTACTTGAATTTTATGAGGGACTTTCGCAGAAATCATGGAGGTATGAATATCATCGATTTGACCAAGCAAGGGGCTGAGATGTGGCGGAATATGACGGAAAAACAGAAGGCGCCCTATTTCGCCCAGGCAAAGCAGGCGCCCAGAAGATACAACAGGCACAAAAGGAGGAGGAGACACAGGAGCTACTCATCGTCAGACGAAGAAAAACCACGAAGACACAAACGGAGGAAACCGTCGAGGAGGATAGAAAAGGAAAATTCGCCGCCCATTAAAGAAAACCCAGAACCGCAAGAAAGAGACGAACTTGAAACTACCGAAAACAATTTGTAGTGTACGTTTTTAATGCAAATAAATTATTTATAGTGTTGTCCAAAATGAAAAAATCACCCCAAATAGTTATTATCTTAAAATTATACCTATGTTAACATACCATCCCACCAGATATCAATGAAATCCTAAAGGACATATTGGATAAACATCTTGGAGTCTGATTTACCACTTAAGACCATTGCCTAACCTGATGTACTCCAGATGAACTTGGGTTCACGTAATATGTTTTATTTGCTTACTTGATACGCCGGTGTTTTCTCAGAAGCTGTCCCAGACCACACATGTCCCATAATCTCACCTTGACCACTGAAAAACAAGAAAGGTCTCAGCTGTGTTCCCAACACTGACAACTCCATCCCAGCATTCGCTGATTCCTCATCTTCAAGATCGTTTTCATTCCCATTACTTGACATGAAGCTTGATAGTCCACCGGAGAACAAACCAAGCTAAAAATAATTTTATTACAAACTCAAATAACCTCGAGTGTACCCTTACACTAAATATCTCCTTGATAGCGTCATTTTTCTTCATCACTATATTCACTGATCCTCTTTTGACTATACCACTCTTCAACTCTTGCAGAGATACTAAGCTACCATTACTACTGTCGCTGCTCAGGAAATTCCTGGATAAAGCAGTGGACATTCCTCTTGGTGCTAGCGTGGAATAATTATTCAAAAAAGGATCACTACTTATGATGTTTAAAACCATTCTTCTAAATAATTGACACTCGTCAGCCTTCATTCTAATGTTTTGGTACACGTATTGTTTAATTTCAAAAGAAGTATCGTTTGATCCTAAATAGTGGAACATATCTTTTAGATTTTGTTCTGTAATGTTTGTTTCCAACATCAGTTCGGCTGCTATGGTTCTGGAGCTGGAATCGTGCCTTTTGTTGAGCTGGAAGAACGTCTTCTTTGCTGCTTTTAACACGTTTTCACCCCAATACTCTTTCGGTAGAGATTTTATGATTTTCCAGCTCAATACACCTTCCTTTGGAGTGCCTTTTTCGATGACATCAAGAAGTTTTGGGATCGTGTTGGGTGACTTGAGAATCTTCAAGGCTCTGAAGAATTGGTATTTTTCCTCGCCTTTGGCATAGTCGAGATTATTTATTATGGCTTCCTCCACATCTTTCAAAACTTTAACTTTATATCCATTGAGTTGACTCAACCTATACGCTATTGATGCTATGCTTAAAATCATCGTCTCCTTAACTTTTTCAGGTATGTTGTTATTCTTCTGGAATCTTTTTAAAAGGTCCATAATAATATCAGGATTTGGTTTGAAACAAATTGATAGATCCCATAGATATCTTTGGCTGAAGCCTAACATTTTTTCATCGTCAAAAATAAGGTTTTTTATTACTGCCTCGTGCGAATCCTGACTTTGGATGAAGCCCAGAATATCGTGCAGTTGTAATCTAAAAAAAAGTTGCTGAAAGAGTTTTTTGTGATTGCAATACTTACAATAGGTCTTTATTCTTTTTTGATGTCAAGACTTTTTGTATATCTTTTTTGTTGAATGTTCTACCTATATTGATCAGTTTTATAAAGCTTCTAGCAGATTTTAACGTTACTATGGCTTTGCTCTTCAAGTTGTCCCTGAATTCGTTCACCAAGTTGAAACATGTAGCATCTTGACCATCCATTTCTCTATCATTTAATAATGATTCTTGAGTATAAACTATCGAATCCAAGAATATGAGTTTCTCAAGGGCTTCCTCTATATTTTCACACTCTATGGTGCTAATTTGACCCTATTGACAACACATCTTATGGCTTTCCTCGCTTTTTATAGACTTAATGACATTTTATGTTTTCCTTTACCTTATATAGGATAACTTTCTTCTTCATCAACATGTCCATCAAAATACTGAAAACAATTTGTAGTGTATTTTTCAATGCAAGTAAATTATTTATAGTAAAACACCTTTGGTTATTTTTAACAAAAACACTTAGTAGTAAGATAATATAAAATGGGTTTCAAGTAGCATCAACTCTTAGACGGTTTTAGACACCATCATGAACGTCTATAATATTATTGTTGTTTTACTTGTGATTTTTATAGTGTGGTTGTATGTTTTTGTTACTTTAAAGCGACAAATTTTTCTTGATGGTGAAAAAAATTACACCAAAAAAGTGTCCAAAAACTATCATGTGCCCAAGTTTATGTTGGAGTTGTATAGAAACAGCAAGGATAACATATCATCGCCTGATGTAGTGAGAAGTCTAATACCCAAGGAAACAGGTAATCTATTATCATCAAATAATTCTGTTACATAACATCCCACCAGATTTTACCGTAGATAACAATGAAATCCCGGATAAACACATCTTGGAGTTTGATTTACCCTCTCAAGACCCCGACGAGACATTCTTTGGTGCCGATTTAAAGATTCTTACCATTGTGAACACCAATTTTACTTATGTGAGAAGAAATCTCATTTTATCCATTTACAATGATACCATGGGTGATTTTTTGCATTACCAAGAGGTGGATATAAATCACTGTAATAATACCTGGATAAATTTCGACCTTACAAAACCTTTGGTTGAGATTGTAGATCGATCAAAGGTTTTTAGGGTTCTTATAAAGGTGTCAACGTATGTACCACATGTTGGGAAGCATTTTAGACTATCTATACAACCTTTGAAGGGTAAGTTGGATCATGAATACCCAGTATTGATGCTTTACTACACATCGAGAGACAAATATGGCAAAAACACCATAAGAACCAAAAGAAGTATGGATTATGACTACGAAGAGGAAACGAATAATGTATGGGAAGACGTTAAGGTCAAAAGAACCAAACGGCGAAACAGCTGCAGAAGACGTCCATTGTATATCAATTTCGCTGACCTCGACTATCACCTTTGGATAATACAACCATCTGGGTATGAGGTAATGATACCTGTCATGGTAATGCTCTGATTGTATAGTATGTGGATGTTTTAGGCCTACCAATGCCAAGGGCGATGTTTTTACCCATTCAGCGACCATCTAAACCCAACGAAACACGCCATTTTCCAAGCACTACTCCACAGTTTATCACCTACAAAAGTCGCCAGATCATGCTGTGTACCCACGCTGTTAGACCCCATTTCAATTTTATACGTGGACAATAATGGCGTGCTGACCTACAGGCTGGCCTACAAAGACATGGTTGTGAAGGAATGCGGCTGTAGATAGTAATATAAAATTTATTTGTATAATTTGTTTAAGTCTTTTTATGTACACATCACTATTTAAACATTGCACTACACATCTCGTTGTTTTTACGGTTCAGCGAGTACGTAACACCCGGTATATTCGTTTTTTTGTATTTGGCTATCCTTAGTTTGTGTTTGCTGCCGGGTATTCTTTCGATTTTGAATATGTTATGCCTGTAATTTAAACATTAGTAGTAAAACGTTTTTGTAGAGATTGACTGGCTTACGTTAAAAGAGAGTCAGGTTGGGTGAGCCTCATGCACGCTGTGGGTTTCCCGGAAAAATCCAGGTCCGAGTTGAGGATCAACTTTGGTTCTATGGAAGCTGAAAATTCCACCTGTGATTTCACGAAGCTTGTATCTATTTTCGTCGTTCCTATGACTGCTATGCCCGCCCTAAATCAAATAAAAGTATATATATTTAAATCGGACAAGATATATAGTACCTACGCCTTTTCAACCAGTGATTCAGCTGTACTGTAGAAAATAGAAATCTTCACTGATCCTGATAGGTCGAATGATAGAGCCCCTTTGACATTTAACTCCGCTATAAGACCATTGCCTAACCTGATGTACTCCAGATGATCTTGTAGAAGAGTATTGGCCTATAACATACATACATTTTTAAGGGTTCACGTAATATGTTTTCTTTGTTTACTTGATACGCCGGGGTTTTCTCAGAAGCTGTCCCAGACCACACATGTCCCATAAGCTCGCCTTGACCACTGAAAAACAAGAAAGGTCTCAGCTGGGTTCCCAACACTGACAACTCCATCCCAGCATTCGCTGATTCCTCATCTTCAAGCTCGTTTTCATTTCCATTACTCGACATGAAGCTTGATAGTCCACCGGAGAACAAACCAAGCTAAAAAATAATTTTATTACAAACTCAAATAACCTCGAGTGTACCCTTACACTAAATATCTCCTTGATAGCGTCATTTTTCTCCATCACTATATTCACTGATCCTCTTTTGACTATACCACTCTTCAACTCTTGCAGAGATACTAAGCTACCATTACTACTGTCGCTGCTCAGGAAATTCCTGGATAAAGCAGTGGACATTCCTCTTGGTGCAAGCGTGGAATAATTATTCAAAAAACGATCACTTTTTATGATGTTTAAAACCATTCTTTTAAATATAGGACACTCATCAGCCTTCATTCTAATGTTTTGGTACACGTATTGTTTAATTTCAAAAGCAGTATCGTTTGATCCTAAATAGTGCAACATACCTTTAAGATTTTGTTCTGTAATGTTTGTTTCCAACATCAGTTCGGCTGCTATGGTTCTGGAGCTAGAATCGTGCCTTTTGTTGAGCTGGAAGAACGTCTTCTTTGCTGTTTTTAACACGTTTTCACCCCAATACTCTTTCGGTAGAGATTTTATGATTTTCCAGCTCAATACACCTTCCTTTGGAGTGCCTTTTTCGATGACATCAAGAAGTTTTGGGATCGTGTTGGGTGACTTGAGATTCTTCAAGGCTCTGAAGAATTGGTATTTTTCCTCGCCTTTGGCATAGTCGAGATTATTTATTATGGCTTCCTCCACATCTTTCAAAACTTTAACTTTATTTCCATGGAGTTGACTCAACCTATACGCCATTGATGCTATGCTTAAAATCATCGTCTCCTTAATTTTTTCAGGTATGTTGTTATTCTTCTGGAATCTCTTTAAAAGATCCATAATAATATCAGGATTTGGTTTGGAACAAATTGATAGAGCCCACAGATATCTTTCGCTGAAGTCCAACATTTTTTCATCGTCGAAGATAAGGTTTTTCATTACTGCCTCGTGCGAATCCTGACTTTGGATGAAGCCCAGAATATCGTACAGTTGCAATCTAAAAAAAAGTTGCTGAAAGGGTTTTTTGTGGTTGCAATACTTACAATAGGTCTTTATTCTTTTTTGATGCCAAGGCTTTTTGTATATCTTTCTTGTTGGATGTTCTACCTATATTGATCAGTTTTATAAAGCTTCTAGCGGATTTTAACGTTCCTATGGCTTCGCTCTTCAAATTATCCCTGAGTTCGTTCACCAAGTCGGAAAATGTTGCATCCTCACCATCCGTCTCTCTATCACTCATTAAAGATTCTTGAGTATAAACTATGGAGTGTAATGATATGAGTTTCTCAAGGGCTTCCTCTATGTTTTGACCCTCTATGGTGCTGATTTGACCCTCCCTGATCAAAATCAGATGTTGATCGGCTTCCACGAAGTTCCCGATGTCTTCCTTTACTGACAGAAACATCTTATGGCTCTCCTTGCTTTTGATAGACTTGATGACATTTTTGTGGAGGTCCAGATGGTATTCAGAGATTCTGCTTGATTGTACCATGGTTTTGAGGATGTCGTCGGGGTTGTAGGTGTATGGTAGATCTATGGAGACACAATTTGATTTAGTTTTGGTGAACATATCGTCTGAATTGGCAGTGTATTGAGCGAGACATTCGCCAGACGAATCAATTTCTTTGGTTTCGCCTTCGTAGATTTGGAACTAAAAATTTGTTGGTTTATATGGTGATTATGGTTGTTGGTATGTTTTGTTACCTGTAGCAAGCTAGCTAAACCTTTTTTGAGGTTTACCATGGACAAGGGTTCATTTTTTGGCATTAATAGTCTATCTACTTTGTTGTTTTTGAGGATGACCAAAAAGGGTTTGTTCTGCATTTTGTCAAGATTAGATTTGTGGGGTACAAATCCATCTGGGCTGGGGGCCTTCCTCGATTTTATATGCAACAAAGGTTGGGTAAGCTGCGAACATAAAATATTTCTAAAAATAGTAACCTTTTGATTGATTTTGATTGTACAATGTTTTATCGCAGAAATTAATTGAATATATGAAATAAAAAATTACCTCAATTTGTAGTATTTTATCCTTCCCTTTACCCCATATAGAGTTAACTGTAACTTCTGCAACCACATAGAAACCAACATTTTTCGAAGAATTGTCTTTTTCGTTTATCAACACTTCACTCTGTAGTTTGTATGTTGAGCTGCTTCCAGCTTCAAATAGGTTTAAATCCGAGATTTGGCCAGCTGCTGATGACAGTAGGACGAACCCATAACACATACTTAAAAGCCACGATAAAAAAATATACAAAATCGAGTTCGGATTCATTTTTACAGTCTGCTATGTTGAAGCATTGAAGTAGGAATGAACTTGTTGGTTTTTGATATGTCTTATCTTAGGTCAAAGATACATTTTGTTGGTGTGGATTGATCAGCATTTTCTTTATATCTAGGAAAAAAGAAAATGTTAAAAAAACTAGTACCTACATTAATAGCATCACAGGGTGAGTCATTTTACTTGAAACATTGAAATATCTGTTTGTGCATATGCATTTTACGAAAAAAAATTTAAAATAAAAATTAAATGATTCGAGGAAGGAAATCAATCAGTACTAATAATACATTAATTTCATTATTTCCACCTGTGACTGTTGCTCAACGAACTCTTTTTTTCGGTCGAACACTCCCGTTTGTAGTAAACTGCTTGACTGTACGGTGAAATGAAGTACGTGATCGAATTTTATCCGGAAAACGCTAAGCGTAGATATTAACAGCATCATTAAGATTCCTGCCTGCTTCTCCATAAATCAAAATCATTTCTATTTTTTCTTCCACTGTTAAAAAATCCATTATGAATAACTGCTTAACGAAAGGAGGTATTTTTGTTTGCAAATTAATCTTCGAACTAAATTGATTAAATAATGCTAAACTATAAATATTTTCTTTATACTTCTTTATACAATAATAATGACTAAATACCATTTTTTATACCTCAATTAGGATTAAATTAATTAATTGACAAAATAATGTTTTTTTACATGAGGTAGTTTTATTAAAAATAATAAAATAATCTTTTAAATTAAAGGATTTAATGCTGGCAGGTAAAAAGTGACCATGGTGCGCAATTGATAATTATCACCGAATGAAATAATGTATAAAACTTAAACCAAAGGAAACTTAAATATTAGTTAAAAAATCGTGGGAACTTAAAAAAATCCGATTTAATTTAATAAGATAATTATTACCAAAAAGTAATATTTTTATAGAAAATTATTGCAGAATGCATACCAACTGAGATATTTCAAAGTTTTAAGTAAAATGACTTACCCAGTATATATGGATCTTAAGGATGTAACCACTTAACCCAATATTTCCTTGTTCTCTGCATGATATAAAATACGTACACAAATACAATTTACGTTAAAGTACAAACTAAATATTTGTATGCACACCACGTGTTTTAATAATATGGGTATATTTATCAAGTAGATTATATTAATATTAGCCACTAATGGATACATTTATTTTGATAAAAACTGTACATATCTTCAAATAATGTTTACAAATACTTAACCATAATAACTTTAAAATTTGCATCATTAATATACAGTGTGATTCAAAATAATGAAAGTAAAACAAAGGTGAAATTAAAAAAATAGAAAATGTGAAATAATCTAAAACTACCAAGTTAAGAAATTTTTCGTAAAATACAATTTTGCGTGAATTTAAATTAAATTATTTAATGCTTTTTGCAGATTGAAAAAATATTAATCACTGTAAAATTTAGAGATAAAAACGTACTTACCATATAGCCATAAAATGCGAAATAAACATTAATTACAACTGTTTATAACTTTTACCACAATGTCACCTTTTAAGTATAAAATAATAATTTATTTGTTTTTATTCACTGTTTTTACATTTATATGCACTTTGGTATTTAATATTATTTCTATGCTTGTAGGTATACCGGACTGTGTTGTGTTTAAAGCCTTGCTTCAACTTTGAAGATACTTTAATTTGTAACCGAGAAACCGGATCTCAATGCTTAGAATGCCCGACAACACATTAAAGTTAAATCCCGTCACTTAAAAAATTACCATATTCTTTTCATAGTACTCTACCGTTTATTTTACCGCACTGTATAATACTGTCAATTTTGAATGTTTAAAAATGTTTTAATAGTGAAAAACATTTTTTTTTATTTTATTCGCAATTTCGTCTGCATACGAGTCCGCCCTATCGCGAAATGGTACCGTAAGTTTTAACAGTTAACATCTTTATTTCATTTGTTTTTTTACCCCATGTCAATATTTATTGTAATTGAAAAACAGTCATTAATTTTTTTTAATTAAAAAAATTATGATTAAAGTTGTATTTCAATCAAAATTTAATGATAATTTCATTTGTTTATTTTGTGGTAAAAATTTTGAAATTTAATTACCTGTAAGTAATTATTTTTAGAGCATAAAAATTATCTCAATTTGCATAAAAATGATTGCCTATAATTTATTATTTATATTCATTTCACTGATTTTACACAAAATCCAATGTTTTATGTAAAAAATGTTAGAATTTTAACAATAAACAAGCATTTTACCTTGATTTAACTTCCTATGTTTAATTGTGATATAGGTACATCTTTTATAATAAGGCAAAATTCCTTGATAAAACCACAAAATATTTCAATTATTTACGATAGGTACCTATATCGTAACTAGATGTCGCTACACAAAAACGTTAAAATATGAATAATGTTTTAAATATATAACGCAATAATTAATAAATCGGTATACATAATTGTTTATTAAATATTTATGCCTTAAAACCCTTATAACTAATATAAAATCAATAAATTAATTTTCTTTCATTAAGCGCCATCTATTGCAAAATAGACCACCACAACAATAATGTACATTTCTGCATCGTTTTATCAAAATTTACAATATTGAAGTACAGATGTCGCCTTCATGTGACAGTAATTTTGGCGGGAATCATACAAAAAACGCCAAAATATTTACCCTTCTTAATTTAAGTGTAATAAACAATAAAATGAGTGAATATCCGGACGAGGATGAGGAGTTTGAGTTGATGTACGGCGATGAGTTGGAGTTATTGAACGAACAAGAAAGTAAATTTTGAATCTACTGAAAGTGGGGTTATGTTTTTGATTTTTTTCTTCTATTTTTTAGATTTTAATGATCCCGTTAGTAAATCCAGAAAGAGTTTGGATTTTAATACGCCTTCAACATCTAAAGTTGTGGAGAAAGATGATAATAATCCTCAAACAAGCAAAAATAGGGTTAATGATGATGTGGGTTTCGATGACGATTTTGAATATATTTCTGAGGCTTCTAATGGGGTTATTCAGTCTCAAACTAACGATAACGGTAAAAGATCCATACAGGACCTGTTTGGGGATATTGATGATTTATTAAACGAGGATAAAATCAATAAAAAACACAAAGGTGATAAACTATTGGAAGAACTGTCTTTAATAGAGCATATATTGGAATTACGTAAATTATCCAAGGAAAAAAGCAATGCACTCGCTACCAGGAATTATACCACATACAATAATGATAGGGATAAATATAATATTTCTTATAATGTCCCCAAATATCCTTTCATCGCTATAACAAGGCACGACAGTGAACGGGTGTATATCAGATGCCATTCGGAAGCCTTTGAGAAGGAGGAAAGTGATAGAATTATAAAGGAGAGCAATGGTGTTAGTATTTTGGGGGAGAACTCGAAGAAAATATGGGAGGGGGCTCTAAAAATTGTAAGTGTAAATTGATTTTTTGAATTAATAATTGAAAATGTTATTTAGCTTAGTAATGAAGATAATTTAGAAGAAGTAACCATAGATGTACCAGAAAATAACGCAGAACAGCTATGGGTTGATATGTACAAGCCCAGAAAGTACTTGGAGCTTTTAAGTGATGAAAGTACGAATAGAATTATGTTGAAATGGATTAAACTATGGGATAAGGTGGTTTTTAATAGGAAACCGAAAATAAAACCGGTAAAAGTGGAGGAAGACCCGAAGAAAAAGAAATTCTTTCAAAGAGAACAACTTATTTCGACACTGGATGAACATGGTCGACCTCATCATAAAATAGCCCTTCTATGTGGCCCCCCAGGGTTAGGTAAAACCACATTGGCTCACATGGTGGCTAAACATGCTGGATATAACGTCTACGAATTGAATGCTTCGGATGATAGAACAGTAGATGCCTTTAAAACGGCTCTGGAAAACGCAACTCAGATGCGCTCTGTAATAGACAAAGAAAATAGACCGAATTGTATAATCCTGGATGAGATAGATGGCGCACCGAGTGCGTCCATAGAATATTTGATAAAATACGTGAATGGTACAGCTCCAGTTAAGGCGAAAAAAGGCGAAAAAGCTAAAAAACCGAATATCTGCAAAAGACCCGTAATTTGTATATGTAACGATGCCTTTACTCCTGCTTTAAGGCCGCTGAAACAAGTGGCCTTTGTTGTCAACTTTCCAAGGGTTTCTAGTTCCAGGTGAGTGCATGTATGCCTTTAAAATGCCTCATGGTGCATTATTCGTTTGTTACATCAATCATTTCCGAAATTTATTTCGCCAAATTATCTACATTAACGGATATAGCCTTGTTTATGGGTGTTCCACAAGGTCCATATCTGCGACCCTTACAAATTTCCAAAAACCATGCGGCATATCGTTTAAGGGGTTTTCGGGGTCGGAAAATTCATTTCCTTCGTTAATTTTCAGATTGGCGGAACGTCTAATGGAAATCGCGAAACGACAGCAGGTGAAAACGTATCAGGGCGCCATGCTGGCGTTGGCGGAGAAATCGAAAAACGACATTCGCTCGTGCCTATCGATCCTGCACTTTTTCAAGGCCCTAAACAAACCTGTCACTTTGACGGACGTTTATAAATCGAGCGTCGGTCAGAAGGACATGCAGAAAGGCTTGTTTAGCGTGTGGGAGGATATTTTTCGCATTGAAAGACCCAAAATGTTACCGGGGCAAGATATTGCGCTAAGAAACGTGACGTTGCGTGACAGAATGAACAAGGTTCTGCAGACCGTGTCGTCTTTCGGTGACTACGAACGAGTGGGGCAAGGTAAGCACAAGATAATACGTCGTTTAAGCTCGAGTAGTTCATTTGTACCACGGGTCATTTGAACTACTTGCGCCAAAAATGACGGCGGTGCGATTTTATCAGTTTTTAACAAAAGTAGTTCATCTGTACCGCGGTACATTTGACCTACTTTTGTTAAATGTTGCGTTTTCGGGTGTTCTAAACTACTAAATGACGATGTGGTGATTTTATAACAGGAGTAGTTCATTTGTACCGCGGTGCATTTGACCTACTTTTGTTAAAATGGGGCGTTTTCAGGTGTTTTTGAAAATTTTCCATCGATGAAGTTCAAGGATAACAACATGGAAAATGTATGCGCAGCTCTGGATTGGTTTGGATTTACTGATTTAGTTTCAAAACAGATCTACCAACTGCAAAATTACTCATTGGGCCCCTACTTGCAGTACGCCTTTGTGCAGTGGCATTTTGTTTTTGGCAGTCCCAACCATCAGAAGATTAATTTTCCTACTCAGGGTTATGAGGTAAGTAAAAAAAAAGTATATTTTTGTGAGGCGTTAAAATTCAACTGTATCCCTAAATTTTCTGCCTGGTTTTAAAAATTCTTTTTCTTGTACTAAACACAGTAAAAAGGGTGGGAAATTATTAATAAGCCTTAATTGTTACGGAAAAGGGTTTTTGCGCGTTTCAAGACTTAAATAGCGATTTTCCTGCTTTAATTGACTATTTTATTAGTGATTTTCCTTTGGTCGACGTTCTAAAGATTCTGGACACGCTGTAACGATGTTACGGCTATTTTGTAACGTCATTTCGTATGCAAAACCTCATCAGTTGCGTAGTGAAAGAAAAATTAATTTTCCATTATTCGTGCAGCAAAAGTGAAGTGGTTACCCCTTTTCAAACTTGGGTAAACACGTATTTTGCTTTTAAAAATAAAACGTCACGCCTATGAGACAGCTAATTACTATTTCTATTGGATGATACGTTTTGAAATAGAGGAAAGGATGTTTTTGCATAATTCAAAACCTCATTAGCGTGCTTTTATGAAATCCTAAAGCCTAAATTTAACACACTTTTGTGCTCACTGCCGTTGTTTTTTCAATCGACGGGAAGTTATACTTTTCCGAATGTCTCCGCCATTCTTCTTGTCCTCGCGCATAAGTTATTTAGGAGAAAAACAAAAAGGGGTGGAAACTGAAACTTATGTAAATTATGGCCCGGCCATAACTCTTTGCTTTTGGACAAAACGAATGGCTCGAACATTTCACCATGAAAATTTACGATTTGGATAAAAACGCTACTTAATATTATTGCCAAGAACTCATATACGTTTGGTATATTTATTACATCAATGTATTGTTACTACAGTAGTAGTGCCTCAATTTAATAAATTTTTAAATTACACACTGTTTTAGTATTTTTGGGTCATTTTCAGGAAAATGAAGATCAAATAAATTTTTTTGCTTAAATTGATTTTTGGTTGGATTTTTATAAATGTTTAGAGTTTTGTTTACTTACAGTGCACTTTTTAATTTTATTTACGTTTTTTTCAGAAAAATGTGTTTAGCTAGCTTTATATGTATATATCCACTGTGTTACCAATTTGAAATCCAAAATTTAATTCAATAAAAAAAGTTGTTATAAAATTAATTTGAAATAAAATGTACTTAGTTTACAAACTTTTGACTCCAATTTTTTATTTTATTTTTTATTAAAAATCGTATGTTTTTTTTTAAATATGTATGTTCGTTAAGTTACTTTTTAAAAGAAACCATTCCGATTCTTTGTTAAAAAAACAATACCATTAATATTTTCTTTTAGTCACTGTATTAGTGAATTAAACTCTAATTTATAAACACGTATTACCAAGTGATAGTGTATAAAAATCATTTTAAGTATTTTTTTCACAAAAACTAAAAAAAGTAACGAAATAGACATTGGTATCACAACGGACAGGGGTACACAAAGGACTTTATCAGATAACGTAAAAAATAAACTATATAGGGTGGTACGATTTTAGAGTAATGCATAAACAAAATCCCTTGTAGTGGTGCTCACTTGCAGAATAACAACTTAGATTTCTAAATTGTAGACACCCTTTTTCTTTGACTATAAGCTGGTGAAGATCCCTTTTAGTACTTTTATATTGCGTGGAATTTTTCCTTGGATGTAATCTATATCATGAGTTGTAATTACAAATAATTTTAAATTGGTTAATCATAAACTACTATTAATAAAAGCGACGGTAAATATCCACTTTGTTGTCGAAAAATTCTATTGCGTTACCCTAAATTCCATTGCGTTACCATAAGGTAACATAGTGGACTCGGTAACGCAGTGGACAAAGTTTTGTAAAACCATATTTAAAAAATAATAATAAGACATTATAGTCATTAATTACTCTCAATGAGCTTTAGTGCCCTAAAATAAACATAAACATGAAAAATAGTATTTTTTCTTACCTTATTTTTATTATTTTTTTGATTAACTTAGCGGACAAACAATTATTACATTCGCGTTACCCGCACCTGTTTAAACCGATATCTTCTTCCTGATTAAATAAATAAATTCAGCTGGGTAATGTGTACGTCCGAACATCATTTGTTGATCACGTGAGCACCAAAAAAGTTGCCATATATATGTTTTTTTAATATTCTATCGGTAACGCGACGAACGTAACGCAACGGAAAAAATGTCTGGGACATGAGTCAAATTTAAAAAAAGTAGATTAAAATTAATTATTTTATATATAAATTGTTTACTGTATTAACTAAGGATGTTATGGATTGCTATAAAGCAACACAAAGTTCTGGTTATTCAATATTAAAAAAAAACATGTATGTAAGTTTTATAAAACGCTAATGGGACATGCGAAAATGTGTGTTTCACAAGTTTCAAAATTAAAAAAAAATTATTCTAAAATAACTAAACAAAAATTTTCTGAGATCCGATAATTTTTAACAAAGTTATTGGAATTCAAACTTACGGACAGCGGAAGGCGGGTGTTTTTTGAAAACGACCCTTTTATTAACTTAAATATTAAATTTTGTGACCAGTTATGGGAATTTGAATTTAATTTCTTTCTTCTTTTCGTAGAAGAATATTTTGTTATGAAAGGAATAAAGGTAGGTATATAATAATTATTTTACTAATAAAAAGTAGTTTTGCAAGTGATTACCTATATTAAATATAATTTATATATAATAAAACATATTTTGGCCAATTAAAAATCTAAAGCATGGTTAAAATAAGGGTAGACATCCATCTAGTAGTACATCTAGCCTAGATGATCTAGGCGCAGTATCCAGTTTGGGTGTTTGGTTGTTGTAAGCAAAATTGAGAACAGCAATTGCCCATTGAACCATCTGCTTTACAGGTGGAACCGTCAGAAAGGCAAGCTTGGACTGAATTAAAGGCCATGGCAAGGGCCAAGAACGCCACGAATAATAGGACGAAATATTTCATTTTTATTATTTTTGCTGAAATTTCAAAAAAACATCACCATGTGGTATTTTGAAGATACATTTTATATTTTCTGTGAATTCATTAGTCGGCATTTTCATTTTTATTATCTGCCGACTAACAACAGCCAATGATTGTATTAATTTTAAACAACAAATAGACAGTGTTCAGTTTTCTAAAAAAACTCAATATTTTGATCCTGCTAAAGTTAATTTGAATGTTCATGAAATTTGCAAATGCCGGCTAATAAATTTTCATTTTTAATCAAAAACTCAATATTTTGATGCTGCTAAAGTAAATTTGAAAATGTCAGTGAAATTTTTCGGTCGGGAAGAGAATGAAAAGAAATTCAAATTGTTATCGACATTTTTGATGATTTTGTAAAATTTCGTTATTCGTTCATAAACTTTGCAAATGCCGACTAATGAATTTTTATTTTCGAATGATTCCAGTGGAAATTTTAATTTAAATCACCCCCCTATAATCGGACCTTCGCTACGCCCCTGGATAGCCATTTTGATTGATTTGATTGATTTTTAATCAAAAACTTAATATTTTGATTCTGCTAAAGTAAATTTGAATATGTCAGTGAAATTTTCCAGTCGGAAAGAAAAGGAAAAGAAATTTGAATTGTTATCGATATTTTTGATTATTTTGTAAAATGTCGTTATTCGTTCATGAATTTTGCAAATGCCGACTAATGAATTTTCATTTTTGAGTGATTCCAGTGGAATTTTTTTATTTAAATCCCCCCCCATATATTTCGACCTTCGCTACGCCCCTGGATACCCATTTTGATTGATTTTTAATCAAAAATTCAATATTTTGATGCTGCTAAAGTAAATTTGAATATGTCAGTGAAATTTTTCAGTCGGGAAGAGAATGAAAAGAAATTCAAATTGTTATCGACATTTTTCTTGATTTTGTAAAATTTCGTTATTCGTTCATGTACTTTGGAAATGCCGACTAATGAATTTTCATTTTTGAGTGATTGCAGTGGACATTTTAATTTAAATCACCCCAATATAATCGGACCTTCGCTACACCCCTGGATACCCATTTTGATTGATTTGATTGATATTTAATCAAAAACTCAATATTTTGATGCTGCTAAGTAATTTTGAATATGTCAGTGAAATTTTTCAGTCGGGAAGAGAAAGAAAAGA
Source organism: Brassicogethes aeneus (assembly GCA_921294245.1). Lineage (NCBI taxonomy): Eukaryota > Metazoa > Arthropoda > Insecta > Coleoptera > Nitidulidae > Brassicogethes > Brassicogethes aeneus. The sequence goes on from OV121140.1 coordinate 7,520,104, forward strand.
AATTCGAATTGTTATCGACATTTTTGATGATTTTGTAAAATTTCTTTATTCGTTCATGAATTTTGCAAATGCCGACTAATGAATTTTTATTTTAGATTGTTTTCAGTGAAAATTTTAATTTAAATCAATCGATTTGATTAATTTTTAATCAAAAACTCAATATTTGGATGCTGCTAAAGTAAATTTGAATATGTCAAATACCGACTAATGAATTTTTATTTTTGAGTGATTACAGTGGAAATTTTAATTTAAATCAATCGATTTGATTGATTTTTAATCAAAAACTCAATATTTGGATGCTGCTAAAGTAAATTTGAATATGTCAAATACCGACTAATGAATTTTTATTTTCGAGTGATTACAGTGGAAATTTTAATCTGACCTTCGTTACGCCCCTGGATTCCCATTTGATTGTAAATTTAGTTAAAAAATAATATTTGAAACACAGAAATATAACTTCGCTTACCGGTAGATGTGTCAGATGATAACTGAAACTGATGCTGATCCTGCATTTTGCTCAGGTTTTTATAGTGAATTTTATCTAAAGAAATTATTTTTCAATAAAAATCATTTATGATGTTTAGGCACAGATATGCAATATTTACGTAAAAATGCGTAAATATTGTTGATACAAATAGTGGAAAATTGTAAGAAATCGCATTAGGTAAATATTTATGTCACAAATATTTAAAAATGTTATAAACAATACCAGAAAAGTTATACCTATGTATTTGAATTAGTAAAAATATGAGAATCCTTTAGATAAGGTTTAATATAATATAAATTGTTTTTCCAGTTTATGTTTGTTGTTTTAAATGTATTTGTATTAATTTTATATTATTTAAACGATTTGTTTATTTACATTTGTAGTTATAAAACAGTGTTTCCGCCTTTCTAGAAAATATTGTTCAAAAACAAAAACAGTCAATTTAAAGTTAATTTTTGTCAATTTTAGGACATTTTTTATAACAGTTTAAATAACATTATATTTTTAACCGCGTTTTAAGAACAAATTTCTATATTTTGTGCATAAATTAAAAAAAAGTCAAGGGTTTCTGAATTTTCACAATCTCCTCTAAATTTGTTTTTTTTTGACAAATGTTTTTGCTAGAAACCCTTCATTTAATAAAGATTTAAATAAGTTCAAGCAGTACAAGGGGTAAGGGTTGCTTTTATACTTAATGCATAAATAGCGATGAGTACCAACTTGCAAAAACAAAATTTATTTTCTCGTTTTGTTACATTTGATTTAAAAAAAAAGATCCAATTTTCTAACTGATTTTATATTTATTTTTTATTTTAACACAAAAGCCACTTTAAACATATACAGTGTGTCCACGGATGGAGTGGCCAATAGGAAACACTTATTTATTATGCGTTTTACAAAAAAGTTATTCCTCATAAAACTCTATTTATTTTAAAAATGACATTCATATAAAATATTGGAAAACTTTTATTTATTATTTTAAGGAAAATTTATTTTATTTTGATTATTTCCCTCATTATAATATGAACCAATCAAAAGCCTTGAATTTTCGAATAAATTTCGTTTAAATAAGCGATTAAATCACTAGAACTATTTAACAGCGATTAAATTTTAGCCTCCATGTTGGATTTTTGTTTACGATTTTATGGTGTTATTTACAAGTTTTAACAAACATTTTATAAAAAACAATAAAAAATAAGTTCTCTAGTTTACGAAATATCAATTATTACTTATTACATAGCTTAAATTAATGAAATTTTCTTCAAAAAAATATTTATAAATTTTGACAAATACGTCAGATTTTATGAATTGTCAAATAGTTTCCTTTAATTCGAGAAATAATCTATAAATTTAATCTGTCAAACTATGCTCAGTAAGTTTTTTATTTGATTTTTCTTTTTGGAAAATAGTTTCATGCAAAATAATTAAAAATAAAACCCCTCGACCGCTACGCGGTCTCGTGATTTTATTAAATTATTTTGCATTCAACATTTTCCAACAAAAACCAAACAAAAACTAAACTAACTAAATTCATAGTTCTCGTGATATAATATGTGAATATTTTTTTTTCATAATAAATTTTTTTATTTTGTATTTAGACTAATTTGATTTAATTTAATTTAATTTCAATTGTCATCGACTTATAAATTTTTTTATAAAATTAAATAATTTTTTTACAATAAAAAATAAATTTTAAATTAAAAAATATATTTCGTATTTAGACTTTAATTTTAATTGTCATTGACTTTCTCTCATAAAATTTTTCAATAAAATAAAGGAATAATTTTCCTGTTTTTTCTTTTTCTGAGCACCCTGTACATTTTTATTTGAATGTCATTTTTTTATTGAGCAGGAGTTTTTATGAAGAATGACTTATTTCCGTAAAACGCATAATGAAAAGGTTTTTCCAATTGGCAACCCCATCCTGGGACACACTGTATATCGTAAAACAGGACGTGAATTAAAAAAAAACGTAAAAAATATTTATTTAAACGCGACAACATTGCGAGTTGTTGATAGTTGGTTTCTATGGTAACGTTTTTGACAGTGGCAGTGACAGTTCTCTATGTAGTGTTATTTAAAATCTAAAAATGAGTAGTGAAAACACGAAAAAGAATTTAAAAAACGGGTTGGAAATAAAAATAAATCAAAAGAAAACATAGAAGTATAATTATTTTAAAAATAAATAACGTATAAAAAATAACTTAATAGGTACAATAGTATTTTTTTTTAAATAAATCAAACCAAATATTCCTAGATAATGCAGTGTTGCCGGATCTTCCAGACGAGAATAACAGATTGATAATTTTGGTTATTCAAAATTAAATAATTTTTGTCCAAATTTAAAATTTTGATGACTTCAAAAACATATCTCTTAAAATATTAATTTTAGATTTTTTTTGCAGAAAACTTTCTTTAAAAATGTAAATACTTTTGACAAGTTTACAAGTTACCCAACAGCAAAAAAACATAAATTTCATAGAAAATCAAACTTTGAACCAAGATACTTTAATATGTGGCTGAGTTCTATTCAAGCAAACGAAAATAAGCAAAATTTACGGAATGCAAAATATTAAATAAAAAGCATAAATAGGTAATTCAACCTATATATTTTATTAACTACAAAAACATTTCAACAAAAAATAAACCTATTTACATGGTGTTAAAATCCTCTAAAGAGCAAAAATCTAGGATCTTGTGGTGCAGAATCCAGTGTCGGCTCCAATTTGTTGGAGACAGAAAGTGGTGCAACAATTGCCCATGGAACCGTCCATTTTGCAGGTGGCCCCATCGGAAAGGCACTGGGCTTGGACGGCGTCGAAGGCCATGGCGAGGGCCAGAAAAGCCACGAAGAATAAGGCGAAGTATTTCATTTTTGCGGTTTTGTTGGCTGGAAGTTAATTGAAAATGTTGTTTTGGAATGTGGAAATTTGAGTTGACTTACCGGCGAATGTGTCAGGATGTAACTGATGCTGGTGTTGAGATTTATACGGGTTTTTATAGTAAATATTAAAGCGCGTAAACAGATGTTTGCTAGTATTTTACAATGAAATCGTTTCGTGGTATTTGTAATGATATAATTACGTTGACTGACATAAACATAATTTCTTACTAAAATATCGGGAATTTAATATTTAATTATTCATTTTTGTATTATACTCCTATATTTTTTTAGTGATTTTTATGTTCAATTAATTGTCTCAAGAAATTACAAAAAACATTGACTTCATAGTACAATAAAGTTTTGTTTTAATTGCTACGAACTTGGGATTTACCCAGACCTCAGAATTGCTTGCAGTTACAAAATTATATATTTTTTATTTACACCAACACCGATAACGTTAAAATTAGATCATTATTGTCACACTGCTTCGCTATATAAACCGGCATCAACTTAAGACCACTATCAGTTCCCTTCTGACAAATCAACAGGTAAGTTAACTCACATTTAACATTGCAAAACAACATTTTCAATTAACTTCCAGCCAACAAAACCACAAAAATGAAATACTTCGCCTTACTCTTCGTGACTTTTCTGGCCCTCGCCATGGCCTTCGACGCCGTCCGGGCCCAGTGCCTTTCCGATGGGGCCACCTGCAAAATGGACGGTTCCATGGGCAACTGTTGCACCACTTTCTGTCTTCAACAAATTGGAGCCGACACTGGAATCTGCACCACAAGATCCTAGATTGTTGCTCTTAGTTTTTGACCATGTTTTGTTATTTTAAGGGTTTGAACCACCCAAATAAGTTCGTCTTTATAATTAATAAAAAACCTTAGTTAAATTATTTCAGGCTTTTTATTTAGTTTGCTCTTAAATATCGTCGTATTTCCATTTTTTATTTGGAATACAATTATAGAGGATTTTATAAAAATGGTTAATCTTAAAAACTGCTATATAAATGTTTAAAAATCATAGCAAATACCAAAAAAATCATGGGAAACAAAAAAAACAAAAATAACCCAAGTCTTAAGTTTATTTTTTAAAAAATTAAAGAAACGCCTATAATTACGGTATTTTAGAATAAACATGAAAATATCATGAAAAATTAAAAGAAACAAATTATGAAATTGAACTTATTAAAAAAGTATTATTATTTCCATAAAACACAATATTTCAAAAATAATTGATTTGTATTCGAAGAGATAAAAACAATCAAAAAATTAACATTGACATTGACTTGAAGACCCGGTGTATTTCAACAAAAAACTCCAATTAAATGTATCAAAATATACTGGGTGTTATTTTAGACAGCTTGGGCTATTTTTGATGTTTGACATTTTTGTTTATAGACGTTTTTTAGTATTGGATTACTTTATACAGTTTTAAGTCCATTTTATGTTCTAAGACAATTTGGGATACTTAAGACAGCTTAGACATTTTTATAAAGACAATTTTGTAACTTCTTGACGGTTTTGAAAGTTTAGGACAATATAGACAGTTTTATAAATTTTTGGGATATTTTATACAGTTTTAATACTTTTTTAGACATTTGTGAATTATTTTAGTCACACGGATTTAAGTAAATATTTAAATTGAGTACTTATTGCTATGACTTTGGGAGAAATTACTTAACAATTAAGCACTGAATACTTTTTTTTGTAAACACAGAATATATTTTGTAATATTAATAAAAAAATTCCGTTGGGTATTGATTGTTAAGATATTAATCATAAATATTAAGTATTAATATTTTATTTTACAGTCACGTGTCATATAAGTTGACAATTTATAACTTTTTTAATTTAGAATAGGTACATTGCAATATTAATTTTAAGTTATATTAAAAATTTTTACAATATATTAATAAATCAAGTCAATACCAAAAGTTTGGGAATGATTACCAAACACTATTGGAAGCAACTCCCCAATATTATTTTTTTATGTAGTCGGCTATGCATTTATGTTTTATGTCATTATGCTTTATGTCATTCTCGCGGTATTTTCTTTCTTAAATTGTGCATTTTGTTGGTTATTGTATAATCCTGTTAAATTAATTAATTATTTCCATTAAACTCTTGCTTTATGCACTTGTAATAAAAATAATCTTAACCTTAAATCTAATTTATTCACACCTACTCTTTGTTTTTATTGTTGTTTGAGTTTGTCATACTTTTCTAGTAATTTTAAGTTTGAACGTTGGCACCCCGAAATCACCGCATGAGTGGAAGACACATTTACAACGTTTTTGTATTTTTTTCAGTTAGTTTTGTAATTACTACTTTCCAGTCAAGGAATGGTTGCCAAACAGCACACGTATGCAAATATATGAAACACAAAAGCGCTCACTCCTAAAATATCAAAGTTGTCCCCAATTTAGTGGATTTTTAGTAACCATTCTCAAAACAGTCCTCTCCGTGCTGAATAGATATTTTTGAAAATACGACTTTAGGACATTGTTGATTGTTTAAAAGAATTTAGGACATTTTGGGATTGTTGAGGACAATTTAAATTTTTTTGTTTTTTATATGTTTTTAAGACGATTTATTTTGACGTATAAACTTTGAATATCCAAATATTTAAAAATATACTGGGTGTTCGATTCAAAAAGTTTTGTAACTAATTTTAAACTCAACATTATTTACCTATATCAGCTATAGTTTTTTTCTATAGTATAAATTTTTAATTTGTATGATTAAAAATTGGCAAATTAAAACCCTTATATAGTTTTACTAAGGTTTTTTATTAACTAAAACAGACATTCAAACAAAACAAACTTATCCGGGCGGTTTAAATCATTGAAGCAACAGAACATGGTCAAAAACTAGCAGCAGAAATCTAGGATCTCGTAGTGCAGATTCCAGTGCCGGCTCCAACTTGTTGGAGACAGAAAGAGGTGCAACAGTTGCCCATGGAACCGTCCATTTTGCAGGTGGCCCCATCGGAAAGGCACTGGGCCTGGACGGCGTCGAAGGCCATGGCGAGGGCCAGAAAAGCCACGAAGAATAAGGCGAAGTATTTCATTTTTGCGGTTTTGTTGGCTGGAAGTTAATTGAAAATGTTATTGCGGAATGTGAAAATGTGAGTTGACTTACCGGTAGATGTATCAGAAGGGAACTGATACTAGTCTTGTGTTTTGTGTGTGTTTTTATAGTAAATCTTATCGATGTTTACATATAATATATTTAATTAAATTGTTTTGTGGTTTTTGTAATGGTTTTTAAAAAAGCTGATGTACATACACAACATGTTTAAAGTCAAAAGTACATTTAATTAGTGTATTAATTAAATTTTGCATTTTTTACCTATACTGTAATAATAATTATTTATAGTCAAAATTTTATGTACATTTTTGAATTTTTGTTGTCCAGATTTTAAACATATGTTTTGTCTCTATTTCATATTTTTTTACAACTAGCCCTTTATAAAAAAAAATAATTTTGTAAATAATTATTATTTATTTGAAATTCATTCATATCTGAAAATCTTGTAGTAGTCTATAGACTTTGTAAATGTACAATAAGTATACTTACGAGGTGTGTTCAGAAAATATCGGGAATTTTCGTTTTTTGAAACAAATATTTATTTATTCGTCTACATTAATGTTGTCGCCTTTAAAATAGTCCCCATTGGATATTATGCACATGTGCCAGCTCTTCTTCCAATACTCGAAACACTTCTAAAACTCGATCTTTGGGATAGCCTTTAGTTCTTTCAGCGATGCGCTTTTAATGTCATCTATGCTTGCAAAACGACGGCCCTTTAAGGTTCTCTTTATTTTTGGGAATAGAAAAAAACTCAGACAGATGCATGTCTGGCGAATATGGAGGCTGGGGCATCATTACAGTATTGTTTTGGGCCAAAAATGTGGCCATCTTGGAAATTCTTATACCACTTGTAAACTCTTGTTTTACTTATAGCAGACTCACTATAGGCCTTTGTTAACATTTCACAGAATTTATTTCAATTTTTAAGCAAAATTGGATACAAATTCTTTGATCCATTTCTTTTAACGAACGAAAAATCGCTCATAAAACACGTCTAACCTTAGCGGCTTCCACAGACAAAGTAAACAATGAAAACAGCTAAAGTTTTTATCATACTTCGGGGGCATGTATACCAACATAATAAAGAAAATTTTATTACAACCGGACCCTCCGAAGCCGCGAAATTTAACAATTTCCGTTATTTTCTGAACACACCTCGTATACCTAGGTATATCTACATAAATGAACACAAAAATAACATACACACCATTAAATAACACCATTCTGAAATCATCAAATTATAAAGAAATTTGGTACGAATTACGAATTAAAATAAAGTATTGTCAGTGGGAAATGTTTTGATTGACTGCCTGAAATCACGTGTACATTACCTAAAAAATTACATATTACCTTTACAAAACTGCCGGAAAATATTTTCCTATTTAAAAAAAAATAAACCCTGGTTTTCTACAAAAAAATATGTCAAAATTTTACAAAATAATATTAACAAAGTACAAACTCATGTTAAAAAATCTAATTTTTATAACAGTGTAAAAAAATAATTTCTTCATCAATCTTAACAAAAAACTTTGTCGGCCAGTATAACAGTGCACGATAAATATTGAACTTACGCAATTAGGATTCCCTAAACTGAATTACATATTCTTTATTATTATTGTTTATAAAATTAAATATAGACTTGGAATTTCCTGCGGCTACTTGCAAATAGCAGTTGCAACAATTTGCAAGTAAAAAATCTAGTAGGTGCTTGATAATAATTTGCATTTAACGAGTTTCAAAGAAAATCGTGTATACTCGATTTTAATTAATATAAATATTTATTAGTTTCAACAAAAACATGTTTATTATTAATTAGTTTAAATAATATAAAATATTTATTATTGTAGTTTAGTAAACGCCATTTTAGTCACGAATTTAATTTGGGCACAACAGAGCTTGCGAGCGAGTGCTTAATTAAATGAGTGGTCAATTGGTGTCATGGAAATTTCGAAACAGTACGATAATGGGCTTTTTAAAGGTGGGAGTAGAAAAATAAATTTATGTAACTTATTTATAAAAAATAATTTTTTTTTTTATTATATTTATTTTTCTATTTTTTATAATATTTTATAATGTTTACAAATATTTAAATATTGACCAGAGTAATCTCATATAATAATAATAAGTTTCATCATCAACGTAGATAAAATGCGTGTTTATTAATTGCTTTGAACTTACGACGCAGGATTTTCCCAGGCAATCAGACAGCATTTTTCGCAATAATAAAATAATTGTGCTTTGTTTACATATTCAAAAATACCAAGAATGTTAAATTTAATCAGAACAAAATTTCCATACTTCTTCGCTATAAAAACCTGCGTGAACTTAATACCACTATCCGTTTCCTTCTGACACATCCAACGGTAAGTCAACTTGCATATCCACATTTCAAAACAACAATTTCAATTAACTTCCAGCCAACAAAACCGCAAAAATGAAATACTTCGCCTTATTCTTCGTGGCTTTTCTGGCCCTCGCCATGGCCTTCGACGCCGTCCAGGCCCAGTGCCTTTCCGATGGGGCCACCTGCAAAATGGACGGTTCCATGGGCAACTGTTGCACCACTTTCTGTCTCCAACAAGTTGGAGCCAGCACTGGAATCTGCACTACGAGATCCTAGATTTCTGCTGCTAGTTTTTGACCATGTTCCGTTGCTTCAATGATTTAAACCGCCTTGATAAGTTTGTTTTTGTTTGAATGTCTGTTTTAGTTAATAAAAAACCTTAGTAAAACTATATAAAGCTTTTAATTTGCCAATTTTTTACCTTACAAATTAAAAATGTATACTATAGAAAAAACTATAGCTGATATAGGTAAATTATGTTGAGTTTAAAATTAGTAAAAAAACTTTTTGAATCGAACACCCAGTATATTTTTAGATATTTAGATATTCAAAGTTTATACGTCAAAATAAACCGTCTTAAAAACATCTAAAAAACAAAAAAATTTAAATTGTCCTAAACAATCCCAAAATGTCCTAAATTCTTTTAAACAATCAACAATGTCCTAAAGTCGTATTTTCAAAAATATCTATTCAGCACGGAGAGGACTGTTTTGAGAATGGTTACTAAAAATCCACTGAATTGGGGACAACTTTGATATTTTAGGAGTGAGCGCTTTTGTGTTTCATATATTTGCATACGTGTGCTGTTTGGCAACCATTCCTTGACTGGAAAGTAGTAATTACAAAACTAACTGAAAAAAATACAAAAACGTTGTAAATGTGTCTTCCACTCATGCGGTGATTTCGGGGTGCCAACGTTCAAACTTAAAATTACTAGAAAAGTATGACAAACAAAAACAACAACAAAAACAAAGAGTAGGTGTGAATAAATTAGATTTAAGGTTAATATTATTTTTATTACAAGTACATGAAGCAAGAGTTCAATAGAAATAATTAATTAATTTAAAAGGATTATACAATAACCAACGAATGCACAATTTAAGAAATAAAATACCGCGAGAATGGCATAAAGCATAATGACATAAAACATAAATGCATAGCCGACTACATAAAAAAAATAAAATTGGCGAGTTGCTTCCAATAGTGTTTGGTAATCATTCCCAAACTATTGGTATTGACTTGATTTATTAATATATTGTGAACAGTTTTAATATAACTTAAAATTAATATTGCAATGTATTCTAAATTAAAAAAGTTATAAATTGTCAACTTATATATGACACGTGACTGTAAAATAAAATATTAATCCTTAATATTTATGATTAATATTTTAACAATCAATACCCAACCGAATTTTATTATTAATATTACAAAATAAATTCTGGGTTTACAAAAGAAGTAATCAGTGCTTAAGTGTTAAGTAACTTCTCCGAAAGTATAGCAATAAGTACTCAATTTAAATATTTACTTTAATCCGTGTGACTAAAATAATTCACAAATGTCTTCAAAGGTATCAAAACTGTTTAAAATATCCCGAAAATTTATAAAACTGTCTAATTGTCCTAAACTTTAAAAACTGTCAAGAATTTACTAAGTTGTCTTTCTAAAAATGTCTAAGCTGTCTTAAGTATCCCAAATTGTCTTAGAGCATAAAATGGACTTAAAACTGTATAAAGTAATCCAATACTAAAAAACGTCTATAAACAAAAATTTCAAACATCAAAAATAGCACAAGCTGTCTAAAATAACACCCAGTATATTTTGAGACATTTAATTGGAGTTTTTTTGTTGAAATACACCGGGTCTTCAAGACAATGTCAATGTTAATTTTTTGATTGTTTTTATCTCTTCGAATACAAATCAATTATTTTTGAAATATTGTGTTTTATGAAAATAATATACTTTTTTTAATAAGTTCAATTTCATAATTTGTTTCTTTTAATTTTTCATGATATTTTAATGTTAATTCTAAAATACCGTAATTTTAGGCGTTTCTTTATTTTTTTTTAAATAAACTTAAGACTTGGGTTATTTTTGTTTTTTTTTTGTTTACCCATGATTTTTTTGATATTTGCTAGGATTTTTAAACACTTATATAGCAGTTTTTAAGAATAACCATTTTTATAAAATCCTCTATAATTTTATTCTAAATAAAAAATGGAAATACGACAATGTTTAAAAACAAACGAAATAAAAAGCCTGAAATAATTTAACTAAGGTTTTTTATTAATTATAAAGACGAACTTATTTGGGTGGTTCAAACCCTTAAAATAACAAAACATGGTCAAAAACTAAGAGCAACAATCTAGGATCTTGTGGTGCAGATTCCAGTGTCGGCTCCAATTTGTTGGAGACAGAAAGTGGTGCAACAGTTTCCCATGGAACCGTCCATTTTGCAGGTGGCCCCATCGGAAAGGCACTGGGCCTGGACTGCGTCGAAGGCCATGGCGAGGGCCAGAAAAGCCACGAAGAATAAGGCGAAGTATTTCATTTTTGTGGTTTTGTTGGCTGGAAGTTAATTGAAAATGTTGTTTTGCAATGTTATTATGTAAGTTAACTTACCGGTTGATTTGTCAGAAGGGAACTGATAGTGGTCTTGAGTTGATGCCGGTTTATATAGCGAAGCAGTGTGACAATAATGATCTAATTTTAACTTTATCGGTGTTGGTTTAAATAAAAAATATATAATTTTGTAACTGCAAGCAATTCTGAGGTCTGGGTAAATCCCAAGTTCGTAGCAATTAAAACAACACTTTATTGTACGATGAAGTCAATGTTTTTTGTAATTTCTTGAGACAATTAATTGAACATAAAAATCACTAAAAAAATATGGGAGTATAATACAAAAATGAATAATTAAATATTAAATTCCCGATATTTTAGTAAGAAATTATGTTTATGTCAGTCATCGTAATTATATCATTACAAAATACCACGAAACGATTTCATTGTAAAATACTAGCAAACATCTGTTTACTCGCTTTAATATTTACTATAAAAACCCGTATAAATCCCAACACCAGCATCAGTTACATCCTGACACATTCGCCGGTAAGTCAACTCAAATTTCCACATTCCAAAACAACATTTTCAATTAACTTCCAGCCAACAAAACCACAAAAATGAAATACTTCGCCTTATTCTTCGTGGCTTTTTTGGCCCTCGCCATGGCCTTCGACGCCGTCCAGGCCCAGTGCTTGTCCGATGGGGCCAACTGCAAAATGGACGGTTCCATGGGCAACTGTTGCACCTTGTTTTGCCTACAACAAATTGGAGCTGACACTGGATTCTGCACCACGAGATAATGGAGTTTCAAAAATGTTGTTATAATTAATAAAAATCCACAAAAGCCATATGAGTCAATCCAAATGAAAACACCAAAAATGAATTTAAAAGTGCGCTGCATGATTTTTTATTTTAATGAAAAAATTTGAGGATGAACTTTTAGGTAACATATATGAAAAACCGTTACCGTTTTAATTTTAAGTTGCTTTATTTTTAATCGGCACCCTTTAGAAACCTGAAATCGTCATCATTTTCTTACTCTCTTATAAGAGGCTAAAACTTTTTTTCTGTGGCAATTATTGAAAAGATTGTAATTTTATTTTACTGCCTAGTAAGTATGTTTTCAATATTAATTTTTATTATTTAATTAGTTCATCTCATAAAAGAATGGTAAACCACTAAAGATTTGTAATAATTTGCTAAATCAATTCAATAGAAAACGTAACTATTATTTTCTTTATTAAAAAAATTATTGAAACTTGATAATTTTCAAAATTAGTCAATTTTGCCCTCAGAAATCATTATGTTGAGGAAAAACTAAAAAAATCTGAAACTTTCAGGAAATGTAGTCCCCACCTTCATCTTTTCAGTCTTGTTTTGTTATTTTTATCCATGTAAAAGATATAATAATTTTTTTAATGCGGAGTGTTCGAGATTCATGAATTTAATTGCAATTAAAAATGCAAGAACATATCATAATTTTGTACCTCTTTCTCATAGAAAATATTCAAGTTCTGAGAAGTTTTAAATTGTTAAAAATAAACAAAAACCAAAAAATATTCTAAATAAACCCCTTTATTATAACATGTTTTATTTTAACCAGTTAGCTACTAAAATTTAAAGAAGTATTTACAGATTGTGTAAATTTTTTTCCAACACTAACATTTAAAATACATACATATAACTTTTAACTATTCAGTGCCTTACTAAAGGGATCAAAATAATAGAACAAGACTAACTTGGTTTAAATTTTGAAAGAAACCGACAAAAAACTGCTTATATACCTACAAAATTTACCAATCTAAATTTTAAATTATAAATAAAACTAACAATATCGCTAGTAAACGGGCATTAATAAAATTAATATATCTTTTAAAGGAATAAAAATAAAAAAACAAGACTAACTGGACTGAAAAGATGAAGGTGGGGACTACATTTCCTGAAAGTTTCAGATTTTTATTTTTTCCACAACATAATGATTTCTAAGGGCAAAATTGACTAATTTTAAGAATTATCAAGTTTCAATAATTTTTTTAATAAAGATAATGATAGTCTTAAAATAATAGTTACGTTTTCTATTGTATAAGTACTGAAAAAAATAACTTTCTAGATTTAGTAGAATAGGCACAGGAATCAGACAAAAATTACAAAAATTGGCAAATTATCATGAATCTTTACTGGTTTACCATTCTTTTATGAGATTAACTAATTGGATAATAATAATTTATATCGAAAACACACTTACTGAACAGTAAAACAAAATTAAAATCATTTCAATATTTGTCACAGAAAAAAGTTCTGGCCAACTATAAGAGAGTAAGAAATTGACACGATTTCAGATTTCTAAAGGGTGCCGATTAAAAGTAAAGAATCCAAAAATTAAAACGGCAACGGATTTTCATATTTGATACCTAAAAGATCATCCTCAATTTTTTTTTATCAAAATATAAAATTAAACAGCGCACCTTATTTGGTGTTTTTATTTGGAATGACTCATATACAATCCTTTTTATTTAATACCATCATTTACTTCTAGAATAGATTATACAGGGTGTTTGATTTCACTACTACTTAGACATTTTTATTTTTATTTGGCATCTCCATTATAATACAAGATTTTTATTTTATTTTCAGGCAAAGTTGAAGACAGAAAGACAAAGAGCTGTAGTGAAGGAAGTCATGAAAGGGATGACAACAAGTGTGAGGGCGTACTGTCAAAAAATATCTTTAACTTTGGATATATTTCCGTTACTGTTAAGAATCATAGTGCCAACTTTTAGACCTGTGAGTCTCCATTTATACACGGCGGAAGAAAAAAACGAACTTCTCAAGTTGGTTAGCATCATGATCGATTATAACCTGAACTACGTTCAAGAGAGAACGACTGAAGGAACTTACGTGTACAAGTTGGAGCCGAATATAGGCGATATAGTAATTTTTGATAGGTCCAGCAAAAATGACGTCAGGGAGCTTTCCTATCCCAACAAGCAGTTGGTGGCGCGGGAGATTGAGATGGAAAAAATGCGTAGGATTGATTTGCCGAACAAAAATATCGTTACAAATAAGGAGATGAAAACTCCACAGAGAAATGGTGTTCCTGAATCTAGTTTGCCAAATCATTTGCAGACTTTAAAGGCCAGACAGGTGAAGGGCAAAACATCACCGGTAAGTTTATTTTTTTATTTTTGAACAGGCGAGATTGACGTCACAAGTAATTGAAAACTCCCCAAATTCAAACAAAATTGGATAATTGAAAACTGCCCTCACATAAATTTGCATTAATTTAAAAAAATTTAATACAAATTCAGTAATTTTTTAAGGGACAAATTTCCAATTTTTTTCGCACAGTAGGATAAATTAAAAAAATGGTAGGAAAAATTTACACTGTAGGATTAATTTAAAAAAATGTAATGCAAATTTACACAATAATTATAAAAAAGTGGGACAAATTTCCAAATTTTTTTTCGCACAGGAAGATAAATTTATAAAATAGTAGGAAAAATGTACAGGGTGATCCCCTATAATGTCGCCCCCTTTAACTTTTTTATTTTAACTGTCCCAAAAAATTTAAAAGTGTGGTTATGTAGGAACTGAAAAATACTTTTTTTCTACGTATAAAGAAAATTGGAAAATTGATCAGTATACAGGGAAAAACAAAAAGTTTTTTTTTTTCAATGGATCACCCTAAATTTGAATTTATTTTTCGATTCCTTGTAAAATTCTGAGCATAATTTATATACAAACCATATACCTAAATTCAACCGTTTCTGAAATATTCGCATTCGAAATGTCATCATTAAATGTTTTTTTAAACTGTTAAAAATCAAGAAGCCTCAGTATACCAAAATTTTTATTGAAAATAAATTACTATAGTGACATTATGTCAATAAGTGTTGTTAAATAAGTAAAAATGGCGTACTCAGACAGAGAAAGACAAACTATTTCAACTTATTATCTTAAAAATAATTTAAATATTTCAGAAACCGTTGAATTTAGGTATATGGTATGATATATGAAATATGCTTAGAATTTTACAAGGAATCGAAAAATAAATTCATAAATAGGGTGATCCATTGAAAAAAAATTAACTTTTTGTTTTTCCCTGTATACTGATCAATTTTCCAATTTTCTTTATACGTAGAAAAAAAGTATTTTTTAGTTCCTACATAACCACACTTTTAATTTTTTTGGGACACTTAAAATAAAAAAGTTAAAGGGGGGCGACATTATAGGGGATCACCCTGTACATAGTAGGATAAATTTAAAAAAATTTAATACAAATTCACACAGTAATTATTAAAAACGTGTGACAAATTTCCAATTTTTGTTCGCACTGCAGGATAAATTTAAAAAATGGTAGGAAAAATTTACACAGCAGTATAAATTGTAATACAAATTCCCACTGTAAATTTAAAAAAAAGTAAACAAATTTCCATTTTTTTTAATTATCCAAGTTTTCAGAATTTTTAATTTTTTAAAATTTATTGTAAATTTTCAAAAATTTTTGCACTGTGGTTTAAATTTAAAAAAAATTGTTTGAATTACCAAAACTTTTAAATTATACAAACATTTTAAGATTTTTTAAATAAGAAGTTTTTGTAAATTTTAAAATTTTTAAAATTTTAAATTTTTTAAAATTAACATATTTTTTATCAAACCATTATAAATTGTATTTTTTTATTATATTTAAAAAAAATTTAAAGTAGTTAAATTTTCCAACATTTTTAAGATTTGTTAAATAAAAAGTTTTTGTAAATTTTAAATTTTTCAAAATTTAAATTTTTTTAAAATTTCCATATTTTTTCAAATTTTTAATCAAACCATTATTAATTAGGCATACAAATACATAATTTTTTTACAAAAATGATGGTTTAAAATATTTGATTACGGATTTTATGTTTTTAATCTTGTTTTTATTATAATAAATATTGTATTATATTATTTCAATTAAATTTATAATCATTTTAATTCAATAAAATTTTATGTTGTTTTTACTTCGATTTTCTACATTTTTACAATTTATAATTGTTTTCCTTATTTTTCCTTTAATTATTGATAAGAAATCAGCTGTTCATTAAATTGTTTTATTTTAACTCTTTAAAATCAATATCACATATTTTTGTTTTATAAATGTCATAATACTTTCTAAAACGATCATTAAAATGTCTTGAATCTATCAAAAATGTCCTAAACTATCTTGATCTTATAATTCTATGTTAATGTGCGTTTTACGAAAAAAAATCTTTAAAGGTAAACTCTTGCTTGTTTAAAAAATGAGATTCTCATAAAAAAATTGAAATCAAATGTACAGGGTGCTCAAAAAACATTAAAATACTTAAAAAAAAGTATACTATAAATATATACGTATGTATATATGGGTGAATATATTGAGATGTCCCCCAAGTGAAAATGATTATTTTTTATTGGTATTTATTGGTATATTTGAAATGAGTTATTGTATCTTTTGACACCTTAATAATACAATTGTACATAATGTACGTTTTTAAATAGCAAATTAATGAACTTAATTATAAAACAGCAACACTCTCATCTGCATATAAATTCTAACTGACCTTCAGGAATCACATGCATCTATAATGTCGTAAACAGAGGTTTTTGCTTATTTAAAATGATTAAAGCGCCATCCGTTGCATAAAATTTAAAGCAAAAACAGATTCATGGAGGATAGAATCAATTTTTGTAACACCTACAAAAATGGTTATAAAAATTATTTCTTTTAATTTTTAATAATATTTTATATTTAATTCGATTACTTTGGATGTGTTTAATTTACTTAGTGAACTGATATTTTTAGTATGCTTTTACTACCTCAGATATTTGAAAACATATAGGTTAACCTAGAAAGAGTAACAGTCACGGAGGATAGTTTTTAGACTTTTAAAACATTGTAAAAAATAATTAGTGGAGGTTAAAAATCTGGAACCTGAGCTGTAATATCTACTTAATTATGAAAAATCTAAACACAATAAAAGTGTACATAGGTCAAACTTATATAGTATATTTTCCTAATTTCTGAGCACCCTGTACATTTGATTTCAATTTTTTTGTGGAAATACACTTTTTATAAAGAATGCTTTTTTTCGTAATTTGATTAACACTTTTTTATGTAAATCTTGTTTTTTTTTAAAAGCAGCAGTTTTTATGAGGAATGTTTTTTGTGAAACGCATAATAAAAAAGTTTTTTTAATTGGAAACCCGATCCGGGGCACACTGTATATTAAAAAATAGTAGATTTCAATAATGGTGGATGCGCCGGGATTAAAAATATTCACCGCCTTTGTTCTTTGTCAATGATTCAGTTTAGCACGATAAAGTGTTAAATGTAGTGTTAAATATTTCCCTTTTCATATATTCACCCGAGTTTTATTGCCCAAACTCCGGATGTGAACTGGTACAATGAAAAATTGAAACTTGATACAATCACATTTAAAAAATGAAATCATAGTCGTTTCCACGCTCTATAACCACCCACACTCTAATCCTTAGGGTTGACAGCAATGATTGCCAACGTTAAAAAATAAATTCTATTAAAAAACCTTTTTTCGACAAAAATTACTCAAGACAAAAATGACTTAAGACTTACGTATGAATGTGTCAAATGTGTCAAGACTTACGAATTTTGTATAGTCGCGGCCAAATCTATACGTATTTTTACTTTTGCATATGCCTACTTCATTCGTAAGTCTTGACATGACTGTTGCACCAATAGTATTGTGGCGTCACGTCCAAGGTCGTCGAAGTGTTTGAGAATTGTAGGAAAAAATAAATAATTACAAACTCGTATGTGTAGATTCAAAGTATGCCATAAAAAATGTCATGTCCCAACCCTATTGTTTTTTATTAACGCGATTAAGTGCAGTAAACAATTATCCTTGGAATCCTTAAGTTATCCTTGCCGGAAAACCCGTTTATCCTCCAGTGGAAACAATGAAAATCTCCCGGAAGCCATTAGCAAGCTTTATATCTTAACAGTATTTAACTCTTGCTCCCCCTTCTTAACTAACTAAGAAATAAAACAAAGACAGGATCGGCAGGATTTTTTCCCTTAAACGTGTTAAATTCTCTTGCCCGGGACCGCTTAAAAGGATGCATTTGAGCGTTTGACCGGAAACGGCATCCTATACACAGAGCACTGGCAAGAAAAATGGCCCCGACTTCCTTCCGGTCCGAACTGCTCTAAGTGTCTGGGCGGAGCTGGCCAGATTGAATAATGCCATAATAACAAATCAATGCACACGAAAAGTCAACCGTTTTATTAAACAAACTCTATAGAGTAAAAAATAGAAGACATGTTTTTGTAAATACATGAAAATTTCAATTAAAAAGGTTTTTCCCAATTGACTATCATAAAAAAAATTGTAAACTTCTATTCAAATTCAAGTTCAGATAAAAAAGTAATGGGAGTCAAATCTAAAGATCTGGCCGGACAGACATCTTCTACACTGAGAAAAAGAAAACGAAAACTGCTTATACATATTAAATAGAAACGATAGTCTCAGCAAGTTAAAGAAAGAGTTTTGTTAAGTTTTGCATATCCATCCAATACTTGTCAAATTAAAATGAAGAACCTCTCAAGGAATGCATTTGTTTGCCATTTCAATGCTCTGAAAGAAGTAATTGTAAATTTTACAATTATTATTCTAGATTATTTGGACCTATTATAATAGTATTTTATTAAGTAAAATTTACAATTATTACAATAATTTTTTTAGTGGCATATATACTATAGTACGAAATACTATTTTCGGAAATAGTATATTATATATCAAGTTTGATAAAATTAATGAGTGTATAGAAAAGTTTATAAACGAGGTGCATACTATACTTTTTCTACGACTAATACTTATTATTATCTTAAAATGATTTAAATCAAAAATTCGTATAGAGTGCCATCTATGAAACAATAGGGGAATCTGTGTGTCACCGTCAAATGTCAATTTTTTACATTTTATAAACACAATTATAAAGGTTATAAATCAAAATGTTTTTTTTGAAAATTTACACTTTTTCACAGTGATAGTAAAGAAAATGTTTAATGAGCACTTTACAGTGGAGTCCGTGCCCGAATTTAAGTTATAGTTTACTGCCGGCGAAATTAAAAGGGAGGTACAATGTTCATATAAACTTTTCAAATATTGGCGTTGAGAAACTATTTAATACTTTTGTATTTTTGTATTGAGATAATAAAATAATTTTCACATTTAGTATTATTTTACAAAAAAGGCACTTTATTTTAACGATTGTATGACATTTGACAACTGTCAACTAACTTAAAACTAACTTCATCCCGTGACTAAAAACCTGTTGCTAACTTCGGCCCGTGACTAAAGCGCCGTAAAGCCACAACTTGTCAATGAGTATTTAAAAGGTCACTTAGTGTTATGGAAACATGTACGATAAAGGGCGTTTTAAAGGTGGGGCTAGAAAATATTGTTTAGAAGATAATTGGGGCTATTAAAATGCCCAAAAAAACAGTGGGCCCACATTCCATCCTCAAGTGTTGTTATAAATTTATAAAAACGGATATGGGTTTATTTCAATTTTTTGTTTCTACTTAGTCAGGGAATCGAAGACTCCTTGACTTATAGGAGCAGGGGAAATTTTGGAAATGCGACCTTCAAATGTATGGATCGACTCAGAATTGAATTCTGAACAACTTTCATTTTTTCTATTGTCTGGATGTCTGGATGTCTGTGAGTCTGTCATTAAACATTAAAAAATTCATTACTCGAAAACTATAAACGGTGGAATCTTGAAACAATTATGAAGATAAACGGGATGATTTAACCTAATCAATAGTTTAGGCTCCAAATACAATTTACTGCTATTTTAGAAGATTTTTGAGTAAAACGGCAATTTTGTGAAGAACAAAGTCAACTTACAGACTTGCTTAAATGTACATTTTTGAAGATAATTTCATCCTCTATAGAGATTTAGAACCGAAATTCGAAAAAAATATTCTATATTCTCTATTAAAATGCCCAAAAAAACAGTGGGCCCACATTCCATCCTCAAGTGTTGTTATAAATTTTTTAAAAACGGATATGGGTTTATTTCAATTTTTTGTTTCTACTTAGTCCGGGAGTCGAAGACTCCTTTACTTATAGGAGCAGGGGAAATTTTGGAAATGCAACCTTCAAATGTATGGATCGACTCAGAATTGAATTCTGAACAACTTTCATTTTTTCTGTTGTCTGGATGTCTGTTAGTCTGTGAGTCTGTCATTAAACATTAAAAAATTCATTACTCGAAAACTATAAACGGTGGAATCTTGAAACAATTATGAAGATAAACGGGATGATTTAACCTAATCAATAGTTTAGGCTCCAAATACAATTTACTGCTATTTTAGAAGATTTTTGAGTAAAACGGCAATTTGTGAAGACAAAGGCAACTTACAGACTTGCTTAAATGTACATTTTTGAAGATAATTTCATCCTCTATAGAGATTTAGAACCGAAATTCGAAAAAAATATTCTTAATGTACGAGCGGAGGGAGAAAAGAATAAAAAATTGTTTTTTAATAGTTTTTAAAGGGAAATATTTAAAAATTGAACAGCATTTTAATAGCTCAAAATTTTTGCTTTCTGGTTACAAAACTTTCAGGAGGGAAATTGAAAAACAAAATGTCGCTCCAATTTACTAATTCGACCACGCTGATTTCAAAAAATCAAACCGCATTTTCGTTACTCGAAAACAAAATGTCGCTCTAAAATGAAACCCCCTACATTATACATATAATTTTAGCTCAATGTTTTCTTAAATTGATCTGGATGGACATTATTTATTATCCGGAATGGGAATGATTTTTCAATCAGATTTGCATGATAAATACAAAATAAATAGTAAGTAAGTAAGGATGATACACATAATCCTCATCTCCTTGAAATGGAAAAGGGAAAACCGTTTTCAGCTACTATAATTAAAGCAACCAATGCTGGAGAACAAAGCTGGATAACATCCTGAAGACGGAGAGGGGCAGGGGGCGGTTTCTCCCCCCCCTCCCGACGCGGAGCTTCCTTGCTCGGCGAGGGGCAGGATCCATTTAAAATGTCTGCGAAACTCTTTTTATTCGGACTGTTTAACTGTTTCGGTGTAATGGAGAATTCCACTTAACGAAACAACTTAATGATCTGACTTCGGACGGAAAAACACTGCTACCAACGTCGGGAATTAAATCAACAAACGTTCGCCGGCTAAACATGTTTGTCGTTGTTGATTTTTCGAGCATAATCGTTTGGATTTTCGTCGTCAATCTTTATTTAGCTTTTTATCGTGTACCATAATTTTTATTATTGACTTTTTTGTTGAATGTTTAGGTTTTACTTAATTGACAACTTTTTATGTAAGTTTAAGACAAAGTGGTTGTTATCATATCGGTGTTTAAATAACTTTAAAATTAAAAATGAAGAATAATAAAATTTAATGAAGATTTATCACAACCAGGTCCATCAGGTGTTGGAAGACCGAAGAAGCATTTTTTTTTGGATTGTGCTGAGCTTGCTAAAAGGCAGTGGCGTAGCTAGCTTCGAGGGGCCCTGTATCTAGAATATGGTAGAGGTCCTTATACGGGAAAAGCTGCTGACAAAAAAATTTCTGGGTGTCACGCCCAAAGTCTATTTTGGGCAAACAACAATTTTATAATGTAATAAATAATATATGCATACATGGCTTTTTATGTGACTGGTTTTAGACATTTACCGTTCTTCTATATATTTTAAAATAATAATAATAAATAGACAACGCATAACGGAAAGTTGCGGGCAGTAACAATTCGTATGAGTTCACGGCCTCGTTGGGACAGGACGGTATTCAGGAAAATGTGAAACATGTGGGTAATAATTACAGCCAAATGCAAAATAAACCACTATTGTATTTTAATATTAAAACCGGCGTATTTAATTTCTTTTCAAGCATAAACACTATAGGGTAAACCCTATAGCATAAACCCTATAGCATAAACCCTATAGGGTGTTTCATTTTTAGGCGATATTTTTTTTCTTTCTGTCCTACCCAAAAACTGATATTTATATATAAAAAATATATTTCCGTTGGAAAAAAAATTTCAAGTAAATTAGAGGCTTCACTCTTTCAAAAATTCGATTTCCCATATAAATTACACGGGAAAAAGTTTTTTTCGGCTTCAACTCAATTTTTTGGCGTTTCAAAATTTTTTTGGAAAAAATGAGTATGCAGCTTTTGTAGGAAATCAAATTTGCTACAAAAAAGTTTCCTTGAGCAAACGCTTTCCGACCAACAGTTTTTGAGTTGTAGAGCTGGAAAGGTAAATGTTAATGTTAATTAACAACAAATTTCCTTTAAATTGAAATTTATTGATAGGTAAAAATTATGAATTCTATTTTATGCCAGAATACACCGAAAAAAATAATGTAGTTGAGTTAACATTTGCCTAAATGTCATTTTTAAAAATGTTGTTTCAACAAAAAACCTATTGGATTAATCTATATTTTGGTGTTAAAGCAAAAGTCAGAGTTTGTCAAAGTTTATTTGTTCATTTGACAGTTTAAATATTAATTTAACATAAACTAATATTTTGAATTAAAATGTTTATCGTACTTTGATTTAATAGCTGGAATTTGTTGAATCAACTACTGAAATTTTTAGTATTACCTAAAAAAACTATTAAATTAACGTTTAGTTGCTCTTTAATCCAAAACTTTAAATTTGTTCATTTAACAAATTTAAAATGTTACTTTAAAATTTAAAATGTAAAATTTGCATTCATAAAATTGCCGAGAATGGCGCTTCGAACACTCACGCCACGTCATTAGACAATGACGTTTTCTTACATCTCGCCTTAGTTGGCTTACGATTAGGTGTATATAAGATCAGATATGTATCTGTTTGTTTAAGGTGTGTTCCGCAGTAGAACTTTCACTACACCATATTGCCCGACACTGTTAAGACCCTCAATACAGGGCGAAACAGTCTGTCGGTATTTGAAGTAGGTGGAACACATGATACAAAGATGTATCATGGGTGGAACACGCTCAAAACAAAAACTCTGGGCGAGGTGAAGGTTCAATTCTTTCTATTTATATATAATAATATATTATTTCCATAATTTTGTTTTGGATACCAACCTTTAAAGAATTTTACATTTTCAGAATGTTAATTTAACATTTTATTGGTGTTAAGTGAATATGCTGAAAAGGTTACCTGGACATTTCAAGAAATTTACCTTAACACCCTAAGAATGTTAAATTAACCAAATTAGCAGATTAGAACAAATATTCTTATTTTGTTCATTTGACTGTTATTTGTTGTTCAATTAAACAATACAATTTGACATTTTTAGATGGTTAAGTAAACGTGCAAAAACCATTGCTTGTATTTAAAGTGCATAAAGAGTTGAATTAATATTTTTTTTGTTGTTTCAACAGCTTATTTTTTTCAGTGTACCATCTCTTTTATCACGTATAATCGAGGCTACCATATGGTCATCCAATCTTGTTTTATAATTATTTTTATTTATTCTTGGCCATTTCTGTTGAAACTTGAATATTGGTACATTTGGGCCTGAAGTTGTTGGCCAGTATATTTGGAAAACACAACGTAACACCAGCTTACAAATATGAGGCCGGCAGGCAAAATTCAACAAACTTTTTCCAATTTTGTTCTTTAAAAGTTTGCATACGCCTTTATTTTTACCTATCAATAAATTTCAATTTAAAGGAAATTTGTTAATTAACATTAACATTTACCTTTCCAGCTCTACAACTCAAAAACTGTTGGTCGGAAAGCGTTTGCTCAAGGGAACTTTTTTGTAGCAAATTTGATTCCCTACAAAAGCAACTCCTTTTTTCCAAAAAAAAATTGAAACGCCAAAAAATTGAGTTGAAGCTGAAAAAACTTTTTCCCGTGTAATTTATATGGGAAATCGAATTTTTGAAAGAGTGAAGCCTCTAATTTACTTAGAATTTTTTTTCCAACGGAAATTTATTTTTTTATATATAAATTATCAGATTTTTAGGTAGGACAGAAAGAAAAAAAATATCGCCTAAAAATGAAACACCCTAATAAACACACAAAACAAACTTGTTTAGTTGACACTGCAGTGTCATGACAGTACGGCTCAATGATGCACGGAAAAAAATCCCTTACTAGGTTTAAGAATAGTTCTATACTTCATGTTAGGAACTTGATTTAAGTATATTTATTATTTCTATGAGATTAGCGTACATTTAAACTAAGTAATGGGATATACTTAATTTTTAAGAAAAACTGTTACTTGATTTGAGATGAGTATTCTTGGATTGAGTTTAAAGGTATTTTATTTTAAAGAAAATTGGTATACTTAAATCAAATATACAATAATACTTAGATGAAAGACCTCTAGTTGTTTACTCAAAGCGGAATATTGCCACTTGATTTAAGTATTCTGTATATTTGTATGAAATTTCGGTATACTTTATTTAAATATATGTATATTTAATACAAGAACGCTTATACTTCAATTTAAGTATAAGACTAGAACAAAGAATACACTATACTGTATTTAAGTATAGCTATTATTAAAACAAATACCTTATTCTTCGCTTAAGTAAATACCGTCCACCCTCTAAGACCGCTTCGCTAAAAGAAAAGACGCAGTTTCTGTGTTCAGTTCTGTCCTGTGTTCTATGGTGGTAGCGGCAGTTCGTTTTTTCCTTCTTCGGTCTGGATGTTATTTTTAATAAAAAATAATGGAGAAGAAACTTAAAAATTGGGGCTTAGAATGTTTACTAGACACATTTTTGGGTAAGTAAATAATATTTCATTAATTAATTTAAAGGCATGATCGTAAAAATGTAGTGTAAAATGGATAGGTATACTGTAGTGTAAAATGGATAGCATACGACAGGTAATAGACGATAAAACATAAACAGCAGAAAGGCTATAGCCTCCAATTCAGCTATATTATTTTTGTTTTAGAAAACGAGATAGATATCGATATTATGGTAAACCTAAGCGAGGAGAATTTAAAGGAATTAATTCCAAAAATAGGATTGAGGATCAAGTGTAAAGAAAAAATTGAAGAATTAACACCAAACCATCTACGATGATAATGGTAGCCTTCTTAGAGACTC
Organism: Brassicogethes aeneus; assembly: GCA_921294245.1. NCBI lineage: Eukaryota > Metazoa > Arthropoda > Insecta > Coleoptera > Nitidulidae > Brassicogethes > Brassicogethes aeneus. The sequence continues at coordinate 7,545,599 of OV121140.1, forward strand.
ATTTTACATATTATTTAGCTGGAGATAAATTTTACTGACAATAAAAATACCTACTTAAAAAAATATTAACTATTGTGATTAAAAAACCTTACCTTTACATATAGCACCAAAAATGTGATACCTATAGGTACTTAAAAAAATAAAATGTAAAATATAGTATCTATGTTAATTAACCGTGAAAGAATGAATTTATATAAATTGACAGTACTTTTTCTAATACCTCTAAGACTGTTAGGTAATAAACCTATTGTGATATCAGTGCCTATTATACTTAGTACTTTAGTACATTAAAATAATTAAAATAATATGCCAAAAATACTGTTAAATTACTGTCATAACGATTATATTTTCACTTTCACTTGTATTTTCCGTAGTAGTAGAATAATTAATACAAATATTTTTCAGGGTCACGAATGTTTTTTTTGTAAAAATTATTCCGAGTCGCTAGACGAGGGAATTTTTTTTTCTAATCAACCACTTTCTTTAAGAATAGTGTAAAGTTATTTTAAATATATACTATACTTTTATCAAATATAAAAAAAGGAAAAGTAAGAATACAAGCATTTTATGCAAGTAAAGCGTGTACTTACAATAAGTATAAATAAATAAATTTTAAAGAAAGTATACTATATATTCTTAAATCAAAAATACTGTAAAGATTTTACAAAGAAACTATACTTTGATGAAGTACATACTAACGTTACAACAAGAATACCGTACTCTTCATTGAAGACAAATTTGTATACTTAACTCAAAATTAGTGTGTTTCTTATTTTTAGTATAGCAGTAATCTTAGATTAAACCGAAGCTATCTTTATTTTATAAGAATATGAGGATACTTGAAACAAGTATAAATTTACTTGCGGAATAGGGAAACTAAGCTATACTTGGATAGAGTTGAATTTTCTTGGAATCAGTATAGATTTTTTTCCGTGTGGGAATTACGCTCGCACGCTTTGCTCGTGCATAAAATGCCGTTAAATAAACTGAATACATTTGTCGCCAGCCTTTTTACAGACTTTGTGGTTTGAAAATGGTTTTAAAAATTGATATTTCCAAAATTCCTTTACAAAATTTATTCTCGTTGGGTTTTAATACGTTTCCTGTAAATTCAAATAGTCCGTATCGAGAAACGGAAGCAATTTGAAAAGTTTAACACCCTCAACATTGAGACGCCGGTCCATAGAAATTTTCCAGGAAGCAAATCGAATAAATCCTTCGGCATTAATATTTAATATGAGGAAAAAATCCTTTTAAAGATCCCGATATTTATATATGAAGCGAAACTAATGGTTCGTAGATTCGCCGGGATTCTATATATCGTCGAAGTAATGAAAGATGACCACTTCCAATTGCCTGAAAATGGAAAATCTTTTCTTCCGATATCCCATTTTGCCATTGTAGACCGGATTATGGACGCCTCACCGTCGGGACTCGGCCGCACAGTTACACAAATAATTTTCACATTAAATACTTGGTAATAAATATAATGGACTTAAAAATCAGTTTTGTTCGATTTTTCTTCTTTATACGATTCTCCAATAATTTTTGAATAAAATACTTGGTTTTATTTTTTAAATTTATTTATTTTTTAAATTTTAATTAAATGGTGGCCTTCGACTTCAATGCTGTTGCTCGACGAACTCTTTTTTTCGGTTGAACACTCCCGTTTGTGGTAAACTGCTCGACTGTACGGTGAAATGAAGTACGTGATCGAATTTTATCCGGAAAACGCTGAGCGTAGATATTAACAGCATCATCAAGTTTCCTGCCTGCTTCTTCATAAATCAAAATTATTTTTTTCTTCCACTGTTAAAAAATCCATTATGAATAACTGCTTAACGAAAGGAGGTCTTTTTGTTTGCAAATTAATCTTCGAACTAAATTGATTAAATAATGCTAAACCATAAATAGTTTCTTTATACCTCAATAATAATTATTATTTATAACTAAATGCCATTTTTTTACCTTAATTAGGATTAAATTATTTAATTGACAAAATAATGTCTTTTTTTTTTAACTTAAATGAGGTATTTTTATTAAAAATAGTACAATAATCCTTTAAATTAAAGGATTTAATGCTGGCAGGTAAAAAGTGACCATGGTGCGCAATTGATAATTATCACCCAATGAAATAATGTATAAAACTTAAACCAAAGGAAACTTAAATATTAGTTAAAAAATCGTGGGTACTTAAAAAAAGATTTAATTTAATAAGATAATTATTACCAAAAAAAAGTGATATTTTTATAGAAAAATTATTGCAGAATCGTATACAGAAGAAAAATCGAACAAAATTGATTTAAAAATATGAAAAAATGTTTTTGACAAAATTTGTAGAACATTGTTTTTCAAAAAATGTTTTGACTAACCTGGTTTTTAAAATCGGCATGTAAAAATTTATTCTATTTAAAGTTAAAATGTCATCTACCAAATAATGTATTATCTAAGGTAATTTACCTTGTACAAATAGCATAATTTGACAAAATATCTTCTATTTTCTAGCGATAAAATGTTAAATTTCCTGATAAAATTTAATTAGTTGTATTCAATGGGAATTCTAAGATAGTAATTTGTAAGTTTATAAAAATAACTTTGTATTTTATCAATAGATGCTGTATATTTTTTGTAAAAAGGATCCCAAAGAACACAACCATATTTTAATTGTCGTATATACATATTAAATAATCGAATATGAGTGGATTTGTTTTTAAATTCTTTACAATTTATATCAATATATCCTATTTTTTTATAACTATTTTTAATTAAAAATTCTTACAAAGGAAGTGTTAAAGGTACAAAAAGTGGAATTCCCCTTAATGAAGTTTTTTCATATGATTTTTTGATACTAAATATTAGAGCCATATTTTAACTTTAGTGGATTTGAAAATTTCTTGCAAAAAAATATATAGATTTGTTTCTTAAAATCAACCTACAACGATTAATTTTCTTCTTAGAAAAAAGAAAAACTTAACGACTTAGGTCCCATTTGCTGAACTAACAATCATTAATTTATCTGATTCCAGTAATTCCTTAGCTTCAAATATTTAATTTATTCGTTATTGGAACATAATATATTATAAGGTTTTATAAGAACTAATTTGAAATCTATTGATTTTTTGGTCTTGCCACTGTGCGTCCCAACCCTTCGCGCATTTTTCACATCGCAAATCCTTCGGATTTGGAAGAATAAAAACTTATGCAATTATCTGGGAAATTTTCGTTTACCGTTAGTATTTTATAAATTACCCGTCCCGTTATAGAGAAATCAGTATAAATGACCGTAATCTGAAAAGCTTTATTGAAAAATTTGTCTCGGGTTTGTACACAATGTTCGCCTTTTTTTTTGTTTCTTGTTGGTTTATTTAATGTTTTTGTTGGGTTTTTATAAAACTTTAATTTGGTTTTTTTCTTAAAATATTCGTTTTGGAAATTTGGCCAATACTGCCTAATTCAATTTGTTTTCTTTGCGGAAAGGCCAAAACTATCCTTGATTGGATTATAAAAAAAGTTTGAAAAAAACATGAAATGTTTGTTGAAATTCACTAACCATTTATTAAAAATTTGTTCAGTAACATTACTATACAGGTATTGTAATTTTGCTAAAAAAATACTAAATATGTTTGGCAATTTTAAAATGGGGTATTGTAATTATACTATACAATTCATTTCAACTCAGTTTAAGAAAATTACAAAATATATATTACAATTTTACTGAACTGAATTATGAAAGTTTGTTTCGCAATATTACAATACAAATATTGTTATTTTATACAACAAATTACAGATAGACCTATTTTTGGGTTTTATCAATATAGGGCAATTTGGTGTATTGGAACACACCAAAAATGAAAGACACCTGAGCTTATATACTTTCCACCTAAGTCAACCGAGGCGAGATGTAAGAACATCACGTGATTTCCGCAATCGGTATAAGTAGTAAGCTATGCATTTTACATAACATTATAGCAAATCAAATTACAAACAACGTTTCTAAATCTGAGATGCTTTTTATTAGAAACTGTCAAACTGTTTAGTAAAATTACAATGCGTGTAGGATTTATACATATAGATTGTAAAATGAAACTTATCTTAGTAGATTTCCCATGTCTTGAAAGATTACTCAAATTGTATTATAATTTTTTATTGGTATACAATAATTTGTAATTTTACTCATCCTTTGTTTTGCAAAACAATTGTAATTTTACAAAAAAATTTAACTGTGTACGACGTGTGTGCAGAAAATATCGGGAATTTTCGTTTTTTGAAACAAATATTTATTTATTCGTCTACATTAATGTTGTCGCCTTCAAAATAGTCCCCATTGGATATTATGCACATGTGCCATCTCTTCTTCCAATACTCGAAACACTTCTAAAACTCGATCTTTGGGATAGCCTTTAGTTCTTTCAGCGATGCGCTTTTAATGTCATCTATGCTTGCAAAACGACGGCCCTTTAAGGTTCTCTTTATTTTTGGGAATATGAAAAAGTCAGACAGAGACATGTCTGGCGAATGTGGAGGCTGGGGCATCATTACAGTATTGTTTTTGGCCAAAAATTTTGTTCAAAATTTAATTTAGAACAAATTTTGCTGCCACGCGTTTCATACCCAAAACATTCGAAAAAATTTCATGGGATGAGCCAATCGACTTATACCAAAATCATTAGCGACTTCTCTGATGGTTTTTAACCATTTCTTCCACTTTTTCCATGTTTTTATCGGTTGTTAATGTGCTTGTGCGTTCGGGGCGTTCGTCATTTTCAACGTCTTCGCGGCTTGGAAACTCTTATACCACTTGTTAACTCTTGTTTTACTTATAGCAGACTCACTATAGGCCTTTGTTAACATTTCACAGAATTTATTTAATTTTTTAAGCAAAATTGGATACAGATTCTTTGATTCATTTCTTTTAACGAACGAAAAATCGCCGAGCTCATCAAACACGTCTAACCTTAGCGGCTGCCACAGACAAAGTAAACAATGAAAACAGCTAAAGTTTGTATCATACTTCGGGGGCATGTATACCAACATAATGAAGAAAATTTTATGACAACCGGACCCTCCGAACCCGCGAAATTTAACAATTCCTGTTCTTTTCTGAACACACCTCGTATATCAATACAAAGTATAAATCAACACAAATATTTGTATTTTTAGAATACATTTTTAAAACAATTTACGTACTACCTATATTTTAAATTTTCTTAATATCTCGAAAACGGTAAATTTTATTATTATTATTTATAAAGCTTGAACTCGTGTATTTTAAAAAGGGAATTATCCAAAAAGCAATTAAGTAATATCCAAACTGTAAATTGTGAATTGTTGGTGTCGGTGCCTAATGAGAAGTAAATTTATAGGGCCCCCCTGGGGCGGCGTTAGGCAGCCGGCCAGCAATTAAATACAAACACAATGACAACCGAGTTTTGCGCTCCACCAGAATCCATAATAGCGGTTCATTAGATGGGGAGTGTGCCGGAACATACGTCAAACAGCAGCACTCGATAAGGGGCAAATATTTACATCCAAACATAAATAAACTTTTTCAATCTTGTTTTTAAATAAACATTTCACGGTGCTGTTGTGAGAGGTGATTTTTGGACTTCCTGTGAAACCTAATTTTTTTTATATTCTTGTTAATTAGGTCATAACTAAAATTTTAAGAGCAAAATAAAAAAAATTTGACGGTTTGAATTGTTTTAATTGGCTGTTTATTAAAAATATTATGCACTCTTTCAATTATCCAATTAAAACTAGTGATTTAATATTTGCATAACTAAAATAAAGATTTTTACAATTTTTTTTTATTTATTTTACTGTTTTGTTGCAATAAACGTTTAAACATTTAATCTAACCTTTGACGTATACATTTATGTTCCCTTAATTAATATATCCTTAAAGGTTGCCATGAAACTTAGATCTATTAAAAATTTATTTGACGTATGAATTGTCATTTTCAGTATACCTATTCTATAATTTTTGTTTAGTTTTTTAAAGTGTTTTTTATAAACAAAAATGAAAAATTGTAGTAAAAGTTACGAAGAAATTCATGAAATTTAACTAAGGACCGGTTTATTCATCTTTAGGAAAGTTTATCGGGCCGATAACTTTCATGTCTTGGCAATATCTAGTATCCAAAGAAATTATTCGTCAAATAAATCAAAAATGAATAAATCGTCCCTAAATAAAATGTGGCACCCTTAGAATTATTGTTTAATAAATGTATACTATACATTTAACCTTAAATTAAAACTTTAAACGTGTATTACAACAAAACAGTAAAAGATATAAAAAATGTATAGACCTTTTTTTAGGAAATTAACTAATCTTTAATCTGATTTAAAAAGTTATGATAATATTTAAATAAAATCGCAAGTTTTAATTGGAGAATTGAAAGTTTGCATACATATTTTTAATAAACATCCAATTAAAACAAAATTAACCGTCAAATTATTTTCATTTTGCTCTTAAAATTTTAGTTATGACCTAATTAACAAGAATATAAAAAAATTAGGTTTCACAGAAAGTCCAAAAATCACCTCTCAGAACAGCACCGTGATTTGGGTGATTCTACAAAATTAAGCAGTATTTTGTTATAAGAACATAGATAATATAATAAATAGAGTGTTCCAGACCGGGCCAGTCACTTTTTCAAACAGTTTCTGAAATAACTGTGTTTTCTAAATTTGAATGCAAGGGAAGTGACGAGTATACCTGGGTACTAATTAAATACATAATTTATTGGAAAATATAAGATTTATTGCAACTTTGAGCATATTATTCATTAAATATCTTAAAATCAAATAATACCACACATCAGTGGCGGCTGGTGGATTTTGGGTATACCGATATCTCAATTATTAGATATGGGACCCACACCAAATTTATATGAGTTTATAATGACATTAAATAAACAAGTTCTGCGCAAGCAGAATTTAAATTGAAGTTTGCGAAAAAAAGATTACCGAAACATCGAACATGGAACTGACGAAACGGATACAAATTTGAGATTATAATTCGGAATTAAGTATTTTACTGATATTTTTTATTAGTGGATGCTACTTATCAACAAATCACATATAGCCTATATAAATTACAATGAAATATATATACGTAAGAAAATAACTACTCACCACAGTACTGAAATTTTGACTGGAACATACGTGCATTCACCACAACTTCGCCGCTTGCATTGTTTTCAAGATAACTGTCGTGCAAAGGGCGGGCTCTGTAGGTAATTTTTTTCCAACACTTGAGTTAAAACAACAATATTTCGCAGGAATTTTGAATTTTAACATTGGACACAGAACTGACGGGTAAAAGTGAGTACAAAGATTATCAATTTTTAAAAATTGCTATTATTCGAATCTATGATAAAAAATGAAAAATACATTATTTAATGTTTTATATTTTGTAGTGAAATTGAAAAATTTAAGTTAAATTGAATATATTTTAAAATAAAATCACTCAAATATTTGATTCAGGAGTTGTGGACACGCCAAGGTACTGATGTTTTGAATATTTATTATGCTTTTCTACAAACGTGCTTTTGAAAAAATACATTAAAATTGGGTGGACAAGTTAAAAAAACCTAGATCTTTTGTAACATACTAAAATATTTACGAAAAATATTAAAATACCTACTCTATTGACTGAATCACCCATATTTCATTATTATCATAAAAACCAAATTGAGTGGGAATTTCCCAGTGCTTGGTTCTAATTCAACTTTCAACGTAAAAAATCGTAGACTCATTTGTGATTCAAAACTGTTTTCTATTAAAAGTTAACGAAAACCAAAAACTAAGATTGATAATCCGCAAAACTCTATGTATGATAAATCGTCACTCGACGTTATTCTTTCCGCCAACGGAATTACCAGTCCGCCCTTTAAATTACAATATGAATGGAATCCTGCATCCTTTTTAATTGCGGCAAGGATAATGGACCTAATGGACTCGGCAAGACAGGAAACTTTACAAAGATAAATCGAGTGAATTGCCTTTGTGTTGCTCAGATAGTTTTATCATTTTTAGGGTATTATGTAGTTATAATGTATTGTGGTATTGAGCGATAATTTATTTTGTTTTTTTTTTATATTGCAGGGGGTTGTTAAGGACTTTTTTGGAAGGATAATTAAGCAAGCTAGCACTTTAAATGGTAAGTTTTGTTTAATTTGTGTTTTTTGAATTTTAAAAAGTTTTCTTATGTTTTATTAGTTGTTTATAGCATACAAAATAAAAATTCTATCAAAAATAAAAGAATGAAGGAATGAAAAACTAAAAGGATGAAAAATTGAAAGATTAAGAGAATGAAACAGTGAAAAAATTAAAGAAGAATTAGGGATTAAAATAATTAAAGCAGAAAAGAACAAGAGAATGAAAGAATAAAATATTGACGGGATGAAAGAATGATTACCTGAAATAATGAAAGAATGAAAAGTGAGAGTGAAATATTGAAAAAGTAATAGAGTGGAAAATTCGAAAAATTAAAAAATTAAAGAACAAAAAAATAACGGAATGAAGGAAAAAATAATAAAAGAGTGAAAGGTAAAAGATTAAAAGAGAGAAAGGTAAAAAAAAATAACGAGTGAAAGGTGAAAAGTGAAAGATTAAAAATAATAAAAAATGAAAGGGTTAAAGATAAAAGAGTAAAACAAATAAAAATTGAAAGAGTAAAAGAATGAACAAATGAAAAACTAAAGAATGAAAGAATAAAAGAATCAAATAATAAAAGGTGAAGTAGTGAAATAATAAAAGTTTAAAATAATGAAAGAATTAAATTAAAGGAAGAAATAACAAAAGGAAAGAATAAATGAGAGAATAAAGGACTAAAGGAATAAAATAATGGATAATAAAGAGTAAAAAAGAAAAATAAAAGTTAGAAAAAGTGAAATATTAAAAGACTGAAATAACGAATTAATGAAATAAAAATATTAAAGAATAAAAAAAGAAAAAATTAAACAATGATGTAATAAAGAAATGAACAGCTGAAAAAATAGAAGAATGAAATATTGAAAGAGTGAAATAATTAAAGAATGAAAAAATGGAATTGAATGAATTAAAGAATGAAAAAATAAAAATTTAAAAAAAAGTTTGAAAAAATAAAGGGTTGAAAGTTTGAAAGAATGATACAATGAAAATATTATAGAATTGAATTAAAAAATAAAAGAATTATTAAATATTAAAAATATAAAAAAATTAAAGAAGGAAAGAACAAAATAATGATGAAATGAAGTAATGGAGGAATAAAAGTAAAAAATTAAAGAATGAAAGATGATATATGAAAGATTGAAAAAATTAAAGAATTGAGTTAAAGAAGAATGACAGAGTTAAAGGATTAAAGGAATGAAAGAATGAAAAATTTAAAGAGTGAATGATAAGTTGAAAAGATTGAAATATTAAAAGAATTAACGAACAAAAGAATGACGGAATGAAGGACAAAAAGAATAAAAAAATATCGGAATGAAATAATAATAATAATTAATAAAAATAATAAAGAAAAAAAACTGAAAGAGCGAAAGATGAAAAAGTGAAAGATTGAAAAATGAAAGGAAAGAGTAAAACAAATAAATTGAAAAAGTAAAAGAATGAACAAATGAAAAAGTAAAAAAATGAAAGAATAAAAAAAACAAAGAGTGAAAGGTAAAGGAGTGAAATTAAAATATATAATAATGAAAGAATTGAATTAAAGGAAGGAAGAACAAAATAATAAAGGAATAAGAGAATAAAGAACTGAAGGAATGAAAAAATAAAATAATGAAAAATGAAGAGTAAAAAATAAAAATGAAAGTTTTAAAGAGTGAAATATTAAAAGATTTAAATAAGGAAAGAATAAAGGAATAAAATATTAAAGAATAAAAAAAGAAAAAAATTAAAAATGATGGAATAAAGAAATGAACGACTGAAAAATAGAGGAATGAAATATTGAAAGAGTGAAAGAATTAAACAAAAAAAATGAAATACATTAAAAGATTAAAATAATAAAAGATTTCAAAAATGGAATAACTGAATTAAAGAAGGAATAAATTTAAGAATAAAAATTGAAAGAGAACGATTGAAAAAGTAAAAGAATGAAACAATGAACAAATTAAATAATTAAATTAAAAAACGAAATAACTATTAAATAATAAAATATTAAAGAAGGAAAGACGACGGAATGAAAGAGTGAATAAATAAAAAAAATTAAAAAATGAAAATTAAAAAATGACCGAATGAATGAATAAAAAAAATAAAGAGTGAAAGATTGAAAAAATTAAATAATGAAAGCGTAAAAGTAAAAGAATCAAAAAATTAAAAAAGTTAAAGATGATAGATTAAAATAATAAAATAATTAAATTAAAGCTGGAAAGAAAAAGGGAATATAAAATAATGAAAAAAGAGCGAAAGAGTAAAATAAGAAAGATACAAGTTGGAAAGAGTTAAATTTTAAAAGATTGAAATAATGAAGGAATAAAAATATTAAAAGATTAAAGAAGGAAAAAACAAAAGAATAGAAGAATGATGGAGTGAAGAACTGAAAGAATAAAAGAGTAAAAGTTAAAATAGAAATAATTAAAAAATTGAAAGATAAAAATATGAAAGTTTGAAATAATTAATAATAAAGAATCGAATTAAAGAATTAAACAATTTAAAGAGTTAAAAAATTAAAAATTAATTAAAAAATTAAGGAAAATGAAAACAAAAAATAATTAAATTAAAGAAGGAAAGGAAAATAATGAAAAATTAAAGGAGTAAGAAATAATCAAAAGAGTGAAAGTTTCATTAATTTTCTTTGTTATTGTTATGTTTTGCAATATTTTGCCCAAAATTATTTTAGTGGCCCCTTTAAAGTCTGTACTTTCAAATAAATACAAAAAAATTACAAGAGACTGAAAGATACATTAAATTCATTAAATTTTAAATGAACTACTTCAAGTTAAAACCCTTTAATTCCCATCAAAAATTAATCTTGTACAATCATTCTCCAGGTGTTTACTTAACAAATATCCCCGGCTAACTCCCGAAACAATCAAAATTAGCCCCGAAACCCCGAGCAATCGGGGCCCTAATTAACGATATTAGCCCTCGACGAATGGAATTGCCGAAACTTATTGCGAAACGTCTGATAATTACTTTCGCCAGGATGGCACCGAAATCGTCCAGATGACATTCCATTATCTCGTGTTTGCCGTGCGAAATCTCTCTGTGTGTATTTTGCCAGGCGAACGGGCCAGCCAGACCCCGAGGCCAAATTACGCCAGCGAATTGGGCAGATTGATATTGCCTCGATAATTAACCGTTTCCACCCCCTTTATTGGGATCCAGATTCGCTAAATTAACAATGGAGTTTGTTATTAAAGTAATTATTTGATATGCCCCTATAGGGGTGCCGCAAGAACACCTATTGGGACCACAATAAACTCGTGTATGCAGACGAACGTCGTGTTTTACTAGACGAATTTTAATTTGTGCAATATTAATAATAATAATAATAATATTTATTTATTTCAAAATAATTTGTACATTTAAAGTAAATTACAAAAATATTGGAAATATTGTCACAGGAGAAAAGTATAGAGCTAATATGTTAAAAATCCATTTCAACTAAATAATTAAAAACATTTGATTTAAAACTATTAAAATTTTGAACAGTCTTAAGACGAGTTGGTAATTTATTATAACAGACAATACATGAATAAAAACAACTTTTTTCATATATGGTTAATCTATGACTAGGATACATGTAACAAGTGCTTATTTTTAAACATAAAAATCAGTATTTCGTATATATATAACCCAGTAACTGTCAATATTTTACTTGATTTAAACAAACCTCTACAGGACATGTCACTTTTTTATTATTAATAATTATAACTGTACGTTTCTGTGTGACAAAAATGTTTTTGATATTTTTGCTTCTTCCCCAAAAAAAATCCCGTACCTTAGCAGGGATTGGAAATTTGAGAAATACACTACCATTAGTGTTGACTTATCAAGGTAATGTTTTAAAACTCGTAACAAGTATGCTACCCCATTCAATTTGCTACATAAAAAATCTGTGTGAACACACCAATCTAGATGTTCATCTAATCCAAGAAATTTAGTCGCAGATTTAAAATTTATTCTATTTTGGTTTATTTTTGCACTAGCTGGAGTGGTCAATTCATCTTGAACTTTTTTAAACAGAAAACAATTTGTTTTATCAGCATTTATTTTCAGCCTATTACTATGGCACGCCGTTTTAACATTTATTACATAACTTTTTAATTTAAAATTTTATTGGTTTACATTTATAAATTTAAAATCTTTTCAACTATAGTGATATATCATGTATTGAAAGACAAAATTTACTAACTAACAGTTCACTTCTGTATTAAACAATATTATTTTCTATCAATTTTTGCAAAAATTTCTAACTATCATTTTTTAATAAAAATAATTTCCCAAGTATAATTTATTTGGGTGGCATTTTGTAAACTTAAATAAATATTCTATAAAATTATTGAGATTAATTTGGCAAAGTTAAATTTTTTAGTATTTAAAAATAGTATCAAGCCATTTAAAATAAAAACACATTTTCTACCAAGTTAAATTTTTGTAAACTCAAAACCTATGATAATCAAAAAATATTTTAAATATAAAATGCAACTGTAAAAGTTTAAGTTTAAAAATATTGATTTTTAAAAAATGTAATTTTAATATTTTATTCTTCAAAATTATTGGTTTGAATTTGTAAAGAGTCATTTAAATGATAGTCGATAAATTTTCAATACAAAAGTTTCAACATTACATTTAAATGTTAGTTTTAAATTTTAATGTGGTAATTTTTGCATTAAAATTTTATCGACTATCATTTAAATGACTCTTTACAAATTTAAACCAATAACTTTTATTTTTAACAATTTTAAATTGATACATTTTTAAGACAAAATTTATAACTTTACATTTAAATGTAAGTCGATAATTTTTAAATTACAAAGTGTAAACGTAGCTTTAGTAGAAGGCACAAGAGTCTGGGATCGGAGCCACGATGCAGCCAGTTTGATCCGCAGTGTTGCCAAATCGTGTTTGCTCCATAAATTTTTGACGCGTTTTACAAATTATGGTAATGAAATGTTTCTTTATTGCATAAATTTAATAATAGAACAACAATTTTAGTGCCTATTGTACTAAGTTAATTCGACAATTAAAAAACATTTTTTTCTAATTTTTTAGAGAAAAAATGTTAAAATGTGGTGCCACAATATTACGTGGATGCATCATACAAATTCCCAGTGCCGTTTATAGATTCCCGTACGGGATTGTATTGTTTATCTTCTACGGGAGGAAGGAAGGAAGGCAATCTATAAATCAGGCTTAACACTTAACCTCACCACAAAAGCCGGAAAGCGGGAATTTGTATGTTGCATCCATATACCTATAACCTATAAGTTATGTACATATTTAATTTAAAAAATCTGTAACAAAGTTAGGAATGGTACACTGAGGGAAAAATCTAATACCTGTTATGAAAAATATAATACTCCTTATAAGATTTCTCTATTAGTATTAGGACAGCCAACTAGTTCATAGACAGTATGAACTCGGTTTTGTTAAAACATCTTGTAACAGTTATTAGACATACTATTATCTCTTATAAAATCGATATGCTGGCACCATAAAAAGATGTTGTAGTGGATATAATCAAAATCTTAAATACTATAAACCCGCTTTATATCGAGTAATAAATGTTTTTTAGCCAGTATAACTTCAGATTGCTATGTGTATTTGAAAATTCTTATTAATTTTATGTAGTAGCTAATACTTTTTACAAACTCTGTTTATTCTCTTTATTAGCAATTTACTTATTACTTTAATATAATATGTCTTATATACGAAATTATGCATTTTTCATAAGAATTATTATACTTACTTGCTGACAGGATAAGGGTCCTTATATAAAAAGTTCAACTCTTATAAATTTTATAATTTTATTATAAAAAACAGGTACAAGAAATAAATAAAACATAAATAAACATAATTAGGTATATAATAGTACAGAAGTAAATCAAAATTTTGCATGTCGAAACTTACAAAGAATGCCAAGGGAAAAAATAAAGCAAGCGTAAAAATATTCCTACTTACAAAAACCCCACAGCGTGTTACTGGAATTTTTTAAAATTATTATTTGAAAAATGTATTCTTTTAATATTTAGTAAAATCGTTTGTTTTTGTTTTGGGGGCTATTTTTTAATAATTTTAATCATGATTTTTATTATCATGATTTAAATCGTTAATTTTAATCTTTAGAAACTACTGCCCCAAAAAATGTGTAGAAAACAAAAATTTATGTAGGTAGTATATTTTTAATACTATATTAACATTGTTATTATATATTAATATAAATAAATAAAATATAGTTTAATTTAGAATATAAATAATAAACAATTTTAAATCAAATGTTCCCATGTCCAAACTTCTTAATAATGTTGCTCTTGATTGGTTAATTTTTACAAATGTTGCTATTATTTTTTGTGACTCCAGTAGTTTCTAAGGTATCTATAGATATACTTATAAGTATATCCTTGTAAACCACGTGAGGTGACCCATGCATTTAATATATTATACTTATGAGTATATGGGTCACCTTACGTAGTTTACCCTGTACATTTACGTATATTATATGATGAAAAATTAATAATTATTATAATGGGAATTATTTAAAAAAAATTATAATAAATAAAAACAGTTTTCGTGTACCTGAACCTGCGTCCACGTGCTCAGCTCGTTGTGCTGTTCCAAGATCAAGGCATACACCTTTATTAAACTAAGGCTTATGCTCGTATCATGATGTATAATTATTACAAAAACTTACCCTTAACAATTGCCAGTTATTATCACAACAAATAAACAAAACACTACAGCCACAGACACTTATTCCTCGCGGTCAAAGCAATGCACCAAGCGCATGTGCCTAATAGCTTATACTATAGAGTATAAAGACGACTATTAAACAGTATAAGACATATTATAGTTCTTATAAAAAAAATTATAACTTAAAATAAATGATATCTACAAGAAAACATTTCATAAACAATATGCATCTAGATTATAGCCAGTATTAAACAACTGGAATAAAATCAAAATTATAACAGTTACTACACAGATTATTGTCTTTATAAACTAATATGATTCTAACTAAGCATCCTCTTATTTTCTTTATGAAACTCGTCTTAACAATACTGTTTTATAGAAACATTTCTTTCAGTGTAAAAACACATTTTCGGATGTCAAAAACACCACTTAAAATTTGAAAATAAAATTGTAAAAATATAATTTCGAAAACTTAATTGATAATAACAAGAATAAACTTAAAGACATTTGAGAATATTAAAAACTTAATTTATGTAGAACATCAAAACGCGTTATAAAGGGTTATCCAAGTTCAGCTTGAGAAAGTAAATTAACAAAAAACACAGTAAAGATTTAGATTGCGATAAAATTTTTATTTCATTATAAAGTCTGGTTAATGGCATTAATTGTGAAACAAAATATCATTTAAATGTCCTCCACGGGATCTCCTGCAGGACTCAATTCTTTTGAGGTAATTTTCTATTACTTTTTGGCACATTTCAGGCAATATCTCGGCCATTACTTGACGGATATTATCTTTCAACACGTCAATTGTTAGAGGGTTGTTGGCATAAACACGATCTTTTGCATAGCCCCACAAAAAAAAGTCCAATGGCGTTAGATCACAAGATCTTGGTGGCCAATTCACATCACCCAATCTCGAAATTACTCGTCCTGGAAACTTATCTTGCAACAAAGCCCGATTATTTCGTGTTGTGTGACATGTGGCCCCGTCTTGTTGGAACCACGTATTGGCCAGGTCCATATCTTCAATTTCATGCCAAAAAAAATCGGTTAACATACGGCCATATCGTTCGGAATTGACGGTAACGGTTCTTCCTTGATCATCTTCGAAAAAATATGGTCCAATGACACCACCAGACCATAATGCACACCAGACAGTCACTTTTTGTGGATGTAACGGCACTTCAACAATTGCCTGTGGATTTTCGGAGCCCCAGATACGGCAGTTTTGTTTATTTACGTATCCACCGAGCAAGAAATGGGCCTCATCGCTGAAGAAAATTTTCTTTGAAAAGTCTTCATTTAGTGCTTGTTGTTCCAGTAGGTACCCAATTGGCGTATGTTCGACGCTGTCCATGGTCTGTAGGCTTTAGTTCTTGTGTGAGCTGGACTTTGTACGGATGAAAATGCAAATCCAAATGCAAAATACGCCATACCGACCCGTAGGATAAACCCAATTGCTGAGCGCGCCGTGTAATTGATAATCTTGGGTTTTCAGTCACACTTGCACTAACCGCAGCGATGTTTTCAAGAGAACGTGTATTCCGATGGTGCACTGGTCTTATAATATCTGTCACCGAACCATTCCGTTCAAATTTATTTACAATGTTTAAAATCGTTTGTTGGGAAGGGCGATTATGCCGACCATAATCTGGTCGTAAAGCACGATATGTGGCCACTGCAGAATTACCATTTTGGTAGAACAATTTAACAATTTTTTAAGCGCTGAGCGATGGTTAAATGATCCATATTATAAAATGGCAACTATTCAACTACACAAATATCTGTTTTACGCACATGCGCAGTTGGTAGTTTTCGTATGTACAGCGTGTACTTTCTCAAGCACGAAATGGATGACCCTTTAGTATACAGTATTCCACATATGGTGTTACAAAGAAAACACATTTTTTTTACATTTCTCAGAAAATTGTATTCTTTATGAAAGTTTTTGCTTGATTTCAAATTCGCATTCTTTAATTTTTTCACTCTTTCAATTGTTCATTCTATAATTTGTTTGGTCTTTCATTTCTTCATTCCATCATTCATTTTATCGTTTGTTCTTTCCTTCTATAATTCTTTAATATTTTTATTATTTATTAATTCTTTCATTTTTTAATTTAATTCTTTAATTTTTTCCTTGTTTCAATCTTTCAAACTTCCACTTTTTTATTCTTTCTCTTTCAATTTTTATTCTTTCATTCTTTTTTTCTTTAATTTAGTTCTTAAATTTTTTTAAATCTTTTATTATTTCATTCTTTACTTTTTTACATCTTCACTTCTTTTACTCTTTTTACTTTCACTCTTTCAATTTTTCGTTCTTTTATTTTTTCAGTCCTTTTTTTCTTCATTCCATCACTCTTTCATTTTTTCCTTTTTTAATTGTTTAATGTTTTTATTCCTTCAATCCTTTGTTATTTCAATATTTTAATATTCCAATCTTTCTAGCTTTCACCTTTCATTTTTATTATTTTTTTATTCCTTCAGTCCTTCATTCTCTAATTCCTTTATTCTTTTGTTCTGTCTTCCTTTAATTCAATTCATTCATTATTTTAATCATTTAATATTCGCTGTGGCTCCCGTCCCGAGGCGGGACTTAAGTTCAGTCCCGATTGACGTCATAATTTTAAGATTTGTTATGTTATAATAAAATAATAATAATAAATTGTACCTGTATACATGTTAAGGGCACTTTAGTTACGTCATAAAACCAAACCAACCCAAACTCAACAACACAACCCAACCGACCCCGCCCCATTGGCCCCCCCCGCCCCATTGAGCAAAAAACCCAACTAAAATGGGCAAATTTATGTTACGATAAAAATAAAACACTTTTTAACAAAGAAACAACAAATTTATAAAATAAAAAAAATAAAAAAAGTTTGACAACTTCTAGTGGGATCGAACCCGGTACCTCTCGCATGCCAAGCGACCGCCCTACCATCTAAGCCATCGAGCTTGACACAAATTATAAAATCTCGGGGAATAAAAACCGATTTACAGTGTGTGACGTCAATCGGGACTGAACTTAAGTCCCGCCTCGGGACGGGAGCCACATCGTTTAATATTTCACTCTTTTACTTTTCACTCTTAGATTTTGTTATTATTTAATTTTAGTCCTTCATTTGTTCATTGTTTCACTCTTTTAATCTTTCACTCTCTTATTCTTTCAAGCCTTCATTCCGTTATTTTTTTATTTTCTATGGTTATTTTAAAATTTAGATTTTTCTGAAAATTTAGGACTGAAAATTTTTTGATAAAAATTATTTTAGGTCAGTAGTCCTATAAACGTCATTAAATCACAAGTTTAATTGTGCACGAGCGTAGCTTGCGGAGCGAGTTTATAATAACAAGCCCAAAATTTTAAACGTAGAAATGCATTTAAAAATTATAAAAGCATGTATATTCGAAATGCGAATTGCATATAATGTTCTAAATTTAATTGGACGAGAAAAGCTTTTCTAATCTGCAAACTCGCAAGATTTGAAATCTGATGGGCGGGAATCTCCTAAATAATAATAATACCTAATAATGCAGTCACTAATAATTAGTCAAATTCTACAAAATGAAATAGTAAAATTAGTGGATTTAAATTTAAAAAAAGTTTTTATCCAGTGCTACTTTTATAAAAATCAGTTAAATTTGTCATAAATATTGTTGCTGGTACTAATTCAAATTGTAGAATTTTGACTATTTCATTTAAAGAGAGTTGAGAAAGAATTTTTCTTGTGTACTTAATTTTAATTTTATAATTCTTCAAACTATCAACTGCGATTTAAAAATGTAGGTTATGTTTATGTAGTAGTTCGACATACTTAAATATGGGAGTAGTTCATTTAATCTCATACAAAAAGTTGGTTACAGGTTTAAAATAATTTTTTTAAATTTTTTGATTAAATTTTTATTTCAATTTTTTATTTTATTGTTTTAGAATCAACATCCAAAAAACCCACCAATGATATTTGGTACCAATACAAAGAAGGCTACAACAACGCGGTCCGTAAAAACATAAAAATATTGAGCTTAAAATAACCAACATAATTTGTAAGTTTTAAACAAATAAATATTTATTATTTTACTATAAACGTCTTTTAATAATAGCAAGTATTACCAAGAAGTAAGTATGATTATTTATGCTCAAAAACCATTAAAATACAGGCAATACAAGCAATTTACTTTGCTAAGCATTCTAAAGTTAGGCCATAAATTTCTGGGTTTTCTTACAATCCGTATAAGAGTTTAATTCTAATTGCTTTCAAGATATTTGTCTAGATTTAGGGTTATGCACATCTGAGCCTGTTTATCCAACATTAAAAGCATAAAATTAACAAAAATAGTCATATTTTTTAGGTATATTATTTATTAGGGTGGGATTTAAAATTTAAAGTTTCTAGGATACCTATAGGTATAGTTGTTTGACACAGTCAATCTGTTTTCTGATAAAATTTATTGATTGAGAAAGTCTCCACTCAACGGTATACAATTTTAAAATGCAGTTCGTATTATTATCAATTCTTGAATGCACACAATACTATCAAACACCGCCAGATTGCGCGCGCGTTGCCAAACCCTATGCTTATTTAGCGTACTATGCTCCACACCTCAAAGTCCCACCACGTGACCACGTACGGAACGCAGTCTTTTGAAAATTTGGCATTTAAGGCTTTTCAGGTTATGTATCTGTCAAAGTATAGTCAACGAAAGAAATAATATTTATAGTGTTACCGCTTATGTTTAAGCGTTAAAAGTTAATAAATCTTAATAGTATCACAATAACAATGGTTGGTTTAAGAATTTAGAAATATAAATA
Source organism: Brassicogethes aeneus (assembly GCA_921294245.1). NCBI lineage: Eukaryota > Metazoa > Arthropoda > Insecta > Coleoptera > Nitidulidae > Brassicogethes > Brassicogethes aeneus. The sequence goes on from OV121140.1 coordinate 7,565,246, forward strand.
CTGCATTTAATGAAATTCCAAAGTGTAAGGTGCAATATAAGTGATATTTTTGTGCATTGGGTTTACATTTCTCCATAAAATAGTTTTAACTAAACAGCATTTATTAAAAAAAATCTCACTTCTCTATTATGAAATAAGAATATCTGTATCAAAGGTAGGTTAATGTATTAGAACAAAAAATATCTAATTTTGTATTTTAAGGTTAGAAAAATCTATTTTGACCGAAATAAATAAGTGGATTATTTGGAAGAGTGTGTTAATATGGTCATAAATAAATATAGGTATACTAAATAATTGTTGAATATGGTTCAAATTAAATTGAAGCTTTTATACTTCTAATGACAAAACTTGTGCATACCTCTCGGCATACCTACTTTAAGTTAGATTATAAGAAAACAAACAATTTTTAGAGAAACTTGCAATGTGAAAATATTTAATACTCCCATGACATGTGATTTATAAAAAATTTTAAAGTTATAATGATTTTTTGATGTAGATCAAGTTCAGTCTAAGCTTTTTAATTATTTGTCTTGACAAAACTTTATTTAGGTATAGTGTAGACACTTTAAGCTGGATAAGAAAAACTACCACATTTTTAAATACCATATTATACAGTCTTTTAAATAATCCAAAATACTTATTTATTTTGGTCAAAATAAATTTTTCTAACCTTAAAATTACAAAATTAGATGATATTTTTGTTATAATATATTAACCTACCTTTAAAACAGATATTCTTATTCCATAATGGAGAAGCAAGTTTTTTTTAATAAATGCTGTTTAGTTAAAATTATTTTATGGAGAAAACCAGATATTTGGACCAAATGCACAAAAATATTACTTATTTGGCACCATATACTTTAGAATTTCATTAAATGCAGTATTTATATTCTTAAATTCTAAAACCATCCATTGTTATTGTAATGTTATAAAGATTTATACATTTTTAACGCCTAAACATAATATTATTTCTTTCGTTGACTATACTTTGACAGATACATAACCTGAAAAGCCTTAAATGCCAAATTTTCAAAAGACTGCGTTCCGTACGTGGTCACGTGGTGGGACTTTGAGGTGTGGAGCATAGTACCTACACCTATAGAAACTTGATGTTTTATTTTTGTTGTGTACTGAAAGCTTTTTTTTAATGAAAACACAATTTAACCGTCGAAAAAGATTTAATTAATGAAAGTCACATGGGGCGTTTTGCATCCGCGTAGGGCGAGAGTTGTGCACATGTGAGCAATACGAGCGCAATAATAATATTTCATGGTTAATTTCGCAATTGCGAGCCATAATTTACGCTGTAATATATTCCCGTCGACACTTTACACCTCCATCACGCTAATTACTAACAATTAGCCATTTGTTTTGATGTAATTTATAGCCGACATTACAATATCATTATTAACATTAAATTTATCGCTTATTAGAAGATTACACTGAACAATTTGTATTCATTTGCCATCCACGAGGGTTAAAATTCATTTTCGTAATTTAGCTTTTAATAATTTTAGATGTTCTTAAAAAATAGTATATTATGTATCAAGCTTAATAAACGCCTAGAAAAGTTTATAAATGACTTCATTATAACACCGCTTTCGGTGCTGTAATGAGATACTTTACCCCACCCAAAATTTTGATTTTATAGGTTGGATATACTTTAAACAGCATAATATTTTGCACATCGGTTATAATATTTTTATGATTTTTCTAGTACTTACGACACTTTTCTGGAAATAAATTTTGTTTAACACCAAAGAAAATCCTTTTTTTCTTTAACATTAACAGCCGCTTATTAAAAAGAAGTAAATTAAGGACGGCATGGCGAATCCATTTTGACATTAAATGTCAAACCAATGACTGTGATACCAACTATCTAAAGTCCAAATTAAATTTAAATTGTCCGCGTGCGACAAAATGACGTCTTATGACATTAGTTCTTTAATATACTATTTTCTACTACAAATACTTAATATTATCTGAAAATTTATTTAAATTAAATATTTGTATAAAGCGACATCTATACGAAAATGTTACGAACATATTTTATGCTGTGATTTTTTTATTACTATAATTGGAAAATATTATCACAAAATATTAAACATTCTTACAAGGGAAATGTTAAAGGTACAAAAAGTGACAGTTGTATTTATTGAAATTCCCGTTAGAATTTCTAACTTGGGAATCTACCGGCGCACAGTGTTTCAATTCTCGAAAATATCGACAAAACCTAAAAAATTTACATTTTTTTTCAGGTAAATTTTGAGTTACATGGGTATTTAAAACCTGTCTCCATCCTGTATTGAAAAAAAATTATATAAAATACGTATATTTTGTCTTGTACATCAGTTTAAACTTGACGCTTTCAGTTGAAGGTACTTAACACGCGATCGCTGCGGAAAATTGTTTATTGTTTAAAAGTGAATAACTTGTGTTTGGTGTGTCTGATTGTTATGCGGTTTGATAAAGGATGATCTTCAAGGTATCTAAAATTCAGATATGTATTTGTTTTTCGTAGATTTTGCTTGTACAACGGGTTATTGTAACCGACAAGATCGGTCTGTTAAAATCGCAAACTTTGAATCGAGCTACAAAAATTGTAATGAATTCAAGATCCGTTGAATAGCTTAGAGTTTTGTCTATCAAGCCATCAATAAATTATCTGCCCTAACTCGCCCCCCGCTCTTTAAAACTACATGTTCTTGGGCGCTCAGGCACGGTTGTGGTAAAAAACCTCGCTATTTTAAGCCTATGTCGCCCGCGTATCTGTGGTTTTGCTTTACAAAATATAAGATTTTTTTTATTTCTGGGTTGCGTTCATGACTTTTACTCGATTCACTCGGATTTAACTCAAAACGTTTATTACAACAGCAGTGTCTAGACTTTCACTTGCGTAAATCGTTCGTGACTACTAAGATATTTAACACCGATTTTACACATTTAACCCACCTCTTGTAGATGCGTTAAAACAACTCCGCATGCGCATTGTAGTGTGTTAATGTCAAATTTGAATTGTGGTTATTTGTGTTGACAATTTTTTTAGCGAATTCAGTGACGGAGATTGTTTAATATATATGTAGGTATTAAATAATATCATATAAATGTAATTATAATAAACTAAATTAAGCTATTTTATAAAAAGATGTTTTATTTAGATTTTAAAAAGAACCTCTTACAGGTTTTTAATTAATTTCGACAATTTTTTGATAAAAATGTCCGCCATTTGAGGTCCACCATTTTGAATTTTGGAATTCTGATTCCAGACTCGTTATCAGCGACCCCAAAAACCTCTATATACTGATTTTTAGGAGAATCCGACCAAAGATAAGATAGGTATTATCTTTGAATCCGACTACTAGATATTTTGCCGAAAATTTCGAGAATTGAAACACTGTGCGGCGGTATCAGGCATTTAGAACATTAAACGAAGATATCTTTAAGACGTCTATCAAAAGATGTCTTTCAGGCGTCTTTTGTATTTCTTTAGACGTTCAGGCATAATACAGACATACAAAAGACATCTTCAAGACTTTGTGAGCTATCTGGGATGTACTATAATGGGCGTTTTATATAAGGGAGTAGAAATATATTTAAAGAATCAACAGAAATACCTACTAAAACCGTGACTTGTAAAAAACAAGGATGTTTGTTGTAGATTTTGGTGTGATTTTTTGTACAGGCAGAACTTTTGAAGATTAAATTTAAGGGATAGGGCTTGAAAGGTATAAATTTGGTTATTTTTTTAATTGTTTCTATGTTTTGAAGAGAAACTTCTTTAGCGAGGTAGAGTAAGAGAGAGACGAATGTATTCCCCACTATAGCTTGACACTGTCGAGGCTGCGTACACCTCCCACCAACGAGACGCGACGTTGCCAAATTGTGCAAATTATACCCAGATAAGTAGAAACACTAAATGTTTTTAAATTGTTTGTTTTTGTAAAAATGAAAAAAAATAAGGTTTTTACTGTTAAATTCAGCTTTAGTTACATTAAATTAAGTGATTATTTTTATTTTATTATTTTTGTGTTTTTAGTTAAAATTACTTAAACATGACTTACTAAAGAATGTCAGACACATGGCAATACTAGGATGAAAAAATGTCTAAATCATTAAATTATGTTATGTTTGTAGGGTTTTCCTTTATTATTTTTTTAAGAGTATTATTTTTTTATATTTTTTAACATTGTCTTAAAATAAAACGTAATAATAAAAATAATTATATAAAATTTAATTTAAGACATTTCATGCATCCTCCTTGGCGCCTTCTAGGGGGATGTAAACCCCACCCTAACATATTTTTCCACCAATCACGTCTCGTATTGTGGACGCATCGATCAGCGTTGCGACGCCTTCGACGTCGGTCAGCGTCGCTTTATAAGGGGTTAAATAAAAAACTCGAACATATTTTTTAATTTTTTATTGAACACACTATTTTTACATTATTTTACATAGTACGAATATAACATCACAATGTCTACGTTTTTTTTTACTAATTTATATACATACTATTTACCTATTTTTAAAATTATTTCTATCATGTATTTTTTTATTTGTTTGGTTTATTTTATATAATAATTTTTTCTTGGTTTTGTTCATCATACACTTACTACGAGGAGTTAAATTATAAAGACTAGGATATATTTATGCATATGAAAAAAGAAATACAGAATAAGTACAGACGTGAATAAAATTGTGTTATATACAATTAAAACTTATACAATATTATATACAGCAGCTTTGGTGTTTATTTTTATTATTATTTACAGTAATTGCACTAAATATATTATAATTTTTTGGCGTCTATAAAACTAAAAATCCTGCGGAAAATAGCTTATAAACAGTAAAAAACTTGCAAAGCTTATAAAACTTCATCATCAACTTAACAAAAAAAATCCTGCAAATAAACATCCCTTCTACGCGGCACTCTCCTTGTTCTCGCTCTCTGTACTTTCCTGCTTCCTCTGGAACGCCTGCAAAGCCAAAGGCGGCAGCAGCGGGAAATTCAAACCGCCCGCCAGTCCTGCGGCCTGCTGAAAATTGGCCACGTGCTGCAGCGACTGCAGCAGCGCCGCCGAATGCTCCTGCGCTTTCCTGCGAAGCTCGGCCACGCTGGACGAACGATGATCGCCGTCCTGCTGGTGGTGCGCCGCGTGCTCGCTAGATGTCAGCAGCGACGAGCCCATGCCGGTAAGTGGTTTGATCGGGCAGCAGGAGCACAAGCCGGGGAATCCTGCAAAAATTGAGAAGTCTAGAAAAAGTGTTAATTTTTTGGTATTGCAAGTAAAAATAAGTTAAAAAGCAGGAATTTTCCAAATCAGCAGGAATTTAAAAATTCCTGCAAAATCATGAAAATCCTTGATGTGTGATTTTACGTCATTTTTAATAATTTTGCAACTCTTGCATTGTTTTGCAGGAATTTTGCAAATTAGCAGGAATCCTGCAAAACCATGAAAATCATTGATTTGCGATTTTACGTCATTTTTAATAATATTGTAACTCTTGCATTGTTTTGCAGGAATTTTCTTTAAACCTGCAGGAATGAAATCAGGGTAAATTGAGAAGTCCAGAAAAAGAGTTAATTTTTTGGCATTGGAAGTTAAAATAAGTTTAAAAGCAAGAATTTTGCAACTCAGCAGGAATTTGAAAATTCCTGCAAAATCATGAAAATCATTGATTTGTGATTTTAGGACATTTTAAATAATTTTGTAACTCTTGAATTGTTTTGCAGGAATTTTCTTTAAACCGGCAGGATTAAAATTAAGGTGAGTTGAGAAGTATATCGAAAGTGTTAATTTTTTGGTGGTGGTGGTAAAAAAATTAAAAAACACGCTTGGCAGTAATTTGAAATTCCTGCGAAAACATGAAAATTTTGAATTTGTAATTTTAAGAGATTTTGAAGAATTTTATACTTATATCTTGCATTGTTTTGCAGGAATGTTCTTTAAACCTGCAGGAATAAAATTAAGGTGAATTGAAAAGTGTTTATTTTTTGGTAGTAGTGGTAAAAAAATTAAAAAAGCAGGAATTTTGAAAAACAGCAGGAATTAAAATTATGAATTTGTGATTTTAAGACATTTTGAACAATTTTATACTTATATATCTTGCATTGTTTTGCAGGAATGTTCTTTAAACCGGCAGGAATGAAATCAAGGTGAATTAGGCTTAGGGGCCTTTCCCTTCGCTTATTCGTATACAAGCTTTTAGGGTTATTAAAAGTGACAATTTCGCGTTTTAAAAGAATGATTTATTCTTAAATCAGCAGGATAATTTTGTTAGGCTGATATCCGTAGTTTGTTATTCGCTTAGCGGGCAATTTTCGCGGCGTTTCGCACCTGAGTGCCTGCTAAAATTTATTTTAGCGCGGTTTGTAGTTTGATAATTCGATAATTTTGCGGAAATTTCGTTAACGGTAACGGTTTTTTGAATCTTTTATGAGGTAAAGTGAAAGTGAATAGTCTGTGGAGACCCAGGTGATTTTCTTGAGGTAGCACAAGCTTTAGTTCTGGTTTAAATATTTGGAAATGCAAAATAACATTATTTTTGTTTTTAGAGTGAAAAACACAATTTACAATGTCTAAACACATAAAATTAAAATTTCCATAACAAAATTTAGAACATCAAACTCATTAAATAGAAAAAAACACACATTTTGGAATGTTTAAAACACAATTTAAATTGTCAAAAACACAATTTATTATGTCAAAAACACATAAAATGTCAAAACATATTTAATAAGGTAACAAGGTAACAAAAGATTTAGTTAGAATAGTTTGGTTTAGATTTAGTTGAAATGGTTGGAAAATCCAAAATAACATTTTTTTAAGTGCGAAACACAGTTTACAATGTCAAAACCCATAAAATTAAAAATGTCATGATAAAATTTAGAACGTCAAAATCATAAAATAAAAAAAACACATTTTAAAATGTTTAAAACACAATTTAAATTGTTAAAAATAACAAAAAGCATTTAAAATGTTAAAACCCATAACAAAAAATATCATGACAAAACGTCAAACTCATAAAATTAAAAAAAAAAACATTTTAGAATGTTTAAAACACAATTTAAATTGTTAAAACAGGGTACCCACTCACCTGGAAAACAGGGAAAATCTGGAAATGTCAGGGAAATTAAATATTAATAAAAAAGTCAGGGAAAAGTCAGGGAATTTGCTGAATTTTACGAAAAGTCAGGGAATTTAACTAATTTTTACGAAAAGTCAGGGAATTTAACTAATTTTTCTTGATTTTTCCGAAAATTGTTTCTATTTTTATTACCGGCCGAAGATTATTTTTTACAAATAATATAGCCGGGCATTGAAACTAAAATAAATAATTTGCGCAAATACTTATAAAATGTATGACCTTATAAACTAAGTTTGTTTCCTTTCAAATTTTTTATGAATGTTCTGTTTAATTTTTTTATTATATTTTAAGAAATGTTAAAAAAAATTGTAAAAAGAAAAATAAAATATATTTTTTAACTATAATTATTGCTGGAAATTGATGAAAATTGGTCTGGAAAACCTGGAAAAGTCAGGGAATTTTGTTTCATTTTGTTGGTGGGAACCCTGTAAAAACAAAATTTCTAATGCCAAAAAAAAAAATTTAAAATTTTAAAACAAATTTAATAACGTCAAAAACAAAGGGGAACAAGCTTAAGATTTAAAATTAAAAAACACATTAAGGAATTTTTAAATTGTTAAAAACACAATTTATAATGTTAAAAACAAAATAAAACATTAAACATGTCAAAACCCATAAAATTAAAAATGTCATGAATAAATTGAAAAAAAATACATTTAAAATTTAAACTGGTTAAAAACACAATTTATAATGTCAAAAACACATTTTAAATTTAGTTTAAATGGTTGGAAAATCCAAAAAAACATTATTTTTAACTTTTTCAAGTGGGAAACAATTTACAATGTCAAAAAAACATTTAAAATGTCATGACAAAATTTAAAACGTCAAACTCAAATCTTTAAATTACTATTTAAATTGTTAAAAACACAATTCATAATTTTAAAAACAAAACAAAAAACATTTTAAATCTCAAAACCCATAAAATTAAAAATGTTATGACAAAATTTAGAACGTGAAACTCATAAAATTAAAAAAACACATTTTGGAATTTTTAAATCTTAATTTAAATTGTATACAACCCAATTTATAATGCCAAAAACAAAAAAATACATTTAAATGTCAAAACCTATAACATTAAAAATGTCATGACAAAATTTAGAACGTCAAACTCATAAAATTAAAAAAAACACAATTTGAAATGTTTAAATTACTATTTAACTTGTTAAAAACACAATTCATAATGTCAAAAACAAAAGAAACATTTAAAATGTCAAAAACACATTTTAAATTGTCAAAATGTAACAATTTAGTTTAAATGGTTGGAAAATCCAAAAAAACATTAATTTTTACTTTTTCAAGTGGGAAACACAATTTACAATGTCAAAAAAACATTTAAAATGTCAAACCCAAAAAATTTAAAATGTTATGACAAAATTTAAAACTTCAAACTCAAATGTTTAAATTACTATTTAAATTGTTAAAAACACAATTCATAATGTCAAAAACAAAAAAAAACCATTTAAAATGTCAAAATCCATAACATTAAATTAAAATAAAAAAAAAACACATTTTAGAAGGATTAAAACACAATTTAAATTATTAAAAACACAATTTATAATGCAAAAACATATTTAATAAGGTCATAAACAAAGTGGTACAAGCTTTAGATTTGATTTAAATAAATGGAAATGCAAAATAATACTATTTTTTAAGTTTTCCAGCGCAAAATACAATTTAGAAGGTCAAAAAACATTTTAAATGTTAAACCAATAAAATTAAAAATGTCGTGACAAAATTAAGATTATTAACTCATTTTGGAATGTTAATTCACAATTTAAATTGTTAAAAACACAATTTATAATATCGAAAACACTTTTTAAAATTTTGAAAATATATTTAATAACGTCATAAAGAAATTTTAGTACGTCAAATAAGATCGTCAAAAACACAATTTATAATGTTATATTTTAAAATGTCAAAAACATGAGTTTTAAAACAAAACATTTAAATGTTAAAATTTGATGTTGGTAAAAGCTAAATTTATATGTTAAAAACATAATTTAGGCATTTTAGAATTTTAAACAAATTCAAGATTATCAAATTTTTTAAAATGTCTAAAAACTACTTTAGAAAGTTCAAACTACCTATAAGAATGTTAGCTTAAAGATTTTAGAAATCAAGTATTTTTATATGTTGTCATTCAAAACAAATATCACAGATCGTTAATAAAAATATGGTACCCAAAGGGTCCCAGTTAGGAGCCCTGAGGTACTATTTTAGTATTTCTCACCTTTCAAAGCTGGAAACAGTGGCGGCGAGAATTGCGAAGATATATGCGACGCCAGATGGGGCGGGAAGAACAGCGGCGGGGTGTTTCTTGCCCCGGGATTTCCATCTATGACCGGCCTGAACCCGGTGGAGCTGAAACAAACAAACAAATCGCTGTTTAGTTTTGTGTTTGTTGATAATGCAACATTCGTATCGAGTATACTACTCTATAGAGAGGATTTTATCAGATTTACATATATTTCCATATCGGGTGCAATTTGGCTTTTGCCGAATACAATATGGTTTAATTTGTGTAATGTTTAAATTTGTTTTCAGCGTTGCTGGTCTGGGTTTCGGCGCAGATTGAAATTAATTATGGAGCAATTAAAATGAATAATGGACCTGACGTTTTCATTACCAAAATGTAAACGAATTTATGAATAAATGACAAGGGATGAGCTCTGACGCTGTCTCATTCGCTCATTCGCCATTATTTTGCTCGTCTGCCATTTTGATTTAAGAATCAAATATTACAAAATTAAATATTTAAAACAATTTTACTATAAAAATCTGTTTTATAGCCCTAAAAATCATTTTTAACGCAGTTACAAATTACAAGTATGAATTTGTTATTATCCTATATAAAGTTCTTTTTTTATCTAGACTGCGGCAACGTTGCAAATTTAGGGTTTTGGTTGGTAAATACAGTTGTCAAGTTGGTCGCATTGATTAAAACAAACTAAGCTAGTTATAAATATAATTGTGGTTATGTATAAATTATTGTAGGTTACATTGTGCAGTTGTCAAGTTGAGTTGACGAAATTCGTAGTTAAAAATGCAATTAATTTAGGGAGTTCGATTTTGTCCTCGGTGAGAAGCGTATCGTTCCTGCATTGCTCCATGAAAAAGTGTGAAAAATAGTTGACTTTGACTCAGGGAGGACAAAACCGGATTCCAGTCCTAGATAATATTCCTCGTTTTGTCCTTTTTTAAAGGAATAGAGGAATTTATATGAACATTTAAAATTTCAAGGTTACATAACCTATTTGTGTCCACGTGTTTGTTAGACAACGGTTGTCCAATGGTTTTTGGTTCTTCTGAAATCATTGGACGTTAATACTAGTAGCTGGTTAATAAGGATTTTTGTCCACGACCAAAAGGGCGGTGGTTGAGCCGTAAGTCCGCCCAACTTGAAGAAGAAGAAGAAGAAGACAATTAATTTAGCTTTGGTGGTGCTTGGATGAGTAAAATCATATAAAAAAGTAGTTGCTTTACGGCCCAGAAGAGAAAGTATTCCTAGCGGATAATATTCTTCGCTTTGAAAAGAATTTATATAAAAGAAATTAAAATTTTTTGTGAACGTAAATGTTGTCCAATGGTGAATAATGTGAAAATAATGTGTGATGTAATATTTATAAAACCAAATTCGTTACTTTTTTACTCCAAATATGTCCATAAGGCGATGTACTTCTTCTTCCATTGTGGCATTTGGCATAATTTCATTAAAATGATTGAAACACTTACAAGAAAAATATTATTTAACCTATTTGAAAAATAATTAGGGGCCTTCACTCCCTTGTTGACCCAGGGCCTCCACACCTCTAAATCCGGCCCTGACTTCTGAAGATACTACTAGTATCCAGAATAATTTGTAATAGAACTAAAATGGTGAAAGGTACTTAACTTTTCTTCCAGATTTTTCACCATATTTGGTGGTTTAGTTTCTATGCAAAGATCTAGACTTATGTACCTACCAGATAATAAATTCTAGATCTTTGCATAGAAACTAAACCACCAAATATAGTAAAAAATCTGGAAGAAAAGTTAAGTACCTTTCAACATTTAGAGTTTTATTTAAAAAGGTTACTCTATTACAAATTGTTCTGGATACTGGGTTTGATTTTCTTTAATCCAATATAGATTGCTGAGGCCAAAATATCTACAATTTTGACGATTAACTTTTGTGCCACAAGGTACCATTTTGGTACCGTGTATGTTTTATTGTTTCATAAAAGACATAATTGTTTTCTACATATAAAAAAACTTTTTTGTTTGGCAAATCATATCAGCGTGTTTTAACGAAATGATCCATCTAATATGCAAACGAACTTAATAAATAATGAAACAGTAAATTGAAAAGCCAGAAGCAGGAATCCATCTAGCAGGTATAGGCGTAGCCTGGAAAGGGATAGCAGGAGAATGGGAAAGAGAGATAGAGACAGAAGTGATATAATTTGTTAAACTGGAGCAGGATGATGTGTATCGTAGGCAATTATGATACATGATGTAAGTAATTAATGCAAACTATACGAAATTCGATTAAGCCATTCCCGTCAACCGGTCCAAACCGTTCCTTTGACCAGCAAATGCAATGCAAATCCCTTCATTATCGACCCCCTGCCATCATCTAATCGAAGCGGACAACATCGGGCGTCATACGGAAACCAAATTGAAATCTGGGTGATAAGGATTTTAGAATTAACATTATTATATAAGAATGAATCGCAAATTTAAAATATCTTTCTATACTGTTATAAAAATCATATTTCTTAACATAACTTTGTAGTATTAATTGTCAAGAAGAGTTGAAATCTGTTGTTAAAAATATTTAAAAAAATAAATGTTACTCTTTTGTTCAATTTTAAAAATAATTCATTATAACATTGAGTGAGAATATAAAATTTACAATATTGGACAATTTGTTCGGGAATGAAGCATCACACCACCTAAGATAACCAATGAAATGATTTCCTGCTTGAAATAAGACTAAAAGCTTTTGATCAAATAAAATATTGTTTTAAAACTTGGTAGCAATACCCACGATGGAGGTATACTCACGAATAAACTGTTTAGAGCGGGAATAACGCCTTAATAGATCAAGGCGGGAGCACAATATTATCGTAAGCGACACAATGTTAAATCGCAAACGCCATGTCTCAGAGTTGCTTACGATTTTTGTCGGGAACATATAGGCGCTTAAGTTATAAATCGGTAACAAATTAAAAAGAAGAGGCGCTTTTACGATTTTTGTCGGGAACATATAGGCGCTTAAGTTATAAATCGGTAACAAATTAAAAAGAAGAGGCGCTTACAATAATAAAAATACTCAAACTGACCAGTATTAGATTCCAATACTTGGGATAACTATTATGTTAACATGCGCAGCTTATCGTAACTGACACTTTGATAAAATAAAAAGTAATTCAACAAAATTGTCGCTTACGATGTTTTGTCAATTAACCATCGATATGTTCAAATGTCAAATAAATTATGTAAGTTTTTAATATAATAGGTTTACCACAATTATTTTCTACAATTTACCACACCAATTTGTTGAACAAATTCATACAATTATTAGTTTAGGTACCTATGTGTTACTTTTTTTGTTTGGGAAATTGATTAATAAAGCAACATTTCTTATTAAAATTCTTTTCATTTAGGTTTCCAATTGTTTGTTAAAATAAGGTCTTTTTTGAAATTTACAAGAATTATGGTTGAATTATACTATACGAGGTGTGTTCAGAAAATATCGGGAATTTTCGTTTTTTGAAACAAATATTTATTTATTCGTCTATGTTGTCGCCTTCAAAATAGTCCCCATTGTATATTATGCACATGTGACAGCTCTTCTTCCAATACTCGAAACACTTCTAAAACTCGATCTTTGGGATAGCCTTTAGTTCTTTCAGCGATGCGCTTTTAACGTCATCTATGCTTGCAAAACGATGGCCCTTTAAGGCTCTCTTTATTTTTGGGAATAGGAAAAAGTCAGACAGAGGCATGTCTGGCGAATATGGAGGCTGGGGAATCATTACAGTATTGTTTTTGGCCAAAAATGTTGTTCAAAATTTAACAATCTTAGAACAAATTTTGCTGCCACGCGTTTCATACCCAAAACATTCGAAAAAATTCCATGGGATGAGCCAACATCATCAGCGACTTCTCTGATGGTTTATAACCATTTCTTCCACTTTTTCCATGTTTTTATCGGTTGTTAATGTGCTTGTGCGTTCGGGGCGTTCGCCATCTTCAACGTCTTCATGGCCATCTTGGAAACTCTTGTACCACTTGTAAACTCTTGTTTTACTTATATCTGACTCACTATAGGCCTTTATTAGCATTTCACAGAATTTATTTCATTTTTAAGCAAAATTGGATACAAATTCTTTGATCCATTTCCTTTAACGAACCAAATCGCCGAGCTCATAAAACACGTCTAACCTTAGCGGCTGCCACAGACAAAGTAAACAATGAAAACAGCCAAAGTTTTTATTATACTTCAATTAGTACAGTAACTGTTTAATAGTTAACAAATATTTTTTTACTGTGTATATATTTTTCTCAGTATATTTTTAAGTCTTAAATCATATAGGAAGCTTATTTCTTAGGAAAACAAAGCCCCTAACTTCATATGTAACATATGAGATGACAACAATGATTTTAAAGAACCGTAAGGTAATATTTAATAAGGCTTAAAGCCGGCACAATAAAAATGGAAGAAAATTTTTGAAACAATGTTCCCGCAAAACACAAATACACTTATTACTTATTTATACACTAAGGGGTCGGGTCCTAATGGAAAATTAAAGGGAGAATTTTAAAACGTCGAAAAATCATCCGCTTTTCTCGAATTTCGAATTGGTAATGATGGGATTTCTCGACCGATAATCGCTTATTTTAGCTAGTTGGGGTGGATTAAAATCCGGTATTTTTGGGGGATTTTAATTTTAAAACTGTTTGGTATTTAGGCCATCGATTTTTTCTTACATACAGGGTGTCACATAATAAATTGTCAGCCTTTTGGGGTTGATAGTAAACGCCAAAACAAGAAAGTTTTTCCTATATCATTTTTGCATTAGGGCTACTCAGGGCCATATTACCCATTAGGCAGGCAAGGCAATTGCCTTAGGCGCCACGAAGAAATAGGCGCATTGTCCCCAACCAACTAAAAAATAAAAATTCTCAAAAATAAAAAAAAATAACATTATACAATTATGAAAATAATATATTCTTTACTGTTTTTATTATTTTATAAAAATGTGGCGTGCTTTGTAAAGCCGACAAAAGACAGAAGCTTGCCGCAAATTCACTTTTTCAAGGTGTTTTTTTAATATTTGGTAGTTTTTGGTTTAGTTTACCCTTTTTTAACTACTTTTTACCTAATTAACCAGTTTAAGTTTATTTTAACTATATAATTATAATTTACCAAATAGGTATGGTTATGTACTCTTGAAATGAAATAGTTAAAATTCTAAGACAAAGAAAGTCTTAGTTAAAATTCTATTATTTGAATTAGTATCAGCATTGTTTACTACTAAAATAGTCGTTTTCACTTTTAAATAGTTATTTTTTACTATAGTATACTTAAATGGTTAAAGTTTAAATAATTTAAGATCTTTTACTGTTTCTAAGAGGAATAAGTAACTAATTTCTTTAATTGTTTTTAATTCTTGCGGCCAACAACAAATTATTGTTAGCGTTAAATGCATATAGGCTCCATGGTTAAATGGCCCATAAAAACAAAGATGCTAAAAGTTTAGCTCCAAACAGCAACACAAAAAATATATTCAACTTTTATATATTATTAACAATATTGATTGACAGATATAACAAAGTTTTAAAAAAAGTAGTAGTGGTGCAGCTTTTGGACATCCGTTTGACAAGTTAGAGAGCCGAGTTCAAACCTCAGCTGGGTCAAAACTTCTTAAATTTACTAATTTGACTGTTTCAGTCGGTATAATTTGACTAATTATTAGTAACTGCTGTCGCTATGACAATAAGTCAAATATGACTTATAATTAGTCATTTTTGACTTTTTCATTTTAAGAGAATATATATATCTATAGATATTACTTATAGACTAAACCAAAATATGTCTAAAAAATAACTACTCTTAACCATTTTTAAATGTCAGAAGTTTGAAGTTAATATAACTTTATGTAACTTCTAAAATAACCTACTTTTTAACTTATAAGTAATATTACTAACTAGTTAAATATTTGGTTTATTTATAGTCAATTTAAACTCTTAAAATAACCTTAATTTACCTATAAACCAAATATTTAACTAGTTAGTAATATTACCAAGGTTTGTTTTATTAGTTACATTATACTAAAAAATAACCTTTGAATTTACCTTAAGGTTATAGCAACCAGTAGGTTAATTTAAACGGTTATTTTTTAGATAATAGTAACCCTTAAAAAATGTTAATGGTTGAATACAACTAATTGGTTAAAAAACATGTTTAAAAAACCGTTATTTTACTTTGATGTTGGTTATTTTACTTAGAATGCTAGTTATTTAACCAGTTGTGCTACTTAGGTAATGACATCTTGCAATCCTTTGCAGAAAAAGGCACTTATAAATTTTAACATTTACACTTTTTATGAACATTATATTTATTATGTTTGTATGTTATTTATGTTTTTAATAAACCTAGTTTAAAAGAATTTTAATTCATACGGGATAATTTGGTTAGTAAGCCCGGGCGCCCTTAAGATAACAGATTGGGGTGTCTCTGATAAGCTTTTCTAAAACTTGCCCTGGGCCCCGTAAGTATAGTATCTAGTAATAGGCGCCAAATTTTAATTGCCTAGGGCGCAGAATTGCCTTAAGCCGGCCCTGGGGCTACTGTTTTTTAATAAAAAAATTATGAAATTTGTTTAACAAAACCAGGGAGCCACTGACCTATCCTATATACCAGGTGTGTTCAGAAAATATCGGGAATTTTCGTTTTTTGAAACAAATATTTATTTATTCGTCTACATTAATGTTGTCACCTTCAAAATAGTCTCTATTGGATATTATGCACATGTGCCAGCTCTTCTTCCAATACTCTAAACACTTCTAAAACTCGATCTTTGGGATAGCCTTTAGTTCTTTCAGCGATGCGCTTTTAATGTCATCTATGCTTGCAAAACGACGGCCCTTTAAGGTTCTCTTTATTTTTGGGAATAGGAAGAAGTCAGACAGAGGCATGTCTGGCGAATATGGAGGCTGGGGCATCATTACAGTATTGTTTTTAGCCAAAAATTTTGTTCAAAATTTAACAATTTTAGAACAAATTTTGCTGCCAAGCGTTTCATATCCAAAACATTCGAAAAAATTTCATGGGATGAGCCAATCGATATACCAACATCATCAACGACTTCTCTGATGGTTTATAACCATTTCTTCCACTTTTTCCATGTTTTTATCGGTTGTTAATGTGCTTGTGCGTTCGGGGCGTTCGTCATCTTCAACGTCTTCACGGCCATCTTGAAAACTCTTATACCACTTATAAACTCTTGTTTTACTTATAGCAGACTCACTATAGGCCTTTGTTAACATTTCACAGAATTTATTTAATTTTTTAAGCAAAATTGGATACAAATTCTTTGATCCATTTCTTTTAACGAACGAAAAATCGCCGAGCTCATAAAACGCGGCTGCCACAGACAAAGTAAACAATGAAAACAGCTAAAGTTTTTATCATACTTCGGGGGCATGTATACCAACATAATAAAGATAATTTTATGACAACCGGACCCTCCGAACCCGTTTTTTTCTGAACACACCTCGTAAGTTAAATATGATTATTCACTAGCTCAAAAAACTTAAAATATTACTAAATTTCATATTTCACTTAAAAATAACAGGTAAAAAAACATGTTTTATCACAAACATAAGTTGCATCCACTGTCACATTGCACCACTTCACCAGACCACTGAATTTTAATTTAAAAACCATGGTCTTAAATTAAAATAGCATGCATAGGTACACTACCATCAACTGCACTCGCAATACTGATCGCGCCCTTGCCGTTAGCGAATTGTGATGACTACGTGACTTTTTTTTACCACAATTTGTGTAGCCATCAACACATAATAGTGTCAAATGTACACAGCGTCTAGTTTATCTTTAAATTAACACTAAATTAACACTAGATTGACACGAATGTATTTAACCACAATTTAAAATTAACACTTAATATTTTTGACCAATTTTAGTGTATATATATATAACACCAAATGATTTTACCACTCCATTTGGTAACAAAATATTTTATACTGTGTATTTGCATAAATTAAACATTTTATTATTACTTTTGAATTCTGTACGGGGGTACTTGTGCTCCTATGAAGAAACCAACTGGACCAATACGGTAAAACAAAAATCTCATAAGATGACCGGCCGGTGATTGGTGGCCAAGGCAGATGCGATTTGTGTGTGGGTATGGAGGAAAGGCTCCTGGGGGACCGCGTAAAGCAAATTGAAGTCTAAACATTTTAAGTCTCGGTGCCCGAAAAGAGGGGGAGAGCGGAAGGCGGATTTATCCGGGAGAAACATGTCGGTAAACATTATTACGTACGTCAAACATCGGCTCCATGTATCGTAATACCGTCGTGACATTTTGATTTATTTATAACCGAGAAAAGATTGAAAACAAATGGATCCAAACGCTGAAAATTAAATTCCTTTTTTTCTACGGCTTACCCAAGCACACGGAGAGAAATGTATAGTAAATTTTAGATAGTAAAAAAAATATAGTAAAATATACTTTAACAAATTTTTAGGGTAACAATATTATATATTCGTCATGTAATACAAAATAGTATTTTTATTATACAATTTTAGTAAAGATTACAACACCAATATTACTAAATCATAAATGTATAATATATATTTTAATTTTTAATATGTTCGTATGGTAAATTGATTTTACTATCTACAAATAGTAATATTTACTATATGATTTAATCAAATGTAAGGTGTACATCTAATATTATAATATATAACACATTAATAAAAAATATAGTAAAAATAAGGATACTTTTATGTTTAAGGTAAATTAAGAATATATTTAAATATAATATACAATATAGTAACTCATGACATTTTAAACATTCAATTTTCGTAGTTTCTTCAATAAACTTTCTTGACCCATTACTGGTAATACTTATAAGAAAGAATTGAACCTACTTGGTTGCATAGTATGTACCGATTGCGGAAAAGGCCACGTCGCGACGCGTCGTTAGACGGTGTGGATCACGTGATGTTCTTACATCTCGCCTCTGTTGGCTTACCAACCACGTTATATAAGCTCAGGTATTCTTTGTTTTGGGTGTGTTCTACTATAGTATACTACAAGTTGCTCGACAGTGTCGTGTCGACACTGATGATACCCAATATACATAGGTCAAAACACCTGTCTGTCGGTATTTGAAGTTGATAAAAATTATTTTTTATTTAAAATGGCAACATAATATTTTAAAATTTACTATACTTATTAGTAATGGAAAAAATCTAATTATAATAAGAATTAAAAACAAAATTGGTTAAGGATAATAATATTTTACCTTAAGGTTTAACATACATGGATACTTAAAAATTACTAAATATGCATAGTATCTGACAATACAATATAGTTGTCCCAAATAGTAATATAAATTATAGTAAAGGGTATTATAATTATGGTAATCAGCATTATACTTTTCTCTCCGTGCAGTTTATTAATTAACGTTAATTTACCAGCGAGTTAAAATATATTTGGTAATATTTAACTTGTTGGTTAAAGAAATATACAATTAACCAAAGCTGTGGTTAATTTACCCAAAAGTAATATCAAATAATTAAACCAAAATATGCCTAAAAAATAACTAGTCTTAACCATTTTCAAAGGTTTTTAAAATTAGAAGTTAATATAACTTTAGGTAACATTAATAGTTTTTTATACTAAAAATTATTATTTTTTTGCTAAATACAAGTTTAAAAGATAAATGAATTTATTTTATAACAAAAATGTGTATGTTTTATATTCTTTTGTTAAAACGTCTCAGACTTCATTTTTAAGCCCCAAGACAAGAAGAGTCGTGGTTTAAGCTTTAAAGGACGAGGACTTGAAGTCTAATTCAATGAACGTAGAAAATGTATCTGCTTTCCCGTTTGAGAAATAACATTTTCCGAATCTATAAGGGATTATTTTTTGGCTTGCCGAGGATTTAGCTTCTTTATTTGTTACATAAATAAGGAGAATTTAATGCGAACTGTTTTGATTTTTACGGTATCGACTTATTTGTCAATTTTTATAATGTTGAAATGTTAAAAACATGTTTTACTAGAGTCTACTGAAAAGACCTTTACAAGGTAAATAGAAAGTAATAAGAAGATTGAGTTTCCAAATAAAAAATTAATAAAGTTGCTAAGGCATATCTTCTAACGTGTCCAGCCAAAATTATTAATCTGTCATTTTCGTCTGGAAGATCCGGCAACACTGGATTACGAACAAGTGGTTATCTAGGGATATTTGGTTTTATGGTTTTCTTATCTTTGTTTTCTGCTTTTCTCGAGACTTTTACTGCATTTAACCTACATATACAGTGGGATATATCGTTCTTTAATGTTATTATTTCCGAAACAGTTGAAGATAATATCTATATGGGTGATTCTACAAAACTTGGGCAACTTTTGACCTCATTTAGTTTATATAGTTTTCGGAGAAAATTAAACAGTATTTTGTTATGAAAACATAGATAATATAATAAATATACTGTTCCAGACCGGGCCAGTCACTTTTTCAAACAGTTTCTTAAATATCTGTGTTTTCTAAGTTTGAATGCAAGGGAAGTGACGAGTATACCAGGGTACTAATTAAATACATAATTTATTGGAAAATATAAGAACTTTGAGCATATTATACATTAAATATCTTAAAATCAAATAATACCACAATCAGTGGCGGCTGGTGGATTTTGGGTATACCGATATCTCAATTATTATATATGGGACCCACACCAAATTTATATGAGTTTATAATGACATTAAATAAACAAGTTCTGCGCAAGCAGAATTTAAATTGAAGTTTGAGAAAAAAAGATAACCGAAACATCGAACATGGAACTGACGACACGGTACTGACGAATGGGATACAAATTTAAGATTATCAATTAAGTATTTTACTGTAGTATTTTTATTAGTGGATGCTACTTATCAACAAATCGCATTATATAAACTACAATGAAATATATGGGTGATTCTCAAAATAACTACACTTTCGGTTTATTATTTTTTTAATACTAAAAAGTTTGGTAATATTATTACAAGAGCATTTTTGTAAAGCTTTAGTTAAATCCTAAACTAAAATAAGATTGATATTGCATGCAAACCTTAATTTTTCTATTTATGGGTAAATTATGTCCACAGAAAAGACGTCCACTGAATGGACATCTATGTATATTATTCTCTATAAGAAAGGTAAATTTTAGGTTATGCCTTCGCATTTGTCATGTGCCAAAAATAAAAACTTTGACAATAACAATGACAATAATTAAAAAATAATTCAATACTTACTGTTTGAAATATAATTGTAACAGAAAGGACAGCCTATGCTTCTACACTGGAGCCTCGTACATAAACATGAACGCTTCTTTACAACCTTTCAAAAAAGAACTGACAAGGGCGACTTAAATAACAAATGACAGGTTTTTTAATGACATAAAATTAACGGTTGACGTGAGTGGCGCGAAATACTTTTGAAATTTTGCACATACGAATAAGTCCTCGGAATGGATCGAAACTGGTAACGTATAAATGACTAAACTACAATATTAAATTAAAAAGAATAAAAAGGAATATGAACCATATCTATGTATTTTTGGGGTATTTAATAATAATGGCAATTTTTTAGGTTTTTTTAATATGCAGGCTTTTTACTACATTAACTGAAACTTACCAACACGATATAGTCACGTTCCACGGAAAGGACAATATCTCTATTCAGATCAGTTTTTTGGGCGATATTTTTTTTTCTTATTTTTTTTTACTTAAAGTACTGTTAGTTAACGTTGTGTACTTTAAAAATGTTACTTATTTTTACCATTTTTTTTTAATATGGGAGAAAAAAACACACGTCACGCAAAGATTGTAGTTATTTTGAGAATAACCCATATACTATACGTAAGAAAATAACTACTCACCACAGTTCTGAAATTTTGACTTGAACTATACGTGCATTCACCACAACTTCGCCGCTTGCATTGTTTTCAAGATGAATGTCGTGCAAAGGGCGGGCTCTGTAGGTAATTTTTTACCAACACTTGAGTTAAAACGAGGACTTGACGTTTAAACTTCAATATTTCGCAGGAATTTTGAATTTTAACTGACGGGTAAAAGTGAGTACGAAGATTATCAATTTTTTAAAAATTGCTATTATTCGAATCTATGATAAAATATGAAAAATAAACTATTTAATGTTTTATAGTTTGTAGTGAAATTGAAAAATTTAAGATAAATTGAATATATTTTAAAATAAAATCACTCAAATATTTGATTCAAGGTACCTACTGATGTTTTGAATATTTTTTATGTTTTTCTACAAACGTGCTTTTGAAAAAATACATTAAAATTGGGTGGACAAGTTAAAAAACCTGGATCTTTTGTAATATAATAAAATATTTACAAAAAATATTAAAATACCTACTGTATTGACTGATGACATCAAGTTGTCCATATACATATTATGTATAGGGCATTGTACATTAAATATGTCTATAATTTTCTGAAGAATACAAAAAATAAATAATAATATTATATACAGGGTGTTAAAATAAGAAAGTTGGTATTGGCTACTGCTACATGACACCCTGTACAAAAAGTTTTTGTTGAAAAAATGTTGGTATTATCGCATTTATTCCATTTAGCTGGTATTATGTAGAATAAAACAAAAATACAAATCAATTAGTGTATAAATGTTAACTTTAACCCTCATATTTATAAACCAAAAGGAGAGAATATGCACAAAAAGATAACATCCTGACAAAATAACATCACAACAAGGATATAAAACGCGGCATTTTATTATCCATTTAAAAATGTATTATAACAAGTATATTTTCATTTATTGTGCAGCGTACAATGTACATTTACCTAAATATGAAATTCAAATGAGGCAGTAAAGCATTTTTAAGAGCAAAAAATAAAACCACCAAACTTACAAAATAAATTTATCGTCCTGAAATTTTAACATTTTTACAAGCTTTAGTTGAATTATTTTTTGTTTGGAGTTCCACACGGTTCCCTTTTGGGGCCGATTATGCTTAAATATTGCATTAAGTACGACTTTATTTTTATTGTTTATATTTTTGAAACTGATTACAATTTCAATAAAATAATGTTTATTTAATTTGACTTGCAGCTTTTCTAAATGTTCCGCTAGCCTAGAATAGTGGATCAAATGATGTAATCTACACACAGTATCAAATTAATATGTTAGTATACGAAATTAGGCTGTCTAAAGGCGTTTACCTAAATGCATTCACTTTGTCTATATTAATTCCATTTGCGGAATTCTATATGTACGTACTCCCCCCTCCTTTCCTTATCCCTCTATCCTATACTGCTTACGTCAAATGTTAGATTAATTAACAATGTCGCGAGGTACACTTTAGGAATTGCACAGATAATGTCTACATTTGTTCCAAGTAGTGTGACATGATGTATCTTTGGTCTAATTGTAGTGTCATTTGATAAGGGAAATGTACTTCTTTCATTATTTCAAAACATATCTGATTTTTTTTATTCGTTCAATAGCTGGTTGCAAAATTTACTTAGTAAAGAATACTTTACCATTCATTAAAGTATTTGCATAATGTTAAGTTTCAACTCTTTTAATATTCATTTTAAGGAGGTATTTTTTATTTAAACAAAGAAAAAAAAAAGATATTTTATTAAATGAAGGATTGTTCTTAAATTAAGTGAAAATGTTTTCTCTTTTGAAATCCACATAATTTTTAAATTAAAAACTCAAATAAGATTTCAATTAAATATATTTAATATTGCAATATTGTGGCGGCTCACAGTTTTTCAATTCTCGAAAATATCGGCAAAACCTCAAAAATTGACATTTTTTTCAGGTAAATTTTGAGTTAGATGGGTAGTTAATACCTGTCTCCATCCTGTATTGAAAAAAAATTATATAAAATACGTATATTTTGTCTTGTAAATCAGTTTAAACTTGACGCTTTCAGTTGAAGGTACTTTACACGCGATCGCTGCGGAAAATTGTTTATTGTTTAAAAGTGAATAACTTGTGTTTGGTGTGTCCGATTGTTATGCGGTTTGATGAAGGGTTTTCTTCAAGGTATGTAAAATACAGATTTGTTTTTTTGTAAATTTTGCTTGTACAACGGGTTATTGTAACCGACAAGATCGGTCTGTTAAAATTGCTAACTTTGAATCGAGCTTTTAGACCAAAGGAGCTACAAAAATTGTAATTCAAGTAATACAGATTTTATACCTAAAATAGTTTAAGATTAGTCACCATCTTTGACTATTTCGGAGAGTTAAAAAAAACTAATTTCTTTAATCGTTTGCGGCCAACAACTAATTATAATTTGAATTAAATGCATATAGGCTCCATGGTTAAATGGCCCATAAAAACAAACAAAGATGCAAAAAGTTTAGCTCAAAACAGCAACACAAATAATATATTCAACTTTAAAATATTATGAACAATATTTATTGACAAATAAAATTGATTTTTATAAGAGTAACTGATAGCCACATTGGTTATTACAACAGCTTGATAAGCTTGACAAGCGACAGACCTGAGTTCAATCTCCGGCTGGGTCAAAACTTTTTTTAATTTAAATCTTCTAATTTGACTATTTATTCAGTATTTGAATTTGACTAATTATTAGTGACTGCTTTTTCGCTATGACAATTAGTCAAATATGACTTATAATTAGTTATTTTTGACTAATTTATTTTAAGAGACTATATTTTTTATATAAATATTAATAAAAGTTCGAAAGTCAAATTATTATAAGTCTTCTATAAAACTAAAGCTAAAATATCATCATTCCAGTTAAACCTAACCTAAAAATCATTTGACAGAATCTTAAAAAAATATTGTATATTGTATATAATATGCTATCTACGCCTGGTCTACAATGTACTATTTTCAACTGCACTCTTAGAAAAGACCTGGTATTTGTAACTAACTTATTATCGTTGGGGTAAAACTGTTGCAGAAACTAAATTTTTTTGTTTTTTGTAATCAGTACCTTTATATATGTAACTGCTTGCATCATTACCTGAAAAGATTTAGTTTTGTTGTTGAGTATTATTTACTGCAAAAAGGCGATTAAGTTATTTTAACTGAAACTTTGTGTTGGCTAGAAGTATTGACAACATTATCTCAAAAAAATCATTTCGGCGGTAAAATGTTTTCGTTGGACCAAATATTTAAGTAACATTCTCAACTGACCGAAATTAGTCCGTGGAACTAACGGTTCGGTTGTATAAACTATGCGTCACCTTTCACACAGCTAAGACACCAGCGGTGTGAAACAAAGTGTCAGTTGGGGATGTTGTCTCTGTAGGTTAATGCAACTGCAAACTTTGTGCATTTCGCGCGCGATTTGTCCAGCCCGGCGCGTGCTTTACTTTTAACCTGTAAACAAACGGTGTTGCACGGCGTCCAGACTTCGGTGGTGTTTGTTCTTTTGTATTTGTGTATCAGCTCGTGTATAGTGTATATTTTAGGTAAGAAACTAGATTATTACAATTTGTCATTTGCCCCTGTAAATTCAGTGGCGACATACTTTTTAACTATTCATATATATAAGAATATATTCTTATGTGTTGGTTACTTATAGATATCTCGAACAAATAATATGGATGAGCGGACTGTTGTAGCAGATTTATTAGGAACATGGGGTTTACCTGAATTGGTTCCAGTTTTTAAAGGTTAGGTATTATTATTGCACTCCTTTAATTACACTATTGTAGTTTTGGGGCCCGAAAAAAATACATAAATGTGAAAATGCCATTCCGACTGAAAATGGCCTCCTTAATCCAATGGTGCCCACCAAAAGTCTCCATCACGTCGGAATTTCGAGAATTTTTTTGTTTTGTTACAGCTCAAGTCGCATTTTTGGTATAGGGCCTATACTAGAGGCACTCACACTCAAAATTTATCGAATGCTTACCCCTGTTATCATGCAAATATGTTACGTTGTACCTAAGAATCATTGTTAAGTTGTTAAACATCACGGTTTACTGAAGAAGTATAGTCAACTTTCATCTTAATGTACCTATCTGTTTATATTTACCAAAGAATCGTTTTTGTTTTATTGTTAAAATATTTATAAATGTTTTCTTAGAGTAATTATTAATTTTTGTTATAATGTTTAAACCAAAATTTGGTGTTTTCAGTTATATTGTTATTTTTTAATTTATAATAAATATTTACAAAACGAACGGGCATGAATTTTCTTTCTCTATTTTTTATAATATTTACACAAAAAGTGTTATATTTACTAAGCAGGTATGTACTGTGGAATAATACCAATTTGTTGTTGCTACTAACGCAAGCATTTAATATTAAATATAACTTAGTAACAGTACAAAACAAATTTATATTATATCAACTATTAAATTCTTTAAATGTACCTTTTTTCATGTAATTTCAATTAAAAAATAAATTCCTGCATGATACAATGTTTGTTGCGATAAATAGCAAGTGCAGTTGTTACAACTTAGACGCTGCTAAAATGACAGACTAATGTGATTGCATTAAATATCAATTATTTGTATGAAAAAAAAACTAATTTCGATGCACTTAAACTTGTTGGTTGGAGCTACCAATATTGGCTGTTCCGACAACAAACTGTAAAAACAAATTTGTATTGGTTCCCACAACATATTTTTTTGTTGTGCCTATTTTCACTAATAAAATTGGTTCTGGGAACTAAATTTTCATTGCAAATACCAGGTCTTTTCTAAGAGTGTGGTTAAATAGATACTGAAGAATTCTAAAATAATGATTATTAATATAAGGGTGAGAAGATTCTTTTTGCGGAGGACTACATTTGAGCGAAGCACAAAAAGACACTTCTCAGCCACATGGCATACAACATTTTTTCATTTTTTCATTTTTTCATTCGTTAAGTAATACATAAAAAGTACAACTATAATATTTATTAAAAGTAGAAGGTAAGGTTAGATTAGATCTGACAGTAGTCGAATTTTTTTACAGACTGGGAGGTAAACGATTGGTCTAATTTTTTTACAGCCTAGGAAGCTTTTTGATTTAAGATAAATAGATTTATAACCTAATTTTGAGTTTTTAGAAAAAACCACCATTGTATTTTAAATAGTTTTTTTTTTATTTTTTTTTAATTATTAATATTTTAACAACAATACTTTTTTATTTCTTATAGTTTTCCAACAATTTTATATTGACTCAATATGTACATGTCCAGTTTGTAGACACTTTTTAAAATTTTCCACGCTCGTCCCAAACCCCCAACATCTCTTAAACGCACGTCATAGACAAAGACCGCCACCCTCTTCAAACTTAACCATTATTGCCTATGTAATTCCCCGTAATTACCCTTAGAAGCCTCCCCTTACATAATCGAACAGCTAGACAAAAATAAACGCATTAAATCTTATCAATCGACGATTGTCTCTGGATCGGCGTGAAGGTCGCAAGACCAGCTCGGCCGGAAGTCGGGACTAGAAAGGCCGTTTCCGGTTTCGCCAGCCACGCGCGCGCACATCCGGAACCCATTCCCCGGATTTTTCTGCTGGGGTGGAAGC
Source organism: Brassicogethes aeneus (assembly GCA_921294245.1). Lineage (NCBI taxonomy): Eukaryota > Metazoa > Arthropoda > Insecta > Coleoptera > Nitidulidae > Brassicogethes > Brassicogethes aeneus. The sequence continues at coordinate 7,592,184 of OV121140.1, forward strand.
AGATTCTTTTTGGTTGATGAAATATGCTTTAGCTGTAATTATTTAGGGTTTGTTTGGTGATTTTTGATATCCATACTCTCTTAAATTGAATAAGTCAAAAATGACTAATTATAATTCATATTTGACTAATTGTCCTAGCGAAAAAGCAGTCACTAATAAGTAGACAAATTGTACCGAATGGAATAGTCAAATTAGAAGATTTAAATTTAAAAAAAGTTTTTACCCCAACCAGGGTTTGAACTCGGGTCTGTTGCTTGTCAAGCGGATATCTAACCGCTGCGCCAATGCTACTTTTATAAAAATCACTTAAATTTGTTTGTTTTTATGGGCCATTTAACCATAAAGCCCAGATGCATTTAACCCTAACAATAATAGCAATTATTTGCTGTTGGCTGCAAGAATTAAGCACGTTTAAAGAAATTAATAACTTTTTACCCTAAGAAACAGTCAAAGATCTTAAATTAATCAAACTTTAACTATTTAAGTAGTAAAAAATAACTATTTAAAACTATTAAAACGACTATGTATATTGAATTAGTAAACAATGCTGCAGCATGTACCATGGTACTAATTCAAAAAGTAGGACTTTGCCTATTTCATTTTAAGAGAGTAGTAAAATTAATAATATTTATAGAACTATAGTTCTATACTCTCTAAAAATAAATAATTCATTATTATTACTATGACTAATTGTCATAGCGAAAAAGCAGCCACTAATAATTCTTGTCTAGTAATATGCATCCCAAACATTTAGCAGTCAATTTCCATGTAAAATTAACCCCTGAATCCGAAAATGTCGTCAAAAGTTATAAATGTATTGTATATTGTATTGTATAAATGATATATGTTAATTGATACAAAAATTATAATAATTAAAATCTTAAACTTAACTAACATTAATGTGTTAAAAGGTCCTACACAAATAATAATCTTAAATAATAATTTGTACATTGTAGTATAATAATATAGTTAATGTTAAGAGAAAATTATGTTAATTTCAATATAATACATTAGTTTAAATAACTCCTAAACAAAAATATTTGTTAAATATTTGAATACAGGACATTCTTAATTAAATTAAAACAATTAAGTATTTTTTTATTCAATTCAACTTAAATATAAATGTTATTCTTCTAATTCGCTAATTTTCGACTTCTTTCGATTAAAATCGGTACCCTGCAAGGTCTTCTAACCGCGTTTACTCGGTTGATGATAGTTAATTGTAAGGTTAAGTGTGCTTTTATATAGCGTGTGTTTAACAAAATTTAAAGGTAAATTTGCTATGATAATGTTTTTTTTACTTACATAACGTTTGTATCCCCAGAAATGTTTGAAGACCGTTTACCCTATGGCATGGATTTGTATTTTATTTTAGAATACAAAAAAAGTACTGGACTGTGCAATATTAGTGAATTCCAATGCTTCATTACTGGCCTTTTTTAAAATTTTGTTGTAGTATAATAAATTATTATTATTACATACTTTGTTTACCATGTTTTATTTTTTGCCCAAAAATATTTTATTAAAATAAATAAAAATAAACAATTAATAATGTAAAAATTAAAATAATTAAATGAAGACATACTATTTGTGTAAAATCAATAGAAAGTTATATGTTAAAGTAACACTTTTTTGTGTAAAATAAATAAAATATAAATAAATTTAACATATTTAATTATGTTAAAGTTATACAGATTTTAAATCATATTAATTATTAATTTAGATTAAAATAACAATTAAAAAAAATAAAAATGACACAGTGTAATCAAAATATTCCTGCAAAGTGCAGGATTTTTTAGTTGTTTGTCACAGATTCCTGCATATTACATCACCCACACCTTAGTAAACATTCCTGCAAGTTAAGGGTCAGAAACTTCGAAGGTGTTTACCTCGCCTCCATCCTGCTCAGCAGGAATTTCGTAGCAGGATAGGCTACCTAACGTAGGTAGAGGTAGGCAGGAGATTCAAACGCGATTCGATATCGAATTACTAAAGGGCTTAAGCTTCGAAACAAGCTTAGCAGTCCTGCTGCGGTTCCTGCCGGCGGCTGCCGCTTTGATCCGCGCCAGTCTGCTAATTATCTGATTAATTAATTTGCACAGTCGCTCGTTAATTCGCTCGAAATTTATTTATGAGCATCAGCATTTAATGTAATTACTACAGGTGTTTGCCAAACGATTTCATCTTTCAGGCAGGAACGGGACCGCCCCCCTTTTGCCCCCCAAATTAACCCTTAATTCCGCAACTATGTTTCCACGTCTACTTTAAGCCAAGAAAGTACTTTTGATATCGGAGAAGTATTTTGACGCTAGCGATTTTATAAATTTTGATAAAAACTGAATTTCACAACTTTCAAATAACACTGCATAAAGAAATGTCACTGCAACTCGTAAAATTTGGAAAAGGCAACCCAAACTAAGAACACTTTCATAAAACATATAAATTCTTCTCAGTATTCTTTCTGTATGTATACAGCATCTGACTTGAGACTTAAAATATTCATAGTCCAGACATAAAAGATCGTAATATCATAAAACGAATTTTCCATTTTCGTTCAGGTAAAAAAAACGAGAACCGGGAAACGTCTCATTTCCATTTTAAAGGAATGACAGTGATATTTTCATTAAGATAAGTAAATTAATTTGCCTTCTACTACCTTACCCATCTATTATCTCTATCCTTTAACGTTTCTCTTTGCCTTATTAAGGAATCCTTATGAAATAATTTTTGCATATTTTATTATCAAGAGAGAGCTAATAACGAACTGAAATACTCCGGAAAAGGATTATGTTTATTTTCCTTAATATTCTGCGATGTTTTATAAAAATGTTAAGAGTTAAATATCATTAAAGTTTGTCTATTTTTTCGATCTATTAATATACTAGTCCAGTACACAGTAAAAAATTTCTGGTAAAAAACAACACCAAAAGTGGTCTATATAGGTCCACACTAGAAATGGTATATCTAACCACATACAATGTGGTAAATTTTACCCTTTTTAATTGGTTAAAAATCTACACGTACTATTCGTACAAAAAACTCGTAACAATGTAAAAATCATCAAATATATTACACTCTTAGGGGTAAAAGCAACACGCAATATTGGAAAAAGAACTTCATTCAAGAGTAAAAAATGCTCAATTTGGTGTAAAAATGCACATTTTGGTGTTACTTGTAGATGTTAAAAATGGTGGGTGTTTTAATATTAAACACAGCATGTAATGTAAAATAAAGTATATTTTATATTACTTACAAACTATTAGATATGAATACAAATAGGCTTTGGCCTAAAATTAAAAAAAAAATGATTAACACTACTTAGGTGTATTCTTATACCCAAGAAGTGTTAATATTTTTTTTATTTGAATGAAAAGTAGTACTTAATATTTTAAGTTTTTTTCCAGTTTGTGCAAAACCATATTTAGCTTATATAGGTATATAAGTTAAATATGATTTTTCACTAGCTCAAAAAACTTAAAATTTTACTAAATTTCATATTTCACTTAAAAATCACAGGTAAAAAAAACATGTTATATCACAAACATAAGTTGCATCCACTGTCACATTGCACCACTTTACCCGACCACTGAATTTTAATTTAAAAACCATGGTCTTAAAATAGCATGCATCGGTACACTACCATCAACTGCACTCGGAATAGTGATCGATCCCTTGCCGTTAGCGAATGGTGATGACTACGTGACTTTTTTTTACCACAATGTGTGTAGCTGTCAACAAATAATAGTGTCAAATGTACACTGCGTCGAGTTTATCTTTAAATTAACACTAGATTGACACGGTGCTGTGTAAAATAAATTTAAATTAACACGAATGAATTTTACCACAATTTAAAATAAACACTTAATATTTTTGACCAATTTTAGTGTATAAATTAACACCAACTGATTTTACCACTCCATTTGGTAACTTTACACCGAAATATTTTTTACTGTGTAAAGTCTAGTTTTGTATATATCGTCTTTTAAAGATACATTGGGAAATTTAAGAAAACTTTTTTTTCACACGTACCTACTCTCTAAAAATGAATTAATCAAAAATGACTAATTTAATAATAATACTAATAGTTATTAGTAGCTACCATGGTTAACCATGGAATACCGTCAAAAATTATGAAAGTGAAGGAGTTTTTGAGTCAATTCCATATTAAATGAAAAATTCTCAAAAACTGTTATACTTTTGTTAACTTTTGACGGTATTTTCGGATTCAGGGGACAATTTTACATAAGAATTGGCTGTTAAATTTTGGGATACCATGGTATTCCATGGTTAACCAGGTACAAGTGAAAAAGCAGCCACTAATTATTTTTAGAGAGTCTTCCAAACAAGTTGCAACCGAGATGTGATATTTTTTCGTGTTCAAGGCACCCAAAATTTTCAAAAAATGCGAAAAAAGAGATCACTTGAAGAATTTTTTGCAAATGGCCAATTTTCTGGTTTTTGATTGAATAAAAAAAATTTTGATTTTGTTATTTTAACTGAATTATCAACTTTATAATATAATATACTATAATAACATGATACGTAAAAAGTCAATAAAATTAAAAGATACAATTTTTGAATGAATGAGTCAAACAGCCTTGGATAAAGCTTAAAATTTGCGCAATTTTCTACTCTTCAAAAAAAAGTAAGAATTGTTCATACATATCTCTTGTATTGGTGTTGATAATTTATAAATAGTTTGAAAGGTAATAAAACCAAGCGATTTTTACAATTTTATCAAAAAATATGAAAAGTGTTATTGTTGCAGAAGAAACAAACTGTCAGGGGTGTAATTAATTTTAATATGTATTATTTTGACATGGATGTACTAGCTATAATTATGGCAGCATTTTTAATTGCGTTAACATTATAATTGAGACTAATTAAATGAAAAGTCGACTAAAATTAAAACGAGCTGTATACATACAGCACTGCATTATCAAATTAATAGCAATTAATACTAATGAAGTCGTACAAAACATGTCATATTTTATTATATTCCAAAAGCTAGACACATATTTTTTTTCCTACATGTTTTCATGGCACTAAGATACCTTTTAAATACACATTGACAAGTTGTGGCTTTATGGCGCTTTAGTCACGGGCTGAAGTTAGTTTTAAGTTAGTTGACAGTTCTCAAATGTCATACAATCGTTAAAATAAATTGCCTTTCTTGTAAAATAATACTAAATGTGAAAATTATTTTATTATCTCAATACAAAAGTATTAAATAGTTTCTCAACGCCAATATTTGAAAAGTTTATATGAACATTGAACTGACCGTTTGAATTTCGCCGGCAGTAAACTATAACTTAAATTCGGGCACGGACACCACTGTAAAGTGCTCATAAATCATTTTCTTTACTTTCCCTGTGAAAAACTGTAAATTTTCAAGAAATACATTTCGATTTATAACCTTTATAATTGTGTTTATAAAATGTAAAAATTTGACATTTGACGGTGACACACAGATTCCCCTATTGTTTCATAGATGGCGCTCTATACAAATTTTTGATTTAAATCATTTTAAGATAATAATAAGTATTTGTTGTAGAAAAAGTATAGTATGCACCTCGTTTATCAAACTTGATACATAATATACTATTAAATCACCTGATTTAAATATAAGTGGTCTAAAATTAAATAATATATTGTATTTCCTAAAGGTTACTCAATAAAAACATTAAAGTCGCCTTTAAAACCTTCCCCCTTCCGTACAAAAACGCATCGAAAGTCATCAAGTTGGCCACAATAACTTAAAAATCAATCCAGCGCAACCGCTATTAAGAATCGGCTTTTCGCATAGTCGCAAAAAACAACAAACACCAGCCTGTAACCCTCTTGAATAGTAATCGGTGCTTCTGCAGTGCTTACGGAGCGAGGGTCCTGCGTAATCAATCGAGCTTGAGGGGAACGTGTCAGCCCCATTATGTTGCTACTTACGAACGCTGAACATAATAGAGACACTGCAGCGCGAATGGGTATCGTGAATAGAATACCCCCTTAATGCTGCTCGAGACTAAAACAACATGTAAACATTGGGTAAACGGTTTTGGTGATTTGGATTAAATGATTTTTAATTTTTTAGTTTGTTGTTTTACAATTTTACTGTGCAACTCGTCACCTTTGTTTAACCAGGACACTTGATACAATAAATCTACTACGTACAAATCGTTTGAATTATGCAAATCTGCTAGCAAATGTAATAAAGTTTAATATTGTTATTTGCGTCCACGTGTCCCTTGATTTGATGTAATGTAACCGTTGCACTGAGATACTTGAGTATATTGATTAAATTATTGCCTATAGAGGCAATTGGCGCTAATTTTTTCACGAGGTCTGAGTATAGTCAATCTGCAGAAAAATCAGGTGATCTAAAGGGCAAGTAAGGTTTTAACTTTGTTGTTTATGAAATACTTTTTGTATTTAGTTCAAGATTCTAGAAGTCTTTGACTCAGTACCACCTGACCTCTTCGGATCTCTTGGAGCGGACAAGATGTCACACCATCTCTGATCCTCCCGTTTAAATGTTCTGCATTCAGACAGTGGCGGATTGGGGATTTTGGGTATACCAATATCTCAGTTATTAGACATGGGACCCACACCAAATTTATAATAGTTTATTATGACATTAAATAGACAAGTTCGGCGCAAACAGAATTGCGAATTTTTATTATTTATTTTATTATAATAAAAAAATATTTAATATGGTATAAAATCTGTTATATTTGGATTTTTCAAATAAAATTTTAAATTTACCGATAAATTATAGTGAAGTATAAATTGCACAACTTTAATTTGAATTATCTCAAATGGGGGGGCCAGAAGCCAGGTGAGGCGACACAAAAAACTAACTTTTTTTCGCAAACTTCAATTTAAATTCTGTTTGCGCCGAACTTGTCTATTTAATGTCATAATAAACTATTATAAATTTGGTGTGGGTCCCATGTCTAATAACTGAGATATTGGTATACCCAAAATCCCCAATCCGCCACTGCATTCAGAGGAAGATTTTTACATAAAATATTTCATCACTGATTAAAATGGTATCCTTGTATCAAAAGAATACATCCATTTGGCAAATATTGATTCAGTTCAAAGAAACTGTATTTATTTTAAATCCACATTTAATCTTGAAATAATCTCAAAGAAATGACCTATTTGCTTTAAACCCTTCATTCATTTGGACCTATCCAGTCCCCCCATTCCTTTGAGGGAATGGCAGATTTCCTGAGGTTTCTTTTTTTAGTGTTATGATGATCATAATAATGTAAATGATGATAATTATGATGATGATGATCAAAACCCTTCTTATGTATTATAAAAATAAAAAATTGTTTATTAACATTTTTATTTCCAAAACAATATTTTTATCTTTCTTAAGTTTCAGCACTCTTACACACGTAACAAATTGTCAATTTTAGTGTCTTTACCAATACTTTTATTAAATAAACTGCATACTTCTTGTTGTGTTCTAGTTTTTCTGCCACATCCTATGAGAATTTAAACTTTAATTCTTTGTGTTTCCGTTAAAATACTTCTAGGTTGTGATGTTTATCGCATGTTTACGGCAACCAACCAGAGTACTTAATATGGACACTGTGGTTGGTTGACGTAAGACGTAAACCTTAAAAGATTCTGCGATTATTGCAGACCGATCTTTAGGTGTTGAGTGGGGAATAAGCCTTAGTTACGAGCTACCGAACAGTTTTTGAGATATTTGCCATTTAATATGGAATTGACTATATCTCAAAAACTGCTCCACCTGTATAATTTTTGACGGTATTTTCGGATTCAGGTGACAATTTTAAATAAGAATTGGCTGTTAAATTTTGGGATACCATGGTAATTCATGGTTAACCATGGTATAAGTGAAAAAGCAGCCACTAATAACTATTAAATTATTCATTTTTGACTAATTCATTTTCAGAGAGATTATTAACAGTTTAATGATAAACCCCCCCATGCATGTGAAAATCCTGCGCACGGCCCTGCCCCTGACCAAAGAACACCATTAATGTATTTTCAAACGTTCAAAACCATTAAAGTTTAAAAAATATTATATATTTATTAAAAAATGAAAAACTGCGAAATTGAAAATGTTTAGGTAAACGAATAGACTAAAAATTGCTATAAAGCAATAAATATTGACCATCCATAAAAATAATAACAGAAACGATAAAAAATCTTGCCGCGGGCCAAAATCGAACCGATTTTTCGAAGCTAGGCAACCAGCATTGCAAACAGGCGGCCGCGCTCGGACAGTTCAATTTAAAATATAATTTCTAACTTGGCAAATATTAGCATTTCATATTTACCCCATTAGGGCACATGGAAAAAGCGGTCGGCCAACTTTTTAGTCTTCGCGAGCGGTTTGAATTTTTTCCCGTCAGTTAGTTGGGCCGCAGGATGTTCGGGCCTGCGGCCATGTGACGAATATAAATCGCGTAAAACGGCACCCGCACTAAATAATTCCGAAATAAATTTAAACCGAATGCATTTCATACAGGACCGCATTTAGAATCTATGTATATGCACTGTTATAAAAATTAGATTTGTTAACATAAGTTTGTAGTTTTATTTTGTAAAAGTTTATGAAATTTTTTTGTAGAAAACCAGGGTTTGTAAATATTTGTTGCAAAGGTTGCACATTTAGGGTTTTGGTTGGTAAATACAGTTGTCAAGTTGGTCGCATTGATTAAAACAAACTAACCTAGTTATAAATCTAATTGTGATTATGTATAAATTATTGTAGGTTACATTGTGCAGTTGTCAAGTTAAGTTGTCGAAATTCGTAGTTAAAAATGCAATTAATTTGGCTTTAGTGGTGGTTGGATGAGTAAAATCATATAAAAAAGTAGTTAAATATAGGTTGCTTTACGGCCCAGAAGAGAAAGTATTCCTAGCGGATAATAATCTTCGCTTTGAAAAGAATTTATATAAAAGAAATTAAAATTTTTTGTGAACGCAAATGTTGTCCAATGGTGAATAATGTAAAAATAATGTGTGATGTAATATTTATAAAACCAAATTCGTTACTTTTTTACTCCAAAAATGTACATAAGGCGATGTACTTTTTCTTCCATGTGGCATTTGGCATAATTTCATCAAAATGAAGTTTTGCCCTCAAAAGGGCTTTTACATACGAATTCGTTGCTAATATTTTTGGCATAATTATCTTTTTATTTATAATTGACAAGTAAATTATCAATAATAAATATATTATTGTCAATTTGACAGTATTTAATTAAATTCTTTAGCAGAAGTACCATTTTTAAATACTAAAAATACTAAGTTAAACTGGCATAAGCCACCAACCTAACAAAAAAACACGAGTCCAGATAAAAAAAAATAAACTGTTTAAGTAAATTTAAAAATAAACAACGTACACATGAATAATACCATAGGGTCCCTAGATTTGGGACCTTAGAATACCAAAATGTCAAAAGTCAGAGTTTTATAACCCATATGATGCACCGCCAAAAGTATGTTTTTAGCCATTTTAAAGACATTTTCAGCTAAAAAACCTAGAAATGTTGCTATCTACAGTCAGTCTCTGGTATATATAGGTATATTCTTATTTTATGTATCCCATATATTTTGTTAAATATTCTAACATATAATTAATAATAATCCTATTTATCTCTTTAACAGCTGTTTAAGGTAACAAAGGTCCATTATTATCCTGGTCTGCCTCAAAATAGCGTATTAAGGATGATACCAACTCTTGACTCCGACTATTTAAATTCTTCGGCATTTTAAATACAATAGGAAAAACAAAAAAACAATATATAACAAACACAAAAACGGCAATGAAAACTTAAACGATATAAAATAACACAAACAACAAACAAAATAAACGAAATTGTACACGAATTAAACGAAATATTCAAAAACACAACTGACAGCTTCAAAATTCTAAAACGTCAATTTATTTTTCTATGCGTCATTTTATTAAGCAAAGTTTTAATCTAAACATGACAACACCGCAATTGCTGCCAACTTAAGTTCTTTAAAATGCATTAAAATATTCAATTACAGACTTTGTTTTATACATTTAGTAAGAATTGGTAAAATTATGACTATAGGTTATAAGTATTTTTGTTGTTGTGATATTTAATGGTTATTAAAGGAAGTAAAAAAAATCATAATAAAAACTTATATTACTAGACATTATTTTTTACTTTAATGACCGTTTTTAAAGTTAATTTAACGACATATTTACTTGTATATGCAATCCGCAAACTCGAATATTTTACGTAAAATGTTGCTTCTTCTTCTTCTTTAGGTTTAATGGCCTTTAGCTTACCTAAAAGCTATTTGGCCTGCACATTATATTTTTAAAATTTTGTTTAATTTGATCAAGGGTCTCATTAAATAGAATCTCAGATTAACTCATTCCTTGAATCATTTATATATTCTTACTTATTTCTTTATTTTTATAGAACCATGTCATTTTTCACTTTACTATTCACACATGGGCTTCATGTACAAAATTTTTTAAGTGTCTTTAATTCAAATTATCCGATCCATATCTTGATTATTTCCATATAATTTTATAATTGTATATTAAAGAACTAATGTCATAATTTTGTCGCACGCAGACAATTTATAATGGACGAGTGCGACAAAAGGTCTTATGACATGAGTTCTTTATGCTATTTTATCTATTTTGCAAAAATTCTATACAAAAAATTAATTTTATACCTTAAATTTAATTTGGTCGAATTTTATTTTAGATAGTTGGAATAAATTCATTGGTTTGACAGTTAATGTCAGAATGGATTCGCCATGCCGTCCTTAATTTACTTATTTACAATAAGCGGCTGTTAATGTTAAAGAAAAAAAAGGATTTTCTTTGGTGTTAAACAAAATTTATTGCCAGAAAAGTCTCGTAAGTACTAGAAAAATCATAAAAACATTATCTCATTGCAGCACCGAAAGCGGTGTTATAATGAAGTCATTTTGAACGCAAAATAGATAAACAAAATTAAGCTCATGTAGCCTTCCCCTCCTATACACCCACGATTATTAATATTAAGGCAACTTTTTATTACAAAAAAAATTTTGGGCTCCTGAATCCGATCCTGTACCTTGCTGCCGGTCTCCAACGTACAGACGATACTTTCGACGTAACGCTATGCCCAAAAATTAATTCCAAATATGTTTTGCAAATTCTATTTGCACAGTTACTGGGGCTTTTTTCCCTTTGCAATGCAAATTCTCGCAAATTAAATACAAATTTCAAAAACGAAATTGTTTACTTACCATATCATATTTTTATACCATATTTTTATACATATATGTTTTTATACAAACACAACTCGCGCCACAGAGAAAAAAGGGGCGAGCTGATAGCAATGGAGATGCCAAATTAAAAAATAAATAAATTCTGGGTAAAAGTGTAATCGAATAAGAGCAAATAAGCGGCAGCCAATACCAAGAGGTTAAACGTAATTAAAAAATTGCTAGGGCACGATAGAACATTGTTGTCTTAAAACTTTCAAAAAGGAATGTCATACTTCGGGACGCCAACTTAAGAAATTAACATTAATTTGAGCAACATAACCTCAATTATTTAACTGCGTTCCTTATTTAAATGTGGGTTGATCTTTTTGATGAGGAAAATAGTACATAATTTAATGTTTTAACAAATTTTTATTTATTTTGGTTCATAATGACTTCATTATAACACCGCTTTTGGTGATGTAATGAGATACTTTATCCCACCCAAAATTTTGATTTTATAGGTTGCCTATACTTTAAACAGCATATTGGTTATAACATTTTTATGACTTTTCTATTACATACGAGACTTTTCTGGCAATAAATTTTGTTTAACACCAAAGAAAATCCTTTTTTTTTTCTTTAACATTAACAGCCGCTTATTGTAAATAAGTAAATTAAGAACGGCATGGCGAATCGATTTTGACATTAACTGTCAAACCAATGATACCAACTATCTAAAGTAATATTCGACCAAATTAAATTTAAGGTATACAATTAATTTTTTTTTGTAGAATTTTTGCAAAATAGATAAAATAGCATGTCTATATCTACATTTTAAGATTTGTGACCTTGATCATCAAATTTCGACAAAATTGACGTTCAAGGTCACAAACGTCACAAGTGTTGAAGCGACCATTAAAATTATCGATGACCAAACGATGAGAGTTCATTTAGTTAAATTCATTCAATGTGCACTTCGTAAACGTAATTGATTTAAATGGATTTAGTAGGTCTAGTAGCAACGTAACGCAGAATTTGTCCTATTGCGAGCAATTAAAGAATTTGCCATGCCATCTAACTCATCTGTTGCAAATGCCATTATAATTATTGCATGAATAGAACATGAAACACAGAGCACAGCAGCAGCAGCAGCAGCTTTCAACAGGTCAAGCAAGTGTCAATTTGGTTTAGCTTGTCTCGGTTTGTCCACCAATATCTAGATTCTATTTTGTCTATATATATACGAGGTGTGTTCAGAAAATAACGGGAATTCTTAAATTTCGCGGGTTCGGAGGGTCCGGTTGTCATAAAATTTTCTTTATTATTTTGGTATACATGCCCCCGAAGTATTATAAAAACTTTAGCTGTTTTCATTGTTTACTTTGTCTGTGGCAGCCGCTAAGGTTAGACGTGTTTTATGAGCTCGGCGATTTTCGTTCGTTAAAAGAAATGGATCAAAGAATTTGTATCCAATTTTGCTTAAAAAATGAAATAAATTCTGTGAAATGTTAACAAAGGCCTATAGTGAGTCTGCTTTAAGTAAAACAAGAGTTTACAAGTGGTATAAGAGTGTCCAAGATGGCCGTGAGGACGTTGAAGATGACGAACGCCCCGAACGCACAAGCGCATTAACAACCGATAAAAACATGTAAAAAGTGGAAGAAATGGTTATAAACCATCAGAGAAGTCGCTGATGATGTTGGTATATCGATTGGCTCATCTCATGAAATTTTTCGAATGTTTTGGGTATGAAACGCGTGGCAGCAAAATTTGTTCTAAAATTGTTAAATTTTGAACAAAATTTTTAGCCAAAAACAATAATGTAATGATGCCCCGCCTCCATATTCGCCAGACATGCCTCTGTCTGACTTTTTCCTATTCCCAAAAATAAAGAGAACCTTAAAGGGCCGTCGTTTTGCAAGCATATATAAATGACATTAAAAGCGCATCGCTGAAAGAACTAAAGGCTATCCCAAAGATCGAGTTTTATAAGTGTTTCGAGTATTGGAAGAAGAGCTGGCACATGTGCATAATATCCAATGGGGACTATTTTGAAGGCGACAACATTAATGTAGACGAATAAATAAATATTTGTTTCAAAAAACGAAAATTCCCGATATTTTCTGAACACACTTCGTATATATAGAACATTCAAATTCCAAAATGTATTGAACATTATAAAACGCAATTGTTCATAAAGTTTATTTTTAACAAGTAACTTCATATCTTGTGACATAAAAACAAGTTAAAAAACGTTTTTTTTTACTTAGATTTTCGTTATTATTGTACTTAGAATGCTAGTTATTTAACCAGTTGTGCTACTTGAGAAGTGATCAAGAAAATGAATTTCTTCCAGCGGAAATCGAAGAAGCTGCTTTTCGTACAATTCTTTCTTGGGATGGTGTGATCTGATAAAAGTTCTTTTGGCATTCTCTAAAGAAATATTAAAAGTATATCAAGAAAGAAAAACTTAAAACGATATTTTCCCGTTGTATACATGGTGGGTTTTTCATCGTCAGAAGAAGTTTGCGGGGGAAGCAAAAGGAAAATTTGATTTAATTTTTACAACGTTGAGACGAGTGGCGTAATTTCTTTTGAAGCCGCCACCCAACGTAATTTCTCTATCAGTAAAATGGAATTTCCAAAAAGGAAAAGATCCCGATGCAACCACCTGAATATCAATTTATTTTACCTTTAAACGGAAAACAGTTTTGTCTCTGCATTGCTGCATTCATCTTCTGTTGCTTTATTTTTTGTTCCTATAATAACATTTTTTTCTTTGTATTAGTTTTCATAACTCATTTTTAGACTGCATATAGAACTGTCACTGCCACTAAATATAGTGTCTTTTGTTTTAAAATAAAACACAATTAAAAAATCAGTTGAAAAATTTGCTGTTTTTTAAATAAATTGTAATAAAATAAAAAAATAAATTTTGATTTTGCAAGTTGGTACCTATCGCTATTTATGCATTAAGTATAAAAACCACCGCCCTTACCCCTTTCCCCGCAATTTCTGACTAAAAGTACTTTTTGAATAGAGAAGTGAGGTTATATTAGACCTGACAGTGGTCGAATTTTTCGATTGGTCATAATGGGTTTTTAACAGGCTTGAAGGTGAAAAACTTATTATTATTAATTATTTTATATAACAATTATTGTTAAACAATACATAAAACCTACAATTATGTATAATAATTATTAAGTAGAAAGTGAGGTTATAATTTTTTTATTGTTACAAACGGGTTTTTAGGACGTAAAAAACTTTATCTCCACGAGGTCTATAATTTAAACTTTATTGTTGTCAACATTCGATAAAGAAATACCTTGTTATGGCCTAGGCCGATAAAAAATTTTATGAGGCAAGTAATTAGTTCGATTTTTTCTCGCTAGGGGTATTGTTTTGACAAATTAATCCTTTTCTAAGAAATTAACGTACTAAACTGGTTTAATTTATTTATAAAAAGCACTAATTTGTTTGTTTTACTGTTAATGTTTAATATTTTTCATTAAATTATTGTCAAATTAAATATGAATAATAAAACAAAAAGTGAGGTTAGGCAACCAAGAAAACAAACGATTATTTTTTTACGATTTAAATTATCTTTAAGTTTTAATTTGCTTTAAGTTTTCAGTGAAATTAAATGTTAAACACAGCTTAAACATTCAAAACTACCTATTTTTTAAATAAAAATCCAAACAAATTGAAATTAGATACCTACCTATTTATTAAACAATTAATTGAATTCAATGTAATAGCAAAAATCCATTTCTACTTAAATCATGTTGCTAGGTATTGTCAAACTTTTACTGCTGTTAAATGACATATTTTTGAAACCAGAAGAAAAAAACTCCATTTAAATATTCAAAAATATACAGGTTGTTTCATTGAAAATACAATGTCAATGCTATTTTATTAAATTTACCGTTACTTTTTTGTTTTAAATTTTTTGTCAAAAAAATTACTTTTTTAAACTATGCAACTGGATTTTAAATTTTTTCTATATCTCTTCTTATAAAGATTTTATAGGGATGTCCCATTTATAAGAAAACACCATGTACAGTGGTGGACATTCGAACATCATAATTTGTATAACTCTGTGAATAGCAAAGATACAATAATGACCTTTTTTGCTTTCGCTGTCAAAATGACAAAAACAGTTATAACCGCCATGCCGTCCTTAATTTTCTTATTTACAATAAGCGGCTGTTAATGTTAAAGAATAAAAAAAGGATTTTCTTTGGTGTTAAACAAAATTTATTGCCAGAAAAGTCTCGTAAGTACTAGAAAAATCATAAAAATATTATAACCAATATGCAAAATATTATGCTGTTTAAAGTACAGCCAACCTATAAAATCAAAATTTTGGGTGGGATAAAGTATCTCATTACAGCACCGTGTTATAATGACGTCATTATGAACGTAAATAAAAAATATTTAATTTATTCTTCGCATATAAAAACAAGATTACCAAAAATTATAACGCCCCATCGTGCTAATAAAGGACAATAAACTCGTCCCGCGGCTTAAGCAGCATGGTTTGACAATATAACTTCATTCCAACCCTCCTTGATCTTACTTAATACAACCCACAATGTCTAACGTGAAGCTAGCAAAATTACGAATTACCTTAATTTTCCCATTACCTTACGTTATGCCCGCCTAATGCAATCATAAACATCGCACCGAATTAACTTGGCAACACCGCGCCACCCTCGTCCCTCCACTGTTTTGTTGTTTTACGAGCTTCCATTACATCGCGTAAGAATGTCGTCCACGGCGTTCCAACCACCGAGAAACACCCTCTGACGTCAGTTGTCACTTTTTGATAACTAAGCAAGCCTCGATTTGGAGTTTTGACATTTTAAGGTTATGTTATCTGTCAAAATAATAATGATTACACAAAGCACAGATTATACATCATTTTTAAATAAATAGGTAGTTTTTTCACAACAGAGAGGAAGGCAGAAGGCTTACTCGACAAATTTTGTTCAATTGCACAGCTAAATCGCGCACGTTAATTGTGTTTTACGTTGCAAGGAAAAAACTAAAAAACTGGTTTAGTACTCGATTTCGATTGATTATTATTTATATCATTGATTAAGAAACTCAACGCTTAAATGCTTATATAGTTACGTTAGTGTGTGTATTTTATCTAAGGGATCATGGTGAATTATTTAATTGTAAATAAAATTCAAGAACTAAATCGTTGCATTTTCATGTTTTGCCAAAAGATCCAATTCGGTAAGTACATTTGTTGGTGCTGAATTAACTAATGATAGCTTTACCTAATATAATTTATATTTAAGTTTGGACATTTTTAAGAAATTAGTAAAAAATAATTTTTGCACAAACATAACCTTAAAATCAACTATTTTTATATTTGACTTCTCTAAAAAACGCCGACAACTGCATTTTAAACAACAAAATATACCTACGAATTCATGGCAACATAATATTATATATAATACATAATATAATGGTATTTTACCGTTGAGTGGAGACTTCCTTAATCAACGCTTTTAATAATGCTAAATGCTGTTTAAATTTAGACGACTTATTTGTTTGACGATTTTTACTGAATTGAAATGTTTACACTTTTCACGTTAATCACTACTAAAATGTGTATTTATTGTATCTAATAGGTACAATTTATATTTACAGAGACTGTATGCAATTTATTTCTTCATTCAGAGTAACACTGTTTATTGGAAAACCGGTAAAAACTCAACCCAGGATTTCCTCTCGAAATACACCCGACAACACAACAAATCGAGCCATGGTTTTTTTTTCGATATTTTTCAACATTCAGCAATAGCCGAGTGGTGGCGCTACTAGCGTATACAGAAAAATTATAACCCAACCTCACTTTTTAGGATTTTTTACAGAGTATGTTTTTTAAAGTAGCAGGAACACCTCTCATGCAATTATGTTCCTAATTATGTAGGGGCTTTATGCAAATTCCTGCAGTATCAAATTTACGGTTATGTAGAAATCAAATATGAAATAATCCTGCTGAATGTTGCAGGAGCCGCAGGAAGACGGTTTGGTGCCGGTTCAAGTCGTAAAACATTTTACGTTCGAAAATATGCGGCTTTTCCGACATATTTTATTTATTAATGGCCCGAAGCTGTGATATTCAAATTTCGTTGATGCATCAGTTTCCGATGCGTAATGCATCTTAACTGCTCGGTGTCTATATTTGACATGTTAAGTGTTTTGAATTAAGCCAAGCTTAAGGATTAATCCGTCATTAAAATAACAAATTTTGTCGTTGAAATGAACGAAATTTTGACTAATCCCCAGTAGCACAAAGATATTGGTAATATTGGTAATAATATTGGACAAATATATCTTTCGTCAGATTTTTTCTAGCATGGTCCAATATTGAAACCCAACAATGGCCCGAAGTTGTTTTACATTATTTTCTAGGAAAATTGAAAGAAAAAAAAGATAGCCACCTAGTACTTACTACGTAGTAGGATTTCTAAAAGTGATATGTCACGATCGTGTCTATTGTATACAAACGTTTGTTTTCAGGAAATGTTTATGATACTTAGGGGCATAGAAGTGGGGGGGCGGTTGACAATGCCCACTCAAATGATAAGGGAGAGAGAAGATTACTTGATATAAAATGTACCCTCCAAATTTTTTGAAAAAATCTACCAATAAGACAAGTTGTGTACCGTCTATGTTATTGTTAATTACGATAAAATGCTAAAATCGTTTGAATCGTGTGCTAAAATGATCAGCTTGAGATTTATTAACGTAATAACGAATTTTATTGCTAATAAGACAAGAAATCGCATATTACCCTTGTTATTCTTATAAGAATACGTAGTATACGGTAATATACTACACTCACAGGCAAAATAATCGATCCACACAAATTTTCGATGAATTTCAATCGCAAATAACTTTTTTATTTGTTTTCGAATTTAAACAAATAATAAAGAAAATTGTAGATACATTAATGGAGAAAAAATTACTAGAAAATACAAGTACGTTTATAATACAGGTTTAAACAAAAAGATGTTTTTTACCATAAGTTTAAGACACTCTGTAGAGTGGCAAAACCGTATATTGTTCTAAATTGTGTTTTAATTATCAAGTCACATCTATTTTTAACAGTTTTGTTTTTGGTTCACCTTGATATATTTATTTTTGTGAAAAATATGGATTTAAAAAAAAACATTGCAATTTCCAATATTTTTCCTGTATAAAGAACTAAGGTTGCTATGGTCCATCCATAGCCTATGGAGGATGACAGTGACAGTTTTGTTGAATCATCCCATACTTGGACATGTCATATACAGCTTTCAAAAGCTATCAAATTGTTTTTTGAAAAATAATATGTTAATTTTGAGGTGCCTTCTCACTTTTAAAAATGTCTCCGACTGATGTTGCCCTTTGTACTTTACTTCTTGTGAAGTTTAAAACACTTGCCACGTAATACTGTGACCGTCCATCTTGGATTAAATTAATGGCTCTGGCAACATCAGTCGGAGACATATCCATTTTTTAAAGTAAGAAGACACCTCAAAATTTAAACATTAATTTGCGAAAAACAATTTGATAGCTTTTGAAAGCCGTGTATGAC
Source organism: Brassicogethes aeneus (assembly GCA_921294245.1). Classification (NCBI taxonomy): domain Eukaryota; kingdom Metazoa; phylum Arthropoda; class Insecta; order Coleoptera; family Nitidulidae; genus Brassicogethes; species Brassicogethes aeneus. The sequence goes on from OV121140.1 coordinate 7,611,013, forward strand.
ATGTCCAAGTATGGGATGATTCAACAAAACTGTCACTGTCATTCTCCATAGCCTATGGATGGACCATAGCAACCTTAGTTTTCATACAGAAAAATATTGGAAATTGCAATGTTTTTTTTAAATAATCCATATTTTCCACAAAAATAAATATATCGAGGTGAACCAAAAACAAAACTGTTAAGAATAGATGCGACTTGATAAATAAAACTTAATTTAGAAAAATATACGGTTTCGCCACTCTACAGAGTGTCTTAAACTTATGGTAAAAAACATCTTTTTGTTTAAACCTGTATATTATAAACGTACGTCTATTTTTTTAGTATTTTTTTTAAATGTTAGCGATTGTCCATTAATTTATTAAATAATCGTTTAAATCCGACATCAAATAAAAAAGTTATTTGCGATTGAAATTCATCAAAAATTTGTGTGGATCGATTATTTTGCCTGTGAGTGTAGAATGGCCTTTATTATTTTCACCCATTTGGTGCTCAACAATAAAGATGGTAGTCGGTTGCGACACCCCAAGACCTCGAGACCAATATATACTTATATTTTTTTGGAAATACAAATTTTTAAATCACGAACTTTTGAATTTTATAATACCCAAAATTATCATCCCATATTGCTGAATTTAGAATTTCATAATCTTATTCGTGGAAGATTCTTTTGTTGGAAGAATTAACAATTAAAATTCTTGTTTTCGTATTAAAAGATATTATTAGATACACGTGACCTAATGAATTTATCATCATCACTAATTTAGTTATAATTAGCTTTAATTCACACCATAAACTGCATTAATTGTTTAATTTAGAAAAACAAGTGTTCTACATATTAAGAGATTCATTAAGACGCAAACATTCCAAAAATAAAGAAAAAATAAATATGTTTACTAGATTTAACTGATAAAGCGTTAAAAATTTTGCGCACAGTGCCCATAAAGCATTCTCTTCCCTTTTACGGCGGTGCACTAAAATCAATGCCTCCCTTGATTTTTACCACCTATTATCGTCGATATCATACGGTGACGACTTGTTAATTGATAAACATGACATAACGGCCGACAAAGTAATTAAAAAAGGGCACATGATGTCACCACAACGTGTCGTGTGGACTGTCTCCAACTTTTGGAATTAGTTAATTGCTTGTGCGTGTTTTGCTTAATTTATCGGGTGTATAAATTAATTATTTTATAATTAACATTATCTTCGAGTTTGTTAAAGTTGTTGTTGCGGTGTTAAATTAATAGGGGTGTTTCTATTGTGATGGATCGAGGTTTGGATGTTGACTTCAAATACATTAAGAGATATACAGTGTGACCCGGATAGACTTTGAGATAGGTGTAATCACCAAATTACGCACCACAATATAGTAATAATAAAACTCAGTTTTGTAAATTCACTACTCGATTCATTACAGCTCAATTTGGGAAATTCACTAAGCTATTATTAAAAATTTGTTTAGTAACATTACTAAACAGGTATTGTAATTTTGCTAAAAAAAAATACTAAATATGTTTAGTAATTTTAAAATGTTGTATTGTAATTATACTATACAATTCAGTAACTCAGTTTAAGAAAATTAGAAAATATACTTTACAATTTTTCTGAACTGAAGAAATTTCGTTTTGCAATATTACAATACAAATATTGTTATTTTGTACAACAAATTACACTAAAATTATTTAGTAATTTACGAATGATGGTATTGTAATTATACTACGAAAAAAAACCTGCAATTTTCTTAGTTTCTTCAAGAAACTTTCTTAAACCAACACACAAAAACGACACCTGAGCTTATATGCTGTCCACCTAAGTCAAACGAGGCGAGATGTAAGAACATCACGTGATTGCCGCAATTACGAATAACGTTTGTAAATCTGAGATGATTTTTATTAGAAACTGTCAAACTGTTTAGTAAAATAACAATGCGTGTAGGATTTATACATATAGATTGGAAAATTACAACTTATCTTAGTAGATTTCCCAACATGTCTTGGAAGATTACTCAAATTGTATTATAATTTTTTATTTGTAATTTTACTCATCCTTTGTTTTGCAAAACAATTGTAATTTTACAAAAAAATTTAACAGTATGATTAAAATGATATATAGTAAAAATGCAAATGGAAGCTGTTTAAAATAAATAATGATTTGTATATTTTCAAACACTTATTGTACCTAATTCAAATAGTAAATTTTGGTTGGTAATTTTATTGATTATCTTAGTAAAATTATTACCGAATATGTATAGAAATTTTACAAAATTTCAAATTCAATTCTACAATACAGAATTGTAAAATTACTATAAGTATATGACAAAAACAAAAACATTGTAAAATTGGAACCTGTTTAGTACTTTGGCTATAACAAAATGTAATATTACAACAAATTCAAATTCAAATTGCAATACAATACAACATTTTGTAATTTTACTATTCAACTGCACTTAAGAATGTAGCAAGAACGTGGCAATGACCACCGCAATTACATAATCAAGTTTTGCCACATTCAAGGTTTAAGTAATACTTAAGTGATGTGGTTTGGTTGCATTTACTATTTATAATCCACTTTAAAGTTAAGACAACTTTAAGGTGGTATGAAAAGTGGTCATAACATTTCAGATACCAGACTGATACCCCAAAAAATTATAAAACTATGAAGTATATTCTGCTGGTGCAAATATAATATGAAGATTTTTCTACTGTATCGTGGTAGATTTAATTATTTTAACGTAATTGCCACACTGAGAGAACAGTTTATTAACAATTAACTAGATTTATCAATAACTAATAAATGCTTTATTCGATTATGGCGGAATGAACATTTATTTAGGACAAACAACGCATTGATTAAAATTGTTTAAATAAATCTTTTTATTAAAAAATAAAGAAAAATTTATAATAAATATGTTTTTTTGTTAATAAATAAATGCTTGTTTATAATAAATAAAGATTAATTTATAATAAATGTGTTTTATTTGTGATAAATAAATGCTTGTTTATAATAAATACTAAAATATTTAGAAGACATAAAACTTCATTTGTAAACCCTATACTTTAATTCACTATAAATGTATCCAGCAAGTCGTTGAATCCATTGCTTCATAAAAATTTGCATAGCTCGTCCATGGTTTGCAGATCTTCCATGCATGTTTGGATTTTTTAATAATCGCAGAGATACACTAGCCGGCACACAGGAAAGAGCCGGTATTTTACACTGGCACTATAGGTACAATTTAAATTAATGCTATTACAAAAAGATTGCAAACGAAACACTAATGCATAGATAAATAACAGTGCAACGAACAGAATCACTAAACTTAACAGTACACAGAACAGAATCAGTAAACTTGGCAAGGCAAGTGGTACACCATACGCACGCGGTACACCATGCACTATTCGAGAAACGTCTATGCTGTTTTGGTGCGTTTTGACAGAAGTTTGAGTACAGTAAACAAGAAATAAATATTTATTCATTGTTAATATTGATTCCTACTTAAAAATAAATTCGAAATTTATAATAAATAACTTTTAAAGATCGCCTAAGCAAATAGGTATTTATTATTCCCAAATTTGCATTATTAATAATAAACATATGGGCAACAAACAAAGTATTTGTTTCTGCTAAATAAAATATATTACGCAGATTATTAATAGTTAAAAAGGTTGATTAACAATAAATTTACTTTATTTATTGGAAATAAATGCTATCCAAATAAAGATTTGTTAACTATAAACTACACTTTTTCTCTCAGTGCACTCATTTGAAGTTGCTATATCAGTTTTGGTCACTATAAAGTTAAGGAGAAGATCGGAAATAAAATAAGAAAATTCTCGTGGGTAAAGACCATAATTATAGGATACTACACTGTTCAAAATTTCATGACCATTTTAACACCATACATCGATCTATATCGATACAAACCAAAATGGTTTTAAATATGGTTCGTTGGTCCGGTGTAAATTCAAATACTAAAATAGTGTTAATTTAACTTTCACACAGTATTAAAATAAATTTTACCTGGTGTAAATTGAACTCCTTTTCAGTGTTAAATATTATGTGTTTGTGGTCAAATTACATCATACTACACAGAAAAAAGGAAAAAAAAGGAAACAAGAAGTTCCTTGACGCATTACTAGTATATTACCAGTGGTATTATTCCAGAAAATTAAACCTTCAAATCGCTAGAGATATTGTTTTTAGTGCGTTCCACTAACTTAAAATACTTCTAGTATTGACAGCTGTTTCCACCTATTTAAGGTCTCTTTAGTATCGCACAACTTGTAGTGTCACACCAAAGCAAAGGACTACCTGATCTTATATATTCTTCATGTAAGTCAACAGAGGCGAGATTTAAGAACATCACGTGATCCACACCGCCTTTGCCGCGATCGGTACACACTATGCAACCGGGAATGCACGGCAAATTGTTTTAATCGTTTTAACAGAGTGCTTTAGGTTGAAGTAACTCTTATTTTACAAACAACATATTTAGTAAAGTGAACCATACAGCGGGTTGGTTTCACTAAAGTTTTCTGGGTTAATTTAACCAATTAAAAAAAAAATAATAACTACCTACCTGGTTTAGTACCGTCGGACTAATCTTTGTTTATATTAACCTTCCCACAGTTGATAAAAATTAAAAAAAATACAAAAATAAATACTTATGGGTCAACTAAATTAATATAGTTAAATGAACTATTCCTTTTTTTCTGTGTAGGTGCACTTCTCAAATATTTTTAGATAAACACCGTTTTGGTGTTTGCTGTATATAACATTTTCAACCATAATTCATGGTGTTATATTAACTCCACTTGGTGTTGGATTTTGACACCATTTTAAGATTACTCTTTACACCACATATATTTTAAACAGTGTTTGAAAAAAAGTGACTTACCTATCTCCAAAGGGGAACATGTGCTTAAAAGCGGGCGGAGTCGCTTGCCTGGGGGGCTCGTAGGACGCCGAGGGCGCCGGGCTGTGGGGCGACGACGGACTGGAAGGGTCCGCTTCCGGGGCGCTTCTTGTCGGTTCCGGTGACTCTCTTCCGGCGCTGCTTCGGGACGAACATTCCCGCTCGCGAATCTCGTCATCGTGAACGACGTCCGGCGAGCTGGTTACCGTGCCATCTTCCATCTAAGAGTTAGATAAGAAGATAGGGTTATTTCAAATAAATATTTGATTTGTTAATATTATAGATACAAGAAATATCGTTAATATACACTCACGTGCAAAATAATCGATCCACACGAATTTTCGATGAATTTCAATCGCAAATAACTTTTTTATTTGATGTCGGATTTAAACGAATATTAAAGAATATTGTAGATAAATTAATGGACAATCGCTCACATTTTAAAAAAATACTAAAAAATAGACGTACGTTTATAATATACAGGTTTAAACAAAAAGATGTTTTTTACCATAAGTTTAAGACACTCTGTAGAGTGGCAAAACCGTATATTGTTCTAAATTAAGTTTTATTTATCAAGTCACATCTATTCTTAACAGTTTTGTTTTTGGTGCACCTCGATATATTTATTATTGTGGAAAATATGGATTTTTTTAAAAAACATTGCAATTTCCAATATTTTTCCTGTATGAAGAACTAAGGTTGCTATGGTCCATCCATAGCCTATGGAAAATGACAGTGACAGTTTTGTTGAATCATCCCATACTTGGACATGTCATATACAGCTTTCAAAAGCTATCAAATTGTTTTTTGTAAATTAATGTGTTAATTTTGAGGTGTCTTCTTACTTTTAAAAATGTCTCCGACTGATGTTGCCCTTTGTACTTTACTTCTTGTGACGTTTAAAACACTTGCCACGTAATACTGTGACCGTCCATCCTGGATTAAATTAATAGCTCTGGCAACATCAGTCGGAGACATATCCATTTTATAAAGTAAGAAGACACCTCAAAATTAAACATTAATTTGCAAAAAACAATTTGATAGCTTTTGAAAGCCGTGTATGACATGTCCAAGTATGGGATGATTCAACAAAACTGTCACTGTCATTCTCCATAGCCTATATGGATGGACCATAGCAACCTTAGTTCTTCATACAGAAAAGAATTGGAAATTGCAATGTTTTTTAAAAAAATCCATATTTTCCACAAAAATAAATATATCGAGGTGAACCAAAAACAAAACTGTTAAAAATAGATGTGACCTGATTAATAAAACTTAATTTAGAACAATATACGGTTTTGCCACTCTACAGAGTGTCTTAAACTTATGGTAAAAAACATATTTTTGTTTAAACCTGTATATTATAAACTTACGTCTATTTTTTAGTATTTTTTTAAAATGTGAGCGATTGTCCATTAATTTATCTACAATATTCTTTAATATTCGTTTAAATCCGACATCAATTAAAAAAGTTATTTGCGATTGAAATTCATCGAAAATTTGTGTGTATCGATTATTTTGCACTTGAGTGTATTTTGGGGGGTGGTTCTACAAGTAAAAATAAAATAAAAAGCTTTTTAATAAAGCGGTAGTTTTTAAATTCTTCCCAGAAAACCAAAAAAATTTAAATTTTGATAAACAAAACAAAATTAATATTCCATATAAGAAGAGGTCAACACGCAAATAAAAGTCAAAAGTAATGATTGGATTATTTCATCTGAATCATAAATTAAGTTATTAACTCTATTTCGCAATGAGGAATTTATGTCAAAAATTATACAAATTACACAAAATTATACAAAAAATTGCTTCCAAACAAAACGTACAAAACTGTCAAGTGTTACTGACATTATGCCTTAAGCTCGGTCTACACTTAATGTCGCAGAAACCGGCTTACGTCTTACGTCAAACCAACCAGTGTTTGATATGCAGAACAAGCTCTAATTGGTTTAACGTAAGACGTAGCCATCTGTGAATGATATAATCAATTAATCATGTCATATCAATATTTGGTTTTAGCAACCTAGATTCAAATTATTTGATATTTAAGAAGGGGAATTTTGCTATTCAAGAGATTTAAAAAAGCGAAAGATGTGTTTTAAAAGCAGTAGAACGGGAGATTGGTTCCAAAAACGGTGGATCTACCGCTAAAATGGGAGACCTGGCAACACTGGTGACATTTGTAAATCGTTATATACAAGTAAGTTTTTAATATAAAAGCGTGTTTCTAGAAAACAGTTGGTTCCTTCTCCAACCTTCATAATTGTCTTACCTTTTCTTCTTTTGGGTCCCCATCTCTTTTAACTACATCATGGCCATCTCGTTTTCTTTGCTCCTCCTTGAGCCGCTCAGCCTTCCTCCATTTAGCCCTCCTGTTCTGGAACCACACCTAAACAAAACAAAAAACAACACATTTTAAACCAAACTGAAAACATTATTTTTTCCACTTGCGTATCATAATAAGCATTTGCGTTTCATACGCAAATAAATGTTTGAATTATTTAAAACTTCCTATTGTTGGTTAGTTAACCTCAATCTGAAAATTGAGGTTATGTTGACATTTGGCACTACCAACTGCAGAAAAAATCCCTAGATCGCAATATAATTTATAATTCGATAAATATTCTTGAAATTTTGGCAAATATTAAAAATTGGCATGAAGAACTAATCTAATAAGACGTTTTCTCGCAGTTGTCATCGTGTGAGAAAATGACACATTTGTTCTTTAAAATACTATTTTCATTTTATTTTTTTTGCTGCCCGCGGCGGAAAGCTTTGAACCTACTTGTTCAAAGCAAGTGCACAGGGGCAGTTTTAAGTGTAATTGTAGGAATACAGAGCCTCATTACGCGCTTTAATTATTGTGAATCTAATACAGATCCTCGACAATTGTAAATATCCGTCGGGGTGCTTCAAGAACGAGTCAAATTAACACCCGCAGCCTTTGGAAGATACTCCATTTTTGCTACGAGATCACAAGGTTTATTAAATTAAATTCAATTATTAAATTAAATTTCTATGTTCTGTATTTTAACAACTGGGAGTTACATCTAATCAATTACGTGTTGTTTGTGCTTTACATGTAGATTAAACCAGGGTATTATCAAGAATAAGATATTCTTATTTTTTTATTTGTTTAATTTTTTTATTTTAAGAATTAGATATTCTTAAATTGTTTTATTCCTTTTACTAAACAGTATTTTCTTTTGCCAAAAATACATATTTTTGAAATCGTGTAGGAGTGGAGAGGCGGTATGCCTAATCATGCAGTGGTTCTTTTTCTTTGTGAGGGAGAGGGCGTATTTCATTAAAAAAAAGTATTAGAAGAGTGGTCAGCATCGAAGGAAATTATAAAAAAAAATTAAAGTTGAGTTGTTATTAATATACCACCCTTTTTAAATTCAGCGTCGTATTTACGTGTAGGTAGGTAGGTTTATTGTTTATATAATTTTAAGTTAATAAACTTAATTTATTTAATGACCTTTAAAAAGATTTTGTTTTAGAAGTAAATTTTTAATTTATTTTCTACTATACCTATAGGTATGCCTAAAATATTACAAATTATTTAAAATTCTTGTATTAAAAACAAAATAAATGTGTTTGTTCAACGTTTGTTTTTAATTTTCTAACCTAAATTTTTTTGCTTACTGCACCACCTAGAAACAATACAACGAATACTTTGGCCCTTCAGTAAGTTTGGCTCAATTTTGAATAATCCGTAAGTATTTAAATTTTGTTTAAGATTAGACAACAATCCTTAAAAAATTACAGAATATTTAAAATTACTCCAGTCCCCTTCAAGTGGTTAAACGTATATTTATTTTAAATTTGATTTCTTTTGCAGTAATATTCCTAAATGGAAAGATGTTTTTATTATTAAAATAAATAGTTTTTTAATATTTAAAATTTTATTGATTTTAAATACAAAATTATAGATTTTTTGAAACATTGCTAAAAGTAGCTTAAAATTAAGATAGATACATTTTATTTTTAACGATACTTCTTGCATTGTTTTAAAATAAATATTATTTTGTAATCAATGAAATAAAAGTTAAAATCTTGAATCTATTAATAAAAAAAAATATTGGCTTAGAAAACATCTTGATTTAAGAAAATTATTGTCTTATTTCATTATCAAATGTTTTTGTATTTAAAATACTATATTACACTACAAGGGCAGAAAGTGTGAGATTCCTGCACTGCGCGCCATGATCATGGCGCGCAGTTCAGGGCTCTCACACTTTTGGCCCGTGTAGTGTATACTATTTTTTTTTACTACCTCGGCTGAAAATACAATCCAACCCAACCCGGCCGAAAATACGGGAAAAAATTAAATGTGTATATCGAAACATATTGATGCCTGCCCCGACATTTGCGGCACGAGCGAAGCCTTCGTAGCCCTTGTAGTGTAATATACTCGAAAATACGTTGTTTCGTCCCCGATTCCAATGCATCAAACGTAAATTTGACCAATGCAACAAACGTAAACTTTCTGCCGTGGAATCGGGGACGAAACAACGTATTTTCGGCCGAGGTAGTAAGAAAAATTTATTCTTGAATTAAGTAAGTATCTTTTTTATTTAAGAATACCATTAATTTATTTTTAAAAGAACATATTCTTGCTTTAAAACAACCAATTATTTGGTTGGAAAATACATTTTCTTGAATTAAGTATACTTATTATTATATTATTATTATATTATTATTATATTTATAAATATTGCTGCCTTATTTCAAAAATTATATATTCTTGCTTTTAAACAATCAAAGTTTTATTTAAAAAAATTTAATTTTCTTACATTAAGAAAAGACTCTTGAAGTAAATCAACGTGAATTAGGAAAATATTTTAATATTTTAAAGATTATATTTTCTTCGTTATATATGAGACAAAGATTGTTTTGAATCAAATAAATTTATTTGATACAAGAATATTTTTTTTTCAGTGTATACTTTTAATAATTTAAACCCTTATGAAATCGCCGCCACTGATCCGATTGAATTAAAACTTGTACAGAATCAAGATTAATACCACATAAATATAGTGTTAAAGTTTTATAATGATATCTTTATTAGTTTTTGTTTAAATGAATTTTGGCCACTTTTTTAATCTTAAGCGTTCAGACTTCCCAGTAGTTAAACTACATAAACGTCCTTGTTAAATCGCACTTATTCATCGATAGAGCCGTATTTTCACCGTCACACCCCCTATTAGCCATCCACAATGCGTACGTTTATAGATTTCGCCGGCAAATAAGTAATTAGCAGCCCCCTGAAATCAAAACAACATAGTGCTACACTTTCGCTACCCCAACTCGACATCAGCAGTGGGCTTGTTATCGCTAACAAAGGCAGCGCGTTTATTACTTACACCGAGTTTATTCGAATGTAACAAGCGTGTAACTACGTAGTATGCGCGATTGTTTAAATAAGGGTGCTTATCCTATTTTGATTTGGTGTCGCCCCTATGGCCATAAGTAGTCACTGGATAAGAGAATCGAATTATTGAATGTTGGTTTAATTTCGATTATTTGCGAGGTAATCAGGGATATGTAACTGGATTATCCTTAAAGACTAATATAGAGCCTTCAAATTGAAAGAATACCTAATGGGCTTAGAATTTTTACTTAATGGTAAATGTTACCTACTCATAAGTCATAATTTTACGATATTAAGACCGCTTTTTAACCGTAAATAATTCCTATTCGCCTGATGTTTTTTAGGGTTATTAGTGGTAATAAATACTATTAATATTGACTATAGAAGGAAAAATAAGCTTAAAGTGAAAAAAAAAACTTTAAGGGAAAATTTTTTTCAGGTCGCCATAATGGCATCCATTACTTATCTAAACATTTATATAATATTTTTTCATAAGTATTTTTCTAAAATATAATAAGGAAAGTTTTAGTTTTTAAAAAATTATTAAAACCAAATGATTTTTAAAAGGTTTTATAACATTTTTTAGGTTTTAAGGTTTGTTGAATTTTTACCCAAGCAATAATTTTTCTTAAAACCGTAAAATATTTAGAGGGCATATAATTTTTAAGATGTATCGTGCCTATTTTTATCAATAAAGAGTTTTAATGCAAAATATTATTAGTTTTGACAATTTAAGATATATTTTTTAATTTTACTCTAATGTGGCCTTTATAACTTTGTACCATTTTGTAAAATATAAATTAAAAAAACAAAGAAATTACGTCAATGTTTTAGAAAGGTAGAGCAAACAGTTAGTAATTATAGCGTTATTTTTACGTAAATTTGTGGTATTTATATTTTTCTATTACGTTATTCTCTTAGTACATCAAAAAAGTTATTATGTACTCTCCAAAAATGAATTAGTCAAAAATGACTAATTTAACAGTTATTAGTGGCTGCCTTTTCACTTGTACCATGAATAACCATGCATGGAATACCATGGTATCCCAAAATTTAAAAGCCAATTCTTATGTGAAATTGTCCCCTGAATCCGAAAATATCAGAAGTTAAAAAAGTAGAACAGTTTTTGAGATATAGTCAATTTTCCATTTAATATGGAATTGACTATATCTCAAAAACTGCTCCGGATTCAGGAATTTTCGGCACTTGTAGTAACGACAGCTACCACAATTTGTATAAGAGTTTTAAAATTAAATAATAAAACTTTAAGTAATCTAGATACTAGATACTATAAAACTTGGGTTTTATAGTGTTACTAAACAAAGGTAACGATAACCTTCATTAACCCCTGCAAATGGCTCTTTAATGGGTATATAAGAGTGATATATTAGGTTTTATAGTTTTGGTGATATAAAATTCATGGCAACCACTATAAAAACAAAAATTTATTTAATTTTTATCGATTTTCCCATAATTTCTTCAGGGACGATAATAATTAAATAACTCGGTGCACGAGCACTAAAAAACTCTTATCGAATTATTTCGATTGCCTTGAAACCGTATCGAATTTCAAAAACTCTTTTCTGCAGCTGCAATCGAATTAAGCCAAGTTAAAATCTAATAAACAAGATCCACAAAGCATACATGACTAACTAAATTTTGCCATCCTTACTGCCAGGACTAGCAAGGAGCAGCGAGGGGAGGGGGAGAGGAGAAGGGCAATCATCATTAAAGGATCAAGTTACCCGACGTACGCCAGAAATGCTTCCCATGACGTCTGCACCCTGATGGCAAATCTAAAAAAATTGCGACAGTTTTTATCGCATTAATCACACTCAATAAGTACTTTATATACCTATTACAATCATTACATTATAACTTTTTCTTTAATCAAGTTATCCCAAGTACCAAAACTGGTTAAATTAACGTTATTTTGTAATAAGTAGGGAATTAATTATGGTAAAATTACAAATGTTAGTTAAATTTAACTATTTAACTAAGGTAATATTTGGTAGTTTTTGGTTTATTTTGCATTTTTTTAACCAAGTTTTAACTCTTAAGTGAACCTAAACTATAATTAACTATAGTTTAAGTTTATTTTAACTTTATATACCTAATTATAATTTACCAAATATAGTTATGTACTATGCTCCACACCACACCTCCACACCACGTGACTACGTACGGAACGCAGTCGAAAATTTGGCATTTAAGGCTTTTCAGGTTATGTATCTGTTAAAGTATAGTCAACGAAAGAAATAATATTATGTTTATGCGTTAAAAATTTATAAATCTTTATAACAATACAATAACAATGGTTGGTTTAAGAATTTAGGAATGTAAATACTGCATTTAATGAAATTCTAAAGTGTATGGTGCCAAATAAGTAATATTTTTGTGCATTTGGTCTAAATATCTGGTTTTCTCTATAAAATATATTTCTTTCAAATAATCCAAAATACTTATTTATTTTGGTCAAAATATATTTTTCTAACCTTAAAATTACAAAATTAGATGATATTTTTTTTATAATATATTAACCTACCTTTATTACAGATATACTTATTCCATAATAGAGAAGTTAGATTTTTTTTAATAAATGCCGTTTAGTTAAAACTATTTTATGTTATATATTTTTAATAAAATCTCAAATTATTGTGATCTAAATAATAATTATTTAAAATTTATTACTAATGTTTATAATGAGCATAGTAATGAGTAAATCTGTAATTTTTCATCAAATGGTCATACTTGAGTAGTTTTAGATGTGTTAAATAATAATAATAATTATAATAACTTTGTCCTGTACGTGGAGTTTGTCTGTTGGTCAATAAACATTATTATTATTATTATTATTATTGGTTATATAAAGAATATAAATTAACCTGCAAGTTTATTAGTTATTTTATTGTGTTTAATTTAACTACTTTATTTACCTATCGGTTATAACTCTTTGGTTTTGGTTTAAATTCGGTTAATGAAACACATTATAGTCAATAATTACCAAAATTAGTTAAATTAAACTAATCATTTTTAAAGGTTAAAATTAGATTTAATATAACCTTACGTAACTTCTAAATTAAGGTACTTTTTAACTTATAAGTAATATTACTAACTAGTTAAATATTTGGTTTATTTTTAGTCAATTTAAACTCTTAAAATAACCCTAATTTACCTATAGTTTAAATTACTATAAATAAACCAAATATTACCTTGTTAGTAATATTACCAATACGTTTCTTTTATTAATAAAATTATACTAAAAAATAACTTTTGAATTAAGCTTAAGGTTATAGAAACCGGTTGATAAATTTAAAGGGTTATTTTTTAGTTCATAGTAACCTTTTTTTTGTATTTAAATAGTTGTGCAACATGGGATATTCCACAATTTAAAAAAATGTGTTTTAAAGGAGTCCAAAAGCTTGCGAGCGAGTTCTTAAATTAATGAGTGTATAGAAAAGTTTATAAACGAGGTGCATACTATACTTTTTCTACGACAAATACGTATTATTAACTTAAAATGATTTAAATCAAATATTTTTATAGAGCGCCACCTATGAAACAATAGGTATACTTTATAAACACAGATTATAAAGGTTATAAATCGAAATGTATTTCTTGAAAATGGACAGTTTTTTACAGTGAAAGTAAAGAAAATGTTTTATGAGCACTTTACAGTGGAGTCCGTGCCCGAATTTAAGTTATAGTTTACTGCCGGCGAAAATAAAAGGTCAGTACAATTTTCATATAAACTCTTCAAATATTGGCGTTGAGAAACTATTTAATACTTTTGTATTGAGATAATAAAATAATTTTCACATTTAGTGTTATTTTACAAGAAAGGCACTTTATTTTAACGATTGTTTGACATTGGACAACTGTCAACTATATTAAAACTAACTTCAGCCCGTGACTAAAAACCTGTTGCCAACTTCAGCCCGTGACTAAAACGCCGTAAAGCCACAACTTGTCAATGTGTATTTAAAAGGTCACTTAGTATCATGGAAACGTGTACGATAATGGTCGTTTTAAAGGTGGGAGTAGAAAAAATAAATTACCTAAAGGTCATTAATTTCTTGTAATATTTAAGTGAAACGCCATAGGTAGGTACATAAAAAGTATCTAAAATATAAACAGCTGTTAAAGGGATCTTTGTTACTTAAAACAAAAACCACTTAAAAGTACTTGGGACCAAACAATAAAAAACGAATTTCAGGTACCGAAGTGGACAGATTTTCCATTGTTTTAACAAATTGCAAGACCCTCTTGTAGATAATCGAGACATCTGCCTGCGTAAAAATTCAGACAAATTTTATTTAGCGTTTCTACGTTATGAATGTATTTATTCAGTACGTATGAGGAAAAATTTATATGGGGGCGGTATCAGGTTACGCCGCCCCTGGCGGGGGTGCAAACCCCTGCAAGTCTGTGTGTGTGTGTGTGTGGGTGGGAACCGCCCCTAACTGTATTTGTATCGACCAAATCATAACTAAGAAGTGAATTTTGTGTTTATGTAGAAAGATATGATTATTTGAGGTTATACGAGGTGTGTTCAGAAAATAACGGGAATTGTTAAATTTCGCGGGTTCGGAGGGTCCGGTTGTCATAAAATTTTCTTTATTATGTTGGTATACATGCCCCGAAGTATGATAAAAACTTTAGCTGTTTTCATTGTTTACTTTGTCTGTGGCAGCCGCTAAGGTTAGACGTGTTTTATGAGCTCGGCGATTTTTCGTTCGTTAAAAGAAATGGATCAAAGAATTTGTATCCAATTTTGCTTAAAAAATGAAATAAATTCTGTGAAATGTTAACAAAGGGCTATAGTGAGTCTGCTATAAGTGAAACAAGAGTTTACAAGTGGTATAAGAGTTTCCAAGATGGCCGTGAAGACGTTGAAGATGACGAACGCCCCGAACGCACAAGCGCATTAACAACCGTTAAAAACATGAAAAAAGTGGTTATAAACCATCAGAGAAGTCGATGATGATGTTGGTATATCGATTGGCTCATCCCATACATTTTTTTCGAATGTTTTGGGTATGAAACGCGGCAGCAAAATTTGTTCTAAAATTGTTAAATTTTGAACAACATTTTTGGCTAAAAACAATACTGTAATGATGCCCCAGTCTCCATATTCGCCAGACATGCCTCTGTCTGACTTTTTCCTATTCCCAAAAATAAAGAGAACCTTAAAGGGCCGTCGTTTTGCAAGCATAGATGACATTAAAAGCGCATCGCTGAAAGAACTAAAGGCTATCCCAAAGATCGAGTTTTAGAAATGTTTCGAGTATTGGAAGAAGAGCTGGCACATGAGCATAATATCCAATGGGGACTATTTGGCGACAACATTAATGTAGACGAATAAATAAATATTTGTTTCAAAAAACGAAAATTCCCGATATTTTTTGAACACACAGTCAGGTAAATTACAGGGTGTTAAAGACTTTTTGCCTATTCACTGTAAATATTTAAAATATTGCTTTACATCTCTTATAATATGTGTACACTTAATAAACTGTATAAACATAATAATCTATTTGCTTAATGATAGACCCCCAACCGCAGTTCTACCACTACAAAAAAACCGATTATATTGTAACATATTTGTAAATATACCCCATTCATAATAACTTCATTGAAATTTATTACTTTGCCATAGTCTATAAGCCAAAAAGGGATTAAGGGTTCATACTGCAAAAGGGTGGGTTATGTTTAGTTTTTAGGACAGGTTGATACGTATTTTTGGTCCCCTAACAATTTGCTACTTGTTACATTGTGGCACTAACAAAAGACCCAACATCTGTTAACATAATACTAAACAAACCCGGTGCATAATTGCGGTATACCCTGAATTGCTTGGCTAGTCGTAGCCCAAGGCTCTAAATATTAATTAATAAAAATTATGGTTGAGGTTAAAATTGTGAAAATTATAAAAAATATAGTTGATTTTGTTAACAAAAACTAAAGAAATGGTAAAAAAACATTTTCCATGACACTAAGTGACAAGCTGTGCCTTTAGGGCGCTTTAGTCACGGGCTGAAGTTAGCAACAAGTTTTTAGTCAC
The DNA here is from genome assembly GCA_921294245.1 of Brassicogethes aeneus. Taxonomy (NCBI): domain Eukaryota; kingdom Metazoa; phylum Arthropoda; class Insecta; order Coleoptera; family Nitidulidae; genus Brassicogethes; species Brassicogethes aeneus. Next base: position 7,627,371 of record OV121140.1, read on the forward strand.
GGGCTGAAGTTAGTTGACAGTTGTCAAATGTCATACAATAGTTAAAATAAAGTAACAAGTAAGTAATAAATTAACCATAAAAATTTACTTTGAAGTAAAACTTTTTTTAAAGTTATTTTACCTATTTTAATAACCCTTAAGTTTCAACACTTTAATTTTTACGAAAGAAAATTACTTATAAGTGTATTTCACCTAAAGAAAAATTTGACGGTAATTTTAACTTCAGAATTTTTACTTAATGGTAAATGTTACTCATAAGTCATAATTTTACGATATTAAGACCACTTTATAACCGTAAATAATTACTATTCGCCTGGTATTTTTTAGGGATATTAGTGGTAATAAATACTGAAAATAAAGTGAAAAATAAAACTTTAAGGGAATTTTTTTTTTCAGGTCGCCATTTTTTAAGATGGCATCCATTACTTATCTAAACATATATATAATATTTTTTCATAAATATGTTTCTAAAATATAATAAGGAAAGTTTTAGTTATTAAAAAATGATTAAAACTAAATGATTTTTAAAAGATTTTATAAATTTTGTAGGTTTTAAGTTTTGTTGAATTTTTACCCAAGCAATAATTTTTCTGAAAACCGTAAAATATTTATATTAGAGGGCATATAATTTTTAAGATGTATCGTGCCTATTTTTATCAATAAATTAGTGTGCGTTTGAGTTTTAATGCAAAATATTATTAGTTTTGACAAATTAAGTTATATTTTTTAATTTTACTCTAGGGTGGCTTTATTACTTTGTAAGTACCATTTTGTAAAATATAAATTAAAAGAACAAAGAAATTACGAATGTCAATGTTTTAGAAAGAGAGAGAAAACAGTTAGTAATTATAGCGTTATTTTTACGTAAATTTGTGGTATTTATATTGTTTTTATTACGTTATTTTCTTAGTAGATCAAAAAGGTTAATATGTAGGTAAAATAACGAAATAAACCATTCCCCAAATATGGTAATTTTTTCGTATCTATACCGTTATAAAACCATTTTGGTTAACCGTAAAAAATACTTTAAAGTTGACTTATATATAAAATATATACTATTAACAAAAACTAAATAAATAACTAAAAATTTTTTACCCAACGGACATCCTACTCAATTCGAGTCAATAATAAAAAAAAATGGACAAGTAACGCGTCTAAAATCTAATAAAAAGTGACAGAGAATCAAAAGGAAACTTTAACCGCAAAAATAAATTTAATTTTTCCTGCAAAACGCACATATTCCTGCGAGAACGAAATGCAGCCCGTTCCCGCGCGTGTAAATATTGTAAAACAGTCCTTACGGTCCCACGAGGGGGGGTAGAAGAGAAAGAAAAGGGGGCCCTGGACATGTTCAGTGTCAAATTACAAACGTTTCCAGCATTTTACTTCAATTTACAAGAAACCGTATCTAGTAGGTAACACATGACGTCAGAAACAATCGAGGATCGCGTGGAATGACATTTAGGATCTCATAACCTTAAAATCTCGTTAAATCCGCCCCTCTGATTAATCAAGTGGCAAGGGGTGGAAAAACAAAAGAACCCTCAAATTAAAATCGAATTGTTTCACCTAATTGGGCGCACGTTTCTTTTGTTTTACTTAAAACGCGAAACAAAACAACGAAAACCCTCTGATATACGTCAAAAAATTGTCAAATGAATTAAATATGCTGTAAATTGATGTACAAGATTTTTTAAGTAATTAAAAAAAATAAAAAAAAATTTCGCTGTGAACAGGATTCGAACCTGTGCGGGCAAAGCCCATTTGATTTCGAGTCAAACTCCTTAACCACTCGGACATCACAGCATACATAAAATTCACGCTTCGTTTGTATATGATGGCAGCTTTTGCATTTCAATAATATTTGCAATAAAAATAAGGATAATTTAACAAATATTTGTTTTAAAATAATCATTTAGTAAACGTTTATATTAATATTATGCCAAATAATAAACAATATACTAATAATAAATAAATAATAAACAATCACTAATAAAACATCACATTTTTTCATGTTTAACTGAATTAAAAAATGTTCATTTAAGTAAAATTTAAGTCAGGCATTAAAAACAACTAATCTTATTACGAAATTACCCCTTAACCCACGTTTCGCTTAAAAATGCATGACTGACAAACATTATTAAACATTTTAAGGGACCCACCCTGTTTTAAGTTTAAAAGCTGACGGAAAATGTTACGAGAGGATTATTTATTATAATATGATAAAACGTCATAAGGCAGGCACTTTGCCGTTTTATGAAATCACTTTGGGAAACGTGTGATTAAAATGAATTTGATCCCGAAGCATTCGAAAAACCCTCTTTACTAAACTAAGTAAATTTACTTTTAAAGTATGTAGGTATATAAATAAGCTACATAAGTTAAATTAATTAATGCGATGTTTTAACATTTAATGTTGTAGGTACCTACTTATATTTAATACACTTTAGGTATGTACTTGTGCAATTTTAAGGAGACGTTTGACAACACTGATCTCTTGATTAAAAATCGTGTAAAGCAGACAAAAATACAAAACAAAAAATGCTTTCTTACCTGCACCCTGGCTTCAGTAAGATTAATTTTCATCGCCAAATCTTCCCTTGTAAACACATCCGGATAATGCGTCTGCGCGAACGCATTTTCCAATTCTTCGAGCTTGAAAAAAAAATTATGATAATAAATAAAAAATACAACAAAACCTTTTAAAAGATTACCAAACAATTTAATTATCAGGAATATTTATTTTACGTTATTTTGCCCTCTGCTTTAAATTCAATTTAAGAGATTATGCACGGTTGCCAGATCGACTTACGAGTGACATGAGCGACCTTGATGAGGTGCAACGTTGCCAAATTGTGCAAAATGTGTGAAAGGTTGCCAAATTTATTTTTTTACAAAAAATGTCAGAAATATAAGAGATTATGCAAGGTTGTCAGATCGACTTACGAGTGAGATGCAACGTTGCCAAATTGTGCAAAATGAATGCGGGGTTGCCAAATTTATTTATTTTCTAAAATTAAAAAAAAAAGTTTACCAAACAACAAAATTAAATTTTTAGGAATTTTTACTTTGCCCACGATTATGCAAGGTTGCCAGATCGACTTACGAGTGACATAAACGACCTTAATAAGTGCGGGGTTGCCAAATTTATTTTTTTTATAAAAAATTTAGAAAAATAAAAAATCCAGTTTGTTTTTTGTTAAAAATTTGGGGGTTTATTTGGCAAATTCTGAGGACCCTAAATTTATAATTGGCTACATTGAGTAAAACAAAATAAATTAGTGCATTTATGAAGAACAAAATAATTATTCATCAAAATGCTGTTTTGTTTAAAAAAAATTATTATTATAGAATTTTTTTTATATTTCGCATTGTTTATTATAATTCTAACATTTAAATAAAAATGTCAAAGTAAAATTAACGTATTGAACAGGAGTACCAATTTTAAATATTAAAAATTAGATTATGCAAGGTTGCCAGATAGACTTCCGAGTGACGTAAGCGACCTCGATGATATGCAACGTTGCCAAATTGTGCCATTAAGTGAGGGGTTGCCAAATTAATTTTTTTTTTCGATTTTTTTTTATAAATTAGCAGAAATTTTTTCATACGCCATTTTTCCTCCTGCTTTTAATTTAATTTAAGGTTTGGTGGATTGACATAACTTTTATGGGATGCGACGTTGCCAAATTGTGCAAAATACGTGCGGTGTTGCCAAACTTATTTTTTCGAAAAATTTGCAGAAAAATTTAAAAATATTTTTCGTTGAAAATTACCTGTTGTAGCGTGAAAGTGGTCCTGTTTCTCCTTTGTTTTCTTCTAACGAACGTGTCGTCGTGTATCGCAGGATGATAGGAGTAACTGGTGTCTGAAAATAAAAAAGTTTGTAACCAAAAACACTTGTCTATGTGGCCCATCCACCAAAAATGTCCATATAGCGCGTTTGCGAGAAATCAGGGTAAAATCGTTGAAATCCTAAATCAAGTTAATTTTTGTCGACAATGTATTGGGATTAGGGAAAAATGGAATGACAAATCGCGTCGAACGTTTTACGATTGGAATTGACGTGTAACAGAGGGATCGGCGCTAATAAATAGAGATATATTGATAAAGAGAGATGCGGTAACAATGCAATGTAATGCAATGCTATTGGTTTTGGTCTTTGTTATTACGGGAAAATTTCATGTTATTTAGGTTTGCTCTCGATATTGGTAATTATTAAAATTATACATAGGGTAAAGTAGACAGTTATTGTACACTTTATAGTTATTGGACAATAAACATTAATAGTGTAAAAGCAAGAGTTTTATAAATATATTTACTATAGTTACCTTAAAGTCAAACCATTAGATAACGCTGTAAACACAATAAAAATATTTCTAAAAAGTGTACAGATCTGTGTGTGGTATAAATGTCCTCATGGTTTAAACATTGTCACTTTAATGCGTTTTAATTTTAATTTTGAAATTTCTATTATTGGACATATGTCCAATATCATACTCTATTTGTATCCCGAACATTTATCAGCCAATTCTTATGTAAAATTGTCCCCTGAATCGGAAAAGACCGTCAAAAACTATAAACGTTAAGCAGTTTTTGAGATATAGTCAATTCCATATTATATGTAAAATTGATTTCAAAAACTGTTCTACTTTTATAACTTTTGACGACATTTTCGGATTCAGCGAATAATATTTCATAGGAATTGACTGCTAAATGTCCTGGATGCAAATTGCTTTGGACGAGAATTATTAGTGTCTGCTTTTTCGCTATGAAGTTTTTGACTAATTCATTTTTACAGAGTAAGTAATATAGTGATTTCTTCGTCACAGGACATCTTGCAAAATAACAGTGATTTAAAAACATAAAAAACTAATGGCAACAAAATTAATAAATTCGGAAAATACTTTTAACATACCACCCGAAAAAATATAAGATATATATAAATCATCCTGTTCCGGCCTAAACATTATAAATGCTTCACAAACTAGAGATACCACACTTAATGATATTTGCAACAAACTATTTCAGAAGTCAGACCAAGGAATTAGTAGTTACCTTCGGAATCCAGAAAAGGGATGAGGAATCCGAGAAAGAAATATATGAATTATATGATATTTACAAAAACGATATAAAAAAATTACCTAAAACAGCAATTTATCTTTAAAAAATATTTAACAATTTATTTGATGTAAAGTTGTAACGTTTATATAAAAATTGTTTGTCCAATAACTATGGTCCATGTGTCCAATTACTATATAAAATGTCCAATTACTATACTTTTTTGTTTTTCTTTAATATTTGATAATTTCATTTTGGTTTTAACAATTTATTATTGTGAACACTCACTACTAAAGTGGTTTTTACCGTTTGGACCAATAAAACTGTCAGATCTACCTAACCTCAATTTTTACTATTGAGTTTTTTTTGCTTTCAAATAACATAAATAACATTTTTTGGAATGCAAATCTCCAATGCATTAAATATTAACAAAAATAACAAAAAAATTAATAATAGTCACCCACTGTTAACGCTGGTTTCATTTCTATATTATAATATGATTTGAACCTGTGACATTTATTCGTGTGTAATGAAAAGTGACCGTTGGGCAAAGTTTAGACTTAACTTTCTTAGCAAAACTAGATCAAGAAAACTCTGTTAGGCTTATATATTGGGTTTGCAAGCGGCTTACCGGACACTTCTAACATATTTTCACATAAGTTTCTTATAACTCGCTTACGTCGGGAACCGAGGTGCCAACCACCTTCTTCAAACAGGGAAAATGTGTTTATTTTTTAGGAAATACACTCACAGGCAAAATATTCGATCCACACAAATTTTCGATGAATTTCAATCGCAAATAACTTTTTTATTTGATGTCGGATTTAAACTAATATTAAAGAATATTGTAGATAAATTAATGGACAATCGGTCACATTTTAAAAAATTACTAAAAATAGACGTTCGTTTATAATATACAAGTTTAAACAAAAATATGTTTTTACCATAAGTTTAAGACACTCTGTAGAGTGGCAAAACCGTATATTGTTCTAAATTAAGTTTTATTTATCAAGTCACATCTATTCTTAACAGTTTTGTTTTTGGTTCACCTCGATAAATTTATTTTTGTGGAAAATATGGATTAAAAAAAAAACATTGCAATTTTCAATATTTTTCTGTATGAAGAACTAAGGTTGCTATGGTCCATCCATATGCTATGGAGAATGACAGTGACAGTTTTGTCATACACGGCTTTCAAAAGCTATCAAATTGTTTTTTGCAAATTAATGTTTAAATTTTGAGGTGTCTTCTCACTTTAAAAAATGGATATGTCCCCGACTGATGTTGCCAGAGCCATTAATTTAATCCAGGATGGACGGTCACAGTATTACGCGGCAAGTGTTTTAAACGTCACAAGAAGTAAAGCACAAAGGGCAACATCAGTCGGAGACATTTTTAAAAGTAAGAAGACACCTCAAAATTAACACATTAATTTACAAAAAACAATTTGATAGCTTTTGAAAGCTGTAGGTATATGACATGTCCAAGTATGGGATGATTCAACAAAACTGTCACTGTCATCCTCCGTAGGCTATGGATGGACCATAGCAACCTAAGTTCTTCATACAGGAAAAATATTGAAAATTGCAATTTTTTTTTTTAAATTCATATTTTCCACAAAAAGAAATATATCGAGGTCAACCAAAAACAAAACTGTTAAAAATAGATGTGACTTGATAATTAAAACTTAATTTAGAACAATATACGGTTTTGCCACTCTACAGAGTGTCTTAAACTTATGGTAAAAAACATCTTTTTGTTTAAACCTGTATATTATAAACGTACGTGTATTTTTTAGTAATTTTTAAAATGTGAGCGATTCTCCATTAATGTATCTACAATATTCTTTAATATTTGTTTAAATCCGAAATCAAATAAAAAAGTTATTTGCGATTGAAATTCATCGAAAATTTGTGTGGATCGATTATTTTGCCTGAGAAAATGTAATTTTTGCTAAAAAAGGTTAAATGAGGAGAAACTTGTAAACAAACATTATATTTATTATAAAGTTAAAAAAAGGATAAAAATTAAAGTTACTGAAAAGCGTTTTACATTTTTAAACAAAATAAGGTAGGTACCAACCTAACAAATAACGAATAAAAAACTAAAAAATAATCTCTGCCTTTTTAATTAATTTCCTGGTTTAAAAAACGTAAAAATCGCAACGTAAATTTAGCGTAGCTTTAACGTTAAATATTTAAACAAAATATAAGTCGAATGTTTGTTGGTTTTAATTCGTGGGGTGCCGGGGCAGATTATCGGATTAAATATACAATTTCTTTGAATTAAACATGAGATTTTAATTAATATATCCCCGCCATGGCGCCTAATAGAATTACACTCCTAACTGAAAATTAAAGTATAGAGAGAATTTTCGCTGGCTCGACGAACGCGTTTTGTCAAAAACTTGCCGAATGATGAAAGCCCACTTCATAATTTAATTTCCTCGACATTAAATTTTTATGAACTCAACTTTTTTATACAGGGTGCACACAATTTTCCCCATTTTAGTGCATCTTTTAGCAATTATCTTCACAGTACAAAAACATTTGTTAATTTTAACCAAACATTAACCAGATTTTATGTAATAATAATACAGGTCCACTTTATATTAAGTTTTCTGTTAAATAATTGAATAGGTATTTTGTAATTATAACAAACATTTTGTAGATGTATTAACAAAATCAATGTCAATGATTCAACCATAATTCTTGTAATCTTAAAAGACCTTAATATTTGTATAAATAAGTATTTATACAAATATTTTTTTAGACCCAGTAACAAAAGTATTTGTTGGAAATTGGGAACTTAAATGAAAATAATTTTGATAAGAAATGTTGCTTTATTAATCAACTTCCTAAACAAAAAAATTAACACCACAGGGTGAGTCATTTAACTTAAAACATTGAAATATCTCAGTAAGTACACGGAAAAAAATAATCGGTAGACGCTACCGATTGGCAATCGGTAGCAGCTACCGATTGCCAATCGGTAGACTCTACCGTAAAAATCGGTAGACTCTACCGAAAAAATCGGTAGTCTCTACCGAAAAAAAATCGGTTCCCTCAACCGATTTTTATCGGTAGTAGCTACCGATTATTTTTCGGTAGAGTCTACCGATTTTTTCGGTAGAGTCTACCGATTTTTTCGGTAGCCGTAACCGAGAAAATCCGCATCGATGAGCTGTTAGAAAATTAAAAAAAAAATATTAATACTTAAAAATATTAACATTTAAAAATAATATTAAACATTATTCAAGTTAATAAAAATTACTCTTTTCAGTCAAAGTATGACAAAGAATAAGAGCAAATTACCAAATTTATAACCTTGTTTATTAATAGAAAAAAAAAATCTCTACTTTGTAGCCACCAGACATTTAATTTAATATTTATTTAGAATTGTAAAAAATTTAATAAAAATTACTCCTCATTTTTAATATTTTTGTATTTCAAATTTATTTATACCTCAAAAAAAATACTATTTTCTATTTAATAAAAAGCGAGTATTTAACTTCTCGCTAAAAAAATACAAAAATTTTCAAAAATTGGTAATCGATTTTTTCGGTAGCCTGCACCGAAAAAATCGGTAGACTCTACCGAAAATAATCGGTAGCTGCTACCGACAAAAATCGGTAGCTGCTACCGATAAAAATCGGTTGAGGGAACCGATTTTTTTTCGGTAGAGACTACCGATTTTATCGGTAGAGTCTACCGATTTTTTCGGTAGAGTCTACCGATTTTTTCGGTAGAGTCTACCGATTGGCAATCGTTAGCTGCTACCGATTGCCAATCGGTAGCCTCTACCGATTATTTTTTTCCGTGTAGGCAATTTACGAAAAAAATTTTAAAATAAAAATTAAATGATTCGAGGGGGGAAATCAATCAGTACTAAAATTGGTCCTCATACTTTCCTCCTTAGAGGGGGAACAGGGGGTAAAATTTCCAATGGAACACCCTATTTTTTATTGCAGATTCGAATAATTCGACTAAAAATAGGTATATTTTGTCCTAAACAATTTTTCATATTTGTAATAGATGGGGCTGTAATGAAAAAAAAAATCAATTTTGTTCGATTTTTCTATAAAAATGTTACTTTTTTGGTAAAAATTATCTTATTATATTAAATTTGATTTTTTTAAGTATCCACGATTTTTTAACTAATATTTAAGTTTCCTTTGGTTTAAGTTTTATACATTATTTCATTCGGTTATAATTATCAATTGCGCACCATGGTCACTTTTTACCTGCCAGCAGTAAATCCTTTAATTTAAAGGATTATTCTACTATTTTTAATAAAAATACCTAATTTAAGGTAAAAAAAAAAATATTTTGTCAATTAATTAATTTAATCGTAATTGAGGTATAAAAAAAATGGTATTTAGTTATAAATAACAATTACTATTGAGGTATAAAGAAACTATTTATACATAGTTTAGCATTATTTAATCAATTTAGTTCGAAGATTAATTTTCAAACAAAAAGACCTCCTTTCGTTAAGCAGTTATTCATAATGGATTTTTTAACAGTGAAAGAAAAAATAGAAATGATTTTAATTTATGGAGAAGCAGCAGCGGCCGCTAATCCTCATATCCGTCATATGTTTTTGTTACTGTCATATATTTTAAAGACGGTCATTTTTTTTTTAAATCACAAATTGTGTCATAAAAATAAATTACATGAAATTTGCTGACATCCCTAATCAGTACTACTACAACACTACTGATGTATTTCGTAACTTTAACCCACTTCACTTCAGTTTGAAAACATATATAACATATATAACATTAACAAAATAATCTGTAACCTTCAAAATTATTAAAATGCTTACAAAACTGCATATTACCTTTACAAAAGTTTCGGTAAAATATAACCCTGGTTTTCTACAACAAAGAAATCATCCTGTATTATATAGGAAGCTAAATTTCATTGTGGAACACCTAGTACGTGGCATCACTGTCATCGATATGCATTCTCGGCTATTTTTATTATTAAAACGAAGAACAATGGCAAATCGCTGCCAAATTAGAGGTTATGTTTGTAGAGATAAATAATGAGAGTTGTACAAGTAATAATCGCTAAATTACAGGCGGCTTGAGTGACCTTTGACACTATTGGTACACCCAGAAAAGAATAAAAAAAACAAATTGTTGGGTTATACTACAATTTGTAACAAAAAATGTCGTTACTACGAAAATATTATGTCGGAAGAAAGTTTAATAGTAAAAAATGACAAACCAAAATGACGAAACGTTAAAATGTAAGTATAATACGAGGTGTGTTCAGAAAATATCGGGAATTTTAGTTTTTTGAAACAAATATTTATTTATTCGTCTACATTAATGTTGTCGCCTTCAAAATAGTCCCCATTGGATATTATGCACATGTGCCAGCTCTTCTTCCAATACTCGAAACACTTCTAAAACTCGATCTTTGGGATAGCCTTTAGTTCTTTCATCTATGCTTGCAAAACGACGGCCCTTTAAGGTTCTCTTTATCTTTAGGAATAGGAAAAAGTCAGACAGAGGCATGTCTGGCGAATATGGAGGCTGGGGCATCATTACAGTATTGTTTTTGGCCAAAAATTTTTTTCAAAATTTAACAATTTTAGAACAAATTTTGCTGCCACGCGTTTCATACCCAAAACATTCGAAAAAATTTCATGGGATGAGCCAATCGATATACCAACATCATCAGCGACTTCTCTGATAGTTTATAACCATTTATTCCACTTTTTCCATGTTTTTATCGGTTGTTAATGTGCTTGTGCGTTCGGGGCGTTCGTCATCTTCAACAATTTCCGTTATTTTCTAAACACACCTCCTAAACTAAAAAAGCATAAATAAACAAATTCTTCAAACTTTTTAAATTAAATGCTCAAAGTTACTTTGTAAGTAATAGTGGTCTTTTCTCAAATTCCCTTAGAACATTTTAACATTTTAAAATGTTTGTCGTGGCTTGAACTACTTGTTGTCGCAGTTTTGTAGACCACAGATTTGAAGTGACCGCATAAGAAAAAGTCTAATGGTGTCAGATCTGAAAATCTTGGGGGCCATTGTTCTTGATAATTCTATAATTCGATAAGCCCTATCAGCTACTACATAATGAGATGGGGCATTTTTGAAAATGTAATACCAAATACAAACTTTGTGTGTAGTCTTATAACTTCTGTAAAAAATCAAGAATTTGTACGAAATTCTCAAGGTTTACTAAAAAATGTATGCTCTATCCAAATATATTTACAAAATTTTTATATTTTCTGACACTGCCCCACCATCAAACATTTTCAAATGTATTGCCATAACTCAATTACAACCGATATCTTATTATGCTAAATCGGTCTAAATGATTCAGTAAGCCCCCTTAATAGGCCCTAAATAGGTAATGACTGCTTGCCAAGGATTATAGTATAATAATAACAGGTTGGACCTTGGTCCTTGCATTACAAGAGCGTGCACTGTACACAGGTCAACCTTCCCTCCCCCAGAATTTCCCCGAGCACGGCAGGCGGTGGCTGAAATTTGTTATTAAGGGGCAGAAGAGTCCCGAGGGAGAAGGGGATGCTGGCCAAAGAGAAAAACTAACTACCAGTTATCGGCATTATGTTAATATTTAATTCTGAGTGCTGTCAATAGAAGTTTATTGATTAATTAGGTGAAAATACATGGATTTGGGGCGATGTAATCTTATCATCGAGAAAATTGGGGGTTTATTTAGTTTCATCTATATTTTAGTACAGAAAATAAACATTATAACGTAATTGGGATAATTTGTCATCAAATTTTACTTTATCGTTATTTTCGCCTATAAAAATCAGGATATTTTAAGAAATGAAAATATTTTACCTAAAATTTTGTAAAGGCAATATGTAATTTTTGTTCATTTCAAAGGTCCCAGTTTTTTTTGTAATTTTTTATAGGAAATTTACTACAATTTTGCATATATAGTCTGTCTACTGAAGTTGTCAACGTATGGGAAACTTTCTTAGTATTAATTTAACAAAAAAGTTATTCTTCATAGTTCTAAAATATAAAATATATTGTATTATATATATACAATTAGTTTTATTTATATGGAAAAAATCATTTTTTTCTTTTTTTGTTTACAATAACAATACAAATGTAACTGTATGAAACTCTGATAATTTGGACCCCCCTCCCCCTTGAGATTTGGTGAGATGTGTTAGACCCCCCACTATCCCTCACGTGAGATTCTCTATGAAATTTTCGTACAACATAATACACCCCAAAATCGAAATATATTACATATTCTTTAAACTCAAAAGTTGACGTGAGATTATTAATGACCCCCTTTCTTAAAATACGATTTGGTGAGATTATGGTTGACCCCTCCCTCCATTTTTATCTCAAGAAATTAATGTCCCCAAAAAAAAGATTTGTTGATAGCAAAAATAAATTTTGTTTTGTGAGAAAGTAATACTTTTTGAAAGGAACGGAAAGGTTATCATGTTTGTAAAAAAGATAAATGTTCGGTATTTGAGAAAAATTTGAAATCATTTTTTTAAGTAGAAGGATGTAATTGCATATTATACATAGTTTTTCATTCCGAACAAATTCATATTTTTTGTCAAACCTCGTATAAGACTGAAAAAATTTAATATCTCAGATAACTCAGATAATCTGATGATTGTATTTTAGATTTTAGAACTTTTTATAAAGAATAACTTTTTTTCGTAAAATTAATATTAAGAAAGTTTCCCATATGTAGCCAACTTAAGTAGACACACTGTATATATTTAAAAATGAGTTTTATATAAATTGATACAAATCGAAAATTTATACGAGGTATGTTCAGAAAATATCGGGAATTTTCGTTTTTTGAAACAAATATTTATTTATTTGTCTACATTAATGTTGTCGCCTTCAAAATAGTCCCCATTGGATATTATGCACATGTGCCAGCTCTTCTTCCAATACTCGAAACACTTCTAAAACTCGATCTTTGGGATAGCCTTTAGTTCTTTCAGCGATGCGCTTTTAATGTCATCTATGCTTGCAAAACGACGGCCCTTTAAGGTTCTCTTTATTTTTGGGAATGGGAAAAAGTCAGACAGAGGCATGTCTGGCGAATATGGAGGCTGGTGCATCATTACAGTATTGTTTTTGGCCAGAAATTTTGTTCAAAATTTAACAATTTTTCTGCCACGCGTTTCATAAACAAAACATTCGAAAATAATTCATAGGGTGAGCCAATCGATATACCAACATCATCAGCGACTTCTCTGATGGTTTATAACCATTTCTTCCACTTTTTCCATGTTTTTATCGGTTGTTAATGTGCTTGTGCGTTCGGGGCGTTTGTCATCTTCAACGTCTTCACGGCCATCTTGGAAACTCTTGTTTTACTTATAGCAGACTCACTATAGGCCTTTGTTAACATTTCACAGAATTTATTTCATTTTTTAAGCAAAATTGGATACATATTTTTTGATCCATTTCTTTTAACGAACGAAAAATCGCCGAGCTCATAAAACACGTCTAACCTTAGCGGCTGCCACAGACAAAGTAAACAATGAAAACAGCTAAAGTTTTTATCATACTTCGGGGGCATGTAAACCAACATAATAAAGAAAATTTTATGACAACCGGACCCTCCGAACCCGCGAAATTTAACAATTTCCGTTATATTCTGAACACACCTCGTATTTATTGAATTTGGGCTATTTTTGTGTCAAAATGTCCAAGGGTAGCATTTCGAACATCCAATTTGATGACGAATTAGGAATTTATTGTACTAAATAAATGAAAACCTTGAAAAACAAGAATGATTTGATAATTAATTTAATTTAAACGTTTAATATCTTAGCAACCATTGAACAGACTTTAGATGTTAGATATGCATTGAAAAGAGAATCTAAAAACCTTTTAAGTAAATGAGGTATTATAATACAATTGTACACAAGCCCTCTTTCCATTTAAAATTTTTAAGTTGATTCAATTTGACGTCAATTTGACGTCAAAAAGTAGTATACTAATATCCTTAACAATGGTTTTGTCCGATGTCGATACTTTAACCCTTTCATTTTTAAAATTAACATTCTTATTTCTTCTTTAATTCACTTAAATTATTATTATTGACCGACTAATTGCCTCAATTACATCATCAATCATTGCCTAACAAGATACGGCATGCCTAAGTACAGTCTTTCACATTTAAATTGAAACTATTGCCATTAACATAAAAAAATTAATATAATTCAATTCCTGATTGTTTGGAGTTACATTGTGAACCAATTTTAGTATTCCAGCCTGTGATATTAGACTGTGGGCGCCAAAATATTATAGTGAATATCTCAAAAACTGCATTATCTAGAAAGTTGAAATTTTATGTAAATGATAATTTAGTTATTAGACCAGGGTCGATAATTTTTGAAACCAAAAAAAATAACAGTAGGATGAAACTCATTGGAAAAGGAAAAGAATATAATAAAAATGAAAGGAAAAATAAATTACGGGCGATCTGACTTCGGGAAGTGGGAGGGGGGGGGTTTTAAGGGTAAAAAATTGTTTATCTCGATTTCCGGCAAAACTACAAGTCCTATGGAAAAAAGTTAAATGGCAAAGTTGTAGGTAATAAAAGGATCTACAACTTTTGTAATTGCAATTTTTTTACATAACCTCAAAATTTATGTAAAAAATTCAAAAAACCAAGTTTTTGGTTTTTTATTTTTATCTTTTTCATTTGAAACAAAAACTTTTTCCACGAAATTTGCTGAAAACTTACCTTTTTATGTCCCAAATACACTGTAATTTATTTGATTTGAAATACTTATTATTTCGCCTTATTTTGACTTAATATCAAAAAAGCACCCTAATTTTCAATCGAAAATTCTCGCGTCAAAATATCAGCTTTTTTCAAAAAGTCGGTGTGCTTTTTGTTCGTTGAAATCTCTACTTTCTGATGGTGTAAAAAAAATATACATTACTATGGTAAATGTTCTCAGAAAATGCAAAAAATATTATAATGAATAACGAAAAAAACTCGAATTCCAAAATTTATTTTAATCATTATGTACAATTTCATCAAAAAAATGTGATTGTTGCAATTTTTTTTATTAATTTATTAAATTATAATAACATTTATGTCAGAAAATCTCATAAAATATAAAAATACATGTAAATCATACTATTGAATTTAGATACTTCATTCTGATTACGTTATTCATTATAATATGTTTTGTATTTTCTGAGAACATTTACCATAGTAATGTATATTTTTTTTACACCATCAGAAAGTAGAGAGTTCATCGAACAAAAAGCACACCGACTTTTTGAAAAAAGCTGATATTTTGAAGCGAGAATTTTCGATTGAAAATTAGGGTGCTTTTTTGATATTAAGTCAAAATAAGGCGAAATAATAAATATTTCAAATCAAATAAATTACAGTGTATTTGGGACATAAAAAGGTAAGTTTTCACCAAATTTCGTGGAAAAAATTTGTTTTTTGAAAAAGATAAAAATAAAAAACCAAAAACTTGGTTTTTTGAATTTTTCACATAAATTTTGAGGTTATGTAAAAAAATTGTAAATACAAAAGTTGTAGATCTTTTTATTACCTACAACTTTGACATTTAACTTTTTTCCATAGGACTTGTAGTTTTGTCGGAAATCGAGATAAACCATTTTTTACCCTTAAAACCCCCCCCTCCCACTTCCCGAAGTCAGATCGCCCGTAATTTATTTTTTCTTTCATTTTTATTATATTTTTCTCCTTTTCCAATGGGTTTCATCCTACTGTTATTTTTTTTCTCTTTTTACCATTTTTAAAGGCTTCTGCACTGGTCTATTGGTTTAATATTTCAAGGTATACTTACAAGGATGGGAAGCGGTGAATGGGTACTCTAACGTTGGCAACCGTGGTTGCGGGGCCCCTGGATGCAAAGCTGGCGGACAATGGTAGCAGAACATCCCTCTGCCACCCCCGCCAGATATCTAAAACAAGCAAGAAAAAAAGCGAAATCAAAAGAAATTCCACTGGCGATTTCTTCGACAGATACGCACACTTTTTGTGTGACCCTTAAAACACCAACGGGTCGTCCGGTTTTTTCACTCCGAACACTTGTTGATGAATTCAAGATTTTTTCGTTTGATAATTATGTTGATTATTAAATGAGCATAAGAGATTTTAGATTGGTTTGTTTAATTTTCGATGAGGAATTCACATGGTTTTAATACGTACACTGTTAAAAATTTATAAAATTTGTGTTAAAAATAATCCGTGTTAAATAAAATATGTAAAAATTTACATAAACTTCCTAGTGTTTATAATTTTATATGTTACTTGATACAAAAATTATAATAATTAAAATCTTAAAATTTCAAAAGATTTAACAAACATTAATGTGTTAAAAGGTCCTACACAAATAAGAATGTTAAATAATAATTTTTTGTACATTGTAGTATAATAATATCACTCACAGGCAAAATAATCGATCCACACAAATTTTCGATGAATTTCAATCGCAAATAACTTTTCTTTTTGATTTCGGATTTAAACAAATATTAAAGAATATTGTAGATACATTAATGGAGAATCGCTCACATTTTAAAAATTACTAGAAAATACACGTACGTTTATAATATACAGGTTTAAACAAAAATATGTTTTTTACCATAAGTTTAAGACACTCTGTAGAGTGGCAAAACCGTATATTGTTCTAAATTAAGTTTTAATTATCAAGTCACATCTATTTTTAACAGTTTTGTTTTTGGTTCACATTGATATATTTATTTTTGTGAAAAATATGCATTTTTTTAAAAAAACATTGCAATTTACAATATTTTTTCTGTATGAAGAACTAAGGTTGCTATGGTCCATCCATAGCCTATTGAGGATGACAGTGGCAGTTTTGTTGAATCATCCCATACTTGGACATGGCATATACCTACAGCTTTCAAAAGCTATCAAATTGTTTTTTGTAAATTAATGTGTTAATTTTGAGGTGTCTTCTTACTTTTAAAAATGTCTCCGACTAATGTTTGACGTTTAAAACACTTGCCACGTAATACTGTGACCGTCCATCTTGGACTAAATTAATGGCTCTGGCAACATCAGTCGGAGACATATCCATTTTTTAAAGTAAGAAGACACCTCAAAATTTAAACATTAATTTGCAAAAAACAATTTGATAGCTTTTGAAAGCCGTGTATGACATGTCCAAGTATGGGATGATTCAACATAACTGTCACTGTCATTCTCCATAGCCTATGGATGGACCATAGCAACCTTAGTTCTTCATACAGAAAAATATTGGAAATTGCAATGTTTTTTATAAAAATCCATATTTTTCACAAAAATAAATATATCGAGGTGAACCAAAAACAAAACTGTTAAGAATAGATGTGACTTGATAAATAAAACTTAATTTAGAACAATATACGGTTTTGTCACTCTACAGTGTGTCTTAAACTTATGGTAAAAAACATATTTTTGTTTAAACCTGTATATTATAAACGTACGTCTATTTTTTTGGTAATTTTTTAAAATGTGAGCGATTGTCCATTAATTTATCTACAATATTCTTTAATATTTGTTTAAATCCGACATCAAATAAAAAAGTTATTTGCGATTGAAATTCATCGAAAATTTGTGTGGATCGATTATTTTGTATGTTAAATATTTTACTGTGTAGATTGTACTAGCATGTAACGGCGCCAAACGTCAAAATTTAGTCTTGAGGTAGAGCTTTAAGGTCAAAACTGTCAAATTTACCATTTTTTTCAGTCGAAAGTGAGGTTAGAACCACAAAATAATTTTTCAATTGCCTTCATCTGATAAATCAATAAAATCATTGGTTATATATTAGAATGTTATTCAATTGAATAAAAAAACAATCAATCAATTAGTAAAATCAAATTCAATAAATCTGGGTATGTTGTGTGTACTTATTGAGTTAATTTTTTCTAATTGAAATCATGATTTTTTAACATGTCTCTATTAACTGTATGAAGAATCACCCAGCCACATTGGTCGATCTATTTTGTTTTAAACCTGTCAAATCTAGATACCTTATTAGTATGCGGTTACCATGGCAAACATTTTTGCCATGGTAACCGCATAGTTGTCATGGTAACGGGTAAACAAAGAGCTCTAGATGCGAAAATTAATTTGCTGAATATGATTTTGAGGCTTAGCGATTAATTTGGACTGGTAAATAATTAATTCGGCGTTGCGAATTAATTAATTTACGAAAATAATATTTAAACAATAATACACATTAATTTATTGGCAGAGAGAAATTGAATTATTCAGGCCCGGTTATTGAATTAATAACAATATTAAATGGCTCGAATTTTCAGCATCCGCCTACGTTTCATCGACGATTTTATTATTATAATATTAAATATGGCGTAAGCGACATTTGGTATTAGTATTTGTAGTGATCTCTTTAGTATTAATGATTTTGCTTAGTAGAATGTTTGAAAATTTTTCATTTGTGAGTTATTAATAGTTGGTTTCTATGGTAACTTTTTGCTTTTGACATTGGCAGTGACAGTTCTTTATGAATAAAGAAAATATTTAAACTCTTAAAACAAGCTTAATTTACTTATTGTTAAATTTAGGTTATTTCAAGAATTAAAAAAATTTACTACCTATATTTTTACTCCCCTACAGTGTAATTATTTAAAACTTCGTATTAAAAATAGTTGTGTTCCAATTTAGTAAATAGTTAAAATCAAAAACAAATAATCGAATTTTAATGTTAACATCCATTAATTATTACATTAAACAAGCAATAAATTATCCAATCAATCGATACGGGTCCGGGATTTAATAAAATCGCATTTAAATCAATAAGGGTCCAATCCATAGATTATATGTCTGTATTAATAACCAACATAAAAATCTTATTAATAATCTTATTTAGGGATCACTCAAAGGGGTCATTGCATATTCAATTGTCATCAATACCAATATACGGGGTGCCCGAAAAGTTTGTAAAGTTATTTTTTTATATAAGGTAATTTTTTGTCATAAAGTGATTTTCAAACCCATAAGTTTTTGACAGGAACTTTCAAATTTAAAGCGATGTTATAACTCAAATGAATGAGAATGAGAAAAGTAGATTTTACACATTTTATGATATCTTTTTAATTGGTATAGAATGCAATATAGAGTCCAGAGAATTATTAGACAATCCTACACTGTCGGGCATATGTTAAAAGTTAAATTAAGTGCAAATTAATTTTGATTAAGTTAACTGTATTAAGTAGATATGTGACATCAGTGCTATAGCACATAGACGCAAACATAATGTAAAATCTATTAATATCTCTTTGCAAATAAATGTTTATTACCGATTTTAACCAACTTAAATTTAAGTTAACTATAGTTATATGTATACGTATACGTATATATAGTTATATGTATACGTATAGTTATATGTATACATATATACGAGGTGTGTTCAGAAAATAACTGGAATTGTTAAATTTCGCGGGTTCGGAGGGTCCGGTTGTCATAAAATTTTCTTTATTATGTTGGTATACATGCCCCCGAAGTATGATAAAAACTTTAGCTGTTTTTATTGTTTACTTTGTGGCAGCCGCTAAGGTTAGACGTATTTTATTAGTTCGGAGATTTTCGTTCCTTAAAAGAAATGGTTATAAACCATCAGAGAAGTCGCTGATGATGTTGGTATATCGATTGGCCCATCCCATGAAATTTTTTGGGTATGAAACGCGTGGGAGCAAAATTTGTTCTAAAATTGTTAAATTTTGAACAAAATTTTTGGCCAAAAACAATACTGTAATGATGCCCCAGCCTCCATATTCGCCAGACATGCCTCTGTCTGACTTTTTGCTATTCCCAAAAATAAAGAGAACCTTAAAGGGCCGTCGTTTTGCAAGTATAGTTGACATTAAAAGCGCATCGCTGAAAGAACTAAAGGCTATCCCAAAGATCGAGTTTTAGAAGTGTTTCGAGTATTGGAAGAAGAGCTGGCACATGTGCATAATATCCTATGGGGACTATTTTGAAGGCGACAATATTAATGTAGACGAATAAATAAATATTTGTTTTAAAAAACGAAAATTCCCGATATTTTCTGAACACACCTCGTATTTGCGACAACTGTATTTTTTGAATTCTCTATTTTTTGTTTCATGGTTGTTTTAAGTTTTCATTGCGTTTTTTATTTGTCAAAACTAAGCATAAGATCTACATTTTAAAACAAATTCGGTTAAAATCGCACAATAAATAAAGATAAATTTAGTAGATTTTTTAGTAACATCCTGTATTTTGCGTAAGGTAAACCGATCATAGGGGTGTCTAGTGGTTAATTGTATTAAAGTTGGTATCCCTTACTACGGGTAATAATTATGCTTGTTGGAACAAAGAGGTTCAAGAAGACTATAATATAATTTTTAAAAAAAACAAACATTTTTATAAACATCCCAAAGACAAATTAAGTTTCGGCGATGTATTGTAGTATGTATATCTCGTTTTATTACGTAGGCATTAATTTATATTCGCAAAATTGATTTAAATTGTTTAGGCCACCCCAAATCTTTTTAACAGGTCGCAATTGAGTTTGCACCTAATTTTCACCCATTTGAGCAGGATGCTGCCCATTAAACGTATGTATATCTGTACCCAACGTGTATGTACATTTATAATATAATATTTGTGTGTGTGTATGTGATATACACCGTTCAGTTAGGTTGTGCGCAATTCTAATTGTAATGAGGTTAATAAACTAACCGCTGGATAAAAGCAAAACACTTGCACCAAACGGCATGCCTTTTATTTAAATTTATTACCACTGTCTAAACAAATATAGGCGTCGGTAGGTAATTTCCCAAGTACACCGAAAAAAATAATGTAGGTAGTTGAGTTAACGTTTGCCTAAATGTCATTTTTGAAAATGTAGTTTCATCAAAAAACCTATTGGATTAATCTATATTTTGGTGTCAAAGCAATAGTCAGAGTTTGTCAAAGTTTATTGGTTCATTTGACAGTTAAAATATTGATTTAACATAAACTAATTTTTTGAATAAAAATGTTTATCCTATTTTGATTTAATAGGTTGAATCAAATACTGAAATTTTTAGGATTACCTAAAAAACTATTAAATTAACGTTTAGTTGCTCTTTAAATCCAAAACATTAAATTTGTTCATTTAACAAATTTTAAATGTTACTTTAAAATTCGTCAATAGACGGTGTTGATCACGTGATGTTCTTACATCTCGCCTCAGTTGGCTTACGATAGGAGTATATAAGCTCAGGTAGCCGTTTGTTTTCGGTGTGTTCCACAGAACTTCCACTACACCAAATTGCCCGACACTGTTTATCAGTGACTAATAAGACCCCCAATATAGGTCGAATCAGCCGTCTGTCGGTAGGTATTTGAAGTGGGTGGAACGCACTCAAAACAAAAACTCTGGCGAGGGAAGGTTCAATTCTTTCTCTTTATATTAATTCCATAATTTAATTAACCCAACATTAGCGCAAATTAATTTAATTTAAGATTTTATTGGTGTTAAGTGAATATGCTAAAAAGCTTACCTGGACATTTCAAGAAATTTACCTTAACATCTTAAAAATGTTAGCCCAACCATTTTCGAAATATTACTCCGACATATCAAGAATGTTTAATTAACCAGATTAGCAGATCAGAACAAATATTCTCATTTTGTTCATTTTACTAATATTTGTTGTTCAATTAAACAATACAATTTGACATTTTTAGATGGTTAAGTGCATAAAGAGTAGAATTAATTTTTTTTGTTGTTTCAACAGCTTATTTTTTTCAGTGCACCCAACAAAACCAACAATGAGCTAAATATTTAATAGGTCGGTATATCATCGCGCATTACTTATGAATGAATTCCACTTAACAAATGAAGAAATCTCAATAAATTTGTCTGTAACGGGCGGTAAACTAATTCGGTTAGTCGGCGTTTCACCGCCGCCTCTGTTCTTCAATGCTATCATGCTATTATCATCTATGCAACTGCAAAACACAGGTGGCGTGTTTGCTGCTATCTTACGTTGCGTTTTGTGGTGGGCCTTCGGGGCCCATTAATTTCAATTTTAAGAGTTTCCAGTGGGCCCATCATCGGCCACGAATCGCCTAACCAGAATTCTGATTAAAATTTTATTGCTATTAGCTACAACAGATGCGATTGTAACTGTAATTAATTTTGATGTTTCACATCTGAGTTACTGTAACCGTGGTAATTGCTGACACGAAGATGTTGTTTTTTTATATTTACAGAATCGTTTTTTAGGCAAATATTATTGATGGTTTAAAAAATATATTTAAATCTTAAATACGCTTTTCTTTAGCACACATTTTTGTTTTTTTTTATTTCTGAGTAGAAATTTAACCTTAAATTAACGTAATATTTTGTAATAAGTGGGGAATCCAATTATGGTAAAATTAACGTTATGTTAGTTAAATTTAACTTCTTGGTTAATGTATACCTTTTGGTTAAAAAGAACGCTTAGACGCTTACCAAATTAATGAAATGTTTGGGGACTGTTTTAAGATTTGTAGATCAATAATTGTTTACAACTTTGGTAACTCTTCTATAGTAAGTTGAAGAAAGTCTTTATTTAAATTATTTCTTTTAGTCTCCATTATCACCCAAAAGTATAGGTTTATATAATTGTATAAAGCTATATTGAGACTAATTTTTCAATGCAGGTAAAAATGAAAACTGCAAAACCATCACTTTTTAACCAAGTTATTAATAAACTTTAATTAACCAAAATTAACGAAAAGTTTATAAACGGGGTGCATACTATACTTTTTCTACGACAAATCCTTATTATAATCTTAAAATGATTTAAGTAAAAAATTTGTATAGAGCGCCATCTATGAAACAATAGGGGAATCTGTGTGTCACTGTCAAATGTCAAATTTTTATATTTTATAAACACAGATTATAAAGGTTATAAATCCAAATGTATTTCTTGAAAATTAACAGTTTTTCACAGTAAAAGTAAAGAAAATGTTTTATGAGGACTTTAAGTGGAGTCCGTGCCCGAATTTAAGTTATAGTTTACTGATGGCGAAATTAAAAGGTCAGTACAATGTTCATATAAACTTTTCAAACATTGGCGTTGAGAACTATTTAATACTTTTGTATTTTTGTATTGAGATAATAAAATAATTTTCACATTTAGTATTATTTTATAAGAAAGGCACTTTATTTTAACGATTGTATGACATTTTACAACTGTCAACTACTTAACTAAATATTAAACTAGATAGTAATATTACCAATAGGTTTCTTTTATTAGTCAAATTATACTAACAAATAACATTTGAATTTACCTTAAGGTTAAAGATCAGTTTTAAAAAAACGATATTTTTATTATCTATTATTATTATTTTATTTAGATTTTGGTTAATTTACTTAGTATTTTGCTAACAAAATATATAGGTCATTCGACCAAATATTTTTTTTGGTGACCCCCGCGGTTTTTTTTTATATATTTTTAACATTAAAAAAATGACTCAGTATTATTACTAGTACTTTTCTGGTAATGATTTAAAAAAAATTAACAAAAACAAAATTAGGTACTACGAATGTACTAAGAGCTCAAATCCGTATACGGATACGGATACTATAGTGAATTATTATTTTAAATATATTTATATATCTATATAGAAAATATTAAAAAAATACGCTAAGCTCAGCAAAAAAAAATTGGTGGAATGACCTATATATTTTGTTAGCAAACTACTTTACTAATTAAACAAAAAAAAATTATAAACATTCATAAAGTTTTTCTCCTTAAAAATTATTTTTTTAATTAAATAATTTTTTTTAGTTAAAATTGGCTGTAATAATAATAATAAAATTTTAATAATAATAATAAAATTTTAACAGAAAAATTAAGACACAAAATTTTGTAAATTATTATTATATTAGGTATATAATATAATAATAATTTACAAAATTTTGTGTCTTCATTTTTCTGTTAAAATTTCAGTCAATTTGACATTTGACAGATGTCAGATTTTATTTTTTTTAATTTTGAAAGTTATTTAATTATCTACTTATTGTTTTAACTACTCCATGGAGTAGTTAAAACAACATTAATAATAGCCTGCATTATCTCTCGTATATTAATATACTATTTAAACATTAAAACAGTGTATTTGTTTTTTACTTAAAATTTATATTAAAATATATATATCATTTCATTACTCGGCCATTCCAAGCCCATGGACAGGACACATCAAAACATGTCTAAATTATATTCTTGTTACTTCCTTAAGTTTACTTATTTTTTCTACGAGTATTTATGAGAAGTATTAGCCAACTTTGGCTAATACTTCTCATAAATACTCGTAGAAAAAATAAGTAAACTTAAGGAAGTAACAAGAATATAATTTAGACATGTTTTGATGTGTCCTGTCCATGGGCTTGGAATGGCCGAGTAATGAAATGATATATATATTTTAATATAAATTTTAAGTAAAAAACAAATACACTGTTTTAATGTTTAAATAGTATATTAATATACGAGAGATAATGCAGGCTATTATTAATGTTGTTTTAACTACTCCATGGAGTAGTTAAAACAATAAGTAGATAATTAAATAACTTTCAAAATTAAAAAAAATAAAATCTGACATCTGTCAAATGTCAAATTGACTGAAATTTTAACAGAAAAATGAAGACACAAAATTTTGTAAATTATTATTATATTATATACCTAATATAATAATAATTTACAAAATTTTGTGTCTTAATTTTTCTGTTAAAATTTTATTATTATTATTAAAATTTTATTATTATTATTACAGCCAATTTTAACTAAAAAAAATTATTTAATTAAAAAAATAATTTTTAAGGAGAAAAACTTTATGAATGTTTATAATTTTTTTTTGTTTAATTAGTAAAGTAGTTTGCTAACAAAATATATAGGTCATTCCACCAATTTTTTTTTGCTGAGCTTAGCGTATTTTTTTAATATTTTCTATATAGATATATAAATATATTTAAAATAATAATTCACTATAGTATCCGTATCCGTATACGGATTTGAGCTCTTAGTACATTCGTAGTACCTAATTTTGTTTTTGTTAATTTTTTTTAAATCATTACCAGAAAAGTACTAGTAATAATACTGAGTCATTTTTTTAATGTTAAAAATATATAAAAAAAAACCGCGGGGGTCACCAAAAAAAATATTTGGTCGAATGACCTATATATTTTGTTAGCAAAATACTAAGTAAATTAACCAAAATCTAAATAAAATAATAATAATAGATAATAAAAATATCGTTTTTTTAAAACTGATCTTTAACCTTAAGGTAAATTCAAATGTTATTTGTTAGTATAATTTGACTAATAAAAGAAACCTATTGGTAATATTACTATCTAGTTTAATATTTAGTTAAGTAGTTGACAGTTGTAAAATGTCATACAATCGTTAAAATAAAGTGCCTTTCTTATAAAATAATACTAAATGTGAAAATTATTTTATTATCTCAATACAAAAATACAAAAGTATTAAATAGTTCTCAACGCCAATGTTTGAAAAGTTTATATGAACATTGTACTGACCTTTTAATTTCGCCATCAGTAAACTATAACTTAAATTCGGGCACGGACTCCACTTAAAGTCCTCATAAAACATTTTCTTTACTTTTACTGTGAAAAACTGTTAATTTTCAAGAAATACATTTGGATTTATAACCTTTATAATCTGTGTTTATAAAATATAAAAATTTGACATTTGACAGTGACACACAGATTCCCCTATTGTTTCATAGATGGCGCTCTATACAAATTTTTTACTTAAATCATTTTAAGATTATAATAAGGATTTGTCGTAGAAAAAGTATAGTATGCACCCCGTTTATAAACTTTTCGTTAATTTTGGTTAATTAAAGTTTATTAATAACTTGGTTAAAAAGTGATGGTTTTGCAGTTTTCATTTTTACCTGCATTGAAAAATTAGTCTCAATATAGCTTTATACAATTATATAAACCTATACTTTTGGGTGATAATGGAGACTAAAAGAAATAATTTAAATAAAGACTTTCTTCAACTTACTATAGAAGAGTTACCAAAGTTGTAAACAATTATTGATCTACAAATCTTAAAACAGTCCCCAAACATTTCATTAATTTGGTAAGCGTCTAAGCGTTCTTTTTAACCAAAAGGTATACATTAACCAAGAAGTTAAATTTAACTAACATAACGTTAATTTTACCATAATTGGATTCCCCACTTATTACAAAATATTACGTTAATTTAAGGTTAAATTTCTACTCAGAAATAAAAAAAAACAAAAATGTGTGCTAAAGAAAAGCGTATTTAAGATTTAAATATATTTTTTAAACCATCAATAATATTTGCCTAAAAAACGATTCTGTAAATATAAAAAAACAACATCTTCGTGTCAGCAATTACCACGGTTACAGTAACTCAGATGTGAAACATCAAAATTAATTACAGTTACAATCGCATCTGTTGTAGCTAATAGCAATAAAATTTTAATCAGAATTCTGGTTAGGCGATTCGTGGCCGATGATGGGCCCACTGGAAACTCTTAAAATTGAAATTAATGGGCCCCGAAGGCCCACCACAAAACGCAACGTAAGATAGCAGCAAACACGCCACCTGTGTTTTGCAGTTGCATAGATGATAATAGCATGATAGCATTGAAGAACAGAGGCGGCGGTGAAACGCCGACTAACCGAATTAGTTTACCGCCCGTTACAGACAAATTTATTGAGATTTCTTCATTTGTTAAGTGGAATTCATTCATAAGTAATGCGCGATGATATACCGACCTATTAAATATTTAGCTCATTGTTGGTTTTGTTGGGTGCACTGAAAAAAATAAGCTGTTGAAACAACAAAAAAAATTAATTCTACTCTTTATGCACTTAACCATCTAAAAATGTCAAATTGTATTGTTTAATTGAACAACAAATATTAGTAAAATGAACAAAATGAGAATATTTGTTCTGATCTGCTAATCTGGTTAATTAAACATTCTTGATATGTCGGAGTAATATTTCGAAAATGGTTGGGCTAACATTTTTAAGATGTTAAGGTAAATTTCTTGAAATGTCCAGGTAAGCTTTTTAGCATATTCACTTAACACCAATAAAATCTTAAATTAAATTAATTTGCGCTAATGTTGGGTTAATTAAATTATGGAATTAATATAAAGAGAAAGAATTGAACCTTCCCTCGCCAGAGTTTTTGTTTTGAGTGCGTTCCACCCACTTCAAATACCTACCGACAGACGGCTGATTCGACCTATATTGGGGGTCTTATTAGTCACTGATAAACAGTGTCGGGCAATTTGGTGTAGTGGAAGTTCTGTGGAACACACCGAAAACAAACGGCTACCTGAGCTTATATACTCCTATCGTAAGCCAACTGAGGCGAGATGTAAGAACATCACGTGATCAACACCGTCTATTGACGAATTTTAAAGTAACATTTAAAATTTGTTAAATGAACAAATTTAATGTTTTGGATTTAAAGAGCAACTAAACGTTAATTTAATAGTTTTTTAGGTAATCCTAAAAATTTCAGTATTTGATTCAACCTATTAAATCAAAATAGGATAAACATTTTTATTCAAAAAATTAGTTTATGTTAAATCAATATTTTAACTGTCAAATGAACCAATAAACTTTGACAAACTCTGACTATTGCTTTGACACCAAAATATAGATTAATCCAATAGGTTTCTTGATGAAACTACATTTTCAAAAATGACATTTAGGCAAACGTTAACTCAACTACCTACATTATTTTTTTCGGTGTACTTGGGAAATTACCTACCGACGCCTATATTTGTTTAGACAGTGGTAATAAATTTAAATAAAAGGCATGCCGTTTGGTGCAAGTGTTTTGCTTTTATCCAGCGGTTAGTTTATTAACCTCATTACAATTAGAATTGCGCACAACCTAACTGAACGGTGTATATCACATACACACACACAAATATTATATTATAAATGTACATACACGTTGGGTACAGATATACATACGTTTAATGGGCAGCATCCTGCTCAAATGGGTGAAAATTAGGTGCAAACTCAATTGCGACCTGTTAAAAAGATTTGGGGTGGCCTAAACAATTTAAATCAATTTTGCGAATATAAATTAATGCCTACGTAATAAAACGAGATATACATACTACAATACATCGCCGAAACTTAATTTGTCTTTGGGATGTTTATAAAAATGTTTGTTTTTTTTAAAAATTATATTATAGTCTTCTTGAACCTCTTTGTTCCAACAAGCATAATTATTACCCGTAGTAAGGGATACCAACTTTAATACAATTAACCACTAGACACCCCTATGATCGGTTTACCTTACGCAAAATACAGGATGTTACTAAAAAATCTACTAAATTTATCTTTATTTATTGTGCGATTTTAACCGAATTTGTTTTAAAATGTAGATCTTATGCTTAGTTTTGACAAATAAAAAACGCAATGAAAACTTAAAACAACCATGAAACAAAAAATAGAGAATTCAAAAAATACAGTTGTCGCAAATACGAGGTGTGTTCAGAAAATATCGGGAATTTTCGTTTTTTAAAACAAATATTTATTTATTCGTCTACATTAATATTGTCGCCTTCAAAATAGTCCCCATAGGATATTATGCACATGTGCCAGCTCTTCTTCCAATACTCGAAACACTTCTAAAACTCGATCTTTGGGATAGCCTTTAGTTCTTTCAGCGATGCGCTTTTAATGTCAACTATACTTGCAAAACGACGGCCCTTTAAGGTTCTCTTTATTTTTGGGAATAGCAAAAAGTCAGACAGAGGCATGTCTGGCGAATATGGAGGCTGGGGCATCATTACAGTATTGTTTTTGGCCAAAAATTTTGTTCAAAATTTAACAATTTTAGAACAAATTTTGCTCCCACGCGTTTCATACCCAAAAAATTTCATGGGATGGGCCAATCGATATACCAACATCATCAGCGACTTCTCTGATGGTTTATAACCATTTCTTTTAAGGAACGAAAATCTCCGAACTAATAAAATACGTCTAACCTTAGCGGCTGCCACAAATGACCTATATATTTTGTTAGCAAACTACTTTACTAATTAAACAAAAAAAAATTATAAACATTCATAAAGTTTTTCTCCTTAAAAATTATTTTTTTAATTAAATAATTTTTTTTAGTTAAAATTGGCTGTAATAATAATAATAAAATTTTAATAATAATAATAAAATTTTAACAGAAAAATTAAGACACAAAATTTTGTAAATTATTATTATATTAGGTATATAATATAATAATAATTTACAAAATTTTGTGTCTTCATTTTTCTGTTAAAATTTCAGTCAATTTGACATTTGACAGATGTCAGATTTTATTTTTTTTAATTTTGAAAGTTATTTAATTATCTACTTATTGTTTTAACTACTCCATGGAGTAGTTAAAACAACATTAATAATAGCCTGCATTATCTCTCGTATATTAATATACTATTTAAACATTAAAACAGTGTATTTGTTTTTTACTTAAAATTTATATTAAAATATATATATCATTTCATTACTCGGCCATTCCAAGCCCATGGACAGGACACATCAAAACATGTCTAAATTATATTCTTGTTACTTCCTTAAGTTTACTTATTTTTTCTACGAGTATTTATGAGAAGTATTAGCCAAAGTTGGCTAATACTTCTCATAAATACTCGTAGAAAAAATAAGTAAACTTAAGGAAGTAACAAGAATATAATTTAGACATGTTTTGATGTGTCATGTCCATGGGC
Organism: Brassicogethes aeneus; assembly: GCA_921294245.1. NCBI lineage: Eukaryota > Metazoa > Arthropoda > Insecta > Coleoptera > Nitidulidae > Brassicogethes > Brassicogethes aeneus. The sequence continues at coordinate 7,657,190 of OV121140.1, forward strand.
TTGGAATGGCCGTACTGCAAAAATATCATTAAAATTGTAAAATTTTGGGTAAAAACAATTCTATTTCGTTGAAAACATGATTTTTGAAGAGAAAACTTTATTAATGTGTATATATCATATATAATATATGTAATTTTTTTACACAACTTTTTAAGATTTTAAAATTAATATTGTCGATTTGATAAATCAAACAGCATATTAAGAATATTTAAACAAAATTAAACACTATTTTTTAAAATTAGATTTCACTGTTACTAGTAACTTCATTTAAATATGTAAAAATAATAGATGCGTTCTTGCCTATTATAATATTACTTGTGTGTGTGTGTGTGTATGGGGGACCTAATTCATCTCGATCTCTCTATTAGCGTGCCCTGTACCTCGCTACTGATGCCTAATTCAATTAGTTCCTCAACCCCTATCTTTTTCATTTCGGTAATTGACGCCGAGCTCGAGCTGTCCAAGTGTCAAATTTACATAACATCGTTCTATTGTTTTTTTATTCCTTTTTTTTCTTTATCTGTTTATCCATCTAGTGGGCCTGTATAGAAGCAGATGTTTTTTAGATATCTATGATTGACTTTCTAATCAGAAACTTGTATGAAAATTTAAACATTATTCTAGCTGGGCTGTCATCGAACTGTCAAATGTCAATTTTAACCTTAAATTTATCATAACCTACAAATTTATCATACCCACAAATTAACCTTAAAATTGACATTGACAGTTTGATGACAGCCCTGATAAAATAAGTTTTTTTTACAAAATAGTAGTAATTTTGGTTGCCCTTAGCACTTTAAGGCCGTTTTTAAGATAAGGGCCACCCTAATATACAGTATGTCCCGGAAATGAGTGTACAAGACGATTTTTTTTATTTATTTTTGTTTTTTTGAAGAAAAGTCATCTTTGAAAAAAAGTTTTAACCGTCGACAAAATATCAAAGAAAAAAATTAAGATTTTGTCTACAGGGTGTTTAAAAAAACAGGAAAACAAAATCTATTTATTTTAAACTTTGTGAAAATTTTTTTAAGCAAAATTTGTTATTAAAAACGTTTCAATACAAAATTACGACGGAAATTATTATAAAGTTGATTTTTCTTTATTTTTTCCAGTATACAAAAATTACGACGAAAATTATAAAGGTAATTTTTTGTTTTTTTCGAGGATCAACTTTATAATTTCGTTTTATATTTTTTGAAGAAAATTTATTTTTGATAAAATGTTTTAATTGTCGAAAAAACATTGACCAAGTAAAATTTGCAATATTTAAGTACAGGGTGTTTAAAAGGTCTTGAATAGATTTTATGTAGTAAAATACCAAATTTTACTACCAGAATTTTAGTTTTTTGATAATAACTACTTTTTATTAAGAATAACTTTTCGTCGTAGAACCAAAAATCTATTTTTGCTAGTAAAGTAACAAATTTAAAAAAAATAACAGTTGTAACCTAAAAATAGGTACTTTACATTTAACAGACCTTAAGAAATTATTACCAATAAAATTTTTGGGACTCTAATTGGTTCAAATAGTAAACCAAAAACAAACTTAAATTTTTAATAAATATACTCTCTAAAAATGAATTAGTCAAAAAGGACTAATTTAAATGGTTATTAGTGGTTGCTTTTTCACTTATACCATAATTAACCATGGAATACCATGGTATCCCAAAATTTAACAACCAATTCTTATGAAAAATTGTCTCCTGAACCCGAAAATACCGTCAAAAATTATGAAAGTGGAGCAGTTTTTGAAATATAGTCAATTCCATATTAAATGGAAAATTGACTTTATCTCAAAAACTGTTTTACTTTTTAACTTTTGACGAAATTTTTGGATTCAGGGGACAATTTTACATAAGAATTGGTTGTTAAATTTTGGGATACCATGGTATTCCATGGTTAACCACGCTACAAGTGAAAAACAGCCACTAATAACTATTAAATTAGTCATTTTTGACTAATTCATTTTTAGAGAGTATTAACAGCAAAAACCCAAAGCACAAGAATTGTAAACAACTTCGTGATTTTTGAGAAACTTCTAGTCGGTGACCCAACATCAATCCCGACTTCTACCGTGCTGGCACGAACCGCCTTATAACGTGACGTCATAATAATAATCCGGTTTTGTTCCCCGAACATACAAAATTTGTTGTCAAGCTCGATAGCTTAGATGGTAGGGCGTCTGCTTTGCATGCGAGAGGTCCCGGGTTCGATACTCAGAAGTTGTCGAATTTTTTTTACTTTTTTATTTCATAAATTTGTTGTTCCTTTGTTAAAAAGTGTTTTATTTTTATCGTAACATAAATTTGCCCATTTTAGTTGGGTTTTTTGCTCAATGGGGCGGGGGGGGGCCAATGGGGCGGGGTCGGTTGGGTTGTGTTGTTGAGTTTGGGTTGGTTTGGTTTTATTACGTAACTAACGTGCCCTTAACATGTATACAGGTACAATTTATTATTATATTATTGTTGTGCCGCCAATTTTAAATGATAATGATGCATTGTATAATATATAATAAATTCTTTGTCCAGTCGGGATCAATGTTGGGGCACCGGCTAGAAGTTAGTTGATTTTTGGTATGCTCGAAAAGAGATAGAACATTCCAAATAATTCCCTTATATACAGTATGTCCCAAAAATGAGTATATAAGTATACTTACAAGACGAGTTTTTTTATTTATTTTTGGTTTTTGAAGAAAAGTCATTCTTGATAAAAAGTTTGTATCGTCGACAAAATAGCATTGACATAAGGAAATTTAGAATTTTATCTACAGGGTGTTTAAAAAATAGGAAAACATAAAATCTATTTATTTTATACTTTTTTGAAAATTTTAAGAAGGAAAAGCTGAAAATTTATTGTTGATCAAATGTTTTAATTGTCAAAAAAACATTTACATTTAGGTAAGTAAAATTTGGTTTTTTAAATGTGTTTAAAAGGTCTTGAATATATTTTATGTACATACCTAGTTAACTTTTTATCAGCAATAACTTTTCTTTGTAAAACCAAAAATAAAAAAACTCAAAACTCAAAAAATTAACAGTTGTGACTTTAAAATAAATTAAAAGAAATTATTACTAATAAAAAAGTTTAGCACCCTGGTTCAAATTGAAAAGCAAAAAACAATACCTATAAAAAGTCCTTAAAAATTAACCATATTAAAAAATGTTTTCTTACCTTATGACTGTCCCCGAAAATCGTGATGCTGAATACGGGGAAACCCCCACAAGTACCGTAGAAAAAAATCAAAAAAAATAACAAAAACGCACAAAAAAATATTACGCAGAACGCACTAAACAAAAGTCATTCTCAAACCCCTAAAAACTCGCAAACCGTCGGAAAACCAAAAACAAACAGGGAGACAAATCGCAAAATCTTTTGAACGCACGAAAGACTTTCCGCGAAGTGTGCCAGGCTTCCTGGAAACAAATGCTAGGCAACGCGCTGCTAACAAATGACAGATGAGCCACGAGATGTAACTAGGGGAGGGGCCGAGCTCGCGCCATGCGCCGGGCCTACCGGAGGCCGGTGGGCGGGGCTTAAACATCTCGCCGATAGAGAGGGAGCGCCGCGCAATATATATAAAGAGAGAGACAGCGTCTTGGGGGGGGGTATCGATACAGTTTATAGCTAAGCGCTAAACACTTTTTTTACGGTTCGGATTAAAACGAGACCGTTTTAATAGATTTGTTTTGCGATAAGTGGGATAGATGGCTTTTGTTTTGCGTGTGATGCTATTGGTCGAAGATTTTCGCGTCCTTTTCATTTATTATTGTTGTCTGTTTGCCCGTCAGATTTCTTTCTTTGGCTCGCTTTATTATTTAACAGTCATTTGCGGTTTTGTTTTCAGCGTTATTTGTCATTAACACGTTGAAAATTTGATTGCGAAGCCAGCGCCGGTTTAACAGGGGTTTTTTGGGGACTATAGCACCGGGCGGTAAATATTTTTGGGGCGGTACTACGTACCTCCCATAATTTTTTTAAAATACACCATAAAAAATACTTAATTATTAGCAATTGCACAGAAAAAAATTATTGAGACACTGCGTCGGCGGATCACAAAGGCAAAGAAAGTGTGCGAGCCGGATACAACGGATACAAATGAGAAATATGTTGTAAGAGTTGAACCAGCTTCTCTGTCAGAAAAACTTGATTTATTGGAAACGGAATAATTTTAACTTTTTGGATGGACGTTTTGCAAAGGGTTAATGAAACCAATAAAGCAGTTAAAAAACAAAATATGGATTTAAGCACAACTGCTCATCTTTTGTCATTTTTAGTTGAGAACTTTGATTTTTTACGTGATCGTTTGATCATTACGAGGAAATTAACAGGAAACGAAAATTATGCTCAGAAGCAGATAATTATAAGAAAATTACAATTTGAAGAAAATAATTCAGAGGTAAGTTTAAGCAAAAAAAAAACAATGTGAACAAAATGTTTTATTTTAATAATTTTAATCCGAAATCCATTGTCGATCTGAAAGCTACAAATCTGGCACAAAAAAAATTGAATTTTTGTTTAATCTAAAAGCATAAATCTTCGTGGAGGATTTGGATGAGTTTTTTTTCTCAAAAATGTGTCCATCTCAAGAAACTGGTAACTTTCCTTCCCGGAAATAAAAATAGAAACTCCATTGGAATTAGTAAAAGTTTTATAAGAAAATAAATTAATATTATTCCAGGAAACAAAGATTGTAGAAGGAAAACTCGTGGTTTGTGGGGCACTTGCAATAAAAATAACTAAAAAAAAACTACCGATTCGTTACGAAGGATAAGTGTACCTAAAAATCTAGGGTAGAACGAACTGACTCATTAAAGCCGTTTGGAAAATAAAAAACTTCCCTTTCGGGGGATGAAATTAGGGGACGCGGAAAGAAATTTTTGTGCAATATTCTTGATTCATTATCAGCGCTCCTGACTCTACATAACAAAAAATAAAACCTGACTACCATCGAGTTTTCCTTCTACAATCTTTGTTTCCTGGACTATGGAATATTAATATTTGTCTGCGTATTTTTTTTTCATAATGGTTTGAAATGCAAGTGGTGAACGATCTTTCTCTACTCTAAAAAGGGTAAACAGCTACCTAAGAAATACAATTCCCCAAGAAAGTTTACTAACTCCTTAACAATTCTGTCCAAGACCTGCAGCATGCTAGATGAAATACATGTAAATAGTGTTATAAATTAATTGGCTATTATAAAGACTTAAAAACAACCTATTAATTATTAGTATTAGTATTTCTCAATATTTATTTAAACCACAGAATAATGTTTTATTTATTTAAAACTTTTGATTAGTTTTTATCAGTTTAATGAAACGAAATGTTAAACTTTTATTTTTTAATTAGTTTTTCTTAGTTCATACCTATTGTGTATATAAACCAAATAATGTGTTATATTTTAGTGCTTCTGATTAGTTTTTATAATATTGTTTATATATAAAATTTAAATCAAAGAATAATATTTTTTTATAATTTGTTTATAAAGGGTAATTTTATATTTTATAGGTATATATTAGGGTGTTTAAAAAAAAACAATTATTTTTTTTCTAATGGTGTTCAAAAAGTATAGTAATAGTACATTAAAAAACAAAAATGTTGGCGCCTATTTGAGCCCTTAATATTAATATTAAGGTTTGCCTCAATTCATTTGTTGTTTTTCCACTTCAATAACACGGGAATTTTTATTTTTTTAATTTTGAATTCTTTGGAATGGTTTGTTTTCGCAACACCCAAGCGAAAGGAGTTATAGACAATTTCACGCTCTACAAAAACATCTGAAGGTCAAAGTTCTTCAGATCAAGCGTTTCAAAGATATCAGCGATCAAAAATATCATATGCCATATATATATTATTTTTTATGTAAAATCACTTTAATTTTGTTAACCTGAGACTGTAAACTTTATTTATATATATATATATATATATATATATATATATATTTTTTTAATTTAAAAAATGTTTTTAAAAAAGTAATATTTTAAAGCATTGGGCGTTTTGTTTGTGCCAGAACCGGGCGGCGAACTACCTAAAACCGGCACTGTGCGAAGCATAAGAATCGGGCTATTTAAAAATGAATTACCGGGATGGGAAGGAAATGAGGATCTTAAAAAGATTAAATTTGCCGAGGTTTCAAACAAAGCATTTTAAACCCCCGACGTTCTTAAATTTGCGAGTTTTGTTTTTATATTTTGTTTTTACTCATCAATTTAAATTTATGTTTTGGTTGATAATTTTGAAATTGTCGTTTGACAACTTATCTGTCAAAATCCAAGTCACTTTCGGAAAGTTAAAAAAATGTAAAATAATAAATTTTTGTAGCAAATTATGTTTTTTCGATTCAAATGTAGAAAATACCGACTTTTAAATGTTAAAATGTAAAGGATACCTATGTAAATAAAAATTAAAAATCATCGAAATTTTGTTTCCATTCATTATAAAGATTGAAATATTGAAAATATTGGAATTGTTTTTTTTACACAGGGACCTACAATTAGGTACAAATTTATTAAAAAGTTAATAATAATTTTTCATAAACCATGGTTTACCTGCAGGTAAATAAAAGTTAATCTTAAAAAACTGGTTATAAAAGTTATACCGATAAAGAATAAGTATATTTTGTAAAAATAAACGTAATTTATGGTAAAAAAATATTTTATTCTGAACATTTTATTAATAATTAAGATTTTGAAAAGTTGGGGGTAAGACCCCCTTTGTACGTCCCTGTGAATGTAAAGGTAGGTACTTCTAGTAAAAAGCAACAATTTTTTTTAATAATTTAGATTTTATATGAAATTTTTTAAGAATTTAAAGTAAATAAATTTCGGAAAATGACGATTTCTTTTATGTAGGTATGAACGATATTGTTGCACTTTATTTATTTTAATATATTTTTGATACGCCCATGTGTAGGTAAAGGCACTTTTAGTAAAAAAGCAAAAATGTAGCAAAAAAAACCTCTTTTTTCACGAAAAAAAAAATATTAGGTACCTATACAATAGGAGTAAATAAAATTACCATTACCTATTTTGTAAAAAATTAAAAATTAATAAAAAAATATTTTATCTCAACCATTTATTAATAATTAAGATTTTGTATAATTTTATATAAATTTTTACACTGTTAAAGAAATATTCTTAAAATAATACAGCTTACTATAGAGAGTTAACCAAGTTGTAAATAATTATTTATCTACGAATCTTAAAACAGTCCCCTCGCATTTAACTAATTTGGTAAGCATCTATAGGTTTAAAAAAAAATAAGTTACTTTAATTTAACTAATTTTGGTAATTATTAACTATAATGTGGTTAGATTAAACACAATAAAATTAACACATTTTTTAAATAAACTTGCAGATTAATTTATGGGTGATTCTACAAAAGTTGGACAACTTGATGTCATCAGACAATAGAGTAGGTATTTTAATGTTTTTTGTAAATATTTTAGTATATTACAAAAGATCAAGGTTTTTTTTAACTTGTCCACCCAATTTTAATGTATTTTTTAAAAGCACGTTTGTAGAAAAACATAATAAATATTCAAAATATCAGTACCTTGGCGTGTCACTACTCCTGAATCAAATATTAGTGATTTTTTTTTAAAATGTATTCAATTTATCTTAAAATTTTCAATTTCACTACAAACTATAAAACATTAAATAATGTATTTTTCATATTTTATCATAGATTCGAATAATAGCAATTTAAAAAAAAATGATAATCTTTGTACTTACTTTTACCCGTCAGTTCTGTGTCCAATGTTAAAATTCAAAATTCCTGCGAAATATTGAAGTTTAAACGTCAAGTCCTCGTTTTAAATCAAGTGTTGGTAAAAAATTACCTACAGAGCCCGCCCTTTCCACGACAGTCATCTTGAAAACAATGCAAGCGGCGAAGTTGTGGTAAATGCACGTATAGTTCCAGTCAAAATTTCAGTACTGTGGTGAGTAGTTATTTTCTTACGTAGGTATATATTTTATTGTAATTTATATAAGGCTATATGTGATTTGTTGATAAGTAGCATCCACTAATAAAAAACATCAGTAAAATACTTAATTCCGAATTATAATCCCAAATTTGTATCCCATTCATCAGTACCGTGTCGTCAGTTCCATGTTCGACGTTTCGTTTATCTTTTTTTCGCAAACTTTAATTTAAATTCTGCTTGCCCAGAACTTGTTTATTTGATGTCATTATAAACTCATATAAATTTGGTGTGGGTCTCATATCTAATAATTGAGATATCGGTATACCCAAAATCCACCATCCGCCACTGATGTGTGGTATTATTTGATTAAGATATTTAACTGTCCAACTTTTGTAGAATCACCCTATATAACCAATAGGTAAAAACATCCTAAAATCGCCATATTGTTTGCTGGAGCATGTCCATTCTAAGAAAAGGCAGAGCCGGCTTAAGGCAATTGAGCGCCTTAGGCACTTAAAAATTTGGCTCCTCTAACTAGATACTATACTTACGGGGCCCGGGGCAAATTTTAAAAAAGCTTATTAGAGCCACCCCAAACTGTTAGCTTAAGGGCGCCCGAGAATTATAACCCAATTATTCATATATGAATTAGAATACTTTTTATCATTAAAAAAATACATAAAAACATAAATAACATACAAACATAACAAATATAATGTAAATAAAAAGTGTTAGGACTTATAACTGCATTTTTCTGCAAGATATTATTAGTAAGTATTTAAAAAAAATTAAATCAACTTTAATTTTCTGTATTTGTATGTTAGATGTACTGCTGGTTTATTGTAATTAGTTTAATATTAAAATTTCAGAAATACCTTAAAACAAACAGAAAAATTAACACTATCTAAATGTGGATTTAGCCAGCATTTTGTGTAACGTAATCTAACGTAACGTAATTTAATTTAAAAGGCAGGCTAAATCAACCTTAACTATCGAACACAAATTGCTATCACCAAACACACAACACATAGAAGTGCCACTCTTGAATAAACGCGAAAACACCCAAGTCCTTCCGGCAGCAGTTTCCTCTAGTATCGCGTACCCGCTGGGGTGAGCAGCACATCACAGCGGGTACCCGATGCAAGAGGAATCCGTGTGCTTGGAGCATACGGGGGTTTTGAAATAGTTTAAAGAGTGCTAAAGATATTTTTATACAGAAGTGAATTTGCCGCACGATTTTTGTCGGCTTTACACCTCGTTATTACAAAGGAAGCTAAATTTTTATTAAATAATAAAAACAGTAAAAAATATTCTGTTATTACAATTGTATATTGTTTATTTGTTTTATTTTTGAAAAAAATAAACATTTTGGTAAAAAATTTTATTTTTTTTTAAGTTGCTTGGGGACAAGGCGCCTATTTCTACGTGGCGCCTAAGGCAAGTGCCTTGCCTGCCTAATGGGTAATATGGCCCTGAGAAAAGGAAATGCCATTAATTTACCTATAGGTATAGTATACCTACTAGCAGTTAATTTTGTAAATTTACAACAAAAATACTAAGAATGCAATTAATTACAATACATTATGTAAATATACTGATCCCGTATGGCACTACTACTAATTGTATTTATTATTCTCATTCTCTCAATTGTCTTATAATACAAATTTTGAAGTTGTAATAAAATTAGCGGAGTTTCTTTTTCGATATATACCTATATAAATTTCGAAACGTCGTTATTTGGAAGTTATCAATTCATAAAACGTGTGTTTCGAAACCAATTCGAAAGGCAATAGAAAAGTCTATGAATAAAATATCGCGACTGCCATCAATTTCGATAAGTTACAATAAAAATATTTGCCGGAGTCTCGAGCCAATAGTATTTTACGTTCGACCCTCTAACTTTTATCTATTGCCGATTTCATGTCGTCTTTAAAATCCATTTCAATCACATTTGTAAGTATGTACGAGCATCGATATGTTGCTACTGGATAAAAGTCAATTTTCCTTCCCCTATAACTTCCAATTGCACACAAATATATTCATTGTTTCAATTTTGAAACTTGTCCGTTACGAGATATAGGTAAAAAATGCAGAATTTAATAGAAAATGTGTACAGAATGTCTGCAAATTCCCAAACAATCCTCCTAACTTTTTTTTGTGGAGTTTTGTTGAATTATCGATCTTGGAATACAATTATCCAAATTATTTAACGTAAAAAAGAAGCTCTTGTTATAAAGTCAAAAATTCATAAATTTTACTATATTAAATATTGCAGTTAAGCTATTTTTGCTTAAATTCAGGTGACAATTTTACATAAGAATTGGATATTATATCGCCCGGGGACACCATGGTATACCATGGTATAAGTGAAAAAGCAGCCTCTTAGTCATTTTTGTAAATTCATTTATAGTATAATTTTTAAAAATGAATTAGACAAAAATGACTAAATACTACAGTTATTAGAGGCTGCTTTTTCACTATACAAAGCATAGTTCGTATAAAAATGTATTTTTTTGTAAGTAAGTTTGTTCATGGTATAGGTATATATGAGGCACAGTTTATGTAAACTACTAGGTAGTTGTTAATAAAAATTTTTTACCTTTATAAACTATAAACTATAGTTAAAATATTGGTGATTTTTCTGGAAATATATAATCTATTCAGTTTAAGTAAATTATGTCACATACTTGAGAGAATAATTCACTCAAATCAAGTAGGTACCTAATTCAGAATTTTATTCTAAAAAAAGTATATTCTTGCTTTAAAACTCAAAAAAAGAAAACTATATATAGTTTTTCAAGTAAGAAAATATATTTACTTGTTTAAATATAACATTGACAAATAAATACAATTCTTCCTTGAAATTAATGAATGTTTACTCGGGGCATATGCACTGTGTGTCCACTGATGGACTTAACTATACTTGTAAAAAATTTTATTTTAAATTTTTCGACAAAAAGTCATTTTTCAAATTTACAAATTTTTTAATATTTTTTTTGAAGCTAATATAAAGAGAGTTGGTAAGGAGAAATCAAAAAGTCAAATCAAATCATATGAGTTTTTGAAAGACTTCATTTTTATGTGTGTATGCAAAACAAAAAACAATTATCAACAAAGTAATCAATGATAACACAAATGTAAATTTTTAATGATTATTGCCCACTGTGCAAGCATATTTTTCCTCAGTTCTCATAGGTCAGGAACAACCAGTGGCGGCCCAAAATGTCTACTTTGCTTATACAAGTTTTAATGATTTTTTATTAAAAAAAATGGCACAAATGCAAAAATTCAATTATAAAGGATGACAACTTATTTGGTGACACCCTGTATATTAACGTCATTTGCGGACACCCTGTAGAAAAACGAAACTATAGAAGGAAAACTGCTGCCGCACGAAAATCGAATTAACCGAAAAGCAGTTGGTAACAAAGTAGAAAAGAAGTGACTTAATTTTATTTGTGTTGGCCGCCCTGTTAGCTCTAACGAAAGCCAAAGGATTCGTGATCGCTTGATCGAGTTAAAACTCCTCGCCTCGCCCGATACAACAATTGAAAGTCGAAGACAACTTCGTTACGGCAGCCAACTACCTAATTTAATTCCGCCCGAAGTTGATTTTAACCCTTAATAAACGAATTTAATATTTTTATGTTTCAGTACTACGAAATTGGTGGTTAATTTTGTGATAATTTACATTTTTCTTGTAAAAGGTAAAAATCCATATTTTATTGTCTAAGGTTAAAACCATAAAATACTGTTTCAAGATCATAATTTTCAGAAACTGCAAAAATAATTATTGTGTATTCTATTTAAGAATAAAACGTTGGATATTTGATATAACGTAGCACTCATACTATGAATATTTTTTTATACAGCGTTGCCATTGCTTCTAAAACAAATTTATAATATAATAATAATATTATACATGTTATATATGTTCTGTAATGTATTGGCTTAATTGAAATACCTGTTGTTCAGTAACAAATTATTAACAAAGTTAAATAAATTTATTTAACTTTGTTAATAGTTTGTTACTGAACGACAGGTATTTCAATTACATTAAAATCCTTTAACATAACCAAAGAAAAATATTTTTAAATTTTTGCGTGACCATCTGTCCTAAAAAAATAAATCTAAGCGAATAATACTTTTTAATATGGTAAAGAAACATATCGATAAAGGAAAATCAATAAATGTCAGTGTAACATCCGAAAAAACTGATATTTCAAAAAATACTTAGGTAAATATAGAAAGATTTACCAAAATTAGAAGAGTATACTGTGTACCTACTGTGTTATTGTGATGGATAATGCAGGGGCATCATTCTGTTAAAATAGAAAAAAGTCCATCAGCAGCATGGAGATGGAGGTGGCGCAAAAAAAAAGAATATTTTTTTCTTCTCGTCTCTTGTGAAAATATGTTGGTTTGTCATGTTTTAAGAGCCCTGTCAAAAGATCAGCACCATTAAAAATTTTTTAGGGGTCGCTCAGGATTTTTAAAAATTACCAAAATCGTCAAAAATTGGATTTTTTTTATTTTATTTTTTTTTCTCGTTCCGATATACAGATTTATTTAAAAATGATGTATACATATATATAATCTGTGCTTTAGATGTATTGTTGACAATTCTTAAATTCACGCAATGCTATAGAAGTTCACCAGATGGCGCGCGCGTTGCGAAACCCGATACTTCTTTAGAGTATATATATATATATATATATATATATATATATATATATATAAGAAGTGGATTTAAAGCATTAATAAACAGGTTACAACATTTTTTCCTGCGAACTTTCCGCATTTAGCGGCAAATAAGTTCGAGGCAGCGGTGTTTTGGGGTTCCCCGGGGATAGTGTCGGAGGCATCGCTTGTCGAAATCGTTCTGGCGGCGCGATCCATCCAATTTGGCATGCAAACCGTTCCTGCATAGCACGGGGAGCGGCTCTCCTGCTTAACCGCCAAGCCAGGATTTATGAGCCCGTCCTGCAACATAATCATTTTGGCTTTGGGAAAAACGAGAGCTGCGGGAAAATTGGTTCGGTAATCGAAAAATTGAGTTTTTTGGGTAGGTACACAGTAAAAAAATGTTTGTTAATTTTAACCAGATTTTATGTTAATCCAGGTTCACATAACTTAACTGTAATCTGTTATAACTAATTGAATAAGTATATATATAGTTTGTATATTTAACAAACATATTGTAGATTTAATAACAAAAATTGTCAGTGGGAAATGTTTTGATTGACTGCCTGAAATCAAGTGTACTTTTACAACGAAATAATTTGTTAAACATTAACAAAATACTTACAAAATTGCATATTATTGTATACTTCTTTATTATTTTGTATATTCCCTTATAATTATTTTATATATATAAATACGAGGTGTGTTCAGAAAATAACGGGAATTGTTATATTTCGCGGGTTCTGAGGGTCCGATTGTCATACAATTTCTTCTTTATTATGTTGGTATACATGCCCCCGAAGTATGATAAAAACTTTAGCTGTTTTCATTGTTTACTTTGTCTGTGGCAGCCGCTAAGGTTAGACGTGTTTTATGAGTTTGGCGATTTTCGTTCGTTAAAAGAAATGGATCAGAGAATTTGTATCCAATTTTGCTTAAAAAATGAAATAAATTCTGTGAAATGTAACAAAGGCCTATAGTGAGTCTGCTATAAGTAAAACATGCATGAGTTTACAAGTGGTATAAGACTTTCCAAGATGGCCGTGAAGACGTTGCACATTAACAACCGATAAAATCATGGAAAAAGTGGAAGAAATGGTTATAAACCATCAGAGAAGTCGCTGATGATGTTGGTATATCGATTGGCTCATCCCATGAAATTTTTTCAAATGTTTTGGGTATGAAACGCGTTGCAGCAAAATTTGTTCCAAAATTGAACAAAATTTTTGGCCAAAAACAATACTGTAATGATGCCCCAGCCTCCATATTCGACAGGCATGCCTCTTTTTCCTATTCCCAAAAATAAAGAGAACCTTAAAGGGCCGTCGTTTTGCAAGCATAGATGACATTAAAAGCGCATCGCTGAAAGAACTAAATACCATCCCAAAGATCGAGTTTTAGAAGTGTTTCGAGTATTGGAAGAAGAGCTGGCACATGTGCATAATATCCAATGGGGACTATTAATGGCGACAACATTAATGTAGACGAATAAATAAATATTTGTTTCAAAAAACGAAAATTCCCGATATTTTCTAAACACACCTCGTATATATATATATTTATATTTAACAAAATAAGTAGTTTTTCTATGCATATGAATTTATTTAATTTATTTTTATCAAAGCTGTCCCAAATTGACTGGATTTTTTAGTGACCATTCCCAAAACATTTCCAATCTTAAAATAAATTTTCTTGTGGTTGGTAATTTTTAATTCGTAAAATTCTGAAAAATTAAAGCGCGAAATTGTTAAGAAAACTTTTCTGTGCCTACCTACCGCAATTAAAAAAGACGAAAACGAAATTATTGCATTCTCCGATAAAGAACGAGGAAAAATGCTCTCTCCGGCCCTAATCGAATTACGTTTAATTCATACTGGATGGGGATTTTAAGATTACGTCGATTTAATCGCGAACTTGATTACTCAAGTTCCCAGTCACTCGGTTTTGTTTCTTCGTTTGCGCTAATTACGCGACTACGCGAATTGTTTTTAAATAATTAGCAAGTTTTATTAGGACTTAAATTACTGTTCTTCATTTCGCACAAATTTTCGGTAGTATACACTGAGAGAAATATAAAGGAGTAACAAACAACATTGTATTTATTTAAAAATAGACAGATTAAAAAAAAACTAGAAAATATATGTCATTTCCATGGCCCTCTATGATTAATAGAAGACTTCCAAAAACGTCAAAAGTTATCAGGCATTTTTTAAATTAAAAAACAGATACACTGTTATAAAAATCAGATTTTTTAACATAATTTTTGGTAAAAAACCAGGCTTTGTAATTTTAATCATGATTTTTTCGAACCCTGGTTTTACACAGTAAAAAAAATCAACTCTAAGCAACACTAATTAGAGTTCACACAGGTCCACTCTAAATAGTGTTATTTTATAAAACTACAATTAGAGTTAATTTGTAGTGTAATTTTTCCCAAGTAAGCAAGTATGATTTAACACTATAGCACTGAGGATACACTGTATTAAAAAGTGTTAATTTACCTAAAATCGTGTACTTCTACACTTCCTGGGTAAAATCCCACTTTTGTTCAGTGTAAATTAACACTACTTTGGAAAAGTTCCAATTTTAAAAAGGTACTTTTACTCTTTTAGTGTAAACTTCTAGTGTAAATTAACACTATTATTTGAGTAAAACCTATTGGTGATAGTGAATAAAACGAAAAGGTTAATAAAGAACATTTATTTTGAACAAAAATCTATGACAATTATTAAAATCGGTGCCTTTTAAAATATAATTTTATATTTAAGTCGTATGGCTGGCTTAAGTAAAAGGTTCCTTAAAACGTAAAAGTTTTAGATCAATGCAATGTTTTACTGGCTGTCAACTTGTAAGCAATGAATTATCTTGAGAATTCATCAGTAATCCATTTTTCTGTTATAAAAAATGGGTGATCCCATTGGTAGAGAGGCGTCAGGCGGCTGTATGTCGGGGATTTACCACACGTGTACAAATTTTTCATAATATTAATAAAAATGTAGGTATAGGTTAATATAACAACCATTACGCTTGAAAATAAAAAGTAAATCAAGTGTGTATGTATTTATATTATTAGTACCCGACCTACTGCCGTAAATTATTGATATATAATATAGGTCGGGTATGGACATCCTTTTAACATATTGGTATTTATTGAGTATGAAGGCTTAAAGAAAAATGAAAGTATAATACTTACCAAAAAATAAGAATGTCCTCTTATGGATTCACCGTAATTAAAATCTAACTGAACAAAAATGCCACACTTCCACAACGCGGTATCTCCGGATATTCACTGCGTAGGTAGATAGGTACCGACCAAACATTTAAAAACGCATTTCGGTTATTACCAATTTTTTCAGTCTATTTTGCCACTATTGGTGTAATTTAACTTTAATTGTGATACAATGTGCACTAGTTATAACTAGTATACTAGTGTAAAGAAAAAAGAGCTCTTATAGTAACATCAAAACAGACAAAGAAATTGGCATGCACTGTAGTGTACATTTTGTCACTATTTAACACAATAAGGGGTAATAAACACTCGCATTAAGTTTTTCTCCCCTTTTGATTTATTTTAATAATAAATAGTGTGAATGTACCAATGAATAATGTTCATATTCTTTAAATGTGTTTAATAAAGTTAATAAGCACTAAATGCTACCTAGTGTATTTTGTAGTGTAACTTTTACACTTACAAATCAACTCTAATATTTTTACCCCTACACTAAAAAATTTAAACGCGCAAAATTTTTTACTGTGTATGTATAAAATTTGGTTTAAGAAAAAGAGTCAAATTTGAAAAAAAAATATTTTTTTTAAATCACTGTTTATAAATTGTCATTTTTGTTTTTATGGGGTTTAAACTTTTTGTTAACAAGACCAGGACCGGCCTCAAAATTTAATTAAACCTTGGAATGCATTTCCCTCCTATTTTTGAGTTTTAATAAAACTTTTCTTGTAATATTTGTCCATTTAACTTTTATTTACACGTAGTTTTAAAAATATGTTTTATTTTTAAAATTAATATATTGATGATTTAATGGAATAATAAAAACTCTGATAAAGTAATATTTTATAATACATAAATAAATGAAAACAAAATAAAATCTATTTTTAATAACAAAAACCCTCGAGATATATTTATTCATAAATAAAAATTTGTATGCATTAATATTTAATCCTGTTATTTAAAAAACGTTTTCAATTATTATTACAGTTATTTTTAACTATTAAAATTTTAGTTGCATTTTTGTTCGAATCTTTATTAATTGTTATATTTAAATTTAAATATTTTACGAGTGGTGAAAAATAAAAATTGGCGGAATTTTCCGACGCGTTACGTGAGAGATGAAAAAAGCGTATTAAGTCAAAATAGCTGACAAACTGAATATAGGCTTAAAAGTGTGTAAATGAAACGAAATTGTTGGATTCTAATGGTAATTTTGTAAAAGCAGAGTAGATCAAAAAGACTACCAAATTGATATACAATTTTGTCACGAAACGATCGTCCGGAGAGATATGCATCCAAATATAAATCTACCAGCAAATGTTTACAAATATACCTACATATGTATGGGTGAATATATTGAGATGTCCCCCAAGTGAAAATGATTATTTTTTATTTTTGATTGTTTCACTGTTAGTCTAGAATGGGGTTTTTGGGAAGCCACCAGGTCTAGTAATAACATAACATAAGTGGTTCTGCACCAATGCAAGAATTTTAAGAAATCATACATTTTGAATATTAGAGCTTCACGGAGGTTAGGATTTCGAATGTTTTTTAAAAACATCCCTTTGCATATTTAAAATAAGTTATTGTATATTTTGACACCTTAATATTTTTTAAAAATACAATTGTACATACATAAAATATTTATAAAAAAATCTACTTACTGAGATATTACACTTCACGGTGGATAGGTTTTTAAATAGCAAATTAATGAAGTTAAACTTTTGAATTATAAAACAGCAACACTCTCATCTGCATATAAATTCTAACCGACCTTCAGGAATCACATGCATCTATAATGTCGTAAACAGAGGTTTTTGCTTATTTAAAATTATTAAAGCGTCATCCGTTGCATAAAATTTAAAGAAAAAACAGATTCACGGAGGATAGAATCAATTTTTGTAACACCTACATAAATGGTTATAAAAATTATTTCTTTTAATTTTTAATAATATTTTATATTTGATTCGATTGCTTTGGATGTGTTTAATTTACTTAGTGAACTGATATTTTTAGTATGCTTTTACTACCTCAGATATTTGTAAACATATAGGTTAACCTAGAAAGAGTAACAGTCACGGAGGATAGGTTTTAGACTTTTAAAACATTGTAAAAAATAATTAATTAAGGTTAAAAATCTGGAACCTGAGCTGTAATATCTACTTAATTATGAAAGATTTCGTGAGATTCACAAACATATGCTTTATAAATTAATTTTTAAAAAAATTCCCTTAAACTTTAGTATGCATGGATATCCGTGCCGCGTTGCATCGGCAGCGGAGCGATATGCCCTTCTCGCTTGTCATCCGCTGGGGACTATTTCAATGCTGCCAACCGTTATTGCATTATCTTCGAGCTGCTTTGATTTTCAATTCTATCGTTCCATGGCACCATTGTACGGGATCGCAAGCTTTTTTTTTTCTCCGGGATTCGGCACCGACTTGTTTGTCAAAAAAACATTTGAATAAATAAATTTGTTCGATTTACTTATTAACACTTTTTAGTCAACAATTTTAGAATATAAACTATAGCAATATTATAATTTAAAACTAAAATAAAAAATATATGTATACTTTTTATTAATATTTTCACTTCCATAACAAAAATATATAATATTTTCTATATTTTTGCAAAAATGGCGAATTCGCCGGGATATTTTTTATTGTAAAAAAATAAATTATAAATTTTATCCAACACAAAATGTCATGACAGTTAGTCATTATTAATGTCATTTTAGACAAGTAAACTATCAAATAACACACTAGTGTTTTATAATCCATAACTCACTGGTGAGTTATGGATTATAACTCACGTTTATATTTAAAGTAGTATTCTATTTATTTATTACTATGTCTTGAATATTTTCTATTTTCAAATTGACAACTTCGCATCTACAAGTACCGCTAATACCCATTATCAAAGCCACTTTCATCAACTTAGTTCAAAAATTTCTCTATTTCAGGTAGTTCTAATGTCTTGGACTTCTTTGGTTTGTATCCCTGTGATTTGCTTTCCAAAAAGCTCGTTAGTTTGCCATATTTTGAAATGTCGATCAATTCTTTTAATTCATTCTTTTAAAATGATTCGTTCATAAAGATTCGTTCGCGACTGATTCACTTTCTGGTTCAGGAACAGATAATTAACGAACAATTCAGGTTCGACCGAATTAATGACTTGGTTCTTGAATCGTTTGTATTGGTTGTATCGTTAAATGAATTAACGGTTGTATTACACGGTGCTGTTCTGAGAGGTGATTTTTGGACTTTCTGTGAAACCTAATTTTTTTTATATTCTTGTTAATTAGGTCATAACTAAAATTTTAAGAGCAAAATAAAAAAAATTTGACGGTTAATTTTGTTTTAATTGGATGTTTATTAAAAATATGTATGCACACTTTCAATTCTTCAATTAAAACTTATTTATTTACATATTATCATAACTTTTTAAATCAGATTAAAGATGTTTTGTTGTAATACACGTTTAAAGTTTTAATTTAAGGTTAAATGTATAGTACCTATACATTTATTAAACAATAATTCTAAGGGTGCCACATTTTATTTATTTGACGAATAATTTCTTTGGATACTAGATATTGCCAAGACATGAAAGTTATCGGCCCGATAAACTTTACTAAAGATGAATAAACCGGTCTTTAGTTAAATTTCATGAATTTCTTCGTAACTTTTACTACAATTTTTCATTTTTGTTTATAAAAAACACTTTAAAAAACTAAACAAAAATTATAGAATACCTATACCGAAAATGACAATTCAAACGTCAAATAAATTTTTAATAGATCTAAGTTTCATGGCAACCTTTATATTAAGGATATATTAATTAAGGGAACATAAATGTATACGTCAAAGGTTAGATTAAAAGTTTGAACGTCTATTGCAACAAAACAGTAAAATATATAAAAAAAAATGTAAAAACCTTTTTTTTATTTATGCAAATATTAAATATTTAAATTAAATCGCTAGTTTTAATTGGATAATTGAAAGAGTGCATAATATTTTTAATAAACAGCCAATTAAAACAATTCAAACCGTCAAATTTTTTTTATTTTGCTCTTAAAATTTTAGTTATGACCTAATTAACAAGAATATATAAAAAAATTAGGTTTCACAGAAAGTCCAAAAATCACCTCTCAGAACAGCACCGTGATTATTAAATTATTGGATTCAATTTTTATTTTGCTTACGTGTAAATTAACCTATGGCTTTTCCGGTGCAATAACAGCACAGCTTACATAAAAAAACAAAATACAAGTACCTAGGTTGTATTGGAAACTTTTGAATCAAAAGAGTATTTTGATATTTGACAAAAAATTCCCTGAAATATCCCTAGAAATATCAGTTATTCAAAAAGACCGACATTTTAGCGTAGTGATCCGAACCTAGCATTTAATTCAGTGCTTGTAACCAAGTTTAGTTTACTCGTCGTGATTTAAAACAATGATTCAAAAAAGAATTGATTCTTTTACAAACTTTGTTCGATTCATTCGGTTCATTTAAATGATTCGTTCTTTTTGAACGAATCGCAATCAAACTTGCCACCTCTAATTGTATGTCACTCGTGTGTTATTTTTCCTAAGTCACTTAAGAATTTATAAATCTTTCTCGCGTGACTTATTTTCAACATAACCATACCATAAATACCATAAATTACATGTTTGTAAGAAAGATGATTTAGGTTCTTTTTGCAAAAATGGCGAATTCGCCGAGATATTTTTTTATTGTAAAAAAATAAATTATAAATATTTAACATGTTTGGCAGATGATTTAGGTTTTTTAATCATTTTAAAGATTTTATAATTTTTTTTTATCGATAATTCATTTGTGCTGTTGCAAAAATGGTGAATTCGCCGGGAATAATTTGAAAAATAATTTTGTTGTTTTCATATTTTTACCAATTTAAATAAAGTTATCCAACCCATTTGTGTTTTAATAATTCTACAATAATGTTGCTTTTTTAATAATTAAGATAGTTTTTAAAAATACTTGTATATATATTAGGGTGCTTCAAAAAAATTTTTTTTCGCTCTTACCCTCTCAAATGTTTTTATTTAATATAAAAAAAATCCTCACCAAATATGGGCGTTCCAGCTCAACTCTAAGAGGTCGCTGTTTTTATTTTAGTTTCCCATTGAATTAACATGGGAAAAAAACTAATTTATGTTTGGAATTTTATACCTTTGTATCAAAGTAACTTAGGCAATGATCATTGCAGTTTCTTATATAAAATTTAACGCTCTACAAAAAAGGTCTCTTATTATTTTTCGTTAATTCAATGGGAAACTAAAATAAAAACAGCGACCTCTTAGAGTTAAGCTGGAACGCCCATATTTGGTGAGGATTTTTTTTATATTAAATAAAAACATTTAAGAGGGTAAGAGCCAAAAAAAATTTTTTTTGAAGCACCCTAATATACATACATTTAATTATTGTATTATAATTTTTATATTTAATAATATAGGGTGCCATATACTCGTGGGTGTCATTTCCTTAAAGGAGATGGTACTGTTATGAAAAATATTTTTTATCAATATTTAAAAACACATTTGGGTTTTTCTATAACTTAAAATATTTTGTTACCATTTTCCTTAAGGGTCATTCCACGATACTCGGGGATTTTTGTCCCGCCCGTCACAATTAAAAATTGTGAGTAAAAACTACACGTTATAAAAATTATTTCAAAATATTGTTTATTATGCTTGTAATAAACTTATAAGCACAATAAAAATAATATTATAAAATATTAATGTGGTTTTTACTCGCAATTTTTAATTGTGATGGGCGGGACAAAAATAACCGAGTAACTTGGAAGACTTTCACTATTTAAAACAATTTATTTTAAAATACTATAAATTTTAATATAAACAAATTAAAATAAATATTCTGACAAAAAAACATTTTTTTGTATAAACGAAAAAATCCTAAATTTAATTTATTTTTTCTTTAAAACGCCCTTTATCGTACATGTTTCCATGACACTAAGTGACCTTTTAAATACACATTGACAAGTTGTGGCTTTACGGCGCTTTAGTCACGGGCTGAAGTTAGCAACAGGTTTTTAGTCACGGGCTGAAGTTAGTTTTAAGTTAGTTGACAGTTGTCAAATGTCATACAATCGTTAAAATAAAGTGCCTTTCTTGTAAAATAATACTTAATGTGAAAATTATTTTATTATCTCAATACAAAAATACAAAAATATTAAATAGTTTCTCAACGCCAATATTTAAAAAGTTTATATACTGACCTTTTAATTTCGCCGGCAGTAAACTATAACTTAAATTCGGACACGCACTGAAAAAAAAGATTTCTTACATTTAGAATACCAATCATCTTGAAAATATTTTTTTAATTCAAGTCAACTTGCTTTAAAATAAGAATATATATTTCAATTAAAAATATTTAACTTCTTTAAAAAAGAATTTTGTATTTTTGAAAATATTCTAGTATTAAGAAACAGGTTCTTGTTTTAAAAAGTTGCATGTTTTAATTCAAATATTAAATATTCTTGAAGGAAATATAAGTTGGTTTCTTGGTACAATTGTTAATATTTTTATATCAAGAATACGATATTTTTAATTTTTTTATATTAAGAAATAGATATTCTTAAATTTGTTTATTTGTTTTTATAAACAGTATTTTCTTTTGCCAAGAATACATATTCTTAAAACTGCGTAGAAGTGGGGATGCCGACACGTTCCTCTTAAATTTTATGCCTAATTATGCAGTGTTTCTTTGTTTTTGTAAAAAATATATATTCTTGCTTTTAAACAATCAAAGTTTTATTTAAAGAAATTTAATTTTCTTACATTAAGAAAATATTCTTAAAGTAAATCAACGTGAATTAAGAAAATACTTTTCTATTTTAAAGAATATATTCTCTTCGTTATATATGAGACACAGATTGTTTTGAATCAAATAAATTTATTTGATACAAGAATATTTTTTTTTCAGTGCGGACTCTACTGTAAAGTCCTCATAAAACATTTCCTTTACTTTCACCGTGAAAAACTGTCAATTTTCAATATACATTTCGATTTATAGCCTTTATCATTGTGTTTATAAAATGTGACATTTGACAGTTTCCCCTGTTGTTTCATAGATGGCGCTCTATACAAATTTTTGATTTAAATCATTTTAAGATAATAATAAGTATTTGTCGTAGAAAAAGTATAGTATGCACCTCGTTTATCAAACTTGTTACATAATATACAATTAACTTATCTTTTATAGATTTAAGGACCTTAAAAAGTTATTGTGTTTTTGTTTTATTCCATTTTTCGATACGAACGAACAATTTTTAAATATTCAACAATACTTTCTTATTATATTGTAATGTTGGTAGTAAGGCTCTGCGTTGTAGAAGGAGTAAGCTTAGAAAACTAATTTATTAGTGTCGCTAGGATACACTGAATTGAGGCAAATTCCATTTGAAACCCAGCAAACCGAAATCCAACGCGGTTTGTTGTATTAGAACAACATAACATAACCTAATTGAATAAATTCACCATTGTTTTTTTTTCTGAACAATGGCGAAGAAGAAAACAATATTGAAAAATGCAAATACACGCGAAAAAACCATACATAATGTATGGAAAAACAATCGAAAGTGAGCGAAGGAGGAGGGGCGGGGAGGGAGGGAGGGGGTTAGAACGGGGTGGAGCTCAGGACGTTCCCCTTTCAGAAAAGAGCTGCTTTGATCTCGCCATATCTCTAACAAATTCAAATTTCATTTTCTGTTACCCGTACCCCATCAAAAATATGAACTAAACGATAACTCTATTCATTATTCATACCTCGGGCGAACGAAATCGACTTCTGCCTCCCTTACTTGCGACCCAATCACTTAATAACCAAACTAAATTGCAATAAAATCAACTACAATGCGTTTTAGTTCGGACCGTTTTCTTTTAAAATTCCCGCATTTTATTTTGACTTCCCAAGTAGCACAACTGGTTAAATTAACGTTAAATTTAAGTTCTGACTGGTTAATTTACTTAAGTTATATTGTACTATAACGTTAAATTAACCTTAAATTAACGTTATTTTGTAATAAGTGGGGAATAAAAATCATGGTTAACACTGTGCGACAATTTTCGGGATCGAAATCAAACCGCACCGGACCATTTTTTTCTGAAAATATACCTATCCAATAGCAAAACCCCCCCTGGGTTTGTAAAAGTTAGCTCAAATTTTTTTTTACGGCCGTTTGTATTTTCGAGCTTTATATACCCCAATTTAGACCTATAAATCGATTTTTTTCGCATATATTCGATTGTAGTTACTGCACAAATAAACTCATTTTGTGAACAACCTATATCCCAAAAACCCAATTTTTGGGACCAAATATTCGAAATTTTTTTTTTTTTAATTTTTTGATAATATTTAAAATTTCTTGCTACTTTTTCTGGCAAAAATGTTGTAAAGTATACCAAAAGAAGTAATTTATAAAATACGCACACAAAACTGAACAAGATTTTCCAAAATATTCATCTTTTCACACTCAACACCAAATATTTTGCCGAAAAATCTGTAGGAAAAAATTGAATAGATAAAATAGAATTGTAGAAAAGTATAAAGAGTTTGATTTTTTATTTTTTATTAATTTTATTATTAAAAAACATTTTATATCAAAACATTGAGTAATCTGATTCATTGCCTGAAGAATTCCATCCCTTCCACTTCTTCTTCTTTATTTCCTTGCTCTTCATTTTCATTTTTTGATTTATCACTGGAGAATTTCATCCCTTCCACTTCTTCTCCTTTATTTTCTTGTTCTTCATTTTCTTTCTGATCGTAGTCAAAAATATGTTTACTTCACCAAAATGTTTCGGCTAGTATGGCATCTGGAGCTCGTTTTCCTCTTTATCTGGGCTCAAATGGCATCGCAGTTTGATTATTGTGTCGATAACTGTCGACTGAAGTAGTCCAAATGGCGATGAGGGAAATGAATTTTTAGCGATATATTGACTCCAATTTCTGGTACCTATTTAAGTTCCTAACATGTCAAGTATTCCTAACATAGTACATATTTTTCTATGTAGGTAACAATGAAAACTGCAAAACCAACACTTTTTTAACGAGTTGGTTGATTAACGTTAATTTACCATTTAGTTAAAATACATTTGGTAAAATGCCACTTGTTGGTTAAAAAATATAGTAAAATTAACCAAAACTGTGGTTAACTTACCTAAAGGTTCAATTTATAGTTAAAATGAACCAAAATATAACAAGAAAATTAACTACTCTTTACCAGTTTTATTGGTTAAAATTTAAAGTTAATATAACGTTATATAACTTCTAAAATTACCTACTAGTATTGTTTCACTCATCAGTTAGTTTTAAAGTTAAATTATAGTAAAAAATAACTTTTAAATTAACTCTTAAGTAATAGCAACTAGTTGGTTAATTTAAAGGTTTTTTTTTAGTTTATAATAACCGTAAAAAAACTAATTGGATAATAATTATTCAACTAATTGGTTAAAAAAACGTCATTTAATTTAGATTTCGGTTAATTTACTTATAATACTAGTTATTTAACCGTTTGGGCTACTTGGGTTATTTATGTATTAAATTTAGTGTATTCGCTTAGGAAAAAATATACGCGATCATCAGTCCCTGGAGGGATACAACGAAGTCCATATTTTATCCTGGAAAAGGTTGCCCGCCTTGGCTAAAATATTAGCGCAATTTTTAAAATTTGAACGTTTCTGCGGCCCCAAGCCCGTACTTCACTATAATCGGGTTGGCCGTTTAAAATGAGTTATTTATTTCGGGATTTATGGCTGCGGAAATTTTACATGAATCCGATAAAAACTTTCAGTTTTCTTGTTTTTAACCGAGTGCGCCATGCTTTCTTTGCTGGCAGCCGCGGGGTTGTCAAATGTCATTTCGAGGAAGCAATCAGCGGCTGATTTGATTTGAAGACGTGCTACGAATTTGAAGGAGATCGAGCAGATTTCATACTCGTGTAGCAAAAATGTTTTTGGAGAGGTTACACTATAATATACAAATCTAAACAATTTTTAAAGAAATAACACTAGGCAAATGCACAGTGGTTCAAAATTTAAAACTTGTGGGTTCGCACATTAGTGCAGGTACAAAATTTTTTTTTTCAAAATTTGTTGATTTATCAATCAAATTTCTAGAAAAAATCGCACAGTAGTGTAAATACAAAAAATAGTGGAAAAAAAATTTTGTGTGTCCAAAATTTCATTTGACTATTTGTCTATCTATAAGAACGGATTTTTATACTTCAAGGTCACACATGTTAAATTTTAGCATTTCAAGGCAACATTTATCGTAATTCAAAATTAAAAAATGTTGGCACAGTAGTGTAAATACCAAAAATAGTGGGACAATTTTTTTTTCATTTTTAAAATGTATAAAAATTTCAGAATTTTTAAAAATACCCTAAATTATCAAAATTTACAAAAAACTTGTGGGGAAAACGCATAGTATTGTATGTAAATACAAAAAGGCGGGACAAATTATTTTTTTTTAATTTGTCCATTTAAGAGACATTTTAAGGCAACATTTATCATAATTTAAAATTTCAAAAAATTGAGAAAAATTCGTACAGTAAAGTTACTATAAAAAAAGTGGGACAAATTTAAAAAAAATTAAAATTCCAAATTTGTTTAAAACCTTTAAATTTCAGAATTTTGTCAAGATAAATTTCCAAAATTTTTCAAAATTTGTCGATTTATCAATCTAATAAAAAATTTCTGGAGAAATACGCACAGTATTGTAAATACAAAAAATAGTGGTAGGTACAAATTTTTAATGTGTACAAAACAA
Source organism: Brassicogethes aeneus (assembly GCA_921294245.1). NCBI lineage: Eukaryota > Metazoa > Arthropoda > Insecta > Coleoptera > Nitidulidae > Brassicogethes > Brassicogethes aeneus. Next base: position 7,683,834 of record OV121140.1, read on the forward strand.
TATTTTAAATCTCCGGGATTTTCAAAATTTATAGATAAATTGTCCCACCATTTTTTGTATTTACACTAATGTGCGAATTTTTTCCAAAATGGAGCTATTTGTCTATCTATAAAAACAGAATATCAGAACTTCAAGGTCACACCTGTCAAATTTTAGCAACATTTATCGTAATTCAATATTAAAAAAAATTTGGAAAAATTTCGCACATAGTGTAAATACAAAAAATGGTGGGACAATTTTTTTATAAATTTCGAAATTTTTTAATATAATCAATTTTTTTAAAATAACCCAAATTATCAAAATTTACAAAAACTTAAAGAAAATTAAATTTCGTCCATTTATCTATCAAAGAACAGAATTTTAATGTTTAAGGTCACACCTGTCAAATTTTAACATTTCAAGGGAATATTTATCACAATTTTAAATTGTAAAAAAATGCACAGTAGTGTAAGTACAAAAAAAACCGTGACAAATTTTCAAATATTTTTAAAATTTCCAAAAATTTAATAAAAAAAATTTAATTTGTCTATTTAAGATTACACCTGCGAAATTTTAAGACAACATTTATCATAATTCAAAATTAATTTTTTTTTTGAAAAATTCGTACAGTAGTATAACTACAGAAAATTGTTGGACATATTTAATTTTTTTTATACCAAAATTTTTATAAAATCTTAAATTTTCAGGATTTTTAAAATCTCCTAAATTTTCAAAATGTACAGGGTGATCCCCTATAATGTCGCCCCCCCTTTAACTTTTTTATTTTAAGTGTCCCAAAAAATTTAAAAGTGTGGTTATGTAGGAACTAAAAATTGGAAAATTGATCAGTATACAGGGAAAAACAAAAAGTTTATTTTTTTTCAATGGATCACCCTATATATGTATTTATTTTTCGATTCCTTGTAAAATTCTAAGCATATTTCATATAACATACCATATACCTAAACTCAACTGTTTCTGAAATATTTAAATTATTTTTAAGATAGTTTGTCTTTTTCTTTCTGAGTACGCCATTTTTACTTATTAAACAAGATATATTGACATAGTGTCATTATAGTAATTTATTTTCAATAAAAATTTTGGTATACTGAGGCTTCTTGATTTCTAACAGTTTAAAAAAACATTTAATGATAACATTTCGAATGCGAATATTTCAGAAAAAGTTGAATTTAGGATATGGTTTGTTATATGAATTTTGCTCAGAATTTTACGGAGGAATCGAAAAATAAATTCATATATAGGGTGATCCATTGAAAAAAAATAAACTTTTTGTTTTTCCCTGCATATTGATCAATTTTTTTTATACGTAGAAAAAAAGTAATTTTTAGTACCTACATAACCACACTTTTAAATTTTTTGGGAGACTTAAAATAAAAAAGTTAAAGGGGGGCGACATTATAGGGGATCACCCTGTACAAAAACTTTAAAATTCTTAAATTTAGTCCATTTATTTATCTAAGAACAGAAAGGTCACCTGTCAAATTTTAAAATTTCAAGGCGTATTTATCATTAATTAAAATTAAAAATTGTGGGAAAAAAAGGACGCAACATTTTTAAAATTTCAAAAAAATTTAAAATTTTCAATTTGTTTATGGAAATTTTAAGGCAAGATTTGATATAATTCAAAATTTAAAAAAAATTGGGAAAAATTCGAAATTTTCAAAATTTTTAAAAAATTAAAAATTTTGTCCTATACCTATATGTACATACATATGTAACTAATTTTAAGGTTGCCTGTCAATTTAAAAAAAAATTGAAATTTTCAACATTTCAAAAGTTTTTAAAGTATAGGTAGGTACAAAAATTTCCAAACTTTTTAACATTTACAAATTTTTCAAAAATTTAAAAAATGTACAAAATTTCCTAAATTGACAAAATGTTTAAAACAGTTTATTTATCTTTCTACGAACAGAATTTCTAACTTAAGGTCACACCTGTCAAATTTAAACATTTCAAAGCAACATAATTTAAAAACATTGTCAAAATTAATTTTTGTTTCCAAACCATCCACTAAAAAGCCAACATAGCTAATAAAAATACATAGTTTAAAAAACATACACAATATCCGATAAACTGCACTTAAAATTTTACGCCAAATAAAATTACCCTCCTCGGTAAACACAGTTTAAAGGCTTAAAAATTTTAAGTTAAAATAAAACGACTTTTGTAACAAACAAAAAAACCTAAACACAAAAGAGAATGAAACTTTAAAACCCGCAACAAATTGAAATCGCTACTTTTGCCTCCTAAATTATTCATACGCAGATATAAAAGTTAAGTTATTGGATTAAAAGGGAGAAAAACACCCCCTGCCTTTTTAAACCCTTACTTTGTTCAATTTTGGTTAATTGAAGATGCTTTTTTGCGGTTATTTTACATTTTAATTGTTTTAAATTACGTTTTTGGTATTTTTAAGCTCCATTATACATTTTCATATGACATGGATACTTTAAATTTATAAATTTCAATTATTTTACTCACATTTTTATTTGTAAAAACGTTAAATAAAGTACTTATTGCCTTGATTGACACCACGTGACACGTTACAACCAGATTCGATACTATCCTCAACTTAATACAGGTCTCTACTATTAACAACCGCTACTTTAACTATCAGCATATAGATGGCGCAACCAGTTTAGTCAAGTTTAAATATCAGGAGTGCCAACTAGAAATTAAAGGCTAGATTTGTTAGTGTTTGTTCCAATTTTGCATTTAGAGGGGTTTGTATTCACAAAAAAGTGCTTTTTTAATTAAAAGCTTTAATTTTGATTTAAAATTAACATAATTACACTTAATAAAGGTTTAGCAATAAATGTTAAATTCACTTGTAATAAATATTTGTAATTTATTTATTGACACGATTCAAAAAAATAGTCAAAATTTAAGTAATTTTATAAAGTTATTTTTTTTATCTGGACTGCGGCAACGTTGCAAATTTAGGGTTTTGTTTGGTAAATACAGTTGATTGATTAAAACAAACTAAGCTAGTTATAAATCTAATTGTGGTTATGTATAAATTATTGTAGGTTACATTGTGCAGTTGTCAAGTTGAGTTGTCGAAATTCGTAGTTAAAAATGCAATTAAGTTGGCTTTGGTGGTGCTTGGATGAGTAAAATCATATAAAAAAGTAGTTAAATATAGGTTGCTTTACGGCCCAGTTGTCCAATAAAATAAATTCGTTATTTTTTTACTTCAAAAATGTCCTTAAGGCGATGTACTTTTTCTTCCATTGTGGCATTTGGCATAATTTCATCAAAATGAAGTTTTGCCATCAAAAGGGGTTTTACATTCGAATTCGTTGCTATTATTTTTGGCATAATTATCTTTTTATTTATATTTGAAAAGTAAATTATCAATAATAAATATTATTAATAATTGTCAATTTGACAGTGTCAAAGTATTTAATTAAATTCTTTAGCAGAAGTAGAGAAGAGTTTAGATAAAAAAAATGAACTGAACAGTTCATTTTTTTTTATCTGGACTCTTCAATTGTTACCCTGTGCAAAAATATCGAATTTTAAATTGAGTTTTGAAAAAAGGTCCTGATATGTATGTAAACTAATTTAACGTCTAAACTTTGTTTTGAACTTTTTCAAAAAAAATTAGTATTTTATTGTATCTATTCACCCTCCAGTTTAGCTGGAACAAACCTATTTATATGATTTTTATTTGGAGTTGGAAACACTGAAAACTGGATATTCTTTTAGTTGCGGCGTTGCCGTATTTATTTTTGGTGTAACTGCATTTTGAACTGTTTTTTATAGGTTTTTTTTAAACATTATAGTATATTTAATAAACATAAAATTAAAATACCTTTCTTAGCCTTCGTGGCGCAATAGCTAGCGCAAATCAAATAAAAATAAATGGATTTGATTTGATTTAGTTTTATTTGATTTGAAGTTTTTTATTTGTTTAATGTATTAAAAAAAATTATAATAATGAACACTTTTTAAACATAAATGAAATGGAAACTCAAGACATGTAATCGAATAAAACTTTCACTAAAGCAATTTTCTTGTTAAATGCGTAAATATTATAATATACCTACATAACTGAAATTAGTTGAGATCTTAGTAAAAATACACGCTTCTGAATAATTTTGTTTTTTTATTAATTTCTCAATGAATTTGTCTGCTAAATCAGCAAATATTGATGTTTTTCAGAAATCTTGCAATGTTGCTATAAAACATGTGGACCACATGATGTGGTATTAAATATTTCCATGTGTTTATTTCGTTCAACAAGTGGTAATAGAAATAATAAATTACTCGTATTTTGATATTATTTTTCCTCTTTAAATGAATGAAAATATGTTTTAAAATTTGCTAAATTTTATAATTAAAACAATAGAATATTGATTAAGCATAATAACTTACTCTACTTATATATATATATTATATTTTACATCAAGGTACCTACAGTTCAGTGAGTAAAAGGCATAAGGGGATAAGTCAAAAAAAGCAATTTTTCAATAAATCCTTCAACGAGTTCGCATTAATTCAGGAAATACATTTATGTTTAGCGGGTATACGCTTTTGTTAGCATATGACATGTGCTAACAAAAGGGTATACCCGCTAACCATAACCATTGAGTTTCTTTACTCAATGCCATAACTATGTTTCCTGAATTAATGCGAATACGTTAAAGGCTCTATTGAAAAATTGCTTTTTTTTACTTATTCCCTTATGCCTTTTACCCACAGAGTTTATTTAATAACAATCACATTTTAAACTATTAAATCGTTCAAAAACATCATGTTCTCAAACTGTAGACACGGCAACGTCGCGGGCATTTGTTCTCTGGTTTATTATTGTAGTCGTCAAGTTGGTCAGTCTGCAAACAGCAGCAGCGTTTTGTTTTGTGGTGTTATTTGCGTCCGAATTCTGCGTAAATGTAATCTTGTAATAGAAATTAAATAACATGTAGTTATTTAGTCGTGTAGATGTAGTTTCGGGTATATTTTTCGTTTTGTGCTGTCAAAAAGTATCCACGTGTCATTGTGATTGTTTGTTTTTTGTATGCACGTGGTTTTTGGAGTGAATTCTGGTGAGTTTGACGGCTGTATAAATTATTTGACGTTTCTATGCACAGCCTTCTTTGTTGAAAGTTTTGGAATTATTTCTGCAATATTTCTACGTGATTTTTTTATCTTTTTATTAATGTAAAGTATTATTTACAAATAAACACATATAAAGTTATCGAAAACCAGCAAGGTTAAACTATTTTTAAATAAATAAAAGATTAAATAACGCTGTTTTCACTTAAAAAATACGAATGAATTAAAAAAAGGTTCGATAAGATATTGACCTCTAGTAAAAGTTTTAATGCTATTGAAGTAAAACATACCCCTTAAGAATTTCAAGGTTATTAAATGGTAATTTATTTGTATAAAAACGCAGTTTAACCACTTTTTTAATATTTATTTATATTTTTGGTATATTTATTTAAATATGTGTATTATTTCCCAAATTCTATAAATAGAAAATCCTTGAATTATAACATCTTATTATATCTTTACAACTATTTTGTGGTTTTAAAAAAAATAATGTTTTATTGTAACAAAACAATAATAACCTTATTACAGACACAACCTAATATTAATTTTAAAAATCATTTTCTGCTAATTTTACAGAATTTTTTCAGAGATTTAGATACCTAAATTAAACAAAATATTTGTAACAACTAGGTAGGTATACCTATTTCGTAATATAAAAAAATTTCTATTATTTCATACAGCTGTAGGTACCTATGCAAATTAAAATTGGGTGACCTTAGTATAAACATTGTTGAACGTATTTGTAGAGAATATTAAAAACATTGGTTTTTTAAATTAACAGTTATTTCGTTATAATAAAAAAAAAACACCTGTCTTAATTTGTATGGTTAAAAATAACACTGTTTTTTTTTATTTTGAAATTCTAGGTAAATTTAAAAAAAGCTTGTCCAAGTCGTTACTTAATTTATATCAATTGTAGCTTCGTCTTTATCGACTTTAGACGATATTCTAAAATGTTTTTTACGTGCTATTTATATTTTCATTAAAAAATAATCGAAGATGTTTATTTTCCATAGCAATGACACACTTTTTTCCCATCTAAAATGGAAATTATCGTATAAGGCATTTGTCATTTGATTAAGAGATGGTGTTTCAACATACCCAATTATGTTGTATTTAATATACCGAAGCTTGAAAATGTCTTTCTTTGAAAAACAGGGTATATGTACTGTAATAAGTTTTATTAATATTTCCTGTTGGACTTAAAGACGTTATAATCGAATTAAATGGAATTTTTAACGCCCTCATGCTATATTTAAATTGATTTTTTTTGTGGGAAAATAATTTTACTGTACTTCATACATGAGGCGTATCAATCAAACTCTAAACTTGGCAACACGGTGTCAACTTCGCAACAAGTAGTTGCCATCTAATTATACGATAAAAATATCACAGACACCGTTGATCAGAAAACAAGAAGCTGTTATAGGAGAAGAAGAAGATGAAAATCAAGAAGGCGCCTCGTCAAGGTCACGTATCTGGCGAATAATTTAACGGGCTATTTTTAGATTCTTAATTTTATTCATAAATTTTTACAATTTATAAATTAAACACTTGATTTGACGTTTTTCACGTCAAATATTCATGGGTGTCTTTGACGCTAAAATTGCGCGGTAGAGATGCGCAGACGTCGCAATTCGTGGATAACATGATTATTTAATACAAATTTGCAAAAATGAGTTTTTAAAGCAACCCAAGTGTGCATAGCATCAGAAGAATTATCTCATATTATTGTGTTTGTTGTTTATCTAATAAATTCGCGAGTAAATAAGACTGATATTAAGCACAAACAGTTTATTTAAAGCGTGCTTAAAAATTAGTTGGGCAAACTAAAAATATCGAACGAATTGTCTGTTTTGTGTTCGTAAATCTTAAATAAACGAGCACGTGTTGTATTTATTGCTTTGATAAGTGAAATTTTGCTGAGATATTTTAAATGGTAACATTTGTTATTCCTAAGTGATATTTTAGTTAATAAGTAGGTAAATAAACTATTATTAATAGATTCAAAAATAACTGTTTTTATTGAGGAATTATTCTTATGTGATATTTTCAATTAGATAAAAAATATATAAAAATTTAATTCTGTAATTTAAAAATATCATAGTAGATATTTAAAAATTTCATTTAATGTTTTTAATAAAAATATCAGTTTTGCTTAAAAATTAAATATAATTTTAAAATATCTGCTATGATATTATTAATTCCCAGAATAAAAATTTGTATATGATATTTTTTAATTAATTGAAAATATCACTCTAGGGTTAACACATAAAATTTATTTCTTAATGAAAAATAAAACTGAGAAGTTAAGAAATTACTTGAATATTACTTGGGTCGTTTTCAAAAAACACCCGCCTTCCGCTGTCCGTAAGTTTCAATTCCAATAACTTTGTTAAAAATTATCGGATCTTATTGATTTAAAAACCAAGTGAAAGCCTAACAAGCCCTTAGTAAACTCTTTCAGAAAATGTTTGTTTAGTTATTTCAGAATAATTTTTTTTTAATTTTGAAACTTGTGAAACACACATTTTCGCATGTCCCATTAGCGTTTTATAAAACTTACATACATGTTTTTTTTTTAAATATTGAATAACCAGAACTTTGTGTTGCTTTATAGCAATCCATAACATCCTTAGTTAATAAATATAAATTATATATAAATTAATTAATTTTAATCTACATTTTTATAAATTTGACTCATGTCCCAGACTTTTTTCCGTTGCGTTACGTCCGTCGCGTTACCGATAAAATATTTAAAAAAACATATATATGGCAACTTTTTTGGCACTCACGTGATTAACAAATGATGTTCGGACGTAAACATTACCCAGCTGAATTTATTTATTCAATCAGGAAGAAGATATCGGTTGAAACAGTTGCGGGTAACGCAAATTTAATAATTGTTTGTCCGCTAAGTTACTCAAAAAAATAATAAAAATAAGGTAAGAAAAAATACTATTTTTCATGTTTATGGTTATTTTAGGGCACTAAAGCTCGTTGAGAGTAATTAATGACTGTAATGTTTTATTTTTATTTTTTAAATATGGTTTCACAAAACTTTGTCCACTGCGTTACCGAGTCCATTACGTTACCTTATGGTAACGCAATGGAATTTAGGGTAACGCAATAGAATTTTTCGACAACAAAGTGGATATTTACCGTCGCTTTTATTAAAAGTAGTTTATGATAAACCAATTTAAAATTATTTGTGATTACAACTCATGATATAGATTACATCCAAGGGAAAATTCCACGCAATATACAAGTACTAAAAGACACCAGCTTATAGTCAAAGAAAAAGGGTGTCTATAATTTAAAAATCTAAGTTGTTATTCTGCAAGTGAGCACCACTACAAGGGATTTTGTTTATGCATTACCCTAAAATAGTTTCTTTTTTACGTTATCTGATTAAGTCCTTTGTGTACCCAAGTCCGTTGTGATAACAATGTCTATTTCGTTACTTTTTTAGTTTTTGTTAAAAAAAATCCTTAAAATGATTTTACTATCACTTGGTAATACCTGTTTATAAATTAGAGTTTAACTCACTAAAACAGTGACTAAAAGAAAATATTAATGGTATTGTTTTTTTAACAAAGAATCGGAATTGTGTCTTTTAAAAAGTAACTTAACTAACATAAATATTTAAATTTTTAATAAAAAATAAAATTGGAGTCAAAAATTTGTGAACTAAGTACATTTTATTTAAAATTATTTTTATAATAACTTTTTTTATTGAATTAAATTTTGGATTTCAAATTGGTAACTCAGTGGAGACATATAAAGCTAGCTAAACATATTTTTCTGAAAAAAACGTAAAAAAATTAAAAAGTGCCTGTCTTAAATGTAAGTAAACAAAACTCTAAACATTTATAAAAATACAACCAAAAGTCAATTTAAGCAAAAAAAAATTTTCCTGAAAGCGGGTGTTTCTTGAAAAGACCCACCTACTAAAAAATGATACGTTTAAATAAATCGGGTGATCTTGCTGGTTCCTCATTTAATTAATGTTTTATGGTGCTAAACCCATTTATTTTAGAGCTCCAAATTGCGATGTCAAAATAAATAACCAAACTAAAGAATAAAAGGCACAAAAAATCGTAATTATTGCCTACACCTTTAAATTGAGCCATAAAAAAACACGATATATCACGCCTGGGTATATTTTACGCCTATCTTAATTAAGATTGCCTGGGTTTAGGTGCAACTTTTTAAAATTCAGTTTGCATAATTTATTATCGGCAACTAATTTAGCGAATTTTGATTTATATACAGAATAAATAGTATGTCTACGGATTGAGATACAAAGATGGATTTTGTTAATTTTTTTATTTATCAACAAGTTTACTCCTACTACTTTCCTACTCGCATAATAAAAACCTTTAATAGAAAAATTGCAAGGTATACCTATATATAAGTTCAAGGTTTTAGGTGTTATTTATATCAACTTCATTAGCATAGGTGTTAAATAACTGCAAACTCAGGCGAATTTAAGTAATTGTTTGTTTGATTCAATTTACTTCGTATCAACGTTTAAATAATTATGTTACGAATCGTCGAAATATTCGCATGTTTGTTAAGTATCTAGCAAATTTGTTATCGGTGAATAATTAGGTTTAATTTTGTTGGAAGAACTGAAGATATAAAATTTATTAATTATATAATGTCTCATTTTATTATTTTTTGGGAAAAGCGTATTAGCTAGATAGCAATACCGATAAAACCATTCCATAAAAAAAGCCCTACAAAATTTGCTACATAGTTTCCGAAATATTATTTGATTAGATAACTCTTTAAACCGTGGCTCGATTTGTTGTGTTGTTGGGTGTATTTCGAGAGGAAATCCTGGGTTGAGTTTTTACCGGTTTTCCAAGAAACAGTGTAAATCTGAATGAAGAAATAAATTGGATAAAGTCTCTGTAAATATAAATTGTACCTTAGATACAATAAATACACATATTAGTAGTGATAAACGTTTAAAGTTTAACATTCTAATTCAGTAAAAATCGTCAAACAAATAAGTCGTCTAAATTTAACTAGCATTTAGTATTATTAAAAGCGTTGATTAAGAAAGTCTCCACTCAACGGTAAAATACCATTATATTATGTTGCCATGAATTCGTAGGTATATTTTGTTGTTTAAAATGCAGTTTTTTAGAGAACTCAAACATAAAAATGGTTGATTTTAAGGTTATGTTTGTTCAAAAATTATTTTTTACTAATTTCTTAAAAATGTCCAAACTTAAATATAAATTATATTAGGTAAGTCATCATTAGTTAATTCTGCACCAACAAATGTACTTACCAAATTGGATCCTTTGGCAAAACATGAAAATGCAACGATTTAGTTCTTGAATTTTATTTACAATTAAAAATAAAATAATTCACCATGATTCCTTAGATAAATTACATACACTAACTTAACTATATAAGCATTTAATAGTTTCTTAATCAATGATATAAAGAATAATCAATCGAAATCGGGTACTAAACCAGTGTTTTAGTTTTTTCCTTGCAACGTAAAACACAAATGCGCGATTTAGATGTGCAATTGAACAAAATTTGTCGAGTAAGACTTCTGCCTTCCTCCCTTTTGTGAAAAAACTAGATAGGTATTTATTTAAAAATGATGTACAGTATGCTTTAAATGTATTGTTGACAATTTTTAAATTCACGCAATGCTATCGAAGTCCACCAGATGGCGCGCGCGTTGCGAGAACCCGATACTTCTTAAGTGTATAGCAACATGGTTTTCTACTTAATTTTTGAATTTCCACCTAATGGTAACTAAAAATGGTAGAAAATATTCGCGAAGTATGATAAATTCGTACAGTGAAATAAATTTTAAAAATTGTAGGACAATTTTGCACAGTGGCATAAATTTAAAAAATGATGTGAAAGTTTTAAAAATTTTAGGATTTTAAAAATTTTCATTTTTGCGATTTTAATTTTTTTTTAATTTCCGAAATTAAAAAGAAAATTAAATAATCCTTTATTCAAAAATCCAAGTAAAATAACGTTTTTTTTAAACTTGTTTTTTAACCAATTAGTGTCCCATCCAGCCACAGATGGAGCTAAACCCATTTAGCTTTGGTTAATTATTTAAAAAATATTTTTTTATTTTGAAATTTCAGCGTTTTTGGGCAGAATTTTTGTGCAAAACCTCTTAAAAATTATTTTCACCCATAGACTTAAAAACTGGAAAACAACAAAAAAAAATTAAAATAATAATAAGTTTGTCCCTTCTGTCTGTTCTTTCTTTTGTCAAAAAAATTATTTACTAGTAAATTTATAGTAACATTTTATTTTTTTAGTTACCTATATTGGAACAACAAGTAAATTTTGGCAATGGACAGAAAAGACAATTTTTAAAATTTATATAAATTTTCCAGATATTTGTAAAAAACCAACTTATTTCTTTAACAAAATCACTGAACATATTGAGATGTCCCCCAAGTGAAAATGATTATTTTTTATTTTTTGTTGTTTCACTGTTAGTCTAGAATGGAGTTTTTGGGAAGCCACCAGGTCTATGAATAACATAACATAAGTGGTTCTGCACTAATGCAAGAATTTTAAGAAATCATACATTTTGAATATTAGAGCTTCACGAAGGTTAGGATTTCGTATGTTTTTTTTAAACATTCCTTTGTATATTTAAAATAAATTATTGTATCTTTTGACAAATTAATATTTAAAAAAAATACCATTGTACATAGGTACATAAAATATTAAAAAAAATAAAATTAAATAGCAAATTAATGATAATATTTTATATTTGATTCAATTGCTTTGGATGTGTTTAATTTACTTAGTGAACTGATATTTTTTTAAACGATCAAACAATTTACGGGGTCTTCTTTCTGATACAGCGTCTCTAGATTATAACAAACAGAACAAGCTAATTGACCCAAATAAACTTTTCATACTGACCACAATTCATTAAAGATAACCACTGTTAAACAATGGAAAATTCCTCGAAAACTAAACACAACTTTGACTCATCAAATACCTCACTGATACGCCAAAAAAATCAGCGCGCGCGGTCAACATCAAACGAAAATTACATGAATGTGTGTTTCAGGTCGTCGGGATCAAAAAAACAACAACAACAAACGTCATGGAGTCGAACAGATAAGACCCTCCACACGAAAGTAAAACAGAAGATAGGTTATCTAATCGAGAGCCTTCTTGAAAAATGATAACGACTAGACAGTGCAGTGCGGGATTCGGTTCAGGTGATCGCGACAGTTGGCTCTGATTCAATAATAGAACTTGGTGGCTGAACAGTCGGTCCGCGATAGCTTCGATATATGCGTGTCTGTTTCGGAGGTCTGTGCTTCTCGTCTGGAATCAAGGACGAGGAAGCTGGGGCGCCAATCAACAACGTAAACAACCCCTACTCCAACATGATGACCGACAGCGAGGAGTTGAGATCTCTGCTCGCCCTAAAAGAGGAGAAGATCGCCGAGCTCACCAAGTTGCTCCAGCAGAGAGACAGGGAGATCCTTAACCTCAAATCGCAACTCGACAAGTTTCAGAGCGTCTTGGTGGTATGCAACCCGGCCAGCCCCAAGCACGTGGGCCTCAACAACAACGTAGGTCTTAGACCTAGAAAGCAAAGGGCCGGTATATCCGCCGAACCCCAGAATGAAGCCTCCATTCTGGACTTATCCAAGCAAACCTTCCCAACCATATACAAAGAGGAACGGTAAGTCCTTATCTCAACTTATCTTAATATATGTAATCTTAATGATAATAAAGGAATTTTACTGAATTTTATTGATACCTTGTTTACCGCATAATAGCCAAACTAAAACAAACAAAATACCACGATTCAAACAATATATTGGCCATTATCCAGACACTGTTAAAAAAACATAAAATATTTATTAATGTTATAAAACCTGCTTTAAATTTGAAAAATTAATCCTTTTCTAAGAAATTAACGTACTAAACTGGTTTAATTTATTTATAATAAGCACCAATTTGTTTGTTTTACTGTTAATGTTTAATATTTTTCATTAAATTATTGTAAAATTAAATATGAATAATAAAACAAAAAGTGAGGTTAGGCAACCAACAAAACGCACGATTCTTATTCCACGATTTAAATTATCTTTAAGTTTTAATTTGCTTTAAGTTTTCAGTGAAATTAAATGTTAAACACAGCTTAAACATTCCAAACTCCCTATTTTTTAAATAAAAATCCAAACAAATTGAAATTAGATACCTACCTATTTATTAAACAATTAATTGAATTCAATGTAATAGCAAAAATCCATTTCTACTTAAATCATGTTGCTAGGTATTGTCAAACTATTACTGCTTCTAAAAGCAATAATAATTATTGTACATTTAAAGTAATCTTTAGCTAATAAATAAATGAGATTTAAAAAAAGTGAGGTTAGGCCACTTTGATGTTGAATTAAATTGACCTATATAAATTGCTTTAAAGATAAAATGTTGTATGCCATTCGGCCAAGAAGTGCCTTTTTGTGCTTCGCTCAATTGAGCTTAGCACAAAAAGCCTTACTTCTTAACCTAACTATTTACCTTAAATGAGGTATTTTTATTAAAAATATTAAAATTTAATGCTGGCAGGTAAAAAATATATTTTTTTAATTTAAAATTTTTATTTTTATATAAAAAAATATATTTAATACTTATAATGAAAAATTGTATATGAAAAAGTCGATGACAATTCAAATTAAATTAAATCAAATACAAAATAAAAATTTTGTTATACCTAAACTTTTAAAATTGAAATTTTTTATTTCTTATTTTGACTTTAATTTGAATTTTCATCAATTTTCTTTTATAAAATTTTTCAATAAAGTAATAAATAAGGCTACTTCTCTCTTGAAGAATTTTCATGTTTTCCTAATTTGTGAGCACCCTGTTTATTTTATTTTATTGAAACTTTTTAATTAAGCAAGAGTTTTTATAAAGAATGGCATTTTTCCGTAAAACGCATAATAAATAAGTTTTTCCTATTGGCAACATTGTATGTATACATAACAATAATAAACATTTTTTAAACATTTGCGTATAGGATTTACTAAACCTTTCATACCAAATATTATATGTGTAAAAACTAATATGTGGAATTTCATATTATCTCATCTATTTTAAAAGTTTAAGAACAAAAGTAACTAATAATTATTATATCACTAGTAACTAGTAAGAAACTAAAAGTGATATTTTTAAGGCAATTATTTATTTACCCTTGTGATATTAACTAAATGTGATATTTTATATTTTAAATTTATTTCCTATTTATGATGTATTTATTAATTGAATCTGTGATATATTTACTAATTAATTAAGTTCTTGTCATCTATATATAAAAAAAGTACTGTAAAGGGCTCTGGCATCAGTCTAAATAAGTCTGAACAAAATATTGACCTAAACTCACTTTTTATGCAGAATTTGTAGAACAAGTTTTATAAACCTTGTAATCTGAGTTGCCTATATTAGTTTTACTTACTTGGGTAAGTCGACTTTTCGTTTTATTAAATGTGATTTTATCGTATTAAGTTTGTCTTTCATGTATACATACGGGTACGACCGGATCGGCACCTTATAAGGATTTTGTTGATTAATTTCATTTCATTACAGTCTTGGTTTTATTGCATTTTTCTAAGATTTTATGCGGTTTTTTCTTACCCGATTACCACTTTATCAAGGAATAGGTGCATCAGATTTGAAAATATTAATATTAATTATATCTTAATTAGTACATTAAGGGAAACAGTATTCATCTATCAATACATAATATACTATTATAATAGTATATTGTGTATTAATTGTGCTTAATTAAATGAGGGCCTAGAAAAGTTATAATAGTATATTATCAAGTTTGATAAACGCCATTTATACACGAATTTAATTTAGGCACGAGCGAGCTTGCGAGCGAGTGCTTAAGTTAATGAGTGTATAGAAAAGTTTTGTAAACGAGGTGCATACTATACTTTTTCCACGACAAATACTTATTATTATCTTAAAATGATTTAAATCAAAAATTTGTATAGAGCGCCATCTATGAAACAATAGGTAAATCTGTGTGTCACGTCAAATGTCACATTTTTACATTTTATAAACACAATTATAAAGGTTATAAATCGAAATGTATTTCTTGAAAATTGTCAGTTTTTCACAGTGAAAGTAAAGAAAATGCTTTATGAGCACTTTACAGTGGAGTCCGTGCTCGAATTTAAGTTATAGTTTACTGCCGGCGAAATTAAAAGGTCAGTGCAATGTTCATATAAACTTTTCAAATATTGGCGTTGAGAAACTATTTAATACTTTTGTATTTTTGTATTGAGGTAATAAAATAATTTTTACATTTAGTATTATTTTACAAGAAAGGCACTTTATTTTAACGATTGTATGACATTTGACAACTGTCAACTAACTTTAAACTAACTACAGCCCGTGACTAAAAACCTGTTGCTAACTTCAGCCCGTGACTAAAGCGCCATAAAGCCACAACTTGTCAATTTGTATTTAAAAGGCCACTTAGTGTCATGGAAACATGTACGATAAAGGGCCTTTTAAAGGTGGGAGTAGAAAAAAGTTTATAAACGAGGTAGGGGAAAAAATTAATTTTTATTGATTTATTGTGCTAGGAAAATAAAGTTATTATTTTTACTTTTTCATTCATTACAAAAATCTTCATATACTATTTTTTCGAGCGTATTATGATTAATTTTTAAGCTTATTAAATTAAATAAATATTCATGAAGTGGAACCAAAATACCTTGTAAAGTAACTCAAAAAATAAAATAGGGGGCGATGCCACATGACCCCCCATTTTGGGTCTCCTCTGATAATATTTACGACAAAAACTCATTCTTTTTAAAAAGTTCTGCTTATTAAGAAAATTAATTTACAAAATAAAAATTTGAGATCAGATGTACATTGTTTATTACTCTTAAAAAAAAATTATAAAACAAAGTACGAAATCAAAATACTAATGCAAATAAGATGTTGACGTGACATTGACGTTTAGAAAATGAATAATTTTAATTTGAAAATTTGTATTTCTGTCACTTTTTAAAAATAATGTTACATATTTTCCCCTTATTTAAAAATGTTTCACTTGTCTACTGATTGCTATTTTTTATATAGTAATTTTTTTACAAAAAAGTTTGTCAACAAATTGTTTATAACAACCTGAAAAATTGTTATATTTACAGTCAACTCACCCGTCGCAGGTTTCTTAATACAAAATAATAATTAAAATTTTATAAATTGTTAAATATCACTGAATTTATAAATTTTGGGTAAAATAAAATGTTAATAACTTTGAAATTAGCCTTAAAAAATGTTAAATAATTGACATAGAATTTTTTAAACAATATTTTAAGATTCCAAAAATTCTACCTAATAACAAAAAAGTAATATGCTAATAATTTATTTGTCAAATTTTAACAAAAAAAATTAATAAAATTAATAAATAAATACAAATTGTACCTAGGTAATAACAAAAAAGTAATAATAATTATTGTTATATTTACAGTCAACTCACCCGTCGCAGGTTTCTTGATACAAAATAATAATTAAAATTTTATAAATTGTTAAATATCACTGAATTTATATACTTTAGGTAAAATAAAAAGTTATTAACTTTGAAATTAGCCTTAAAAAATGTTAAATAATTGACAAAGAATTTTTTAAACAATGTTTTAAGATTCCTAAAATTCTACATAATAATAAAAAAGTAATATGCTATTTATTTATTTGTCAAATTTTAACAAAACAAATTAATAAAATTAATAAGTAAATAAAAATTCTACCTTATAACAAAAAAGTAATATTCTATTTATTTATTTGTCAAAGTTTAACAAAAACTATTCACTTTATGCATATGACATGATATAGTAATTATACTGTTTGCCTTAAGTCTAAAAATGCATTCAATGATTCCAAAATTAAGTCCTATTCACCTCGTTTTACGGTATATTAATATAACATTGGGAATTTTCCTTCTTATTTTTAATACATGCGTTTTGCCAAATAAGTGTTTTTCCTTATATGAATAAGACTTTGACTTGGTTCTTGAATCCATTGTCATCATAATAGACTAATTACTTATAGGTATGGCATTTATCTATATACATATACATATGTGTACATATTATGTTACATCATTGATTAACCCAATACCAAATGCTGAAGTCTTTTTATTTTATGATTAATGTGATTTTTTGGCCACAATAGAACCTGTTTATTGGGCAGCGAATTCACGATTCAACATGCTAAAAAAACGCTTTGTATGATAAAAGGTGCGTCACCTTTATAATGGCTTGTTTTTATTTGTATATTCTGACATAATGGGATTTCTGGATAATTTTGTAACATATCATTTTACATTCGTCAAAAATAAAATAAAATGGAATGAAAAGAAATTATAAACAATTCGGTATCAAGGTCTTTAATTTTAAATCCTTACAAATTACAACCAATTATTTTTGACATCAGTATTTCGATTTTTTTTATTAAAAATACCGACGTGTAATTTTAAATGAAATAAACTCACACAATTATATACGAGGTGTGTTCAGAAAATAACGGGAATTGTTAAATTTCGCGGGTTCAGAGGGTCCGGTTGTCATAAAATTTTATTTATTATGTTGGGATACATGCCCCCGAAGTATAATAAAAGCTTTAGCGGTTTTCATTGTTTACTTTGTCTGTGGCAGCCGCTAAGGTTAGACGTGTTTTATGAGCTCGGCGATTTTCGTTCATTAAAAGAATTTGTATCCAATATGGCTTAAAAAATGAAATAAATTCTGTGAAATTTTAACAAAGGCCTATAGTGAGTCTGCTATAAGTAAAACAAGAGTTTACAAGTGGTATAAGAGTTTCCAAGATGGCCGTGAAGACGTTGAAGATGACGAACGCCCCGAACGCACAAGCACATTAACAACCGATAAAACCATGGAAAAAGTGGAAGAAATGGTTATAAACCATCAGAGAAGTCGCTGATGATGTTGGTATATCCATTGCCTCATCCCATGAAATTTTTTTGAATGTTTGGGTATGAAACGCGTGGCAGCAAAATTTGTTCTAAAATTGTTAAATTTTGAACAAAATTTTTGGCCAAAAACAATACTGTAATGATGCCCCAGCCTCCATATTCGCCAGACATGCCTCTGTCTGACTTTTTCCTATTACCAAAAATAAAGAGAACCTTAAAGGGCCGTTTGCAAGCATAGATGACATTAAAAGCGCATCGCTGAAAGAACTAAAGGCTATCCCAAAGATCGAGTTTTAGAAGTGTTTCGAGTATTGGAAGAAGAGCTGGCACATGTGCATAATATCCAATGGGGACTATTTTGAAGGCGACAACATTAATGTAGACGAATAAATAAATATTTCTTTCAAAAAACGAAAATTCATGATATTTTATGAACACACCTCGGACATCTTCAAAATTATATGCCCTCTAAATATTTTACGGTTTCCTTATTTTATTTTAGAAAAATATTTATGAAAAAATAATTAATAAATGTTTAGATAAGTATCTTAAAAAACTTATTATGGCGACCTAAACAAAATTTTCCCTTAAAGTTTTATTTTTCACTTTAAGCTTATTTTTCCTTGTTTAGTCAATATTAATGGTATTTATTACCACTAATAACCCTTAATAATACCAAATAATACGAAAATTCCCGATATTTTCTGAACACACCTCGTATATACTCTGAGAATGCAGCGATAGCGGTGAGATGTCCAAAATCAAATAACAGCAAATATCAACGAATTTTTTCCAAAAGCAATTTTAACATCTTTATAAGAGTTAAAGACAAACATTCCTCGTGTATCTGAAATTATAATTATTTCATACCAGTTTTAAGCTTTGATAAATATCGTCGGCATTGCAAAAGAAACTAATCCCTTTAACAGGACGTTAACTTTATGCACCTGTACGCTAAATGAAAGTGTCAAAAGGTGTTAACTTTTTTTTTTAATCATGAGAAAACCATTTTTAACAACCCAGGGGGCAGATTGCATCGAAATAACGAGCCAAATCACGACTTAAATTGTTTTTTAATTAAAAATGAGGTATTAGACATTAAGGTTATTAACTCCACCCATGTATTGGGAAAAAACGATCATAATATAACCTTGAAGTTATGATTTATTCGATCAAACGCGCTAATAGGTGTCCCGCAGGGTTCTGCACTGACAGCAACACTAATGAGGCATTTGTAAATTAATTAATATATGTAGATCATTTATGCAAAATATTTTTTAGTTCACACAAATAAGAATGTTAAATAATAATTTTTTTGTACATTGTAGCATAATAATGTAGTAAATGTTACGAGAAAATTCAACTTAAATATAAATGTTATTCTTCTAATTCGCTAATTTTCGCTTTCTTTCGATTAAAATATGTACCCTGCAAGGCCCTTTGTCTTCTTACCCCGTTTAGTCGGTTGATGATAGTTAATTTGATTAGAGGTTCCTAATTGTAAGGTTAAGTGTGCTTTTATATAGCCTGTGTTTAACAAAATTAAAAGGTAAGTTTGCTATGATAATGTTTTTTTTACTTACATATCGTTTGTATCCCCAGAAATGTTTGAAGACCGTTTACACTATGGCATGGATTTGTATTTTATTTTGGAATACAAAAAAAAAGGATTGGACTGTGCAATTTTAGTAAATTCCAATGCTTCATTGCTGGCCTTTTTTAAAATTATGTTGTAGTATAATAAATCATTATTATTACATACTTACATGTTTTTTTGCCCAAAAACCAATATTCTTATATTAATTTAAATATTTTATTAAAATAAACAAAAATAAACAATTAATAATGTAAAAATGAATTAAAAAATATTGTTAAAATAACAAATTAAACTAATTAAATGAAAAAATACTATTTGTGTAAAATCAATAGAAAGTTATATGTTAAAGTAACACTTTTTTGGGTAAAATAAATAAAATATAAATAAATTTAACAAATTTAATAATGTTAAAGTTATACAGATTTTAAATCATATTAAATATTAGTTTAGGTTAGAATAACCATTTAAAAAAATAAAATTGACACCACACGATTTGTTAAATTAACTTTGCAGTTATGTAAAAAAATAACATATATTAATTTTCTTTTATACATTCTGTTGTGTTAAAAATTAACATAAGTAATAAAAATCAAAAAAATTAAAAATTTGAGTGGAATTTCTGAGACACAAGAAATTTGTTAAATATACATATAAATTTTTTGCTGTGTACCTACCTATCGCTATTTATGCATTAAGTATAAAAGCTACTCCCCTTACCCCTTAATAGTAAAAAATTACAGGTTGTTAAACATTTTCGAGCGTATTAAGCGGAATCAAAGTTCAACAACGACCTAATTAAAAACAAATGAAATTCGAGCGTAGAATATGTTTTTAAAGTTTAAACACTTAACGTTGCGATTTTTTTGGGATTTTACGCGAATAAGTGGCATTTTACGACTTGGTTAAGTGGGCAAGTCGATTTTTAGGTTAAGAGCGTTATTAAACAAGAGAATTTCAAAGATTTAAGTAATAAAGTAATAATTTATGTATGTTACTTTATACATACCAATTTATATGAAATAATTTTTATGATTTAAAATTTAAAATAAACCTAAAAAGTCGTTGAAAATCTGAAAAAATGCAATAATTGTATAGGGAAAAAATCATCTTTTTTATTTTATTAATTTTAATCTTTAATGGCTATTATTATTTTGTAAAATTTCTATACGTATTCGGAATTTAATTTTACTAACTCTCTAAAAATGAATTAGTCAAAAATCACTAATTCAGTAGTTATTAATGGCTGCTTTTTCACTTGTACCATGGTTAACCATGAAATACCATGGTATCCCAAAATTTAACAGCCAATTCTTATGTAAAATTGTCCCCTGAATCGGAAAATACCGTCAAAAGTTATGAAAGTGGAGCAATTTTTGAGATATAGTCAATTCCATATTAAATGAAAAATTGACTATATCTCAAAAACTGTTCTACTTTTTTAACTTTTGACGACATTTTCGGATTCAATTTTACATAAGAATTAGCTGTTAAATTTTGGAATACCATGGCATTACATGGTTAACCAAGGGACAAGTGAAAAAGCAGCCACTAATAACTATTAAATTAGTAATTTTTGACTAATTCATTTTTAGAGAGAAGATAATCAAAAAAATAACTAACCAAAATTTGCTATTTAAATTACAATGAGTGTTTGGAAATATACAAATCATTATTTATTTTATACAACTTTTGTTTGCATTTTTACTATATATCATTTTAATTATGTACACTGTTAAATTTTTTTGTAAAATTACAATTGTTTTGCAAAACAAAGGATGAGTAAAATTACAAATCAGTGTATACCAATACAAAATTATAATACAATTTGAGTAATCTTTCAAGACAAGTTGGGAAATCTACTAAGATAAATTTAAATTTTCAATCTATATGTGTAAATCCTACACGCATTGTAATTTTACTAAACAGTTTCTGATAAAAAGCATCTCAGATTTACAATCGTTGTTTGTAATTTGATTTGCTATAATGTTATGTAAAATACACCAAATTGCCCGACATTGATAAAACCCAAAATACCTAGGTTATAAATAGGCTGTCTGTCGGTATTTGAAGTTGGTGGAACGCACTTAAAACAAAAACTCTGGCGGAGTGAAGGTTTAATTTTTTTAATCTTTACAGTAATGGGTAAAGAAAGTTTCTTGAAGAAACTAGTAAAATTGCAGGATTTTTTTTCGTAGTATAATACAATACCATTCGTAAATTACTAAATATTTTTAGTGTAATATTGCGAAACGAATTTTCTTCAGTCCAGTAAAACTTTTTAATGATCTCTTCAAATTTAATTTTGCGTTTTATTAAAACCAATTATTTTAGGTTATGAACCGCTTATTATAATTGACATATACGTCAAAATAAGGACATGGGCACTAATTTAAAAACAATCGCGGCGTACTAACTGGGTGCTGCCAACTTGAGGCAATAAAAACGCAGTAAATGCGTTTTCGCGTTCTTTTTATTTTTACTTTATGCCGACTGGACGCGGATTGACGTACGATCGGCTGTCAATTTTCGACGGCAATAATCGTAGATTCTCCGTGCCCGAGAACTGAAAATAAGACGGAGGTTTTTTAAAATTCCGAATGCGTTTGATATTAACGGGGCCACGGCTTGTGCAAATTAAACGATCTGAGGTCGACAAGAAACGCTCTTCGATCTCATTGGACGCCCATTTCCACCAATAAAACGGTACCGATACGGCTAAAATGTCAAATGGGTTGATGATTAATAGTTGGCTATGGAAATTTTGTTTTAAGAACTTATTAACTTATACACAGTAAAAAAATGTATATTTAACATATTTCTTGTGTCCCAGAAAGTCCACTCAAATTTTTTAGTTTTTTTTTATTTTTATTGCTTATGTTAATTTTTAACACAACAGAATGTGTAAGAAAAAATTAATATATCGCGAGGCGAAAATTATAATATTCTATCTACATAAACAATAAAAAATTTAGGAAAAGCGTTTAAAAAATTGACCATATAAAAATCAACTATAGTTGGCCTTATTTGGTCAAAATATAATTTATTGACTTTTCTAGATAGTTTTATATTATGTGAATTATGTTTTGCTCATTTATACTTTTTATAAAAGAATAATAAACAAAAATAAAATATATAATATAAAGATAAAACAAAAATACAAAATAAAAATGAATTTGCTTTTAAATTTTGTTCTATCTAAATAAATTTTAAATAAAAAAGCATTTCTTTCACAACTTTATTCTTACACAATATAGTAGTAAACAATATGAAACGAAAAACCAAATGAAAAACGTAATTTTTTCTTTTTTCCAGCTTCAATTTTTTCTCATGTATCGCAGAAATTACAGTCTTAAACTGAAATTTACAGAATTTTAATGTTCTATCTCCAAAATTCCGACAATCCCATTGGCGAAGCAGATAGAACATTATAATAAATTGGTATGTATGGAAAAATTTTCAAATGCATTTTGTAGCTTAAAGAGTAATAAAAATTGTTTTAAGTCATTGTAAATATAACCATATTCATTAAAATGTCTTAACTAAGCTAAAATCCCAGATTTGGAAAAAAGTGCAGATAGAACAATATAATTCTCGCCTCGCGATATGTTATTTTTTTTACATAACTGCAAAGTTAATTTATTAAATCGTATTGTGTCAATTTTATTTTTTTAATGGTTATTTTAACCTATACTAATAATTAATATGATTTAACATCTGTATAACTTTAACATAATTAAATATGTTAAATTTATTTATATTTTATTTATTTTACACAAAAAAGTTTTACTTTAACATATAACTTTCTATTGATTTTACACAAATAGTATGTCTTCATTTAATTATTTTAATATGTTATTTTAACAATATTTTTTAATTAATTTTTACATTATTAATTGTTTATTTTTATTTATTTTTGGGCAAAAAATAAAACATGTAAGTATGAAATAATAATGATTTATTATACTACAACATAATTTTAAAAAAAGGCCAGCAATGAAGCAATGGAATCCACTAAAATTGCACAGTCTAGTCCTTTTTTTGTATTCAAAAATAAAATATAAATCCATGCCATATATGGCATGGACTTATATAGGGTAAACGGTCTTCAAACATTTCTGGGGACACAAACGTTAAGTAAGTAAAAAAAAACATTATCACAGCAAACTTACCTTTAAATTTTGTTAAACACACGCTATATAAAAGCGCACTTAACCTTAAAATTAGGAACCTCTAATCTAATTAACAGACATTAACCGACTAAACGCGATTAGAAGACAAATTAGCAAATTAGAAGAATAACGTTTATATATAAGTTGAATTGAATAAAAAAAATCCTCAATTGTTTTAATTTGATTAAAAATTTTCTGTACTCAAATATTTAACAAATATTTTTGAGTTAGATTAACACTTGTTTAGAAGTTATTTAAACTAATGTATTATATAGAAATTAACATAATTTTCTCGTAACATTAACTATATTTTCTCGTAACATTAACTATACTACAATGTACAAAAAAAAATATTATTTAATATTCTTATTTGTGTAGGACCTTTTAACACATTAATGTTTGTTAAATCTTTTGAAATTTTAAGATTTTAATTACTTATTATAATTTTTGTATCAAGTAACATATACCATTTATGTTATAATCACTAGGAAGTTTATGTAAATTTTTACATTTTTTATTTAACACAATTTTTTCAAAGTAATTTATTAAAAACTATGTTTGTTGTGTAAACTTCTTCTTATGGGTAGATACCGTATTTTCCCATATATTAATTCATATCTAATATCGACAAGTTTCTAATGCATGCTGACCATAGAAAAAGCTTGAAAAAGTATAAATCAAACCACCTGTCATAAAGGTAAATTTATATGGTTTATCGCATTAAATTTATATCTAATTGATAAGTTGACGAGCTGATACAAATCCCGACATAAATTCTACTGCTTTTGTCGGTTACGAGGTTTTTTATTCATATTTATAATACCTTGTATAGAGTCGCTGTATATTTTTTTTGTTGTTAAGCTCTATAATTGAGATGATTTTAGAAGTAAAATATAATCTGATATCGGACACTTTATAGTTAATAGACAATTAACATTAATACTGTAAAAACAAGAGTTCTATAAATAGTTACCTTAAAGTCTAATCATTAGATGACGCTGTATACAATTATAACTATCTCAGTCGGTAATAATATAGAACTACTTTATTTTGGGTCCAATATAGGACGAAAAAGTTCGCGCGTAAGATTTTTGTTTTTTTGTTAAGAACAGGGCTGTGTTTAAATTACAATAAAAAATATTTCTAAAAAGTGTACAGATCAGTGTGAGGTATAAATGTGTTCCTCAACATTGTCACTTTAATGCGTTTTAATTTTAATTCTGAAAACAAACAGTAAAATGGCAGTGTCCAATTACTGGTTGGTAAAAAATGTAAATTTCTATGATTGGACATACGTCATATTTGTATCCCGGACATTTACCAGCCAATTCTTATGTAAAATTGTCCCCTGAATCCGAAAAGACCCGCAAAAACTATAAAAGTTAGCAGTTTTTGAGATTTACTCAATTCCATATTATATGTAAAATTGATTATATTTCAAAAGCTGTTCTACTTTTATAACTTTTGACGACATGTTCGGATTCAGCGAATAATATTTCATAGGAATTGACTGCTAAATGTCCTGGATACAAATTGCTGTTGACGAGAATTATTAGTGGCTGCTTTTTCGCTATGACATTTTTGACTAATTCATTTTTAGAGAGTAAGTAATATAGTGATTTCTTCGTCACGGGACATCTTGCAGAATAACAGTGATTTAAATACAGTCCATGATAGAGAACATATAAAACTAATGGCAACAAAATTAATAAATTCGGATAATACTTTCAACATACCACCAGAAAAAATATTAGATATATATATAAATTATTCTGTTCCGGCCTAAACATTATAAATGCTTCACAAAGTAGAGATACCACACTTAATGATATTTGCAATAAACTATTTCAGAAGTCAGACCAAGGAATTAGTAGTTACCTTCAGAATCTGGATGATGAATCCGAGAAAGAAATATATGAATTATATGATATTTACAAAAACGAAATAAACAAATTACCTGAAACAGCAATTTATCTTT
The DNA here is from genome assembly GCA_921294245.1 of Brassicogethes aeneus. Lineage (NCBI taxonomy): Eukaryota > Metazoa > Arthropoda > Insecta > Coleoptera > Nitidulidae > Brassicogethes > Brassicogethes aeneus. The sequence continues at coordinate 7,709,624 of OV121140.1, forward strand.
AAAAAATATTTAACACTTTATGTTATTTGATGTAAAGTTGTAATGTTTATATAAAAATTGTTTGTCCAATAACTATGGTCCATGTGTCCAATTACTATATAAAATGTCCAATTACTATACTTTTTTGCATGTTTTTATAAAACTAATATTAAAAATTCAAATATTCTTATTTTTAAGTAAACGTAAATAAAGTTAAACAAACAAACTATCCTTTATATATATTTATAAAAAAAAACTAAAATCTTTAAAACATGATTTTTAAAGGAAAAACATTATAAATGTGTATAATTTAATATTTTTTTATAGTTTATTTAGAACCCATGGCTACTTTTCGCTAATTTTATAAAACTTATATTAAGTCTGTAAACTACACTTTGTAAGAGACTTTCATTAAAGTGCGTGTTTTTCGTACATGTAAACGTCAAGTTAATTTGACCGGACCTCCTCCGAACTGCTCGCATTACCTTTGGTACTAATAAATTTAAATCGCGATCCCGGTCACGAACCACTTAACGAAAAAAAAAATACTGCGATTCGTGGAAAATTCTAGTTAATTAAGCCAAATTTTTTAATAAAATCACTAAATAAAATCAACGTTTCTTTGCTTTCTTTATTAGGTAAATTTAAATATACTATACATGGTGGTCCAAAAGTCCAACAGCAGACTCTTTTAAGGAGTTCGAGCACGCTATCAGAAAATTTTGAAAAAACTTTAGGTTGTAGTCTACTTAAAGGACATTTATAAAGTTTTAGAAATATAGACCGTCTGGTTTCCGAGTAAAAAATTATTAAAGTTGCTAAGACTACACGCGATGTTATCGTTTATTATTGCTAAACTGTGTTATGAATGTTGACAAAAATGTACAAGGTGTGTTCAGAAAATATCGGGAATTTCAGTTTTGAGTATGAGTATGAGTATGAGTATGGGAACGTATGGCAAGCCCCAGATATATTGTCATCCACTGAACCCGGGGTTATATTACCCCCTTTCCGTTCTCCTGCGTATCCCGCCAAATCACAGCATTACCTGTGTTTGTTGGATCCGAAGTTTTTACGCCGGTTGGTAGATCCACCCTAGGAGTTCGTGGATGACAGTGTCAAAGGTTAAGGCAGCTCCCGGAATTTTTGTCAGCCGGGTCGGGCCATACGTCCAGTTTAGGAAGGGTTTTTGGAGGACATTGAACTGACCCAAAACTAAGTACAATCCGGAATCCTCCTCAACCTAGGCCTTAGTAGTACCCCCATTCAATTGGTATTCGTGAATGGGGGGTGGGTATGTTAGTTAGTTTCTTACTCCTATCTTTGTTGGTTTACTTCCGGTTCGTCAGTTTCTGTGTCCGTCTCCAAGTCGGATTCCGGAAGTTGATACAGTTTTTCCGTCTCCTCCCGCATACGGTTTTTGTGGGAGCTGATTTGTTCCCAGCTGGCGAGATCGGTTTGTGAGAATTGGATTGTCTGGGCCAGGGTGTCGTGGAATGTGTAGCAAGATCTACCGACTTTTTTTTTTGACCGGTTGCTATTGTTATGACTGAAGGATATCTTGTCAGTACGCCCCTGTTCGTGATATATTTCGATTGCGACGTTAAATATGTCTGATGCTGCTATTATTGTTTCTAAACCCAGCCAGAAGCCGTTTTGTGCGTGGTCCTTTAAGTACGCCTCTGTTTTGCGTTCCCAGTCGTTAATATGCGCGTAGCGGTGGGGATGGTCAAGGATCGCATCCTGTAAGTATGGGCTGTAAGTCTCCATGTGTGTTCGTAAGTGGTTATTTAGTCTTTGTCTTAATGCGTATGTATTAATTGACCCTGTCAGGCTATTTCTAGTTGATGGGCCAAGCTGGCCACTAAGCAATTTCCGTCGGATGGCATTTTAATTATTCCCACCGAATGATTGCTCGTGTTTACTTTTTCCATGTTTGTTTGGTTTGTGTTTATTATTATTTATGTTTTGGCGTTTATTTATGGTATTAGTCAAGTGTTTATTTGGGGGATGGAGTCTTATCTGCCTTTTCTGTTTTGTTTATGTAATGACTTGTGTGGTCTGTCTAATAGGAATGTTTACTTTCTGGTGCCAGCTGGGAAACTTAAAATTCCTTTTCGAAATATGATACGTTTTACTAGATTTTTTGGAATAAAATGGTTTGTTATTAGACATGCACTGAGAGAACGAAATATTTGTTAATAACGAGGCACGTTACTATTAACATATCGTTGAGTTGGATATGGCGAAAGAAATATTAATTTGGGTCTAAGAACTGGTTAAGTTGAATTAAAGAAGCTCATAACGTATTAGCAAATGTAGATATATTAACTGTTAATATATCGAAATTCCCTTTTGTAAAAAACTACGGCAACGTCACATGCTTGCGCATATTGCATTTAAAATTATGTTGACAAATGTTAAAACGTTTTATTTAGGTATATTAACTGTTAATATATCACAGTTCCAAGACAACTTTATCCTTTATTTGTCTGAAACACAGTCACCGGACGATGTTTTAATAATTAGTATATAATTTGTTCACGATTAAGAAATTTTTTAATAGTTAACAAATATTTTAAAAATCGCAACTGTTTTGATTTCTTAATATTAAATATTTCGTTTTCTCAGTGTGCAGTTAGAAAAATTACTTAGCTTGGATATTCGGCTATAATCCTGATGCTCGGTCTTTCACGGTCTGTCCGATGTTTCTGGACCTCCCTGCAGGTACTTGATAGGTTTTGGTTGCGACTATCCCTTCTGACCAGGTGGACCGTTGGCCTTTATTACTTATTCAATTGCACTCTTTTACGGCTTTAATGGGAGATCTCCCACTCTTCACACTTGTTTCACTTTTTTTTGCACTTGTTGCACTCTTTTTGCACTTGTTGCCCTTATCACACTTTCCGCACTTGAATGTTTATTTATTTATTTATTTATTTATTTATTTATTATTACCGATGACCGATATTTCCGAATACTTTGGTTTGTTTTTGGAACTTTATTATATTTCTCTCGTATACGCTGCTAGGAGAGGTCTCTTTAACCACTTGACACGTCTATCCACTTCGGATGTCCCGACGCAACGGGAATTTCAGTTTTTTGAAACAAATATTTATTTATTCGTCTACATTAATGTTGTCGCCTTCAAAATAGTCCCCATTGGATATTATGCACATGTGCCAGCTCTTCTTCCAATACCTACTCGAAACACTTCTAAAACTTGATCTTTGGGATCAGGGCCGGCGACAATAGCGGTGCTCGCGGGCTCAAGCACCACACGTAAAGGAAAATAGTGGTGCTCAGCACCACACGTATCATCAGCAGAAAAATTGCATTTCTTTTGCGGTCTATACATTTTTTATCCTGCTAGCCTGGGATACACACCAACGCCCTCTACAAATTTACGGTTGAAGCTGAGGAATATAAAGTTTAAAGTATCAAAGTCGGTATAGTATGTATAAGTGTATGTATCTTGGTATATATATATACTATAGTAGGAATAACATACCGACACGTCGCGACATTGTATGTATTTAGGGTATTTCTACTATACCGACGGTAACCGACCAAACTTTAAGTTATATTAGGTGTTTTCGCGGTGCTAATCCCGAACTACTTCGGACATCCTAGACGTGCGCATTTTAATATTTGTCATGCGCACTTTACATTTTGAACGCCAAATTTTAAAAAGCGCATGCCTATAGGATGTCCGGAATTAGTTCGGGATTAGCTCCGCGAAAATAGCTATTATTATTATTATTATTTACATTTCGTGCGGTTTGTTTATTATCTCTGAGTTTCTTGTTTGCTACCACCAATTGTGTTAGTGGATAGATACCCGACTTTTTATCAACAAAGTTAGTTCGAATCTTATAGTAACTCTGTTTTAATTATCTCGTAAAAAAATCTAGAACGATTATTTCAAACCCGTATTTTTGATGCTGGTAACCCTTAATCCAAGAAGTGACAGGTGCCAACCCTAAAAACGTCCAATGTGGCAGTAATATAACTATCCCATTCGATTCCATTACAGGGTGAGTTTTTTAACTTGAAACTTTAAAATATGTCGCGTAATAAGCACTGTCGAAAAAACTATATAAACTAAATTTAATCATTCCGGGGGGATATATTAGTGCTAAAATTAGTATATCCCTGTATATAAAATGTGACTGAGTTTGATAAATAAATTGATTAAAAAACTATTCCATTTTATTTTGTTCTCCTTCCCGCAACCCCCAAGGAAAAGAACACCCACTCCATTAACCACTATGCTCATCTACAGTTGGTTGGTAGCCAACTGTAGATGAGCACCACACGTAAAAATGAAAAGCTGCCGGCCCTGTTTGGGATAGCCTTTAGTTCTTTCAGCGATGCGCTTTTAATGTCATCTATGCTTACAAAACGACGGCCCTTTAAGGGTCTCTTTATTTTTGGAAATAGGAAAAAGTCAGACAGAGGCATGTCTGGCGAAAATGTTGTTCAAAATTTAACAATTTTAGAACAAATTTTGCTGCCACGCGTTTCATACCCAAAACATTCGAAAAAATTTCATGGGATGAGCCAATCGATATACCAACATTATCAGCGACTTCTCTGATGGTTTATAACCATTTCTTCCACTTTTTTAATGTTTTTATCGGTTGTTAATGTGCTTGTGTGTTCGGGGCGTTCGTCATCTTCACGTCTTCACGGCGATCTTGGAAACTCCTATACCACTTGTAAACTCTTTTTTTACTTGTAGCAGACTCACTATAGGCCTTTGTTAACATTTCACAGAATTTATTTCATTTTTTAAGCAAAATTGGATACAAATTCTTTGATCCATTTCTTTTAACGAAGGAAAAATCGCCGAGCTCATAAAACACGTCTAACCTTGGCGGCTGCCACAGACAAAGTAAACAATGAAAACAGCTAAAGTTTTTATCATACTTCGGGGGCATGTATACCAACATAATAAAGAAAATTTTATGACAACCGGACCCTCCGAACCCGCGAAATTTAACAATTCCCGTTATTTTCTGAACACACCTCTTACAAGAAAAAAAAATCTCCTATACCTACAGCCCATGTTTTTAATTAATGCATATCTTCTAACGTGAAATTGAAAAATTGATGAATTTTTTTTTCGTATGCAGAAGTGGCTTGTAAATTTTTGTCATCTTAAATCCGCTCAACCTGTAGAAGAAGAAGAAGAAGTTATTTTTTTTTAATAATTAGACAATCGTTTGTCAACAACAAATAGTAATATTGATACACTGGTTAGTAAACATCAACATCCTCAATTTTTTTTACAAATAAAAACGTTTTTTTGAACCTATTACGAAGTAATTTATGATGCGGCCCTCACAACCGCAATTTTATTTACAGCGGCCCTTGGGCCACGTCATTTTGGACAGCCCTGATATAAACGAAGCGCCCTTCACTATAGTAAAATCAAAACTTTGCACAGATTTGTATTCCTCATTTCAATAAACCCCCAAACCCCCAATTTTACACCGCTGTAATTAATGGAAAAAATCTAAAGCAAGATGTTTCCAACATAATGGTGGTTATTACCAACTTTTGAATGGAAAAGTTTAAAAAATTTACATTGTTTCGACTTACATAGTCGTTTGTACTTTTGGACCACCATGTATATCTATAGATATATTATGTTAATTTTGTGTTGTTATTGTTTTACTATTTATATAGGGCATTTACTTAGTGTGGAAAATATTACTGATAAGGGTTTGGAATACCTTACTTTTATCGCTTAAGTAACTTAAAATAGTACCTACATATATCTGGATTTGTATATAAAACGTTCTTTTTGCATTTTACATTACAAAATTGACACAAATATCATTGTAATAACAAAAATTTCCTTTTTTTCATGCATAGAACATTTTACTTTGCAAAACTTTCTTGTATACACCTTCTAAAATTATTTTTTCTACTAGTAGGTGGGAGCTCCCACCTTTAAAACGCCCTTTATCGTACATGTTTCCATGACACTAAGTGACCTTTTAAATACACATTGACAAGTTGTGGCTTTACGGCGCTTTATTCACGGGCTGAAGTTAGTTTTAAGTTAGTTGACAGTTGTAAAATGTCATACAATCGTTAAAATAAAGTGCCTTTCTTGTAAAATAATACTAAATGTGAAAATTATGTTATTATCTCAATACAAAAATACAAAAATATTAAATACCTAGTTTCTCAAGAAAATATATTAACCCAAATTGCGAAACTCAAAAACATAAATTCGTTTTTTAAAACTTATCTGAAACTTAGAAATATATTTATATTGATGGATAAAAATATATATACGTATAAAAGAAATAAAATATCGGAGCAATCGTAATAGCCACCCCCTGAACTCCAATTGTTTTTGACGCGGCCAACAGAATAAGCTTTGTTTATAAAAACTTTCGCATAGCCATGGCACTTACAGGTTTTGTACTAAGATATTTAAAAAAATCGAATTAAATATTATTAAAAATTAGAAGAAATAATTTTTATAACCATTTATGTAGGTGTTACGAAAATTGATTCTATCCTCCGTGAATCTGTTTTTGCTTTAAATTTTATGCAACGGATGGCGCTTTAATCATTTTAAATAAGCAAAAACCTCTGTTATAGATGCATGTGATTCCTGAAGGTCAGTTAGAATTTATATGCAGATGAGAGTGTTGCTGTTTTATAATTCAAAAGTTTAAGTTCATTAATTTGCTATTTAAAAACCTATCCACCGTGAAGTTTAATATCTCAGTAAGTAGATTTTTTTGTGAAACAGTAAAACAACCAAAAATAAAAAATAATCATTTTCACTTGGGGGCCATCTGACGAGCCGCCACTGCTTTGATTGCACTTTTCTTTTAATTGCCCAAACCAATTTTTAACGTTCGTTAAGGCGGCCCGGTATCTGATCGGGTTGGAAAGTGCTTTTCAAATTAATTGTTTGTTTCAATGCGGGTCCGATAATTTTAACAGTTTTAATTGAGAACGATGCAAAATGCATGTCTCGCGGCTCTACGCGAAGAGAGCCCGGTCACATTAATGGCAACTTTTCACGCGAATTGGATTTCGTATCTCGCTATACAGGCACCCTAATTGAATTATAAAATCTTTCGACAAGACCATCGATCATTGATAATGTCAATTTTGAGTGTTTTAAGAGACTTGTTTTCTTTGATTTAATTAATATGTATACAGAGTGAGTTTTAAGTTTACACGGAGAGAAATGTATAGTAAATTTTAGATAGTAAAATTTACTTTAACAAATTTTTAGGCTAACAATATTATATATTCGTCAATACAATATTAAGGTTGTAATACAAAATACTATTTTTTATTATACAATTTAAGTAAAGATTACAACACCAATATTACTAAATCATAAATGTATAATATATATTTTAATTTTTAATATGTTCGTATAGTAAATTGATTTTACCATCTACAAATAGTAATATTTACTATATGATTTAATCAAATGTAAGGTGTACATCTAATATTATAATATATTACACATTAATAAAAAATATAGTAAAAATAAAGATACTTTTATGTTTAAGGTAAATAAACAATATATTTAAATATAATATACAATATATTAACTCATGACATTTTAAACATTCAATTTTCTTAGTTTCTTCAATAAACTTTCTTGACCCATTACTGGTAATACTTATAAGAAAGAATTGAACCTACTTGGTAGCATAGTATTTACCGATTGCGGCAAAGGCCACGTCGCGACGCGTCGTTAGACGGTGTGGATCACGTGATGTTCTTACATCTCGCCTCTGTTGGCTTACCAACCATGTTATATAAGCTCAGGTATTTCTTTGTTTTGGGTGTGTTCCACCACTACAAGTTGCTCGACAGTGTCGTGTCGACACTGATGATACCCAATATAGGTCAAAACACCTGTCTGTCGGTATTTGAAGTTGATGGAACGCACTCAAAACAAAAAACTTTGGCGAGGTGTAGGTTCAGTTCTTTCTCATAACATTTTTGTATATTAAAAAGTACAATAAATATGTTACAATTTTTAATTGTTAACATATTCGATTTTAAAATATTTTATATTTAAAATGGCAACATAATATTTTAAAATTTACTATACTTATTAGTAATGGAAAAAATCTAATTATAATAGGAATTAAAAACAAAATTGGTTGAGAATAATATCATTTTACCTTAATATGCATAGTTTACCTTAATATGCATAGTATCTGGCAATGTACAAGATAGTTGTCCCAAATAGTAATATAAATTATAGTAAAGGGTATTATAATTATGGTAATCAGCATTATACTTTTCTATCCGTGTAGAAATCAGATAGATAAACAAAAATTGTATGTAATTTTTTGATAAAAACTCAAAATTCGCCCTGTATATAAAAATGAATTTTAGTTGACAAGCCAAACGTATAATTTGGCAGTAATATTGAATATTCAATTTTGCATTTTTTATTATGCTCATTACAATACCATTTATTAAGGACAATCAACGATAATGCACTGTACCTACCTATACTTTGGTTGTTAAATTAAAATTAAATTGCAGACATGTCAATCAGTTTTTCGACGTTTTATCCGTTTTTAATTAGATAATAAATGAAAACAACACAACAAACAAATTAAATGTAAACTCGAGGTCGATGATTCGCCGACCCAATTAAATTTAGTTTTATGTATGGGTTTATATGCCAAATTATGAATAAATAATTTCCACGATTTTTATTTATTTGTTTTTTTAAGATGTTTTTTAATTTTTAAATTAGGATTAGTATATACGCTAAAGAAGTATCGGGTTTTCGCAACGCGCGCGCCATCTGGTGGAGAGGAAGGCAGAAGTCTTACTCGACAAATTTTGTTCAATTGCACAGCTAAATCGCGCACGTTATTTGTGTTTTACGTTGCAAGGAAAAAACTAATAAACTGGTTTAGTATACTCGATTTCGATTGATTATTCCTTATATCATTGATTAAGAAACTCAACGCTTAAATGCTTATATAGTTACGTTAGTGTGTGTATTTTATCTAAGGGATCATGGTGAATTATTGTGTTTTTAATTGTAAATAAAATTCAAGAACTAAATCGTTGCATTTTCATGTTTTGCCAAAGGATCCAATTCGGTAAGTACATTTGTTGGTGCAGAATTAACTAATGATAACTTTACCTAATATAATTTATATTTAAGTTTGGACATTTTTAAGAAATTAGTAAAAAATAATTTCTGCACAAACATAACCTCAAAATCAACCATTTTTATATTTGAGTTGCATTTTAAACAACAAAATATACCTACGAATTCATGGCAACATAATATTATATATAGGTAATAAATAATGTAATGGTATTTTACCGTTGAGTGGAGACTTTCTTAATCAACGCTTTTAATAATGCTAAATGCTGTTTAAATTTAGACGACTTATTTGTTTGACGATTTTGACTTAATTGAAATGTTTACCTTTTCACGTAAATCATTACTAAAATGTGTATTTATTGTATCTAATAGATACAATTTATATTTACAGGGACTGTATAAAATTTATTTCTTCATTCGAATTAACATTGGAAAACCGATAAAAACTCAACCCAGGATTTCCTCTCGATATACACCCAACAACACAACAAATCGTGCCACGGTTTTTTTTCGATATTTATTCTCAAAAACACACGTTTGTAACAAAAGCGTTTGACAGCTGATTATTAAAAGTTGTACTTTTGTTACGATGATAACAGCCGAGTGGTGGCGCTACTAGTGATACTTCGTTAGCGTATACTTAGGTATATTTTTAAGATATTTGTAAAAAATTAATGAATGAATAAGAAATATTTACTGTTATAAATTGGTTTTAATATAGAAAAAATTACTTTTAAGTAAAATTTTGTTTGGAGTAAAAATATTTACATTAAATATATCGATTAAAATCCCTTAAAATAAAATAACTTATAGGTTATTTTTTTTGGTAAAAATTACGTTAAATATACATCATTAAAATTATTCAGAGTTCTGAAACTTTATGTGTAAAGTAAAAAATTCATATATGAAAACTTTTTTACTTTAATGAAAGTTTTAAATATACTATAATAAGTAGGTATTATTTATAATAATTATTTATAAAAAACAAAATCTATGTTTCACCATTCGGCGATTAGAACATCAACGTGTTTGGAATTTTTTGTGGTCACTTCCATTTCCATCGGGTTCATTTGTTATTCGACATGTCATTCGTGCATGCGTTATCTCGTGTTCATTCGTTTGTTTTCATTCGCGCCTGCTCGATTTTCGAGACAAGTGTTTACAAACATTCGCGCCACAGCGCATGAAGAGAATAAAAACAAAAGATTATCTTTTCCCTATCGAAATAATTGACGATAATTGTAATTAATCAGTTTGAATTTTTTACTTTTGTTTGTATTTTACTATTGGATATATATTATACAAATGTAACTTTTTTACGTTTAAATATAAATTATATAATGTTCAATGTATAATTAAATTACGTATGTGCTAAAAGCCGTCCTTTTTAATGGCAGGCCTTGCGCACAAACACGCATATACATATGCATAATTGGTTAATTGCTAATTTTAATTTTAATTAAAAAAAACAAAATCCTACTCTCCCCTGTTTTAAAATGGGCTAAGGTCACTCAAACCACGTTAGAAAGATTAAATAGCTTTGGGCTGTCATAAAAAAATTTTAACGCTAATTTATTGGCCGAAAATTTTCGAATCTAGGACGGTACCGCCAAATTTAGCATTGAGAAAATATTTATTGCAGATATATTATTCATTTTATTGTTATTTATTTATCGCTTTTTAAATGTCATTTGTAACTTAATTTTGTTAAATTATTTTTACAATATAAAAGTGAAATAAAAACACTTAAAAAAAAACTTTTCAGAATACAAAAACTAAAGAATAATTTTAATTGCTGGTCAGAGTTCTCACATGGTTGTCATATGTATTTCATCATTTTATCAACTTTTGCGGTTTTCTTGATTTATATTTATTTATTATATTTTTTTTATTTTTGCTTTTAATATTTTCTATTATAATTTTTGCTAATGAATTTCCTATAAAATAATTAAATTAGATTGATTTGCGCATTTCTTATTTTTGTAAATATTTATGTTTTTATATAAATTTCAATTATTTTTTATTGGTTTCATTGCAAAAAAATATTATATTTATTTTATATATTTTGCGTTCATAATGACCTCATTATAACACCGCTTTCGGTGCTGTAATGAAATACTTTATCCCACCCAAAATTTTGATTTTATAGGTTGGCTATACTTTAAACAGCATAATATTTTTCATATTGGTTATAATATTTTTATGATTTTTCAGTACTTACGAGACTTTTTTGACAATAAATTTTGTTTAATACCAAAGAAAATCCTTTTTTTCTTCTTTAACATTAACAGCCGCTTATTGTAAATAAGTAAATTAAGGACGGTATGGCGAATCGATTTTGACATTAACTGTCAAACCAATCACTGTGATACCAACTATCTAAAGTAAAATTTGACCAAATTAAATTTAAGGTATAAAATTAATTTTTTTATAGAATTTTTGCAAAATAGATAAAATAGCATAAAGAACTCATGTCATAAGACCTTTTGTCGCACTCGTCAATTACAAAACTCGCTCTTTCGTCGATCGTTTTATAAATTGTCCACGTTCGACAAAATGACGTCTTATGGCATTAGTTAGTTCTTTAATATACTATTATTATTATCATCGATTTTAAACTAACTTGTAATTTGTTCAAAATGGATGCTCCAAAATGGCTGATTACCTTTTTATTCACAACCCACTTGATAAATATCAAATGAAAGGTTTTTACGAGTAGATAACGAGTGACGTCATACTATTTCTCGAGCAGAATATGTCAATTTAATTTCAATATGGCAAATGTAATTAACAGGCTAACCAACTTATACTTAATTAATACTAGAAAGTAACAAGTAAATTAAGAGTTTAAAAAACCAAAAAAAAATTAAATTTAAATTTTGAAAATTTAAAATTTTAGTCTAATTATAATTACCAGAGTCCTCACATGGTTGCCATATCTATTTTATCATTTTATCAATTTTTGCGGCTTTCTTTATTTATATTTATTTATAATAATTATTTTTTAATTTTGCTTTTAAATTATTGATATAATCAGTTGCGTTGTGACATCCGAAGTGGATAGACGCGTCAAGTGGTTAAAGAGACCTCTCCTAGCAGCGTATTCGAGAGAAATATAATAAAGTTCCAAAAACGAACCAAAGTATTCGGAAATATCGGTAATCGGTAATAAATAAATAAATAAATAAATAAACATTCAAGTGCGGAAAGTGTGATAAGGGCAACAAGTGCAAAAAGAGTGCAACAAGTGCAAAAAAAAAAAAAAAAAGTGAAACAAGTGTGAAGAGTGGGAGATCTCCCATTAAAGCCGTAAAAGAGTGCAATTGAATAAGTAATAAAGGCCAACCGGTCCACCTGGTCAGAAGGGATAGTCACAACCAAAGCCTATCAAGAACCTGCAGGGAGGTCCAGAAACATCGGACAGACCGTGAAAGACCGAGCATCAGGATTATAGCCGAATATCCAAGCTAAGTAATTTTTCTAACTGCATGTCTAATAACAAACCATTTTATTCCAAAAAATCTAGTAAAACGTATCATATTTCGAAAAGGAATTTTAAGTTCCCCAGCTGGCACCAGAAATTAAACATTCCTTTAGAGAGACCACACAAATCATTACATAAACAAAACAGAAAAGGCAGATAAGACTCCATCCCCCAAATAAACACTTGACTAATACCATAAATAAACGCCAAAACATAAATAATAATAAACACAAACCAAACAAACATGGAAATAGTAAACACGAGCGATCATTCGGTGGGAATAATTAAAATTCCATCCGACGGAAATTGCTTAGTGGCCATAAGGCCGCATTCCACTATAGGCACTACAGGGCCGGCTCTATTTTGAAGATCGATATTTACATAAAGTGATTAATTAATTAATTAATACATTAATTGATTGATTGATATTGATATAATCATATTGGTATTGGTATTGATGGTAATATTGTTGGTATTAGTGTTGATGTTGATATTGGCATTATAGATATTGATATTAGTATTAATATTGATTGATTAATTGGTTGATACTGATATTAACGTTAATATTGATTAATTGATTGATTGGTTGATATTGGTATTGAATATTTGTATTATTTGGTATTAGTATTGGTATTGACTAATTGAAATTTATATTGAATTTATATAGATACTAATTTAACAGGAAACCAGGCAACAATTGATCATTGCAGAGGGCAGCGTGCGTGTGTGAAGGGAAATCAAGTGGGTGCGTCGCAATATTATATTATTGTATTATATATATTATATAATATACACATAAGCTCACGCAAGCAAAGCTTGAGGATGGAGAAAGTAAATGGGCAAAGCCCCCACGTGAAAATGAAGTGGTAGGCCATCTATTGAGGCATGCGTTGCACGCCTGACATAGGGGCCGGGTTTCAAATATTGATGCGATACACCACAGGGCCGGCTTTATCTATTTTGTATATTAATATTTTTATTTTAAATTAATTTAAAAAAAAAAATAAGTAAGAAGGCAAAGATATAAATAAATGAAAACGGTATGAACACTAATATAGCAATAAAATAAATAAAGAATATACAAGGTTGGTAGCCGGAGTAAGCAAAAAACTAACATACCCACCCCCATTCAGGAATACCAAATGAATGGGGTTATTACTAAAGCCCTGGTTTAGGAGGATTCCGGATTGTACTTAGTTTTGGGTCAGTTCAATGTCCTCCAAAAACCCTTCCTAAACTGGACGTATGGCCCGACCCGGCTGACAAAAATCCCGGGAGCTGCCTTAACCTTTGACACTGTCATCCACGAACTCCTAGGGTGGATCTACCAGCCGGCGTAAAAACTTCGGATCCAACAAACACAGGTAATGCTGTGATTTGGCGGGATACGCAGGAGAACGGAAAGGGGGTAATATAACCTCGGGAGATCAGTGGATGACAATATATCTGGGGCTTGCCATACGTTCCCATACTCATACTCATACTCAAATTATTGATATAATTATTGCTAATGAATTTCCTACACAGTAAAAAAATATTTGTTAATTTTAATCAAATATAAACCAGATTTTATGTTAATCCAGGTCCACATAAGGGGACATCCATTAAATACGTGAGGCATTTTTCTGATAATTTGGACCCCTCCCACCCCCTTGGTGAGATTTGGTGAGATGTGGTAGACCCCCCTCCTATTCCTCACGTGAGATTCTATCCATTAAAGTTTCTTTGCGGAGAACATGATAGATAAACCCAAAAAATAAAAATTGATTAAATTTTTTTGACAAATTTGATTTATAATACATATTCTTTAAACCCAAAAGTTAACGTGAGATTTTTAATGACCCCCCTCTCTTAACATGAGATTTGGTGAGATTTTGCTATATACGGGTATACCCGTCCCCCCTATTTTTATCTCACGTAATTAATGGATTTCCCCTAACTTTATGTTAAGTTTGATTTTTTTAACAGTGTAAATAAACATTTTATTTATTTTAGTGATTTTTCCTATATTTTCTTCGGCTGTTTTTTGTTTTTTTCGGCTGTTTCTAAAGAATATAGTAATTTTTTAAAATTAGGGCTTTCAAATATTTTAAAAGAAAGTTCACTATGTAAGTATCCTACTATGTATGGGTATCTTTTTTATAAAAAATAATATATTATTAGAAAATGGCATTTAAAAATTTTCTAAAATGTACATATGCTCGTCTATAATATGAGTTTTCTCCGTCTGGTAATGTACTATTTTATTAGATTTATTTTTATTATTATATTTAACTAGGTTTTTTGATCTCCATATTTTGACCAATCAGAAAACGCTTTTCAGTTTATAAAACTTTCTGTTTTTATAAAATTTGTTTTGTATTTTTTCTGAATTTTCTTAAAAATTAAGTTTTTTATGTTATTATGGTTTTTCTTTATTTTGTGATGATTTTTTTTGTTTATTTACATATTTATTTTTTTACTTTATAACATATCTTAGCATTAAAGAACAAAAAAACACAAAACCAAACTACACTATTAATTTTTTTGCATTGCGCAATTACACATCAAAGTACCATTGGTTTAAAGCGGTTAGCAAAGTCCCATTCGTGGAACAACGCGTCTCGGCACACCACGATCTTTTTACCCGCGCGCGCCTGTACTCAGTAACTAAGTAACTGAGTCTCAGTTACGTTCAAACCACGGTAGCCAATCGCACATAGTGTTAGTGTTTTGTTTAATTTAACATTTAGTGCCTCTTGTTTAGTGAGTTTTGTTGAGTGTGTATTAGTGTTTTCCCCCACGGTTAAGAGGTGTTAAATGTTGATAAAGGCTCTAAATTCTAAGAATGTTAATAAAACTAAAACAAACGTTAATATAAACAGAAAATTATACCCATTTAAATTATGTTTAATGGACTAATTGCACCAATTTATAGCAAGCCATTTAATTATTAATAATCAAGATAAAATTCCAATCAACATCTGCAGTGACGATTAAATTATTGTAATTTATATTAAAACTAATTTATATCACTTCTAATACTGTCAATTTTACCATACATACCATCCAAAGGAAAAAAAACCGTGTTGCGCTAAAGTGATAATCTTTAAATTTATTATGCAGTTTAAGGGACTTATTATCTATATTGTCACCAAATTTTAGTGTTATAACTTTTGCCGTTTTCGAGATATAAGAGTTTAAAAGTTGGTCGCCAATGAGATTTTAAAAGAATGTTAAAATTATTGATACTAATATTTTTCCCAAATTGTTTTGTTTTTATGCTTGTTGGTTTTTGAGATATCGACATTTTAAGATTTTCGTAAAAAGTGCTATATCTCGAAACAATCAAGTGCTATTATCTTAAGTTTTGGAAGTTGGTTTAAGATAATTAATGCCAATATTCGCCCCAAATTGTTTTGTTATATCTTAATTAGTTTTTAAGATATCGACATATTAAGATATTTGACTGCAAATTTGTAGAGTGCTATATCTCGAAAACCACTTATACTAGGAAATTAAAATCTCGTATACAAAACAAGATAATTAAGGTAAATAATGTTTCCAAAATCACATTTCCAACTTTTATACTTTTTTATGTTATTAACAATTTATTTATGGTACCTATATATTTTTTGTTAATCATTAACCATCATTGGAAATGTAGCTATTGGTCCTAATTAAACTTAAAATATTAAATAACTATAAATAAAATGAATGGTTAAAAAATTTTATAATTCAAAGAAAAAATTTTGTCGACCAATATGATTAGTTCATTTTTTTTATCTGGACTGCGGCAACGTTGCAAATTTAGGGTTTTGGTTGGTAAATACAGTTGTCAAGTTGGTCGCATTGATTAAAACAAACTAAGCTAGTTATAAATCTAATTGTGGTTATGTATAAATTATTGTAGGTTACATTGTGCAGTTGTCAAGTTGACTTGTCGAAATTCTTAGTTAAAAATGCAATTAATTTGGCTTTGGTGGTGCTTGGATGAGTAAAATCATATAAAAAAGTAGTTAAATATAGGTTGCTTTACGGCCCAGAAGAGAAAGTATTCTTAGCGGATACTAATCTTCACTTTGAAAAGAATTTATATAAAAGAAATTAAAATTGTTTGGGAACGTAAATGTTGTCCAATGGCGAATAAAGTGAAAATAATGTGTGATGTAATATTTATAAAACCAAATTCGATACTTTTTTACTCCAAAAAAGTCCATAAGGCGATGAACTTTTCCTTCCATTGTGGCATTTGGCATAATTTCATCGAAATGAAGTTTTGCCCTCAAAAGGGCTTTTACATTCGAATTCGTTGCTATTATTTTTGGCATAATTAGCTTTTTATTTATAATTGACAAGTAACTTATCAATATTAAATATTATTGTCAATTTGACAGTGTCAAAGTATTGAATTAAATTCTTTAGCAGAAGTACCATTATTAAATACTAAAAACACTAAGTCAAACTGGCATAAGCCACCAACCTAATAAAAAAAATGAACTGTAATTAATCTAATTAAAAATCGTCTTAAAAAGTCATTCATACTCCACAATAAAAGCGTTGATTGCCTTTTTTTCTTGCCATAAGACTCTACACACATAGAAATCACACTATTAATGCACAGTGCTATTTTTATTGGTTAATCGTTTCTAACGATTTTCTAGGTTTTTGTTTCAATTGAAAAATGTAAATTACCCATTGAAGATTTGTTTTTATAATGTGTTTAATCCTTGAGAATATTTATGAGAGAGGTGCTGTATATTTTTTTCTTATTCGTACTATGAAATCTGCATGAACAATCTATAAATCATCCAAAGCTATAATTAGCATTTTTATTGTATATGTTTATAGATATGTAATGCATGGTTTTATTTAATTTAAATTTAAAATATTTTCTCGTTCTTGATTTCAACATACACAGTGTTTTTAATTTAGTGCTATATCTCGATAATCATTGTTGCTATTATCTTGAGATTTTGGGTAGATGTTATAACAATCAGGTCCAATATTGTCCCCAAATTTTATTGCTTTGATTTGTCTCGTTTTTAAGATATAGCTGTCGGAAATTTTGTTGGGCGCCAATTGATAAAAAGTGCTATACCTGGAAAATCTCATGCACTATTATCTTGAAATTTGGGGGTATATACATACTATGGTAATAAAAAATAACATTTCTCTAAAATTTTATTTTTTTTATCTACTATATTTTTAGTATAATTCATTATATCCTGTTTCTATAACAAACAAACAAACTAATAGTACCTATCTTATCGAAAATAATTTGAGAACGAAAACCAAATAATTATTCAATTAAATGCGTCATTTCGCGTTAAAAATAATTGCAAATTTCTAAAATTACAATTTTATTGACCATTAAAAACTATATTTTTCCTAATAATAATCTATGACCAATTTAGTTTTTTTGTAGTAATTTTTTTTGTGAGGTCGCTAATTTTGTTAGAACCAAGGTTGGTGTACGTACAAACGAGGTGATTATAGTACTTTTTACAAGAAATTAAGCAAGACCTTGTGTTTGGCAAAATAATTATAAAAAAACAAAAAAATTCCATTTGGATTAATATACAAGCCATTTATAATGAAATTTATGAATTAAAAAACTACTAAATTTTAAGTTACCATCACCATCTTTTGTTTTACCATGTAAAATTCCAAAATGTCGAACAAAAGATGTAAATAAATGTTTATGTTTTCAAGTAAGACTTTCTTTTTTTTTAAATTCTCAGAAATAACGAAGTTATAACGATTTTTGGTTTGACAGGTTTTCAGTTATCAGCCCAAGCAGCATTTTAAGTAGGTAAAAGCGTAGGCTTTGAGGCAATATTACTTAATTTAAGTAAATATTTTGTTAAATTTACTTTGAAGTAAAACTTTTTTTATAATTTTATTTATGTTATTTTTACCTATTTTTATAACCCTTAAGTTTGAACACTTTAAAGTATTATGAGGGAAGTAATTTTTACGAAAGAAAATGACTTATAAGTGTATTTTACCTAAAGGAAAATTTAACGGTAATTTTAACGTCAGAATTTTTACTTAATGGTAAATGTTACTCATAAGTCATAATTTTACGATATTAAGACCACTTTATAACCGTAAATAATTCCTATTCGCCTGGTATTATTTAGGGTTATTAGTGGTAATAAATACTATTAATATTGACTAAACAAGGAAAAATAAGCTTAAAGTGAAAAATAAAACTTTAAAGGAAAATTTTGTTCAGGTCGCCATAATGAGTTTTTTAAGATACTTATCTAAACATTTATATAATATTTTTTCATAAATATTTTTCTAAAATAAAATAAGGAAACTTTTAGTTATTAAAAAATGATTAAAACTAAATGATTTTTAAAAGATTTTATAAAATTTTGTAGGTTTTAAGTTTTGTTGAATTTTTACCCAAGCAATAATTTTTCTTAAAACCGAAAAATATTTAGAGGGCATATAATTTTTAAGATGTACGAGGTGTGTTCATAAAATATCGTGAATCTTCGTTTTTAAAAAGAAATATTTATTTATTCGTCTACATTAATGTTGTCGCCTTCAAAATAGCCCCATTGGATATTATGCACATGTGCCAGCTCTTCTTCCAATACTCGAAACACTTCTAAAACTCGATCTTTGGGATAGCCTTTAGTTCTTTCAGCGATGCGCTTTTAATGTCATCTATGCTTGCTAAACGACGGCCCTTTAAGGTTCTCTTTATTTTTGGGAATAGGAAAAAGTCAGACAGAGGCATGTCTGGCGAATATGGAGGCTGGGGCATCATTACAGTATTGTTTTAAGCCAAAAATTTTGTTCAAAATTTAACAATTTTAGAACAAATTTTGCTGCCACGCGTTTCATACCCAAAACATTCGAAAAAATTTCATGGGATGAGCCAATCGATATACCAACATCATCAGCGACTTCTCTGATGGTTTATAACCATTTCTTCCACTTTTTCCATGTTTTTATCGGTTGTTAATGCGCTTGTGCGTTCGGGGCGTTCGTCATCTTCAACGTCTTCACGGCCATCTTGGAAACTCTTATACCACTTGTAAACTCTTGTTTTACTTATAGCAGACTCACTATATGCCTTTGTTAGCATTTCACAGAATTTATTTAATTTTTTAAGCAAAATTGGATACAAATTCTTTGATCCATTTCTTTTAACGAACGAAAAATCGCCGAGCTCATAAAACACGTCTAACCTTAGCGGCTGCCACAGACAAAGTAAACAATGAAAACGGCTAAAGTTTTTATCATACTTCGGGGGCATGTATACCAACATAATGAATAAAATTTTATGACAACCGGACCCTCCGAAGCCGCGAAATTTAACAATTCCCGTTATTTTCTGAACACACCTCGTACATACATATATTGTTTTTATTGCGTTATTCTCTTAGTAAAATATTAAATTTACCGTTAAAAATCCCTTAAAATAAAATAACCTATAAGTAATTTTCTTTTGTAAAGTAAAAATAACGATTTATAAACATCATTAAAATACTATAGATTTAGGTATTAGGTATTATGCAAAGTAAACTTTTAAACATATAATTACTTATAATACCTTTTAATAAAAAATCATGAAACCCGATTTCAAACAAATAAACAATAATGAATGCTGAAGACTGTGCAATTTAGTAAAACCTTTAATCATCTTATTTCACCAAAAATACCAACAACTCAATTTCGTTTCAATTTCAGCAAAAATCCCATACGAGCCATTCTTATATCCCAATTACGTTTTTTTAAACAATACACTGTGTTATTTGAACCTATCAATTCGAAGGTAATAAATTTTCTGCGGTTTTTTTTTGCAGAAGGTGGAGAAAGTAAATTCAGAGCTGCCAACAGCCCAAAGCAAAATGCACCATATATATAAAAATATGATGTGTCGAGATAATTTTTGAAATGAAACAACTGTTGGTAGTTTTGCAAAGAATGTTAAAACGTTCGCTGCTGACGGCGTCTAAAGACGGCCACCGCTTCTTAAGTGGGAGGCGAACGGCGCCTTTTGACGTCCACTAAAATATCGCTTATTATCCTTTAGTAATCCTTTAGACATAGACGTCTTCCGCCTCTGGATAAATTTTTTTTAGCAGGTGGCTGACGACGTCTTAAGACGTCCTAGCCCTGAGTTTTTTTTTATAAAATAAATGTGTTTTCAAACTGTTTAATATTTCCCAAACTATTTCAGTTTCTGGGGGTCGATTGCCCATACCAGTCAGCAGCGAAAGTGTTAAGGCTACATCATTTTTCTAAATTTGAGTTACCACTGGGATTGGTCAATTTCAAACCCCTTTATTTACCAAAGAAGAGGTTTTTTACTTACTTTTTAGGTTAGGAATCGAACATTTTAGTATGTTTAATTTTCAAAATGGCGTTGTGCTGTCAAAATGTCACTTTTTTTTCAATGGCGATTATGTTATACATCGTTAAAAAGGTATTTTCAAGATGATTATAACCAGCCACATATTTTTTAGATTATTTACAGGGTATATCCGAAATACATATAATTTAAAAAATTTAACAATTATGGTTTGTAAATCAGTGGCGGCCCGTCAGGGGAGGCAGGTGAGGCAGTGCTTCATCATAGAGAATTAAAAAATTAGTATACCTAATTTAAATATTTTACTTTCTATAATATACTATAAATTTGTAATATTTGGATTACATGAATTGTGAAATAGTCAATAAAATTGATTGATTTTATACGTGGAATACCCAGCAACATTTAAATTATTTGAATTTGAAACGACCGCAATTTAAACTAATATTTATAGCTCAGAAGCATGCCTGAACTAATTTAGACTCACGATTGGCGTTAGCCTTGTTGTCTCGTTCTATTACAATGCGATATCATAGTTGTCTCCTTCTCTCGTATTTGCATTCGCGAGGCAGGCACGCCTACATCCAAGGAAATAAGCAGGTGTTGTGGCAACACTGTTGCGGAATTTTAGATAAATTATACTTCACACGTTTTTCAAAATTCAATAATAAATGGTATTATTTTTCTTATAATAAATCAATTTAATCGAAATTATATTTCTATTCTAAAATAAACATATTTTAACACTATCGCCATCTTGTAGCCATCACAGAAACCAATAAAATAAATACAGATTCCTTCTTTAGGTTTGTTTTGGTTATAAAATTCTGAACTGTTTAAAGAACAAATCTGTGGTTATTTACGCAATATTTTGTTTATTCTTTTTCTATGAGTTGGTCTATTTTGTGATTCTTTTGTAAGTGGTTTATTCTGTGGGTTTAGTTAATTGAACTTGGTGATTTATGTGAATTTAGTCATTATGGATATTACGGTGAGAAATTGTACCGATATTTTTTACTTAGTTTTAAGTATAGGTTGTGAACTGCGACGTCAGTTTTTTTAAGTTGGGTTTAAAAAAATTTCTTCGCCTCACCAAAATGAAATGTCACGGGCCGCCACTGTTGGAAATTAAGAATTCTTGTATTATAAACCTAACCTTAGGTAAAACTTTTTGACATGTATGGATTAAAAAAAACAAAAGGCGTCTACCATAATGTCACATTTAAAAAAATACAAAGTGGGTCATGTGACATATCATATGAAAGGTCTTTTAAAGCTTGTTATATGTAACTACATGTTTTTCTGATTGTACAGAATGAAATAAAAAAATTACACTTTTACCAAACGACCCCATTTTGAAAATATTTTTTACAAAAATAACACGTTTTAAATGGAAATCTTATGTATATATACTTGGTCAAAAGATCTTTTTATTGATTTGTCACATTTAACAGTAAGACGCCATTTTAAATAAAATGTCAAAAAGTAGTATTTTATTTTTTAGATAATATTAAGTACCTATTTGTCGTAGAAAAAGTATAGTATATAAACTTTTCTAGGCACTCATTTAATTAAGCACTAGCTCTCAAGCTGGGTCGTGCCTAAATTAAATTCTTCACTAAAATGGCGCTTAACAACTTGATACATAATATACTATTATGTATCATGTTTGTCGGTAATAGGGACGTTTGGAAGCAGTATAAATGGTAATTAATCAAGTTTACCTTTACATAAACATTTCTTTATCAATTTCGATAAATTTAATTTGCTCAAACGTAGTGAATATGCCGAGATTACTTCAAAGCTAACGAGCTCTAATTATTTTAAAATAAATCATTTCAGATAACACAGAAACTGCATTATTAATGTTCTACACATGTTTTTACTTGCATAAGATCGTAAATTTATCTGGTTTCAAATGAAAATTATTGACGTGAAATTTGGCATCCAACACTTTTTGTAACTTAAGATTTATCACCCTATATGGTTACTTTTAAGATTTTTATAAATGAAATAAAAAGATTGACACAAAAAGCTTAGTAGATTTAACTTAACAAATGTAAGATATTAATTTTAAAGTTACCTTAAGATAAACTAATAGTATATTATGTATCAAGTTTGATAAACGCCATTTTATACACGAATTTAATTTAGGCACGAGCGAGCTTGCAAGCGAGTTCTTAAATTAATAAGTGTATAGAAAAGTTTATAAACGAGGTGCATACTATACTTTTTCTACGACAAATACTTATTATTACCTTAAAATGATTTAAATCAAAAATTTGTATAGAGCGCCATCTATGAAACAATAGGGAAATCTGAGTGCCACAGTCAAATGTCAAATTTTTATAGTTTATAAACACAGATTATAAAGGTTATAAATCGAAATGTTTTTCTTGAAAATTGACAGTTTTTCACAGTGAAAGTAAAGAAAATGTTTTTTGAGCACTTTACAGAAACTATTTAATACTTTTGTATTTTTGTATTGAGATAATAAAATAATTTTCACATTTAGTATTATTTTACAAGAAAGGCACTTTATTTTAACGATTGTATGACATTTGAAAACTGTCAACTAACTTAAAACTAACTTCAGCCCGTGACTAAAAACCTGTTGCTAACTTCAGCCCGTTACTAAAGCGCCATAAAGCCACAACTTGTCAATGTGTATTTAAAAGGTCGCTTAGTGTCATGGAAACATGTACGATAAAGGGCGTTTAAAAGGTGGGAGTAGAAGAACTATATTATTATACTACAATGTACAAAAAAATATTATTTAACATTAATGTTTGGTAAATCTTTTAAAATTTTAAGATTTTAATTATAGTTTTTGTATGAAGTAACATATCATGTATGTTATAAACACTATAGTGTTATAAAAATTATAACACATATTTAAAATGTAAAATATTAGCGACACGTTTTTTAAATTAAAACGAAGTGGTAATTTAAAAAAACGGCACAATTTGTAAGGTTAGGATTTCATTCGCGCACCAGACCACTTTACACCAATAAGGCCATGAGTTTAAACATATTAAAGCAACTTATAGTAATTGTAAACTGAAGAGTAAATAGACGTTTGCGAGAGTAATTGTACTTAAAGTGGTAAATAAAACGCCGTTTTAAGTCTTGTAAAATTTAAAATGTTTTATAAACTTGCAATCAGTTTTAATCTAAATTGCGCCATGTTTTATATAAATTAACAGACTCCGCCATGATGGACATTTTTAATAGCCAAAGATATTTATTCTTAAGGTAATTTAGTCTGCTGCAAGTATATTTTAAATGCAAATAAGTTTTAATACATAACTTTAAAGTTGCCTTAAATAACTTTTTAGAATATTAAATTAAAACTAAATGGTTTTAATATCGTTTTAAAATTTAGTCTTGAAGACTTGAAGTTTTATTGTATGGTTTTAAAACGACCTTGGAGATCGCAATAAGTGTAACTTGGGACTACTTTAAATATGTAAACAAAAAATTGGTTAATCTAAAAACAATTGATCCCGCCTGCATGTTGCTTCGCAAAAAACAATCCTCCAGACACAACAGGTGTTAAAAATTAGGTTAAAGCGTATTACGAAACATTGGTAGGAGTTGAAAAAACCGAATAAAAATTTCTAATTGCGGGTTCTATGAGGTCGCAAAATGAAATCGCGACCGAAACCGTAATTAAATTATTAATTTATTTGCCATGCCGATCGACTTGACGGTCGTTTGCCGCGTATCAATATCAATATTTCATATTAGCGATTTTATTGGTGTATTTTAGCTTATATTATACGCTCGGGCCAAGGAGAGGCAATTTTTTCGATCTCGGGCAATAAAATTTAATTAAGCCCGTTCTAATTAACTCATTTTCATGTAATTTGAGCATACGGTCCGACAAGCATGTTTACCAAACTTTAAAACCTAAATAAACAAGTGGTTTCATGTGCGACAAGTTTTTATTTTGCATTAAAAATTCGTTTTTGAATAGGGCCTTCTTTATTCTATATTAGGGTGTCCCTTATTTTTATTTTTTTTACGCATACCCTCTAATTATATTTATTACGTGTTTATATACTCCCAGTAAAAATTTCAGCTCATTCTATAAACGGGAACCCGTGCCGACTTGCTTCTGAACCCTCCGTTAGCCAACGTTAGTCGCGCGGTATTTTGTAACACGGTTGGTCGCGAGGTCTTCGATCGTAAGTCATTTTGTGTTTGTTATTATGTGACCCTTGTATTATAAATTATTGACAAATGTTAAAATATAGTTTTATTTATGTGTATACTTTGATAAAAATGTATATTTTCACAGGGAGTGGCTAGTTACCCGGAAGGGTCTGGTGAATAGGCCGTAAACTCTGAAATTGATAAACTTAATGGGTTTTACTCTAAATAACTAAAAGAGTCTATTGTGATAGATGACTACCGAAAACTTATTGAACTGTCTGAAATATTTTTGGGTGGACACCAAGAAAAGAAATGCTTATAAAAAGCTGAAATTTCATATAACAGTATATTTTAGCAATACTAATTATATTAATATATTTAAGGGATAAAATCAACTAAATTAGTGAAACAAATGATAGAAACAAAAGCAATAATATTAATTATTAATCATATTTAATAAAATCATTAGAAAAATACAGTCATGAAGAATATCTTCTTTTTAAAGTGTTTCGTGTTACAAAATACCGCGCGCCTAACGTTGGCTAACGGAGGGTTCAGATGCAAGTCGGCACGGGTACCCGTTTATAGAATGAGCTGAAATTTTTACTGGGAGTATATAAACAAGTAATAAATATAATTAGAGGGTATGCGTAAAAAAAATAAAAATAAGGGACACCCTAGTATACATGCCCCCGAAGTATGATAAAAACTTTAGCTGTTTTCATTGTTTACTTTGTCTGTGGCAGCCGCTAAGGTTAGGTTTATGAGCTCGGCGATTTTTCGTTCGTTAAAAGAAATGGATCAAAGAATTTCTATCCAATTTTGCTTAAAAAATGAAATAAATTCTGTGAAATGTTAACAAAGGCCTATAGTAAGTCTGCTATAAGTAAAAAAAGAGTTTACAAGTGGTATAAGAGTTTCCAAGATGGCCGTGAAGACGTTGAAGATGACGAACGCCCCGAACGCACAAGCACATTAACAATCGATAAAAACATGGAAAAAGTGGAAGAAATGGTTATAAACCATCAGAGAAGTCGCTGATAATGTTGGTATATCGATTGGCTCATCTCGTGAAATTTTTTCGAATGTTTTGGGTCATCCAGTTCTGGAATATGTTTAAAGTCTTACACAATACTAAAAAATACTACCATAAAAACTACAAACTCATGTAAACAAATCTGATTTTTATAACAGTGAATTTTTGTAGAGACAAGCTTTGATACATAAAATTCGTAAATGTTGTAAATTAAAAAAAATTAAATTTTAACAATTTTAAGGTTTAAAAATTTTTAGACTTTTTTTACGATTTTTGGTAGGTTTAAAACTTTTGAAATTTTGTTAAAATAATTAAAATAAACAAATTATTTATTTTTTAATTAAACTTTGAACTTTCAAAAACACTTTTATTTCTATGCATCAAAGCTTATTTGTAGAGCGTTCAATTCTATACAAAAAAATGGATTTTAGAAATTTTAGAAATTTTAAAAATTATGAATTTTGGAAATGTTAAAAAATTTAAAATATTAAAAAAAATTAAAATTTAAATTTTTTTTTCATTTAACTTTGAAAGTTAAAAACTTATGAACAATTTCATTTACGAATTTTATGCATTCAAGTTTTTTTGTAAAGCGTTCAATTTTCCACAAAAATATTCATTTTCCTTTACTGTCGCTATATACAGGGTGTCTATTTAAAGCTCTATTATAATAAGTCTGGATCTAAAAAGATATCAAAAATTTCTTAAAACGGTTTCTATAGGATATGTGGGGGGGATCAATATGACCACAAAATTGGAAAGCTCTTGAAATTTTTTTCTAATTTCTGAAAAACACGGAAATAACTTTTTTGATTATTTACTTCATTTCTCGTTATAAATATTAAATTAAACCATTTTGTTATCGTAAAAAACTTGAGAGATCAAAATAATTCTAACAAAAGTATAATAAACTAAAAAAGCATAAATAAAAAAATTGTTTAACAAACTTACCTAAAGTGAATAGTTTTTTAGTTATCTTTTTGTTGTAAAATCATAAATAGCCTATAACTTTTTTGTTATTAGGTTTGCGAATATGGCGATTGATGTTACCATTTCTTATAAGTAAAGTTAATAACTTTAGAGAAAGTTAACAATTTCTAAAATTTTAAATATTATTTTGAATCAAGAAACCTGTGACGGGTGATTTGACGGTATCTATGGTAATTTGTCATTGTTCAAAACTTAATGGAGTCAATTTTTCAGGTTGTTATAAACAATTTGTTGAATAATTATTCAAAAAATTATAATTAAGTGTTTTGTAAACAATATTACTGATAAAAATAGCAGTCAGTGACATTGACAAGCCAAACATTTGAAAAATTAAAAAGTTATACAAACAAAGTTTGCTAATTTTGACAAAAACTCAACAAAGCTGTAGGATTGAGACAATAAAATATATAATTTATTTTATGAAATATTTTAATTCAAAACATTTTAATGGACCACAAATGTAAAACACACTGTGTTTTGCTGTTTTGTTGCCCAACATTTATAAACATTTCTTATTTTTGTTAATTAACGGTAATTAAAAAAACTTGTTTAATCACTAATTATAATGTCAAAAACTAATCTTACACCTACTTAACCCATTCTAATCTACATTTTTATTAGTCTAATTAATTTACAAACCAATCGATCTAAATTTATAATTAAAAGCCGCAAATATTGTGGGAACCACAGACCCATGGTCTGCGGTGGGAACCTTAAAGTATAACTTCGTCGAATACATAAAAAACAATTTTCCTCACGAAATCTGGTTCGAGCATTTAGTTGAATAACCTTTTAAGTCTAAATAAATTGTATTTAAAACGAAAAAAACGCCGATGACAAGTTTTGCAAAGTAGCGCAAAATTACCATAATTTTATGCGACATTTTTTTAAGGTACGCACGAATTTGTTAAATTTAATCCCGACAAATTGACCAGAAGAATTCAAGATATTTTTTTACCTAAAAAGTTTCGGCTTTGTAATTGGGACTTTATCGATAACGAAAAATATGGAAAATGTGTGCCAATTTCGAACAAATTATATAAAAAAATATAAGTTTCATCGATTTAGTTACTTAATAAAATAGTCGAAATTTGTGGATGTATTCTATAATTACTATAAATTAAATAAATATTGCGTACAGTGCCCTTGAAACATTCTCTTCTCTTTTACTGTGAAAAACTGCTTAGTCTATTTTCACTTTGATTTACACAGAAAAATTTAAGATTTTTTATACAAATATTTAATAATCATTTTTTAGATAATATTAAGTATTTGTCGTAATAAAAGTATAGTAAGCAATTCGTTTATAAACTTTTCTAGACACTCATTTTATTAAGCACTTGCTCGCAAGCTCGCTTGAACCATTCCGCATATTTGGTAATTTTTCATATTTGTACAGTTATTTTACCGTTTTTGTTTACTGTAAAAATAACTAAAAGTCAACTTATAAGTAACCAAAAATGGTTAAATTAACCAATGGTTAAATTAACCAATAAATGGTTAAACCAACAGTTTATTTTAACCTTTAAAACTTTTTTTGGTCCAACCTCTAAGAATATTATTAAAATAATATTACCGTAATATTTAATTAAATTATTAAAAATATTAATTTAATGCACAATTAGTATTAAATTAATAAACATTGTAGAAGCTTTAATCCTTAAATTACTTGGATTATAAATTTAAAGGTTAAAAAAATTAAATCAAATAATTAAAATATTGATTCAAAAAATATTACTTAAAAAAGAATGTTTTGTTTAAAAAATTGGATAATTAAACCAAATATAAAAGTATTTAAATGTAACTAACTGGAAAGGTTGAATAAAATATCAAATTTATTTTTTAAAAAACTTTATTACAAAAATACAACTCTATTGGAACACAAAATAAAACATAATAGATTTAAATAATTTTTTTTTACTTTTAATTTTTGTATTCAAAATTTAATTAAAATCAAAAAAATCTAATTTTTATAAAAACAAATTTTTGAATACGTACATATACACTACTAAAATAGTCTTTTGAAATTTTGGCGTTTATATTTAAAAGCTTTTCCTCATCGATATATCTTGTCCTATAATAAAGTTTATTTTATGGTAAAATAATATTACAATTACATGCAGGTAGGTAATAATCTTGTCACAAGCATGGTAACGCGAGAAAATATTACCATAAACTTAGCTTCGTCTTTAATTATTACAAAACAATAATTTGAGGCATTTTGTATTGTAAAAGAAAAAATATATTAAAAAAATCACTCGATATTTATTCAATATACGTTTAGTGTTGATATACTGATTTAAATAAAATAGACTATTAAAATAACATTTTTAATTTGTCATTCTCAAAATATTAATTGAAAGTAAAATTTAAGTTTAAGTCAACAAAATCTTTATTGTTGAATTTCTAAAACTGTTGATTTAACAAATTCATTTCTCTCAGTGCATCTAGTTATTTTTATTTAAAATGCTGCTGTAATATCTGAGTAAGCTTGTAAAATTTGGGAAATCCGATTATTTTCTAACCCTAAAAATTGTAAAATTTTGTTGTTAATTTATTTATTTGAAATTTAACAAAGAAAAAATATCCTTGAACAAAACAGTAGACTACTAAGTGCAATGCATTGATTGTTCCACATAACCAACCAATTATAGTTAATTTATTATTACAAATGGTAAAAGTACTTTATTTTTAATGGACACATTTAAGCAACAGATAAATAAAACATTCGGAGCCTTTGTTTAACATTTTTAAACACCTTTTTATCGAATATACTGAACATAGTGTAACTATTAATAGGTAGAATCATCATGTGTTTTTTGTAAAACAAAAACACCAAGAAATGAGTTGTTGCAACTTTGTAACCAAACTTCTCCATCGCCCGAAAACGAAATCAAAAAAGATGCCCAGCGAATCGGAATCAGTTTCCAACCTCAAAATGCTCCTGGAAGACAAAAACCACGAGCTCAAGAAAAAAGAGCAAACCATCGTCCTGTTGGAGCGGCAAATAGAGGACAAGGACGCCCTGATAAGGCATCTGCAGAACGAAATCGACAAATTCCGACAGGTGGTCAAGCCGATAACGCAAAAAATTATCACCAAGCAAATAGATTTGGGGGGCGAATTCTGGCCAGGCCCTGGCGTCGAAAACACCAGGGTCCTGCAGCTGGCCGAACCACGTATCAAAAGACAAGCCATCAGCGCTGAACCTCTAAACAGCCACGGGGCGGATCTGCACATACAAAAAATCGCTAAATCTGCTGTGTAAGTTGCAACACCCTGTATAATCGTCATCATTGGAAAGATCGTGGTATTTTTGGTACACATTCCAAATTTGGTTGAAATCGGTGCAAAAATGGCGAAGTTATAGCCGTTTTAAGTTTCAAGGTCACTTACGTCAAATTTTGACAATTATGGCCTTGAAACTTAAAATGCTTGTATCTTCGTTATTTTTCAAGTAATTTTCACGAAATTTGGACTATATGCTAAAAACTGTACTGTCTTTTTGGTAGTTGTACTATTTTTTTTATAAAATTGACATTGCGCTTTTTTTTACTTCAATTAGGTATATTCGCAAATTTGGTTGAAATCGGTGCAGAAATAGCGAAGTTATAGCCGTTTGAAGTCTCAAGGTCACTTACGTTAAATTTTGACAGTTGTGGCCTTGAAACTTATTTTTCAAGTAATTTTGGTTGTACTATTTTTTTTTATAAAATTGACATTGCGCCCTCTTTAACTTCAAATATATTCACATTGGATTAATGGAAAGATCGTAAAATTTTTTGTACACATTCCAAATTTGGTTGGAATCGGTGCAAAAATAGCGAAGTTAAAGCGGTTTGAACTTTCAAGGTCACTTACGTCAAATTTTGACAGTTATGACCTTGAAACTTGAAATGCTTATATCTTCGTTATTTTCTAAGTGATTTTGACGAAATTTGGACCATATGCTTAAAACTGTACCGTGTTTTTTGTGGTTGTACTATTTTTTTTTATATAATTAACATTTTGCATTACACTGCGCTTTCTTTAACTTCAATTATATTCGCATGACAGTTGTTAATTTGCCGATATTTAAATTAAGTAATCAATCATGACATCTTAAGACAGGTTTTAAATTAAAATCGAGATTGTTATCACTTAATTTTTCTTGATTACGGATTTTAATGTGTTTTTTGGCCTCAACAACTGCAAAATGTTTTTATTGGTTTTCTGTACACGTGAAATTAAAGGTTTTTTTACTGTAATTTTCCAATTTAGCTTACACATGACGTTTTTAAATGGACGTAATTTATCGCAATTATAACCTGTGGTTGTGTGCAGCTAAATGTGTGGGCTTGTATTCTATTTTTAAACCCTTTAGTCATAGATACCAAAATGCATTTATATATATATACAAGATGACTTGAAACATTATCTATCAGGATGTATGTGAAATATGTACACAACAAATGATTTATTCTGCTTTTCTAACATTTTGTGACAACATTAAAAATGTGTGGAGCTTGCCGCACGAGCGTAGCGAGCCAATGGAATCTCCTCTTTTGAAAAATTGCCGCAACACAACCTCAATGAATTTTATTTGATATTTTATTTGACATCTGACAGCTCTCAATTAGTTTTAACCTCACTTTTTGCCGAAATGCTATCTTACCCACTAGTGGGAAAAGTAAAATTTCGCCCACCAATTAAAGTTAAAAAATTTATAAAAACATTATTTTAACGTATTTTTTATTATTTCTAGATCTCGAGACCTCATCAAAGCAGCTATCTTGGACAATGATTTCATGAAAAATTTGGAAATCACACAAATTAAAGAAATTGTGGATTGCATGTACCCCGAAGAATATAAGGCTGAAAGTATTATTATCAAAGAGGGTGATGTCGGCAGTATAGTCTACGTTTTAGAAGGTAAGAAACATATACTTATTTTAAATCTATAACTACTTGGATTTGTAATATTAAACACATATTTTTCTTAAATTCAAACTCCATAACACAAATAATCGTACTTGTACCTAGGCAACTAAGTATACAAATATGTATTCTGGGTTGCATAAGTTTGTCCACCATCAAGTCTCGTTGATCGCGTAACTTCATAAAATACCTAATAATTAAAGATCTTGGTGCTACAAATAAATTTATAATTATAATAATTTTACGAGTTATCGACCTTATAATGTGACTGTATGTCTGTAATTAAAACGTAAATCATTCTATTGTTTTTGTTTTGTATTCTGTCTAGTCTCGATTGTCCGTTGTTTTGACACGTCTTTTTTCATTCATGTGATAAAATATACGGGATGTTCAGATAGTACACGTTTTTTGATCATCAGAAGAATAAATTTTTGATATAAAATGTATAAACTCACTTTCAAGATGATCATGATTTTTGAATTACTTTCTCCAATTAAAATCAAAACTAGTAAAATATTAATCTTTCGATTCCGCTATAAATTATTCAAAAATTGTGATAATTTAACAAGAAGAAAGTTTTCCTTAAAATGCTTTTTAGGAAGATTCACGAAATCACGTAGGTATATAATATTTGGATGGGAAGATAGAAAGCTGATTAATTCAGTAAAAATTAATAAATCTTTGCTAAAATTACGTTTTAATCTAATTGATTATTTAAATGCGGTTGCTTTTTGTTGTATAACCAAACTCATTAGAGAATGCTTAGAAGGTCATTCTTTATGTTTTCGTTTATAATACACACCCATGCTAAAGTTGTTAACATTTATTATTTTTTCTTGCATTTTTATTATTTTATCCTTAAAAAAGTAATAATTAAGAAAAGTATCAAGGTCAGAGTTGTCAGATGTGACCTTAAATGGTTGACATTTTAAATATTTATATATTTAGACATTTCGTAGATGTAATTTTACAGGGTTAAAAAAAACAAAATCTACTCGTTAAATGCATTTTTTGTAATTTAAAATTTATTGTTATATTAAAGATTAAATATATCTAATATCTTTACATATTAAGTATATAGTATGTGATTTGTATTATTTTTTAAATTAAAAAATAATGTTTCTTATCAAAGAAAATATTTTAAACACAAAATTGCAATCATTCATTAAAAATATATACAGGGTATCCTGAAAATGATGCGAACTAAAATTAACATGGTTGACAGATGTATTTTTTTACAGTTTACGTTAAAAAAATTAAACTTTAAATCATAAATATTTTTTAAACATTAAAATAACAAAAATAAAATTTAATTTTTAACCAACTCAAAAACTAGTCAAAAAAATTTAAAATTAAAAAAAAAAAATTCAAAAAGATTTTCAAAATTTTTTGGTAGTTATACCACAAAATTCGTTGGATTATTTTTGGAAGTAACAAAATTTACAATATATTTTTTTTTAAATTAAAAACAAAACGCACAGTAGGATAAATTTAAAAATGGTAGGACAAATTCGCACAGTAGTTCAACATTTAAAAAATGTGGGAAACAATTTAATAGTAGTATAAATAAAAAAACCGACATGAGACAAAATACAAATTACTGTTACTTGTAGGTATGTATGTAGGACAAACTCGCATAAATTTAAAATAGTAGGATTAATTCGCACAGTACTTCAAAATTAAAAAAAAATTAAATTTTACAAAATGTTCAAAATTTTCCACAAAAAAATTAAATTTACAAAATTTACAAAATTTTAACTGTAAAATAAAAAACAAGAATTTTTCATTCATAGATCTCTCGTGTGGTACCTATTTGATTATTTTTTTATGTGAAAAATAACCAAAATTCTATAATTGACAAAATTTTCAATATTTTTAAAATTTAAACAAAACGGGTAAATAAATTAAAAATGGTAGGACGAATTCGCACAAAGGTTGGAAATTACAAAAATGTGGGAAACATTTGAACACAGAAATATTTAGAAAAACCAGCATAAATTTTTAAAAAATGGTAGGACACATTTATACAAAAGTTTAAAATCAAAAAATTGTTTAAAACATTCAAAAATTATTTAAATTTTAGAAAATAAGTTTTGGAAATTTAAAAAAAAATTGGGAAATTTTAAAATTAAACACATCCAAAATTTTCACAAATTTAAAACAAATTAAAAAGCTTGCTTGTAATTTTTGTCGCTAGTGCGATAAAGTCGTTCTTTTACACTTGTATTATAATATACTATTATAAAACGGTTGTTTATTTCATACCTTTAGGTATTTCGTTGTTAAAATTTCTGACAACAGGTTTTCGAAAATCTGTCCAATTATTTTTAATTTCTTCTTAATCATGATATTACCACTAAAATTTTAAAAAATTTCCAAATGAGAACAGATCTGTAGAATTATTTTTAATTTATCGATCTATCGTGTCGTTGGATTATTTTAATATGTAAATTTTTTTTTTAAATTTCCAAAATTGATAATTTTTTTTAATACTGCATTGCTTTTTATAAGTCGGTCTACAAAAAAAGGTTTGTAAAAATAATAATTTTTCTAGAGATATTTTTATTAAAAACATTTTAAATGATCTCTATAAATATAACCATAAATCAGAATTTCCTTGACAGTCGAAAATATCAACTAAAAATACCACATTTTACCCTCATTTAAACAAAAAATACACCGGAAATGCATAAACATAACCCCACTTATTAAGCACCCCACAATCTCACACTAATTTCCTGCCCATGCATACCCAATCATCGAATTTCAATGCGTTCAATCGACAGACAAGGCGACAAGACAACTTTCCTGCAGTCTCGAACGTCGGCGGTTTAACGCGAAGACCGTTCCTGCAAAAATCCTGCAAAACCAAGAGACGCCAGTCGTGCACAGGCAGTCGAACCGAGAGGTCCGCGTCGCTTTTCTCCACAAACGCGACACCGCGTGCCCGTAGACACCTTGAAATGTAGTTCTCAAAAATTCCCGTAGACATTTCTTCATTTGAGCGTTCCTGCGTAAACAAAGACGATAAGTGTGTGGTTATTATTAAGAGAAAAAAACCGTGATTTGTGAGGATACGATTCTCGGTAGTTACTTTCGTTTCGTTGCCCAAGGTAAAATGATTCAAGTGGACTAAGTTCTGTTGCGTATGGGGGATACAGGCAACAGGATGTAGATCTGTTATTACTGGTTTTAGCGTTCTGTTTTTTTTTTTTAATTTTTACGAATGTGTTGTGTGGACGGGTTCTTGTTTTTTGGTAGATTAGCTAACACTATAACTTGTTTTGTGGGAATTGTGGATGATGAATAAGGTGACAAAGAAAGATTTTAATTATAGGTTGATTAATTTGGAATTTTGAAAATAGATAGTTAATTTATTTCTTATGGTCAAAAAATCAAGTAAAAATATTTTTTTAATCAAATACCTATTTAAAAATTTCTAAAAAAAGGTGAAACCATAACAAATTAAAAATAGTCAAAATATAGTGACCATAAAGTAATGACGTTTAAAATTTTTAAAAAAATATTAAAAATTTGATAAAAATAACAAAACTATGATATAAATTTGGTTTACACAAACAGTCTAAAAATATGTACAGGGTGATCCGATATAATGTCCCCCCCTTTAACTTTTTTATTTTAAGTGTCCCAAAAAAATTAAAAGTGTGGTTATGTAGGTACTAAAAAATACTTTTTTCTACGTATAAAAAAATGGAAACTGATCAATAATATACAGGGAAAAACAAAAAGTTTTTTTTTACAATGGATCACCCCATATATGAATTTATTTTTCGATTCCTTGTAAAATTCTGAGCATAATTCATATAACAAACCATATACCTAAATTCAACCGTTTCTGAAATATGTAGTTATTCGCATTCGAAATGTTATCATTAAATGTTTTTTAAACTGTTAGAAATCAAGAAGCCTCAGTAAATTTTTATTGAAAATAAATTACTATAGTGACATTATGTCAATATGTCCTGTTAAATAAGTATAATTTAAATATTTCAGAAACGGTTGAATTTAGGTATATGATATTTTATATGAAATATGCTTAGAATTTTACAAGGAATCGAAAATTAAATACATATATAGGGTGATCCATTGAAAAAATATATATTTTTACTGATAGATTTTCCAATTTTCTTTATACTTAGAAAAAAAGTATTTTTTAGTACCTACATAACCACACTTTTAATTTTTTTGGGACACTTAAAATATCAAAGTTAAAGGGGGGCGACATTATAGGGGATCACCCTGTACAGGGTGTTTTCGAATAAAATCTGTATTTGAAGGAGGTTAAAAAATTTAAAAATGGTTTAAAAAAGTATTTTTTGACGAAAATTAAAAAACAAAAAAGCATCGGTAAAATTGATAAAATAGATACCTATAACATTCTTTTTTTCAATGGAACCATGTATATTTTTGAAATTAAAAGTTGTCAATTAAAATATTGTTAGTTTGTTTAATTGTTACAATTACACATTATTTTTGCTATTAAAATATTTTCTAAAATAAATATTATATTTTATTTAGATATATAGTGCTTCATCTAGTTAACATTCTACAGCTTTGTTAATTTTATTTCAAAATTATTAAATGTTTGTGAAACTTATAAATTTTAAAACTGTTTAGCTTGTCAATATTTTTATAAGTCACTGACTGTTATTTTTTATCAGTAATTTTGTTTACAAAACACTTAATTAGTCAAAAAATTTTTTATAACAACCTGAAAAATTTACGGTATTAAATTTTGAGAATGACAGATTACGTGGTAACCATAGATACCGTTAACTCACTCGTCACAGGTTTCATGATACAATATAATATTTAAAATTTTAGAAATTGTTAAATATTAAAAAATTAATAGATCGAAAACTATTATTATAATAGACTTAAATGGATAAACGCTTTTAAAATTTCAAATCGATATCTTCCCCAGAAATTTACCACGAATGTAAAACACCCTGTATACAGGGTGTTTTTTGAAAAAAACAGTGTCAATGCTATTTTATTAGGTAAATTTACCGATGCTTTTCAAATTTTGAATTTTTGTCAAAAAAATTACTTTTTTAAACCGAGCAAGCTGCATTTTAAATTTTTTCGATATCTCTTCTAATAAAGATTTTATAGGGGTGTCCCATTTATAAGAAAATACCCTGTATATTATGAAAATGGAGGTCCACAAATAACAACAAATATATATAACCAAATGTAAAGTACACTAAATAGGTATATTTAATATGCAGGGTGTCCCAGAAGTCGCGTTAGAAAATAGTTAAAAAAATTTAAAAAAACAGGTTAAAAATTTCTTTCTTTAAATATTTTTTAAGCTGTTTCTATAATAGTATATTAAAGAACGAATGCCATAAGACGTCATTTTGTCGTACGCGGACAATTTATAAAACTAGCGATGAAGGAGCGAGTTTTGTAATGGACGAGTGCGGCAAAAGGTCTTATGACATGTTCTTTATGCTATTTTATCTATTTTGCAAAACTTCTATAAAAAAATAATTTTATACCTTAAATTTAATTTGGTCGAATTTTACTTTAGATAGTTGGTATCACAGCCATTGATTTGACAGTTAATGTCAAAATCGATTCGCCATGCCGTCCTTAATTTACTTATTTACAATAAGCGGGTGTTAATGTTAAAGAAGAAAAAAAGGATTTTCTTTGGTGTTAAACAAAATTTATTGCCAGAAAAATCCGAGGAAAAATCATAAAAATATTATAACCAATATGCAAAATATTATGCTGTTTAAAGTATAGCCAACCTATAAAATCAAAATTTTGGGTGGGATAAAGTATCTCATTACAGCACCGAAATCGGTGATATAATGAAGTCATTATGAACGCAAAATAGATAAGAATATTTTTTTAAATAAGTATATTACCTAATCGTACAATTTGTGAAATTTACAATTAAAAATTCAATTGTAATAATGTCTACATAATAAATTGTTGAAGCTCGCGAAAAGGCCCAATAATAAAATTTAAATAATATTAATATTAAAATGTCATGCCATTGTTCTTGCAGAAACTCATTATTGCGATACCTATTTGCAAGTGAAAGTAAAACTGCACTCCTAACTTTGAACACGGCGTTACGAACCGAACCAAAATAAAAATATTCATTCAATATTAAATCATAACGCGGTATAAAACGTTTTATAGGTTCCAGTAGTGAACAATTTAAGTCAATTTTCTCCAACTCGTCGCTGAAGCATTTTAGTTGTCCCATTTTAATTTTATCATTAAAGGTCATCAGCCTAAAATGAAGCGAGATGCACTTCTTTGTGAAAATTATACTGCGTTTGTTCTTGGAATGGACATATTTTTAATGTCCATTCCACAAAGCTCACACTACCTACTTAAAGTACTCAACAAAATACGAGGTGTGTTCAGAAAATATCGGGAATTTTCGTTTTTTGAAACAAATATTTATTTATTCGTCTACATTAATGTTGTCGCCTTCAAAATAGTCCCCATTGGATATTATGCACATGTGCCAGCTCTGCTTCCAATACTCGAAACACTTCTAAAACTCCTTTAAAACGCCTTTAGTTCTTTCAGCGATGCGCTTTTAATGTCATCTATGCTTGCAAAACGACGGCCCTTTAAGGTTCTCCTTATTTTTGGGAATAGGAAAAAGTCAGACAGAGGCATGTCTGGCGAATATGGAGGCTGGGGCATCATTACAGTATTGTTTTTGGCCAAAAATGTTGTTCAAAATTTAACAATTTTGGAACAAATTTTGCTGCCACGCGTTTCATACCCAAAACATTCGAAAAAATTTCATGGGATGAGCCAATCGATATACCAACATCATCAGCGACTTCTCTGATGGTTTATAACCATTTCTTCCACTTTTTCCATGTTTTTATCGGTTGTAAATGTGCTTGTGCGTTCGGGGCGTTCGTCAACTTCAACGTCTTCACGGCCATCTTGGAAACTCTTATACCACTTGTAAACTCTTGTTTTACTTATATCAGACTCACTATAGGCCTTTGTTAACATTTCACAGAATTTATTTCATTTTTTAAGCAAAATTGGATAAAAATTCTTTAATCCATTTCTTTTAACGAACGAAAAATCGCCAAGCTCATAAAACACGTCTAACCTTAGCGGCTGCAACAGACAAAGTAAACAATGAAAACAGCTAAAGTTTTTATCATACTTTGGGGGCATGTATACCAACATAATAAATAAAATTTTATGACAACCGGACCCTCCAAACCCGCGAAATTTAACAATTCCCGTTATTTTCTGAACACACCTCGTATGTCATCAAATTATAAAGCAATTGTACTTTTTCAACGAAATAATTTGTTAAACATTAACAAAAAATCTGTAACCTTTGAAATTAACAAAATGCTTACAAAATTGCATATCGATGACTTTCTGCCAAAGTATCGTAAGCAACATAACTAAAATTTCGGGAATCGAAAACATTTTTTGTCTTAAAGACTGTTTCAAATTAAATATAGCCTAAAGGTTTTATAACAATTGTTTAATTATAAGCTATTTACTTAAGTAAATAGCTTATAATTCAAGCTATTTACTTGTTATAAAACCTATAGGTTATATATGGGTTAAAACAGATTTTAAAATAAAAAATGTTTTCAATTCCCGAAATTTGAGTTATGTGGCTTACGATACTGGCAGAAAGTCATCGATATTACCTTTACAAAACCTTCGGTAAAATATGTGTCTTTTTAAAATAATTACAAACCGTTTTCTACAAAAAATTATGTTAAAGTTTTCATATCTTAAGTCCCAAACTGTAAATATTTCTTTGTGGAATATCCGGAAAATATTGTGAAAAAATTCAACCAACAGTAGGTATGGGAATCCACTTTCAATTTCACAGAATTGTAAGGTTAACTTAAAAACCTGCCAACAAGGTAAAAACATTAAAATTACATTATTTAGAAATTACATGTAATACATTTGTCAACAACTGTAGTACTATGCTACATGTTGATTTTTTGAAGAACGTTTTGAAAAGTTCTTATGTAATAAAATTGACTTCCCGTGACCTAGTTTTATATAAAATAGCAATTAATCGCAAAGTAATTATCAAATTTATAACCTGGTGAAAGTAAAATTAATTACTTCAAATTTCATCAAAATCGCCTCAAAAATGGCGAAGATACAGCCCTTTTAACCCCCAAGGTCACAACTGTCATAATTTGACAGCTACGACCTTCAAACCAAAAAACCTCACATCTTCGACATTCTTTACGCGATTTTGATCAAATTCTCAAGGTCTACCAATCAAAACAGGCTCTATCCGATGCACTAATCAGCAATAAGGATTTTAAAGTCATACATCTTGTTTTTCCAGTCCTAAACTTTCTTTACCAGTTTTTCCCGATTAGGCATTCTTTTCTAAATTAACCTGCTCATCGACGGATAAAAATCGCGGACTTGACACGCTTCAGCCTTATTAATTGGCATTTAATCACTGCCTTATTAAAAATTGGAAAGTTTTTTATACGCATCTATCGATAATGTTTGTGCAATTAACAATACAAAGCCAGTGGTCATCCTTTAACATTAAATACAAGAAATTATATCAGCTAATATTATACAATCGTTCCGGTCTAGTTAGCACGTTTCAAAACAACATTAAAAATCTTCTTATTAGCAATTTTAACTAATTGTTTGCCGAGAGTCGAGAAAACATGATATTGCCATGGCAACAAGAGGGTTGCTATGGTAAATAGAGTGGGAGGGGCTTATTTGGCATGATTCCATAGCCATGCAGGATGTAAATGAGCAACTTATTAATGCAAATAACTTTATTTTCACTTTGTATTAAATTAAAACTATGAGCGATTACTGGTTTGGTTTTACTTGCGATTTGACCCACTGGCATGGGAAAGTGATTATTAAATTTGGGACGAATTAATCTTAAAAACAAACATTAAAAAAATGTGGTTTGAGACGACGCCACATGATTTGAACCTTTTGCTGGTTTTTACCGTTAAGTTGTTAAATTTAACGATGGGTTTGTATTGTTGCAACTGTGTTACGCTGCAAGATTGTAAAGAATATTTTTTTTTAAATTTTAAATTACCAGCCTATAATTAAGTTCCTCACCTTGGAAAATATTTTTTTTATTAAAATCACTCTATCATCCATTAGTGTAGTGCTGAAAAGCGCTAAGTCACTAATTCTGTTAATCTGCACGATCAAGATGCCTGACTTGTACTTTTTGCAATATTTGATTTGATTTTATTCCTAAAATTACAATATTGGGAATCTTGAAATACACTGAGAAAAATAAAATGTTGATTCAAAGGGCTATCAAAAAATGTGCCACCTAAGGTACCTTTTTTATTAAATTTTCCGTGTCTTATTGGTACAAAAACCTACGATTTGTCAAAGTAATGAGATTATTTTTATTTACAGAATAAACTTTCTTTACTGTTAATAAAATTCTCATTTACTATAATGAAGCAGCAATGTTGAGCTTTTATAAAAAAAATGTTCATCCAACAAAGTAATAGTTGTTATCATATTGTCATGGCAATAAGAAATACTTTATGTTTATGGGTCATTTTCAAGAAACACCCGCTTTCAGGAAAATGAAGATCCGAATTTTTTTTTGCTTAAATGGACTTTTGGTTGGATTTTTATAAATGTTTAAAGTTTTGTTTACCTACATTTAAGACAGGCAGTGCACTTTTTAATTTTTTTACGTTTTTTTCAAAAAAATGTGTTTAGCTATAGCTGGTAACACAGTGGAGATATATAAAGCTATAGCTTTATATATCTCCACTGTGTTACCAATTTGAAATCCAAAATTTAATTCAATAAAAAAGTTGTTATAAAAATAATTTGAAATAAAATGTACTTAGTTCACAAACTTTTGACTCCAATTTTTTATTTTATTTTTTATTAAAAATTGTATGCTTTTTTTAAATATGTATGTTTGTTAAGTTAATTTTTAAAAGAAACCATTCCGATTCTTTGTTAAAAAAAACAATACCATTAATATTTTCTTTTAGTCACTGCACAGAAAAAACGCTAGCATAGCATGAATGGGTGAGCCATTAAACCAATGGGATCTTGTAATCCGTATTCCTGAATAACAGTTCCTATAATACCAATAGGTAGTTAGCACTTGGTTTATAATCGTTTACTGTTTTTAAATTAACAACAAAAGTTATCGCTCCTAAATCTATTGAAATTCATATTGATATTTATTTGTTAGAATGGTAGAATGTTATTGCTTTAAATACCAATTTGATGTATTTAATAACGTTACTATTGTATGTATAGGTACTATGTATACATTTAACGCAATAAATTCTTTGTAATTTAGGCAAAATATTTCCATATTTTGGTTTAATAGTAATTAATTGAGCAAATAACAATTTAGATTGCTTTAATTTTAATGCATTCAATGACAGCGCTGTTCTTGGTTCTATGTTAGATTTTTTTCTGTGTGTATGATTGAGTTAAACTCTAATTTATAAATATGTATTACCAAGTGATAGTGAATAAAAATCATTTTAAGTATTTTTTTTAACACAAAAATGTAACGAAATAGACATTGGTATCACAACGGACTGGGGTACACAAAGGACTTAATCAGATAACGTAAAAAAAATGGTTTATAATAAACTACTTTTAATAAAAGCGACGGTAAATATCTACTTTGTTGTCGAAAAATTCTATTGCGTTACCCTAAATTCCATTGCGTTACCATAAGGTAACGTAATGGACTCGGTAACGCAGTGGAAAAAGTTTTGTGAAACCATATTTAAAAAATAATAATAAGACATTACAGTCATTAATTACTCTTAATGAGCTTTAGTGCCCTAAAATAAACATAAACATGAAAAATAGTATTTTTTTCTTACCTTATTTTTATTATTATTTTTTTAAGTAACTTAGCGGACAATTATTACATTCGCGTTACCCGCACCTGTTTTAACCGATATCTTCTTCCTGATTGAATAAATAAATTCAGCTGGGTAATGTGTACGTCCGAACATCATTTGTTGATCACGTGAGTACCAAAAAAGTTGCCATATATATGTTTTTTTAATATTCTATCGGTAACGCGACGGAAGTTTTATAAAACGCTAATGGTACATGCGAAAATGTGTGTTTCACAAGTTTCAAAATTAAAAAAAAAATATTCTAAAATAGCTAAACAAAAATTTTCTGAAAGAGTTTACTAAGGGCTTGTTAGGCTTTCACTTGGTTTTTAAATCAATAAGATCCGATAATTTTTAACAAGGTTATTGGAATTCAAACGGGTGTTTTTTGAAAACAACCCTAATAATAAAGTTTATAGATAAATAACTTTTATAAAAATGATTTTTGCCGTAACAAAAGCAATTGTTGGACTTTATTAAGACAAACTACTTTGTTATATTTAAAAAAAAATCTTCAATCAACATAAAAATGCTTAATTTAATGCAAATATAGAACAGGTCAGAAATTGGTACCTTGCGGGACCCCGTATCAGCCAAAACCAGTAATATACGATCTATATTCGGTGTTCGCGAAAATTTCAGGGTGTTTTTAACGAAATGAAGATCAAACACTACCCTGGCAAAGCGGTGGTCGACGACCCAGCTTGGTTGGAGATGGACATATCCAATCAGACCAGGGGTAGGCAGTACGAAGCGAACTGGTTGGATGCCCAAAAAAATTTGTCTTCCAACTCGTCGGCATCGAATTCTTGGGATAAGTACAGCAATAAGTCCATGGAAGGTACTGTATCGTCGAAGTTGGGTCAGTACCAGAATATTTTGAAGGACATCAAAAAGGACAGTGAGGATGTGTACGCAATGCCCAATAAAGTGAAAAAAGACGGTAGTTTGAGGTTAAAGTATCACAGTGATAAAATTTTGAGTCGCATCAATTCAAAGAATGACGTTGATATGATCAAGTACTATCTCCCGTCACAAACTAAAGTCCAACGTGAACGTAGCTTCAAAAGTACTGAAAACAATGTTGTAAAACCCACACCAAAACCTAGGCAGAAAAAAATCCTGGAGGATCTCGAAAAGAACACAAAGAAATCGGTGCGTTTTAACGGAAAGATAGAAGAGATCAAGACCAACTTGAAAGAGTCAACCTGTGATATTAGTGATTCCGATGAAGTGATCGAACGGGTTAGTGATTGGGTGGACGACCAAAACAAGTACATACTCAACATCAACACCGACCAACCTGACGAACCAAAAAAACCCGAATCTTCGCTCGAACGGAGTGACAGCGGGTACTATGAGCCCAAGGCCAAAGTCAGACAGAGATTGCCGCCAAAAAACCTCGTACCCACCGTGTCTTCCTCATCAACAAGTAGTTCCTATAAAAAATCTCCCCCTGCACCAAATGAAGACCAAAAGGTACCTGGTGTTATAGTAAGCCAGCCCAAAAAGGCTGAACCGGCCAAAAAGGACGATTTCTTGATACCGCGGCCGAAACTGATAGTTCCAGTGCACACTTTCGGCATACGGCGAAGGAGGACAGGCAACTTGCAGAAAAAAAGTTCGTCGGAGTGTACCTACGAGTCGGATTGTGAGGCAGTCGAAGAAAAAAATCAGCGCCGCAAAAAAGGTTTGTCTTAAAATTAAGTTTTTTTTTTCAAACCGGTATCTTTCGTACCTTCGCCGACTGTTTTAAAGTAATGAAGATGGGAATTTATTACCAGCTTGTCTAATATCGTGTAATTCATATAATAAGGTTTTTTTATGGAAAAAAGCGGTCTTTTACTAGCCGTATAATTATTGAGATGATGGTAGAAAATACTGTGTAGATATATTGTTGGAAGTTTTTTGTCTAACAAAGTGGAAATAATTATGGGAATTTTAGATTTTACGTTTATAATTATTAGGCAATAATTAAAAAAAAAAGTTACTTATAGTAATTTCAAGAGTCATCTACTTATAAGTTAAAAAGTATGTTATTTT
This sequence comes from Brassicogethes aeneus, assembly GCA_921294245.1. NCBI lineage: Eukaryota > Metazoa > Arthropoda > Insecta > Coleoptera > Nitidulidae > Brassicogethes > Brassicogethes aeneus. The sequence goes on from OV121140.1 coordinate 7,754,585, forward strand.
AGAAGTTACGTAACGTTATATTAACTTCCAATTTTAACCTTTGAAAATGGTTAAGACTAGTTATTTTTTAAACATATTTTGGTTTAGTTTAACTTTTAATATAATATTTTGGTAAATTAACCACAGCTTTGGTTAATTTTGATATCTTTTTTTTAACTTTTAATTAACGTTAATTAAATAATAATAAATTAACCGATATGCAAATAAAGTATACTTAATTATACTTATACTTTTGGCATCAAAATTGTCAAAAATATTCTTCTTTTATCAGGCTATACCACAGACCTAGGTCTGTGGGCTATATATTTTTAAATTTTGTATTGACTTGTCTTATATCATAGTATATGATCTTTGGACCAATAAATATTATTATTATTATTATTATTATTATTATTATTATTATTATTATTATTATTATTATTATTATTATTAAATAGAGATAATAGGTTCATTCCAACCAGCAGTAATATTACCGTAATATTATCGTCCGTAACAGCGTTAATGCGACTGCGCGAACAAAAATAGTAAAATTATTTTGAATAATGTATAAACTGGTTGGAACCTTTTTTGAACTGGTAGTACTCACAATCATAAGAAAAAGAATATAACCCAAAACCCACCATTGTATTGTGCTAAAAGCTATATATATATATATATATATATATATATAGGTATATCTATTTCAATAAAGTAATAAATATGGCAGGTTTTTTAAATAATTACTTGTATGATTCTTCGGTTGACGAGGATTTAGATTTTATTGGGGACATTGCTACTAGAAATTAATATAACCCAGGTTTGTTGAGTTTATAAATATATATAAAAGTATATTTTAATAACATCACACATTGATAATAAATTCTTCCATTCCTGCTCACAAATGACAAAAATTAGATGTATTAACATTAAAAATTAATAAAATCACCTTGTATAGCAGTCATTTTTAAATATTATGTCCACTTTAACAGGAAACAAACTTACAATATTACAAACGTTAATAAATAAACAAAAAGATGAGGTTATGTGCCCCTTCTACGCATGCGTCTAATTTTATTATCAACAGTTCTTGCTCTCGAGCAAGAATCGTTTGAACCGTATTTTAACTGTTCGTAACTCTGGTTGGAACGACGAACTGACAGTAATTGCCAGTTCTAAACTAGTAATTTTAGTTGGTTGGAACGACATTTTACAAACGCGCATGTGTATCAGTAATATTACTGGAAATTACTGCTGGTTGGAATGAACCTAATTTTAAAAATTGAAAGGTGTGACGGGACAAAAAAAGATTTATCACACCTGTCAATTATTATAATTATATCCACTTTTATAAAGTATTCCTTGCGTTTTTTTAATTTAATGTATAGCCTAATAAAAAAAAACATTTTGATGCAAAAATAATATATAATAAATTACCTACAATTTTTTTTATAAAAACAGTTTTGTGATTTGTCCGGACGCCCTTGAAATGGCCAAAAAGGAAATGTCATTTATTTTAATAATTTTTTTTTTATTCCAAAAATAAGGTAATTTATACAAACCAATAATAAAACATAATATTATTTTATGTTTAAAAGTATTTTAAATCAATTTCAAACGAAATAAAGAAAAAATAGGAAAAACAATATTTTAAAATTTTGTTACTTTCTTTATTTTTTAGTTTTTTCATAGCTTATTTAAAATTGAAAATATTATGTACCACTTCATCAGAAAACAAATTACTCATTGGGTTTTTTTCCTTAGAACTATCTCTTTAAGATATCAATTGATATATCAGTTGAGTTAAAAATTAGATAAAAAAGGGTAAAATAAACCAAAAACTACCAAATATTACCTTCGTTTTTTATTATAATTAAATTATTACGAAATTTAACGTTAATTTAACCAGTTGTGCTAGTTTTTGTAAATTGACTTACCTACCTCAAATTTCGTTTAAAAATTAAATATTTTATCAAAGTATTTAATGTTTCTCTTTTTGATTCTTTATTTTTTAACCTATTTGGTTTTTATTTTTTTTTAATTATTTATTTTTTAAAACAATTGATGCAATTAAATTTAGTTTTAAGGGTCAAGTGTCCATAAAATTGCATTTTTTACTCGTTCTTTGGTTAAACTTACTTATCTTATACGCTGTGACTACAGGCACGTTAACGTGCCGCGATTTGAAATGTTAAAGGCACGTTAGTTACGTCATAAACTCAAACCATCCCAAACTCAACAACACAACCCAACCGACCCCGCCCCATTGGCCCCCCCCCCCGCCCCATTGAACAAAAAACCCAACTAAAATGGGCAAATTTATGTTACGATAAAAATAAAACACTTTTTAACAAAGGAACAACTTATTTATGAAATAAGAAAAGTTCGACAACTTCTAGTAGATTTTATCTTACGATAAAACTAAAACAAACCAACCAACCCAACCCAACCGAACACTGTTTAACAAAGAAACAACAAATTTATGAAATAAAAAAATAAAAAAAATTCGACAGCTTCTTGGTTTTCGAACCCCGGACCTCTCGCATGCCAAGCGAACGTCCTACCATATAAGCTATCTAGCTTGATGTCAAATATTAAATGGACAGGGAACAAAAACGGATTATAATTATGACGTAACTAACGTGCCTTTAATATTTCCAATCGCGGTACGTTAGCGTGCCTCTAGTCACTGTGTATCTTATAATATTCAGTTCATATTTAAAAAATTTTGACAGAATTTTTGGTTAGAAGCTTAAGCCGGCCATATAGGTACTAGCATACACAGTGTTGCCAGATTAGCGACTTTTTCCCTTTTTAGATTTTATTTTGTTCATGTTGTCCTTTATTTTAATAAAATATTATTTTTTTTTAAATTAGTAGTGTTTGTTTTATAAGTTTGGTAAATTAAATAAAACATTTTTATTTATACTCTTTTGTATAAATATTGTTTTTGGGATTTTAGGGATTTTTAAAATGACCATTTTGGCAACACTGCAGCATAAAATCATGAAATAATTATATTTCTATGTTGGTGAAAAATTAACTAATGATAACTTTTCCTAATATAATTTATATTTTGACATTTTTAGAAAATCTAACAAAAAATAATAGTTGTACAAACATAACCTTAAAATCAAACATTTTTATATTTGAGTCCTCTAAAAACCGACGACAACTGCATTTTAAAATAGCAAACGACAAAATATATCTACGAATTAATGACAACATAACATTATACAAAATACATAATATTCTACCCGTTTTTGGTCTTTTACCGTTGAGTGGAGACTTTCTCAATCAACGCTTTTAATTTAGACGACTTATTTTTTTTTTTTAATTTTTACTGCATTGAAACGTTTTCAATTTTTACGTAAATCATTACTAAAATGTGTATTTATTAAGGTACAGGGTTTTTTTTCTCGATATTTTTAACATTTTCCGACTCGTTTTTTACATACGCGTTTGATAACTGCTTATTAAAGAAAAAATATTGCATTTTTTAATGTCAAGGTTCGCTATAAATACCATAATACAAGAAAAAATAATAAATAAGATTATTAATTAAAATAATTAAAAGGAAATCAAAAAGATACTTATTATAAATAATTACATAAAAATGTCTTTTGTATTTTAAAACCATAAGTAGGTCATCATACCGATAATTATTTCCTATTGAAGTTAATTTGAGAACCTCAGGTGTTAATTTACCATTTTTATTATTAATACTTATTTGTTAGAAATTTGTATATACAGGGTGTTAAAACTACGTTGTTTTTAGGACGTATTACAATAAGTTTGTTGCGTGATATATGGGAGTAAACTCACTGTTATATCTATCTAAACACAAACCATGGTCTGTGTATCTATATATAGATAGATATCGTAAAATCATCTTAAAGTAGCTTAAGATTTTGTTAGACCTTTTTGTTGTATAATACGCCAAGTAAAAGCCGGCGATGTAGGTTAAAAGAGCAGAAATACAACTGTAAATTCAAATGTACAATAACATTGTTTTTGAAGTGAGTACTATACTATATTTTAAATCAGCACCAAAATCGCGTTTTTTTATGCACCAATTGTGTCGAGAACAACTTTTTAATTCCGATTCGACCTTCAAGTTCAAGTTTTTTAAAATAGGCAACATCAAATATACATTAAGAAATATTTTAGTCATTTTATACTTTTATATTTATGTCAAAGATAATAAGATTTATGTATATTTCATACTGGATCGGTGACGTGTCCAAATATGCTCACTTTTTGAATGTCACAATAATAACAAAAGTCAACAAATAAAAATAAAAATCCAAACCTTAAACATTTATAAGTTAAATCCTATTGAAATTGTCTCCTACATCCCATAATTCTGTCATAAGTTATGAAAGTAGAACAGTCTATTTTTTATATTTTTAATTAATTTCAAAGTAAAAAAGTGGTTTTACTTAACATTTAAAAATTGAAGAAAAAATCTCGGAAAAATATCAGCAATTCTCAAATAATTTGAAAAAAAACTGAAAACCTGCTCTCTAAGAATGAATTAGTCAAAAATGACTAATTTAATAGTTATTAGTGGCTGCTTTTTTACTTGTACAATGGTATCCCAAAAATTAACAGCCAATTCTTATGTAAAATTGTCCCCTGAATCCGAAAATACCGTCAAAAATTATTAAAGTGAAGCAGTTTTTGAGATATAGTCCATTCCACATTAAATGGAAAATTGACTATATCTCAAAAGCTGTTCTACTTTTTTAACTTTTCACGACATTTTCGGATTCAGGGGACAATTTTACATAATAATTGGCTGTTCAATTTTATACCATGGTATTCCATGGTTTACTATTTTTGACTAATTAATTTTTAGCTGATTTTTTTCCGAGATTTTTTCTTCAATTTTTAAATGTTAAGTAAAACCACACAAAAAGTTTTACATGTAAACATACACATTAATCTACACTTTCATCAAAATTTGTTTGACATCTGTTATAAATTATATTTGACACCTATCACCTGTCATTTTTTACATCTGTAGTTTTTGACCCTCCAGTATAAGTAGTAAGAAAGCGATTGTAGAAAAAGTAGAGAAAATATATCTCGAACTGGTTATACAGGGTGTCCCACAATTAGTTCGACAAAATGAAGGTGTATTATCTAAAGACCCCCAGGAATTCCAGAAAATTGTTTAAAAAATTATTTCTTCATTATTTAATAAGATACAGGGGAGTCATATTTTCTTTATAAGGCAACATTGCCTCATAACAAAGTAGTAGTTTAATTCTTAATCATCATAACAACAAACAACAATGTTAGAAAATGCCAAATTTAAATGTCAACATTTGTTACTTTAAGTTATAGGTTATTTATTTTACGTCAGACTGGATAGAAAAAAATACAGGGAGTCCCTGTCTGACGTAAAATAAATAACCTATAACTTAAAGTAAGAAATTTTGACATTTAAATTTGGCATTTTCTAACATTGTTGTTTGTTGTCATGATAATTAAGAATTAAACTATTACTTTGTTATGAGGCAATGTTGCCATATAAAGAAAATATGACTCCCCTGTATCTTACTAAATAATAAAGAAAGAATTTTTTAAACAATTTTCTGGAATTCCTGGGGGTCTTCATTTTGTCGCACTAATTGTGGGACACCCTGTATATGTATATATTGATTTTTTGTATTGTATTTTGGAAATTTTAAATATTTTGAAATTCTAAACATTTTTAAAAATTTTGGTTATTTTAGAAAATTTAAACATTCTCAAAATTTTTAGAAATTTGTCCTACCATTTTTTAAATTTCTGCCATTGTGCGAATTTTTCCCACCATTTTTGTAACTTATCCTTCTGTGCGACTTTGTACTTTCATTTTATAAATTTTTGTGTGCAGGGGCAGTTTTCGATTATCCAACACATCATATTTTTAAATAAGTAAAACACTTCTTTTTATTGTGGAAAACCAAAATAAATTGTATGATTTTATTATTATTTATTTTATTTAATTCTTAAAAAAATTTAAAAATTATTGTTATTTTAGAAAATTTTAACATTCTGTAAAAACACAATTGTTTTCATTGCAAAATAACCGAAATAAAACGTATGTTGGTATTAATATTTATTCTGCCACACCTAAAATTTTAAAAATTTGGAAAATCCACACAAAGTTTTAAAAACTATAGTTATTTTGAAAAATTTGAAAATTCAGACAAATTTTGGAAATTTTTACAACTATTTTCTAAATTTATGCCTATGTACAATTTTTTTAATTTATTCTACTGTGCGAATTTGTCCTACCATTTTATAAATTTATGCGTGCATAAAATTAAGTAAAACACTTCTTTTTATTGTGGAAACCCAAAATAAAAAGTATGATTTTATTAATATTTATTTTACTGCAGCTAAACAATAACTTCGGTTACACCTAAATGGCAATAAAATTGCAAATGGTACGAGATATGGGCTTTAAATTATTGCTTTGTATACCCACGCAGAGGTATCGCCTTTTGAAACGGAATAAAATAAATATACAAAGAAAGGCAATGTAACCAATTTAAATACGTTACCTGTTTTGGGTGGAGTACTGAAGTGATTTTGCATTTTGTCTGTTTGTCAATTCATAGAATAATTTTCGGATTTTTTTCAAAAGCACCGAAATTTTCTTTCCATTGTCATTGCGTGAAATCATGAATTCAGCTTAAGGTTGAGTTATGTTTTTAATTGACTTTTTTAACTTTATTTATCTTGTCGAACAAGTTAAAAACACAGCAAATAACGGAATTGAACATATGGTGTACAGTACCGAGTCAAATCAGGAAGAAAGTAAAGATTTCAACAGTATAATTAACCGTTTTGTAGACTTTAATTAAAAGATGAAGAATGCACCTACCTACATTGAAAATGTCCTGCTATTTAAAATCTGGCAAAACTGTCGGAAACATAGATTAAAATGTGCGCAATAAAAAGCAAGGAATCTTTTGGGGAAAAAATACACATATTTTATAAATTTTGCATTGCTATATTTTCGCAATTAATATGTATTTATTGATATCTGTAATTATCTATAATTAATAATAATCATCATTGCTATTGCGTCTATTAACCCAATTGTACGCCTATAATGATTATTTTAAAAGATGTTTTGCAATTTAATTTATATAATTAATTTAACAGATTATTTGTTGTTATTTTTACGATTTCTTAACTTCTCATTGTATAACATTATGAAACGTTATACCACGACAAAAAAAAAACATTTTCCATCTGTGAAATTTTTAGAGTGAAAATGTAAGCATGTCGTGAATTTTTCATTGTGATTTTATTGGAGCAGATCTAATTGATTTATAATTTAATATTCTAATAAAGTAATTTTTTTTGTATTTAACTTAACAATTATAATTACATGGCCAGTAAATTCTAGAGCAACAAAACAGTTAGCTTTCAAGATAATGTTGTGAATACAAAATTGGTTTAAACAGCACACCAAAACAAAATTCAAATGACATAAAATTATTTTTTACTTATGGCAAAAAGTACTAAAATTAAAAAATCAGTTTATTTCTTCTTGTACATCTTCATATTAATACAAGGACTTTAAAAGTAATATGTTAAAATAGTTGGTCAAGTAAAAAGTATTTAGTATGAAATTTCATATTTCTCCAAAGGTTACCATAAGGCTTACCATGAAATTCTATGGTTTCTTTATTCCTTAGTCTGACCCAGATTGCATATGAATATGGGTCAAACCGCATATCATAATAACTGTTTTTTGCATTTTGTCCACTTTCGTGATTAATTTTTAATTTTATTAAACTTAACTTAAAACAAATGTGAAGGTTTTTATATGCAACGGATGATTAGTTTTGTAAATGTCAATTGTGATATTTTTTTATTATTTTTTACACACTTTAATAGATTTCTAAATTAAATATATTATAGTTATAGTAGATTATTTTTGTTATTATAAGTTATAAAAATAAAATGGACTTTCTAATGTTCATTGTAATATTACAGTTTTATAATAATCTATATAATGAAGCAAAACAAAGCAATTTTACTTGTATGAAGCACATATTTAATATTAAATACGTTAAAGTAATGTGTCACTGCATTTTTGTAACATCTGGTACCGGAAAACAGAAGTTTTTAATATAATGCTAGATGCAACGTGGTTTTTTTAATAACCCTTTAAAATTAAACCAAACAGCGTTTTCAGTTAAAATACATGTAATAACCATAGAGTAAAATTTATAAATATAACTTATATTGATAAAACCTATCCTCCGTGAAGTTTAATATCTCAGTAAGTAGTTTTTTTATAAATATTTTATGTATGTACAATTGTATTTTTTTTTAATATTAAGGTGTCAAAAAATACAATAACTTATTTCAAATATTAAAAGGAATGTTTAAAAAAAACATACGAAATCATAACCTCCGTGAAGCTCCAATATTCAAAATGTATGATTTCTTAAAATTCTCGCATTAGTGCAGAACCACTTATGTTATGTTATTACTAGACCTGGTGGCTTCTCAAAAACCCCATTCTAGACTAACAGTGAAACAACCAAAAAAAAATAAATAATCATTTTCACTTGGGGGACATGTCAATATATTCACCCATATGTACAAAATAAACAAATCTTTAAAACTCACCTAATTATAGAAAACCTTTAAAAAATCATTTAATTTGAATTACTCGTAATGATTGGAAGATTATATATTATATAGGTATATTTTTTTAAATACTTATTTAAAAAGTTATTTTATATTTTCAAAGATATTTTCCTTTCTTAAAATAATTACCTGTTTTTCTACAAAAATGTTAAAAGTTTACTAAATTTAATTAACTTATGTTAACAAATCTTATTTTTATAACAGTGTTAGTGTTTTCCAGATGTTACAAATCTTATCTATGTGCGTTTTTTAATAGCTTCATAGAAAGTATAGCGTGCTTAAAATTTAATTACTTATACGCCTAATTAAAAAAATACCTACTATGTAACAAGCGGTGAAAGCAAAGATCTTGAGCATCTTGAAAAAAATTAAAAAAAACTTATATTGTGGAAAATCTTATTGGGTATCTCGAATTGCAAAATTACAATACAAATACCGGAAATTTGGTTAATACAGCAAGAAAAACAATATAATTTCAAAGGAAATACGAATAACCTATCTGTCTATTCAAGCACAAAACTTTAAGAATAAAACAATAAAAAACCGCTAATTTTTCATGAATTTAACATACGACCTTATGTCCATGTATTAAGTTAGCAATTTCTATTTCAACTTTCATTCAAAGATTATTGCAAAATACCATAAATATAATATATGCTGGCATATACTTATGAGAGTTCATGATATATTTATTTATTCATTAGATATTAACACTACCCAACACAATTTTTTTAGTTTATATATAATTTATTTATTTATAAAAGTATTCTATATTTTTTGTTTACTACTTTTATTAATTACACTGGTCGACAGCAATTTTGCCCCCTGTTTTTTTCGTCATGTTCGTATATTTGGTATAATTTGTTAATTTTGTTATGTTTATTTAGGACCCGGTTAGAGTTTTTATGTAAAAAAAAATATGTTTACACGAGAGCTAACTAAACAAAATGACAAACAAAAAATTTAATTTTTTCGGCCAGTGTTATTGGTAATTATAAATTTATTACAATAATTGCTAATAGTATAGTTTATTATTAAGTAGTTATATAAATAAATATGGTTACATAAATAAATTGTTAATTAAAAGAAATTACCAATAAATAAACTAGTTCAACTTATTAAACAATTTATAAATTATATCTTATTATGTGGAATAATTTTAATAACTATTATCCTTATTTTAAATTAATTGAATTAAATATTCAGGAACAATTTATTAAAACTTAATCACTAATTACTTTATTTTTAAAACCACAAATTTTGTAATATTATAAGGAAGTCCTTTATAATATATATATATATATATATATATATATATAGTTTCTTTATACCTCAATTAGGATTAAATTAATTTATTGACAAAATAATGTTTTTTACCATAAATGAGGTATTTTTATTAAAAATAGTACAATAATCCTTTAAATTAAAAGTAAAAGTAGGGCCGCCACTGGTTGTCCCTGACCTATGGCAACTGACGCAAAATATGCTTGCACAGTGGGCGATAATGTACATTAATTAAAAATTTCCATTTGTGTTAATTAAAATTAACCATTTTTCTAATATTTGGGTAGTTTGATATATTAATACAAATATTTTAACTAAAACGTGTTACAACTCTGCAAATTGATTGGATTTAATTTAGAAAACCTACATTACAATATTAATTTTAAGTTTTATTAATAAAGGTTTGATTACAAATTTTGAAGATTTTGAAAAATCTGCAAAAATTAAGAACTTAAAAGAATTTTAAAATTTTGGAAATTTGGTTCTGAAAAGTTTTAGAAATTATGGAAAATTTGTCCTACCATTTTTATGTTTATCCTACTGTGCGATTTTTTTTCAAATATTATGTTAATTTATTAAGTGAAGTGTACCGTGCAAATTTAGTACGACAAATGATTTATGTTAAAAAAAAGATATTAAATAGATAGAAATTTTGGAAATTTGTCCTACCATTTTTTAAATTTATGCCACTGTGTAAGTTTGTCCTACCAGTTTTTAAAACCATCTAAATTTGTTGCTGCTGTTCACTGCAAATTTGGTAGAAAAGAACGATACAATGTTGGAAGAAATACATATTAAATACAATATAAAAGGATTCATAAAATATTTTAAAAATGTTCAGGATATTTGAAAATTTTAGAAATTTTGTCCTACCATTTTTTAAATTTATGCCACTGTGCAAGTTTATCCTACCATTTTTTAAACTTATGCTACTGTACAAGCCTGTCCTACTAATTTTTAAATTTGTAACTGCAGTTCACTGCAAATTTTGTTGGAAAAACGATAAAATGTTGGAAGAAATACATATTAAATACAATATAAAAGGTTTCATCAAAATTTTTTAAAATTTTAGAAAATATAAAAATATAATTTTGAAAATTTTAGAAAATTTTAGAAAATTCGAAAATTTTTAATTTAAAAATATTTTAAACTTGAAAAATCTTAGGATTTTTGTTAAAAGAAAGATAGAAATACATACTAAATGAGGTATTTTTTATTAAAAATAGTACAATAATCCTTTAAATTAAAAGTAAAAGTAGAAAATATGCTTGCACAGTGGGCAATAATTTACATTTATTAAAAATGTCCATTTGTGTTAATTAAATTGATTGGATTTAGAATTTAGAAAACCTACATTACAATATTAATTTTAAGTTTTATAAAAACTGTTCACGATTATTAAACATACGGTATTCAATACTAAAAGTTTGAGAATGATTATAATCTTGCTTAAAATATAATACATAGTTAAAATTCCACTATTTGAATCATTCCATGTAAGAAATTAAATCAATAAAACCATGTTTTACAAAATAATCATGATGAATAATAAATTTCATAGATGTTAAAGACATTACTTTTTGTTCATGGAAAGAAAATTTCTACACACATAAATTCGCCAGCTCACTCAATTAAACCTTAATTGCCACCAGGAAGAAAATTTATGGAAAACAAAACGTAAATTTTCACTTTTTCTTCGAATGCTTATTTAAGGGGACATTAGAAATCTACGGTGGCACAAAAAAATTATTAAATATTAAAACGTTGTCGCCAACTTTTTTGCCATTCACGCGAGGATCTTAATAGACTACATAACAAAATAAATTTCACTTAAAAAATTTACATTTCAGTAGCAATTTATAAATAAATGCACGGTGAAATTTGTTTTGATTTTTTAATCCGAAAATGGCACCTCCTATTAACTTTCTAAAACAAACATTGATTTTTTATACAGGGTTTGGAAGCTTGAGTTGACAAAAATTAATGAATAAATCAAACCTTATAAAATCGTCGCATTAAAATTTGACAAATGAATTTTGGCCACTGTTTATTAAAAAACTGTCATAAATAGTTTACGAAATTGTGATTTTTTTAATTAAACGCACATTTTTAAAAGCAAATCAATTTTTATATAGTTCTAAAGTTACTTTTAACGTCTAAAATTATTAATAAAGGTTTGAGTACAAATTTTGTAATATTTTACAAATTTTGCAAAATTTTGAAAAATCTGAAAAAATTGGGAATTTTAAAGAATATTAAAATTTTGGAAATTTGGTTCTGAAAAGTTTTAGAAATTTTGGAAAATTTGTTCTACCATTTTTTTGTTTATGCTACTGTGCGAATTTTTTTCAAATATTGTGTTATTTTATTTTGTTAAGTGAAGTGCACTGTGCAAATTTAGTAGAACAAATGATTTATGTTAAAAGAAAGATATTAAATACAAAAATATCAAAAATTTTGAAAATTTTAGCAATTTTGTCCTACAATTTTTTTAAATTTATGCCACTGTGCAAGTTTGTCCTATTATTTTTTAAATTTGTTACTGCAGTGCACTGTGCAAATTTAGTAGAAAAAACGATAAAATGTTAAAAAAATACATATTAAATACAATATAAAAGGTTTCATCAAAAATTTAAGAAATTTTGGAATTTTGTCCTACCATTTTCTACATTTACGCCATTGTGCAAGTTTATCCTACCATTTTTTAAACTTATGCTTGTACAAGTCTGTCCTAACAGTTTTTAAATGTATCCCTATTGTGCAAATTTGTCCTATTAATTTTTAAATTTAAAAATTTTGAATTTGTAAATTTTAGAATGTTCGATAAATCTTAAAATTTTAGAAATTTTGAAAATTTGTCCTACCATTTTTTAAATTTATGCCACTGTGTAAGTTTGTCCTACCAGTTTTTAAAACTATCTAAATTTGTTGCTGCTCTTCACTGCACATTTAGTAGAAAAGAACGATAAAATGTTGGAAGAAATACATATTAAATACAATATAAACGGATTCATAAAATATTTTAAAATTTTTAGAAAATTTAAAATTTTTAGGATATTTGATAATTTTAGAAATTTTGTCCTACCATTTTTTAAATTTATGCCACTGTGCAAGTTTATTCTACTATTTTTTAAACTTATGTCACTGTACAAGTCTGTCCTACTAATTTTTAAATATCCCCCAATGTGCGAATTGTATTTAACTATTTTTAAATTTGTTACTGCAGTTCACTGCAAATTTAGTTGGAAAAACGTTAAAATGTTAGAAGAAATACATATTTAATACAATATAAAAATGTTCATCAAAAATTTTAAAAACTTTAGAAAATATGATTTTGAAAATTTTAGAAACTTAAAAGTTTAGAAATTTTGGAAATTTGTCCTACGATTTTTTAAATTTATTCCACTGTGTAAGTTTTTCCTACCATTTTCGAAACTATCTTTTAAATTTGTTGCTGCAGTGCAGTGCAAATTTAGTAGAAAAAAACGATTAAACGTTGGAAGAAATACATATTAAATACAATGTAAAAGGTTTCATAAAATATTTTAAAAATTTTAGAAAATTATTTTTTTTAGAAAATTTAAAAAAATTAGAAATTTTGTCCTACCATTTTTTAAATTTGTGCCACTGTGCAAGTTTATCCTACCATTTTTTAAACTTATGCTACTGTACTAGTCGGTTCTGACAGTTTTTAAATGCATCCCTACTGTGCACATTTGTCCTACTAATTTTTAAATATCCCCCAATGTGCGAATTTTTTTAACTATTTTTAAATTTGTTACTGCAATTCACTGCAAATTTAGTACGAAAATGTTGGAATAAATACATATTAAATACAATATTAAAGGTTTCATCAAATATTTTGAAAATTTTAGAAAATATGATTTTAAAAATTTTAAAATTTTTAATTTGAGAATTTTAGAAAATATGAAAATTTTTAATTTGAAAATTTTAGAAACTTAAAATTTCAGAAATTTTTGAAATTTGTCCAACAATTTTTTAAGTATTTTTTAAATTTGTTGCTGCAGTGCACTACAAAAAAATAAGTAGGAAAAACGATAAAATGTTAAATATACATATGTACATACACAATATAAAAGGTTTAATAAAAAAATTTGAATTTTTAGATATTTTGGAAATTTTTCCTACCATTTTTTTAAATTTATGCCACTCTGCAAGTTTTTTTATCATTTTTTAAATTTATGTAAATTTATCTCCATTTTTCTAAATGTATCCCTACTGTGCGAATTTGTCCTATCATTTTTTAAATTTATGCCACTGTGCGAATTGTGTCCTACCATTTATGCATTTAAGGGAAGTTTTCAATTATCCAATTTTGTTTGAATTTGGACAGTTAATTTAATTAATTTTAATGTTTTTTTACATCTTTTAATTTAAATTTTTAAATTTTAACCACTCTGTGACTACTTAATTTACTCGTAATATTAATTATAGGTAATTATAATTATTTTTCTTTTTGATCATGCAAAGTGCTCGACAAAAAGACATCACAATTCCAAGTCAGCCACATGATTTAAATTGCGAAATAAAAGCATTAAACCATCAAACCATAATTTATAGATTATCTTTAACTTTCAATACACCAATTTAAAACCAAACCACATAAAACGACAACAAATTTTGCAACAAAACATCATTCTTACATCCATTAATGCACACAATTCGGTAATAAAACTCCGATAAAGGAAAAGGAAAGTGATGACCATAGAAAGAAATTTATCGCTGACCCCTGACATTGCCTCGAATCAGGAATCCCAACGGTATAATGTCAAATCGTGTTCAAATTAAACAATCGAGGGAAAGTAGAAATTTTCATTTTCATCCTCCAAATTTTTATTATTTAAGACGGATGCCTCCAAGATATAAATCGTTTACACAAGAAAGTAACATTTTTATGAATTACAAGAGTAATTTAGGTTTACTTTAAAATGTGTAAAAAACTAAAGTTCTCCTTTCTTCGTTTCAGACGGTTGCGTGGAAGTCTCGCGCGAGAACAAATTTCTTAGCACGCTCACCCCAGGAAAAGTTCTTGGTGAGTTGGCAATCCTTTACAACTGTCAAAGGACTGCCACAATCAAGGCGGCTACCGATTGCAAGCTATGGGCCATCGAAAGGCAATGTTTCCAAACCATCATGATGAGGACCGGCCTTATAAGGCAGGCCGAATACACGGACTTCCTCAAGAGGTAAGATAAATATTTTGATAGTTTTGGATTTCTCATGAAATTGTCTATTTTTTGGTGACTACCGCGTTTTTATAGGTATAGTAGTAAAAAAGTTATTTCATGTTAAAATTTAAATAAAAAAAAATGTTTACTGCTTGACAGCTAAAACCCTGGTATTTTCTAGGATGTGAAGGCACTATAGCAAAGTAATTTTAATACAACGTTATTAAATACATTTTCTTAAATTTAGTTAAAACTAGAATGTTCCACGTCCTATAGAAAAAGAAATATTTGATCTTAAAGTTTAGTTTCACATTTTTAAAGATGATTACATAAATCCCCAGTATTTTTTAGGATGTGAATAGATGATAGCAAAGTATAAATTTTAATACAATATTCTTGAAGAAATTCTCTAAAATTTAGTTAAAACTAGAATGTTCCACGTCCCATAGAAAAAGAGATATTTGTTCTTAAAGTTTAGGTTAACATATTTTTTAAATGATTACAATAATCCCTAGTATTTATTAGGAAGTGAACATACTATAGCAGAGTTATTTTAAAACATTGCTTTTTTATGAAATTCTTCAAAATTTGGTTAAAATTAAAATATTCCTAGTCCTATAGTAAAAAATATATTTGTTCTTAAAGTTAGGTTCACATTTTTAAAAATAATTGCAATAATCCCTAGTTATTTAAATACATTGTTTTTTTATGAAATTCTCTAAAATTTGGTTAAAAATATATTCCATGTCCAATAGTAAAAAATATATTTGATCTTAAAGTTTAGGTTCACATTTTTAAAGATGATTACATAAATCCCCAGTATTTTTACGATGTGAATAGATTATAGCAAAGTAAATTTAATACAATATTCTTGAAGAAATTCTCTAAAATTTTGTTAAAACTAGAATGATCCACATCCCATAGAAAAAGAGATATTTGTTCTTAAAGTTTAGGTTAACATATTTTTTAAATGATTACAATAATCCCTAGTATTTATCAGGAATTGGACATACTATAGCAGTTATTTTAAAACATTGCTTTTTTATGTAATTCTTCAAAATTTGGTTAAAACTGGAAAATTCCAAGTCCGATAGTAAAAAATATGTTTGTTGTTAAAGTTAGGTTCACGTTTTTTAAAATAATTGAAATAATCCCTAGTTATTTAAATACATTGTTTTTTTATGAAATTCTCTAAAATTTTGTTAAAACTATATTCCATGTCCAATAGTAAAAAATATATTTGATCTTAAAGTTTAGGTTCACATTTTTAAAGATGATTACATAAATCCCCAGTATTTTTTACGATTTGAATAGATGATAGCAAAGTAATTTTAATACAATATTCTTGAAGAAATTCTCTAAAATTTAGTTAAAACTAGAATTTGTTCCAGGTCCCATAAAAAAAGAGATATTTGTTCTTAAAGTTTAGGTTAACATATTTTTTTAAATGATTAATGATTAATCCCTAGTATTTATCAGGAAGTGGACATACTATAAGCAAAGTTATTTTAAAACATTGCTTTTTATGAATTTCTTTAAAATTTGGTTAAAACTAGAATACTCCTAGTCCTATAGTTAAAAATATATTTGTTCTTAAAGTTAGGTTCACATTTTTAAAAATAATTGCAATAATCCCTAGTTATTTAAATACATTGTTTTTTATGAAATTCTCTAAAATTTGGTTAAAACTATATTCCATGTCCAATAGTAAAAAAATATATTTGATCTTAAAGTTTAGGTTCACATTTTTAAAGATGATTACATAAATCCCAATTCTTTTTTAGGATGCACATGTGAATAGATGTTAGCAAAGTAATTTTAATACAATATTCTTGAAGAAATTCCCTAAAATTTAGTTAAAACTAGAATGTTTCACGTCCCATAGAAAAAGAGATATTTGTTGTTAAAGTTTAGGTTAACATATTTTTTTAAATGATTACAATAATCCCTAGTATTTATCAGGAAGTGGACATACTATAGCAGAGTTATTTTAAAACATTGCTTTTTTATGTAATTCTTCAAAATTTGGTTAAAACTAGAAAATTCAAAGTCCAATAGTAAAAAATATATTTGTTCTTAAAGTTAGGTTCACATTTTTAAAAATAATTGTAATAATCCCTAGTTATTTAAATACATTGTTTTTTATGAAATTCTCTAAAATTTAGTTAAAACTATATTCCATGTCCAATAATAAAAAATATATTTGATCTTAAAGTTTAGGTTCACATTTTTAAAGATGATTACATAAATCCCCAGTATTTTTTAGGATGTGAATAGATGATAGCAAAGTAATTTTAATACAATATTCTTGAAGAAATTCTCTAAAATTTAGTGAAGACTAGAATGTTCCACGTCCTATATAAAAATAGAAATTTGTTCTTAAAGTTTGGGTTAACATATTTTTAAAATTATTACAATAATCCCTAGTATTTATTAGAAAGTGGACATACTATTATACTATAATAGCAGAGTTATTTTAATACATTGTTTTTTATGTAATTCTTCAAAATTTAGTTAAAACTAGAAAAGTCCGATAGTAAAAAATATATTTGTTTTTAAAGTTAGGTTCACATTTTTAAAAATAATTGCAATAATCCCCAGTATTTTTTAGGATGTAAATAGATCATAGCAAAGTAATTTTAATGCAATATTCTTGAAGAAATTCTCTAAAATTTTGTTAAAACTAGAATGTTTGAAATTTAATAGTATAAAAGTTATTTTACCTTAAAGATTTTTATAAATTAACTTTTTTTACTTGATTGTTTTTACACTTTCAGCGTACCAATATTCAAAAATCTTCCCGAAGACACGCTGATCAAAATTTCGGACGTCCTGGAAGAGACATTCTTCAATTATGGTGATTATATTATAAGGCAGGGAGCCAGAGGTGATACCTTCTTCATTATCAGCAAGGGCAGAGTGAAAGTAACCAAAAAGCCCCAGGAGTCCCAGGAAGAAAAGTTCATTAGATCATTGACCAAGGGCGATTTCTTCGGAGAAAAAGCTCTACAAGGGTAAGACATGTTCTATGATATGTGGGTTAGGCTGGGCCTAAAAAATAACTATTTTTTTTGAAAAATATATCGAGAATGTCATTCAGAATGACAAAAAAAAATTTCGTGAAAATTTGAGCCCTTAATATTAATTTTAAGAGGTCTATCATCGCTATTTTTGATTTTTAGTCATAATTTGATGTTTTACGTTAAAGCTGTCAAAACATTAAAGTGAAAAAAATTCCTTTTCACTTATTTTTATATAAAATTAAATTCTCTACAAAAAAGGTCTGATTGAAAATTTTCGTCAGACGAGCCGTTTCCGAGTAATTGAGCTTAATAAATCGATGTGTTTTTTCGATTTGCCCTTTTTACTTTGAAATTTTGTAACTAATGAATCAATGAATTTTTAAAAAAGCTACAAAAAAGGTCTCTTAACATTTTTGCCTAAATTTAATTCTTCAAAAGTTATTCACGAGGTTTTTCTTCGATTTTAATCGTGAATAACTTTTGAAGAATTAAATTTAGGCAAAAATGTTAAGAGACCTTTTTTGTAGAACTTTAAATTTCCTTTAAGAATCCGACGTGAGCTTTTTTAAATATTCATTGATTCATTAGCTACAAAATTTCAAAGTAAAAAGGGCAAATCGAAAAAACATCGATTTATTGAGCTCAATTACTCGGAAACGGCTCGTCTGACGAAAATTTTCAATCTGACCTTTTTTGTAGAGAATTTAATTTTATATAAAAATAAGTGAAAAGGAATTTTTTTCACTTTAATGTTTTGACAGTTCTAACGTAAAACATCAAATTATGACTAAAAATCAAAAATAGCGATGATAGACCTCTTAAAATTAATATTAAGGGCTCAAATTTTCACGAAATTTTTTTTTGTCATTCTAAATGATATTCTCGATATATTTTTCAAAAAAAAAATAGTCAATTTTTTTGGCCCAGTCTAATGTTGCTTGCCTACTACTAATATTTATCTTTTGTAGCGATGACCTTCGTACAGCAAATATAATAGTTGATGATCCAGAGGGCGTATGTTGTCTTGTAATAGACAGGGAAACATTCAACCAGCTCATATCAAACCTTGACGAAATCAGGACCAAATACAAGGACGAAAGTAATGATAGAAGAAGGTAAGGAAGGAATTATTAAAAAATTAATATTATTTTTAAAGTTATACCTTGTTCAAATGCAAGCCTTGAAGGATAAGTAGTAAGTACCTACTGTGACAGTGAAATAAGCGTGCACGCTAAAGAAGTATCGGGTTTTCGCAACGCGCGCGCCATCTGGTGGACAGAATTGTCAACAATACATTTGAAGCCCAGATTATACATCATTTTTAAATAAATTGGTAGTTTTTTCACAAAAGAGGGGAAGGCAGAAGTCTAACTCGACAAATTTTGTTCAATTGCACAGCTAATTGCGCACGTTATTTGTGTTTTACGTTGCAAGGAAAAAATTAAAAAACTTTTTTAGTACTCTATTTCGATTGATTATTCCTTATATCATTGATTAAGAAACTCAACGCTTAAATGCTTATATAGTTACGTTAGTGTGTGTATTTTATCTAAGGGATCAAGGTGAATTATTGTGTTTTTAATTGTAAATAAAATTCAAGAACTAAATCGTTGCATTTTCATGTTTTGCCAAAGGATCTAATTCGGTAAATACATTTGTTGGTGCTGAATTAACTAATGATAAATTTACCTAATATAATTTATATTTAAGTTTGGACATTTTTAAGAAATTGGTAAAAAATTATTTTTGCAAAAACATAACCTTAAAGTCAACCATTTTTATGTTTTAGTTCTCTAAAAAATGCCGATAACTGCATTTTAAACAACAAAATATACCTACGAATTCATGGCAACATAATATTATATATGTTACGGCTAATGTGCAAACTTGGATAGTTTATAAACTAGCTGGATAGTTTATAAACTAGCCAAACTGTCAGCTATTTTAATTGAAAACATATTTTCAACTAAATTAGCGGCTAGTTTGTATACTATCCAATTCAGTTTGTCTAATATGAAAACCAAATTTCTAGTAACACAAAATAGCCAAGCTTTAGCTAGTTTGTAAACTAACCAACCAATTCTCTGGCTAATTTCGTATAACGTCACAATTTTGACTTTTGCGGGATTTTATGAAAATTAATTTTTTTACAAGTTTTTTTTACAATTTTTTTTTGCATATTTTCGCAATTTTTGCCATTTTTTGTTGGGTTTGCTCATTATTTAGTTGGGTTTTCCTCTCATTTTTGACCATTTTAGTTGGGTTTTTGCTCAATGCGTTAAAATTTTGCCTATGATTCATTTTAAAAATGTTAAAATGCACAAAACAAATCCGGTTAAGCCGCAAAACGAAAAACAATGCCGTAACCTCACTTTTTTAATAAATTAGCTAGAGAATTGGTTGGTTAGTTTACAAACTAGCTAAAGCTTGGTTATTTTGTGTTACTAGAAATTTTGGTTTTCATATTAGCCAAACTGAATTGGATAGTATACAAACTATCCAGCTATTTTAGTTTCCCTAATAATTTCAAGTAAATCAGCCAAGATCCTTGGTTATTTTGTAAACTAGCCGCTAATTTAGTTGAAAATATGTTTTTCGCCCAGCACATATAAAAATGAATCATATCAAACCTAAAAATATGACCGAAAATATTATTTATTGTCTCTAGGGTCGCTAAACTCATATCGTCCCTAGTTTTTCACATTCTAGATACCTTTGACTGACATTTATGTATTTTGGCATTTAACATTTTGACTTTTGAGATTTTCAGACGTTTGTGTAAATCAAAATAAAAACGGACAACAAAAGTATAAAATAAGAATAAAACCTAATTTAAATTTTGTAATAAATGAATGGTAACTCGGACAGTGACGAAAAATTTACGAATACTTGACCAGATTTGAAAAAGAGGAAGCTAGCTAGCTGTTAAGACAATGCGTTGCAACGGTACGAAAAGTGCTATGAATTATTTAAAAACTGGAAAAAGGATCAAAAACCCAAAAACTTAACAAAAAATGTATTAGTTGCTTATCTATCGGAAAGATCAAAGGTAATTCTAATGAAACATTAACTTCATCTGTAGAAATAAGCCTTCAAATTCTGGTACTATCCACAATTGTGCTCAAGGCATAATTAACATTAATTACAACAATAAACAAATTCGTAAATTGTTACTGAAGTTTTTTATAAAATTCCGTTTATATTAATAAAATTTAAAAAAATAATTTGTTTGATGCTAGGCGAAAAACAGGTGTGTGTCACACATTCAGAAAACGCATTAGCAGCCCTTAGCTATCAACTGCCCTCGCTTCGCTTCGCTCGCTCAGGCAGTTAATAGCCGCGAGCTGCTAAAGCTAGTTTTCTGCCAATATACTATTAGTCGCGTGCTTAACATTTAAATTTCGTACTGCCAACATGAGAAACACAAAAATATGACAGTTTTAAACCATAATTTTGCAATTATAACAACAAATAAACAATTTATGTTTTACTTTTTATGTTGTTTTAAGTGTTTAATGGTACTTTTATTTGTTATAAAGTAGTAATTTGTTAATTAAAATACAACCTTTTATTTTTACTGTATTGGCAAGGTTGAATTACCATGACAACGCTACAGTTTGATTGATTTTGAATGTAAACGTCAGAATTAAATTAAACGTCAGATTTTAATTTTGACACAAATTTTTTTATATACATTTAATTTTTTCCCGTATTTTCTGCAGGGTAGTAAGAAAAATAGTATACACTACACGGGCAGAAAGTGTGAGAGTCCTGAACTGCGCGCCATGATGCCCTCGGCTTCGCCTCGGGCATCATGGCGCGCAGTGCAGGAATCTCACACTTTCTGCCCTTGTAGTGTAATATACTATTTCAATTAAAATAGCTGACAGTTTGGCTAGTTTATAAACTATCCAGCTAGTTTATAAACTATCCAAGTTTGCACATTAGCCGTGACATATATATAATACATAATATACTTAATGGTATTTTACCGTTGAGTGGAGACTTTCTTAATCAACGCTTTTATAGGTGCAATTTATATTTACAGAGACTGTATGCAATTTATTTCTTCATTCAGATTAACACTGTTTATTGGAAAACCGGTAAAAACTCAACCCAGGATTTCCTCTCGAAATACACCCAACAACACAACAAATCGAGCCACGGTTTTTTTCCGATATTTTTTAACATTTTCCGGCTTTATTCTCGAAAATACTCGTTTGTAACCTAAGCGTTTGACAGCTGATTATTAAAAGTGGTACTTTTGTTACGATGATAACAGCCGAGTGGTGGCGCTACTAGCGATACTTCTTTAGCGTATTCCCCAAAAATCTTGATGTTGAGGATTTTTTCGTTTTTAGGATAAACGAAGAGTTCGACTCTGTCTCGCTCTGCGATCTTAAGATTCTCACCACTTTGGGCGTTGGGGGTTTCGGTCGCGTCGAGTTGGTGCAGATCCAGGGGAAGCCCACGCGGTCGTTCGCGCTGAAGCAGATGAAGAAGGCCCAGATCGTGGAGACGCGCCAGCAGCAGCACATCATGTCCGAGAAGGAGATCATGGGCGAGGCTAACTGCGAGTTTATCGTGAAGTTGTACAGGACTTTCAAGGATGCCAAGTATTTGTACATGTTGATGGAGAGTTGCCTGGGAGGGGAGCTGTGGACGGTGTTGAGGGACAAGGGGTACTTTGATGATGCCACCACCAGGTTAGTAATTTTTGATTATTTTGGAAACTGAAATTTTTTGAAAATTTTGAATATTTTGAGTTTTGGATATTGTAAAGATTTTGTAAATTTTTGTTATTTTAAAATTTTGGAGCCTTCGTATATTTTGAAAACTGCAAAAATTGTTAAATATTTTAAGAATTTTGAAACGTGGAAATCCTAAATAAACATTTGGATATTTTAAGTTCTTTTGTACAACTTTAAAAGTTTTGAATATTTTGAAAACTGTAAATTCTAAATTTTTTGAATATTTTGAGAATTTGTGGAAATTTTAAAAAGATTTAAAATACAAAAAAAATTGAGTATTTTAAAAATTTTGGCTAATTTAAAATTTTTGAATATTTTATAACAACTTTTGGATATTTTAAAACTGTACTGTACAACTTGAAAATTTTTTAACAGTTTGAAAACTGGAAACGTCCAAATTTTGAATATATTGGAGCTTTTGAATATTTTAAACGAGGTGCTTATACTTGTATTTTGAAAACTGTAAATTTTAAAAAAATTTAATACAGTCAAACTTTAAACTTAAACAATGCTTGCCACAAAAAATCTTTGGGAACGTAGAAATTTTGGAAAAATAAATTTTAATATTTAATGTTTTCGATATTGTAAAAATTTGTTTGAAAATATTGAATATATTCAAAAGAATTGAAATCCCAAACATTAAAATATTTTAAAATTTCTAGATATTTTAAAAACTTTTAATATTTTAGAACTTTTGGATATTTTATTAAAAAAAAAATAAATGGAACTGGAAATTCGCAAAATTTTGAATATTTTGAGAATTTCAGAACGTCGAAATTTTGGAAAATTAATTTTTGTTGAATATTTTGAATATTTTTTCAACAAATTTTCTAAAATTATACATTTTTTAGATATTTTAAATATTTTGGAAATTTTAAATAATTTGAAAATTTTGGATATTAAAAAAAATTAAAAACCTAAACATTTAAATATATTTAAAACTTTTGCATATTTTCTTTTGTATAATTTTTTGAATATTTTAAAAACTGTAAATTCTCGAAATTTTGAGAATTTTGGAACGTGGAAATTTTGGAAAATTAATTTTTGTTGGGTATTTTGAATATTTTTTCAACTTACACAAATTATAATTTTTTTAGATATTTTAAATATTTTGGAAATTTAAAATAATTCGAAAATTTTGGAAATGTTTGATATTTTAAAAATTTATTTAAAAAAAAACCTAAACATTTAAATATATGTATTTAAAACTTTTGCATATTTTGAAAACTGGAAATTCTGAAAATTTTGAGAATTTTGGAACGTGGAAATTTTGGAAAATTAAAATATTTTGAAGTTAGTGATGTTTTAAAAATCTTGTAAATTTTAAATTTTTGTATAATTAGTTTTAAATTTAATACAATCTTAAAATTTTTGGATATTTTGCTATTTTGAAAATTTGGGATATTTCAAACTGTACTGTACAACTTGAAAAATTTTCAACAGTTTGAAAATCGGAAATTCTTAATTTATTTAAATATTTTAAGAATTTGTGGAAATTTTAAAAAATTATTTTTTGTTTGAAAATTTTGAATATTTCACGTTTTGGATATTTTAAAAAGTTTGTTTATTTTAAAATTAAATATAAATAAGTCATTTAAGGTCGTTAGCCTTTTGGAGTAATCCAATAAAGTTTATTTTATTTATTAATATTATAAACAAGTTTTGGTAAACTTATTTTGGACATTTTGAAAATTTTTGATATCTTCAAAATTTTGAAAATTTTAGATATTTTGTAAATTTAAAATTGCAAAAAAAAATTAAGTAGGTATTTTAAAAATTTTGGATATTTTGAAATTTTTGAATATGTTATAACTTTTAAATTTTTGAAAATTTTGAATATTTCGTTTTGGATATTTTAAAAAGTTTGTTAAATTTAAAATTAAATATAAATAAGTCATTTTAGGGAACTAAGGTCGTTAGCCTTTTGGAGTAATCCAATAAAGTTTATTTTATTTATTATTATTATAAATAAGTTTTGGTAAACTTATTTTAGATATTTTGAAAATTTGAAAAATTTTGAAAATTTTCGATATCTTCAAAATCTTGAAAATTTTAGATATTTTGTAAATTTAATTAAAAAAATTATTGAAATTTTGTATAATAAAAAATTTTTATATCTTAAATAGTGTATCGATTTTCTGTGACGTCATCATGGCATACTATCGATTTTCGTTATATTTAATTTTAATAGGCAAGAAAAAAGTACAAAAAATAATTATGTATTATTTGAAAATATATGGAGTTTAAAAACGCATTTTGTAGCACCAAAAATAAATTTTAGAATGATTTAACTTGTTAAAAATGTCAAAAATACAATTTTAAATGTCAAAGTAAAGAATCTTAAAAACAGTTTGTAATTTCAAAACAAATTTTTAATGTCAAAACCATAAGTTAAAATTGCTAATTTGAATTTTAACACTTAGGGCCGGTTTATCAATCTCTAGTTAAGTTCCAGTTAGTCTATCTGACAATTAAATTTCATATCGATCGTTGTGAGAACAATGGTATCCATGGAAATTATCTAACAGATAACTAACTGCAACTTTAACTGGACATTGATAAACCGGCCCTTATTTAAGACTGTCAAAAACACTGTTACATAAAATCAGGTGTCAAAAGCACAATTTAAAACTTCAAAAAAATCAAAGAATCTTTAAAATAGTTTAAAACAAATTTATCAATTATTGATTATATTATACTTCTAATCTTATTTTAGGCAAAAACATTATAGAATTCTAAAAACAGTTTTGAATGTCAAAAACAAATTTTGGAATCTTAAAAAAATTATAAAAACAAATTTTAGATTACATTTTAATATGTGCAAAAAATAGTATTTTAATAGCATGAATTACGTAATAATCTCAAAAACACATTCTAGAATGTCAATTGCATCAAATAGTTTTTATTGCCAAAACATATTTAGATTCTTAATTTTTTAGAATGTCGAAACCACAATTATGTAAAAATTTCTACTTTACATATTATAGTAAAAATCAAATTTAAGATTCTCAAAACAGTTTATTATTAAAAATCATATTTTATAAATATTTCTTGCAGGTTCTATACGGCTTGTGTGGTAGAAGCATTCGACTATCTGCATTCCAGGAACATCATCTACAGGGATCTCAAGCCCGAAAATTTGCTATTGGACGTGCAAGGTACGAATCGCCATTATAGATGCACCATGAAATTGTTAATTTACGATATTATTTAAACTTTTTCAGGTTATGTAAAACTGGTTGACTTCGGCTTCGCGAAGAAACTGCAATCCGGTCGGAAAACGTGGACTTTCTGCGGCACACCCGAATACGTCGCTCCAGAAGTAATTCTCAACAAAGGCCACGACATCAGCGCCGACTACTGGTCGCTCGGCGTACTAATGTTTGAACTTCTCACAGGTACGCAGAGCCCCGTCTGTTTTTGCTTATCAATGATTTTGAATGTGTCTTTTTCTTGCAGGAACACCTCCTTTTACCGGTTCTGATCCTATGAAGACGTACAACATAATATTGAAGGGTATAGATGCAATTGATTTCCCGAGGAATATCACAAGAAACGCGATGGCGTTAATTAAAAAGTTGTGCCGCGATAATCCGGCGGAACGTTTGGGGTACCAAAAGGGGGGAATCAGTGAAATACAAAAGCACAAGTAAGCTATTTTTAACTATTTATTTTTATTCCGCAGGCAAATAAAATTTTAAAATTTTTAATGGATACTTTAAATGTTGGAAATTCTGAAAATTTTGATATTTAAATTTTTTTGAAATTTTAAGGATTTTGAAAATTAAAAAAAAATTGTATATTTGTTATTTTTTAAAAAATTTTGATTTTCTGAAAATACAAAAAAAGTTGGTTTTAAATATTTTTAATCATTTGTTGACTGAAATTTTTAAATATTTTGATAATTATTAGTTTTGAAATTCTTAGGTAATTTTAAAAAACTTGAATATTTTTTTAATATTTTAGAAATTTTATGGATTTTCAAAATCTTAACAAAAAAAATTTGTTGACTTCTTAGAACTTGGATAGTATAAAAGTTCAAAGAATTATTCTTTGAACTTTTAAGTTTCTTAGAAATTCCAACAGTTTTGGTAATTTTAAAAATTTTAAAATTAAAAAATTGGACGGATATTTTTAAATGTTGGGACATTCTGAAAATTATGACACTTGGATATTTAATTTTTTTTTTAATATTTTTGAAATTTTAGGGATTTAATCTTAATCTTAAGTCATACATTTTTTGGAAATTTTGAAATTCGTTCAAATTTTGAGTTAAAATTTTTAGAAATTTCAACAATTTTGGTAGTTTTGAAAATTTAGTATATTCGACGGATATTGGGTCATTCCACGTTACTCAGGGATTTTTGTCCCGCCCGTCACAATTAAAAATTGTGAGTAAAAACTACACGTTATAAAATTTATTTAAAAATATTGTTTTATTATGCTTTTAATAAGTTATAAGCACAATAAAAATAATATTATAAAATATTAATTTTATAACTTGTGGTTTTTACTCACAATATTAATTGTGACGGGCGGGACAAAAATTACCGAGTAACGTGGAATGACCCTATTCTAAAAATTAAAAAAAAGATGGACATTTTTAAAAATTCCAACTGTAATTTTAAATATTTTAGAAATTTTATGTATTTTAAAAATTTCGATGCTCTCAAAAATTTTGGTTTTGAATATTTAAAAAATTTTGGATATTCTGAAAATTAACTGAATTTATTTATATCTATCACTCTATTTTACTAATACCACTATTTGTAAATTTTGTAACTTGGATAGTTAAAATTTGAAATTTTAAGTTTTAAAATTTTTAGAAATTTCAACGATTTTGGTAATTTTGAAAATTTTTGATATTCTGAAAATTAAAAAAAAATTAAAATTTTAAAATATTTAAAATTAAAAAATTGGAACGGATATTTTTAAATATTTGGAAATTTTGAAATTTTTTGAAATTATAAGTTTTAAAATTTTTAGAAATTTCAACAATTTTGGTAATTTTAAAAATTTAGGATATTCTAAAAATTTAAAAAAAATGGAAATTTTTAAATATTTTAAACTTAAAAAGTTTTTAAAAATTTAAAACTAAAAAATTCCAACTGTTTTGGCAATTTTAAATATTTTTGATATTCTTAAAAATTTTGGTTTTGAATATTTTATAAATTTTTGGTATTCTAAAAATTAATTGAATTTATTTATGTCTATCTCTCTATTTTACCAATACCCAGCCACTATTTGTAAATTTTTAAAACTTGAAAATTCCAAACATTTGTAAAGTTGAATATATTTTTTTAATATTTAGAAATTTTTGGGATTTTAAAAATTTGGTTAATATTACAACTTTTGGAAATTTTGAATTTTTTTTTTAATTTTGGATATTCTAAATGAAAAATTTAATGGAAATACATATTTTAAATTTGTTGGATATTTAAATAATGTTTGGTAAATTCGTAGCCTTATCGTTTTCTACTCGTCAAATCTCGCCATATTGAATTTATTTATATCTATCTCTCCATTTTACTAATGCAAAGCCACTATTTAGGAATTGATAACATTTAGCTTGTCAGTTTTAAATTAAATATAGCCTAAAGGTTTTATAATAAGTAATTACTTAGCTTATAATTATACAGTAGAAACCGTCAATATATGAACGTGACTCATCCGACACATTCGTACGAAGCAATCTATCGAAGGTCACGGTCCAGTGCAGTCTCGTTTGTAAAAAAATTTGAGTGTAATGTTGGTTGCTATACTTATGATATATTTGCTTTTAAAGTTAAATAATTAACATCTAACATAATTAACATCTACGATAATTAAATAAAATGTAATTTTCTTAGAAACTAATTAATAAATAAACTTTTCTTTTAACTTTAATGAAATATTCTATCATCTGATTACAGAACGTACACTCGTGGCGACATCTCTGATTTTAATAACAAATTTTTAGACCGACCCAACCTCACTTTCTTCCAATTAAATTCTTAGTATAGTCTGAAACACGTTTGGAATTGCATATTCCCCTCTCGTGAAACCGTCAAACTTGTTACAGAATATACTATTCTTTTAACAGTAAACGCAAATATTTCAGAATTGGTGACAAAAAACAAAAATGTTTACGCAGGTCAGGTACAAAGTGAAAGATATTTAAATTGTGTGGATATAAAAACAACTTGCGTTAGTTTCACGAAATTTATTAAATATTGACAATTGTTTCGCTACACAGTAGCTTCTTCAGAATGTATTAAACTAATACTAGTACAAAATTTATATGTATAATAAAAATATTTTTGTATTCTAGCCTAGAATTTCTAGGTAAGGATTTTTATACGACATCTACCTGTGTTACATAATATAAACCACTGCCACTACAACGTTTAAAACGATTATTAATCCGGAAACACACAGTAGAAACAAGATATGCAAAAACAAAGATCATATGACATATAAAAACAAATGGCCGACGGTAAAGTTGGTTGCCTTACTATGTAATAAAATAAAATAAATTCCTAAAACACGAACTCTACTGACTTCCAATAAAATTAAGTAACAAGCTAGGACACAAGCGTCATATGTCCATCTTTGTCCAACACCTAGGCAGTTTTACATCACAGATGGCGCATTTTAGACCGGATGCTTAAAAACCTACGTGTGAGTACATTTACCGCTGCATCGAATGTACAAGACAAGTAAAACATTACTGCTAGCATGTCTGAGATATGTTCGACACCCGATGAGTCACGTTCATATATTGACGGTTTCTACTGTAGCTATTTACTACTTATAAAACCTTTAGGTTATATATGGTTTAAAACAGACTTTAAAACAAAACATGTTTTCAATTCCCGAAATTTGAGTTATGTTGCTTGCGATACTTTGGCAGAAAGTCATCGATATAGGTATTAATGGAAATTCTGAAAAGTTTGCTCTTTTTGATATTTTGGTTATTTTAAAATTTTTGAATGTTTTAGTTTTGAATATTTTAAAAATTTAGAATATTTTGAATATTTATCGATTTTCTGTGGTATCACTCATCCTGTAACCATTCATACTTCATACTGTCGAATTTTCTCCAAACTTCCGTTGCCTGCTAAAACTTTACTCTCAACGCTCGAAAAAATCACTGAGTACCTTTTTACAGGTGGTTCGATGGCTTCAATTGGGAGGGCCTTGTTAACAGGACACTAACGCCACCTATCCTTCCTCAAGTGAACCACGTGACAGATACCTCAAACTTCGACAACTACCCGCCAGATGCGGACGGTTTGCCGCCGGATGACACAACCGGCTGGGACGCGAGCTTTTAAGAAAATTTTAATTCGTTTTAGAACTAAATCGAGAGACTTTTTAATATATTTTTCAATGTGAGACACAGAAACTTGACGGTTTTGTAAGTAATTTTTTTGGGCGATTTTCTCGGACAGTTACGAGCGTAATCAATTAATTTAAGAGGATTGAATTAATTTTTTATGATTGTGAAAAAATTGCCCAAAAATATTGAAATTAAAGCGTTTATACTCAAAATTTATTAGCTAAATTAATTGTAGGATATTAAAAATGCCTAAAAGTGCCTTATTATAAGAAATTCTTCAGAATTATGCAATAATTGTGCCAATATCTTGCACCATAATGACATTTTACATGTTTTTAAAAAAAATTGTTTTAGACCACCGTGCCATTTTTATTATGTTTATTGTTTGTAATTTTTAGTGACCCTAAATGTAAAAGTTACCCTGCTTTTTATTCTGTACAGTTTATAAATTAATAATTAGGCAATAATATTGTAATATTTTTTATATAAGCTAAAATATTGTGAATATTATATTGTAATTAATTTGATAATATTGTATAATATAGAATAAAATTAATGATTGTTAAAAAAACGCATTTTATTTCAAAAAACCTTAAAAACATTCTTAAAAATCTTCATAAAAATTTTTATTGAAAAAAATAACTTTATTTCAAAACCGTTAAAAAACATTTTTTTAAATCCTCGAAAAAATTAATTTTTTAAAAATTTTACCTTCAAAAACACAAAAAAAACATTTTGGAAAAAATTACAAAAATTAATTTTGAGAAAATGACGTCATCATCTCGAGTAAAATAATACCTCCTCGCATTTCTGTTATTCTGTTACAAACTTGCAAAATTTATATTGACGTGATCAGGAGCAAAAATACCTATTCGCATTTCTGCTCCCCCAATACAAATTTAAAAAAATCTGGATGATTTTCGGCTTTCAATCAAAACTGAAGAGCGCCATCTGTTAAAAATCTATTGCATTATAGATGTGCCACGTTGCCCGATGGGTTCATTATTTTATATTCAATGATTTTTAAATTTTATTGAGAATGTAAATAAAAAGGCACATTTTACGTAAATATTCTTTATTTATTGTTACTTTAAAAATAAATTATTGTGTATACACATCAAAATAACAAACAAATCCGCATTAATATTGTTGAATGTGGCAACCTCGGCCAAAATGTCATCTTTTTATGAAATATGGCGCATTTATTCAAAACTGAATTATAAAACCTCAAAAACCCATAAAATGGATAAACCACAGCCCAGCACCAACTGGGAGTTGCTCGAAGACTGGTTCACGCGCATGGCTTTGGTCAAAGACGAATACTCCGAGCCAATTTTGGAAGATTCCACCGTAAATTTCATAAAATCCATATGCGAAGCTTTGAAGTTGGATATCTACGTGTTCGTGATGGCTGTGGACGTGCTGGAGCGATATATCGAGACGAAAAACGCTAAACGACAACTAATCGAGGACAAAATGTTAACACTATCAGCGGTTATACTGATTTGCAGCAAGAGCAATGGAGAGCTGTCCGATCTAAAAGTGACGCACATAAATAAAGTTATGCACAAGTTGATTGATACAACGTACAGTCTGAAGGATGTTTGTAAGGCTGAAATGGATGTTATGAAGACTTTAAACGATAAAATACCAATTACGACGAAAGTGGACGAAGTTAACACTTTTATAGAGAAATATGTTAAAGACGGACATTTAAAGGCAAACATAAGAAGGTTAAGTGTTAATATATTAGAGTTGATGTATTTGCAGCGGAGTAAGTGGTTTTATGACTTGAAAAAACATTACAAAGACAGCGAGGAGAATCGTAAGATTTTTAGATTGCTTGTATGTTCAAAGTTCTATTTGCCCATCGGGATTTTATACTGTGCCTTGAATCTCACCAAGTACAAGAATTTTTTAAAGGTAAAGCAGCTAATCAAGGAAATTTCCGCGATTACTAGGATCCATGTGGATCACATACAAATTTTAAGCAACACCATTTTTGATATAGTTTTGCTGTACTTACCTGTAGAGCAATAAGTGTTTTTAAATGTAATTTATTAAAATTAAACAGTTTTTATTAAGATAACCATTTAACAACATAGTAATTCCTTTTGCCTACCCTAAGAAGCGATATATTATTAGCTAACCTATGCACATTCATATTTATTACTTCATTGGGGTTTTGCGCTTTTTGTTGGTTTATATAGAAACCACCTGCGCTTATAATCCTCAAGGCATCAGCTGGAAATGAATTTTTTGAAATATTACACTAAAAAAATTAACACAACTCACTTGTAGTGGGAAAACACCCAATTTTTATCGTTAATTCCATTATACTTTGGCCTATTTCCGGTAATACTTCAACTATTGTGCAACCTTCGAATAAATTGCAAACTTCCTGGGCCGTCATTTGGCCTAACACTTCTAAATTACCTCCATACATGACTTCAGAAGCCCTTTTCGCTTTTTCTAGACCCTCTTTACCATGTACCAATAGAGTAGCCTGAAAAAAAAACAAATCGAAAAGATTCTATGGTACACTAATAAAAATCGTATTACTATATCCCATATAAATAATAAATGTTGTGTTTTTGTGTGGAATTATACAAAATACTTATAAAACCTTAATAAAAAGTTTTGTTTAATATAAAAACGCGACGTGACAATAATTTGAGTTAAATAAAAGATACGACGCGGCGTGGCAGTAGTCACTTCCTAACCTTAATTCTACTGGAAGTGACAGATACCTAACCTCAATTGTATGTTTGTTATTTCTATTCGCTAATGCAATGTTGTCGGATTTACATTTTATTTTAACATTTGATTAAATTAAAAATCCAGAATTTACCAAATACCATTTTTTGTTACAAATGACCTAAGTCATTTGAAACAAAAAATGTTATACAGTTCATTTTTTTATCTGGACTGTTTTTTTGTTAGGTTGGTGGCTTATGGCAGTTTGACTTAGTATTTTTAGTATTTAAAAATGGTACTTCTGCTAAAGAATTTAATTAAATACTTTGACACTGTCAAATTGACAATAATATTTACTATTGATAATTTACTTGTCAATTATAAATAAAAATATAATTATGCCAAAAATAATAGCAACGAATTCGAATGTAAAAGCCCATTTGAGGGTTGGAACCCAACCCTGTCTTATAGTATTATTAAAAATCTCTTGGGGTGTGAAATCCCAAAAAAATAAATTTAAAATATTTGTTATTTTGAGCAATTTATTGTTTATTTACTTTGGTCAAATAATTCTTTGAATTAATGAAAAATGGAAAACTTACTTGTTCTGCAAGCCTTCTTTGAGGCAATTGTAACTCAGGTTTCTCCCTATGGCGCCTCATTAAGTCCTTTATACTCCCAACAGTATCAAAGGTAAACAATTTCAACATTTTTTCTACATCGTTATCGGTCTGCCTCATCCAAAACTGATAGTATGTAAAAGGTGAAGTTTTATTCCCATTCAGCCAGACAGCATTTCCAGCGGATTTTCCAAACTTATCACCCATTTCAGTGGTTATTAGAGGTACAGTAATGCCATACACAGGTTTTTTACATGCTTTACTTATGAGTTCATGTCCTGACATTATGTTGCCCATTTGGTCATTTCCGCCTATCTAAAATTATAAAGTACATAATATTTTATAAATTTGCGATGTTTATTTTGTTATATACCTGAAATTGACAGTTATATTCTTTGAATAAATGCATGAAATCATACGCTTGAAACAGCTGGTAACTAAACTCTGTAAAACTCATCCCTTGTGGTGATTCCAACCTACTTTGTACACTTGTACGTGACAATAACGTTCCCATTCTTAAATATCTACCAGTTCTACCAATTAAATCTGTAGCACATATCTTTGAATACCATTCTTCATTATTGACTATTCTAAATGAAGAAGGCATACAATTAGTCACTATTATTGTTTATCAATGCACAATTCTACCTTACTGGCTTTAATTTATCCTTATCCTGCCATATGTACTTCTCATGATTATCAAAAACCGTTTTAATATCCCTATATATACCATCCACGTTTTCATCAATGATTCTAAACAACATTTCTTCTCTTTCACTTGTGCGTCCACTGGGGTCGCCAATTTTTGCTGTAGCACCCCCAACCTTTAATATAAAACGACATAAAATCAGTTAAACCCCTAAATACACCTCTACGAACCAATGCTATAGTATTATGGCCACCTCGTTGCCAATGTATCAAATTCACTAAAACCAACAAGTTTCCAACGTGTAAGCTATCCGCTGTGGGGTCAAAACCTGCATACACCGTCTGGTGTTTAGCATTCATCATATCTGTAACGGAATTACTAAAAAAAACGTCAATATTCAAAACTGTTAGTATTTTGGCTACTTACGCGGCTGTATCGGGAAATATGTCCTGTAACATCCCTCTTTCTTTGAGTCTTAACATATTTCTGTTGGAATAATACCTTTGTATGCTTAAAAACCCTCTTAAAACGCATTTTTTGTGCAATTTTAGTAACATTTTTTGAGGTTATAAGAGTGAGGTTATGTTCTTGACAGTAGTTCATTTGAATGCCATGTTGCCGGTTTTAGTAGGCGTAACGCCTACCGTGTTGCAATTTTACGGTTTTTAAGAGATTTTCAAGTTTTTAACTAAAAAACAGTGATAATTGTGTATTTTATTTTATTCTTTCTTTAGATACACCATGATATATTATTGTTCATATAGATACAACTACTATAAAATTAAATTAACTATACATTTTCTAATAATAATTAATAAGGGGGACAAATAATAATACATAAATAATTCTCACTACTAAAATATAGTCTGCGACACAAATATAATTGCTAGTATTTTTATTTTATTGTACTAGAAATTATCTTTGGCAGATAACAGATTTGTTAATAATTTGTACAATTTTTTATTTGTGTGTGAATCACATTATGACCAATTTTAATTATTAATTAATTTCCTAGTGCAACAATTTATATAAAATAATACTTTCAAACATTCCTATTTGAGAATATTGGGTTAAAAAATAAATATATGGCGTTTTAAAAGATACAACATTAATATTAGATATATGTACCGGGTGTGAAATATTAAACAAATTTACAGGTAAGCATTAACAAATATATAAACATTCAACAAAAAATGCACTCTTATTTTATTAATCGTTAATATTATTACAATTTTTTAGAGCGTTAAAGTCGAAAATACAGACGTTACGAAATAAAAATATTGCACTGAAATAAAAGCAAAGTGGCGAATTTTGATTGAGCGCATAAAATCTGTATTTCCAATCGTTATAGCGCGCGCGTATAAAAAACAAAATAAATAAGGTATGTACATACAGGCGGCAACGCCGCTTGCAGCGGCAGTGTTGCCGGCGTGCTACGTGGCTTGGTTGATGATTTTCAGCAGAAACTCGAGAAAGAAATAGAAAAAAATCATAAGGATCGCCGTGAATCAGGAAATCATCGCGCTCACCAACAGGTAGAGCACCATGATCACCAAGGGGGCCACGTAGAAGAAGTGTTTGTTGTACGAGCGGTTGCAGACCACGTTGTATTGTTGCGTCAGGTTGAGCAAGTCGTGCTGCAGCTTCAACTTCTCCTCGGAAGTTAAGGCGAAGCGTTCCTTGAGGAGAACCAACTCTTCCTCCACGTTTACCAGTTGTTGTATCGAGACGACTTTGCACGAGTCGGATTTCTCGGTGTGCGCCTCGTTGTGCTCCTTATCCAGCTCCTGCACCCGCTCCATCTTCTCGTGCAACCTCAAGGTCAGAGCCTCGATTTTGTCCCTTAACTGTTGCCCCTCGTTGCAGCTCTCCTTCAATCTGTGCTTGAACTCCGCCAGCTCTTTCCTCAAACCGTCGTTCTCCTCCGACCGCTTCCGCCCGCCCGCCCGCTCCTCGCTCAACTCCCTGTCCATCTCGGCCATCTTGGCTTTGCTGACGTTGCCCAGGGTCTCGAGGACTTCTATGCGCTTTCTCAGCTCGTTTTGTTGCGATTGGTATTGGTACTTGAGGGTCTTCGAGTCGACGTAGTCCGACTTTTCGCGGTGGTCGCCGATCGCCCTTTCGTCGTCCAAATCGGTGCAGGCGGCCGTGACGACCGTGTCGTTCGACATTTCCGACGTTTGCGAGCGGTTCGCGGTGTCGTCGCCGTCGAAGGAAGACTTGAAATTAAAGTGACACTTTGTAAGAGATTTTCATTTAAAAAATGATAATATTATATTATAACCACAATCCACACAACAAGGTCTGTTCAATCTTCTTAAAATACGAACGAAAATCCGAACTGTTATGCGCACATACGGGTACCGTCATATTTGATTTATTTGCCGCCGTTAATTTTAATTACCCAAAATAGTAATTCTGTCTAACAGGCATGGAAGAAGTAAACAAAATTTTTTTTTAGTTTTAAAGAAACTGGAAATGTTTTTTAACATTATAAGATTTGACAAAAGGATACATTTTTTTATAAATTATTATTTAGGAAATAAAAATAGTTATATTTAGTAAACTGAAATTTGACAAGAGTTTTTTAATCAATGAATTTCAGAAATTAATTAGGTATTACATTTAAATAGTTACATTTAGTTTTAAAGTAAACTGATATTGTGAATATTTGACAAGAGTATTTTAATCAATGAATTTTAGAAATTAATTATTGACATTACCTATGTATTGTTAGGAAGTAAAAATAGTTGTATCTGGTTCTTAATAAAAATAAATGTTTTAGACATATCATTACAAATCCGCATAAAACAGCACAATAATTGCAAACAATGAAAATGGCGACTAACGTATGAATGTATACTAGGTTGCCTAATTTTGTGATTTTTAACATGCGCGAATAAAGATCGAACAGACCTTGTTGTGTGGATTATAACCACATATTTAGAGGTTTCGGGAAGTTTCGCATATAAAAGCGACCGACACGGCACGACACGAGACATCAAAGGTAGGTTTTAAACAGTTTAAGTATCAGGAGATTATGAAGTCGCAGAGGTATTTTGGATAAAGAAATTTTAAGCTAGTTTTGATAGTTTTTAGATGAGTTTTTATAAAAAAAATATAAATTCACTCAATCAATATTTCTAAATAATTACAGTGCTGAAAAAACGTGTATTTTACTCATTTTTCGCGTTTTTTAAATGCGTCGGCTGTTTAATATAAACAGCAAATTTTTTCATATTTTTAAAATTCTAGATAATCGCATTATTTAGGCCATTATATAAGGATGTTGACTTCCAAATAGAATTAAGAAATTTACAGGATAATTAGCCCCTACCTTAATGTTCAAATGCCTGGTAGTTTGGTGTTATTTTCATCTTTGAAGGTTATACAATAGCTTTAAAAGGAGAAAATATTGAAATAATAAAAAGTCGCATTATTTCATCCATTAAGTATGTTGACTTTAATATAGAAATATTAGGTTCATTCCAACCAGCAGTAATTTCCAGTAATATTACTGATACACATGCGCGTTTGTAAAATGTCGTTCCAACCAACTAAAATTACTAGTTTAGAACTGGCAATTACTGTCAGTTCGTCGTTCCAACCAGAGTTACGGACAGTAAAATTACGGTTCAAACGATTCTTGCTCGAAAGCAAGAACTGTTGATAATAAAATTAGACGCATGCGTAGAAGGGGGCATATAACCTCAACTTTTTGTTTATTTATTAACGTTTGTAATATTGTAAGTTTGTTTTCTGTAAAAGTGGACATATTATTTAAAAATGACTGCTATACAAGGAAATTTTATTAATTTTAAATGTTAATACATCTAATTTTTGTCATTTGTGAGCAGGAATGGAAGAATTTATTATCAATGTGTGATGTTATTAAAATATACTTTTATATATATTTATAAACTTAACAAACCTAGGTCATATTTATTTCTAGTAGCAATCTCCTCAATAAAATCTAAATCCTCGTCATCCGAAGAATCATACAAGTAATTATTTAAAAAACCTGCCATATTTATTACTTTATTGAAATAGATATACCTATATGCGCTTTACTTAGCTTTTAGCACAATAAGTACAATTGTGGGTTTTAGGTTATATTCTTTTTCTTCTGATTGTGAGTACTAATAGTTCAAAAAAGGTTCCAACCAGTTTATACGATATTCAAAATAATTTTACTGTTTTCGTTCGCGCAGTCGCATTAACGCTGTTACGGACGATAATATTAGGTACGGTAATATTACTGCTGGTTGGAATGAACCTATTACATTAACAGGATTTAGTCCTTTAGAAATATTGATTGAGTGAATTTATATTTTTTTTATAAAAACTAATATTTTTTAGCTTTAAAATGACATCTTAAAATTTAAAATATCTTTGATAGAAAAAAAAATATCTTTTAGTTGGTTAGTTATTTCCTCTGTGGCATTGGGAATTATTTCATCAATTTTTTGTTTTTAATATTTTTTTATTACCTGCCATTGTTAATTAATATTGTTAAGAGTTTTAATTACAATTTTTTTTGTGCTTAATTTTTTTAAACCCCTTTATCCACTTGCCCCTCCAATTTGTATTTTATAATTTTTAGTGTCTTAAAATGTCTTCTTTAGTTTTTTAAAATTAAATAGTATATCTTGACACCTGTCAAAGTGTTGCTTGATATTTTGTTATTTAATGTGACCAGATTCTGTCAAAAAATAGGGGGACATTTTATGTAAATTAACCTTAATTACAAAAATAATACAATCTACAATAATTAATTAAAGTCAAATTTACAATTTACATTGTATCAGTGTGTCAATTTTGTAATTAAGGTAAATTCATACAAAATGTCTCCCTATTTTTTGACAGAATCTGGTCACTTTAGTCAGGAGGAAAGTGAAAAATTTTAATTTAAAAGTTCATATTTAGAAAACATACATCCTTGAACTTTTCATTTATTCTGAGCTTCAAGTCTCTAGCTGATCAAATTAAAATAAATTCGATTACAAAATTTGTTCAAACTCATTAAAAAACTGTTAAAATAAAAAATATGGCAACTTCTTGTACACTTTTGACAAAAGCTGTCAAACAATTTTCAAAATATTAAATAATTGTTAAAAAAAGAGAAAACTATGCTGTATACAAATTAGGGTGTGCCAAAAAAACTCGATATTTTTTTTTCTTGCTCTCCACCCAAAATATCGTAGAATATGTCCGAACAAATATTCTGTTAAAAGCGGAGCTCATAATTTCAATTTTAAGAGGTCCCTCATCGAATCTGAAGTTTTGCCGCTTAAATAACACAGAAAACTGACTTTTTTACCTTATTTATTCTTGCAACCTAGGAAGATTTTTTTTTTCGTAAAATCCATGACTAATTCTTACAAAGCATTAAATTTGGACAAAAAAATCTTATTAAGCCGAATTTCTTTTTTCATTATTTAATTTTTTACATAGCTTTAAATTTAAAGATAATAATACAAAAATGATGACTTTATACGCCTGTAACTTTTAGAATATTGACGATATAAAAAATTCGTCTAAAACTTTTTTGTGGTCCATCAGACAAGCTAAAAAATTACCATTTGACTTTTTCGTCTAACTTCAATAGTTTAGCTGAAAAAGGCAAAAAACGTAAAATTTTAAATTTAAAGCTCTGTAAAAAATTAAATAATGAAAATAGAAATTCGGCTTAATAAGATTTTTTCGTCCAAGTTTAATGCTTTGTAAGATTTGGTCATGGATTTTATGAAAAAAAAATTTCTTCCTAGGTTGCAAGAATAAATAAGGTAAAAAGGTCAGTTTTCTGTGCTATTTAAGCGGCAAAACTTCAGATTCGATGGAGGACCTCTTAAAATTGAAATTATGAGCTCCGCTTTTAACAGAATATTTGTTCGGACATATTCTACGATATTTTGGGTGGAGAGCAAGAAAAAAACTATTTCGAGTTTTTTTGGCACACCCTAATACAAATTTAAAAAAATATATCTTGAAATATTCATATACATTGCTAATGCACAAGTTTTTTTCATTAATTTTTTAGGATTATTTATTTGTACAAAAAATAAATTAAATGTACTGATGAAGTTAACAAATTTATGATGATAATAATTTTGGATTTTTTAAAACAATCTGTCAACCTCATGCATTATTTGAATATGAACTGTTTCAGCCTAACACCCTGCATAAATTTTGGGCAAAACAAAAAGAAAGGAAATTATAATAATGAAAAATTTAAAGAAAAATATTTAAAATCTATGAAGTCTGTAAAAATAACACATAGTAACGTAAATAATTATTTTGAAAAATTTTAACCTGAAATAATTTAAAAATTAAAAATAAATCACAAAAATTAAGAGTTCTACAAAAAATCCTGTAATTATAAAAAATCTCAAAATTTTAAGATAAAATAAAAAATAGTTGATAAATTTGTAATTTAACTAAAAAACTTTAAAAACTCGAGAAACAAAAACGCATTTATTCACTTACATTTTCGTCCTTGTCTTCGGGCAAATTAAAGTGCACTTGTTTCAGCGGCTCCCTAACCTCACTTTTCTCGTCGTCTTCGTCGCGCATCGTGACGTCACTCGACGAAACGTCCGCACTCGCCCTCTCGTCCTCGGGCCTGTCTTCCTTCTCTCTCTGACTGTCGTCGTCTTCTTTGACCGGCCTCACCTGGAGAGAAAAAAAAAGTTTCGAGACGAGACCTCTTAAGGTCTGCCATGCTTACCGATAGAGTGATATGATTTTGTACGCCGTTCGACTTAATTTCCTCGTTCTTTTCCTCGTTTTCCGCCAATAACAACTCTTCTTTCGTTTTGACGTCGTTGTAGATGATACGGGATTTCTGAAAAATAAAAACAAAATAAAAATATTAAGTATGCACAGTAGACTGGGCCAAAAAAATCAACTATTTTTTTTTGTAAAGTATATCGAAAATATGGTTTGGGGTGACAAAAAAAAATTAATGTGAAAGTTTGAGTCCATAATATTAATATTAATAGGTCTATCATTCCTCAGCAAGTTTTTGTCTTAAGAAAATTAAATGCTCTACAAAAAAGGTTAAAATGAAATTTTCCGACAGATGAACTGTTTCTTTAAAATCATGCCTTAAAAATTGGTATAGTTTTACATTTTGATCTTTTAACTTTGGAATTTTGTAATTGATGTAAAAATCAGTACCCAGAAAAAAACCGATAAATATTCTTATGGGAAATCAAATGCTTTACAAAAAAAGCATTTTAACATTTTTGGCTAAATTCACTCAATGAAAAGTTGGTTAAAGTTGAAGTCAAAACGAAATTCTTATTTTTTCCTCTGTAGATTTATTTTTTTATGGGTGATAATTTGGTTTTTTTTTATAAATATGTATTATACTTATAACTAATTAACAATTTCCAATAAAAAACAACATGATTGTTATTATTTAAACGATTAAATAGGTAACAGTGAAAATAATATTTTCTAAAGAAAATAGCTTCTTAAAGCGAAAAAACTCTAATGTGTTATTTTTTTTAATTTTCAGTAATTTTATCAATAACATAAAGATTATCATCGATAAAAGAATTCAAGTTTTTAACTGACCCAAAAAAAAATCTAGAGCGAAAAAAACAAGAACTTCGTTTTGACTTCAAATTTAACCTTGAATAACTTTTGATGCAGTGAATTTAGCTAAAAATGTTTTTTGTAGAGCATTTGATTTCCCATAAAAATATCTATCGGTTTTTAGTCTGGGTACTGATTTTTACATGAATTACAAAATTTCAAAGTTGAAAGATCAAATTGTAAAACTATACCAATTTTAAGGCATGATTGTAAGAAAACGGTTCATCTGACGGGAAATTCCAATCAAACCTATTTTGTGGAACATTCAATTTTCTTCAAAAAATATTCTTAAGTCAATTTTGTTAAACTCAATGGTTTGGGAGTTTTTGAGACAAAAACTCGCTCAGGAAAAAAACACTAAAATTGCGATGATATTAATATTATGGACTCAAACTTTCACCATAATTTTTTTTGTCACCCCAAACAATATTTTCGATATACTTTTTACTTCCAACACTGAAAAATGGAAATTTGGTGTCTAAGAACCAATTTTTCAGTGTCGGAAGTAACAAAAAATATTCGATTTTTCTAGTTAAATCACCCTAATGTAGAAACAATAAAACTTACATCAAGATCATCCCCATCTTGAAAATACGTATTCATCTGCAACAACTTGTAATATTTAACAGTTTCCTCTTCAAACTTAACCTCCAACTCTTGCAATTTCTCCTCCAAAAGCCTCCTCTCCTCGCTGGCAGCCTTTTGTTCTTCGGTTAACTTTTGTGCGACCTCCTGAAAAACCGAAAATCGCAAACAATGTTTCACCTTCTCCAAATCGAATCGCTCACCTCTAATTCCGTCCTGCGCCTGCGCGAGCTGCTCCTTGGCCAACAG
This sequence comes from Brassicogethes aeneus, assembly GCA_921294245.1. NCBI lineage: Eukaryota > Metazoa > Arthropoda > Insecta > Coleoptera > Nitidulidae > Brassicogethes > Brassicogethes aeneus. The sequence goes on from OV121140.1 coordinate 7,797,201, forward strand.
AGCCTCCTGCTCCGCGGTTATCCGCGCCCTCTCCTGCTCCGTCGCCATGGAAACCGCCTCTAAACGCTCGGCGTGCAGCTTTTCCAAGGCCTCTTTGGCAGCTATTTGATATGCTTCGTTATGTTCCTAGAGAGAGAGAGAAAATGCACCCACGTGAAGTTCGAGACGTGTTGTCATGTTTAAATTAAAATTTTGCTTAATAAAATGACGCATAGAAAAAGAAATTGACGTTTTAGAATTTCGAATCTGTCAGTTGTGTTTTTGAATATTTCGTTTTATTCGGGTATAATTTCGTTTATTTTGTTTGTGTTATTTAATATTGTTTTTTTGTTTTTCCTATTTTTAAAATGCCGAAGCATTTAAATAGTCGGAGTCAAGAGTTGGTATCACCCTTAATACGCTATTTTGAGGCAAACTGGATAATAATGGACCTTTGTTACCTTTAACAGCTGTTAGAGAGGTAAATAGGATTAATATTAATTATATATTAGAATATTTAACAAAATATATGTTGGATACATAAAATAAGAATATACAGGGTGTCTCAAAAGTCAAGGACAGCAGAAAAGGGGTAAATAGAGAATGGGATTCTAAGTCGAATGGAATTTGCCGTTTTTCGATCAGACGCACCATTAATTAGTTATTAATAAAATAAAGTAGCCAATCACAGGCGTGTTTTAGCAGACTGATTAGAGGTGGGAGGACTATAATGTGCAGCGTAATCTTAGAAATTCTGTATAAAATCGTTGTGTATAATTACCTTAATTATATGGTTGACATTGTCACTGTCACTGTCAGTGTTTTAGATTTTAGGTTAGTTTTACCCAGAGAACCAAGGTTTTACTTTACTTTTACTCATTAACATGAATGTTTTTTATTGTTATGTTATATGTTAGCTACTTTAAATTTGTCGCTGACGAGGACGTCGTAGGCAGGTTGAATTTAATTGTTAAAGCAGCCTTCCATAGAAATAATACTAGTATTATTTCTATGCAGCCTTCAGATGAAGTATGTTCTAGAATAACGCGCACTGGACGTGCAGTTGTTGGGGTATCTAAAACAAAAATCGTGCACTGTAATACATCTGAATTTTAGTACTTCAGATGCTGGATGAACTTGATGCTAAGCAAGAAGGTAAAATATGATTGTTCACTGAATTTCAAAAGTAGAATTTCAAACGCACTCTGATATGTGGCAATTCATAATAGAAAACAAAGTAAGTAAGAGATGATGATGATTAGCAGAAAACCCAAGACTGTAGGAAAAAAAAAATTCTTTTATTTCCGTGATTTTTTTCAATTAATTTTTGTATACATATTTTACTTTTATTTATATCGATTATTTCTTAAATAAACTTTTTTTTCAAATAATTTTTGTGTTTAAATATTTTACTTTTATTTATATCGATTATTTCTAAAATAAATTTTTTTATAAATATTTTTTATTAAGACGTGTACTAAATTTTCTTGTATTTTTAGCATTTAAATAATAATGACTAATATTTCTTCAATATTTAGTTCATTTAGCAAAAATATTCATTCAATATTTTCAATATATTTTTGTGTTATGTGGGTATGGCTCTCTGGGTAACTAAAGGCATTCTTTTTTTTTAGGGAAACTTGGTGGCCCTAAGAAGGGCCGTTTTTTAAATAGTCTTCGGTCCTTTATCTCATGAGATGCTCAAAGGTTCCTCCATTTCTCTGCAAGCACATTTCACAACGTTTAATGATATTCGTTCTGACGTTCTCCAGCATTTCTGGTGTTATGTCTGCTTGCGATAATCGAATCCGCTCCAGAGTGTCAAGCTGATCCTCGGGCACGGTTTTGTAACGACGTCCTTCATGTATCCCCACAAGAAAAAATCCAGAGGTGTTAAGTCCGGTGATCTTGGGTGCCAACGAAACGGGCCGTTTCTCCCAAACCAGCGTCGTGGGTACTCAGCATTTAGGTGATCCCGGACACGACCGAAGTAATGAGCCGGTGCACCATCATGCTGGAAGTACTGAGGACGCTCTCCAACTTCTTCGAGCAACCCTGGAAGAACCTCTTGCAAAAATGCCAAGTACGAGTTTCCCTAATAAATAATCAAAAAAATTGTATGATCAACTCATGAAAATATAAATTGATCATTTTTTTAACTTACGTTTAGCGTTTCTGGTAATTGATATAAAATAACGGTATCTCCGATAATACCGCCCCACATATTAATTTTCCACCTGTGCTCGAAACTTTGCACCCTTTCAAAATGTGGGTTTTCAATCGCATACTGATGCACATTATGGGGATTAAAACACCCCTCACGAGTGAAGGGTGATTCGTCAGTCCACAATACATGCCTCAGAAAGTTAGGGTCTTCACGGTGCATATTGAGAATTTGATTGCAAAACTGTCTTCTCATCTCATAATCTCCAAGTTCCAGATGTTGTACCTTGGTAGCGTGGTAAGGATGTAGTGCGTTTGTCCTTAGTTATGCGGTTAACTGTGCTGCGGGAGATCTCCAATCCACGTTCAAGTTGGCGAGTGCTAGTTCCAGGATCAGCTGCAATGGCCTCAAGAACGCGTTCTTCATTATGAAGGCTGCGAGCTGTTCGTGGTCGGCCAACGCGTTCAGCAGAACCCGGTAAAACGTTGCCATTCATATTAAAATCCTGAACCGCTCGGAGAATTGAAGCATGATTTGGAAACCGAACACGCACACCTTCAAATTGTATTCGATACTGGCGTGCAGCTTCCGCAGCATTGTGAGCATATTCGTAATAAATACGGACCATGTCTGCACGTTCGGCAACAGTATAAGCGCGAGGCATTTCAAAAAGTTGTTAAAGTTTTTTTAACAAAAATGACATTACAATGTATGTCATATTCATCAGGGATAAAAATATCTCTAATTAAATAATAATGTAAAAATTAATTATTAATAAAGTAATTATTTTTACTTAATAAAAAGTAATAGTAAAGTAAAGTATATCACCATCAACCTTGTATTTACTTATTTAATAATTCGCAAGTTAAAAAAAAATAACAAAAAGATAGGTAGGTACCTATTTGTCCCACACAAAAAAATAAACATTTCTACTGAACCTAAAAAACCAAAACACTGACAGTGACAGTAAATAAATTAATTTAAGGTCATTTCACATATGACATGTTCATAGCTATGGAATTTTTACAAAAGTTTGTGTTGTCCCACCTCTAATCAGTCTGCTAAAACACGCCTGTGATTGGCTACTTTATTTTATTAATAACTAATTAATGGTGCGTCTGATCGAAAAACGGCAAATTCCATTCGACTTAGAATCCCATTCTCTATTTACCCCTTTTCTGCTGTCCTTGACTTTTGAGACACCCTGTATATACCAGAGACTGACTTTAGATGGCAACATTTCTGGGTTTTATAGATGAAAATATTTTAAAAATGGCTAAAAACATACTTTAGGCGGTTATAAATATAAGGTATAAATTATAAAAACTCAGACTTTTAACATTTTGGTATTCCAAGGTCCCAAATCTAGGGACCCTATGGTATTATTCATGTAAACGCCATCTATTGCCCTGTAGTTGCACTACCACTTTCACTTGATGCAATGATTTTAGCATTTTAGGACATTTTGTATACAGGGTTAGGATTTTAAAGTGTCGTAAAAATTGGGGGAAAATGTTTTTTTACATTTTTCCCAGGCCTTGGAAAAATTGAATTTTTGGGAAAAATTGATTTTTTTTGGAAAATATATACATTTGAAAAAAGTAGCAATCAATAACTTAAATTTATTTTAATTTAAAACTAAACATTGAATTAAATTAAATTGATTTAAGAAAATAAACGTAAACGATAAAAATAAATAAAAAGGAGTCCATGGAAATTATACAATTACAAAATATCGATTGATTTATGAAGTTAAATTACAAAATTCTAATTTTCTAAATCGAACTGTTAAATAAAACGAAAGTTATGTTAATACAGCACCGTATGTTTTTTTTCAACACGGTAGAATATTCTTACTGAATTAAAATAAAACGAATAATTATTATATATAATATTCATATCATAATATTATTTTCTCGATAACAGTGTTCGGATAGTATCCGTAAAAATTTGGTAATTTTAATATTTTTGACTGAAAAAAAGTCAATTTTTCTGAAAATTTCGCTGTCTAAAATGGCGTTTATGAAACATAATATACTATAATAATTAATTTGTAAATGATCGTACCTAAATAATAATTTTAAAAAAATATATTTTTGTAGAAATTTGATACAAGTGTGAATTGACCTTAATTGTATAGTATTCACTGTCAGTCATTTTAATTTTAATTTTCTGCTAAAGCAAGCCTGTCATTGGCAACTTTTCTTAATTAATAACTAATTAAAGGTGAGTCAGATCGAAAACTACTATACGCCCTAGAAATAGTTTACCCTTTTTTTAACACCCTGTATATTATTTGTATTAAGTATGTCTCATTTTATAAAAGTTATAAAGTTATGTAACATTATTTGTTTATCATGCAGTAATTATGTAGTGACTAAGGTTTTTTCTTGTGTAGGTAAATAACTACTCATCATACCATTTGTTGTGTAGACTTCAAAGAATCAACATGTTTAGTTTTATTAAATTAATTGGAATTATATCAAGGTAGTATTCATTTAACCACTAATTAGGTTTTGTAATTCTTGGAAAGTTTAATTTTAGTGTTTAAAAAAAATATTTTAAAATTTTTTTCTTATGATTCTTTAATTTTGTCCCCATTATGTTTTCCATTTTGCCATGCATCATATCAACTTTAATTTTTTCACCATCCTAATTTTGTATGGCCATAAGTATTTTACTTACATTAATAGTACATTAGAGATTAGGCATAGAAAGTACACATTATCGTCGAGAATACATTACACTGCCAAGGCAATTAAGATATTTTGATTTTGAAGAACTTTAAAGTTTAAACCCTTTTAAATTATTTAGTTTTATTGTTATTTATTCCAGAAACTAGTTAAGTATAGGTTTTCTCTTATTTTTGTGCTAGTAATTTCATTCTATTTTTTTTCTTCAAATTTTAATAAATCACCGTGTTTTTAAGTATAAAATTCTTGGAAAATTTTAAAAATTTGCAATTCTTAAAAACCTCATCATTTTAGAAATTTTGAAATATTTTGGAAAAAATAAAAAATTATGGAAAATTCGTAAATTTAAAAAAAAAATGAAACTTGAAATCTTTTAAAATATATGCCACTGTGAGTTTGTCCTACAATTTTTGTGTTAGTAATTTTATTCAATTTTTTTTTCAAATTTTAATAATAATATGGGTAGATTTTGTATAAATTTTTTTGAAACATATTACAAATCTTGAAAATTTAGAAGATTTTGTAAAATTTTGAAATTTTGTTTTTAGAAATTCCGAAAAATTTGTAAATTTTAGAAATTCGTAAATTTAAAAAAAAAATTGAAACTTGAAATGTTTTAAAATCATTTTTTTTAATTTATGCCACTGTGTGAATTTGTCCTACAAATTTTGAAATGTATCCTACTGTGCGATTTTTTCCTACCATGGATTTTGGACTTAATACTCTCCCCACACTTAAAAACGCAGTTTTTCAGAATACCCTTGAAATATTGTACTGAGAACTAATTTATTATATTTTAACTGCACATAACCCTTTAACTGTACAAAAAAAAGAAAAGATAATAACATTTTGTTAAGATAGCAATTTTACCATTATTTTAAACTTGAACTTTGAGGCTTAATATCTTGATTAATAATGAAGATAAGTAACTCAAATATACGTCAACTTAAAGCCAATTTTATAGGCAGCAAAACCATATTAAAAAATGTTTAATAAATTTGTTAATTTAATGGTCACAATCGATTTTTTACTGACCTGCACTTTACTCAGCTCCTCTCTTATCCTGTCCTCTCCAAAGTTCTTGCTGGCCTGGTGCAACTGGCTCTCCAAAACCGACACGCGGCTCAGCAGCCGCTCTTCGCCGACGTAGGCCTGCCAACTTTCGTCGGCAGATCGGCGCGTCGAGTCGACGATCCGCTGAAGGGCGGCCAGTTTCGTTTCGAGACACTGTTCGCGCTGCTTAGCCTCCTGAATCACCTGATTCAGCTTGTAGAGGTCGTCCAGCGGCACCATGCCTAGCGAAAACGACCACATTCCTCAAAAATCGATCCCAAAGTGCCAAAATCACGTTTTAAACGTCAAAAACCCCACACGGCAACGTTGCATTGCATTTAGTAAAACTTTTATCATAAAAGAACAAAGTAGGCTGTAGCAGTTGGTAACACTGCCAAATAAACGTCAAATTTTTCAAGTTGACACATTTGAAAAATGTTAATGTAAAACTATACATTTCATTAGAATCAAATTGTAACACTAATAAAATCATAATTATAATAAAATTAGCAAAAATATAGACTTAAAAACTTTAATTTTATCAAAATATCAAAGTAGGCTGTGACAGTTGGTGACAATGTTTAATAAACGTCGAAATTAAATTTTTAAGGTTATGTTTGTCTGACAAGTTGTCAGACATTTTTAGGCGATTTTACCGCAATAAAAACCCAATTTGCGAAGAACTTTTGTATTGCATTTAATAAAACTTTTATCATAAAAGAACAAAGTAGGCTGTAACAGTTGGTAACACTGCCAAATAAACGTCAAATTTTTCAATTTGACACATTTCTTTAAGAAAAATGTTAATGTTAAACTATACAATTCATTAGAATCAAATTGTGACACTAATAAAATCATAATTATAATAAAATTAGCATAAATATAGACTTAAAAACTTTATTTTTATCAAAATATCCAAGTAGGCTATGTTGGTGACAATGTTTAATAAACGTCGAAATTAAATTTTTAAGGTTATGTTTGTCTGACAACCTAATTTTTAGGCGATTTTACCGCAATAAAAACCCAATTTGCGAAGAATTTTGTATTGCATTTAATAAAACTTTTATCATAAAAGAACAAAGTAGGCTGTAACAGTTGGTAACACTGCTAAATAAACGTCAAATTTTTCAATTTGACATATTTCTTTAAGAAAAATGTTAATGTAAAACTATGATTTCATTAGAATCAAATTGTAACACTAATAAAATCATAATTATAATAAAATTAGCAAAAATACAGACTAAAAACTTTAATTTTATCAAAATATCAAAGTAGGCTGTGACAGTTGGTGACAATGTTTAATAAAGCTTGAAATTAAATTTTTAAGGTTAGGTTTGTTTGACAACCTAATTTTACCGCAATAAAAACCCAATTTGCGAAAAACTTTTGTACTTACCATGTCTGTCAGCTTCGGTAATTGTAGGACTAGCTTTGGCTTCTTTGCCATCTGGTAAATATAGTTTAAGGGTGGCAACAATGCATCCATGGGTGACTTTGCGGTTATTTTCCACGACGTCCACCCCAAATTGTACAATGTCACCTGAACTGACTTCATGGTGCTCTGTATCGGCTGACAGCCGTATATTGTTTACAAATGTTCCATTACTGCTTTGTGTATCCTAGAACATAATTAGAATGAATTTAATGGTGTTTGAATGGTATTTTTATAGTTACTTGTAGGTAAAACTTTCCCTCCTCATACCACAATAATGCATGATGTCTCGATAAAACTTTACAATCGAAAATAGCATTTGTTGAGGTGGCCTTGGCTCTGGCGACTGATCTGCCGATTTTAATGGGCTGTTCTAAGGTTAGGGTTCTCTCGTTGAAGTGGTGCGAGTTTTGACGACAAATTAACACTGCCTTGGCTGCCATACTTTGCTCCCCCGTTATAACCATATCATTAACCGTAGGGGTTGGGTAAACTGCCACATTTTTAACCCAACTCCCACTTACAACAACCATTGCCTTAAACAATTAACACCAATTGGCATCAATAAAAACACGACTAACTCCATTAATGCAGTTAACGTCTTAATTTGTTGTTTAATTAACAAAACATAATTTAAAAACGCTGAAAATGCACAATAAATCTGCTTACCTAAACAGTTGAATGTTATTTTTCATTTATTTTCAATACACGAAGCGAAATGTCAAATCAAACGTCTGTAGTGGGCGTGAATTTAGTCGTAAAATACACGGAAATCGGTCACAAATTGCCAAAATAAAACATCTTTATATAATTCATTATCCTATAAAAATCGATTAAACATACAATATAAAACGATTTTACATTATTTAACGATTAACACGCACGCCAGAATCGCGAAAACTACTCAAAATCGACGTATTTTTTCATAATTTGACATTTTCAACACAAAGAAAAGTGAAAGAAACGCAGGGAAATCGCCGTTTTAACGTTGGTGGACCTGATGAATGGCTAACTTCACTCCAATTCCAAACGTTGCCAAGTTAATATTTTTTAGTGTATGTTTTTTAAATTTTATTGAGAAAAATGCAATAAAATTAAGCAAAATGGTTACGAAACAATAAAATAATAGTATTTTTAATAACTCCACATCAAAATATTTTGTTAAGCAACAAAAATGTATACTTAAAATAAAGTTTGTCAACTATGTCAACAATTTAACGTTGAATTTGAGGTTAAGTTAATGTAAACAACAATTTCACGTATTTCATAACAAAATGGGCAAAAATAAAGAAAAAGACGACTCTGAAGAGAAAAAACCAATTATTATTCGCAATTCAACGGATTTGCAACGCCTTAAACTCGAAAAATTAATGAAAAACCCTGTAAGTACACTTTAACAACAAATTTCTTAAAAATTAGTTTTTTCTGTTTCTAGGATAAACCAGTTATGATTCCGGAAAAACCGAAGGAAAGAGGAAGTCCAAATGTGCCTGATTTTGTTAGAAATGTTATGGGTTCAAGTGCTGGGGCTGGCTCAGGAGAATTTCACGTTTACAGGCATCTACGACGAAAAGAGTATGCTAGACAGAAATATATGCAAGCTAAAGGGGAAAGAGTATATAAAAAAAATATTTTAATGTACATTTATTACAATATAAATTGTAGGAAAAGTTAGATGATGAATATAAAAATAAATTGGAAGAAAATAAGAAATTAGCTCAGGAAAAAACAGCCAAAAAAAGAGCAAAAAGACAGAAGAAAAAACAAATGCTAAAGAAAAAGGGGAAAATGGCTAAAACAGACAAAAAAGATTCAAGTGAATCGTCCAGTGAATCTTCAGATGGTGAAAATAGTGAAAAAGAGGAGGTAAGTGAAAGTAAGGAAGAAAAAGATGAAAAACCTCTGGAAAATATCGAAAAACAACCAGAATGTGAAGAAAAACCCACAGAAGAGCCTTTAAATACAGAAAACAGTCAAAATATAAGTACTTCAGAAGAAAAAATCACAAATTAATGTATTGTTTTAGTGTATTAAAGTATTTCTAACTTATTTGTAATTGCTTTTTTACTTAAAACCTCAATTTCCATTTGAAAATCACTTAAAACTATTAAAAATCGCTAAAACCTAAAAATTTAAAAAATCTAGTAACTTATCGATCTAACTCCCGTTTGGTTGGCAACGCGGAATTAGTCAGTTGGATTCTTTACGCATAGCGGATCGTTAGTGAAAAAGTGTCGCCGTTTTGCTTCGTAGTTTTTCGCTAAATCGTACGTGGTAAAATCTTGTTTTTGTGAAAGTCGTGTTTTCGAAACCTACGTTTTTAAATTGTAAGTAAAGTCCGTTTAAATTAAAGCGAATTTAACGTGGAATTTTAGTGTTTTTGTCTCCTATATGTGGCACAGATTGTCATAGAGCATTGCAAAATGGCCGAAATATTGATTTTATCGTAGAATTTAGCTTAAATACGTAAAATCCACGTTAAATTTAACGTATTTAGCTCCTAAAATACCCATAAATACATATATTACTGTAACATTCCCAAAACTTACTGTTTAATAGCTTTTTACAGCCCTTTTCACAGGGACATATCCCTTTTGTAAATATTTTAAACTTCAATGTAAAATTCGTGTAAATTTACTCAAAATCTACTGTAATTCCGCAAAATTCTATGACGTCTGTTAAATTATACTTTGAACTGACATCTGTCATTGAAATTTTAATAATGATGACTAAATTTGAAACGCTTTGCATAAATAAATAAAATCTTGCAAATTAAGTTTTTATTTACCATTGTATTAGATAAAAAGTTGTTTAATTCTGTTTGGCAATGATTCTTTCGAAGTGCATATTTTTTGGCAACTGGCCAGACTTTCAAGAGGCAAAAAATTACAAAACGATGTCGAAAATTGATAAACTTGTTAAATGACGTTTATTTTAGCTTTCAGGTTATTCGTTTTGTCGCATAACTGTCAAGTTTTGGTATTTTTAGAAGAATTTGTGTCTATTTTTCTTATTTTAGGCGTTTGAGAAAATGCCAGGCATTCTAAATTTTTTTGTTGCTTATTTGAGCTGAATTCGTTATTCAGGTGCTAATATTTAAATTTTTATCTCACAGTACCTACAGCCTTATCTTATAGGATTTTATTAGCCTTATGTAATAATGTTGTGTTTTTTATAGGTAATGCAATAGAAAAATAAATAGAGGAAGCTTCGGAAATTATATCATGAAAATGGTTCTATCTCAACGCCAGCGAGAAGAGCTGTAAGTACCTATATATAGATAATTAATATTCTAAAAAGGACCGCATGTTTTTAGATTGTGAATACACTATATCTGCCATGATATAAACATGTGTTAACATTTTAATTTCAAGTGTATTAAATGATAAATTTTAACAATTTCGCGGTGTTTTGATAAAGATAAAGTAATTATCATGTCTAATTTTTATTTAGCACGTTTTTTTACATTGAGAATAATAAGTAATCTTTTACAATGCAATAGTTTTGTACCTACTTGTGGGGTTTCAGATTTAATTTCTGTAATATTTAGGGGGTTTCTTTTAAAGGTAGTCTTTGTGGTTAAGACGTTTTAAAAAGGCTTCTTTAATTTATTAAGAAATTATAATAATTGCATTTAGAACAGAAAAATAATAAACTGTTTATTTTATTTTCCCTATTGGTGGGTTATTCCAAAGACGCAATTTCAACAGTCACGGTCTGGGGCGGGATAGGAGGGGTATTAAGGGTGGCGGCTAAATCGATAGAAACCGCCCCCGCTGCAACGTCACGTTAGATAGAGATTATAAACCGAAATATTTGAATTTCGGGTCAATACGTTTCTTATTAATAGAATAAATAAAAGCTTTGACCTTATGTAGAGAGGTTAGTTAATATTTGTTGGTACAACAAATGTTGATAATATCTGGAAACATTTAATAGGGTACCTATGTTGATTTTTAAAACTGCTTTTTAAAGGCATACATATACAGGGTGCATCAAGTATTCTTTTATGAGTAATATTATTTGAAGATCTACAAGGTCGGTTAAATAAGAAAAAAGTTGCGTAATTACAAGCCTACTAAAATGAAATTTAAAACTTTAAAAACTTAAAATTTAAACAAAAAAGCAGGGTGTATATTAGGGTTAGCCAAAAAAACTAACCTATCGGATTTATGGGTTAAAATAAACCTACATACCGAGCAAAAAATTTCCCTGCAAGGCAAAATTTTTTGCTCAATTTTAAAAGGTGTCGGTGAGCATTCTAAGTTTTACATTGAAATAACACGTAAAAAAATCTTTTTTCATTAAAAAGACTATAACTTTTGAACCGTTTGAGATAAAATTTTTTACGTCGCGGATTCTTGTAGAGCATAAAATTTCCCAAAGAATCTTTACCAGGATTATTTTTTATAATTCAAAAATTCGTATGTTTGAAAGCTTTGAAAAGAGTAAAAAATCATTAAAACTGCAGTTGCAATAGTGAATTTTCAGTAGAGGTAGTAAGAAAAATAGTATACACTACACGGGCAGAAAGTGTGAGAGCCCTGCACTGCGCGCCATGATGCCCTTGTAGTGTAATATACTATTTTTTCATGAAATCCGTGACTAATTCTTACAAAGCATTAAATTTGGACAAAAAAAATGTTATTAAGCCGAATTTCTATTTTCATTATTTGATTTTTTACAGAGCTTTAATTTAAAATGTTACGTTTTTTGCCTTTTCAGCTAAACCATTGAAGTTAGACGAAAAAGTCAAATGGCAATTTTTTAGCTCGTCTGATGGACCACAAAAAAGTTTTAGGCGAATTTTTGTATCGTCAATATTCTAAAAGTTACAGGCGTATAAAGTCATCATTTTTGTATTATTAACTTTTTGTTAGTGAAATATTAATGTTAGCATATACCTAATAATTACAGATTCAGAATTTTTTGTACGATAATAGTTAGTAAGATATTATTATTAGTATTTTAAGCGATAATTCACTAAACAATGGAATAAGACATGAAATTCTTATAAAATTTTGTATCTTTTGTCAATTGTTTACATCGAAATAAGCTTAAATAAGTCTCTAAATTTTAATGGTTGACAGTACATCAAATTTTACTAGGACAATTTTTCCGAAAATTAATTTTTTTGTATAATTCTCTATTGACTTTTTGTGCTAACATTAATATTTCACTTACAAAAAGTTAATAATACAAAAATGATGACTATACGCCTGTAACTTTTAGAATATTGACGATACAAAAAGTTCGCCTACTTCTAACTTTAATAGTTTAGCTGAAAAAGGCAAAAAACGTAACATTTTAAATTTAAAGCTCTGTAAAAAATCAAATAATGAAAATAGAAATTCGGCTTAATAAGATTTTTTCGTCCAAATTTAATGCTTTGTAAGATTCAGTCCTGGATTTCATGAAAAAAAATTCTTCCTAGGTTGCAAGAATAAATAAGGTAAAAAAGTCAGTTTTCTGTGCTATTTAAGCGGCAAAACTTCAGAATCGATAAAGGACCTCTTAAAATTGAACGCACTCTGATATGTGTGAGCTCCGCTTTTAACAGGATATTTGTTCGGACATATTCTACGATATTTTGGGTGGAGAGCAAGAAAACAAAAATATCGAGTTTTTTTGGCACACCCTAGTGTATATGTATATTAAAGAATAATAATAGCACTCCAAATTTAGAGTTGATTATAAATATTTGATAAACAAGGAATTCAAGGGCATTAAAATCAATGCCTCTTGATAATTTTACACAATAACTTTTATATGTGTATTTTTATATAAATAACTGACCCTTGACATACTGATACACCTTGTATATCAATTAATATTTATAACCAAATGCATTTATTTTATGTTGTTGCAACATTCCATTCTACCGCCCGCGCAAATATAACGAAGTTACAGTTTAATAAAAGGCGCAAAAAGTCCATGATATAATAGAAAGTAAATCCGATACAATTCTATGGAAGATTTTAGCGTTGAATGTGACCCGCTGGCTTGGGAAGACAAAGTACCGTTCAAATAAATGAATTCTTCGCTATTTATTCTCAGGCTAGCCTTACACAGCATAATTGCGTTTTGAACAATTTTACGATGAAAAATACGTGTCTGAAAATTTATTCAAATTACATGCAGGAATTTCAACAACATATTGGTTTTAATTTTGTTTTTAACAGTTTTTGGCCATGAAGACTAAAGTCTCTAGTCTTCTTGTTTTTGGCTAAAAAGTTGTCTGTTTTTAAATTTAAAAAATGCCTAATAACTTTTGACGTTTTTTATTAATCATAGAGGGCCATGGAAATGAAATGAAATGTGGCAATGTTTTTTCTTCACACCCCTCTAATCTTCATTTATTGTGAGATTTTAACCGGATTTGTTTTAAGTGTAGATCTTGAAAAACACCATATTTTTACAAAAAACAAGGCCTACTAGTTCAGTTTTTACGAGTTACTTTTTAAGGAATTCATATTAGCGATTAAAAAAATCTATGCACGGCACTGTTTTTACCACCCCTCAAAACGAGGAAAAAACTAAATTTAGTTGAAACTTTTAAGTAGGAACGATTTTGTAGCTAAATTAAAGTTATCTATGAAAAAAAAGCATTGAAATAAAAAAAAGCTCCAAAAATACAGTTTATCAAGATCTACACTTTAAAACAAATCCGGTTGAAATCTCACAATAACTAAGGATTTTACAGGGGTGAGTCGCAAACAAATGGGTCACCCTGTAGATGCGGATTGCGAATATTGTTTCCATTGGTTAATTTTATTTGGCGGGAAAAGCTTCTCTGCATTATGGAAATTTACTTATTTTAATTTTATAATTTATCCATATCACTAAAATACAAATTAACACCACTTTACATATAAAAACAAATATAAAATGTTATCCACGTCATAAGCATGGCAAATATCGCCTAGTTAGGAAATAATTTCCAAACCGTAATTCGCAACTACTTATTTTTTGTTAAAAAGACGTTTTTAATAAACAAAAAATACAATTTGTTTTTTTTTATTCGTAATTTAACGTCAAAAATTTGGGTGTGTAGTTGTCAAATTCTAGGGACCCTGAATTTATAATTGGCTACATTGAGTAGAACAAAATAATTTAGTGGATTTATGCAGCACAAATTAATTATTATTTCTACTCCCACCTTTAAAACGCCCAGTATCGCGCTTTAGTCACGGGCTGAAGTTAGCAACAGGTTTTTAGTCACGGGCTGATGTTAGTTTTAAGTTAGTTGACAGTTGTCAAATGTCATACAATCGTTAAAATAAAGTGCCTTTCTTGTAAAAATGTGAAAATTATTTTATTATCTCAATACAAAAGTATTAAATAGTTTCTTGACGCCAATATTTGAAAAGATTATATCGATGACTTCCTGCCAAAGTATCGCAAGCAACATAACTCAAATTTCTGGAATAAAAAAATTTTTTTGTCTTAAAGTCTGTTTTAAATTAAATATAGCCTAAAGGTTTTATAACAAGTATATAGCTTATAATTATAGCTATTTACTTGTTATAAAACCTATAGGTTATATATGGTTTAAAACAGACTTTAAAATAAAAAATGTTTTCATGTTGCTTGCGATACTTTGGCAAAAAGTCATAGATATAAACGTTTGTACTGACCTTTTGATTTCGCCGTAGTAGATTTAACTGATAAAGCTTTAAACATTTTGCGTACGGTGCCCATAAAACATTCTGTTCTCTTTTATCCACAATCCACACAACAAGGTCTGTTCTATCTCGTACTAAAAATACAAAAAATTACTGCAACACTGCACAGTTTAACGGCGGCCATTTTTGTTGTTTACAATTTTTGTGCTTTGGGTTTGTGCTCTGTTTATACAGATTAATAATCGTTTATAAACGTTGTGTTTCCCATAGTAAGCTTTAAAAGAGTCCTTAAAGTGCTAAAAACAACCATTTTACTCCTCTATTGTAAAAAATGAACTTTATTCTATCAGGGATGTCATAAAACTGTCAAATGTCAATTTTAAGGTTAAATTATAACCCACAAATTAACGTTAAAATTGAAATTTGACAGTTTGATGACAGCCCTTATAGAATAAGGTATATTTATTATAAAAGAGGAGTAAAATGGTTGTCCTTAGCACTTAAAGGCCTTATTTGAGGCTTACAAGTGCCTTTGTAAGAAACACAACGTTTAAAACAATTATTAAACAGCACAAACCCAAAGCACAAGAATTGTAAACAACAAAAATGGCCGCAGTTAAAGTCTGTGCAGTGTTGCAGTGATTTTTAGTATTTTTAGCATGAGATAGAACAGACCTTGTTGTGTGGATTGTGCTATTATCAAAATGCAGGTTTGTTTATAAAATTTATTTTCTTTTAAAATTTTCTGTTATCTTTGTCCAAATAAAATTAAGGCATTTTAAATATTAAAAATACCAAACTATATTTTTTTATCTAAAATTGATATATAGTACCAACATAATCAAATTCCGAATACAAAAAACGATGTGTTTCCTCCATTTTATATAAATTAAAATGTTTCTTTTTCTTCCAGTAATAAAGCCATCGCTGACTACCTGAACAGCAGCGGTTACACCGATGCGTTGGAGGCGTTCAAAAAGGAGGCTGACATGCCGGGCGAGGTCGAACGGAAGTTCGGCGGTCTGCTCGAGAAGAAGTGGACGTCGGTGATACGTCTGCAGAAGAAGGTGATGGAGCTCGAGTCGAAGCTCAACGAGACCGAGAAGGAGTACATAGAGGGCGCCCCCACGCGCGGCAAGCGCAGCCCCGCCGAGTGGATACCGAGGCCACCCGAAAAATTCTGCCTGACAGGTAAAAAAATCTGTTTTTGTAGTTTTTACAGTCAAGCGACTTAAATCTATAAATGATTTTGATTGTTACATTATTAAAATGTAAAATGACAGATATACAGAAATACAAGGCCTTCTATAGTAGGCCTTGTATTTCTGTATATCTGTCATTTTACATTTTACATATGTCAGTTTTGTAAAGTAAATTTTTGAGAATCCATTAATTAAAAAAATCTATGCACATCACTGGATTCACCACATCTCATAACAACCCTATACTAAATTTTATTGAACATTTTTAAGTGGGAACGATTTTGTAACTAAATTAAAAATGCACAATAAATACTATTTACAAAAATTTATTCAGTCAAGTTATCCATGAAAAAAACCTTGAAACAAAATTAAACCAATAGTAACATGGTATAAATATTCTTATGCTTAGTTTTAACAAATAAAAAACGCAATGAAAACTTAAAACAACAATGAAACAAAAAATAGAGATTCCAAAAATTCTCAGTTAGATTTTCTTCGCCTCTACTAATCCACCATTTTTTTCAATCTTCGATAAATTTCCGATATATATCAAAATTTGGATATTCTGTTTTTTTATTATAACTATTTTCGGCTTAGAGAATTAAAGGTAAATGTTTAAAATTGAAAATTAATTAATTTAATATAATTTTAAAATTTTATAAACAAATAAATTTGTATTTCAATTCTATTCTATTCAATGAAAGTTGCTATCACAATAACAAGTTATTTTAGTCTACACTGCGCGTCAAAATTAACGCAAAAGGGTAAAAAAATCTAACTCTAGAACGCCTTTACCAATCTTTATGAAATTTTGTATAAGAATACTTCAACATCTTAGTTTACGTGTTCCAGGGTTTTTCGAGAAAATATTTTTAAAGCCCTTTTATTTCATATTAAAACAACGTTCGAAAAATAACTTTTTGGGATTTTTTTAACTAAATAAAAAATATGCTATTAAAGACCGTATTTTTGTTAGTATACCCTGAAAATTTTGTACAAATCAAACGAACAGTAACGAAGATACAGCGCTTCAAAGTCGGTAATTATTTTGCTGAAAAGTGGTTATTTTTGACGACTTTGAAGCGCTTTATTTTCATTACTGTTCGTTTGATTAGTACAACATTTTCAGGGTATACTTACAAAAATACGATATTTCACAGCATATTTTTTATTTACTTAAAAAAAATTCCCTATAAAAGTTTTTTTTCGAGCGTTTTTTATTATTAAATAAAAGGGTTTTAAGGATATTTTTTCGAAAAACCCTTGAACACGTAAACTGAGATATAAGTATTTTTATACAAAATTTTTGATTGATAAAGGCGTTTTAGAGTTTTTTTTGCATATTATGCGGTAATTTTAACGCGCAGTGTAGTATGTATAGAAATGTAAAAATTTTACAGTAAAATGTATAAAAAATAAAAGTGTATGAATATAAACACATCATATATTTTTGCTTTTGCAACTAAAAACAAACAATTTAAAAACTACAACAGACAATAGAAAACAACAACTGAAACATCAAATGTTATAAAATGAAAAAATAAATTTTGTTTTTGCAAGTTATTACCTATCGCTATTTATGCATAAGTATAAAAGCTACTTCCCTTACCCTTTTTTTTAATTACTTTCAGGTCACAGAGCGCCTGTCACAAGGGTAATTTTCCACCCCGTTTTTAGTCTAATGGTATCGGCTAGCGAGGACGCTACCCTTAAGGTTTGGGACTTCGAAACCGGCGAGTACGAACGCACCCTTAAGGGACACACCGATTCAATCCAGGTAAACAGCAGTTTTTACATTTCTTATATTTTTTTGTGATTTAATACATTTTTTATTTATTTATTTATTTATTTATTAAATATAACACTGTATCATAGTTTAACAAAACAGTTTTATAACTGGTACCATCAAAACCATATCAATTTTATAAGTAGTTCTTCTTAATCGTCCATTCCATAATTGGTTTAATAACTTAAATACAGTGTGTATTAAAACGAATAGATACACTTAAATAAAACAAGTGCCAAACCCCGCCCACTGTGGTAGGGATAATAATCTCGATGAATTAAGGGTGCAAATCTTTAATACATTGGGAGATATTAGTCCTGAAATGCTGTTTAACGTGCGCAGGAATTTTTATTATAGGCTAGGGTATTGTTTAACTGCTGCTGGTGGTCTATTTGAACATTTAATATAGAAAAAAAGTTATTTTCGTTAATTTTGATATATTTTTGTTTGAGAATTTATAGGTTTTATTTTTATCGAATTCGTTTGTTTTGTTTTAATGCATTTCTGCAAATAAAAACTAAGTATTGTTTAAAATCCATTAAATTCCAGTTAGTGGCGAAAATGTATTTCTTAAAAACTATACACATTTCCCTACGACAGCGTCGGAGCTACTGAACAAACTGCATGCCGCGCTGTTGCCATATGCTATTATTGTTTTATAAAAGGATTGTTTTTCTTATTTTTTAATATTAAAAGTAAGAAAATTAACTAAATCAAATTATTTTTGACATATTATTAATTTTTTTGTTATTTTTAAAGTTTCAAACAAATAAAATTGAACTATTTATTAAATAATTATAATCGTTCTCTTCTGATTTAAAATAACCTGGCAACTATGGTTCGTAATTACGAATGGCTTGGTTTAAACCACGCCCAATTAAAGTTTATTTCTTTTTCTCTGATCAGAATATAATTTGTCATCCTTGTCTCCAGCCTTACTTACTTGATTCTATACAGTCTGTATATATTTTTTACAGATAATTTTGATTGATGTTTCTGACATTGAAATTACATTTTTTAAATTACTTACATAGTAAATCTAAAAAAAAATTAATTTTATTTTTTTTGCAGGACATCGCATTCGATGCGAGCGGCAAACTGTTGGTCAGCTGCAGCGCCGACATGTCCATCAAGCTGTGGGACTTCCAGCAGTCGTACGAGTGCGTGCGCACCATGCTGGGACACGACCATAACGTGTCCAGCGTGGCTTTCATGCCCGCCGGCGATTTCGTCGTTTCCTCGTCGAGGGACAAGACGATCAAGATGTGGGAGGTGTCCACGGGATATTGCGTCAAAACGTACTCTGGACACAGAGATTGGGTAAGTGAGATATGAGATATATATACTAGGGTGTGCCAAAAAAACTCGAAATTTTTTTTTGCTCTCCACCCAAAATATCGTAGAATATGTCCAAACAAATATTCTGTTAAAAGCGGAGCTCATAATTTCAATCTGAAGTTTTGCCGCTTAAATATCAGACTTTTTTACCTTATTTATTCTTGCAACCTAGGAAGAATTTTTTTTCATAAAATCCATGACTAATAATTATTCTCACAAAGCATTAAATTTGAACAAAAAAATCTTATTAAGCCGAATTTTTATTTTCATTATTTGATTTTTTACATTCATTTTACATTTCATTATTTGATTTTTTACAAAAATGATGACTTTATACGCCTGTAACTTTTAGAATATTGACGATACAAAAAATTCGGCTAAAACTTTTTTGTGGTCCATCAGACAAGCTAAAAAATTGCCATTCGACTTTTTCGTCTTCAATAGTTTAGCTGAAAAAGGCAAAAAACGTAAAATTTTAAATTTAAAGCTCTGTAAAAATCAAATAATGAAAATAGAAATTCGGCTTAATAAGATTTTTTCGTCCAAATTTAATGCTTTGTAAGATTTGGTCATGGATTTTATGAAAAAAAAATTTCTTCCTAGGTTGCAAGAATAAATAAGGTAAAAAAGTCAGTTTTCTGTGCTATTTAAGCGGCAAAACTTCAGATTCGATGAAGGACCTCTTAAAATTTAAATTATGAGCTCCGCTTTTAACAGGATATTTGTTCGGACATATTCTACGATATTTTGGGTGGAGAGCAAGAAAAAAAAATATCGAGTTTTTTTGGCACACCCTAATATATACATTATATAAATATTAGGCTTGTTAAAAAAATCAACTATTTTTTTTCTGAAATTTCGCACTGAAATATAATATATTCACGGTACCAAAAAAGACACCTGTGAAAACCGGAGCTCTTAATTTTAATATTTAGAGGTCGCGCATCGAGAATTTCTATTTCCCATTTAAATAACATGGGAAATTTTGTTTTGTTTCTTTATAGTTTTCTAGCTCGCAAACTAATTAACAGATTTTTATGCGCGATACATATTCTTGTGGGAAATTGAACGCTCTACAAAAAATGTCTCCCATCATTTTTCGATAAATCAACGTGTTCGAAAGTTATTCAAAGTTAAATTTATGTAATAATTGCTTTTTTTACTTCAATTTTGGGCAAATTCATTTAAGTTATTATCAAATATAAAAAAAATCATTCAAAGAATCAAAATTACTACTCATGTTCAATAAGCCTTTTAAATTCATTCCACTAAAACACCTACTATTTCTGGAAAGAATTGATTCAAATCCTTTTTAATGAATTCTTTCCTGAAATAGTAGGTGTTTCAGTGGAATTAATTTAAAAGGCTTATTGAACATAGTAATTTTGATTTTTTGTATAATTTTTATTTTATTTTTAATAATAACTGAATTTGCCAAAATTGAAGTAAAAAATGCAATTATGACATGAATTTAACTTCGACTTTGAATAACTTTTGAACTTGTGGTTAAAATGTAGTTTTTATTATTTTGACGTTTTTGACATTTGAACTGTCATATTTTGACAGTTCAAATGTGTTTGACTTCATGTTGAACTTTTGGACATTTTAATATCATATATTGAGGTCATGTTATTTAATTTTGACATTCATTGCGTTTTTAGCTATATTTTGTTAAAATGTCTTTTGTGATATTGAATGTCATATTTTTTCACCATATTTTTTCGTTTAAACGGTTTAACTATGGAAAAGGAAAGACAGTGGACGCGTAACGCCTATTCCACACAGGCGTAGTGAATTATTTGTTGCCAATTTTGCACATTTCCAACAGTCCTCCACTCTCTTCCCAGCTCTAAGAGTTTAACAATTGCATCGCCATTTTACATATTTGACAGTTTTAAAGACTTCTTGATGGATTTTTTTAATATTCTTTCAAGTTTTTATTTAATCAAGATTTTTCCTTATGGATCCTTGTCGCTCGTGGTATTAATTTAAAACCAAAAATTAATGCCACTTGTATAAAAATCAAAAATTTTATTGGCAAAATTTTACCACTACTGGTATTACAAACGAAAAAAACACTCGTTTATACGATAACAATGTTGACGTTTCTAATTTTAAAATAAAAATGTCAAAAAATACGCGTTTTGGTCGAAAAAATCAAAAAGAAAATGAATTGGCAGTTAATTCTATTTTTAAAAATAATATTCGTGAAATAGTCTTGCCGAATACCACTCGTTTTTTCTCTCAAAAAATTGTTGGTTTTTATTTACTCAACATTCTTAATATCATTATAATTTTTGCGCGAAAAGTAAGTTAAAGACGTCGGTTTATTGAATTACTATAATACATCAAAACATTTGATTCTGTTCGCACAAAATAATATTAAATACCCTATTGATGCCATTATTTGGTGCCAATTTCGCACAGTTCCAACGGTCTGATTAAGCCTCCACTTATTCCCTACTCTAAAAGCTCATTCACATCCACTTAATATGCGTAACTTAACTTAACTTAACTTAAGAAACATACGTCTGTTAAGTTGTCTGTTTACATTAACTTAATACACACAAAAAACGTAATATACAAGCAAGCGCAATGTAGACATCGATGTAGACTTGGTTGACTATCTATCTATAAAGGTGAAACAACAAGATAGCGCTATATCGTTTTACTGGGCATGTGATTGGCTCACGTAAGAAACGTATTCCCTTAAGTTGAGCCGATCCCAACTTTTGGTTACGTTAAGTTACGTGTGATAAGTTTTCTACGAACGTAAACAGCTGCATTGGTTTCAATGTATTTCAACTAACGTCTCTCACGTACTTTAAGTTAAGTTACGCGTATTAAGTGGATGTGAATGAGCTTTAAAGCTCATTCACATCGACTTAATATGCGTAACTTAACTTAACTTAACTTAAGAAATCTACGTCTGTTAAGTTGTCTGTTTACATTAACTTAATACACGCAAAGAACGCAATATACAAGCACGCGCAATGTGGACATGGATGTAGACTGGGTTGCCTATCTATCTATAAAAGTGAAACAACAAGATAGCGCCATATCGTTTTACTGGGCATGTGATTGGCTCACGTAAGAAACGTATTCCCTTAAGTTGAGCCGGACCCAACTTTTGTGATAAGTTTTCTACGAATGTAAACAGCTGCATTGGTTTTAATGTATTTCAACTATCACGTACGTTAAGTTAAGTTACGCGTATTAAGTGGATGTGAATGAGCTTTTAAGGGTTTAACAATTTTATCACCATTTTGCATTTGTCACAGTCTTAAAGACTTCAGGTTGAATTTTTTAACATCTCAATATATTTATAACAAAAAACGAGATATTAAAAAATAAATTCAACAACATTTTTTTCTTCTAGATTCGTATGGTGCGGCCATCTCCCGACGGCGGCCTCCTGGCCAGCTGTTCCAACGACCAGACGGTGCGCATTTGGGTCGTCAGTTCCAAAGAGTGCCGCAACGAGCTGAGGGCGCACGAGCACGTGGTCGAGTGCGTGGCGTGGGCGCCCGACTCGTCGGCGGCCGCCATCAACGAGGCGGCGGGCGTGGACAACAAGAAGGGCGCCCACACAGGCCCGTTCCTGGCGTCGGGATCCCGAGACAAGACCATCAGGTGAGAGAGGGGTTGAGATTTTTCGAACGTGGAATGTGGGGATTTGGTTTTTAACGTTTAACGGCTTTTACATTACTTGAGATGCGACGATTTTGTTGATAGTTTAAATGTTGGGCGCCAATATGTAAAAACCCGATATCTCAAAAACTAAGGGGGTTAAAAATATGAGATTTGGTGTAGAGTTCAGGGTTATCATGCTTAATAACATCCTAAAATTGTAACATTGTATCTTATGTACATTTTAAGATATAACGTTTTTAAAAAGTTGGGCGCCAAGTTGTATCTCAGAAATTACATAACCTACAAAATTTAAATTTGGCACACATTTAAATGTGGTTAAAACAAACAACATTCTAAAGTAGTAAAATTATAACTTATGCAAGTTTTGAGATATAGCGTTTTTAAAAACGTCAAGCGCCAATATGTAAAAACCCGATATCTCAAAAACTAAGGGGGCCAGAAATATGAAATTTGGTGTGAAGTTTAGGGTTATCATGCTTAATAACATCCTAAAACTGTACCATTGTATCTAATGTAAATTGTAAGATATGACGATTTTAAAAAGTTGGGCGCCAAGTCGTATCTCAGAAACTACATAACCCACTAAGTTGAAATTTGGCACACCTTTAAACGTGGTTAAAGCAAACAACATCCTAAAGTAGTAAAATTATAAATTATGCAAGTTTTGAGATATAGCGTTTTAAAAAACGTCAAGCGCCAAAATGTAAAAAACCCGATATCTCAAAAACTAAGTTGGTTAAAAATATGAAATTTGGTGTGGAGTTCAGGGTTATCATGCTTAATAACATCCTAAAACTGTACCATTGTATCTAATGTAAATTGTAAGATATGACGATTTTAAAAAGTTGGGCGCCAAGTCGTATCTCAGAAACTACATAACCCACTAAGTTGAAATTTGGCACACCTTTAAACGTGGTTAAAGCAAACAACATCCTAAAGTAGTAAAATTATAAATTATGTAAGTTTTGAGATATAGCGTTTTAAAAAACGTCAAGCGCCAAAATGTAAAAAACCCGATATCTCAAAAACTAAGTTGGTTAAAAATATGAAATTTGGTGTGGAGTTCAGGGTTATCATGCTTAATAACATCCTAAAATTGTAACATTGTATCTTATGTATATTTTAAGATATGAGGATTTTAAAAAGTTGGGCGCCAAGTTGTATCTCAGAAATTACATAACCTACAAAGTTGAAATTAGGCACACATTTAAACGTGGTTAAAACAAACAACATCCTTAAGTAGTAAAATTACAACTTATGCGTGTTTTGAGATATAGTGTTAATAAAAACGTCAAGTGCCAATATGTAAAAACCCGGTATCTCTAAAACTAAGGGGTTTAGAAATATGAGATTTGGTGTGGAGTTCAGGGTTATCATGCATAATAACATTCTAAAATTGTAACATTGTATCTTATGTAAATTTTAAGATATGACGATTTTAAAAAGTTGGGCGCCAAGTCGTATCTCAGAAACTACATAACCTACAAAGTTGGAATTTGGCACACATTTTAACGTGGTTAAAACAAACAACATCCTTAAGTAGTAAAATTATAAATTGTTTAAGAAAGTCAAGCGACAATATGTAAAAACCCGATATCTCAAAAACTAAAGGGGTTAGAAATATGAAATTTGGTGTGCAGTTCAGGGTTATCATGCTTAAAACATCCTAAAATTGCACCATTGCATCTGATGTCAATTTTAAGATATAACGATTTTAAAAAGTTGGGCGCCAAGTCGTATCTCAGAAACTGCATAAGGGCCATTCCACGCTTAACGGATAGGACAGTTGCCGTGTTTTTATTTACAAAATAATATTGTTCTATTATATTACTAATGTAAAATTTTTATAAATAGTTCTAAACAAAAGCTGTTTAACAAGGTTTTTATTTGGCAAAATTAGGTATCGTGATTGACTGTTTAATTCCTTAAAAATTAATAATTTAAAGCGTAACGGGCGGGACTATTACAAAGTCCCGACCGTTACGCTTTAAATTATTATTAACTACATAACCTACAATGTTGAAATTTGGCACACATTTAAACGTGGTTAAAACAAACAACATCCTAAAGTAGTAAAACTTTAACTTATGGGAGTTTTGAGATATAGCGTTTTTAAAAACGTCAAGTGCCAATAAGTAAAAACCCGATATCTAAAAAACTAAGGGGGTTAAAAATATGAAATTTGGCTCAAATTTAAAAATAGTTTTAACTGAACAAATCATTTTTTTAGAATTTGGGATGTAGGAGCAGGAGTCGCTCTGTTCGTTCTCACGGCTCACGATAACTGGGTGCGTGGCGTCATTTTCCACCCGGGCGGTAAGTTCCTTATTTCCGCCAGTGACGACAAAACTTTGAGGGTGTGGGATTTGCGCAACAAGCGTTGCATGAAAACGCTGGAGGCTCACAAGCACTTCTGCACTTCGCTAGGTGAGTACCGAAACCTGCCACACGTTTCACGACGCGATGTTGCCGGATGTACGAAAATTCGATTTTTTTTCTTTCAGATTTTCATAGATCGCACCCATACGTAATCTCAGGCAGCGTAGATCAAACGGTGAAAGTATGGGAATGCCGTTAAATTCTGCCTAAATTCCGCAATTTTTGAATTTGTGAAAAATTTCGAAGGAGTTTCTTAAAACAAAACAAAAAACCAGTACTATTCAGTGGCTTTCGGCAACTTTTTGTGCATAGTTATTATTAATATTATAAAAACGATACTTATATTTAAGTCAAAAAATACACATAATATTTAATGATTTTTACATTTGCAAATTTTGATTTTAACATTTACATAATTTGCATTTATGTAAAAAATTAATGTGAGGTCCCTTAAATTATTTTGTACATTACATTATGTGGACCCCTCCTGAAATTTCGTATAAATGGTTTTAATGTATTTTATTACACGTTAATATTTTTAAGTTAAATAAACTAATATCAACCGTTATTTTTTTATTTTTTTTATTTTTCATGTGATAACGCAGAAATTCCGGGATGTAAGGCTTAATTATAATATTAATGCTTCAATCAGTGTTAAACCTTCAAATTTTATTTATTATTTTATAAAAACTTGACTGGTCCACTCATATTTGGACCACTCTTGGATTTTAAGCCCCATCATAGAAATTAACCCCTCAG
Source organism: Brassicogethes aeneus (assembly GCA_921294245.1). Classification (NCBI taxonomy): domain Eukaryota; kingdom Metazoa; phylum Arthropoda; class Insecta; order Coleoptera; family Nitidulidae; genus Brassicogethes; species Brassicogethes aeneus. The sequence continues at coordinate 7,823,265 of OV121140.1, forward strand.
AGAAGTTGGCTATGGATGAAACGTCATAACATAACCTAAAAATGACGTTAATCTGACAGAAACTGTCAAAAACCTAACGCCAACATAGTTTATCAACTGAGGGGGTAATTTCAAAGATTCTTAATAAAATAAAACTAATCTCAATGTAGATTTTTATATACAGTGTGTCTATTTAAGTTGGCAACATATGGGAAATTTTCTTATTATTAATTTTATGTAGAAAAGTTTTTCTCTATATTCTGCATATGCAGAACTTTTTATGAAGAATAACTTTTTTTCTTAAAATTAATAATAAAAATGTTTCCCTTAATTTGCCAACCTAAGTAGACACACTGTATATTGCACAGCAACTACTGTCAATGTATTATCAATAGGTGTTTTTTGTATTGTTAAAATTATCGATTTTTGTACATAAAGAAACCTTATATTTTTATTAAAATACTCACTGTGTAGTGTTTTTTCTATTTATTTTTCTTTGCTTTGTATTTTTTCTTCCTTCTTTATCAATAGAATTAAAGTATTAGAATTGCTTAAAACACATAGTTATTGCAAATTTTTTTATATAAAAAACATGATTTCGTTCTACATTTTTTATACTTGCTTGCTTGACTGCATGAGCACAACCATATAAAAATATATACCCTTTGTATAGTCAAAAAAAGGTCTTGAATCTTTACACGGAGATTCAAAACTTTTTTAATGACTGTACCCATATGTACTAGACATATACTTTACCGTAGGATTTTGTGAATAATTTGTCTGTATATAATATAAAAAATAAAATTCTTCTCTTGATAAAAGTTTTTCAATATTACCACAATCTACCCCAAGCAGCAAAGAATGACACATTTTGGGCAATGTGTCGACACAGCGTCGAAACATGATTTTGGACACAACACATTTTAAAGACACAAAGTCCACTTTAAGACCACTAAGTGTGAAAAATGAGACCAAAGTGGTGATGAAAGTTGTAGCAAAAAGTGTCCATAGTTTGCCCACAAAATGTGCCCGATTTTTTCTTAAAATTTGCCCACAATGTGCCCGGTAGTGTGACCGATTTATGCCCAAAGAGTTTCTAATTTGTATGTTACCAAATGGTCACCATATGTTCCGAATTGTTGCCAAAGTACTGTATTGTGTCCTAAAATAAACCCAAATGGACACTAACTATTTTTAATTGGAAACATACTAGATACAAAGAGGCAAAGTAAGGCGTGATGTCTTATTAATAATTATGTACCTATATAATATAATATTTAATATTATAATAATATGAAATACATTATAACTTAAATCTAACATTTTTGGTATATGTTACCTTCATTTTTATTGCGAACAAAATTTTATTGGTGGTTATAAGCAAAATACTTTTAAAAATTGATAGGGCCTCACAAATAATAAGTATTTAAATTTTTTTTTTGATTAAAAATATTTTTTTTCCATATTTTTATCAAAACTAGATGTATGTGCCTTCTATGTAACTTAAAACATTGCATTTTTTAAATTTTAAGTTTACATTTTACCAGAAAGTTAAATTATGTAAAAAAATTCACATTTGCCATTTTTTCTTAAAGCGTCGAATCTGTCACAACAAAAAAAATATGGCGAATGTGTCCCTTTGGAACCTAATGCGCCCGCCCCACACATTTTTGAAACAAATCAGACACCATGAATCTAAAATGCAGCTAAATGGAAACTTTTGCGTCCACTTGACTCAATTTGGTAATAAAATGGAAACAGATTGATAAGGTACAATATGGAAGCATTGAGTCGACTAAGTGTCGACCCTAATGAGTTCAAATTGTGTTACTGTTTCCAAGGGGGCACAAAAGCGACTCAACTTGGGCACATATTTCTGAAATATTGCTACTTAGACCCATACTTTTTTTGGACACAATAGACCTATCCCATAAAACAGACTTTTGGATAGCGCGTGCCTGAAAAAGAGTGCACTCTATAAAAGAGAAAGAGATACCATGGTATCTCTTTCTCTTTTATATAATTAAAAAAAGATGACGTGCCTTTTCACGCACGCGCTATCCAAAAGTCCGTTTTATGGGATAGGTCTATTGGTTTAAAAGGTGTCGACCCAAAGCAACCATAAATTTGAAGAATGGACATAGTTTCCATTTAGACATAAGTTTTCCGATTTGTGTCGAAACAATTTGGAAACAAAAAGTGTCGTGCCCAAGTTCGGGCACAAATTGCTGCTTGGGACATTATGAATATTACTATTTAACACTGGAAATCCCCAAAACCAATTTATTAAAAAATATAATTTTATTTACAATAAACTGCCCGACTTCACAGAAAACAGCATTAAATGTAACATTATTATTAATCTAATTCGTGTAATGTCAATGGTTTTCCCTCATCATCGTTGTTTTAAGTAGTTCAAATAAACCGCTTCCGGGAACTACGCTGTTGACCTTTATCTCTACTGTTGACATAGCGAGAAATTAACCTCAATTATGTGACGTTCGACGGGTTTGCGCGATAAAACCTGTTGATTCGCGAAATATAAAAGGACCCTCGTACTAAATTATCAGTTATACCGCGAAATACCGCTGTTCGGTCAGTTATGTTTAAATTACTGTTAACCTTGTGTTTTATAGCGGTTATTGATGTCAGTTTTGAATGTACTAATACGGTGTACCCCTTTGAGAAGTACTTAGCGACCAAAACGCCTTATCGAGTTGTGGCAAATAATACTTTTGGAAAACTAGAGTATGAAGGTAAGTTTTGATTGGTGTTGAACATAAAAAATTCTAAAATAAGTATGTAGGCTGTAAAGCAATTAAATCATGGATGATTGTACGACATGGTACTAGAAACCCAAGTGATGGTTTTGTTTTACAATATAACACGCGTTTGCCTGATATATTAAACCTAATAGTTACAAATTACGGTCATGGGGTGTCGGAAAATATTGAAAAAATATCCCCCAAAGATATAGATTTACTTAAGAAGTGGCGTAGCAAAGTGGGACAAGAAGATGCTAAAAAATTAAGAGAAGAGGGCGAGGACGAGATGATTTTAATATCGGAAAGAATGCAGACAAGATTTCCTGAGGTTTTTCCCAATGTATACAGCAACACTTCCTATAAGGTAAATACTATGATGTTTTTAAGTTAAAAATATCAATAACATGTTTTATAGTTCAAGTATACGCACACACAAAGAACAAAAAAAAGTGCACAGTATTTTGCCACTGGATTGTTTGGAAAAAAAACTGCCAAAGATGTCTGGTTCCCCCTACCTTTAAAAAGAGACCCAATATTAAGAGTAAGTTATTACTGTATGTTTTTGGTATACCAATTATGATAAAAAATTTTGTACAGTTTTATAAGTTGTGCTCAAAATGGCGCAACACCATTAAAAAACAGCCAATCATGGAATTGGAATTATTCAAAAAAAGCTCACATTTCCTTGAACTAGTGGACAACGTTAACAAAAAAATTGGCGCTGAGAATGTTTTGAACGCAGAGGATGTTCTTTTAATGTACTTTGCATGCGCCTTTGAAACTGCCTGGAATAAAGTACTAAAATCGCCATGGTGTTCCGTATTTACTATTGATGATTTGAAGGTACAGGTCATTTTTTTTTTATCTGGACTCATGTTTTTTTGTTAGGTTGGTGGCTTATGCAGGTTTGACTTAGTATTTTTAGTATTTAAAAATGGTACTTCTGCTAAAGAATTTAATTAAATGCTTTGACACTGTCAAATTGACAATAATATTATTATTGATAATTTACTTGTCAATTATAAATAAAAATATAATTATGCCAAAAATAATAGCAACAAATTCGAATGTAAAAGCCCTTTTGAGGGCAAAATTTCATTTTGATGAAATTATGCCAAATGCCACAATGGAAGAAAAAGTACATCGCCTTATGGACATTTTTGGAGTAAAAAAGTAACGAATTTGGTTTTATAAATATTACATCACACATTATTTTCACATTATTCACCATTGGACAACATTTACGTTCACAAAAAAATTTAATTTCTTTTATATAAATTCTTTTCAAAGTGAAGATTATTATCTGCTAGGAATACTTTCTCTTCTGGGCCGTAAATTTAACTACTTTTTTTATATGATTTTACTCATCCAAGCACCACCAAAGCCAAATTAATTGCATTTTTAACTACGAATTTCGACAACTCAACTTGACAACTGCACAATGTAACCTACAATAATTTATACATAACCACAATTAGATTTATAACTATAGCTATAGCTTAGTTTGTTTTAATCAATGCGACCAACTTGACAACTGTATTTACCAACCAAAACTCAAATTTGCAACGTTGCCGCAGTCCAGATAAAAAAAAAGAACTATGTTGCATGATAAAAAATATTCTTTATGTTTGTATAATATACCTACTTGTTTAAGGTTTTAGAATACCATGAAGATCTAAAATATTACTGGATAGATGGATATGGGCATCAATTAACATACCAACAAGCTTGCCCAGCTATAGTGGACATGGTAGAACACTTTGACAAGTATTTTAATGATCATTAAAAATTTATTATATTTTTAACGTTTTATTTTATTGTAGCAAAGAAAAATACCCATTATCTGTCCTATATTTTACACATTCAGGGACATTACTGAAAATGTTAGCCCATTTGGGTTTATACAAGGATGAAAAAATCTTGATAGCAAATGATTATGAAAAAAATGGCAACAGGGAATGGAAAGTCAGCCACATAGACGCATTTGCAACCAATTTGGCATTTATACTACATAAGTAAGTAAAAAAAAACACTAAAAAAACACTGTACGCTAAAGAAGTATCTGGTAGAATTTAAAAGCATTGCGTGAATTTAAAAAACATTTTTTGTCCCCCATTGATTATTCCTTATACCATTGATTAAGAAACTAAACGCTTAAATGCTTATATGGGTATGTTAGTGTGTGTATTTTATCAAAGGGATCATGGTGAATTATTGTATTTTTAATTGTAAATAAAATTCAAGAACTAAATCGTTGCATTTTCATGTTTTGCCAAAGGATCCATTTCGGTAAGTGCATTTGTTGGTGCAGAATTAAATAATTATAACATTACCTAATATAATTTATATTTAAGTTTGGACATTTTTAAGAAATTAGTAAAAAATAATTTTTGCACAAACATAACCTTAAAATCAACCATTTTTACGCTTAAGCTCTCTAAAAAACGCCAACAACTGCATTTTAAACAACAAAATATACCTACAAATTCATGGCAACATAATATTATATACATACATTAATACATAATATAATGGTATTTTACTGTTGAGTGGAGACTTTCTTAATCAACGCTTTTAATAATGCTAAATGCTGTTTAAATTTAGACGACTTATTTCTTCGACGATTTTTACTGAATTGAAATGTTAACACTTTTCACGTTAATCACTTCTAAAATGTGTATTTATTGTATCTTATAGGCACAATTTATATTTACAGAGACTGTATGCAATTTATTCGTTCATTCAGATTAACACTGTTAATTGGAAAACCGGTAAAAACTCAACGCAGGATTTCCTCTCGTTTTTTTTCCGATATTTTTTAACATTTTCCGGCTTTATTCTCAAAAACACTCGTTTGTTACATAAGCGTCTGACAGCTGATTATTAAAAGTTTTACTTTTGATACGATAGCGATACTTCTTTAGCTTATACATTAATAATACATTTTTTAAAGGTGTGGTGATGAAGAAAAAGTACTAACCCTTCACCAGGAAAACGTTGTTAGGCTTCCAAGCTGCCCAGATTCAGACCTATGTGATTTACAGAAATTCAAGGAGTTTTACACTGATAGTGTTGACCACTGTGATTTTAATTCAATGTGTGATACTGTTTAAACAAATAATATTATATTTTTTGATAAATTTTAATATATTTTTTGCTATGAACTGTTTTTTATTCCCAAAATATTTACTAAATTACATTATATTTGTTGTAAAAGAGCCCTGAAGATCATAACTGTCATTTTTAGTTCAAAATTTAGTTCAATGTTTATTGAGTTAAAAATTGGCAACCCTGTCACTATGACTTTTAAAACTCAAATCCAAAAGTTTTTGAAACAAAACTACAATAAAATAATAATTAAATTCATTGAAAAATACAGTGTAAATAAAAAATATTAAAAATAGTATTTTTAACTGTCATTTCTTGACACTTCTCTTGACATTACAAAATTTGAATGTCATTCTGCATTCTGTAAAGTCGCGAAGAGTTTCTCGTGAATTATGACGACAGTTAAAGTGAAAAATGCGGTCGTTGAGGAGGTAAAAATAACAAATTAAACATTTTTAAACGATAATTAATATAATTTATATATATTACAGAATGACGAGGATAAAGAATTGAAAATTGAGTTAAATAACTTAGTTGAAAGGATAACGGTAAGAAATATTTTTTTATATAAAACTTAAAGGGGCATTTTACAAACCCAACTAAAAATGTATGTTTAATTTAACTTTTTTCAAAAATTTTATACAGAGTGATGACTTACAAATCATATCCCCTGCCATAGAAATGCTAAAATACTTAATAAGAACAGCAACGACTTCGATGACCTCGGTACCAAAACCCCTAAAATATTTGACCCAAAATTATGCAGCCCTTAAAGCAAAACACGCCGAAATGGAGGCCGGAAGTGTTAAAAATAGCCTCTCTGACGTCATTTCCGTTTTAGCCATGGGCAATGGGGGTGAGGGGCAAGATTGCCTTGTCTACTGTCTTCAAGGTACCCATCAATTTTACAAAAATATACGGGGTGTTTAAAAATTATTTATTATTATTAGGTTCTATGACAAATATAGGGGACTGGGGTCACGAGTACATTAGACATTTAGAGAACGAAATCGTGCAAAAATGGACTAACTGCGAGGAATCGGAGAGAATTTTGATGCCTTTGGTGAAGGATATCATTGAGTTTAATTGTGGGCATCATGCCGAAATTCAGGCATGCGATTTGCTCATGGAAATAGACAAGTAAAAACTTTTATTTATCTATCTAGCTTTTATGGTTTTTAAAATATACATTTCACTAATTGGCGCCCAACATTTTTTAAATCATCCGAGTGAATATTGCGCATAATCTCGAGTGTAATACTATACTTTATCTACTCCAATAAGTATACCTACAATTAAATGATTTTAAAAATTAAATAAATAAAATCTGACATCTGTCAAATGGTTAACCTCACTTTTTACCAATTTTAAATGTTTTTAGTCGCCTTTTCCCAATTTAAAACTTGAATTGTTCAAATTACAGTGAATATTGATATCGGCCAATCACTGATGCCTAACAACGTGAATAATGATTTCATTATTCACGCTGTTAGGCAGAAAATTTATAATGTTTAACAATATTCACGAAAAAAAACCCAAAATTATGCAATAGGAGTAGATAAAATTATTTTTTAGGGTGATAATATTTAAATACACGCCAAATTTTATTTATCTAGCTCTTGTAATTTTTAAGATATGGGTTTTTTCATATTGGCTCCCAAAGGATTTTAAATCAAAAATTGTACAAAATAAAATGCTAACACTGGGTTCTTTAAATGTACCTCAAATTTTATTTATCTAGCTTTTCCATTTTTTTAAATTGGCGCCCATAAGGTTCTAAATTTGTATGTCTAAAAAACCGTTAACCGCTATATCTCAACGAGTGTTTAAGATAACATTTGATATTTTAGGGTTTTGATAATGGGTCATTCCACGTTACTCGGGGATTTTTGTCCCGCCCGTCACAATTAAAAATTGTGAGTAAAAACTACACGTTATAAAATTTATTTAAAAATATTGTTTTATTATGCTTTTAATAAGTTATAAGCACAATAAAAATAATATTATAAAATATTAATTTTATAACTTGTGGTTTTTACAATTTTTAATTGTGACGGGCGGGACAAAAATTACCGAGTGACGTGGAATGTCCCTAATCTTAAAATACACACCTAATTTTATCAATTTTTAAATCCCGATATCATAAAAACGGTTGATGAAAAAACTATAAAATTAAAAAAAAAAATTTTTAGGTTGATAATATTTAAATACACGCCAAATTTTATTTATCTAGCTCTTACAGTTTTTAAGATATGGCTTTTTACATATTGGCGCCCATATCTCAAAAACTGTGCATGTATAATAGAATACTAAAACTATGGGTTTTTAACTTTATATTCTTTAAATGTATTTCAATTTTTATTTATTTAGCTTTTTCAAGTGTTCAAAATAAAATGTTGATATTTTAGGATTTTAAATATATAGGTAATAAATTTAATTTATATAGCTTTTCTCGTGTTTGAGATATACGGCATTTTACTTATTGGCGCCCATTTTTTTTAAATCCCCCTATCACAAAACCTGTTGATATAATTATAAAATTTTGAAATATTTTTTAGGTTTATAATATTTAATAAATACACGCCAAATTTTATTTATTTCGCTCTTACAGTTTTTGAGATATGGATTTTGTATATTGGCGCCCATGCTAAAACTGGGTTTTTAACTTTATATTCTTTAAATATATTTTAATTTTTATTATTTAGCTTTTTCATATCCGTTATTTACAGATTGGCGCCCATAACGTTTTAAATCTGTATTTATGTCTAAAAAACCGTTAATCGCTATATTTCAAAAAGTGTTCAAGATAATATGTTGATATTTTTGGATGTTTTTTAGATTGACTGTTATTAAATGTACACCCAATTTTATTTCTTTAGAGCGTTTTTTTGCAATATGCAATTTTAGGTTAAACATGTTGCCTGAATATTTAAACCAAAGTACCTACCCAAGGGTTTGTTTGTATTTAATGTCGTGCACAAAGTATGTCGATGATGTGGAACGTTCCAAAATTATGAAACTTATCTGCCATGAGTATCTAAAGTTTGGAGAATATTCTAGGTATAAATAAAATCGCCTTGCATGCATGCAATAAAATAATGTTTGCCTTTTATTATTTAGATCTCTTATAACAGCTATTTTGATGAATGACGACGATATGGCCAACACCATTTTTGAGACATGTAAAGAGAAGTAAGCAATTTTTGAGGTTTTATTAAGTCCATGCAGTACATATTTTTTTAAGGGCCACTCTATACCAAATGGCATTCATTTGCGCCCGACATTTGTATTCTATAGATTTAAACCCAAATCTAGAAGACGTCGACGAGTTGCAAAACATACTAAGCAACAGCCATCTTAGTGCATACTTTATAACTTTGGCCAGAGAGGTAGATAAGAACTTTTTTGTAAACGTATCCCTAGTAGCAATGGAATTGGACAAGATTCTTTGTCAAGATACTTGGAGAAGCACTTTGTAAAGAATTGGACAATTCTTGACCAAGACTCTTGATCAAAATTCTTTATCCAGACTGGTGGCAGACTTGGACAAGTTTGTGACCAGAATTTAACCAGATTCTTGGCCAAGAATTTTTACACGATTACACGTTAAATAGGAACTTTCAATTCAAGATTTTTAGTCAATACAAAATTTTGTTGAACTTCAAAAGTAAAGAATGTTACTAAAAACATTAATTTTCCACGATTTCTTTCCAGTAAATTCGGTTTTTATCCATAAATCTGGTAAACAATAGAATTAAAAACGAAACAAATTTTGAAAGAGTTAAAGTTTTTAATTTTCTATGTTAAAAAAAAAACCAGGTGCCCGTAAAAATAAACATGTATTATATAATCTTTCATGTTCATAAAGAGTAAACTCTAGTTATGCGTCAGAGCTGACACACACTTTTTTTTTTAATTTTTGATTTTTAGAAATAACAATTTTTATTTTTCAAAAAATCAATTTTTTTTCTCAGCTAGAAGACGAATCGAATAAGCTCTTATTCGTATTTTCACATAAACAAAAAAACTATACTCATTTCCTACAGAGAACTCACTTCTCGACTGGTATACATTATTGTGAATGATACTACTGTAGAATGAGAACCTCTACTCTATAGGATAGTCCCAAAGTTTAGCAATAGATGGCCTCAGATTTCTGGTCAAATTCTTGTTAAATTCTGGCCACAGTCTGGCTCAAGTCTTGCCCAATAATCTTGGCCACGAATCTGGAACAATTCTTGAGCAAAAATCTGTCCAAAGTACCTTGACCCATGCTGGGCCAAGACTTTTCCGGAATTGCTACTAGGGATATGGTCATTCCCTCATACCTTTTATAGCTTGATATTATGGAACCCAAAGCCCCGGAAGACGTCTACAAAACCTGGTTGGAACCGGTCCCGCCGCGCTTGTCTCTCCTGGGAGACAACGTCGACAGCGCCAGGCAAAATTTGGCCTCGTCCTTCGTGAACGGCTTCGTCAACGCAGGCTTCGGCAGCGACAAGCTGTTGACGACCGAAGGCGGCAACAAGTGGATTTATCGCAATAAAGATCACGGCATGCTCAGCGCCACGGCCGCCTTGGGTTTGCTGCATCTGTGGGATGTCGATGGAGGCCTGACTCCCATCGATAAGTATCTGTATACCAGTGAGGATCACATTAAGGCTGGGGCACTTTTGGCGCTTGGTATAGTCAACTGCAGGTAAGTAAGAAAAGTTGAAAAAATTGCCCCACTGTGCGAAACCATTTTTTTAGTCTAGGGTCGAGAACCATCGAAAGATCGTTTTCGGTAGTAGGCAATGTGACTACCGATAGTTAACAATAGTTTTTTTAAAAACGAATTATGCGAAAATTATCTGTAAAGGAAAGTATACTTAAAGTAGATACAAATTATTTGCCCCACTGTCCGTCAACCTTAGCTTTATTTCAGTAAATACCTATTATAATAGCGATGTGTTGGCATGTTTATTGTTGTTGTATAGCTAGGTGACTGCACTTGACTTTTTGTTTATGTTAACGTCTATTGCGTATCACGGCTGTTTGTTTAGTTTGGGTTTTGTACAGATTTATATTACAAATAATTACCTTTGCTGTCCTGTGGGAATTCTCTTTTTGTTGTTTGGCTGTTTTCCTGGTTTAGATGTGTTAAAGACGTTTAACCTTTTCGAGAAAATGCAAGTTAAATCATGCGATTAAAGCTATTGATCATGAACTTATCTTTTGTTGCTACTGTCCACTTGCCAATATCTTTGGTTCTTTCTGGAGACTGGTACATTGAGTCCACCTGTACAGGTAGTGTAACTAATTTCTTACATTCTTCACTTCTTGTATTGCACTGCACAACTGTATTAGCGCTTTGCTGATTGTGTAAGACATCGGGAGACAGGTACCTTGATTTACCTGCACAGGAAGTGGCCCTGGGCTCTAATTTCGCACTGTATACACTTAAAATTGACTAACAAACTTAACTATACTGTGAATAATTTATTGTTACTGATAGACGTTTATTACTTTCTTACTCTTTAGAAGCGCTCTCTACGGTAGGAGCTTTCTGGGAAATTAAGCGTAAGGCGTAAGCAGTGGCGGCCCGTGACATTTCATTTTGGTGAGGCAGAGGCAGGGTTTCGCCCTCATTTAAAGGCAAAGAAATTTTTTTAAACCCAACTTAAACTTAAACTTTACAATTTCTCATCGTAATATCCATAATGACTAAATTCACATAAATCACCAAGTTCAATTAACTATACCACTTACAAAAGAATCATAAAATAGACAAACTCATAGAAAAAGAATAAACAAAATATTGCGTAAATAAACAGATTAGTTCTTTGAACAGTTCAGAATTTTATAACCAAAACAAACCTAAAGAAGGAATCTGTATTTATTTTATTGGTTACTGTGATGGCTACAAGATGGCGATAGTGTTAAAATATGTTTATTTTAGAATGGAAATATAATTTCGATTAAATCGATTTATTATAAGAAAAACAATACCATTCATTATTGAATTTTGAAAAACGTGTGAAGTATAATTTATCTAAAATTCGGAAACAGTGTTGCCACAACACCTGCTTATTTCCTTGGATGTAGGCGTGCCTGCCTCGCGTTTGCTAATACGAAAGAAGGAGACAACTATGATATCGCATTGTAATAGAACGAGACAACAAGGCTAACGCCAATCGTAAGTCTAAATTAGTTCATGCATGCTTCTGAGCCAATCATCTAGCTATAAATATTAGTTTAAATTGCGGTCGTTTCAAAATCAATCAATTTTATTGACTATTTTACAATTCATGTAATCCAAATATTAAAAATTTATAGTATATTATAGAAAGTAAAATATTTAAATTATACTTAATTTTTTAATTCTCTATGATGAGGCACTGCCTCACCTGCCTCCCCATATAGGTGTGAAGACTGCTTTAGTATGCGAGTTCGAAAATCAATATTAGTGAGAGTGGGGATGCGTGAACGTGACGTAGAGGGAATATTAGCAGGTGTATTCGTGGCGTAAGAAATGAGTGGCTTTGCATAACTTATGCAGCATAAGTACGATGGCATATTGCCTACGTTTTTTTACATTTTCTATCAAAAACTGTTGTTTCACTCTTAAAATTTCTTTTGGTTTTCACTGAACTTGATCGACAGGGTGAGAAATGAATGTGATCCGGCTCTGGCCCTCCTGGGGGACTATTTACAAGGAAACAACTCTGTACTTCAAATCGGGGCTGTATTTGGCATCGGGCTCGCGTACGCAGGTAAAACACCAAACCCCCACACGCAAAACATTAAACTTTACAACTCTCGACGTACGTTAGGCACGGCAAGAGAAGACGTGTTGGATCTCCTCCTCCCGATCATAAACTCCAACGCCTCCCCGGACGTTTTGGGCATAACCTGCCTGTCGTGCGGCCTCATAACCCTGGGCAGGAGCGACAACGACGCGGCCACCGCGATCCTGGACAAAATAATAGAGGTCAACAACACGGACGCCCTGAAAACTCCGCACATGAAGCTGGCCGGTTTGGGGGTGGCTCTGTGCTACTTCGGCATGAAGGACGCCATCGATGCCCCCAGCATGGCGATGGAGGTGTTCGAGGAGCCGTTCAAGACCACCATGCAGTGCATGCTGAAGATGTGTGCCTACGCTGGTACGGGGGATGTCTTGGTCATACAGGAACTGCTCAGGATTGTTGGTAAGATTTTCGGAAAAAATACCCCTCCAACATTCCAAAATAATGACAGTCATATTTAAAATGTTTAAAATGCGTTTTGTAGGATCTTAAATTTGAATCGAGTACCTATAAAACATCCTCTTCACTGTGAATTTGACAAACCAACACTGCCATTTTAAGGAACAGATTCCTAACACCAATTTGGTTACTCTATTTTTGTTTAGATCTACGCTCTACACAAATATTTAAATTAATTAGAAATAAGTTATTTTTTTAAATTGGATTAAGTAGAATAATAAAAAATCAATCAAAAATTTTAAAAAAATTGAGAAATTTGATCCAACCTGGAAACGCGGCATTTTGACGTTTTCTTCGTCATATGTCACCTGTTATCTGTCATCTGTCAACTTGACACCTGTCAAAGTGTGTTCGGAATTTTTTAAACTAGTTTTTTATAGTACTCATGCGTAGAATACACGCTTGCAATTTTTTCGTTACATAGCAATCAAATAAATTTTCCACTGGGTTTTATACTCGTACATTGGATTAAAAAAAATTAATGAAAACTTTACATAATCAAAAATAAAAAAAAAATTGAGAAATTTGATCCAACCTGGCAACGTGGCTTTTTGACGTTTTCTTCGTCATATGTCACCTGTTATCTGTCATCTGCCAACTTGATACCTGAATTTTTTTAAAACATTAATCTCGAAAACAATAAAACTAGTTTTTTATAGTTTTTCATGCGTAGAATACACGGTTGTAATTTTTTCGTTACATAGCAATCGAATAAATTTTCTACCGGGTTTTATACATTGGATTAAAAAAAAACTAATGAAAAAAAAAAAATAAAAAAAAAAATTAGAAATTTGATCCAACCTGGCAACGTGGCTTTTTGACGTTTTCTTCGTCATATGTCACCTGTTGTCTGTCATCTGTCAACTTGACACCTGCCAAAGTGTGTTCGGGATTTTTTTTAAACATTAATCTCGAAAACAATAAAACTATTTTTTTAAAGTTTATTTGTGCGTAGAATAGACGCTTGTAATTTTTTTGTCACATAGCAATCGAATAAATTTTCCACTGGGTTTTATACAATGGATTCAAAGAAAATTAATGAAAACTTCAATCAAAAATAAATAAAAAATGAGAAATTTGATCCAACCTGGCAACGTGGCTTTTTGACGTTTTCTTCGTCATATGTCACCTGCTATCTGTCGTCTGTCAACTTGACACCTGTCAAAGTTTGTTCGGGATTATTTTTTTAAAACCTTAATCTCGAAAACAATAAAACTAATTATTTTATAGTTTTTCATGTGTAGAATACACGCTTGTAATTTTTTCGTTACTTAGTTTCGTTAGTTTTATACAGTTCGGCTCCAGCTCTCGAGAAGACGAGTCGCGTCACGCGGGCGAGCTCTTGAAACGTAAAAGTTTAAAGATGAAACCAACAATAATTAAAAAAAAAGGGGTGCGAACTGATAAGTGAAACAAACATATTCATGGAGTGCAAGCTAAATGGTGTAACGGTCATTGAGGAGTGGAGTGTTGGGTAATATGAATGACTTGGGTGCCACCTGTCATTGGAGGCTTTTCACTGGACGGACGGGGGAGGTCGGAGAAGAGGGGAGGTGGCCATCCGCAAAGGGAAAAATCTGATAAGTTTTACTTTAAGAGTATGCATGACCTGATACAAATCTGCAATATAAATACGGCAAGCATTTTCCGTTATTTGTCACCATTAACATTGCCCGTATTCATTTCATTAAACATAACATTTATTTTACTTGAAAATGTTAAAATAACTTTAAAATATGATTATGTTAAGAACTTTAAACAATTGTTTTGTTTTTAATTACTATCATTGCAAAATTGTATTAAAAAGTGTTAAAAATTCTTACACGGGCAATGTTAATGGTGTTAGGTATCGTTAAAGTGTTTATTGGGATATCAAAACCCATGAAGGGCACGCGGCGTGGGGCAATAAGTCTGTCAACAGCAAATGCGTAAGGCGGTCCCAATCGAGACCGAAATAAACACTGGACTGACAGAGTAAACTAACATTGAACACATAATTCTAACACATTAAAAAAAAGGGCCTAATAGCCAAACTCGAGATTTGTAAACATTAGACAACAGAATAATCGCGCTTGTGATTTGTTTGACTAGTGAATAAATGCAAGCTTTGGAATTTGATAAACAAAGACGGAACTCTACCACAAAACGTGCTTGGGACAAAAATATTAAAAACAACTGACACACTTTACCAAGGGCAGGAACTATCTGACCAGAACACGGACAATGACAATAACGAACAAGACAAAGACCTTGACTAGGAAACTACACCCCTGCAGCGAAATAACAACTCCCCAACTCCAAATAGTAATCCCAAATGTTTGGAGTATTACTAATCGACTGGTCTAGGGGGATTCCGCGTCGTACTTAGTTTTAAGTCGGCGTAATTGTCCCCCAAAAACCAACTCCCTCCCGTCCCTCATCCATACCCCACCGAGCGTATAGCATAGGCTCGGCGAACCCGGGAATGGCTATTATAACTATTCGCCTCTCGCTCTCGAGCCCCAAATAGGGGACAGTACGGAACGCAATGGACATTCGCACCCAGCAAACACGGGTGAAGCCGTGCAGTTGCTGGGAAAGAACAAAAATCGGCGTAAGTAAACATAGGCCTGTACGGGGTTCGAGAGTCAAGAGGAAATGGGGCTGGTTATACGTCTCTTATACTCATACTCATACTCATACTTAGTTTCGTTAGTTTTATACATTGGATTAAAAAAAAATTACTTAAAACTTCAAACAAAAAACTACTGAGCCTAGTTTAACCGATTAAATTCATAGTTCTCGTGATATAATATATGATTAAAAAAAATAATAATGAAAACTTCCAACAAAAATAAAAAGAAATTGTGAAATTTGATCGAACCTGGCAACGTAGCTTTTTGACGTTTTCTCCGTCATATGTCACCTGTGTTCGGGATTTTTTTTTTAAAACAATAATCTCGAAAACAATAAAACTAGCTTTTTTTAGTTTTTCATGTGTAGAATACACGGCTTGTAATTTTGTCGTTACATAGCAATCGAATAAATTTTCCACTGGGTTTTATACAATGGATTCAAAGAAAATTAATGAAAAGTTCAATCAAAAATAAATAAAAAATGAGAAATTTGATCCAACCTGGCAACGTGGCTTTTTGACGTTTTCTTCGTGATATGTCACCTGCTATCTGTCATCTGTCAACTTGACACCTGTCAAAGTTTGTTCGGGATTATTTTTTTAAAACCTTAATCTCGAAAACAATAAAACTAGTTATTTTATAGTTTTTCATGTGTAGAATACACGCTTGTAATTTTTTCGTTACTTAGTTTCGTTAGTTTTATACATTGGATTAAAAAAAAAATTACTTACAACTTCAATCAAAAATAAAAAAAAATTGAAAAATTTGATCCAACCTGGCAACGTGGCTTTTTGACATTTTGTCACCTGTTATCTGTCATCTGTCAACTTGACACCTGTCAAAGTGTGTTCAGAAATTTTTTTATAAACCTTAATCTCGAAAAAAACAAAACTACTGTTTTATAGTTTTTCATGTGTAGAATACACGATTGTAATTTTTTCGTTACTTAGTAATCGAATAAATTGGATTAAAAAATTAATGAAAACTTCATTCAAAAATAAAAAAAAAATGAGAAATTTGATCCAACCTTGACGATTTCTTCAACATGTCACCTGTTATCTGTCAACTTGACACTGTTTTTTTTTAAACCTTAATATCGAAAACAATAAAACTAGTTTTTTATAGTTTTTCATGCGTAGAATACACGCGTGTAATTTTTTCGTTACATAGCAATCGAATAATTTTCCACTGGGTTTTATACATTGGATTAAAAAAAAAATTGAGAAAATTGATCCAACCTGGCAACTTGACTTTTTGACGTTTTCTTCGTCATATATCTGTCATCTGTCAACTTCGCACTTTTGAAAGTGTTTTTTATAGTTTTTCACACGCTTGTAATTTTTTCTATACATAGCAATCGAATAAAATGAGCTAGCCCTGACGTGCCGAAAAAGTTTCACTTAGCAAGTGGGGATTTCATTTTTCGTAAACATTGCACTTTCAGGGGACAAACTGGATATGCCGGAAGACGAACTCCCGCGAAAAGCGAGCGAGCTGAAAAAGAAAACCGACTGGGACTACTGCAGCGGCCAGGCGATGGCCACCCTGGCGGTGGCTGCAGTCTCGATAGGCGAGGAAATCGGCGTCGAAATGGTGCACCGAATTTTCGGGCACGTCGGTCGCTACGGGGAGACGTCCGTCCGCAAGGCGGCGCCGCTGGCGATCGCCCTCACCTCGGTCTCCAACCCGCAGCTGACCGTCATCGACATCCTGACGAAGTATTCGCACGACGTCGACGACGACGTGTCGTGCAACGCCATCTTCAGCCTGGGCTTCATAGGCGCCGGCACCAACAACGCCAGGTTGGCCATGAGCTTGAGGCAGTTGGCCGTGTACCACTTGAAAAATCCGTCGCAACTGTTTATGGTGCGCATCGCGCAAGGTTTGGTGCACATGGGGAAGGGAACGATGACTTTGAACCCATTGCACACGGACAGGCAACTTGTGGACCCCGTGGCCATGGCAGGTAAGCGTTCTATTAATTGTCAATTTTTTTTTCTCTTTAAGCCTCATTCAGAAACTTGAAATAGTGGAAAAAATTATTGGTTTCAATTATACTTATAATTAACACAAAACAATCATTCACAATGCGCAAAATTAACATCTAAAATTAAGGAAATTTGCTAAAAGATTGTCCATTCTTCTTAATAATTTATATAACCTTTCCTTCACTAGCAAATCTTCGCTTTTGAAATGCGCACATGCGCAAAGCCGCTTTCCAATTATAATTAGTGGTAAAAGTCAGAAGTTTGCAAACTTTTTCCACTAATTAAAAAGTACTACCACTAGTTTTTTGGTTGTGAACACTGTATATTCATAAGACAAACTTTTACGTTAATTGAAACTACTAATTATGAGGTTCTGAATGAGGCTTTAATTCTCATAGGATGTGGCAATAAAACTAGAAGACAACAAGAAATTTGCAATTTATTTTTAATATTTATTTTATTTTTTAGCATCTATGCTAACAAAGAAATATAAAATAAAAATATATATCGACACTTGCTATTTGTAGAATTACAAAAAACAATACTAAACTGAAAAAGTTTGACATTGAAATTAAATATTTTAAGAAAGTTTATAAGCATTTCTAATTTTATCAAACCCCCATTATAAAGTCTTTTAATAAAAACATCAAAACATTATTAAAAACTATAAATTTTCCACTTTTAATAATTAATATTAATTAGGGTTTTAAAATTTCCAGAAAAATTAAGCCGGCGAAAAAATTGGGAAATTTTCAGAAAAATTTACTTTTGCACTTTTTTCATTTTATTTAAATGGTAATGCGGAAAAAATTATGAAAAAAGTGAATTTTCGACTCTGATTATAATCATATAAAACATATACTTAAAAAAGGAGAACTTTAGTGATATGTTAAACAAATATTAGAAATATTCCCCAACACCAAAACAAAACACAAAGTGCTTAAAGTAAAAAATTGAGCCGGGGGAAAAACCGGAAAAATTGGGAAAGTTTCAGAAAAATTGACTTTTTCATTTTATTCAAAGGGTTCCTTATACGTTAAATTGGAAAAGTTAATTTTTGACTGATACCGAGAGAAAAGTGAATAATATTATGATGATAATAATTATTTCTTTTATTTTAATTAAGGAAGAATATTCCACCGGTTCGCAAAAAAAACATATTCGGTGCTGTAATATTGGACATTTCGATTTATAAAATTTTAATTTTGTAATTTAACTTTTAACTTTTTTTTAAAACACGTGTTTTTTCAGAAAAAAATATTTTTTACAATAAAACTTAAATTTGATTATTTTTAACGTTTTAATTTTTCAAAGTTTTCTTAACAATAAAATTGTCTTTACGCTAATAAACTCTATACTTCCGAAAGCATACTCCCTTAAAATGAATCAGTGGAATTTTACTGATCCGACCAGTGAGTAAAATGTTTACTGGTAAACCAGTGAAATTTTAGGTTTTTTACTGATTGATATTAATATTTACTAATTCAGTCAGTGAAATTCAGATTTTACTGTACAACCAGTGGGATCCACAGGAAAATTAGTGAAATTCCACTTATTCAATTTAAAAGAGCATGTAAATTTTAAACCAAAATCCACTAAACCCAAATTTGGGTTGCAGTATCATAATAATTAACCAATTAATTGCAAAAATTTTTATTTTCAAAATTCTAGTAACCTTATTTCATGACCGCGTTTCCTCAATAAAATGTTAAGGTGGATTTAGAGGGTTTTGGAACTAGGCGATTTAACCCCTAACTCACAATTTAGTGTTTATTGAATAACCTTGAAAGTTCATAAAATTTAACTTTTATGAAATAAATTACACAGTGACTAGAGGCACGCTAACGTACCGCGATTGAAAATATTAAAGGCACGTTAGTTACGTCATAATTATAATCCGTTTTTGTTCCCCGAGCATTTGATATTTGTCATCAAGCTAGATAGCTTATATGGTAGGGCGTTCGCTTGGCATGCGAGAGGTCCCGGGTTCGATACCAAGAAGCCGTCGAATTTTTTTAATTTTTTTATTTCATAAATTTGTTGTTTCTTTGTTAAACAGTGTTCGGTTGGGTTGGGTTGGTTGGTTTGTTTTAGTTTTATCGTAACATAAAATCTACTAGAAGTTGTCGAACTTTTTTTATTTCATAAATATGTTGTTCCTTTGTTAAAAAGTGTTTTATTTTTATCGTAACATAAATTTGCCCATTTTAGTTGGGTTTTTTGTTCAATGGGGCGGGGGGGGGCCAATGGGGCGGGGTCGGTTGGGTTGTGTTGTTGAGTTTGGGATGGTTTGAGTTTATGACGTAACTAACGTGCCTTTAACATTTCAAATCGCGGCACGTTAACGTGCCTCTAGTCACAGCGAATAAATTATGAATTATAAATAAGATTGAACAGCGCATGTGCTAACAATTTTTCTCTCTCCATTTTTTAAGGTTATAATTAATAATTATTGTGTTTTGTCTTTGTGCCTTAAAAAATACTACAAGTTCTTACAAAACATAAATTTTAATGAGGAATTTTGTGTTATTTGTCACTTTTAATTATCCATATTGTCATTTGAAAAAATAAAATATATACGACCTGTTCAAGGATTTTTTTGAACAAAAAAGCCGAATTTTTCAATGAATTTGTTCCATACTTTCGCCAGTCACTGTAGATAAAAGGTAATGTCAAAAACTATTGCATACAGAATTTTTAAACTGTACAATGTTACTTACTTATTATTTACCCCTTATTTGACACTTCAACCAGTTATTTGACATTAAACATTGCAGGTCTTCTAATCACTCTAATACCCCTCTTGGACCCGCATTCCACAATTCTGGGCCGCTCCCACTACCTCCTCTACTCGTTGGTCACCGCGATTCAGCCCCGCTGGCTTCTAACCCTCGACGAAAATCTCGAAGCCGTCCCTGTGACGGTCAGAGTGGGCCAGGCGGTGGACGTGGTGGCCAAAGCGGGAACCCCGAAAACGATCGCGGGGATCCACACGCACTCGACCCCCGTCCTATTGGCCGCCGGGGAAAGGGCGGAGCTGGCCACCGACCAATACGAGAGCTTCGCGCCCACCATGGACGGCATATGCGTTTTGAAGAAGAAAAGCGAGGGCGGGGATTGAATGTTTAAGGTTTTTGTATCATTATTATCGATAATAAATGTTTAAGGAACAAGATAATCTTTATTAATTTCAGAAGTATATTACAAAAAAATCTTAACCTAACTATTTATTGCTTTTGTCAACGGGACGTTATTTTAATTTGTTTAGTAAATAGTCATTTAAATTTCAAGCAAACACAAATAATTTGACAACGTCGCAAATAGCACTACACGTAGCCATTTTTTTGACATACAACGCAAATAATGCGTTTCTCATAACAAAATCAACGTGGCAATGTCGCTTTGAGCGTTAGGTGTTGCCATTTTCACTGTACTTTAAATTATAGGTAAAAAGCATTCACAAGATAAAATATCACAGAAATATAAACATTCAGTAGGTAACAATTTCATATACATATCTTTATAACCATTTTTTTCATAAAATATTGATATTTTCAGTTTTCATCACATTTTACCCGTCATATTTACTTAATTATAATTAAGAGCACTTTTTTAAATAAGTTAATTAATAAGTCAGTCTAAATTTAGATATTGCTTACCTATAAGTACTTAGTTTGTTCTTTTTTGATTTTTGCTACATAACGATGAAAAAGCTCTGAAAGCCTTAAACCTAATTTTTTTATTTTTTGTAGGGGTGGTTTGACATTCAGCCTCCAAGGTTTTCTTGGGGGGTTGTGGGGCAGGGTTTTTGTATTTCCTCCTTTTCTCCAACATGGGTAACTTTCCTTTTACCAACAATTCTTGTTGTAATTCTACAATTAAGAAAGTATATTTACCTATAGAAATGTTACCAAAAGTGTTTTATATACCTCTCCTCTCATCTATAAGCCTCTGCAATTTTTCCTTCATCGTTTCTTTTTCATCGACCTCCAATTCGAGTATTGCATTCTTTTCTAATGCATTATCAAATGAAACTTTTATATCATTAATACTTTCTTCCATAATTCTTTTACAAGTCTCCAGATTGTCATTTTTTTGCTCCAACTCTCTTATATGCTCATGCAACAATAAATTTTCCTCACTTAAAGTCGAAACTTTTTGTTCCAAGTTATTATTATCTCTACCTAACTGTTCAACTTTGTTTTTTTGCATATCCAACTCTATTTGAATTTTATTTGTAACCAAAGTCAACTCTTTAATTTTTTGCTCATTTTGATCGATTGTAGCCTCCAATTCTTTCTCCAACTGCTGTGACTCAAATACATACTCCTCAGACTCTTGTTGTAGCTTGTGCAAACTAAATCTTACATAAATAAACAAATATTACAATAATCTTATAATTCTTACCAATCCTTTACATCTTCTACCCTTAATTTCCAGTATTCAACCTCTGCATCTGTACTTTTAAACACGACAGCTTTTTCTTCGTTCATTTTAACAAAAAAGTAACACCACAAATCTTGAATTAATTAAAATGAGTCAGTTTAACATCCCACATAAAAAATAACTGGAGCAGAATAAGTACTATTTATAAATCCGTTTAATTTTACGGTTTCTTTCATTGTTTCACTGGTTTTAACTGAAAAAATCATCATAATAAACGGCCATAACTTTTTTTGATTTTCAAAAAAAAAACTATGTGGGCGGTAATATGAATCCCAACAGGTGGCGCTGTCAAATGACAAAAAAATAATTTAGGGCTTTAATCTTTAGGCGAAGGTTGAAGGGCATTTTAAATCATAATAATTAAATTAAAGCCTAAAAATACATCTAATCGAGAATATTGTGTTTATTCGTTTTTTTATAAAAAAAAAACTATCAAATAACACGCTCAACCGGTAAAACAGTTTTCATGCCAGCGACAAATGTCATAAAGAACTGTCATTTATAAAATAAGAAGTTGTTTATAAAATGTCGAATAAAGCATCTAATTTGAAAATACAGCTGGGGAATATAATCATCGGTGGTGGAACACATAAAGAACAAGCCGAAAAGTAATAAAACCACCTTATTTAATGCATAATTACTCATAATAAAAATATTTCTTTTAGGTACCGCAAAACATTGGACTGTATTTTAAAAGAAACTGAGAACGATTTGGTTGAATGTTTGCAGATATTTATTGAAGCCAGTAAGTGGTGTAATAATTTCCATAGTTAAACTTATTATAACCTTAAATTTTAGTTGTTAACGAAAATGTAAGTTTGGTTATATCCAGACAGATTTTAAGCGAAATAAGTACTCAGTTAATGAAATTGCCTGATGAAGTTAGTAAAATTGTGTCACATTACATGCTTGAAAAGGTGCAACCAAGAGTTATTTCATTTGAAGAGCAAGTCGCCAGTATTCGACAACATTTATCTCAGATATATGAAAGAAATCATTTATGGAAAGATGCTGCTTTGGTTTTAGTGGGTATACCTTTGGAAACAGGACAAAAGCAATACTCAGTGGACTACAAACTGGAAACCTACCTAAAAATAGCCAGATTATATCTCGAAGGTAATTTTTTTGTAACTTTATATTTTTCATACATTTTTCCACTTTCAGATGATGATCCTGTTCAAGCTGAAGCCTTTATCAACAGGGCTTCGTTATTGCAGGCTGAATCGACAGATGAACAGCTTCAAATCTACTATAAAGTGTGCTATGCAAGGGTTTTGGATTATCGTAGAAAGTTCATTGAAGCTGCTCAGAGATATAATGAGTTGAGTTATAGGGTGATTGTGAGAGAAGAGGAGAGAATGAGGGCCCTTAGAAATGCTCTGGTTTGCACAGTGCTGGCCTCTGCTGGTCAGCAGAGGTCCAGAATGTTGGCAACACTTTTTAAGGTAAGATGTTTTGTTTGTTTTATTTTCATTACACCATATTTTTTTTAATTTTATTATTTCAAGGTCAAACATTTTATTATTAACTGTCAAAAACCAGATTAGTTTAAAATTCCAGGTTTAATATTTAACTTTTATGTGAAACATTAGACATTTTGGAAGGTTTTAATTTTTTTCTGAAATAAAAAATTCTTTTGAAAAATATTTAACAATTTGTTGATTTTAAAAAAGCTTTTAGGATTGCAATATTTTTTTAAAGTACCTAGGTACCCAGGAAGTTTAAAAAATCCTATATCATTTAAAAACGTTTTTAAATCATATGGCGTTTTTTAAAATACATAATAATTACTTAATAATTAATTTTATTAAATTTTAATTTATTTTTTAACCTTACATTCACAGAATAATTACCACTTAACACCAAGTAACACTTAAACTAAATTCATGGTCAAATTTCGTTTTTTTAACCTAATTTTATTATTTGTCGACGCGGACGTCAAAAATTTGTCAAATTTTTGACAACTGTGAACTTTTGTCATTATCAGGGTCACGGTCTTATATAAGACCGTGATCAGGGTAAAACATGACATTTGTTAAATTTTTGACAGTTGTGAACTTTTGCATTATTAGCATGGAGCCTACACAAGGAGCCCGAACTTAATAGGGAAAATTGACAAAACCTGCCCTCTAAATTGCACAAATTAAGTCTTTTTTTTTCACCACCAGCGGCGCTGATTGTTGATGCGTCCTGACGTCTGCTCTTTTGGTAGCGTTTCGGTACAAATTAGTCAATTGTTTCAGAATAAACGGGACAACAGCGCCTACTTTCCTTGGGAAGATTCTTGTTTACATGCAGTTCGGACTCCTTGTGTAGGCTCCATGATTATTAGGCTCAAACATGTCAAAAACAGCTGTTTTTAAATCATATGGCGTTTCTTAAAAACTACTTAAATATTTTTTAATCTTGGACAGCTATGAAATTTTCTCATTATAAGGGTCAACATGTCAAAAACAGCAAATGTTTATGTTTTTGTGGCTTTTTATGAAATTACCATTTAAGACTTGCATATATGCAAAGTAGAGTATACACTATTTTTTTCTATAACTCATAATAAAATAGAAAATAAATCATATAATATATAATAACTAAATAAAAAACACTTAAAAAATTACTTGTCAAAATTAATAAAGCTTAAATCTGTCAAATCTCCAAGGCTATAGTTGATATTGCCGTGCATCGCATTTCTATTGGTTAATGTTGCCGTATCATAATTTGTATCATAATGGATCCCATTATAGTACAGGTAGGAAATGTATGAGTAGAAACACATTCTTTAAATTTCCAAACGTCAAACAAACAAAATTTTGACGTAATTTTAGGACGAAAGATGCCAACAATTGCCCGCCGTTGGCATATTGGAAAAAATGTATCTGGAGCGCATCATACGCAGGGACGAACTCAGGGATTTCGAGGCCCTCTTGTACCCCCATCAAAAAGCCTCGACCATCGACGGTTCCACGATCTTGGACAGGGCCGTAATCGAACACAATTTACTGTCGGCCAGCAAATTGTACAATAACATCAGTTTCGAGGAATTGGGGGCCCTTCTTGAAATTTCTCCCTCGAAAGCTGAAAAAATCGCCAGCCAGATGATAACTGAAGGGAGGATGAACGGGTACATCGATCAGATTGATTGTATAGTTCATTTTGAAAGTATGTTATATACAGTAGACTGGGCCAAAAAAATCTATTTTTTTTAAGTTTATCATCGCAATTTTAATTTTTTTTTTCCTCAGCAAGTTTTTGTCTCAGAACTCCCAAACCATTGAGTTTAACAAAATTGACATAGAAATATGTTTTTAAGAAAATTAAATGCCTTACAAAAAAGGTTAAAATGAAATTTTCCGTCAGATGAACCGTTTCCTTAAAATCATGCCTTAAAAATTGGTATAGTTTTACATTTTGATCTTTTAACTTTGGAATTTTGTAAATCATGTAAAAATCAGTACCCAGAAAAAAACCGATGAATATTCTTATGGAAAATCAAATGCTTTACAAAAAAAGCCTCTTAACATTTTTGGCTAAATTCACTCAATCAAAAGTTATTCAAGGTTAAGTTGAAGTCAATACGAAATTCTTGTTTTTTCCTCTGTAGATTTTTTTTTTATAGATGATAATTTGATTTTTTTTTATAACTAATTAACAATTTCCAATAAAAAAACATGATTGTTATTATTTAAACGATTAAATAGTAAACAGTGAAAATAATATTTTCTAAAGAAAATAGCTTCTTAAAGCGAAAAAATTCTGTTATTTTTTTTTTAATTTTCAGTAATTTTATCAATATCATAAAGATTATCATCAATAAAAGAATTCAAGTTTTTAACTGACCCAAAAAAAATCTAGATCGGAAAAAACAAGAATTTTGTTTTAACTTGAATAACTTTTGATGGAGTGAATTTAGCCAAAAATGTTAGGAGACTTTTTTGTAGAGAATTTGATTTCCCATAAGAATATCTATCGGTTTTTTTTCCGGGTACTGATTTTTACATGAATTACATAATTCCAAAGTTAAAAGATCAAATTGTAAAACTATACCAATTTTTAAGGCATGATTGTAAGAAAACGGTTAATCTGACGGAAAATTCCAATCAAACCTTTTTTGTAGAGCATTCAATTTTCTTCAAAAAATATTCCCAAGTCAATTTTGTTAAACTCAATGGTTTTGAAGTTCTGAGACAAAAACTTGCTGAGAAAAAAAAAAATTAAAATTGCTGATAGACCTCTTAATATTAATATTATGGACTCAAACTTCCACAATAATTTTTTTTGTCACCAAAACCATATTTTCGATATACTTAAAAAAAAATGCTTGATTTTTTTGGCCCAGTTTAATATACAGAAGGGTCTAAAATTGTTAATTTATTTTTTTTTAGCTCGTGAAACTTTGCCTCAATGGGATAAACAAATTCAGTCATTATGTTATCAAGTTAATTCAATTATCGATCAAATATCTGATCATCACCCTGACTGGATTTTGAAAGTAATGGATGAACAAATGGTATCATAAAATAAAAACAATTTTTACAATTTATGTGATATTCACTACTAATAATAATAAAAATTAAATTAAGTTATTGTACTGTTCTTTATTTACAAAAAATATTTTTTACAGGTTTATA
Organism: Brassicogethes aeneus; assembly: GCA_921294245.1. NCBI lineage: Eukaryota > Metazoa > Arthropoda > Insecta > Coleoptera > Nitidulidae > Brassicogethes > Brassicogethes aeneus. The sequence goes on from OV121140.1 coordinate 7,850,041, forward strand.
CAACTATTTTACATTTCTGTATATGGAAGCTGATAATTTACACAATTTTACAAACTTTTGGCAACCAAATCACATTTAATACTGCTATTTTCCTATGTGGTAAGACACTATTACTTTGGTCACGTCAATTTTTTAAGTATGTATTAATAATTACTTGTACTTTGATTCCATTAAAAAAATAAAGGAAGACTAAAATTTAATTAATTTAAAAAAAAAGTAAAAAAAAATCACAAAATGTCAATATAAATATTTTAAAACCGCGTAGTAATGAACTGCCGCGGCCATTACAACAAACAAATGCCAAACGGCGTGAGCAAACGGAAAAACACCGTCACATTTAAAAAATATTACGCCTAAAACGTACAGAAGACCTCCTATACTCAATTCCGTTATCCCAGAGATTAAATGCTGTAAATAAAATTCGTCAATTTTGACACTTACAAACGTCAAACTTTGACATATGTCAAACCATACATAACCACACTTACCTCAGTCAAAATCGTTAAAGAAGGCCCAATTCCCATAAACAAATAAAATAAGGTTTCCAAAGTTTTGTATTTTTCGTGGAAAGTTTGTTGATAAACAATTCCTAAAAAGGCCATGACCCATACAATCCAATTCATGGAAGAGGCCCAACCTTCGTTGGGGAGTTGTTCAATAGTTAACCATGGAAAATATGAACCTGCTATGAAAATATATATCATTCCTCTGTCGCACCTGTGTAAAACGTCTTTGAGGTTCCTAAAATCATTTTCGTAATGTCGGAATTTAATTAGTTTTAAAATTGTTTTTAGAATGAATTTTAAAAGTTTTTGCTCATATTTGAATTCAAAACATAGGCAGCCATGTAAACAAAACACAATCACGCCGTTATAATGTCATTTAACTGTCAACTTCTTTGTGTCAAATTTTAGTTTGAAAAAAGATGTTTAGTTTTAAATTAAAAAGTATTATGGATAATAATTTAGTACAAATAATTAAATTAATTCTTTGGAAACGAATTGATTAAACTGTTAACAGACAAAAATGCAATTTTAACGCATTTAACAGCTTTAAAATTATAAATATTAAGGCGGCCATGATTCATGACATACAAATGTCAGTTGAGCCACAATTGTGAGTTTAGCTGTCAAGAGTGATATTTGAAATTGAAAATAATCGTTAAACAGTTTGTTTCAACATGTTTATTAGTGAAAAAGTAAGTAATTATTATGTTAAAAATGTTATTTAAAGCTTTTTAAACGTTTTTTTATTAATTTTATAAACTTGATAACGCTTTTTTCTTACCTATGTTTGTTGCAATAAAAAACGCAATGAAAAGACGTGGAAACACTAAATAAAAATATTAATGTAGCACCATAGACAAGGGCTGATACGTATTGAGGTGTTGTATGGGCTCTATCGAGCATATGCATCGTTGCCATAATGCTGGGCATTACCCATATACCATGGGTTATTATATTTGCTATGTGTTCTATGGGGGTGGGGCAATAGGCCTCGTTTGGTAGAGCTTTTCGGTTCATCCATTTTATACTAAAAAAAATAATTTGTTATAAAAATTTTTGGATTAATTTTTGTTACCTTTTTAGTTCGTTGTTTTTGTTGAAAAATATTCTGGTGTAGCTTAGGATGTCTTGAGCAATGCTTTGTAGCATACCTGAATAATAAAATGACTATAAAGTGAATTTTTAGGTAATGTGTTTATTAAAGTTTTTGTCGACCAATAGAATTTATTCAATGGTGTCCTGTTTTTAAATTTTTATCAAAAAGGAATACATTATTAGATTTTCTTTGTTAATTTTGAAAAATGTACCTATTAATAATTGAATCCTTGTTCCATTTAATTCAAGGTAGTTATTATTATTTTTACATTAAATACTCATAATTTACATCAATAAAAAATAGGTACCCCTTACAAAAATATATAATGAAACGCTGCAATCAGGAATAAACGAATAATTCGTTATCTTATTTGAATTTCTTACCAGAAAATAGATAAACAAAAACTCAGTTCGTTAGCCCACCCATAACAGCTGACTGTCGGGCCTTGTTGTCAGATTTACCCGGAAAAATGCGATAATTATAAAGCCTGATTTATAGATTGCCTTTCTTCCTTCCTCCCTTAAAAGATGAACAATCCGAAAATCGTAGTGCCATTTATAGATTCCCGTACGGGAATCTATAAACAGCACAACAATTATTGTTGTATTGTCATCTTTTACGTGAGGAAGGGAGGAAGGAAGGAAGGCAATCTATAAATCAGGCTTAAATTGTAAAAATCCTTGTCATGAAAAAAGTCATGAAATGTTTTTTTCGTAGAATATACAATAAAAACTACTTTTATGCACAATTCTGCTTTTATGTTTATATTTTGACGAATTTGGCATTCGTTATATAAGTTATATAAGCACACAAGGGTGCGGCACCCTGGGTGCCGTTGTAATTTATTTTTACTACAATTTAGATTTTATTATTTATTATAGGTTATTATTATTTTATTTATTAATTATACCTACCTACTTACTTTCTAATTTTGATGCAGTTTTTTAGACTAAATGAGAATGACAATTTATGACATTGTCAAATTTCACCTAAAATTTGGCAATATTATAAATTTTCACTTATAATACCACAAGAGCTTCAAAATTATCGGGTATTTTTCCCGATAGGTTCGTTGCAAACAAATGAAGGAGTCAAGTTTTTCAGGTTAAAAAATCACGAGCGCGAAGCGCGAGTGATTTTTCCTGAAAAACTTGACGACTTTATTTGTTTGCAGGGAACCTTGAGGGAAATGCCAGATAATTTTGAAGCTCGTGTGGTATTCGGGGGATTATTTTTCCGTCCCAAATGTCGGTCAATAGAATTGCACCATGTACAGTTAACAAATAAGAATTTCATAATGAATAAAACAACATTTAATTAAGATTTAATTTGTTTTTTATATATAGCAACTACCAGAGAAAATTTTCAACAAATTATCGCTGTAATTCGCTGTAGGTTCCCTCAACAACAATGCCTCAACAATGTCCCAACAATACAGAGAACTGTCAAAAAAAATAATCCTTAAAATTCAATTCAATTGAACTGGTGAAGAAAAAAATTAGTGTTTGAAATGTACCTAAATTTTTTTAATTAACAATTTTTATTTTAGATATTTAAGTTCTATTTTGTGAATAGATTTGTATAATTACTAATTAAATTGCAAATATTAACTTTGTATGACCTTGACCAAAATATCGGATTATTGAAAACATAAAAATGTAATATTATTATATCGATGAATTTATATGAAAAATGAATTTCAGAAAAATTAAAAATTCTTGATTTATATTTTATATGTTTATATATATATATATATATATATATATATATTATTTATATTTATATGTTTTATATTTTTTGACGTTTTTTGTGAAGTAATTTTTCATTTATTGGTTAATTGTAGGTGTCAAAAAATATCCAAAAATTTCAGGTTATTTAAATTAAATAGGTACCTATATTAATTAATTGGTGCTAAATAAAAAAAGGTTAAGGATTTAAAATTTAAAATAGGTAGGTACTTACTTTTTTACTGTTACACACAACCTCATGTATAAAACTACCCTCGGCAAAGGGTAGTATTTAAAACTATTATCACAGTTGTTACGTAGAAGTCCGTATAAAGGTTTCACTCGATAATTCTAAATGAATTAACTAGCGTGCTTCGAACTAAATTTAGACAAATTGGAATATAATAGGCCAATAATAAATTTATTGCAATTTGGAATGAACAAAATAAACGTCCTTCAAGTGTTACTTGTTGCTAGCAATTAAAATTACTAGTAATCTAGTTTTAGTTTTTTAAACGATTATAGTTAGTGCTAATTATAAATGCTCAGTTATCTTCAAATGATTATAAAATTGTTTATTAAAAAATTACAAAATAAATAATAAATTAGTTTAAAATTTAATAAAATGATTATTCTAAGCTTGCATAGTTATCGGCTTCAGAATTTTGGCGGGTGAATGGTGAAAAAGTCTAAAAAATTAAAAAATATGTTTTGTGGAATAAACCTAATACCAAATATATTCCCACTCACAGAATAAAAAGAGTGCCTAGAATCTTCGCTTATACACGATTCCATGTCATCTTTTTTACTATTTTGACGATCTATAACCAAAATGGAATCATTAAATCTAAAAAATAAAAATCTCGAATATAGGGATATTTTGCACAATCTCGCAACACCGCTTACTTTTTTTCCACCTCCATGGAATCAACCAACTTCGACTCCTTTTCGTCCACGATTTCGTAGTTTCTTTCCAGATTTATTATTGGTAAATTATCGGAAGTAAACACATTGTTGTCCCTCAAGGTGCTAGAACTGGTGAAATTTCGGAAAAAGTTGAGCGAACTCAGAGAGTTTGTTGTTGTTGTTTTTTTCAGGCCGCCTTCTTCTAGGATATAGAAATGTTGGATTCCTGGGTTTTTTGATTCCCAACTAAAAAAAAATGCAACAATTTGTTTTTTGGCAACACTGTCCGAGAACAGCAACACAATCGTTTACAAAGAATACAGTGTTGAATTGCGCTGTTGTCAGCCTGTTTTGTTAAGTTTTCCCCCCTCTTATTACTTTACAAACAGAATTTTATATCTCAAAAACTGTACTGAAACTACGAATAAAACTTAATTTAAGACTTATTTTAGTAATATAAATAAAAAAAAATAATTCAACTAATTAAATTAATTAAATTATTTAAATTAATTAGATTAATTATATTAATTAAATTAATTAAATTAATTAAATTAATTAAATTAATTAAATTCATTAAATTGATTAAATTCATTAAATTAATTGGATTAATTAAATTAATTAAATTAATTTAGAACACAACAAATGTTATATTATATTATATTGTATTAATTCCAAAAAAAAGACGAAATTAGCTGACAAACCAGCGTCACAAGATTTATGGACGGCCCCCTATCATGAAACACCCTTTAGTTTGGGTAATTTTGGGCATTTTTCCAATTTTAAACAATTGTTAGTTCTTAATAATTTTAGATACATTTTGGATATTTTTTATCTAAAAAGACGTTTTAAAACAGTTTTATTTCAGTTCAGTTTCATAATACCCTATAGCTTTGAAAAAAATACAGTAATATTTTCTCTAACAGTACAATATATAAAAATGTCAAAAACTCAAACTTAAAACTAAAATTAAAAATTTTTAAAACTTTTGCACCATTTGATTCATAATTAATAAAATAAAATTCTGTCAAAATGGCCATTAATAAAGAATTAATTTAGGATGTACTTACCATATACAATAAATTATAACGCTTAAAGCAAAAATAAACAATAATATTGCCGATATTATAATAATCCCTAAAAATCACTATTAATAATTTCATAATTTTTTAATTTTCGTAACCTTACAAATAATAATTAAATCCATTGTAACAAACATGTATTGAACACTAAAGTTTATTCGTAAAAAATGCAATAAAAACGCTCTTTTTATAGTTGTAAATCTGGCAACATTGCTTTCGTTAGTATCGAGTATAGTAGAGGTACAGTCGTGGAAATTAAGAATGGGTCGGAAATAATGGAATTCTTTTTTTTTTACATTTAGATTTTATTAGTAACGTATGCTTGATTATAAAAACTAAAAAAACATCAACTATACTCTTTGGTACTAAATATTAATAAATATTATTTTTATCCTATACATCGATAATACTGTCGTGTTTCTTGTCGTGAGCCGTGACCTTGAGTTTTTCCTGCATTTTTGTGAGCATTTCTTGCATCCTTCGAATCTACAAAGAATGTTGAGAAAAACAAAAATATTGAACAAAAAATTACCTCCTCGTCCTTTTGCAGGAGCAACCTGTCAGTCTCGGAAATGTCAGGATCGAATACGGGGGCCGAATCTCGTTTCAACTTCCTAAAAGAAGTTCTAATAACTCATGAAAAAATTAATCATCATCACACCCGAAAAACTTACCCCCTCTCCCTGGCATGCTGGGATATTTGCGAGATGCATTGCGCCCTGAAATTTTCGTAGTGCACGTCCTCGGTCACGTCCTTCAAATCCTGCATGTGCGTGGAAATCAACATGGTCCTCAGTTTTATGAAGTCGCTGTGTTTTGGATTCTCAACTGCAAAATATCGATATTAGCCGAATTTTGCACAATCCGGCAACATCGCATGGTTCGAAAATGTGGCAACGTCGCATATTTGTGAATAATGGCAACGTTGCGTGGTTATTGCGAGGTTGCCGGGTTTTCGGTTTCCTACCGTCCACGACTCCCCAAGGGTACTGCCTTCCCCTAACTTTTTTTCCCGCCACCTCCAAGGTCATATTGCTCCCGACCACCGCGAAAGGTACGCTGGCCTTTAATTCTCTGTCTTGCTGCTTGAATTCGTCGTCTTCGTCGCTGTCGCATTCGGGAAACTCGTACATCTTAAAAGTTATAATTCAAAATATTTTCATTTACAAAGAAAACAAGCAACCACCTGTATATCGTTCTCCCTAATATCGTTGATGATGTTTTGCTTCAATTTGGCAACCTCGGACGTGGTCAGAGTGTCAGCTTTGGCTATCACGACCACTATATTAACCTTACGGTGCAGCCTCTTCATCAATTCAAGGTCCATTTGCCTCAAACTACAAAAAATACATTAACACTTCGTCACCTGAGTGTTCTATCTGCATTTTCCTTTTTTTATTCAGGTTAGTCTTGTTTTAAGTCTTAAAGATGATATTGGTCTATCTATATATAATTGGGGTAGAAATTGTAAAGTTTAAGGTTTAAACTGTACAATTTCTACCCCAATTATATATAGAAAGAACAATATGCATCTTTAATACTTAAAACAAGACTAACCTGAATAAAAAAAAGAAAATGCAGATAGAACACTATAATTCTCAGGTGACGACTTGGTAAAAGTAAAACTTCTTAGAAACTAGAGAATGTGAGAAATTTTAGTTGAAGCGAATTTGCTTTCGGCACGCGCCTAAAAAGCGGCATGCTTTACACCGCGTTATTACCACTGAACTACTGTGTAGTTCAGTGGTTATTACAAATAAGCCGAATTATTATAAAATAATAAAAACAGTAGAATATTCGCTACTCTACCGTACTCATAATTGTTTATTGTTTAACTATTTGTTTTATTTTTGGTAGAAATAAACCATTTGGTAACAATTTTTATTTTTTTAAGTAATGTACAAAATGTACATTTTCCAATAAGCGCGACTTAAAAATAATAAACTTTGCAATTTTTTGTGTAAATGTTTAAAACCAAACGGCAGTTTTGTCGAAATGGTGTTCAAAATACACCTGCTGTAGTTAAAGATTTTAATTTGACAATAAAAAAGCAATTTTTTCTAATTTCTAAGAGAGAAAAAAATTTAAAAAAGTATTTCTCCACCGAGAATTGAACATAAAGAATGTACTTGAAAATTGTAATTGGAAATTAGATAATAATGAATGTTTATTGTTTTTAACAAATATAATGATCTTTTGACCATTATAACTTATAATTTAAAAAATAAAAGAAATTAATTTATGTTAAAACGCTCGAAATACACACTAGCAAATGCAAAACAGAAACTGAATCCTCGCCTACGCCGGCAATCTGCTAACAACCGATCGTATTCACTCGGGTGCACTCGTACGTTATAACTTTTTCTCTCTCGTGTAACGAAATCTCGGAACGTTACATTTTTCACAATTCACTCTCCATTCTCGTCAAATATCAGAACGCCGCCAAAAAAGTTTCACTTCAAAAACGCAAATTTGGCAACGCCGCAGTCATAAACATGGCAACATTGCATTCGAAGACACGGCAACGTCGCAACTATATTTACCTGTGCCCCCACGGCGGTATAAAGTACAAACAACAATGCACTCTGTTGTCCTGTATATTTCTGCGATTTAGGCCGCTTTCGTCCGTGAAATATTGTCGAAATTGTTCGTCTATGTAGTTGGTACACACCTTCCAGCTGTCCTCGCAGTTGACCGCGTCCCCGAAGCCGGGGGTGTCGATTACCGTGAGCCTAAAAAACAAAATTCCCTCAATCTGGGATTTTTTCGACTTGGCAACACCGCAACCTCTTTGCCGCGTTGCCGTACCTTAGCTTGACGCCGCGCTCCTCGATTTCCATCGTTTTTTTCTCGATGCTCGTGGTTTTCTTGATTTTTTCCCCCACTTCCGGTACAATCCTGTTCTTGTACAGGTCCTCCAAAAAGAGGCTGTTTATGAGGGTGGATTTCCCCAACCCCGACTCCCCCACCACCATGAGGGTGAAGTCGAAACCTCTTTTGACCGATTTTCTGTGCACTTGATCTGGCAACGTTGCAAACCCTATGTAATCTCGATCGCGGTCTATAAAAGAAAAATTGTTTGTTTTATTTAGATTTTTTAAAGCCATTTAGTCCACGGTATTAAAATAAACATTTCATCGTGTTTACAGGAAGCAGGTGTGTTTTTTTTTTCAATAAAATATATCTAGGTTTACCTTCCGTTACGTTATAAATATTTTATCACATTTTAATAAAATATAAACTACCTATATAAAAATAAAATCTTAAAGCATATTTTTAGATCATCAATCATTAATTCATTAAATTAAGTAAAGGGAAGTAACTACTTCAAATAAGTAATCTTAAAAATAGATATTTACTTAAATAAATTGGGTCAAAAAATTATAGAAAGCACTTTTACCTACTTGTGTTTTTGTATTTGTACACAAAAATAAATTTTATTCATGAATTGTATTCAAAGAGACATTTAAATTAACTTTAATAGGTACTACTAAGTAGGAAATCGTTTGGAATGTTAATTAGATTTTTCGCATTTTTCAGCGTATTATTTTTGATAAGCTTTATTGTGGTTTATCAAACATTAACTACCTAGCTAATATTTAAATAACTGATAAACATACATGATTAATTTTCTAATAGGTTGAATATTTAAAGGCCCACTCTAGAATTACTGTTAATTAATAAATAAAAACAAAGCGATTACAATTGTTTTTTTTACACGGCCTACCTGACATTCTTCCTTTTACTCCAAAGCACCCTTCACAAATCCAACAAATTCACAGTGGGTATATGTCTGTTTTATTTACTTTATTAACACAACAACAACAATAATTCTGCTGTAGAAATTCAGCAGGTCTAAAGTGAAATTACGCGGTGGGTGTAGCGCTCATTTCGCGATCAATAGTGTAAACAGCGCGTTTTTGAAATTGCGCGCACGCGCAAAAAGGGAAAACGCAAATAAACTCATTTGGTATTTTAAATAAAAAAGGGGGAAATTCTATTGTCTAAGAACAAACAAAAAAAAGTGGGCAAATGTTAAAACTGTACTTTAACGTGTTAATTATTGTTTAATGATCATTATACTGGTTTTATCGTTAGTTAAACACATTATTTTAAGTTTTGCTTCTAATATTATATTTAAATCGCACGGGCCATGACTTTGTTCCAATAAAACGCAATACATGTCAACGCCGCATTTAATTTAAAGTGTCCAATTCAATTGTAAACAAATACCTAACCTCACAAAGGCGGCACCTTTACTTTTGATGGATTTTCGATAAAATCAGAGAAATCCCTGGATAGACTTCACTGTTTTAATAATTAATTAGGCATAGTTAGATAATAAAATGTCACACTTGGTGGAACATTGTATAATCGGTAGTGTTTGTATCACTATAGTGCTGATTTTCAACTATTCTCTGCATAGGATTGAAGAGGGCCATGTAGGCGTTTATTATAGAGTACGTATTTTGAGTTTTTGAGGTGTTTTTGTTTATTTTTTGAGTGTTTTTAGGGTGGGGCATTGCTGCCTACAACTAGTTTACCTGGATATCATATGATGGTGCCGTTATTGACTTCTTATAAGTCTGTACAAGTAAGTTTTATGAACCCCTTCAACAAGTGGGATAAATTTAATCTTTTAGGTTACTTTGCAAACAGATGAAGTTAAAAACGTCCCGTGTGGGACAAGTGGAGGCGTAATGATTTATTTTGATAGAATAGAAGTTGTAAATCATCTTAATGCAAATAGCAGTAAGTATTTATGCTTGTATATAATAATTACATTTTAAAACTTGTTGATGTTACAGTAATGGATATAGTAAGAAATTACACAGCAGATTACGATAAAACGCTTATATTCAATAAGGTACATCACGAGTTGAACCAGTTCTGCAGTATACACACATTACACGAAGTTTATATCGATTTGTTTGATCAAATCGACGAAAATCTTCGACAGGCTCTTCAACGAGATCTGCACGAGATGGCGCCAGGTTTGTTCATACAAGCTGTGAGGGTAACAAAGCCGAAAATCCCCGAAGTGATAAGAAAAAACTACGAACTGATGGAAGGGGAGAAAACCAAGCTGCTCATAGCAATACAGCACCAGAAAGTGGTGGAAAAAGACGCCGAAACGGAACGCAAGAGGGCGCTGATCGAGGCGGAGAAGGAATCGCAGGTGGCCAAGATACAGTACAGCCAAAAAATCATGGAGAAGGAATCTCTGCAGAGAATATCGCAGATCGAGGACGAGATGCATCTGGCGAAACAAAAAAGCATGGCGGATGCGGAGTTTTACAAGTTGACGCAACAGGCGGAAGTCAACAAGTTGCTGTACACTCCGCAGTTCTTGGAGCTGAAAAAATACGAGTCGTTGGCCTTGAACAGTAAGGTTTATTTCGGCAACGAGATACCTCAGACGTTTATATCCACCCAGCAGGGCAATAAAGAAATTAAATCATGATAATAAATAAATTTAAGAATAAATAAAATATATTTTATTTCATAAAAATACAATGTTTTGAGCACCAAAACTTTGTGAAATATATTGATTATTTAACACAGACTTAAAAATTATTTGTCATAAAATATAAGACACATAATACTTTTAAATGCCATAATATTAATATTAAGTAATATATTTTTACAAATTAATATTTATTTAAACAATAAATATCACAAAAATAACATAAATTATATGCAATTTTACCTTAGTATTAAATTCGATCACAATGTTTATCATTTCCCAGCTCTTAATATTAATAAAAATAGTAAACAAAAATTCTCCTAAATATGTACAACCGTTGCAATAACTCAAACAACGGCATATTGTAAAAAAGTAAGGTTAAATTTAGGTTACGTTAGGTTATGTATCAACCAACATGGCCAGATAAAGCGCATGTCAGTTGGTTTGACGCACCCTCGACCACGATTGCTCTCTAGCGCTCGCAAACGCCACGTAAAACAGATTAGCTCCTATATTTATCCCTGCAGCTAAATAAAACACCATACGCCACTGTCCTAGAGTTTCCTAAAAAAAATCAACATCACAAGTTTCATAAATACACAACTTTTTAATGTAGCAGGCTTGGCACAGCGTTGCTCAGTGGGCTGGGCCTGGCCAAAAGTCCAAAAAGTCAACTTTTTCTGATCAAAAAAATAATAATAATAATAAGTAACGAAAAAACTGTTAAAGTAAAGCAATACGGAAAAAACTTTAGATTTGAACAGAATTTTCTGCCTTTAATGGGGGGTTTATACAACTTCATATCATTAATTTATTTCATAATTCACAATTTAGTGCATAAGCATATACAGGGTGTTATGCAAACTTTTTTTTCTAAATTCCAAAGACTAAAAATAGTTTATAATAACCTTTATCCTACCAAAAAGTACGCCACTGATCGACTAGGAACTTTAGGCTAATCTGGTTGCCCAATTTAATTTATTATGTTATGGTTGGTAACAACAGCGTTTCCAAAAAAGTTGCCAAGCATTGTTTAAATTTAGCTTAATTACAAAAATTACAAAATCAACAATGCAAATTGTCAATTTGGCGTTTTTATTAATTGTTGGTTATGTCATTTTTGTACTGAAGATAAATTCAAACAAAATCTGCCAACTTTTATGACATAATCTATAGTGCATTTTTTTTAAATTTTAGTTTATGTGCTCAAATTGTAAATATCTTAACTAAGGGAAGTGCTTTTGGATTTATTTACACAAAATTAAATGTTTAAAGTTTAACCTCTGAGTAAACGAAGAAAACCGTGGAAAAAATTAATTTTGTGGTTATGGATTTTTTAAAATAGATACTAAATTTTCTAATCATTGCTTAAGCCAATAGCTGGATGAGTAAATAAATACAGAAGGGTATTAGAGTTTTAAGGGCATCCAACTTTTGTATTTATTGAGTTTTATTTATTTTTTGCAAGAAAAATTTTTAGTAACAATTTTTTACATCTGGCAACACGCAGCTACTTTGTTGGTTGGTATCTATGTACTCACAGAACACAAGTGTGCAGATATAAACCAAGTGTGTAACCAGTGGCGTATCACAAAAAATATAAAAAACTTCTAATGCATATTTTTTCTTTATCTTTGGAAAAATATTTTTTTAAATATTTTTCCTTTACTCCTTATGTGAAAAGGTATTCAGTATTTTAATATATAACATTAATTACATAACACCCTGTATAATATATTTTTTCAAATGATGATATTGATAATTAAAAGTGACAAATAACACAAAATCCCTCATTAAAACTCATGTTTTGTAGGAGCTTTGTAGTATTTTTTAAGGCACAAACATAAAACACAATAATTATTAATTATAACCTTAAAAAATGGAGAGAGAAAAACTGTTGGCACATGCGCTGTTCAATCTCAAGTTAAATTTTATGAACTAATAAACACTAAATTGTGATTTACGGATTTAATCGTTGTATAAACTGCTTATGCACTAAATTGTGAATTATGAAATAAATTATTGATATGAAGTTGTATAAACTCCTTACATTTATCGAAAAAACAAAAGAAAACTTTTTTGTATACCTATCAGTTAATTTCAAACAAAAATATGCACTACTCATTTCAAATTCCTAACCAACTAAATTATGAAATTTTGAAAAAAAAATATTTTGTTCAAAACTTTTTAAACTTTGACCCAAGATATCTTTTGAATGGATAGGTTTACGAAAAAACATAAAATACTTTTTTTGTAGAGCAATAATTTTTGGATAAAATGAAAAAAAACAAGGCTTTAGGTCAATTATTAAGGTCACAATTTAGTTTTGACCAGAAAAGTAGCATTCCAACCCACCGTGCAGCGTTGCCGAGCTTACAAACGTCAAACTTCACTTACCCGGCCTTGTATGATCAAACCTATGACGTAGGGGGCCAAAAACCCGCATATGTTGGCCGTCGCGTTGGTTATGCCGTACATTGTGCCCGCATACTTCGGACTCAAAGCGATGTGGTTCATTTGGTTGCCGGCGTAGACGGCACCGGCAAACGCGCCCGGGATGGCCAACAGCAGTTGAACCGAAATTTTGTCGCATCCGACGTAGGCCACGCCCAGCAATCCCAAGGACGGCACGATCGAGGCTGAAACAGCAAGTTTGACAGGTGACAGTCGAGTTTGAGGTTACTTAGCCTTGCTCGCTTACCCACTGAGTTAAAAACCTTATAGGACGTGGACAATGATAGGTAACCTTTGCTGAGTAACCAATCGGCAAAAATGCTTGTTCCTATCCCAAATATCCAGCTTGTTAGGTACGGTATGGCCGATAAAACGGCGTCCTGTAATAATAAAACGTTAACATTTAATTGATGGTATTTTCATGCATTGTACTTACCGACTGTATGTCGAAATGCAAAATTTGTGCCATATATGTCGGTAGTTCAGTCAGTTGAGTGTAAAAAGCCCACGACTGGCCGCATTGCGTTATTAAAATAGCCCATAAGGGTACGCATGTGAGGAAATTCATCCAGGGTATGGAGCCTTTATCTTCATCTTGAGGACCTGGGCAAAATTAGTTCGTTATTTACGCCATCTATGAGACACTAACCAAAGCTTTATTCTACTTACCTATGCTGGCCAAGATAAACGCTTTTTCTTGAGGGCAAATTCTGGGGTGAACCTGGGGATTGTCGTAAATCAAAAATAACCAGAAGAAGAACCAAACGAATCCCAATACGCCGAAAATGTAAAAGCACAGTGGCCAACCCCCCATGTAATCCAGTGAACATAACCAACCAGACAGAGGCAGGGATATTATAGTACCAAAGTTGGCACCTAAAAATGTAAAGATTTTGTACTTTGTTTTTTTAGGGACCGTAAGTTTATAAATTATAAAGTCGATTAATGCAAATTAATTATTTCATCAAAATACTGTTTTGTTTTAAAAAAATTTATTTGTTTAGAATGTTCTGTTATTTATGGAATTGTTAAATAAAATTGTCAAAGTAAAATTAAGAAATTGAACAGCAGTACCAATTTTAAATATTAAAAATACCAAAGTGTATTTTTAGAGATGGGAATCACAGAGTTTCCATTTTAAGGAAAGTTGCCATTTTGGAAAGTTTCCAGTCGGGAATTTATTTTCATTTTGAAAGTTAACTTTCTTTCCCCGTTTTTTTATGTAAATGTCAATTGATTAACAGCTGATTTGCGAAGTTAAGGCCAAGAAACTGAATAAAAATAAGTTAATTTGTTATAATTTGAAGAAAAACTATTAGTTATGTTCTATGATTAGTTTTTTGAAGATCTCATCATCACAATTCATTAATCGTTTGCAAGAAAACCTTTATATAAAAGCCTTTAAAAAGGTAAAGAGAAAAATCTTATAATTTGAATTATTACAAAATTGTGCAAAAAAAACAACATCAATTAAGTAGATTTCTCAGGTTCCAAATTTAAACCGCAATTAATTATTTTTACAATGTTTTAAAAGTCTAAAACCTATCCTCCGTGAATGTTACTCTTTCTAGGTTAACCTATATGTTTTCAAATATCTGAGGTAGTAAAAGCATACCAAAAATATTAGTTCACTAAGTAAATTAAACACATCCAAAGCAATCGAATCAAATATAAAATATTATTAAAAATTAAAAGAAATAATTTTTATAACAATTTATGTAGGTGTTACAAAAATTGATTCTATCCTCCGTGAATCTGGTTTTGCTTTAAATTTTATGCAACGGATGGCGCTTTAATCATTTTAAATAAGCAAAAACCTCTGTTTACGACATTATAGATGCATGTGATTCCTGAAGGTCAGTTAGAATTTATATGCAGATGAGAGTGTTGCTGTTTTATAATTCAAAAGTTTAAGTTCATTAATTTGCTATTTAAAAACCTATCCACCGTGAAGTGTAATATCTCAGTAAGTAGATTATTTTTTAAATATTTTATGTATGTACAATTGTATTTTTTAAAAATATTAAGGTGTCAAAAGATACAATAACTTATTTTAAATATACAAATTGATGTTTAAAAAAAAACATACGAAATCCCAACCTCCGTGAAGCTCTAATATTCAAAATGTTTGATTTCTTAAAATTCTTGCATTAGTGCAGAACCACTTATGTTATGTTATTACTAGACCTGGTGGCTTCCCAAAAACCCCATTCTAGACAAACAGTGAAACAACCAAAAATATTCATTTTCACTTGGGGTACATCTCAATATATTCACCCTTTAGACATTTCTTTTTGTTTAGAATTTTCTGTTTTGTTTAAAATTGTTAAATAAAATTGTCAAAGTAAAATTAAGACATTCAATTTTAAATATTAAAAATACCAAAGTGTATTTATGTAGAGTACCAACATAATGAAATTCCGAAAAAAAAAACTATAGCCATGTCCAATTATTATTTCTAATTAAATAGCAATATTTTTTGCAAAATTACAGCCAAATGTTAAAATTTAAAAAAATCGCATAATATAAATTAAATTTTTTAAATTCAAACCTGCATAGACATAGGCCGCAAACTTGCTTCTCTCCAACGGGGGAATCCACCGCGCCAACATGGCGTGCATTGAAGGAAAGGTGACACCCTAACAAAAAAAGTTACTAAAAAAATCACAAATTTTAATTTTATTACCTCTCCCATTCCTTCAAGAACTCTTACTAATATGAACAGAGGAAAGTTAATTCTGGCCGCTATAGGGCTTAGAAAAGTGAAAATAGCTGTAATTAGTACTCCTACACCATATACTCGTTTTCCTCCAAAAAGTTCGGCTAGTCTTCCCCCGGGGACTTGTGTTAGCACATAGCCATAGAAAAACGAGCCTAAAACTATGCCCTGTGTTTGCTCATCCCAGTTAAACTCTCCAGTGCTTGCCTGTAAGATTATTAGTTGGTTAATTATAATTTTAAACCCTTTGTACTAGTTTAAACTTACAGGGATTGTTCCATTTGTTACATTGGGTACAGTGCAAGTTTCAAATGAATTATTACTAGGTGGTGGGGTCATGCTACTATTGACCATGGCTACTATAGCAACAGAAAGGTTTACTCTCATGGCATAAACATTTGCAAACCCCAAAAACCCCATTATGCCCAGTATGTGACGAGATCTAAGGCAATCCTTTGTATCTTCAACTAAAACAAATAAGTAGGGGGCGTTTTCATGACTTGTCATTGCATATTTTTGTCAATATAAACCAACATTTAGACTTTAACATATAATTTTTTTTATAACAAGGACTTTTACCATCTGGGGCCACAATCTGGGTGGTATCATCCTCATCATCCTCATATTCACTATCACTATCTACTTCATTATTAATTGAACCCTCTTCTAACGGCGCATACATCTTTACTAAATATATAAATTCAATCACACACAACAAAAGATTTATTACTTAACGAAAATTATGAATCATAGGTCTTTGATTATTCGGACCCGATAAAATGCCCACAAGAAATCTTTGTCTGGGTAAATAAAACGCAGCTTTTATCAATTAATTAAAGATTGTTTACAAATAAACACTTTAAAACAGCTGATTTTTATGAAATCTTTGTTTTGACACCGAAATCACCCTGACATTTTAGATTTTTGGGTTAGAAAATTAATGTTTACGTTGTCAAATTTAACTCATTGAAAAAAAAACAAAGAAGGAAAAAAATATTTTAAATTACTAAATATACAATATTTATAGTATAAAATACATAACTTAGCTAAATGATGTGATTTTGTAGCATATTTTCTCCAATAGCAACGTTATTTAGGCTTATTTTACTAAATTTCTACAAAAATACTTCTACATTTTAGTATGTCTATGGTTGCATTGCTGGTTGCCTATCTTGAAATTAACCGCGAAAACAACTGTCATTTAAAACCTAACCTTAATCAACAAGTTAAAGTGCATTAAAATGGTTCAATTAGAAGAAAAACGTATTAATTTACCATGGTTTGTACTGATTTAAGGAATATTGACCATTGTTTATATAATTTTGTTCCAGGGTTGAAAAATATCGCCCTAATAAGCTGGACGAGCTGGTCTCACATGATGATATAATAAAGACAAGTATTTATAGTGTTTTTATGATGTTTTAAGGTATTACATTCTGTTTTTTAGTAAATAAATTTATTAAGGATGATCAGTTTCCACATTTATTATTCTATGGACCCCCTGGTACGGGTAAAACCAGTACAATCTTGGCCTGTGCTAAACAACTATACACACCATCAGAATATGGAAAAATGGTAATAATTTGTAAAATTACGTTATAGAATCTTAACAAATGTACATTTTTTAATTCAAGGTGTTAGAATTGAATGCCTCTGATGATAGAGGTATTAAAATCGTACAAAATGCAGTTCAAACTTTTGCTAGTACTCGTAACATGTTCCATAAAGGTTTTAAACTAGTTATTTTGGATGAGGCTGATGCCATGACAATGGAGGCACAGAGCTGTTTGAGGAGAAGTAAGTGACATTTTTTTTATTAGTTTTTCTTACATTTTTTTATACTAATGATTAAGTTGATTTTTTTGGACAATATTGATATTTTATCTTATGAAGACCAATTATATTAATTAATAATTATAACTATATTAATAATTAAGTATACTTCATCGAAATCACGTTGAAATTTTAAGAGAACTTTATAAACAAAATTTATTTTTAATTATTAATTAAAATTTTTAGCACATTTTTAATAAAAATGTACTAAAATATTTTTATTTTTGCTACTTACAATCATTTTTTATTTCACTTATTGACAGTAAATGGTATTTTACCATGCTTATTAGTAATAACTTGTGTTACGCGAATTATTTTATCACCAGGTGTTAATAAATAATATGATTTAATAAAATTTCATATGCTCAGGTAGCCTTCAAAAAATCAATAATTTTGGTTGTGTGGTTGGAAATTATCTCTTATTAATTAATATATGGTGATAAAATGTAATCAAATTGTTATACAGGGTGTACTTTGTAAACAACCTGTATATTTTACCAAGTGTAAAAAAATTACTAAACATTTGTCCTTTTTTGAGTTACTAAGCATTTAAGGTTAAAAAAAAACTGCAATAAAACATAATACAGGGTGTTTCTTTTAACTTGAGACAGCTCAATATCTCGAGAAATACGCATTTCACGGAAAAATGCCTTAAATAAAAGGTTAATGTGACTAAAGGGGACATTATTTGGCGCTACCGCTAGTCACCCCCTACCCCTCCTTAAGGGTAAAACGGGGGGTAACTTTGGAAAGTAAAATGGAATGACCCGATTTTTTTCACAGAGTTTGGTAGTACATAAAAAAATAAATAACTTTTATTTAAAACTTTTTTCAATTTATCAACAGATGGCGCTGTAATTCAAAATTTAAGAAAAATGAGTTTCCTTGTAAAATGTATTATTTGAAACGTTTGAAAAACTAAAATTAACATTAACAACAATAGTCGGCTATGAAAACAATTTATAACAAATGTTCGAAATGTCGTCATTCGAAGTCTTAAGAACTTCTTAAAAACTTCTTTCTGATTTGTATTTGAAGTCAAAATCATAAAATAGAGCTTATGCAGACTTAATTAAGACGTCATATTGCTGTCTGGGAACCCTGTCTAAAAGAGATTTGACTTATGTACTTTATAGTATTAAGTTCCTACCAAAAGAACTGATATTTAAAATATGAAAACGTTCAATTTCCTACCTAAACATAGTACTAAATAGGAAGTCTATACTAAAAGGAAATAAAAGAACTGATCTTTAAAAAAGAAAAAGTTCCAACCTGACAAAAACCACCTAAGTTCCATCTACAACCTAAACAAGATTTGACCCGACGAAAACAATCTAAAAAAAAATAGAAAAGAGTGAGGGCCCTCCTCCTTTATCCGGGCTTGGGACCGGCAGGTTAAAAATACCTGGCGGAGTTACCCTCCACCCTCCTTATCATATTATGTACCTAAAATTTCCTAAAACAGATAAAGTATTTAAATAAACAAAAACACACAAAAAAAAATTTACTGTTTGTATACAAACTCGCATATAAGATTCACTCGCACCCTGAAGTTCCAAGAAGTCCAAGATGTCCATGACAGGTCCAGATGAAGGAATTAGGGTAATAGGAAGGGTAGAAAAGGAAAACGACAGATAATTAAGTTACAAATAGATTAGCGCCGGTGCGCAACAACATGCTCCACGTTAAAAACGGGTTAGCACGGATTACCGATGTTCCGAGACAAAATCCAGAAAGTACTTTCAAGATCCATCTACCATTTTAATTTAATTTTAACAATCTGAAGATTGTGAAATTGAACTAAAATGGGTCTAAATGGAAGGAATAAAAAGGAGGGTTTTATAGGAAACTCCTGGGCGCCTGGTTCCATAGGATAATCACTACCTAAAACAGACTAAAACGACGAAAAGAATTTAAAAAATATGTGTCCTACCCAAAAGCGAACAAATAAAGAATTAGTTTCATCTCCAACTTGAAATTCGACCTGACGAAAAGAATTTAAACAAAATTTTGACCTATGATCCCTACAAAAACGAAGTAAAAGAACAGATCTTTAAAAAAAGAATAAGTTCCATATCCAACTTAAAAAATCTAATAACAATTTGACTTACGACCCATAACAAAAACGAACTAAAAAAACAAATCTTTAAAAATCCAACTTAAAAAATCTAATAATAATATTACTTACGACCCCTAACAAAAACGAACTAAAAGAACTTAACTTTAAATAAAGAATTAGTTCCATCTCCAACTTAAACAAGATTTTCGCTGACAAAAAGAATCTAAAAAAAATTTTGATTTACGACCCCTAAGAAAAAAAAAAGAACTGATCTTTAAAAAAGAATAAGTTCCATATTTAACTTAAAAAATGACAATTTGACTTACGACCCCTTACAAAAACAAACTAAAAGAAATTTAAATAAAGAATTAGTTTCATCTCCAACTTAAACAAGATTTGCCCTAACAAATAGAATCTAAAAAAGTTTTGATTTACGATCCCTAACAAAAAAAATAACTGATCTTTAAAAAAGAATGGGTTCCATATCCAACTTAAAAAAAAATAATGACAATTTGACTTACGACCCCTAACAAAAACGAACTAAAAGAACTTAACTTTAAATAAAGAATTAGTTCCATCTCCAACTTAAACAAGATTTGCGCTGACAAAAAGAATCTAAAAAAATTTTGATTTACGACCCCTAAGAAAAAAAAAGAACTGATCTTTAAAAAAGAATTAGTTCCATATTTCACTTAAAAAAAAACTAATGACAATTTGACTTACGACCCCTAACAAAAAAAAACTAAAAGAACTTTAAATAAAGAAATAGTTTCATCTCCAACTTAAACAAGATTTGCCCTAACAAAAAGAATCTAAAGAAGTTTTGATTTACGACCCCTAACAAAAAAAAAGAACTGATCTTTAAAAAAGAATAGGTTCCATATCCAACTTAAAAAAAAATAATGACAATTTGACTTACGACCCCTAACAAAAACGAACTAAAAGAACTTATCTTTAAATAAAGAATTACTTCCATCTCCAACTTAAACAAGATTTGCGGTGACAAAAAGAATCTAAAAAAAATTTTGATTTACGACCCCTAAGAAAAAAAAAGTACTGATCTTTAAAAAAGAATATGTTCCATATTTAACTTAAAAAATGACAATTTGACTTACGACCCCTTACAAAAACAAACTAAAAGAAATTTAAATAAAGAATTAGTTTCATCTCCAACTTAAACAAGATTTGCCCTAACAAATAGAATCTAAAAAAGTTTTGATTTACGATCCCTAACAAAAAAAATAACTGATCTTTAAAAAAGAATGGGTTCCATATCCAACTTAAAAAAAAAATGACAATTTGACTTACGACCCCTAACAAAAACGAACTAAAAGAACTTAACTTTAAATAAAGAATTAGTTCCATCTCCAACTTAAACAAGATTTGCGCTGACAAAAAGAATCTAAAAAAAATTTTGATTTACGACCCCTAAGAAAAAAAAAAGAACTGATCTTTAAAAAAGAATAAGTTCCATATTTAACTTAAAAAATGACAATTTGACTTACGACCCCTTACAAAAACAAACTAAAAGAAATTTAAATAAAGAATTAGTTTCATCTCCAACTTAAACAAGATTTGCCCTAACAAATAGAATCTAAAAAAGTTTTGATTTACGACCCCTAACAAAAACGAACTAAAAGAACTTAACTTTAAATAAAGAATTAGTTCCATCTCCAACTTAAACAAGATTTGCGCTGACAAAAAGAATCTAAAAAAATTTTGATTTACGACCCCTGAGAAAAAAAAATAACTGATCTTTAAAAAAGAATAAGTTCCATATTTCACTTAAAAATCACTAATGACAATTTGACTTACGACCCCTAACAAAAAAAAACTAAAATAACTTTAAATAAAGAAATAGTTTCATCTCCAACTTAAACAAGATTTGCCCTAACAAAAAGAATCTAAAAAAGTTTTGATTTACGACCCCTAACAAAAAAAATAACTAATCTTTAAAAAAGAATAAGTTCCATATCCAACTTAAAAAAACTAATGACAATTTGACTTACGACCCCTAACAAAAACAAAATAAAAGAACTTATCTTTAAATAAAGAATTACTTCCATCTTCAGCTTAAACAAGATTTGCGGTGACAAAAAGAATCTAAAAAAAATTTTGATTTACGACCCCTAAGAAAAAAAAAGAACTGATCTTAAAAAAAGAATATGTTCCATATTTAACTTAAAAAAAAACTAATGACAATTTGACTTACGACCCTAAGAAAAACGAACTAAAAGAACTTAACTTTAAATAAAGAATTAGTTCCATATCCAACTTAAACAAGATTTGCGCTGACAAAAAAAATCTAAAAAAGTTTTGATTTACGACCCCTAACAAAAAAGAACTGATCTTTAAAAAAGAATAAGTTTCATGTCCAAATTAAAAAAACTAATGACAATTTGACTTACGACAAAAACAAACCAAAAGAATTTATCTTTAAATAAAGAATTAGTTCCATCTCCAACTTAACAAGATTTGCGCTGACAAAAAGCATCTAAAAATTTTTTGATTTACGACCCCTAACAAAAAAAAGAACTGATCTTTAAAAAAGAATAAGTTCCATATTTAACTTAAAAAAAACTAATGACAATTTGACTTACGACCCCTAACAAAAACAAACTAAAAGAACTTATCTTTGAATAAAGAATTAGTTCCATCTCCAACTTAAACAAGATTTGCGCTGACAAAAAAAATCTAAAAAAAAATTGATTTACGACCCCTAAGAAAAAAAAAGAACTGATCTTTAAAAAAGAATAAGTTCCATATTTAACTTAAAAAAACTAATGACAATTTGACTTACGACCCCTATCAAAAACGAACTAAAAAAACTTAACTTTAAATAAAGAATTAGTTCCATATCCAACTTAAACAAGATTTGCCCTAACAAAAAGAATCTAAAAAAGATTTGATTTACGACCCCTATAAAAACGAACTTAAAGAACTAATCTTTAAATAAAGAATAAGTTCCATCTCCTACTTTAAACAAAATTTTGACCCACGTTCCCTACAAACACGAAGTAAAAGAACTAATCTTTAAATAAAGAATAAGTTTCATCTCCAACTTTATAAGACTTGACCTGACAAAAAGAATCTGAAAAAGTTTTGACTTACGACCCTTAACAAAAACGAACTTAAAGAACTAATCTTTAAATAAAGAATAAGTTCCATCTCCAACTTAAACATGATTTGACGTAAACAAATATTAGAAATATTTCCCAACACCAAATCAAAACACAAAGTGCACAAAGCGAAGTGTAACTAAATCTAAATGCTAAATCTATCATATGTATACTAATTATAAGCTAAGGTTAACCTTAACCGTTAACGGACACTGGACCGTAACCGCTTCAGTGAACACGTAAAGAGAACTAACAAACTAATTTATACAAACTACCGGTCCGTTATCGCCATTTAAAGATTTATTTGTATTCTTATAGATGTATAAACCTTCATAAATATCTAGCAGACTTGGTTTCTTAACTTCCTTAATAAGTTTAAGGTTGTCAAATTCTATTCTATGACCATCATCAAGTATATGTTGGGCAACACTAGATTTCTTTGTTCTACAAAATCTAGCATTGGCCAAGTGCTAGATTTTGTAGGACAGAGAAATGGAGTGGATATTGAGCAACATTCGACTTAGCTGTCCTACCAAATCTAGCATGGGCCAAGTGCTAGATTTGGTAGGACAGAGAAATCGATTGTTCTTCAACGTATACTTGATGATGGTCATAGAATAGGATTTAACCACCTTAAACTTACGCCTACTAGATAGTTATAATAGTTTATACCTCTATACAAATAGAAATAAATGTTTAAATAGCAATAACGGACCGGTACCCAACTAGAGTTTGTTAGTTTCTCTTTACGTGTTCACTGAAGCGATGAAGGTCCAGCGTTTAGTAAACTATAATAATTAGTATAAATTTGGTAGATTTAGCATTTAGATTTAGTTACACTTCGCTTCTGAAGATGCCAACATTGTTGGCGAAAAGTACTTTAAGCACTTTGTCTTTTGTTTCGGTAACATATCACCAAGGAACAAGATTTGAACTGACAAAAAGAATCTAAAGAAGTTTTGACTTACTACCCCTAACAAAAAAAAAAAGAAAAATAACTGATCTTTAAAAAAAGAATAAGTTTCATATCCAACTTATAGAATCTAATAAAAATTTTACTGACGTTCCCTAAGAAAAACGAACAAAAAGAACATATCTTTAAATAAAGAATTAGGCCCATATCCAACTTAAACATATTTGCCCTAACAAAACGAATCTAAAAAAGTTTTGATTTACGACCCCTAACAAAAAAAAGAACTGATCTTTAAAAAAAGAATAAGTTCCATATCCAACTTACAAAAACTAATGACAATTTGACTTACAACCCCCAACAAAAACGAACTAAAAGAACGGATCTTTAAGTAAAGAATTAGTTCCATCTCCAACTTAAACACGATTTGCCCTAACAAAAAGAATCTAAAAAAGTTTTGACTTTCGACCCTTAACAAAAAAAAAGAATAAGAACTGATATTAAAAAAAGAATAAGTTTCATATCCAACTTAAAGAAACTAATGACAATTTGACTTACAACCTAAGAAAAACAAACTAAAAGAACTTATCTTTAAATAAAGAATTAGTTCCATCTCCAACTTAAACAAGATTTGTCCTAACAAAAACTATCTAAAAAAGTTTTGGCTTACGACCCCTAACAAAAAAAAAAAGAAAAATAATGGATCTTTAAAAAAAAAATAAGTTTCATATCCAACTTAAAGAAACGAATGACAATTTGACTTACCACCCTAAACAAAAACGAACTAAAAGAAATTATCTTTAAATAAAGAATTAATTCCATCTCCAACTTAAACAAGATTTGCCCTAACAAAAAGTATCTAAAAAAGTTTTGACTTACGATCCCTAACAAAAAAAAAAGAAAAAGAACTGATCTTTAAAAAAAGGATAAGTTTTATATCCAACTTAAAAAAAAACGAATGAAAATTGACTTACGACCCCTAACAAAAATAAACTAAAAGAACTTATCTTTAAATAAAGAATCTAAAACTTAAACAAGATTTGCCATAACAAAAAGAATCTAAAAAAGTTTTGACCTACGATCCCTAACAAAAAAAACTGATATTTAAAAAAGAATAAGTTCCATATCCAACTTAAAGAAACTAATGAAAATTTGACTAACGACCCCTAACAAAAACGAACTAAAAGAACTTATCTTTAAATAAAGAATTAGTTTCATCTCCAACTTAAACAAGATTTGCCCTAACAAAAGGAATCTAAAAAAGTTTTGATTTACGACCCCTGACAAAAAAGAACTGATCTTTAAAAATATCCCAATAAACACAATTTGATAAAAAAATCTAAAATAAATTTTGAAGCACCACCCCTTCACAAAAAAGAACTAATCTTTAAGTAAAGAATAAGTTTCATTTCCAACTTAAACAAGATTTGACCTGACAAAAAGAATCACAAAATTTTGACCTACGATCCCTAACAAAAACGAACTAAAAGAACTGATCTTTAAATAAAGAATTAGTTCTATCTCCAACTTAAACAATATTTGACCCGACGAAAAGATATTTAAAGAAATTTCGATAATAAAAACTTTTAGTCAAAAAAATTAAAAATAATTAATTGGTAAGTACTTGCCAAATTCCTTGATGAGTTCTGGTTAAATCGTATTATCCTTATATGGTTGTCTTATTTCTTATTATCCATGGGTTAATGCTATAACATGTTGAACCTAGAAAAAAATACAATTAGACGATTTAAGGGCTGCAACTTTTATGTTTTTATTTTTTTAAATATAAAAAAAAATCGTAGTAATATTTGAGATAATAGATGCGTTAGAATTCTAATAATACGTATATATACGTATATATAGGTAGGTACCTAGCAATTTGTATACAAATACATCTATAGATGTAGATCAAAGTAATAAATGAACATGTTTGTCGTATCAAAGCCAAATTACAACTAAATGGTTGATTACGTTGTAGGGATTATAATTATTTTTATCAGCAAAAACAAAAAAAGGGTGAGTCAGACTTGCGCGATAAACATATTACGTTAAGGGTGACAAATTTTAATTATAGATATATTTGTTATTTATTATTTTATTAATACTCAAATAATCTAATTTCGATTATACAGTTTCCCAAAAATTACGCACCATTTTGAGTTATTAGGGTTTAAAAATTTAATTTAATTTGTCTTATTTTCTAAAGACGTTTTGAAAATAAAAACTTAAATTAGAATCATTTTTATACGTACCTATACTTTTTATACTTATTGCAACCATGGTTAATATTTTTGTTGAAAATATTTAACACAAAAATTATAGATATAGTGTGACCCTTCATTAAATTTTGTTAAAAAATTTTAAGTAGAAAAATGCACAATAATAACTACAAAATTTTATTCTGTCAAGTTATCCATGAAAAACATTGAAGGGTCGTTTTGAGGGGTGGTGAATCCAGTGCCTTGCTTAGATTTTGTTTAAAAAATCGCTAATATGAGTTCTTAAAAATTTACTCTCAAAAACTGACATAGTAGGCCTTGTATTTTGTACAAATATGGCGTTTTTTGCTTCAAAAATACAGTTTATCAAGATCTACACTTTAAAACAAATCCGGTTAAAGTCGCACAATAAATAAAGATTTTACAGGGGTGAGTCGCAAAAAAATGGGTCACACTGTATATATATTGATTTTAAACAACAAAAAACTATTTAAAATCAAAGGCGATTTTATAAATAAAAGTAGACTAAACAAGTTTGAAGAAATTTAGTTAAAAAAACTTAAAAATTAGCGAGTAAATAGGTACCTACTTTTATTTTAGTCAAAAAATTTAAAAATAATAAATTGGTACTTGCCAAATTTATTGATGAGTTCTGGTTAAATCCCATTATCCTTATACATGGTTGTCTTATTTCTTAATATCCATTGGCTTCATAGCCATGGCTTTAACATGTTGGTCCTAGAAAAAAAATACAATTAGACCATTTAAGGACTGCAACTTTTATGTTTTTTATTTTTTTAAATATCAAAAATATTCGTAGTATTATTTGACCTAATAGATGCGTTAGAATTCTAATAATATAATATAATATATTCAATAATATAATATATTAGGTATACCTAGCAATTTGTTGATGTAGATAAAAGTAATAAATAAGAATGTTCGTCTCATAAAAGCCAAATTCCAACTGAACGCTTGATTACGTTGTAGGGATTATAATTATTAACAAAAACAACCAAAAAAGAGGGTGAGTCAGACCTGCGCGATAAACATATTACGTTAAGCGTGACGAATTTCTTAATTATATATTTGTTATTTATTATTTTATTAATAATCAAATAATGTAATTTCGATTATAGTTTCCAAAAATTACGCACCATTTTGAGTAATTAGGGTTTAAAAATTGTGTTATTTTCGACGTTTTGAAAATAAAATCTTAAATAAGAAACTGTTTTATCGGTTGATATTTTTGTTGAAAATATTTAACACAAAAATTATAGATATTAAACTAAAAATTACAAAAATCTAAACAAAATTTTGACCTCCGACCCCTTACAAAAACGAACTGATCTTTAAAAAAGAACACCCAAGCAGCATTTTAAGTAAAATCGTAGAGCTTTGAGGCAATATTACTTAATTTAAGTAAATATTTTGTTAAATAAACTTTAAAAAATTACTTTGAGGTAAAACTTTTTTTAAACTATATTATTTGACTTGTATACCATGTGTGTTAATAAAAAGGGGGTGTGTTTTGTATATAGGTATATTTATTAATAAAATGAGTAGCCAAGCGCTTTCGTCACTTGTCTAGTGACAACATCAGGGCTAGCCCTGAAAAGTGAGTAAATTTTGGTTTTAAATTGCAAGATTAAATTCTTGTTTTACTTACTTGTCAAGGCGAGCTTACATTTCTTAACAGCAGCGAAAGTGGGGAACAAAAATACATTTAGCCCTGAGGGGGTAGCGCTTGGCTACTCATTTTATTAATAAATATACCTATTATAGGTATATTTATTAATAAAATGAGTAGCCAAGCGCTACCCCCTCAGGGCTAAATGTATTTTTGTTCCCCACTTTCGCTGCTGTTAAGAAATGTAAGCTCGCCTTGACAAGTAAGTAAAACAAGAATTTAATCTTGCAATTTAAAACCAAAATTTACTCACTTTTCAGGGCTAGCCCTGATGTTGTCACTAGACAAGTGACGAAAGCGCTTGGCTACTCATTTTATTAATAAATATACCTATATACAAAACACACCCCCTTTTTATTAACACACATGGTATACAAGTCAAATAATATAGTTTAAAAAAAGTTTTACCTCAAAGTAATTTTTTAAAGTTTATTTAACAAAATATTTACTTAAATTAAGTAATATTGCCTCAAAGCTCTACGATTTTACTTAAAATGCTGCTTGGGTGTTCTTTTTTAAAGATCAGTTCGTTTTTGTAAGGGGTCGGAGGTCAAAATTTTGTTTAGATTTTTGTAATTTTTAGTTTAATATCTATAATTTTTGTGTTAAATATTTTCAACAAAAATATCAACCGATAAAACAGTTTCTTATTTAAGATTTTATTTTCAAAACGTCGAAAATAACACAATTTTTAAACCCTAATTACTCAAAATATATAATATATAATATACAAAACACACCCCCTTTTTATTACTTTTTTTAAAGTTATTTAATAAGTTTTATTTATGTTATTTTTACCTATTTTAACAACCCTTAAGTTTCAACACTTTAAAGTATTATGAGGGACGTAATTTTTACGAAAGAAAATTACTTATAAGTGTATTTCATCTAAAGGAAAATTTAACGGTAATTTTAACCTCAGAATTTTTACTTAATGGTAAATGTTACTCATAAGTCATAATTTTACGATATTAAGACTACTTTATAACCGTAAATAATACCTATTTGCCTGGTATTTTTTAGAGTTATTAGTGGTAATAAATACTATTAGTATTGACTGAACAAGGAAAAATAAGCTTAAAGTGAAAAATAAAACTTTAAGGGAAAATTTTTTTCATTTCGCCATAATGATTTTTTTAAGATGGCATCCATTACTTATCTAAACATTTATATAATATTTTTTCATAAATATTTTTCTAAAATATAATAAGGAAAGTTTTAGTTATTAAAAAATGATTAAAACTAAATGATTTTTGAAATATTTTATAAAATTTTGTTTTTTGAATTCTTACCCAAGCAATAATTTTTCTTAAAACCGTAAAATATTTAGAGGGCATATAATTTTTAAGATGTATCGTACCTATTTTTATCAATAAAATAATGTGCATTTGAGTTTTAATGCAAATATTATTAGTTTTGACAATTTAAGTTATAATTTTTAATTTTACTAATTATTACTTTGTAAGTACCATTTTGTAAAATATAAATTAAAAGAACAAAGAAATTATGAATGTCAATGTTTTAGAAAGAGAGAGCAAACAGTTAGTAATTATATCGTTATTTTTACGTAAATTTGTGGTATTTATACTGTTTTTATTACGTTATTCTCTTAGTAGATCAAAAAGGTTATTATGTACATAGGTAAAATAACGAAATAAACCATTTCCCAAATTTGGTAATTTTTCGTATCTATACCGTTATAAAACCGTTTTGGTTAACCGTAAATAATACTTTAAAGTTGACTTAGTAGTAAATTTGTAGTTATTTTAACTAAAAATGCTGCTTGGGCAAGTTTCATCTCAATTTAAAATCAATGAACTATATACATACCTATATTATATTGATATATTGATTTTAAACAACAAAAAACTATTTAAATTTTCTAAAAGTTAAAATCAAAGGCGATTTTATAAATAAAAGTGGACTAAACAAGTTTGAAGAAATTTAGTTAAAAAAACTTAAAAATTAGCGAATATTTATTTAAAAAATCCCTAATTTCGATGCCTTTATAAACAAAAAGTTAGCAGCACTGCAGTGCACTGGAGAGAAATGTCAATCATAAAAAATATGAGTTGGAGTAGCGAGCGGTACCCAATTTTTACAATTTATAGTTCGGGGAGTAGCACTGAAAACGATGCGTTTACAGCCTGATTTATAGATTCCCTTCCTTCCTTTCTCCTGTAAAAGATGAACAATACGAAATCCGTACGGAAATCTATAAACAAAACGGTTTTCGTATTGTTCATCTTTTACGGGATGGCAACATCGCCAATAAGAGAATATTTATATTCTACGCTATTTTGAGTAGTTTAACAACTTTTATATATAATATATAATAAAGGTACGTATCTTTGGAGTTATTGTCACAACAAACGTTTTTTGAAAATAGATAATATATATTATATAATATAATAAAAAAGCTGTCTTTATTAAAATTCTAACTTCTAGTAGCCTATTGGTAAAAAAAGGGGAAAAAATGTGGGCTCCTGCTTCTCAAAAACCTATACGTCATCTGTACTATAATTTTTCTAAAAAATACTATAATTAAATTGAGAAAATACTATAATGTGCATCTCAAGAGTTGGCAACCCTGGCGGCACGTCAGTGTATGACGAATTTCATCCATTATGTCACTAGCGTGCCCGTAAAAACTAAATTGCAGGCACTCTAACGTGCACGTAGTCACTGCGAAACTATTATATGGGTGAATATCCCCCAAGTGAAAATGAATATTTTTATTTTTGGTTGTTTCACTGTTAGTCTAGAATGGGGTTTTTGGGAAGCCACCAGGTGTAGTAATAACATAACATAAGTGGTTCTGCACTAATGCAAAAATTTTAAGAAATCATACATTTTGAATATTAGAGCTTCACGGAGTTTAGGATTTCGTATGTTTTTTTTAAACATCCCTTTGTATATTTGAAATAAGTTATTGTATCTTTTAACCCCTTAATATTTTTTAAAAATACAATTGTACATACATAAAATATTTATAAAAAAAATCTACTTACTGAGATATTACACTTCACGGTGGATAGGTTTTTACATAGCTAAACTTTTGAATTATAAAACAGCAACACTCTCATCTGCATATAAATTCTAACTGACCTTCAGGAATCACATGCATCCATAATTTCGTAAACAGAGGTTTTTGCTTATTTAAAATAATTAAAGCGCCATCCGTTGCATAAAATTTAAAGCAAAAACAGATTCACGGAGGATAGAATCAATTCTTTTAACACCTACATAAATGGTTATAAAAATTATTTCTTAAATTTTTAATAATATTTTATATTTGATTCGATTGCTTTGGATTTATTTCATTTACTTAGTGAACTGATATTTTTAGTATGCTTTCACTTCCTCAGATATTTGAAAACATTTTAGTCTTTTAAAACATTTTAAAAAATAATTAATTGCGGTTAAAAATCTGGAACCTGAGCTGTAATATCTACTTAATTATGAAAGATCAAAACACAATAAAAGTGTAGGTCCAACTTATTTAGTTTTATTAAATATCACGGGGGTAACATCATCGGGGGACATTTCGGGAGATTTACCCATGTATGTTTTTTATGTGTTAAAAATCAAAACTTTAAATTATCTTTATTATTAACAAATTTTAACTTAAAACATTAGAAAATTGTTTTCAATCCTTTTATCCTCTATATGCGCCATTTTTTGGGGCACCCTGTATATTTATAGACAAAAAATATTAACCTTTATAAAAAAATGCGTAAATTATTGCAGACATTTTTTACTATGCAAATCAGATTAAATTTTTCTTAGATCTGATATAACGAAATAAATTTGTTTGTATTCAAAGTTTTGCCTAGACAACATTTAAATAGGGTTGTATTTTCTATAAAGTACCCTTTACAATAAAAATCTTTGATAAATTAACTTTATTTTCGTTACTATTGGTAGCATTCTGACAACAAATATTATAGTTAACACTTGTTGTAATAACTTGATGATTTCATGTAAATGGTGCGGCTCTTTTAACAAATTTAAAACCTTTTGGTACGGTTCTGTTTAAGCTTGAACGGTGTTGATTAAAATCGTAAAAGTCGCGAGAAGTGTGTGCCGATATAATGAATAACCTTAAATAAGGTAAGTAAAAAATATTCATTTTCTTGAACACAAAATTTTGGTTTAATAATAAGATTTATTTCAAAAAGCTTCATTGACATATTTTTTCGTAACAACTCGGTAAAATTTCTTTTATTTTTCCACGGAAAGTTCGTTCTGGTAATTCATGATGTTGTACAGTTCCATCCCCATGATATTTTCCGGCATTTTTTTGTCTTCAAAGTTGCAGTTTCTGTCGGAAAAACAAGAATCTGAAAAAGAATGTTTAAATATGGTGATTAGAGCTTGAGCTTATTAACTATTCATTGAATAAATATAAATAATCGATTTAAATACTTCATGTTAATTAATAATTAATTTTGTTTTATTGATGAGTTCGAAACAATTGGAAACAAAAAAGCTATCCTTTACATTTTAGACGCTACTGCAATAAAATTTTCAGGGTATACTACGCAAAACACGCATATTAACGCACTCTGATATGTGTCCACATGACAAGCATATATCCAATAGTATGCCTTGAAACGTCAAAAATACGTAACTTCATCAATTTCTATGCTATCCAAACTAAATTTCCAGGGTATACCAACAAAAATACGCCCACCTTGATTGCAGCACACTCCTTCACTAGCACATCTTCCAGTATTTTTTCGGCAAAACGATATCCCAGCTATGCAAGGTTCCCTGTCCTGGAAAAACCCTTCCCGCCTACATCTTAGCGTTTCGGGGGTTCCCATTAGACAGCCAAAAGGTCCACAGCATATGTTGGGGCCGAAGCATTGCCCCATCTGACCTGGTCCGCAAGATATGCACTAAAAAAATTATAATTATGTTAAAAAAAATTTTAATACTAAAACCGATAGTAGGGGTAAAGTAGACACTATAGTTATTGGACAATTAACATTAATACTGTTTAAACAAGAGTTCTTAAAGTCAAATCATTAGATGACGCTGTATACAATTATAAATATCTCAGTCGGTAATAATATAATATAAACGTAAATAAAGTTTAAACAAACAAACTATCTTTTTTATATATTTATAAGAAAAAACTAAAATCTTTAAAACAACGGCATAGATAAATTTTAAATAAATAACATTCCAATAACTAGGGGGTTTACCCTATTAGATTTTCTAAGAAATTATTTTTTTATAAACCCTTTCAAAAATACTAGCTCATGTTTATATAGATCAAGGAAAGTGGGCCTTTTCTATAAAAAAAATAATTCACTGAGCACCTACTTGTTTAACATTTGGTTCCAGCATTTTAAAATTTCCATTGCGTTTTCCCCCCCTCTAGGGCAGTTTGTGATAAGACACCCAAAAACAAGGATATTTCCCAACAGAAGCAAAAATAATATAAGATGTGTCTTGGCCAACATTTTCGACTGAAAACTGTGTAAAATTGGTTTTGAAAACGACTTATATACTTTTCTATGAATAGTATTGCAATACCTACATTAAAATCTCGCTGGGAATAATAAACAGCACTCAGTATATAGCAGGATTATGTAAATGAAAATAATATAAAGGATATTGATGTAAAATGTCTGATTCGGAAGAAGAAACGCACGAGAAACAATTAAAATTGGTTTTTCTGGGTGATCAAGGCGTGGGAAAGGTAAAATTTATCTTATTTATTTAGCTTATTTTTACAATTATTACAATTAAATTTAAATATTTTGAAATATAATGTAATACATTTTTGTACATATTTATACATCCAATCAAGAAGACCAAATGCAGAAGGAGTAACTTGCAAGGTGGGGCACCAATAAGGACCGCGCTGTCCACCTGCAAATGTCTCGATTTCAATTGTGTTTGTCTTCGTCGTATTTTGAATAAAAAAAACTGTACCTAAACAATACAATAAATTATAACATTTAACAGTAAAAAGAACGTTTTGTAAAAATAGTTTAAAGAAAAGGTGTTCAAATCGGGCTAAACGTGGTAGTGAAATAGTATATTTAATATACATACAGTGTGACCCATTTGTTTGTGACTCACCCCTGTAAAATCTTTATTTATTGTGCGATTTTAACCGGATTTGTTTTTAAGTGTAGATCTTGATAAACTGTATTTTTGGAGCAAAATACGCTATATTAGTACAAAATACAAGGCCTACTATGTCAGTTTTTAAGAGTAAATTTTTAAGAATTCATATTAGCGATTTTAATAAAACAAAATCCAAGCACGGCACTGGATTCACCACCACTCAAAACTACCCTATACTAAATTTTATTGAAAAATTATACGAAAAAAAATGAACAAAAATAACTACAAAAATTTATTTTGTCAAGTTATCCATGAAAAAACATTGAAATAAAATTAAACTAATATTAATATGGTACTATTACTATTAGTTTAATTTTATTTCAATGTTTTTTCATGGATAACTTGACAAAATAAATTTTTGTAGTTATTATTTTTTTTCTTAAAATTTTTTAATAAAATTTAGTATAGGGTCGTTTTGAGGGGTGGTGATACTAGTGCCATGCTTAGATTTTGTTTAAAAAAATAGCTAATATAAATTCTTAAAAATATACTCTTAAAAACCGACATGGTAGGCCTTGTATTTTGTAAAAATATGGCGTTTTTTGCTTCAAAAATCCAGTTTATCAAGATCTACAGTTTAAAACAAATCCGGTTAAAATCGCACAATAAATAAAGATTTTACAGGGGTGAGTCGCAAACAAATGGGTCACACTGTATATATAGTATGTAATAATATACTATATTATGTATCAAATTTTATAAACGCCATTTTAGTTACTAGTCGTATAAAACGAGTTGCATACTATACTTTATCTACGACGAACAGAATTTAAAGGCAATTTTATTTGTTAATCATTTGACATATGTCAACTTTCAACGGATTTAACCTCACTTTTTCCCAATTTATAATAAAGCCAACTTCAGCCTGTGACTTAAATGCCTAAAAGCCACTGCTGCTAACTTTGGCCCGTGACTAAACGATATAAAGTCACAGTTTGTCAATGTAGGAGGCAATAGTATATTAGTCATATTAGTGCTCCTCCTTGATTTGGTCTTCTTGCAAACTAATAAATAGTCTTAAATGTTAAATTTCAAAAAAAATATTTTAAAGTACTTAATTTAAAATAAAATCAATATTTTAGACCAGCATCATAAAGCGTTTTTGCTACGAAGATTATACCAGACAATATACTCAAACCATAGGTGCCGATTTTTACATTAAACGCTTAAATTTACCTGGAAAAAATGACGTAACCCTCAAAATTTCTGACGTATCTGGAGGAGTAGTATTGAACGGACCCATGTTGAAAAACTATTTATACAAAGCCAATGTAAGTTTTTCTTTAAAAAAGGTAAGTTTTTTCTTTGATTTTTTGCATTTTAGATGGTGATTTTGGTGTACGATATAACCAGCAATAATAGCTTCGAAAACATTAAAATTTGGATACGATCTGTAGCTGAAGCTGTCGAAAATACCGTTACGTGCGCCGTATTTGGAAATAAAAGTACGTGGCGCTTTTTAAAATGTCGGTTCAACGACTAAGATTTTAAATGAAAATATTTTTTCAGGTGACTTAGAACATAGAAGAGCTATTTCTCTTCTAACCTCGAAGAAATTTATCCTGGACAATCAACTGTATGGGTTTTTGGTGTCGGCCAAAACTGGGGAATCCGTGAATTCGTCTGTAACGGAACTGATAGCGAAACATTTTGGCATAAGTTTGTCCAGGGTAGATAAGGAAAAGCAAAATCACATTTTGAAAGCTGAATTAATTGTTCCTAGTAATGAAAACGTCAAAACGGCCGTCGTTCCAAGCCATACTTCAGTTTGTGTTTTGCAATAAGACTTCCATTTTGTAAATATTTAAGTAATAAAATCATATGGAAAATAAATGTTTATTAAAAAAAGTTACCTACCTTTGTTTTTTCCACCAAAATTTCTAGATGAATGTATTTTTTTTAGTTATTGAAAAGTACACCGAAAATACAAGGTTTTGCATAATCTGTAACTACTTGGGACAAATAATTCCGGCCCTGCATTCTCGTTGCACCAGGTTTAGATTTGGGCCCCTTAGTCCGGCCCTGATAAGGCCCAGGTTGCAGCACGTCATAGATCAAGAGGGGTAAATATACCAAAAAAACTGTACGCGCGTTAAAAGTTATACTTCTTTGGCGTAAATAAAAAAAAATGTTCCAAGGAAGATATTAAATACAATTTATAAATGTTTGATTACAACTTTTGAATATTTTAATTTTTTTTTTAATCTGGATGATTTTGTAAATTTTCACATTTTCCAATTTTAGTTTTTAAAATTTTATAAATTAAAAAAAAAATAAATAAAACAAAAATATATTTTGTAAATTTTCCCACCATTTTTTAAATTTATTGCATTGTGCGAATTTGTCCTACCATTTTTTTAAATTTATCCCACTGTGCGAAATTTTCCTCTCTTTTTTTTAAATGGATGCCACTGTGCGAATTTATCCCACCATTTTTTAAATATATGCAAGTGAGCCTCGCATTATGAGGACAGTTTTCGATTATCCAATTTTGTTCAAATTTGGGCAGTTTTCAATTACCCGAAATATTAATTTTATTGTGCAATTTTCAATTACCCGGTTTTAAGAAGTATATCTTCAACAAACTTGCCGACAGGATATTAAATGCAATTAATAAATTTTTTATTACAACTTTTAAATATTTTGATTTTTTTTTAAATCTGGTCGATTTTGTGAATTTTCAAAAATTTTCAATTTTAGAAGTTTTTAAAATTTTATAAATATAAAAAAATTAAAACTCAAAAATTTTGGAAATTTTCCCACCATTTTTTAAATTTATCCCACTGTGCGAAATTTTCCTCCTTTTTTTTAAAATGGATGCCACTGTGCGAATTTATCCCACCATTTTTTAAATGCATGATTGTAAGCCTCGCTTTGTGAGGGCAGTTTTCGATTATCCAATTTTGTTCAAATTTGGGCAGTTTTCAATTACCCGAAATATTAATTTTAATGTGCAATTTTCAATTACCCAGTTTTAAGAAGTATACGAGTATAGCTTAAACAAAATTTCCGACACGATATTAAATGCAATTAAACCATTGAGTAATGATTAAACTTTGGAAAATTTTAAAAAAATTTTAAATCTTCCATTATTAGAAGTTTTTAAAAAATTTAATTAAAATAATTAAAATTCATAAATTTTGGATATTTTCCCACCATTTTTTAAATTTACGGCATTGTGCGAATTTGTCCTACCATTTTTTAAATTTATCCCACTGTGCAAAATTTTCCTTCCGTTTTGATATGTATACCACTGTGCGAATTTATCCTACAATTTTCTAAGAATTTTCTAAATGCATGCATCTGACCTCGCATTGTCAATTTTTAATTACTCAAATTTAAATTAAAATTTTAGCGTTAAAATAAGCGAAGATGGCAAAGAAGCATTGGAAACTTTGGCCAATGGGGACATGAGAAAAGTTTTGAACGTTTTGCAAAGCACTTGGTTGGCTTATAAAGATGTCACAGAAGATACGGTCTACACTTGTGTGGGACATCCTTTGAAAAGCGACATCGAAAATATCGTTAAATGGTTACTGAATGATAGCTTCAAAAAATCATATAAAAGTAAGTACACAACATATGATGGTTAACAAAGTTAATAAAATTGTCATTTTTAGATATTAAAGAGCTCAAGACCATCAAAGGTCTTGCCTTGAGCGATATTTTGACGGAAGTGCACAAGTATGTCCATAGAAGTAGGTTTTGATGGTAAAATTACGATGTTTACTTTATTTTGGCGTTTTTTTGTAGTTGAATTTCCATTTCAAGTTCTCACAAAACTACTCGTCGATTTGGCAGCTATAGAAAGCAACCTAGCTGCTGGTAGCAACGAAAACATTCAACTGACAGCTTTTATTGCGGCTTTTCAACCGGCCAGAGAAATTTCACCGCCTGAATAAACAGGTATTTTATTTTAAATAAAAATCGTTTGAATTATATTTTGTTTATTTTAAGAATAAATAACAGTCTATAATAACAAGTAACTAGCTGTACTAAACTAATTTTTGTCTTTTTATACATTTTCACATAATTGGAAAAATCAGTGCTAGTCTAACAATAAATAGTGCTCCATAAATAAAATAAAACATGTAAGGCAAGTAGGTACAATCGTTAAATACGCAGGTGGGCCCAGAGAGGAACCTTGGGGTACACCGAATGTTAGTTTCAGAAAACGTGTTTACATAAGATTAAAAGTTAAGTTTTAAATTCTTTGGCAATTTTACATTTAACATTTTTTAAGGGCCAAAATTATGAATATAGATATACAAACTTTTTCTCCTATTTTAAGTTCTCTGAAACACTCTTTGACTTTTTCGGACGAATTATAAATTATTAACCAAAGTAATTTAACATGCTGTTGAAGCCCGAAGTGATCGACGAAATGATGCCGCTCCCTTGCGCTTGCTGCTGCGGTATTTGCGGTTGCCTATGTTGGTACTGAGGCTGATGGGGGCGGTAGAAATGACCGTCCTTTCTCTAAAAAACAAGGCAGGTCAAAATTTTGTCGAAATATGGGGTTTTGCGGAAGCCAGAAGAAGAAAAGTTAGGTGGGGGCGTCCAAAATCAATGCACAAAGGATAGTTGGGATTTGTTGGCTCGGCCAGCAAATATCGACTATCCTTTGTGCATACTTTAAATCTGATTTTGGGCACAATCCACACAACAAGGTCTGTTCTATCTCGTACTAAAAATAGTCCTTAAAGTGCTAAGAACAACCATTTTACTCCTCTATTGTAAAAAATAAACTTTATTCTATCAGGGCTGTCATAAAACTGTCAAATGTCAATTTTAAGGTTAAATTATAACCCACAAATTAACCTTCAAATTGTCATTTGACAGCCCTGATAGAATAAGGTATATTTATTATAAAAGAGGAGTAAAATGGTTGTCCTTAGCACTTAAAGGCCTTATTTGAGGATTACAAGTGCCTCTGTAAGAAACACAACGTTTAAAACAATGATTAAACAGCACAAACCCAAAGCACAAGAATTGTAAACAACAAAAAAGGCCGCCGTTAAACTCTGTGCAGGGTTGCAGTGATTTTTAGTATTTTTAGCATGAGATAGAACAGACCTTGTTGTGTGGATTGTGGGTGAGGGTGTCCAAAATCAAGGCACAAAGGATAGTTGGGATTTGTTGGCTCGGCCAGCAAATATCGACTATCCTTTGTGCATAGTCAAATCTGATTTTGGGCACCCTGTCGTTTTTAAAGACGTTTATGCGAAGCCCTTCGAAGCTTACTTACAAAACAGCAAGTTAATTTTAATGTTTAGGTTAATTTAGTCTTCCGGAAAGTTAAAATCCCCAGAATGCGCGCTAACAGTTTGCGCACTTAACATTGTCAAAGGTGGCGAAGTCACGGGAGGTTTAAAGTATTGACCAGGCTGAAATATGTACAGGGTTTAAAAATAAAAACCTCCACCCTATTTACGTTTTATTTTTAATGTTTCTTAAAAAAATTACCTTTGAGGCATGTAGCGTGACATTCAATAGAGTTGGGTGTTCTTCGATTACCATGAAGTCGATTTCCCTCGGAACGTATCCATCTGCATACACCTGAAATTAAAAAATCTTTAAATCTAGGATTTTTGCACGATCTTGCAACATTGCATCAAATTTTAAAAGTTATAATGTTCCCACCTCCAACTTGTACACTCCAGGCAGCAAAATCCTCCAAAACTCTCCATATTTAGTGGATTGGAAACCGACATCCCTGGCCTTGACTTTCAAGGACGCCTTTTCGACAGGGTTGCCATTTTCGTCCATGACAAAACCGTGAACGCCGCGGTGTGCTTCTGCCAAATATTTAATCAGCGACTAAAATTTGAAAAAAAAATTATGGATGATTTTTTTTATGGTATTTTTTCCAGTTTACCAATTTATTGTCCTCCCAGTATTTCGGTAATTCGTGCGCGGGCGGGTATTTGCAACAAGAAACTTCCAAGGTCACTTCCATGCAACCGTACCATACGTAGTTGTAATCTTGCATACCACCTGTCAGAGGGTACCATTCAGCTCCATTTGTGATTCCCTAAAATACATTTTTTTACTTATATTTTGTAAAAATTTTCCACGGACAAAGGAACTAGTGGCGCCACCAAACGACAAAGTTTTACAGTTTTCTTGCTATGCATATTACTATTCTTCCTTTATTTAGTCTTCTTGAATTTTGAAAAATGGACAGAAACTTTTTCCATCGTGTTTAGGAGATTTTTAGTGGCTTTTACATAATATACTTTTTGCCTTTTTCAAAGCCAAACCACATAAATGTATGTAAGCTTAACCTAAGCAAATGATTCATAAAAATTTGATATACGCTAAAGAAGTATCGGGTTTTCGCAACGCGCGCGCCATCTGGTGGACTTCGATAGCATTGCGTGAATTTAATGAAAAGAGGCTGAAGTCTTACTCGAAAAATTTTGTTCAATAGCACAGCTAAATCGCGCACGTTATTTGTGTTTTACGTTGCAAGGAAAAAATTAAAAAACTGGTTTGGTACTCGATTTCGATTGATTATTCTTTATATCATTGATTAAGAAACTCAACGCTTAAATGCTTATATAGTTACGTTAGTGTATGTATTTTATCTAATGGATCATGGTGAATTATTGTGTTTTTAATTGTAAATAAAATTCAAGAACTAAATCGTTGCATTTTCATGTTTTGCCAAAGGATCCAATTCGGTAAGTACATTTGTTGGTGCAGAATTAACTAATGATCACTTTACCTAATATAATTTATATTTAAGTTTGGACATTTTTAAGAAATTAGTTAAACATAATTTTTTATATCATTGATTAAGAAACTCAACGCTTAAATGCTTATATAGTTACGTTAGTGTGTGTATTTTATCTAAGGGATCCTGGTGAATTATTGTGTTTTTAATTGTAAATAAAATTCAAGAACTAAATCGTTGCATTTTCATGCTTTGCCAAAGGATCCAATTCGGTAAGTACATTTGTTGGTGCAAAATTAACTAATGATAACTTTACCCAATATAATTTATATTTAAGTTAGAACATTTTAAAGAAATTAGTAAAAAATAATTTTTGCACAAACATAACCTTAAAATCAACCATTTTTATATTTGAGTTCTCTAAAAAACGCCGACAACAACAAAATATACAGTAGAAACCACCAATATATGAACGTGACTCATCGGGTGCCGAACATATCTCAGACATGCTAGCAGTAATGTTTTACTTGTCTTGTATATTCGATGCAGCGGTAAATGTACTCACACGTAGGTTTTTAAGCATCCGGTCCAAAAAGCGCCATCTGTGATGTAAAACTGCCTAGGTGTTCGACAAAGATGGACATATGACGCGTGTCCTAGCTTGTTACTTTTTGTTGGAATTCAGTAGTAAGGCAACCAACTCTACCGTCGGCCATTTGTTTTTATATGTCATATGATCTTTGTTTTTGCATATCGTGTTTCTGCTGTGTGTTTACGGATTAATAATCGTTTTAAACGTTGTAGTGCTAGTGGTTTTTATTGCAATTGTTATTGCACGGTTATTGGACTTTATTGCAATTGTTATTGTACGTTTTTTGGACTTTAAATAAACGGTGTGTGTTTACGGATTAATAATCGTTTTAAACGTTGTAGTGGCAGTGGTTTTTATTGCAATTGTTATTGCACGTTTTTTGGACTTTATTGCAATTGTTATTGCACGTTTTTTGGATTAAAACGGTAAATACAAAGATTAAAGTCGTTTTTTTCGCGTAAATACTATGAAATACTACGGTTAAATAAGTCATGACGTCACAGTTAATTCATATAACCATGCTTAGGTTTCTAACATTTGACATTTGTTTACTTGTTCATAACCTATAATTTTTAAAATGTGTTTTTACCTATTTATATTTAATTTCTATGCTTTTACAGGTGTAAATAAATTTCTTTGCCTCTTCTTTTACCTTGTATATTCTTTTTCTATGAACCCTAGTTCTTATACCTACCTTTTCTATACCTCTTTTTATATATAAACAGTTCTTCACTGTTGTTTACCATAATTAAAATCCAACAGTGTTTAACGTTTATACGAAAATTATTATTGTGAAACTCAAAATTTAGAATGGAACCCCAAAGAAAAAGACGAAGGTTGGCGGTATGTTTTGGAGAAGATATGTTTAGCACACAACATTATTCCTACATAAGCATATTAAATATATATATTAAAAAGAGAAAGACTATTAACCACGTTGAATAACTAGCTCAGCGATATAGTTTTATGGTCTGGTATTTGTGACGTCATAGTTAGGATTTTTGAACGCACTCTAAACGCAAAAATGCCTTAACTATTAACCAAGGTTAAGTTTAATGACCATAGTATTTCATGGTATTTACGCGAAAAAACGACTTAAGTAATTATTAAAATTTAACTTTAAAAGCAAATATATCAGAAGTATAGCAACCAACATTACACTCAAGTGTTTGTACAAATACTTATGCCCCCGTTAGAACAGCACTGCACTGGAATACAATTTCCCGTGACCTTCGATAGATTTTTCGTACGATTGTGCCTGATGAGTCACGTTCATATATTCGTGGTTTCTACTGTACCTTCGAAATCATGGCAACATAATATTATATATAATACATAATATAATGGTATTTTACCGTTGAGTGAAGGCTTTCTTAATCAACGCTTTTAATAATGCTAAATGCTATTTAAATTTAGACGACTTATTTTATGACTATTTTTACTGAATTGAAATGTTTACACTTTTCACGTTAATCACTACTAAAATGTGTATTTATTGTTTCTAATAGGTACAATTTATATTTACAGAGACTGTATGCAATTTATTTCTTCATTCAGATTAAAACTGTTTATTGGAAAACCGGTAAAAACTCGAAATACACCCAACAACACAACAAATCGAGCCACGGTTTTTTTACCGGTATTTTACACTCATTTGTATCATAAGCGTTTGATAGCTGATTATTAAGTTTTACTTTTGTTACGACGATAGCAGCCGAGTGGTGGCGCTACTAGTGTGGAAAATGGTGAAACTAATTTACTCTAGTGATGGGTCCAACCCGCACATTCTTGTGTGCTAGCACACGTTGCACAGCACACTACAGTGTGCGGGGTGGGGGGAAATGATTCAAATTGAGATTCTCGCACGTTGCACAGCTTAGCACACTGTGCGTGTCGTATCCAACTGTCGGTTTTGGATTTTTAATTGTGACAATTTTATTTTAATATAGGTATTATAATATAGACTGTGTTGCCATCTATGGACATCACGATACATTATGAATTGGATATTTTCCAATATATACAAACTGTTAATTATATAAAATAATTTCTCTACAACTTATAACCTATTGTAGTGCCATATATGTGTTCTGTGCTGAATCATAGAGTCAAAGCCACAGACGTAAAGATTCTTTACTAAAGAGCCATAGGTTAGATAAAGAGCAGTGCTGTTTCAGCGCACCGAGTCACATATGATAAAGGTGCATTTTTTATCTCTGGGTGCTATGTGCTGGTAGCACAGTTAAAAAGAGTCGTTCCAGCTCCGCACACACAAAAGTGTCGTACATAATGTACGACTCGCACATGTGCGACCCATCACTAATTTACTCACCCTTTTAAAAGATTGTTGCGATTGTTTGCATGAAACGCCCCTGCTCATTTTGGCGTGATTCGTGGAGTAGGTCAAAGCCAAATGCTTGAAAATGTCATCGTCGGGCGTCAAAGAGGGCGCTGACGAATAGGACTGGAACACTAAAACGAAAAAAATGCAAAATATTAAAACCCGACAAAAATTTGCGATTTTTGGTTTTACTTACAAGAGCATAACGCCGAGGATCTACAAAGTCCTTAGCAGCGTAAAAAACTAAATAATCATTTATTTTTTATAAAAAAACTACAGGAATTTTGGGTTGCAAGTCGCACAAAATCACGGAGTGACAAAAAAGAGGTGCAACTTACGTGAGTTGGGCGTGTTGTCGAATGGGTAGCTAGCGACTAGAGCGCCGCCGTGGAGCGACCCGGAAAGCACGAATTGTATTTTGGAAACCCATTCTTTGACTGCCTCTGTCTCCGGTTGAACTCTCTTGTTGTTTTGCTTGAAGTAATCTGGGAA
The DNA here is from genome assembly GCA_921294245.1 of Brassicogethes aeneus. Classification (NCBI taxonomy): domain Eukaryota; kingdom Metazoa; phylum Arthropoda; class Insecta; order Coleoptera; family Nitidulidae; genus Brassicogethes; species Brassicogethes aeneus. The sequence goes on from OV121140.1 coordinate 7,894,076, forward strand.
ATTCCGGTTCAAATCGAAACCTCTTGCGTTATATCTAAAATGAAACTCGAGTTAATACAGACATTATGCGAAACATTAAAAAAGGTGTTACCTTCCTTGCCCACCATCGCAAGTACCTTCCTTGGACACCTCAAAACCGTCAGGGTTCATTGATGGTAGAATATGAATTCTAGTGTTGTCCAAGAGCCAGCGAATGTAAGGGTCAGTAGAATAGCTTGTAGTCAAATACTGAAATATATTTTTATTTTTTTGTCTACTTTTGTATTTTTAAAAGTTATTTATGTCATTAGGTTAAGAAGTAAGGCTTTTTGTGCTAAGCTCAAGGTTTGACGGCCGACGCGTAGCGGAGGCCTACAATTGAGCGAAGCACAAAAAGGCACTTCTTGGCCGAATGGCATACAACATTTTATCTTCAAAGCACTTTATATAGGTCAATTTAATTCAACATCAAAGCGGCCTAACCTCACTTTTTTAGAATCTCATTTATTTATTAGCTAAAGATTACATTAAATGTACAATAATTATTATTGCTTTTAGCAGTAATAGTTTGACAATACCTAGCAACATGATTTAAGTAGAAATGGGTTTTTGCTATTACATTGAATTCAATTAATTGTTTAATAAATAGGTAGGTATCTAATTTCAATTTGTTTGGATTTTTATTTAAAAAATAGGTAGTTTGGAATGTTTAAGCTGTGTTTAACATTTAATTTCACTGAAAACTTAAAGCAAATTAAAACTTAAAGATAATTTAAATCGTAGAAAAAGAATCGTGCGTTTTCTTGGTTGCCTAACCTCACTTTTTGTTTTATTAATCAAATTTAATTTTACAATAATTTAATGAAAAATATTAAACATTAACAGTAAAACAAACAAATTAGTGCTTATTATAAATAAATTAAACCAGTTTAGTACGTTAATTTCTTAGAAAAGGATTAATTTGCCAAAACAATAGCGAGAAAAAATCGAACTAATTACTTGCCTCATAAAATTTTTTATCGGCCTAGGCCATAACAAGGTATTTCTTTATCGAATGTTGACAATAATAAAGTTTAAATTATAGACCGCGTGGAGATAAAATTACTTACATGTATTAAATGTAACATCAATTCTCTGCTGACAGCTTCGTTTCCATGGATATTACCAATATATTTAACGTCAGGTTTGCCAATCATATGTTCGTATGGAGAAGCTGATACAACCATAACCCACAAGTCCCTACCTGTAATTTAAACTTTGTTATGTGTGGCACGCCATTTCACTTTTTAATCGTATATGTTTAAAAGTGTAAAAGAAAATTGAAGCAGTTTTTTTTTAAAATTATGGAATGTATAATTTTTTATAATTTTAATTATGTCTGACAATAATAATTAAATCAAATTATGTCAAGCATAAATTAAAAAAAAATCCACACTAAATCTACATTAAAAATTAAAAGAAATAATTTTTATAACCATTTATGTAGGTGATTCTATCCTCCGTGAATCTGTTTTTGCTTTGAATTTTATGCAACGGATGGCGCTTTAATCATTTTAAATAAGCAAAAACCTCTGTTTACGACATTATAGATGCATGTGATTCCTGAAGGTCAGTTAGAATTTATATGCAGATGAGAGTGTTGCTGTTTTATAATTCAAAAGATTAAGTTCATTAATTTGCTATTTAAAAACCTATCCACCGTGAAGTGTAATATCTCAGTAAGTAGATTTTTTTTATAAATATATTAGATAATTGTATTTTTAAGAAATATTATGGTGTCGAAAGATACAATAACTTATTTCAAATATACAAAGGTATATTAAAAAAAACATACGAAATCCTAACATCCGTGAAGCTCTAATATTCAAAATGTATGATTTCTTAAAATTCTTGCATTAGTGCAGAACCACTTATGTTATGTTATTACTAGACATGGTGGGTTCCCAAAATCCCCATTCTAGACTAACAGTAAAACAACCAAAAATAAAAAATAATCATTTTCACTTTCGGGACATCTCAATATATTCACCCACGCATATTTTTGTAACATTTAAATATTTTACCCGACGTATATTTTTAAACATTTTACATATTATTTTGTTAGTTGAATTAATATTTTCGTCATTTAATTTTGGTCCATTTTTATTTCGTATGAGGTTCTATATTTTTTCACTTTGATATTTATATTGGAATTATTGTACTAAAAACATTGTTGAACATTTTTTTTAAACTATTTTTTATTTTATTATTTATTATTATTTTTTAGTTGCAATTTATTATTTATGTGTACACATAATTTTAATTATAATAAAAAATGATACAATTAATTTTATGTGTAGGTACACATTAAATAATTGCAATTAATTTTTATGTTATAATTAAAATTATGAATTAACAAAATAAAAATTATGGAATTAATTTTAATTACTATATACTGCATTTGCTACTTTCGCAGCGCCAAATTAATTTCATGTTTAGAGAATTAATTCTAATTTTTTTTTTATAAAGTCATAATTTTAAAAATCAGTGCATTAATTTTGTGTACACATAAAATTAATTGTGTCATTTTTTATTAGAATTAAAATTAGGCGTACACTAAAAATATTTTAGGTACACAGAAAAATTAAATTAAATTTCTTCTTAAACTTCTTTGACATGTTTCATCAAAATCGCATACAAAATGACAAAAATATAAGCATTTTTAGATATCAAGGTCAGAAACGTCGAAAATTGACATTTATGACCTTGAACCCTTAAAATGACTATATCTTTGACATTTTGTATGCGATTTTGATGAAACTCGGTTTGTGCACTAAACTTAACAGGCTCAATCGAACCGACCTTGTACTGACTTTCCGATGGAATACAGGGCGGTCAAAGAGGGATACCTCCTGGTGGTATCCCTGAGAAATTGCGTCATTCTGTCGTAATTATGATAATTCCATCCGATCTCGTACGGTTCGACCGGTCCTGCGTCGTTGAAGCTGTTGAGACCGTGCTGGGTCTGATAGTTTCTTTGCTCGGCGTTCTTAACCAGTCCTTGCGGCACCCCCGGTTGTTGCGGGGGTTCCGCAGGGTCCGCCGACACGCTGATTTTCGACGCGATTTCTTGTTGTTGCGCGTGCGCGCCGATCACAAGGGCTAAGGTCACCCATAGTATGGATTTCATTTTAGAATCTGAAATTAAATTAAAAATATCGGATAAATTATCAAATTCTGTTATGGGTTTTTACGCTGATAAATTGTTCGTGAATAGATTCAAGGTTTCGTGTTTTGTATCATAACAATATAAAAATAAAAAAACTCGTAATTGATTATTATAAAATTGATGCTAAAAAAGAGTACAAATTTGATAAATGGCATTTTAGTCCCAAGTTTCATACTAAACTTGTTCTACTACCAACACAAATATTAAATAATTTTCAAATAAATAAAATCTGATACCTGTCAAATGGTTAACCTCACTTTTTACAAACTTTTAATATTATAGTCGCCTTCTCTCAATTTAAAACCCGATTGGTTCAAATCACAGTGAATATTGAAATGGGCCAATCACTGAAGCCTAACAACGTGAATAATGACTTCATTAATTCCCTTTGTCAGTAGTTAGTATGACAAAATGAGAAATGAATTTTAATTTTATTATTATCGGATTGAATATTCTTTGGATTTCTAAAAAATAAATGTATTTTCTTTCTTTTCTGTAAATTTATTTAACGAATAATACATTTTTATTGTTGTTGTAAAAAAGAACTCTTAGTAAAATTATCATAAATTTGTGGATATTATAAGAACGATTTTAAAAACGTAGAAGGGCCATTCCACGCTTAACGGATAGGACAGTTGCCGTGTTTTTATTTACAAAATAATATTGTTCTATTATATTACCAATTTCAAATTTTTATAAATAGTTCTAAACAAAAGCTGTTTAACAAGGTTTTTATTTGGCAAAATTAGATATCGTGGTTGACTGTTTAATTCCTTAAAAATTATTAACCCTCGAGCAGTCGCGTTGGTGCAAATGTGCTACCAATAATACTTAATAAGGGCTTGGGGCATGAACAAGTGTTTTATTTGTTTTATAGCTCTTAGTATCTTCCTAGATATTGATGACGAAGGGTTAGTTAAGTTTGTTTAGTTTAAATTTTATTAGTGTGTGTTGTCTACAGCGGTTTAAACTTAATTGGAGCAATTTTGCTACCACGCGCCTAATGATGTAAGTATATTTTTAGTTGATTTTTTTTTAATTGTGATATTTTTTCTGTTTTTACTAGTTTTATATTGCTAAAAATATCATTTACCAGTTTTTGTATAATAATAATAATATTATTATTATTTGCATTCCTAATACAAGTATATTGAGTATATAATATAGGTAACTGTAATTATTATTATTATTAGCTTTCCAAAAATTTGTATTTTATTCTGTTTACTTTATTTTAGGGCAAAAGGTCTCATATATTCAATTATTTTTAAAGGGTTACAAACATGTAGAAGAAATACAAAAACAAGATGAAAGAAGAAAAAAGCGGCGACGTTGTACTATATGTGGATGTCAGAAATATAAATTTACGTCACTATTTTGTGACAAATGTGATAATTTTGTTTGTCAAGAGCACAGTGAAAGTACAATTTCGAGTTACAAATATAAAACAAATTTAGTTTAAAATAATGAAGATGACTAACTTTTTATTTTTGTAAAATATAAATATATTATTTAAATGTTTATTAGAAATATTATTTAAATGTTTAATAAACATATAAAACTAATTATTTAAACTTTATTTATAGTATTTACTGCTAAAACACTATTAAAGCTGTTTTAAAACTATAATTTACAGCTGGTAGCATATTAGCACCACGCGCCCACTCATGAAATATTATAGGACGCGCCCGCTCTAGGGTTAATTTAAAGCGTGCGGACGGGACTATTACAAAGACGCTTTAAATTAATAGTTTTTAAGGAATTAAACAGTCAACCACGATACCTAATTTTGCCAAATAAAAACCTTGTTAAACAGCTTTAGTTTAGAACTATTTATAAAAATTTGACATTGGTAATATAATAAAACAATATTATTTTGTAAATAAAAACACGGCAACTGTCCTATCCGTTACGCGTGGAATGGCCCAGAAGCCATAATATAAAAATCTGGAAAAAAAATTTTTGTCATTAATCATTCAAGTTTAAAAATCTTGGCAACGCTGTTTGTTTCATAAGCTGAAATATTACACGTCTATGGAAACAATTCAAATGGCAGTTTGTTGTAAAAAAAAGACGTCATTAGAAAAGTCTTATTATAATTTTTTTTTAATTAATTATGTTTTCTGTGATTTAAATATAAAATCGCAGTTTTTACTACAAAATAGTCAATCTGGCAACCGTGCTCAAGTTTTAATCAAAATCACGAAGGAACCGAACCTAACGGGTTTAACTGTAAAAAATATTTCCCTCTTTATTAACTAGATTAGGTATTTTGGAAATCTAGGCTATTGTGTCACATTGTCTTATACCTATATATGTTTTTTTGTATTTTTTGGAAGTGTTTTAAAAATATCCCTGATAGCAAAATTTGATTCTAAGAATCTTCTAAGAAGATACGACTCGGAATAATGGAATATTCTTAGAACCTTCCCTTATTGCTAAGAATGTTCTTAGGGACTTTTAAAACATTCAATAGATACCCTTTTAATGATGCAAGTAGATTCTTAGAAGCTTCTTAAAACCTTCCTAAAAAGCAATCTAAGAACATTTTAAGAATACGATTTTGGAATGTTCTCAGAAGGTTTCTTATGGAGCTTTTAGGAATCTTTTGAGAATATTTCCAAATATGTCAGATACCCAAGTTCTAATATGTTGGATTCTACATTCGTAAAATTCTTCAGGAGGCGACAAATACGCCTCACTGTCATAATATGAAAGTGAAATGTATTTGTCGTCCCCTTAAAAAAATTTGCGACATATTAATATATATTTATTTAAAAATATTAAATAAACAATTTGACCTCTGAACCATAAGTTGTATGACATTATTTTATAAAAAGTAAAATTGGAAAATTTTGTGGGACAAGTCAGATTAGATTGAAGTTGAAGATAGTAGGATTATTATACATAAAAATGTTAATTCAGAAATAAAAAATCGGTATACAAATTAATAAATATTTATTTTTAACATTAACTAAAATACCTATAGTAAAAGTATTTTTGTTATCTAATATTGTTTTAATTTGATAAATAACTATAAAAAATATGTTGGGTTGTTTTTTACTTAGTATTTAATACTAATTACTTTCTCAACATTCTAAGCATATGTTTAGAGTGGATTAATTTTTACCACTAAACTTTGCACCTTCTAAGAACCTGCCTAGATATTCTCACTGGAAGATTTAAAAAACATTCTTAGAACATGCCTAGAAGATATATAGCATGATCCTAAGAATATTCTCACTGGAAGGTTTAAGAAACATTCTTAGAACATGACTAGAAGTAATATAGCATGATCCTAAGAATATTCTCACTGGAAGGTTTAAAAAACATTCTTAGAATAAACTGTGCTATCAGGGATACACCAACTAATACAAGTTTGTATTGAGTTTGCTAAATTTAGTTGAAAATGTATATAAATTCGCTCTAAAATTAGAAGACAAGTTTATTTATAAAATTCGCACTGTGTTTTGTAAAAAATAACTACTTTAATCTAGAGGGGTTAAATTTTTTTTATTACTATGATTGCAGAATATCATCACAAAATATTTGTAACTTGTAGTCTAAGATCCCAAGTAAGGTCGACCTTCACCCATCTGCTTACCAGATGAAAATTATATTTTATCAAATAAAATATGTTTCTGAACATAAACCAATAGGGTTGCCATAAAAAATATGATCAAGGCTAGCTATAATAAATAAAAAATTAAAAAAAAATAATTTATTTTTTAAATTTCACCGACTTGCTTGCCAAATGAACGAAATTCCAATGGAAAGCATAAAACATACAGAATATGTAACACCTAGGTTGCCTACCTTTTTCTGGTCCCTATTACCTGGTTGCTTTGTACAGGGTGATCCCCTATAATGTCGCCCCCCTTTAACTTTTTTATTTTAAGTGTCCCAAAAAATTTAAAAGTGTGGTTATGTAGGAACTAAAAAATACTTTTTTTCTACGTATAAAGAAAATTGGAAAATTGATCAGTATACAGGGAAAACAAAAAGTTTATTTTTTTCAATGGATCACCCTATATATGAATTTATTTTTCGATTCCTTGTAAAATTCTAAGCATATTTCATATATCATACCATATACCTAAATTCAACCGTTTCTGAAATATTTAAATTATTTTTAAGATAATAAGTTGAAATAGTTTGTCTTTCTCTGTCTGAGTACGCCATTTTTAATTATTTAACAACACTTATTGACATAATGTCACTATAGTAATTTATTTTCAATAAAAATTTTGGTATACTGAGGCTTCTTGATTTCTAACAGTTTAAAAAAACATTTAATGATGACATTTCGAATGCGAATATTTCAGAAACGGTTGAATTTAGGTATATGGTATGATATATGAAATATGCTTAGAATTTTACAAGGAATCGAAAAATAAATTCATATATAGGGTGATCCTTTGAAAAAAAATAAAATTTTTGTTTTTCCCTGTATACTGATCAATTTTCCAATTTTCTTTATACGTAGAAAAAAAGTATTTTTTAGTACCTACATAACCAAACTTTTAAATTTTTTGGGACACTTAAAATAAAAAAGTTAAAGGGGGGCGACATTATAGGGGATCACCCTGTACAAAGCAACCAGGTAATAGGGACCAGAAAAAGGTAGGCAACCTAGCTGTTACATATTCTGTATGTTGTATGCTTTCCATTGGAATTTCGTTCATTTGGCAAGCAAGTCGGTGAAATTTAAAAAATTAATTATTTTTTTTTAATTTTTTATTTATTATAGCTAGCCTTGATCATATTTTTTATGGCAACCCTATTGGTTTATGTTCAGAAACATATTTTATTTGATAAAATATAATTTTCATCTGGTAAGCAGATGGGTGAAGGTCGACCTTACTTGGGATCCTCTACTATTGGGAATCTACAGCGTTTATAAAATTTCAATTTTTTTTGTATGAATAAAAATTTATCCCTTGAAAATAGACTAACAAGCAGTTTTTCACAGTAAAAAAGATGTTTTATGGGCACTGTACGCAAAATTCTTAACGCTTTATCAGTTAAATCTAGTTTACTGCACTACTACGGCGAAATCAAAAGGTCATATAATCTTATCAAATATTGGCGTTAAGAAACATTTAATACTTTCTATTTTGTATTGAGATAATAAAATAATTTTCACATTTAGTAATATTTTACCAGAAAGGCACTTAATTTTAACGATTGTTTGACATTTGGCAACTGTCAATATACTCAAACCAATAATTGTAGTTGTTCAACTGACAATTACAAAAAACTTTTTTTTTTTTAATTTTGATGTATGCATCGCAATGTTTAATACGAAAAAATTAAAGAAAAAGCACACAAAGTGGAACGAATTCAATCATAATTACACTGCGACTTTCTCAAGCGCGCGCTAAAACAAATGCTACTCCAATTATCAATTGTTACGGCGACAATTTGTCACATAAACACCTGGTGCCTTCACCGCGTGCACTTATTAGAAGATCGAAGAAAGCGTAAACTAAAAGAAAAAGATCGAACAAAATAAACAAACACGTAAAATATCGCATTACGCACGATTGGCGTTTGGCCGTTTAATTAGCGGTTTACATCTGGCAATAATTCAAGGTTGGATTATTAAAATAACGCGCGCACGAGTGGACAACTCGGCCAATGCGTCGGTCATTCAAATTTACATTAATTGTCACCTATGAAATTTTACACTTTCACGGTTTTTTTGTCGGAAATTGATTAAATCTCTTTTATCGAAATCGCGCAAGTTATTTGTGTTTTACGTTGCAAGGAAAAAAATAAAAAACTTTTTAATACTCGATTTTGATTGATTATTCCTTATATCATTGATTAAGAAACTCAACGCTTAAATGCTTATATAGTTACGTTAGTGTGTGTATTTTATCTAAGGAATCATGGTAAATTATTGTGTTTTTTATTGTAAATAAAATTCAAGAACTAAATCGTTGCATTTTCATGTTTTGCCAAAGGATCCAATTCGCTAAGTACATTTGTTGGTGCAGAATTAGCTAATGATAACTTTACCTAATATAATTTATATTTCAGTTTGGACATTTTTAAGAAATTGGTAAAAAATAATTTTTGCACAAACATAACCTTAAAATCAACCATTTTTATATTCGAGTTCTCTAAAAAACGCCGACAACTGCGTTTTAAACAACAAAATATACCTACGAATTCATGGCAACATAATATTAGACATAATACATAATATAATGGTATTTTACCGTTGAGTGGAGACTTTCTTAATCAACGCTTTTAATAATGCTAAATGCTGTTTAAATTTAGACGACTTATTTGTTTGACGATTTTTACTGAATGGAAATGTTTACACTTTTCACGTTAATCACTACTAAAATGTGTTTTCATTGTATCTAATAGGTACAATTTATATTTACAGAGACTGTATGCAATTTATTTTTTCATTCAGATTAACACTGTGTATTGGAAAACCGGTAAAAACTCAACCCAGGATTTCCTCTCGAAATACACCCAACAACACAACAAATCGTACCACGGTTTTTTTCGATATTTTTTAACATATTTTGGCTTTATTCTCAAAAACACTCGTTTGTAACACATGCGTTTGACAGCTGATTATCAAAAGTTGTACTTGTTACGATGTCAGATCGCTACGAGATCATTTCACGTCAGATCAGTTCACCGCAAGACTCAGATTTTTCTCAAATTTTGTGGTCTATTAAATTTATTTTCTTATGTAATTTGTTGGGTAATAAATATATATTATTATTATTATATAGGCTAGGATAAAAAAAATCTTATTTCCACTATAATTAATTACCGAGAAATAATATATTATTTCAATTTTTAAAATTTTCTCATGTGTGCCATTTTTTTCTCCTAACCTGTAAAGGTTATTAAAGTAACAGTTTGTTTCCATGGGTAACTTTTTAAGATAATTTTAAAAATTAAATCAGAATTTGCGGGTCTTCTATTGTTTTTGCATAATAGTTGCATTTGCGCTAAAAAATCATTTTTTTATTATTTTTATTAATTTTTTTTCTACACCCACCTTATTCCAATAAACTGTCACTTTTTGTACCTATAACATTTCCCGTTTAAGAATGTTTAATACTTCATGATAATATTTTGCAATTATAGTAATTTAAAAAATTAAAGGATTAGATATTTTCTTAACATAATCATATTTTAAAATTATTTTAATAATTACAAGTATCAATAATTGTTAAGTTTAATTAAAATAATAACGGGCAATGTTAATGGTTAAAATTACGTCAAAAATGTTTATCTGGATGGTTACTTTATTTTCGTATAGATGTCGCTTTATACAAATATTTAATTTAAATATTTTTTTTATAATATTAAGTATTTGTTGTAGAAAGAGTATAGTATGCAATTCGTTCGTGCCTAATGTAAAATAATAGGCGACACATGTCAAAAATGACAGATGACAGGTCTCAAAAATAACGACAAAATATATCTACAAACAAGTATTTTTTTATTGCAGATTCGGATCATTCGACTAAAAATTGGTATATTTTGTCTAAAAAAAATGTTCATATTTGTAATAGATGGCGCTGCAATGAAAAAAAATCAATTTTGTTCGATTTTTCTTCTGTATACGATTCTCAATAATTTTTGAATAAAATACTGTATTTTTTAAATTTGTTTTTTAATTTTTTAAATTTTAATAAAAGTACGTGTTCGACTTCAATACATTTATTAATTCGCATTTCGTTTTAATATTCTGCTAACACTGCTCTGGGATATTCCCAAATCTCTAGATAATTCTTGTGTGCTTGAGGATTAGCGGCCGTTGCTGCTTATACATTAATTTCATTATTTCCACATGTGACTGTTGCTCGACAAATTTTTTTTTTCGGTTGAACACTCCCGTTTGTAGTAAACTGCTTGACTGTACGATGAAATGTAGTACGTGATCGATTTTTTTCCGGAAAACGCTGAGCGTACATATTAACAGCATCATCAAGATTCCTGCCTGCTTCTCCATAAATCAAAATCATTTCTATTTTTTCTTCCACTGTTAAAACATCCATTATGAATAACTGCTTAACGAAATGAGGTCTTTTTGTTTACAAATTAATCTTCAAACTAAATTGATTAAATAATGCTAAACTATAAATAGTTTCTTTATATCACAATAATAATTATTATTTATAACTACCTCAATTAGGATTAAATTAATTAATTGAGAAAATAATGTTATTTACCTTAAATGAGGTATTTTTATTAAAAATAGCACAATAATCCTTTAAATTAAAGGATTTAATGCTGGCAGGTAAAAAGGTGCGCAATTGATATTTATCACCGAATGAAATAATGTATAAAACTTAAATATTAGTTAAAAAATCGTGGGTACTTAAAAAATCAGATTTAATTTAATAAGATAATTATTACCAATAAAAGTAATATTTTTATAAAAAAATTATTGCAGAATCGTATACAGAAGAAAAATCGAACAAAATTGATTTTTTTTCATTACAGCAAATATGAAAAAATGTTTTAGACTGAGATATTTCAGTTTCATGTTAAATGACTCACCCTGTATAAAGCATAATATAATAACCCGTTTTTGTTTTTTTACCGTTGAGTGGGAAATTTATCAATTAACGATTTAAATAATTACTGAATTGAAATGAAACCGGTATAAACCCAACCTTATCTCAATAATTTTAACATTTAAAATTCAAAACAGTTTCTCAAAATTTCTTTGCCAATTTTCCAACAGCCCAATTTTCTAACAGTCTAATTTCTCGTAACTTTTTACGATTACGTAACTATCTTCCGTAGCTAAAAAATAAATAAAACACGGTGCTGTTCTGAGAGGTGATTTTTGGACTTTATGTGAAACCTAATTTTTTTTAATTCTTGTTAATTAGGTCATAACTAAAATTTTAAGAGCAAAATAAAACAAATTTGACGGTTTGAATTGTTTTAATTGGCTGTTTATTAAAAATATTATGCACTCTTTCAATTATCCAATTAAAACTAGCGATTTAATTTAAATATTTAATATTTGCATAACTAAAGAAAAGGTTTTTACAATTTTTTTTTTATATATTTTACTGTTTTGTTGCAATAAACGTTCAAACTTTTAATCTAACCTTTGACGTATACATTTATGTTCCCTTAATTAATATATCCTTAAAGGTTGCCATGAAACTTAGATCTATTAAAAATTTATTTGACGTTTGAACTGTCATTTTCAGTATACGTATTCTATAATTTTTGTTTAGTTTTTTAAAGTGTTTTTTATAAAGAAAAATGAAAAATTGTAGTAAAAGTTACGAAGAAATTCATGAAATTTAACTAAGGACCGGTTTATTCATCTTTAGTAAAGTTTATCGGGCGGATAACTTTCATGTCTTGGCAATATCTAGTATTCAAAGAAATTATTCATCAAATAAATCAAAAATGAATAAATCGGCCCTAAATAAAATGTGGCACCCTTAGAATTATTGTTTAATAAATGTATACTATACATTTAACCTTAAATTAAAACTTTAAACGTGTATTACAACAAAACAGTAAAAGATATAAAAAATGTATAGACCTTTTTTTAGGAAATTAACTAATCTTTAATCTGATTTAGTTATGATAATATTTAAATAAAATCGCAAGTTTTAATTGGAGAATTGAAAGTGTGCATACATATTTTTAATAAACATCCAATTAAAACAAAATTAACCGTCAAATTTTTTTTATTTTGCTCTTAAAATTTTAGTTATGACCTAATTAACAAGAATATAAAAAAAATTAGGTTTCACAGAAAGTCCAAAAATCACCTCTCAGAATAGCACCGTGAAAAATGATCGATTTAGAAAGTACGGCACGCCACTGCAGTGAATCCTCTGAGGCTCGGGTAAGAAGTAATGTGCCCACGTCTTTAACTGGGTTAACTGTGACTTGACCCTCATTGTAATCGTAGGTCAAGGCCCTTAAATATCAGCTGTTCGAATCTCCTCTTACCATTAAAACGCCACCCCACGCTATTTGAAAATTCTATTGATTCGTACGAGATTTATGTTTGATTAAAAGTAGATAAAAACCGGTTTTTGGAAAATAATTCGAAGAAAATGTTAAAACATAAAGGTTACATCTAAAACACTTTTCATGGTACATCATGTACATAATTATTTCCGGTCAGACTAGTGGTATAAAAATCTATGCCAAGACCCAATTTTTAGTAACTGTATTTTTTATAACACAGAAATGCTTTCATGTTTCATAATGTTTTGGTTATTTGATTATACACCTAAAAGTTAATAATTAGGTATAACTTTCTTCGGCAAATAACGCTTGATATTTTATTTAAACATTTACAACATGCACATAAACTTTAATGTTTTAATATTCAAGAAAGTTATTAATTATTAATAAATATTAATATACCGTATCGAACAAAACATCCCACATATGCCACCAAAAACAAATCGAAAACTGTAAAATGTAAAACAAAACTTACCCAACTAAATCAATGAAAAAAAAACAAAAAAACGCGTTTTACTTAAGCCTCAGTTAACATCAGGGATATCGATTTTGTTGCACAGTGTCTCACGTCTGAAATAATACTGAAACACACAGTTCACACCTGAGAAGGTAAAGGTTGCGCATATGGAGAGAGACCATCTCCACTGGGAAAGGAAGAGGGGCACACACCTGATGCACTATAAGGCAACAAAACCGATTTGTGATTTTTTTTATGTTTTTTTCTACTCCCATCTTTAAAACGCCCATTATCGTAGGTACAGGTTTCCATGACACTAAGTGACCTTTTAAATACACATTGACAAGCTGTGGCTTTATGGCGCTTTAGTCACTGGCTGAAGTTAGCAACATGTTTTTAGTCACGGGCTGAAGTTAGTTGACAGTTGTCAAATGTCATAGAATCGTTAAAATAAAGTGCCTTTCTTGTAAAACAATACTAAATGTGATTATATTAATAAAATAAATCAAAGGATAAAATATTTTCTTTGCCATAGTTTATCGTCAAATTTCAAATTTTATTTAAAAAATCCAAATAATACAGATTTTATATCATTTTAAATTTTTACTATTTCATTGAAAAGAAATATTAAAAATTTAAAATGGTATAAAATCTGTATAATTTGAAATTTGTCGATAAATTATGGTAAATAATAAATTGCACCAATTAAATTTATATTTTTTAATGCCGATCAAAAATTTATCTTTTTTTCGCAAACTTCAAATTAAATTCTACTTGCGCAGAACTTGTTTATTTAATGTCATTATAAACTCATAACCGAGTGTTTAATAAAATAAGTGACTAGAAAAGTTTGTAAAGGAGTTGCATACTATTATTTTTCTACGACATACATTAATAGGGGATATCCAATAATTACGTGAGGTATTTCTCTGATAATTTGGAACCCCCCTCCCCCTTGGTAAGATGTGGTAGACCCCACCTATACCTCACGTGAGATTCTATTTTTGGCGATGGTATGACATTTGATAACTGTCAAATAACCTAAAGCTAACTTCAGCCCGTGACTAAAGTCACAGCTTGTCAATGTGTACCTAAAAGATCACTTTGTGTAATGGAAATATTTATTCCGATTTTTTTTTGTATTCCATTCGATTTACTTTGTCACGTGAAGTTTTTTTACTTCCTCTATTTTTATCTTAGATACTATCACAACCTGAAAAATACCCTTTTCTGCTACAAAATTGTCAATCTAGCAACATCGCACGACTCAAAATCACTTTGCCGGATTTAACTGTAAAAAATATTTCCACAATTATTTTACCTACAACAGATTATTTTGGATATCTAGGCCATTGTCACCTAATTGTACCAAATTCTATTATGTGTTTTGTTATTTTTTGTACGATTGACCCCTTAATTATTAAAGTGTGATTCCTTAAGACCACTAAAAATAATTAATATTGAAAACTATAAATAAGTGTTGATTTTCTAGATGGTATTGGAATTTAATTATTGAAATTGTAAATTTTACAATCAAATTAAAACATTGTAGATATTAACATATTGTTTTCTAAAGATATGAAAACAATGTTTCATTATATTCTTGATTTTTTCTGTTTGAAGCCTTACAATAAATCGTCCAAAATTTTATATTATATTCGTATGTTTTTCTTTTTATCTATTGTTCTTTTTTCGGTATGTTATAGGCAAAAATTGTCCTCCATCTACGAATCTAAAGGTTTTGTTACCAAAGTCGTGGAATTTTTTAAGTATAACTCGCAAATTATATTGATTTTTGTTTGTGTATTCACGCCAAATTTTATGGTGAAAAAATATATCAACGAATTGGAGGTTAACGATGAAAATATTATTTTGGAGTTTAAGAGTTTTGGGTTCGTATGGAACGATAAAAAAATTAATAGAATTATTTTTTATAATTTATTGTGGATTTTGGTAAAAATTATCATACAAGTAATACCATGGTCTTTACAAGGTATAATGATCACCCCGTTACTAAAACTTTATATATAAAAAATATTTTTAGGTTTTAATACTCTAGATTGTATTATTTTCAACATTCCCTTCATTTTTATTACAATATGCATCTTGCAGTGGAATATTTACTTAAAAACTCTACAATTACAAATAAAAACATTCAAAAAAATCATACTTAAACACCAAAATAGAAATTTTGGAAAAATTTTGGACAAAATTTTAGAACAATCAAACATATTAAACTCTATATTTTCCTGTCAATTTTTGATTTTGATACCGTCAATTTTTGTACTGGTCGTTTATAATTCCTTCAGAATTCTGCAAATTATACAGGGGAAATACAAATTTAGTTTGGACAAAATTGTTTTTAATTTTTTGTATATTTCTACTTTCATTGAAATTGTCACGCCCTGTATATTGATTGTGAATGTAATGGAGGGCGTTTTTTGGGTTGTGCAGGATTTGAATGTCAAATTTAGATTCAAATCAAAAAAGGTTTGTTTTTTAAGTCCCAAGTATATTTTATATTTTTGCATTTTTTTAGATTATTTATTTGAAATTACAATTGAGTCAAGATAAAATTGAATTCTCAGCATTTAATACTATTTTCTTGAACGGTGACTTAATTTGTTCGGTAGGTATGTGATTTACTTACGAAAAAAATTTTTTTTATAATAAGCTATCTTTTTAGTTGGTAGCTGCATTGGCGTCATATTTAGTGATGTTGCTAGAATTTGACAACATGTAATTGTTGTAATTGTTAAAATATTGCGAAAACAACAATTGAATAATTTTTAAAAATAAATAAAATCTGTTGGACTGTTCTAACCTCACTTTTTAGTCGCTTTATTTTGACAATTGTATGACATTTGCCAACTGAAAGTAACTTATACATCGTTACATTATAATTAAATAGAATATATAGAATACATTGGTTTTAAAAAATGTTCTGCATCGTGAATTATTCTTTAAAATAAATACTACCTTAACTACGTACTTTGTTTACCTTGAGGCGTACCGATCAAACATAATTTTTTCTTCCAAGAATTTTCAAATGATGCATAACCACAATTCAATTATTTTTGCTTATGCTTTCTCCTGTAGAAAGTGCTTTTTTTAATAAACAATTTTTATATAAAATGGAAATTCGCCTTAATCAAATCAGTTCTCCATTAAAATTCCACGAAATCAAACAAAATGAAAATCGCACAATCTGTAAGTCGTTAATTATAATTTTTATTTACGTTTTATTTTATTATAATAATGAGAATTTATAGGTTTATATGGGAGTATTGGCTTTATTTGCCCTAATTTCCATGATTTCTGCTTATCCACAACCAATAGGTAATTTTTTGTTAATTCCATAATCAAAATATCCTTAATTTTGACATTTAAACCAATAAAAACGCTATATTTTGACAATTTAACACCCCCTCCAATTACATTACACTTTATCATGCCATGCCATGACATGTATTGCAACGTTGCCACATCACTTTTTAAACAACACCTCAAAAACCGTACTTCTATAAATTTAAAGCAAATATTATTTTTATTGCAGTAAGATCAGAAGCACTCCGCGGTAAAAGAGAGGGCCACCATGGTGTTACAGGCCCTGTACATACATTCGTAAAGACCGATAAACATGCCAATTTCAAATGGGGAGTGCGACACCATGTGGGGCATCATTATGCCGGCAGAAAATAATAAAATAATTAATATTGTTGTTTTTTACTTTTAAATATAGTTTTTTGTATCAAAACGTTTTTTATTATTATTTTTTATTACACATTAGATTATTTTGAAGGTCCCTCGTATTTAGTGTGGCAACATTGTTGGCGTCGAATTTTGTAGGGTTATGTTTGCGGTTAACCTACAAAAATGCTTAATATTGTTATTTTGTAATTGATACGCGAAAAAGTGTTATAATATTGTTCATAATGGATTATAACTTTGATCTTTTACGTATTGAATACAGAGTAAGTTCAATTTAATGTTTTTCATTTAAAATATTGTAAAATGACTCTTTAAGGATGTTTTGGAAAAATCGTTCAAAATTAAGAAAATAAACAAAATAGAGGATAAAGTAAAGAGTATAAATCGCACAGATATCGATTTAAAAACGCCTTTAGACCAGGCTTTCAGAGATTATCTACTAAAATTACTTGAAGATGAAGTACATGTCGAAAAACTAAAAGAATATGTACAGTTTTGTATTGATACTTGCAGAAGGGGTCTTACAGGCCCCACGTTGCCAGTTGTACTCCTAGGTGACATATTTGAAGCCCTAACACTCGATATGTGCAAGGAAATGTTTGGTTTTGTAGAAAACAATGTGCAGGTTTGGAAAGAAGACTTATTTTTTACATCGTGTAAAAATCATTTGCTGCGATTGTGTAACGATTTACTGCGCAGGCTGTCACGCTCAACTGCTACAGTTTTCTGCGGTAAAATTTTACTCTTCTTGGCCAAATTTTTTCCCTTCTCTGAAAGATCTGGTTTGAATATAGTCAGCGAGTTTAACTTTGAGAATATCACTGAGTATACAAGGGATGCTGGTGATGATGAGTATGTCAAAGAGATTCCAGGAGATCAGAAGAATATTGTTATTGATTTTACTTTTTACTGCAAATTTTGGCAGCTGCAGGATTTTTTCAGGAACCCTAACCAATGTTACAGCAAGGTTGAATGGAAGCAATTTTGTGCTGTAAGTTGCAATTTTTTTATACAATTTTTCAAATATACCTGGTTTTATTAATATTTTAGCATTCAACAAGTATTTTAAACACTTTTCAAGGTATTAAAATAGATTACGTAAACACTGAAGAAAATTCTAACAAAGGCTATTTTGCCAAGTATTTGACCAGTCAAAAGTTGTTAGATTTACAGTTGTATGATGTTAACTTTAGAAGATCGGTTTTACTGCAATTTTTGGTGGTTTTTCAATATCTCACATCATCTGTTAAGTTTAAATCGTACGTACACTACACATTGTGTACAAAAATTTAACTCTCTTATTTTAGCGACAGCTACGAGTTAAAAACCGAGCAAAAAGAATGGATAGCAACAAACAAGGAAAAAATATACAGCCTACTCAAAGACACGCCGCCAGATGGCGACAAGTTCGCCGAAATAGCCAAAAAAATTCTCGGCCGCGAAGAATTGTGGAACGCCTGGAAAAACGACGGTTGTCCGGAAATCAAGAAAAATTTTGACATATCGGAACCTAAGGAGAACGAAAATAGGCGCCCTCTGCTGGGCGATATCCTGAAAGAAGCCAACAAAGAAGGCAGGTTTTACATGGGCAGGTAAGTTTGGCAACGTTTATGAAAGTGGGGTAAGGTTTTACTCGCTAAATTTTCGTGTTTTAAGTTTTGACATATTCAATTTTACTACCAAAAGTAACTTTTAATTGCTTTTTTATGGCCCACCATTTCACTTTTTAATTGTAAATGTTTTAAATGTAAAAAAATGGAAGTAGGTTTTTTAAAATTATGGAATATACCTATATGGTGGATTTATGCAGAACAATTAATTTTTTATAATTTTAATTATGTCTGACATAATAATAGCTATTTTCGCGGAGCTAATCCCGAAGTAATTCCGGACATCCTAGGCATGCGCTTTTTAAAATTTGGGGTTAAAAAAGTAAAGTGCGCATGACAAATATTAAAATGCGCATGCGTAGGATGTCCGAACTAGTTCGCGAAAACACCTAATAAATAAATAAAATTATATCAGGCATAAATTTAATTCAAATTTAATGGAAGCACAGGAAAAATAGCGAATTATTATTATGTCTAGCATAATAATAATTATTTTATTATGATACATTTAAATATTTTTTTTTTTTATTTTAATATTTTTATGTTTAAACATTTTACATATTATTTTGTTAGTTGAATTAATATTTGCGTCATTTAAATTTGGTCCATTTTTATTTTGTATGAGGTTCTTTATTATTTTACTTTGAAATGTATATTGGAATTATTGTGAGACTAAGAACATTGTTAAACAAGTTTTTTTAACTATTTTAGTTCTATTATTTTTTAATTTGCAATTTCTTAATAATAAATAAAATAAATAAATAAATAAAGTTTTTATTGCATATTCAGTACAATACAGAACATATAATACAAAATATACAAAAGGCCATCGACCGGGGTCCTTCAGCCTTCTTAATAATAAATAACACAACAATCATTTTTATTTTACAATAAATTTTATGTGTACCTACCTACTCATAATTTTAATTCTAATGAAAAATGATACAATTTATTTTATGTGTAGGTATACACAAAATTAATGCAGTGAATTTTTATGTAACAATTAAAATTATGACCTAATAAAAATGATAGAAATCATTTTATCTGTACTGCACAGACTGTACACAAAAATTATTAAATTAATTTTATGTCTACACATAAACTTAATTTGGCGCTTTGGGAATGCGGCAGGAAGTGGCAACTGCAGTAGTTCAAATGAATAGTAGGTATTTATACGTAATTTATCTACGTCAACTTTGGCGCCAATAAGCGGAGAGATTCGGGTTTTGTTCTTCTATAATTATATAAATTATTTCTATGTATATAATTCACAAATATAGAAGGTTTTAGTTTTGTGATATTATTATATTAATTTTATGTGTCGACATCCCAGGTAGCACAACGTGACGAAACCGTGACGATTTGTGTCCAATTGGACACAATGGACACAAATCGTCACGGTTTCGTCACGTTGTGCTACCTGGGATAAAATTAATTTTATAGGTAATTTTATCTGTACACATAAAATTAATTCTAAAATTTTTGTTAAATAGTCATAATTTTAATTCAGTGCATTAATTTTATGTGTACATGTGCACATATGTAAAATTAATTGTATTATTTTTTATTACAATTAAAATTATGCGTACATATACAATTAATTATGGCACGCCGTTTTACTTTTTAATTGTAAATATTGTACGCAGAAAAATTACACTAAATAAATAATTCAACATCTTATACCCTATCCAAACACATTTAAAAAAAGAATAACTTCTTGGTCATGTATAATTCCAAATAATGTAATATTTTTAAGGTTTTAGTGAAAATATGGCTAAATTTATTGATATAAAGTTGTTTTTTATTCTAAATTAACTTCGAGAAGTTAAGAGTAGTTCAAATGTCGCAACGTTGCCGTATTTATCCCCACTTTCGTTATTTTCAGCGGTGAGTTGACCAAACTTTGGAATCATTGCCCGAACAATCTTGAGGCTTGTAAAGGCAAAGAAAGAGACTTTTTACCGTCTCTGGAAGATTATTTCTCTGAAATCATCGAATCAATAGAGAATATATCGAGCTTAAAAGATGACGATAACTTGTTAAAAGATGGTAATTTCGGTTGGAGAGCACTAAGACTGTTGGCCAGAAGAAGTCCGCATTTTTTTACCTACAGTAACACTATAATGAATCCGTTATCGTCATATTTGGAAATGATGGTATTATATTTTCATATAAAAAAATAAGATAATAATATTAAATTTTTTAGGTTAGAAAAATAGCCTCTGAAAAACCCGGCTTACAAGAGCAAAATGAAAATAATCAAAACGATAACGAGTTGGAGGAAAATTTGTTGACTGAAGAAGAACCCCAATCCGAAAATTTGCAGCAAGACAACACCGAAGACTTCGTCGACGATAACAACCCTAGATCTGACAACAAGGGCATCACCGAAACCCAAATGCAGCTGTTCTGCATGAAGATAGCCGCGGACTGGGAAAAGTTGGCCGTTAAGTTGGGTAACAACGCTAACCTCAAAGTTTGACAGCCGTCAAAATATTGACATTTAAACGTCATTTTTAGGTTACAAACCGGACGAAATCGAGTTTTTCAAGAACGAAAACCCGACGGAAATCGACCAGGCAAAAAATATGTTGCAATTGTGGTTCGAAGATGATGAGGATGCAACAATGGATAACTTTTTGTATATTTTGGAAGGTTTAAACATGACTGAAGCAGCCGAGGTTGTAAGAAATGAAATAAGTAACACTATGGATACTAATTAAGTAATAAAAACTTTATTATTTACATTTTTGCTTTTTATTTGACTTATTGAACACTTTATTTTTTCTTTTTTCAAATAATTCTTTCTGATTTACACTTGGGCAGTCTCTCTTTTTATGTCCAGTTTTTTTACAATGAAAACATTCCTAAAAGCATAATAATTATTATGACAACAAAAAAACATTTAAATACCTATATTTTATCTATTTTGCGTTCATAATGAATTTATTATAACACCGCTTTCGGTGCTATAATGAGATACTTTATCCCACCCAAAATTTTGATTTTATAGGTTGGCTATACTTTAAACAGCATAATATTTTGCTTATTGATTATCTTTTTATAATTTTTCTAGTACTTACAAGACTTTTCTGGCAATAAATTTTGTTTAACACCAAAGAAAGTCCTTTTTTTCTTCTTTAACATTAACAGCCGCTTATTGTAAACAAGTAAATTAAGGACGGCATGGCGAATCGATTTTGACATTAACTGTCAAAACACTGACTGTGATACCAACTATCTAAAGCAAAATTCGACCAAATTTAATTTTAAGGTGTAAAATTAATTTTTTTTATAGAATTTTTACAAAATAGATAAAATAGCATAAATAACTCATGTCATAAGACCTTTTGTCGCACTCGTCCTTTACAAATTGTCCTCGTGCGACAAAATTACGTCTTATGACATTAGTTCTTTAATATACTATTACCTTTAAAAACATTATATCCCCACACCTATGATCGGCAACAGCGCATCTATTACACTTAATGCAATGTTGCCAAGTCGGTTTGACGCATCTTTGACATTTCTTACAATGCACATAAGTTCTGCCATCTTTAGAAGTACAATCGTTGCATAAATAACAATGGTTATTTTCGTTTGACACCCATTTTTCGCAAAAATCGCAATACTTGTAACCATTGTCTGGTAATTTTATCAATCTGAAATAATAAAATATTGTTGATCCGGCAACAGCGCGACACTGTAACTACTTTAGTCGGGACATTGAACCTACTTAGGAAGACAGAATTTAACGTTTTTAACATGGTTTTTCTTACTTTAAATCTATATTAGTGAAAATCCTGACTGGTGAGCCATGTTTTCTACCCTTGGAGCCATCCTGGAACAACGGGTGGTTGTCATACTCTACTTTGTAGTCGGACATTTGGAAATTTTGTAGGCTATTTTTGATTTGGGGTTCCATAAAATAGGGGAAAGCCCAAATTATAGGTAAGTCTTTTTTTAAATTGTTTATGGTTTTATATTTTTTGTTAATGGCATCAAAAGTTTGTGCTAGAGGTTCCACTCTCCCTCCAAAAGGTGGGTCTGTGATCAAAATTAAGTTTTCATCACTATAAATATTTAATATTGTTTTTATTTGGTTAATAAAGCATTTTATATGCATACCTATTTATTTTTATGAAGTCTTCAAATACCTTTTTAGCGTCATCAAAGAAGAAATGATGATTAAAGGAGTTATACCAACAAAACTCGTCGGTATTATAAAAATAATGAAATCTATCGTCAATATCCAAAAGTAAACTTTTAATACCTTCACAATCACTTTTAATGAACTCATGTATTCTTGGGGTACCTATGCACAATACTTTACTATATTTTAAATCTTTAA
Organism: Brassicogethes aeneus; assembly: GCA_921294245.1. NCBI lineage: Eukaryota > Metazoa > Arthropoda > Insecta > Coleoptera > Nitidulidae > Brassicogethes > Brassicogethes aeneus. The sequence goes on from OV121140.1 coordinate 7,917,382, forward strand.
TTATGTCTACAATATCTTTTATTGACGATTTTGCAAATAGAAATTGTGCCTCTTTTTTGGCATCATCCAAAGGTAATAAAACTTCTGATGGGTGTTTTAGTTGATATTTTGTAAGATTTTCAATGTGCTCATGCTTTTTATGCTCTTCTACTTTCTCCTGATTTTCTATTTTTTTACATTTATGACAATAAAATATTTTTTTGTTAGAATTGAAAATCTAAAATAAAAATTATATTACTTCTACAAAAATTGATGGATTTTAGGATTCACTACTAAAAGTATTCTTTATAATTTTGTCAACCACAATGCCCTAATTTTAATAGTATACCCTAACCTAACATTTTCACCTACCTTCTGAAACTTTTTGTTAATTTCTATGTGATTTATATTTTTTATAAACTTATTACGCTCCTCCTCCCAAGCCTCCTTCCTCCCATCCAAAACCTTACTCAACTCATCCTGCCACAAGAAAAAATTACAATGTTTCCTATCCCTACAAGCTGAACAAGCGAAAAAATTCCTTTTTTCGCCATTATGCAGCTTGGAAAATAAAATTGTAGGCCCGTGGGGGCACTGCGGGTGATCACTTAAGTCTTCTGTAATCACCTCAACCCCAGACATCCTAAAAACAATTTTTATCGCTGCAATAACAGAAAACACATTGGAACTTCAAAAGTGCGGTTAGGAAATTTGACATTTGTAAACACTGCCATCTATTAAGAATATCTTTGTTCCAATTCAACCTAAAGTGTTTTTAGTATTTCTGTAAATAAAATGTCTTTGTTCCAGATCAAACAAAGAATATCTTTGTTCCAATTCAACCTAAAGTGTTTTTAGTATTTCTGTAAATAAAATGTCTTTGTTCCAGATCAAACAAAAATGTTTTAAATAAAACTACCAATTTAAAAAAAAAATTATATATTTTAAACAAATGAATCATCCACATCGCAGTTTTAAACCTTCTAGAATAGCTCTAAACCAAATACCCACAGCGTGTGCGCCAGCATCAGGGTATTTTTGATTTTCTCTTTTGTTTTCAATTATTGCCTCTTCACCCTGTAAAATCCCGTAAGTAAAAGCTTCCATAGGAGTTGATTTTTCGTCTAATTCTTCGCGAAAGCCTGTTACGCCTGCATATAGGGGGTCGTACATTGTTGAATCGCCGAAATTTACGCATGGCCTAAAATTTTACTACTTTGATTTTGTTAAAAAAAAATGAAAATTGTTACATTTTAAACACTTCCAACGATTTTTCTAGGGCGCCTATCCAATGATTTGCAGTTATTTCAATATCAGAATCAATTTTTGCAAAATAATTTGATATTGTGCGAAAAAATATTCCGTATAGGGAACCCATAGTTCCGCCCACTAAAGTTTCCAAAACTGAAGCTAGACCATCAAAAAACGCGAAAGGGTTCTCATATATCATCTTTTTTTCCTTGATTCTGTTTAAAACTACTTCACAACTTGTTTTTAGACGTGACCCAGTGTCGCCATCTCCTTATAAACAACGAAACAATGAGATTTATTAGCAAAATTTAAAGGTCATAAACGTCAAAAAATTAAACTTCATGGAGATTACATTTTTGACGTTTATGACTTATGCATATTCTTTATAATAACAAAAATGTAATTTTTACATAATATGTCAAGTTGTCACATTTTAAGGTTTAAAAATTAAAATGTTATTTTGCAGGTAAAATGTTACATTTTATCTTATTTAAAGTAACATTTTGACATTTTTAATGTTACAAATATGAAGTTTTGTCATTTCTGAAGGTCATGAACGTTAAAAAACTAACCCCCATCTCCCCAACCAAATTATGTCCTTTTATGTAATGTTAAATTAAATTAAACATTTTATATATTACAAATGTGAAATTTTAAAATTAAAAAATCCGGATCACAATAATATGGCATTTATTGCAACATTTGACGTTTCAAAGTAAATTTTTTTGCAATTTGATACAAATGTCAGTTTATATATTTTCAAGGTTATCAACGTCAAAAACATCCTTAAAAGAAAAAAACGTCATTAATTGTCAACAATTTTTTTTTGTGTAATGTTTAAAGTAATTAATCTCAAATTTTTCTATATTGTTATTTTCATGTTGTGTAATTTTTTGTCACAAATGTCAAGTTTTGTCATTGCTCAAGGTCATAAACGTAAAAAAACTAAACCCTATCTCCCCAACGAAAACACGTCCTTTTATGTATTGTTAAATTAAATTAAACATTTTATATTTATTTTACAAATATCGAATTTTAAAATTTAAAAATCCGGATTACAATATGGCATTTATTGCTAAATTTGACGCTTCAAAGTCAAAATGTTTGCAATTTGTTACAAATGTCAGTTTTTACATTTTCAAGGTTATCAACATCAAAAAATCCTTAAAAATAAAAAACGTCATTAATTGTCAAAAAATTTCGTTTTGTGTAATTTTTCCATTTTGTGTTATTTTTGTTTTGTGTAAGTTTTTGTAATTTTTAATGTCAAGTTGTCACATTTTTAAGGTTTTAAATTTAAAATTTTGCCACTTTGTAGGTAAAAAGTTACATTTTATCTTATTTTGACATCTTGACATTTTTAATGTTTCAAATCGGCCATTTCAAACAAAACTGTTTTTATAAAAAAATTTTAGGTAATTTATTAAATATTATAATTTTGATGCAAAAATAATCATTTTTGCATCAAATCAAGTTTTCTTTTATTGGGCTATACATTAAATAAAAATAGTATATTACATTACAAGGGCAGAAAGTGTGAGATTCCTGCACTGCGCGCCATGATGCCCGAGGCGAAGCCGAGGGCTCTCACACTTTCTGCCCGTGTAGTGTGTACTATTTTTCTTGCTACCCGGCCGAAAATAGGGGAAAAAATTAAATTTATTTTATAATAATTTAAGGTTATTTAAGTACTTATTGTACCAATGCATCAAACGTAAACTTTCTGTCGTGGAATCGGGGACGAAACAACGTATTTTCGGCCGAGGTAGTAAGAAAAATTTATTTTATAATAATTTAAGGTTATTAAAGTACTTATTGTACCAATGCATCAAACGTAAACTTTCTGCCGTGGAATCGGGGACGAAACAACGTATTTTCAGTCGAGGTAGTAAGAAAATCTCTTTTTTGTCCCGTCTACACCTTTCAATTATAAAAAAAATTAAACTTAGATAAAATATTTTTTGCGTTTTTTTATTTAAAGTATAGCCGAATAAAAAATTTTGATGCCAAAAATATTATATATAATATAATATTATATTATGTACAATTTTTTTTATAAAAACATCTTTGTATTTCGTGCGTTTGTCAAGGTCATAAACGTAAAGAGGTTTACAGTTTTTACATTTTCAAAGTTATCATTGTCAAAAAATTTGTTTTCTATTTTGTGTTGCAGAAGTCAAATTATAACATTTTAAAATTTTAACATGGTTAAAATATCACAATTTGACTTATAGAAGGTCAAGAATTTTAATGTAACAAATGTCAAATTATGTAGTAATAAATGTCAATTTTTTTTATTTTGTCAATTTTTTTTTATTTTGTGTTGAGATGTCAAATTTTAACATTTTAAAATTTTGACAGGGTTAAAATATCACAATTTGACAAGAATTTCATTGTAACAAATGTGAAATTATGACATTTTAAATGTTAGAAACGTCAAATCTTGACATTTCAAGGCCATAACCGTCAAAATACTAACCTGTTTCAGCATCAATAATATTTAGTTGATTTTCGCAAGAAATTAGGGCCTCACAGGCGAATTTCGTGCATAATACCAAAGTGTTGGCTTCCGATACTGTTAAATTGGGGCCCATTTTCGGTATACCTTCCCTAATTTTTCTTTTTAAACGCGTCGGTAAAAAACTGTCACAGTTTAACTCGCATTTTTGCTCACACATTGAAACCCAAGCTGCAAAAAAACTGTTTTTTTTATAATTTTTATATATTTTTTGTTTCGACGTTATTTCTACCTGGTGCTGTGCAGGGGTGGTCCAAGTATTCCAGTAGTTTGTCGTCAAATAGTTTCAGGATTGTTAAAGATATACCCATGTAGTCTTTGGCTGTTAAATAGGGGCCACAGTAAAATTTGGCGACTTTGACTTGTATTTCTTGCAGGAAAATTATTGTGTCTCTGACTAATATTAACTCTTCTTGTTTTGTGAATTTTCCAACGTTACTTAAAAGTACTATGACGCTACAGCCAGGTTCCAACTCAAATTTTTCTTCTTCAAATATTGACTTTATTAATTCAGGAATTATGTTATTAATTGTTATATCTTCTGCTATATCTTTCCCTGGTTCCCCTTTAGGTAAAAATAACTTTAATAATAGAAACGTTAAAAAGTTAAATAAACACCTTGAAACCCTTTGCCAATAGATACATTACTAGAAAACCTTTTTTTTCTGCATATACAAAAATCTTCGGTTTGTGGTCGAAAATCACCCTTTGAAATAATACTGCTACTCATATTCTCCAATACTTTTTCACAGTACTGATAAACATCCTTGAGTAACTCTTTATTATCGGCCATTGCTCCGGCAATTTTATATATTAAAACCACCCCTGCTAAACACTTAAAAAAATTGGCTCTTCATACTTTATTATATATTATAGGTATACTATACCTTGGACTGTGCCAAAAAAATTTTGAAAAGTATTCCAAAAATATGGTTTGGGGTAACAAAAAAAATTATTGTAAAAGTTTGAGTCCATAATTTTAATATTAAGAGTTTTTGTCCCAGAACTCCCAAACCATTGAGTTTAACAAAATTGACTCAGGGATATTTTTTTAAGGAAATTGAATGCTCTACAAAAAAGGTTAAAATGAAATTTTCCGTCAGATGAACCGTTTCCTTAAAATCATGCCTTAAATTTGGTATAGTTTTACATTTTGATTTTTTAACTTTGGAATTTTTTTAATTCATGTAAAAATCAGTACCCGGAAAAAAAAACGATGAATATTCTTATTGGAAATCATATGCTTTACAAAAAGTCTAACATTTTTGGCTAAATTCACTCTATCAAAAGTTATTCAAGGTTAAAGTTGAAGTCAAAACGAAATTCTTGTTTTTTCCTCTGTAAATTTATTTTTTTATGGATGATAATTTGATTTTTTCTTTTCAAATGTGTATTATATAACTAATTAACAATTTCCAATAAAAAAACAACATTATGTTATTATTTAAACGATTAAATAGGCAACAGTGAAAATAATATTTTCTAAAGAAAATATCTTCTTAAAGCGAAAAAATTCGAATGTGTTATTTTTTTTAATTTTCAGTAATTTTATCAATAACATTAAGATTATTATCGATAAGAATCAGAGCTGGGCCAAGTACAAGTAAAATGTACTTAAGTACCGAGTACAAAGTACTTTGTATAATTCCTGAAGAAGTACAAAGTACCAAGTACTATACAAATTTCAAAGTACTTTAAGTACAGTACTGCAAGTACAGTACTCAGTACTTTATAATTGTATTTTAAGAGTACATGTCAACAAGACAAGACTCGCTGGTACCAAGACTTGGTAATAGTGAAGCTTTGGAAATACCAAAGTTTTGAAACGTAAACGTAAGTTAAGTTATAATTATGTGAAATAAATCATCTTAGAAATATACAAATTCTATTGTTCTTTTATTTTAATCAAATTCGCTTGAACAAATTGAGGTTGTCATTGTCACTGACAATTTATCTGGATGCCAAGCTTCGAAATCAAAATTTTGCGTACTATAATGAACCTCATTAAAGCACACAAAACATTTAAATGGCGTGTTATAATGAAGTCATTATAAACGCAAAATAGATAGAAGTACTTCAAAATTTCAAAAATATAGGCAAAGTGAATTAAAAGTAGGCAATTTAATGAAATATTTATTACAAATAAATAATATGGTTTATTAATTATTATTATTTTTAATAATAAGAGTAAGAGTAACTAACAAATTATTGGTTGACTTTGTTTGCTTTCATGATTACCAGTTTCTCAAAGTTTTCGTCTGTCAGTGCATTGCGCCGTGGACTATTCACAATTGTGGCGCAGACAGGTCTCAACTTGTATAAAGTACTTGTAAAAATGTACTTATATTTTAGTCCCAAGTACTGAGTACTCTTAGCAGAATGTTACAAGTACAAGTACCAAGTACATATACAAAGAAGTACTTAAGTATCAAGTACAAAGTACCCTAAAATGTACTCTAAGTACTTTTTCAAGTACTTGTACTTAAGTACCGCCCAGCTCTGATAAGAATTCAAGTTTTTAACTGACACAAAAAAAATCTAGAGCGAAAAAAACAAGAATTTCGTGTTGACTTCAAATTTAACCTTGAATAAATGTTAGGAGGCTTTTTTTGTAGAGCATTTTATTTCCCATAAGAATATCTATCGGGTTTTTTTTCGGGTACTTACTGATTTTTACATGAATTACAAAATTCCAATGTTAAAATATCAAATTGTAAAAGTATACCAATTTTTAAGGCATGATTGTAAGAAAACGGTTCATCTGACGGGAAATTCCAATCAAACCTTTTTTGTAGAGCATTCAATTTTCTTCAAAAAAGATTCTTAAGTCAATTTTGTTAAACTCAATGGTTTGTGAGTTCTGAGACAAAAACTCGCTCAGGAAAAAAAATATATAAAATTGCGATGATAGACCTCTTAATATTAATATTATGGACTCAAACTTTCACCATAGTTTTTTTTTGTCACCCCAAACAATATTTTTGATATACTTTACAAAAAAAAATAGTCGATTTTTTTGGCCCAGTCTTCTAATATATAATTATGTATACTTATGTATAACTATAGTTATTTGAAGTTTTTACCTGCTTTTTTGTGCATGGTAAATCTTTATTAATACAGGAGTCAGCAACTAGCATTAATTTCATACGAATATTCTCATTTTTCGCCTTTGTGGTTGCCAAAGTAAAACTTATCTGATCACCTGAATTGCCCTGTACGATTAATAACAAACCATGCTCATGACTGTAGTTTAACTCCCTTAGAGTTCTTACTATGAGTTTAATAGGCGGACTGGTATAATTTTCGCCTTAAATACACCATGTTTTACTAGATAAAATCGTTTATATTTATAAATACCTTGTATAGCGGCTATCAGCATTCCTTTCCCAACATAGCCAGCATTTAAAGGTTCAAACCCTGAGGCACCACCGGAAATGACTCTAACCGCGTCGAATTCAGGGTAGTTTCTCTGCACAACAACATTCCCAAACTTGAACACCCCCAAATCTGGGTATAGAGCGCACAGACCCAGAAGACTTTCAGTAATTTTCGTCACAGGAAAATCAGCAGTTTCTTTTTGCGGGGCTGCAACTTCGAATGCTTGTTCTTTCTTGCCTTTGCCTTTCCCTTTTTTTCCTTTCGGCATTCTAAATTTAGAATTTACTTGGATTTTGAAAATAATTTATTTAAATTTGACGTTTCATAATAACTGTGAAGTTGGCCGCAAAATAATTGGCAGTGTTGTCACATCGAAATTTGGAGGGTTGGTTTATCCTCTAGGATTTGGTGAAATTTGTAGGGTTTACATCAAAAAGTGTATTCTTAATCAAATGGTGTCATACAAAATAAAGGTTTTTTTCTACTCCTACTGCAAAATATTGACATTTGGGTTTTAAATAAGCAAATTTTTAATTGATTGTAATATTTTTAATTCAGTTTGAAAGTTTGGACACCCCTGGGTATTCCAAACTAATTCTGTCGCTAGATGGCGACACAATCACTGGGATCTACGACGTACGTGAGTCCGATGTCGCACTGACCCAGCGTTTGCTAAACAAGGACAGTACACCTTAGTTTGTTGTTGAAATGGGTCGGTTTTTGTGAAGTTTGGAAAAACAGGAGTATCCAAACTCTCAATCAATCGGAATTAAAAATATCACATTCAATCAAAAATAACTGCTTAATTTAAAGATTAAAATTAAAATGAATTAAAAATATCTCCTATGATATTTTTAATTTAGCGAATTAGAAATATATTTTTAGCAAATAAGAAGCAAATATTCTTGACATAAAAATTAAATCTAATTTTAAAATGTCTGCCTAATATGGCCTAATATTCGCAGAATAAAAATTCTTGTGATATTTTTTATCTAATTGAAGATAACCCTCTAGGATTAACACATAAAATTAATTCCTTAATAAAAAATAAAACGGCGCCCTATACGCTAAAGAAGTATCGCCAGTAGCGCCACAGAATATTCTGTGGTAGCGCCACCACTCGGCTGTTATCATCGTAACAAAAGTATATTTTTTTTTAATAATAAGCTGTCAAACGCTGTTACAAACGAGTTTTTTTGAGAATAAAGCCGGAAAATGTTAAAAAATATCGAAAAAAAAAACCGTGGCTCGATTTGTTGTGTTGTTGGGTATATTTCGAGAGGAAATCCTGGGTTGAGTTTTTACCGGTTTTCCAATAAACAGTGTTAATCTGAATGAAGAAATAAATTGCATACTGTCTCTGTAAATATAAATTGTACCTATTAGATACAATAACTATAGTATACACATTTTGGTATTGATTAACGTGAAAAGTGTAAATATTTCAATTCAGTAAAAATCGTCAAACAAATAAGTCGCCTAAATTTAAACAGCATTTAGCATTATTAAAAGCGTTGATTAAGAAAGTCTCCACTCAACAGTAAAATACCATTATAATATTATTATGTATTATATATAATATTATGTTGCCATGAATTAGTAGGTAAATTTTGTTGTTTAAAATGCAGTTGTCGGTGTTTTTTAGAGAACCCAAATATAAAAATGGTTGATTTTAAGGTTATGTTTGTGCAAAAATTATTTTTTACTTATTTCTTAAAAATGTCCAAACTTAAATATAAATTATATTAGGTAAAGTTATCATTAGTTAATTCTGCACCAACAAATGTACTTACCGAATTGGATCCTTTGGCAAAACATGAAAATGCAACGATTTAGTTCTTAAATTTTATTTATAATTAAAAACACAATAATTCACCCTGATCCATAAGCATTTAAGCGTTGAGTTCACAGAGTTTCTTAATCAATTATATAAAGAATAATCAATCGAAATCGAGTACTAAAAAAATGTATTCTAGGGAATCACAAAGTAAGTAAAGAATAGAAAAGTATAGTATCTATTACACTAGAAATAATGCGCAGTATCTCTTTTATAATAATTTTATATACAATATACAATTATTTAAAATACTTAATATTATTTATCAACATTTTTAATCTACATTTTCAAAGGTATCATCCGTATCAAATTCATACTCTATTTTGAAATCATTTTTTTGTTTAACAACCTTCTCAGGATGCGCTTTCCTCACATGCCTTTTAAGAACAGACCCGTCGTAAAACCCTCTGTCGCAATAGTCGCACATGAAAGGCGTTTCTCCCGTGTGAGTCCTACCGTGGTACACCAAACCCCGCTTATAACCGAACCTCTTACCGCACACGTTGCATTCGAACGGTTTCTCCCCCGTGTGAGTCCTCATGTGCTTTTTAAGGTGCTGCCTCAGCACAAACTTCTTATCGCACTGACCGCAACCGTACGGCCTCTGCCCCGTGTGTCTTCTAGTGTGAATTCGCAAGCAATTGCGATTGTTGAACGCTTTATCGCAGAGGTCGCATTTAAAAGGCTTTTCGTTGGTATGCGTTCTCGTGTGGATGGTCAGAGCCCCTTTCCTGGCAAAACCCTTCCCGCATATGTTGCACAGAAACTTTTTGGTTTCGTGAAGCTCAGCGTGCGCCTTTTTCAAGGCTGTAGTGCCGAAACCTTTACCGCAAACCTCGCATTTAAACGGTTTCTCGTCTTTGTGCTCTTTTTCGTGCATTTGGCATAAAACGAACCTTTTGAATTGCTGGTTGCATACCTCGCAGGTGTAAACTTTCTCAGGTTTATCCTTGAAATGTATGTTGGATACGTGTTTTTTCAGCGTGGTTGGCCTACTGAATCTTCTTCCACATACCTAGAGATGTAAAAAAACGGTTTTTTTTTTCAGATGTGAAAAAAAAATGAAAAAGAACCTAGAAAAAAAACGGTGTTTTTTGTTTTTTTTTTCAAAATGAAATTTTAAGTAAAATGTATATTAATAATAAAGTGAAATGTAGAATATATTACATTTTTCATTATTGAAAATTTTGACCAAGACTAAAAAATCTGATTTCTTATTATTTGGTAGTTTCCACATTAGAAACCAATAGCAATGTAAAACTTCTATACTAATACAAACAATTAAAGGATAAAAAAATGTTTTGCGATTCTTGAGATCTTTGTTAAAAATGGTCGTAAAAAAGCAATATGAAGCTTGAAGTTTATAGTTTTGAGATTTTTAGATGAAAAACGTGCAACGCTCCATCCTAAGGAATACCGTAATAAAAAAATCGAATTTTTTTGGCTTTCTGGTCCACGGTATGTTCTGACTTAACCACCAATGAATACATGTTCTACAAGAATTTGCTATTGTTTAAAAAAAATCCATACTCTACATGAATTTGGAAAATCATGAAAAAAGTGCTTTTGGTAGCTTTTTGAAAAATCAAGTGCGGCCCTTATTGGTCAATTCGGTGGTGGTGGCGCGTGCATAGCGCGAGACTGTATTTACATTTACTAATTGTCATTTAGTGACTAATTTTAGTCCATGAACTGGACTGGAAACAAAAAATTAGGCAAAAGGGACTTATATTGAAAAAAAACCTAAAATGTGAAAAAAAAAACAATGAAAAAAAACAAAAAAAACGGACCGTTTTTTTTCAAGTCGCATCTCTACACATACCTGACAGGCATACGGTCGTTCCCCAGTGTGCCTATACCTATGCAGCCTTAAATTCCTGGGCATTTTAAATGAATCCCCACAAACTTCACAAACATAAGGTTTTTCATTAGTGTGCACACGAAGGTGCAGTTTCATGGTGTATTTATCAAACTTTTTGTCACAAAATGCACATTTGGTTTTGTGGGGTTTTGACTCCCCTTTGATTTTTTTCATGCCCTTTTTTACATCATCTTCATTTTTAATTATGCAGTTATCTTCATACTCATTCTTTACAATCTCATCTTTAATTATGTAGTTATCTTCGTACTCATGAAACAGTTTTTCACCCACATGGACTCTCATGTGAGTTTTTACATGGTGCTTTTGTGTGAACTTTTTCCCGCACCACATACACACAAATGGTCTCTCTCCTGTGTGGGTTTTTTCGTGCCTTTTCAGACAAGTTCGAGTCGTAAAGGTTTTATTGCATTGATTGCAAATAAACGGTTTCTCTTCCAAGTGTTCAAAAGTATCTAGTTGCTTGGGTTCTAGCTCCTCTTTTGTTTTAAGATCATCGTCTTCTTCATCACTCTTCTCCTCATCATAATAAAAATCTGGTGGTTGGTCTGAATCATCATCATCATCGTCATCCATAACAATCTCAAACATGTTATCATTATTAAATTCATTTTCCTTATAAATTAAAACGTCCTTTGCAATAAGCCTGTCTTCAAACAACCTATCGTAATGCCGACATTGTTCTTTAAACACATACGATTTAAATATTTCGATTGTGCACTTGTTACAAATGTTCTGTGGCATATTTTGATTGTTTATGGAATCTACTTCTATGTATTGTTGAAGTAATTCTATTAATTTAACACCGTCTATATTTACTACATCCGGAATGCAATGAAGGTCTTTTCTGGACATACAAGTCCTACATATGTTTTGAAAATCTTCCACTTCTATATCCTGTTTTATTTTTTCGATTTTTTGTCCACTAGAAGTTTTTGGGCCCATTTTGTACACAATAAACACTAGTGTACGTTTTAATAAATTTTGTAGGTTAGTGTAGTATCGGAAGCGTCACATATTTTAAAGAATTCTTTGTTTTAGTTCGAAATACGTTGTTGCTTAAGTTTGAAATACATGTGAATTTTACCGACGAATTAGTTTTTATTTACCATAAAAAGCCTTTTTAACAAATTAACATATTTATTTATAACTTCATCAACTTTTTCATAGATGTCGCAGAAACTTTGCCATTTGTCAGTTTTGACGTATGTCACATTTTCGCCGCTAACTTCGTACAAGTCGGGTTATTCAAGGATACGTTCGTTTTTTCCCTTATATGGCAAACCTAACCGCTTCGCGTAGTGATTAAGAAAATAGCCGTATTTTATATATATATACATCCTATAAAATAGTGCAACGAAAAGTCAGCATTGACCGAATTAAATTTAGAAAATCGTTCGTGCTGAAATTTTCCAGTATTTGTAGGCGTTAAATTTACAGTTTTTCTATTTTTGTCTAGCCGGATTTTTTAGTAATAAGATGTCATACTCATCAAGTAAGTAAAAAACTATTTTGTTTGCATTATGTACGCCATAAAAAAGCTTTTAAATCATAAGAATAATATGTGCAAAGCCTATTCTTTGAATTATTACATTTTTTATGCCTGGTTGGGTATCAAAGAGTTTTAGGCAATTTCCTGTTTATTGTTATCTTTATATCAGTTAAATTCGTTTCAGTGCCGTGATTTAACATAATTTTTTATGCTGAATTCGTAATATTTACATTTTTTATAACAGGTGTGTCAGATTTGACCACTGTTCTATTAATAGTAGGTATTTCTAAAATTCTGGAAACTGGTGATTTAATTTTATTTTTAAATATTTTTTTTTCAGAAAATATTTATGCAACCCTCCCAAAAACCCAGAGGGGCCAACCCTTGGTTCTGGGGGGCGACCCTAAGGGCAAGAATTTTTTGTATACCAATGGAAATTCGGTTATCATTAGGAATATACAGGTTAGTATACAAAATCTTATAAGATAAAATTTAATGATAACAGTATATGATTTATTTATTTTTATTGCTATTTTATCAACTTTTTTTTTATTAATTGATTAATGAATGTGAATTTCATTAAATTATTGTTATCAATCAAGGTTTTCAAGGTCAAATTTGTAAATTTTTAAGGTTTAAATTTCGACTGTCAAAGTTAAGATTATCAAGGTCGAAACTGTCATATTTTGACATTAGTTACCTTTGACATTAAAATTGACAGTACTCCAAGCATTTTTGATGTAACTGTCATATTATCCAATTAACAAGTTTGCAATTCTAAAAGTTCCATAATCATCATCTAACAGATTTTGACACTTTCAGTAAGGAAGAGAAAGAGGTGTGATCAGAATCTTGCAAATGTGCCAAATGTGAACCATAAAATGGCGTTGAATTAAAGAGTTCAAGCAAATTTGCAGGTTATGTCAAAGGGAAAACGTAAAAACCCAAAACAAACTTGGTGACACCTTGAAGCGACGCCATTTTTTGGTTCACTTTAAAGTCGGATATTGGCGTTTGTTTATTTTTTTGACAAAACTACAGTTTTGACATTTATGACCTTGAGACAAAAAATATCCGAAATTCGACATTTAATGATTTTCTTTATATTTTTTTAAGAACCCCGCAATTGCTGACATCTACACTGAACATTCATGCGCCGTCAACGTTGCCAAATACTCTCCCAGCGGATTTTATATCGCTTCTGGAGGTTAGTGTGCAACTTTATGTGATCATCATTTTTGACATTTCCAACTTTTATGCAACGTTGCCGTCACCAAATAAGTTGTCATCTATTAAGGTGATAATATTACACGCCAAAATAAAAAAGTTTTTTTGTATCATTTTTGCATTGTTGCAATTTTTTCAATAAAAAAAATATTAAAATTTTTATAAGTAAAGTAGAAATTTTGGGCCGCCACTGGTTGTTCCTGACCTATGATAACTGACGCAAAATATGCTTGCACAATGGGCAATAATCTATATTCATTAAAAATGTTTATAACCAATAACCTTTTTGATCTACTAAGAGAATAACGTAATAAAAACATTTACGTAAAAATAACGCTATAATTACGTAATTTCTTTGTTCTTTTAATTTATATTTTACAAAATGATATTTACAAAGTAATAAAGGCAACCCTAGAAAAAATTAAAAAATATAACTTAAATTGTCAAAACTAATAATATTTTGCATTAAAACTCAAACGCACATTAATTTATTGATAAAAATACATCTTAAAAATTATAGGCCCTCTAAATATTTTACGGTTTTAAGAAAAATTATTGCTTGCTTAAAAAATCAACAAAACTTAAAACCTACAAAATTTTATAAAATCTTTTAAAAATCATTTAGTTTCAATCATTTTTTATTAACTAAAACTTTCCTTATTATATTTTAGAAAAATATTTATGAAAAAATATTATATAAATGTTTAGATAAGTAATGGATGCCATATTAAAAAACTCATTATGGCGACCTGAAAAAAAATTTCCCTTAAAGTTTTATTTTTCAATTTAAGCTTATTTTTCCTGGATTAGTTAATATTAATAGTATTTATTACCACTAATAACCCAAAAAATACCAGGCGAGTAGGAACTATTTACGGTTTTAATATCGTAAAATTATGACTTATGAGTAACATTTGCCATTAAGTAAAAAATTCTGGCGTTAAAATTACCGTTAAATTTTCCTTTAGGTGAAATACACTTATAAGTAATTTTCTTTCGTAAAAATTACGTCCCTCATAGTACTTTAAAGTGTTGAAACTTAAGGGTTATTCAAATAGGTAAAAATAACATAAATAAAACTTATTAAATAACTTTTAGTTAGTTTTACTTCAAAGTTAATTTTTAAGGTTAATTTTAAAAAATATTTACTTAAATTAAGTAATATTGCCTCTGGTGCTCCCTGGTTTTTTTTTTAATTAATTTTTTTTTTATTTTAAAACAGTAGCTCTAATGCAACAATTATAGTGAAAAACTTTTTTGTTTTGACGTGTACTAACATCCCAATAGACCATTTTTTTTTAAGTTTAAAATTCTCACAGTAACTTCAACTAGAATGTATTATGTTTTTAAGGAAGAACTCAATTTTTTTGATAGACAATTCTTAACTCATACTTATGAAATTAGACATAAAAAAGTTTTAATTCCTGATAAAACAAATTTGTCATTAGTTCAAAAAAGTGTGAAAAATTAAATAATAAAAATTTATAATCATATTCCACATCATATAAAAAATTTAAACTTGAAATTTTAAAAATATTACAACTTCAGTGTTTTTATGATTATAAATTTTAAAATATTTTAGTTGAAAGCCTATTTTAAAACCTATTTTACCAATTTGTTATTTTATCTTTACCTTGTAGGTACGTTCAATTATTGTTAATACGTTGTGTATTTGTATTGTATCAATATACAGCTATTTATATTTCTTTGTATTGACGTGTTCGTTGCCCAAGAGGCTTTTTTGAATAATAGTTATTTATGTCTTTAGGTTAAGAAGTACTTCTTGGCCGAATGGCATACAACATTTTATCTTCAAAGCACTTTATATAGGTCAATTTAATTCAACATCAAAGCGGCCTAACCTCACTTTTTTAGAATCTCATTTATTTATTAGCCAAAGATTACATTAAATGTACAATAATTATTATTGCTTTTAGAAGCAGTAATTGTTTGACAATATCAGCAACATGATTTAAGTAGAAATGGATGTTTGCTATTACATTGAATTCAATTAATTGTTTAATAAATAGGTAGGTCTCTAATTTCAATTTGTTTGGATTTTTATTTAAAAATTAGGCAGTTTTGGAATGTTTAAGCTGTGTTTAACATTTAATTTCACTGAAAACTTAAAGATAATTTAAATCGTAGAAAAAGAATCGTGCGTTTTCTTGGCTGCCTAACCGCACTTTTTGTTTTATTATTCATATTTAATTTTACAATAATTTAATGAAAAATATTAAACATTAACAGTAAAACAAACAAATTAGTGCTTATTATAAATAAATTAAACCAGTTTAGTACGTTAATTTCTTAGAAAAGGATTAATTTGTCAAAACAATACCCCTAGCGAGAAAAAATCGAACTAATTACTTGCCTCATAAAATTTTTTATCGGCCTAGGCCATAAGAAGGTATTTCTTTATCGAACGTTGACAACAATAAAGTTTAAATTATAGACCGCGTGGAGATAAACAAAATTTTATAAAATCTTTTAAAAATCATTTAGTTTTAATCATTTTTTAATAACTAAAACTTTTATTATTATATTTAAAAAAAATATATATGAAAAAATATTATATAGGTAAATGTTTAGATAAGTAATGGATGCCATCTTAAAAAACTCATTATGGCGACCTGAAAAAAGTTTTATTTTTCACTTTAAGCTTATTTTTCCTTGTTTAGTTAATATTAATAGTATTTATTACCACTAATAACCCTAAAAATACCAGGCGAATAGGAATTATTTACGGTTTTAATATCGTAAAATTATGACTTATGAGTAACATTTGCCATTAAGTAAAAATTCTGGCGTTTAAATTACCGTTAAATTTTCCTTTAGGTAAAATACACTTATAAGTAATTTTCTTTCATTCGTAAAAATTACGTCCCTCATAGTACTTTAAAGTGTTGAAACTTAACGTTTATTAAAATACCCAAGTAGCATTTTAAGTAAAAGCGTAGAGCTTTGAGGCAATATTACTTATTTTAGATAAATATTTTGTTAAATTAATCTTAAAAATTTACTAAAGGAAAACTTGTTTTAAAGTTATTTAATAAGTCTTATTTATGTTATTTTTACCCATAACCCTTAAGTTTCAACACTTTAAAGTATTATGAGGGACGTAATTTTTACGAAAGAAAATTACTTATAAGT
This sequence comes from Brassicogethes aeneus, assembly GCA_921294245.1. Taxonomy (NCBI): domain Eukaryota; kingdom Metazoa; phylum Arthropoda; class Insecta; order Coleoptera; family Nitidulidae; genus Brassicogethes; species Brassicogethes aeneus. The sequence continues at coordinate 7,934,096 of OV121140.1, forward strand.
GTATTTCACCTAAAAGAAAATTTAACGGTAATTTAAACGCCAGAATTTTTACTTAATGGTAAATGTTACTCAGAAGTCATAATTGTACTATATTAAGACTACTTTATAACCGTAAATAATTCCTATTCGCCTCGTATTTTTTAGGGTTATTAGTGGTAATAAATACTATTAATATTGACAAAACAAGGAAAAATAAGTTTAAAGTGAAAAATAATTTTTTTTTCAGGTCGCCATAATGTGTTTTTTTCATAATATTTTTCTAAAATATAATAAGGAAAGTTTTAGTTATTAAAAAATGATTAAAACTAAATGATTTTTAAAATATTTTATAAAATTTTGCAGGTTTTAGGTTTTGTTGAATTTTTACCCAAGCAATAATTTAGAGGGCATATTTTTATCAACAAAATAATGTGCGTTCGAACTTTAATGCATTAGTTTTGACAATTTAAGTTATATTTTTTAATTTTACTCTAGGGTGGCCTTTATTACTTTGTAAGTACCATTTTGTAAAATATAAATTAAAAGAACAAAGAAATTACGAATGTCAATGTTTTAGAAAGAGAGAGCAAACAGTTAGTAATTATAGCGTTATTTTTACGTAAATTTGTGGTATTTAAATTGTTTTTATTACGCTATTCTCTTAGTAGATCAAAAAGGTTATTATGTAGGTAAAATAACGAAATAAACCATTCCCCAAATTTGGTAATTTTTCGTATTTATACCGTTATGGTTAACCGTAAAAAAATGCTTTAAAGTTGACTTAGTAGTAAATTTGTAAACTTAAAATGCTGCTTGGGTAGGTAAAAATAACATAAATAAAACTTTAAAAAAGTTTTACTTCAAGGTAAATTTTTGGGGTTAATTTAACAAAATATAAATTAAGTAAAGGATGACAATTTATTAGGTGAAACCCCGTATAATGCGACGTTGCCGGATTGCCTGTTATCTTAACTTGTTCGCAGATCAATCGGGGAAGGTCCGCATCTGGGACACGGTGAACAAGGAGCACATTTTGAAGAACGAGTTCCACCCGATCGGCGGGCCGATCAAGGACATCGCGTGGTCGCCGGACAACCAGCGCATGGTGGTGGTGGGGGAGGGCCGCGAGCGGTTCGGGCACGTGTTCATGTCCGAGACGGGAACGTCCGTCGGGGAGATTTCCGGGCAGTCGAAGCCGATCAACTCGTGCGATTTCAGGCCGACCAGGCCGTTCAGGGTCGTCACCGGGTCGGAGGATAACACCATCGCTGTCTTCGAAGGGCCTCCGTTCAAGTTCAAGATGACCAAGCAGGTGAATCATTAAAAAAAAATTGTGAATTTGTGAATTTTGAAAATGTTACAAAACTTAACTTTTGAAAAGTTAAATGATTCTGAAGATTTTAAGTTTTTCAAAATTTTAAAGATTATTTTTATAGCATAGCATAATTATTAATAACATAACTTTAAAGAGAAAAGATATATCTAACCTGAAAATTGATATAACGAGGTGTATTACATACAACATGTTATTTTATTAATAATTATGCTTGATTGTTTTAGTTATTTATTTTTCTCTAATCACCCGACTGTAGAAAAAACGTAATTACTTGAAATTGTACTGATAAACAATTGAAAATCATCATTTATAAAAGGTTTGATACGAAAATCCTAAAAATTTCATAAATTGTCAATGTAAACGCTTTATATCTCAACAAATATCAATCTTAGCAATTCAACTGATAGGACCTTTTTTAAAAAAAATTAAATTTTCTACAAGTTTGTTCTTTACATTTTTTCAAAGAATCCAGTCACTTTTGAAATATCTTCAAAAATATGATAATTTTTCACTAAAATAAGATTTAGTGACCCGTACCATCCTATTATTATATAAAGTAAATCCTTTTTTGAAACAATCCAATAGCATAAAATGCGGCTGAGATATAGATATTTAAAAAAAATAATCAAAGTTTACATATTTTAAATGGGAAATCTTTATACGCTTTGGTCGAGTACTTTGAGTTAATATTAAGGGCTCAAATTTTCAGGGAATTTTTTTTTGAACATTTTCAACAAGATTTTTAGTTGGGAGCGAAAAAAATAAAAATAGTCGTGAAAAAAAATCACCCTAATATGTATATCTCTCTCTTATGTCTCTTATACACAGTTACTAATTTCTTAATCGTGAAATATTGAAAACTACAAAATTTTGAAACTGAAAATAATGTAAATTTTAAAAAGTTTATTGATTTTAAAAAATTTAATTTTTTTTATAATTTAGAATATTTTAAAATTTTTGTAAATTTTGAAGATACTGAAAATTTGCGAAAATGTATAAAATTTGGGCATTTCGAATAGTTTAATGAATTTGAAAATTTTTTATTTTTTGGAAATTAAGAATATTTAAAGAAAAATTGAATTTTTGAAAATTTTGTGAATTTTGAAAATTCTGAAAATGTCACTTTCATTTGATCTCTCATGTCAAGGTTGTGAATCCGCCATCTTAGGGCGGCCGACATATTGGATTTATTTATCTTCTCTATTTTACTTATGCTTCCACTATTTTTTTAATCGTGAAATTTTGAATACAAAATTTGGAAACTGAAAATAATGAAAATGGAATATTTTAAATTTTTTGTAAATTTAGAGAATTTTGAAGATTCTGAAAATTTTGCGAAAATTTACAAAATTTGTATGTTTTGAAAAGTTTAATGAATTTGCAAAATTTAAATTTATTGGAAATCTGTGAATGTCTTAACTTTTTTTTATATCTATCTCTCTTACTTAAACTTTGAAAACTGCAAAATTTGGAAACGAAAATAATGGAAATTTTAAAAAGTTTATAGATTTTATATAATTAATTTTTTTTATAATTTGGAATATTTTAAATTTTTTGTAAATTTTGATAATTTTGAAGATTCTGAAAATTTGAGAAAATTTACAACATTTGAATATTTAAAATTTTTTGGAAATTTAGAAAAGTTTAATGGATTTGAAAGATTTAAACTTTTTTAAAATTTTAAATATTTTAAAATTTTCTGAATTCTAAAGATTTCATCAATCTTTCGTTTGATGCCATGTCAATCCGTGTGTGTAATTTTAAAAAATATAAAAATTTTTAAAATTTGTAATATTTTAAATTTTGATTCTTGAAACTTCAAAAATTTTAATAATTTTGAAAAAAAATCGTAAATTTTGAATATTTTAAAATGTTTGGAAATTCGTCTCACCTTATCAAGAAATGAGCAACACATCCTACGGCGGCCGCCATATTTGATTTATTTATATCCATCTCTCTCTTACTTTTACACAGCCTGCTAAAATTGTATTAAAAGTAAAACTGTCGTTTTTTTTCCTCAACCAGGAGCACTCTCGATTCGTGCAGGCGGTCCGCTACTCCCCCTCGGGCAACCTGTTCGCGTCGGCCGGCTTCGACGGCAAAGTGTACCTGTACGACGGCGCGAGCAGCGACCTCGTCGGCGAGGTGGGCGCGCCCGCGCACGCCGGCGGCGTCTACGGCGTCGCCTGGAGCCCCGACGGCAGGCGGCTGCTCACCGCCAGCGGCGACAAGACCGCCAAGCTGTGGGACGTCGAGACGCGACAGGCCGTCACGGAGTTCAAGCTCGGCAGCACCGTGGAAGATCAGCAGGTGTCTTGCCTGTGGCAGAACGACTATCTTCTCACCGTCTCTTTGAGCGGTTTCATCAACTATTTGGACGTCAACAATCCCGAGAAATGTCTGAGGGTCATCAAGGGTCACAACAAGCCGATTACCGTCTTAACTTTGTCCGAAAATAAATATAAATATAATAATTAAATTAAATTTAATATTAATTAAAAAATTAATAATTAAAATAAAAATTAAAATAAATTATATATTAATTATATATTTAAATTTTAATAAAATTATAAAATTAATTAAAATTATAATTAAATTTAAATAAATATAAAATATATAATTTAAAATAAAATTTAATTATTATAATTTACGCATCTGGATATGTAAAATCTAAAAATGAGTTGTGAAAAAGAAAGAAGTCCTCTACAAAGAAAAATTATTTAATAACAAATATAGCAACAGAAAACATGAAGTATTGTGGCCCGCGATATTTCACTTTTTAATCATATATGTTTTAAATGTAAAAGAAATTTAAGTAGGTTTTAATTATGTCTGACAATAATAAATAAATAAATAAATAAAGTTTTTATTGCATATTCAGTACAATACAGAACATATAATACAAAATATACAAAAGGCCATCGACCAGGGTCCTTCAGCCTAAAGACAATAATAATTAAATAAAATTATGTCTAGGCATAATAATAATTAAATTTTATAGGTAATAAACTTTAATTTGATAGGAATATTTTTAAACATTTTAGGTATTATTTTGTTAGTTGAATTAATATTTGCGTCATTTAAATTTGGTCTATTTTTATTTCTTATGACGTTCTTTATATTTTTAATTTTGTTAAACTATTTCCACTGTAAAGTGCTCATTTTAAAACATTTTCTTTACTTTTTCTGTGAAAAGCTGTCAATTTTTAAGAAATACATTTCGATTTTATAATCTGTGTTTATAAAATAAAAAAATAAAAATTGACATTTGACGGTGACACACAGATTCCCCTATTGTTTCATAGATGGCGCTCTATACAAATTTTTGATTTAAATCATTTTAAGATAATAATAAGTATTTGTCGTAGAAAAAGTATAGTATGCACCTGGTTTATAAACTTTTCTATACACTCATTAATTTAAGTATATATCAAGTTTGATAAACGCCATTTTATACACGAATTTAATTTAGGCACGAGCGAGCTTGCGAGCGAGTTCTTAAATTAATGAGTGTATATATAGTATTCTATTATATGTATCTACACATAAAATTAATTCCTAAATTTTTAAAAAGAATAATTTTAATTACAAAATAAAAATTCTGAAATATTAAGTTAAATTTGTCTAAAGGAAAGAGCAGAAAACAAAGAGAAGAAAACTAGAGAAGGTAGAAGGATTGTCTAATTATTAAAAAAAATAACTTTATACAATTGTGTGTTTTTTAAATAATTTACTTATGGTAGTAACCAAATATACCTAGATAATTACGTGTTCGTAATCCAATGTTGCCGGATCTTCCAGACGAGAATGACAGATTGATAATTTTGGTTGGACACTGCGGTGAAAGTTAAAAAAAAACTTTGTAAATATCTTTTAAGTAGACTCTAATACAACCTAGATTTTTTTCAACATTTTCTCATAGCGACTAATATCGTGCCCGAACCTTCTTAAACATTTCTGAAAAGTACCTAGTTTACTAACCTCAAAATTCTCTGCGACAGCTGGAACACCGAAACGGGGGAGAACGACAGGGTCGAAGGTAACGGGCACGGCAACCAAATAAACGGCATGCGGCCCCACAACGGCACCCTGTACACTTGCGGGATCGACGACAGCCTGAAGCAGATCGAAATCGAAGGCCTAACCTACAAACCGCAAGACCTCAAGTTGGGCTCGCAACCCAGAGGCATGGACATCCACAAGGAGGAAGGCACAGTTGTGACGGCCAGCGTCAACGAAATCACCGTGTCGAAAGACAACCAGAAGTTGAGCACCCTCAAGGTAAGATTATTTTTTACGGTGATATACGCTAAAGAAGTATCGCTAGTGGCGCCACCACTCGGCTGTTATCAGCTGTCAAACGCGTGTGTTACAAACGAGTGTTTTTGAGAATAAAGCCGGAAAATGTTAAAAAATATCGGGAAAAAAACCTTGGCTCGATTTGTTGTGTTGTTGGGTGTATTTCGAGAGGAAATCCTGGGTTGAGTTTTTACCGGTTTTCCAATAAACAGTGTTAATCTGAATGAAGAAATAAATTTCATACAGTCCCTGTAAATATAAATTGTACCTATTAGATACAATAAATACACATTTTAGTAGTGATTAACGTGAAAAGGGTAAACATTTCAATTCAGTAAAAATCGTCAAACAAATAAGTCGTCTAAATTTAAACAGCATTTAGCATTATTAAAAGCGTTGATTAAGAAAGTCTCCACTCAACGGTAAAATACCATTATATTATGTATTATATATAATATTATGTTGCCATGAATTCGTAGGTACAGTAGAAACCGTCAATATATGAACGTGACTCATCGGGTGCCGAACATATCTCAGACATGCTAGCAGTAATGTTTTACTTGTCTTGTACATTCGATGCAGCGGTAAATGTACTCACACGTAGGTTTTTAAGCATCCGGTCTAAAATGCGCCATCTGTGATGTAAAACTGCCTAGGTGTTGGACAAAGATGGACATATGACGCTTGTGTCCTAGCTTGTTACTTAATTTTATTGGAAGTCAGTAGAGTTCGTGTTTTAGGAATTTATTTTATTTTATTACATAGTAAGGCAACCAACTTTACCGTCGGCCATTTGTTTTTATATGTCATATGATCTTTGTTTTTGCATATCGTCGCCTTCAGGAGAAAATCACGTAACTCCACATTTTCATTAAAATGGTATTTTAGTCGCATCTGTTAGATAAAACTGTAACTAATTTATATGCAAGTTACAGAAGTCCTAAAATAAACCGCTAATTTTAAATTTAGAAAAAGAAATATACGTATCTCCAATCGTGGAGGAGCGTCCAGGGAATAATGCCTAACTCCAGTATACAAATCAGTGCCATTGACAAGTATAAGTTATTGCCTAGTTATTTTTTCTGTTTACGCGTAAAACCTTTGTTTTCCGAAGTGAAATTTGTTAAAAGTAAGTATGAAAGATTGTATAGTGTGTAAAGTTAAGGTACCATGAATAATTTAAGGTTACTTTTATTAACATAAAGTACATATTGGAGATACGTAATTTTCCATTAAACAATTTGGCGGTAATGTGGAGATACACCAATACACCTTCAATATGTTTTTCTTTCCTCCTGTAAAATTTTACTACATGGAGTTAAGCAATTTTCTCCTGAAGGCGACGATATCTTGTTTCTACTGTGTGTTTACGGATTAATAATCGTTTTAAACGTTGTAGTGGCAGTGGTTTATATTATGTAACACAGGTAGATGTCGTATAAAAATCCTTACCTAGAAATTCTAGGCTAGAATACAAAAATATTTTTATTATACATATAAATTTTGTACTAGTATTAGTTTAATACATTCTGAAGAAGCTACTGTGTAGCGAAACAATTGTCAATATTTAATAAATTTCGTGAAACTAACGCAAGTTGTTTTTATATCCACACAATTTAAATATCTTTCACTTTGTACCTGACCTGCGTAAACATTTTTGTTTTTTGTCACCAATTCTGAAATATTTGCGTTTACAGTTAAAAGAATAGTATATTCTGTAACAAGTTTGACGGTTTCACGAGAGGGGAATATGCAATTCCAAACGTGTTTCAGACTATACTAAGAATTTAATTGGAAGAAAGTGAGGTTGGGTCGGTCTAAAAATTTGTTATTAAAATCAGAGATGTCGCCACAAGTGTACATTCTGTAATCAGATGATAGAATATTTCATTAAAGTTAAAAGAAAAGTTTATTTATTAATTAGTTTCTAAGAAAATTACAGTTTATTTAATTATCGTAGATGTTAATTATGTTAGATGTTAATTATTTAACTTTAAAAGCAAATATATCATAAGTATAGCAACCAACATTACACTAAAATTTTTTTACAAACGAGACTGCACTGGACCGTGACCTTCGATAGATTGCTTCGTACGAATGTGTCGGATGAGTCACGTTCATATATTGACGGTTTCTACTGTATATTTTGTTGTTTAAAATGCAGTTGTCGGCGTTGTTTAGAGAACTCAAATATAAAAATGGTTGATTTTAAGGTTATGTTTGTGCAAAAATTACTTTTTACTAATTTCTTAAAAATGTCCAAACTTAAATATAAATTTTATTAGGTAAAGTTATCATTAGTTAATTCTGCACCAACAAATGTACACACCGAATTGGACCCTTTGGCAAAACATGAAAATGCAACGATTTAGTTCTTGAATTTTATTTACAATTAAAAACACAATAATTTACCATGATCCCTTAGATATTTTATCTGAGGGTATTTTACCCTCACTAACGTAACATTTAAGCGTTAAGTTTCTTAATCAATGATATAAATAATAATCAATCGAAATCGCGTACTAAACCAGTTTTTTTAGTTTTTTCCTTGCAACGTAAAACACAAATAACGTCCGCGATTTAGCTGTGCCTTCCTCTCTTTTGTGAAAAAACTACCAATTTATATAAAAATGATGTATAATCTGTGGTTTAAATGTATTGTTGACATTTCTTAAAATCACGCAATGCTATCGAAGTCCACCAGATGGCGCGCGCGTTGCGAAAACCCGATACTTCTTTAGCGTATAGTCTTTCCATCTCAAATCGACCAGGAATAAAGGGGTAGTTCGTTATTTTTCAACGAAATTTTTTTTACAGTTTCTCTACCGAAATCGATGAAACCCGTCTTTTTTCTTAAATTTGTTTTATTCGCCCGTAGGAAATTTTTTAAAAATTGACAGAAACATCGATTTTTCTCTTTTTACGATTTTTATTGAAAATGCCGATAACTTGGCCAAAAATGTTTCGATCGTTACAATTTTTTTTTAAATTTTAGGTTAATGTTTATTACATACAAAAAATATATAAAAAATTAAGTAAATTTACTCATTTTTTTATAATTGTTCTTTATGTTCATTTTAAATTTCGTTGAATTATCTCTAAAAACACTCTGAGCAGGGTGTGCTGTGTAATGCAACGTTGCCATTTTTAAGGTAACCTACGAACCTTCCAGTGTGAGTGTAGCTTCGAACGGCCACGTTGCCATCGGCGCCACCGGTGACAACAAAGTTCACTTGTACGAACTGAAAAACAACAATTTGGTTCCCCTGCAAGATTTGGAACATCTGGGGCCCGTGACTGACGTCAGTTACTCCCCGGACGAAAAACACTTGGTCGCCAGTGATGCCAACCGTAAAGTGATTCTGTATGAGACGCAGGAATACAAGGTTTGTTAATAATAATTTCGACATTTTCGGTTTCGGGCTACATTTAACATGTTTTCGTTTTATTTCATGCTATTACCTAACAATTGCTTTCGCTGGGATTCTAGATCGTAAGTATCTGTTTAGTTTTCGCTGCTGTGTTGTCAAATTTCTATTTTTCTTTTACATATGTGTAATATTCTGCTCTGCGGTTTTTTTTTAAATTTTGTGGAGTTTTTCTGTACATCAAAATAATGAAAATTTTTACGATTTTTTTTTTAATTTCGTTAATTTTTTTGAATGTTAGTAATGTTATAAGTAACGGAAGACGCTCAAAAATTCAATTAACGTAAAAATGCGACATTTTAAATTTGAGAATTTCACAATGAGGTTATTTTTTGTTTAAAACCAATAAAATAGAAAGTAATTGTAATTTGCAATTTGTAAATGATTTTTTTTTTAATAAATGAGGTTATGTATCTGTCAATTTTGTCTTTTGATTTGGCAGATTTTATTTACATTTTTCTAAACCCACTAAAAAATTTCCTCAGAATTTTTTTAATTTTTTTAAACCCAACCTAAAAAGTTACTAATTTTATTAAAAAAACTGTTTTAAAAATTAACATATGGGCTTTTTTTAAATTTTTCGTTCTTTAATGCACTTTTTAGAAAAAAATACAAAAAAATTTTTTGACGTCAAATTCCACTAAATTTTGCAGTTTTTTGTGAAAAACCATCAACTTTTCAAAGATCGCCATTTTTTCTTTTTTTTCATAAAAAAACTTAATTCTGCGAATCATTCATTAAATAAATAAAATCTGACATCTGTCAAATGGTTAACCTTACTTTTTACCAATTTTAAATGTTATTATAGTCGCCTTCTTTCAATTTAAAACCCGATTGGTTAAAATCGCAGTGAATATTGAAATCGGCCAATCACTGATGCCTAACAACGTGAATAATGAGTTTATTATTCACGTTGTTAGGCAGTGAATTTATAATGTTTAACAATATTCACGGAAAAAATCCCAAAATTATGCAATTGGAATTAGATAAACAATTAATTGTGTAGAAGTTGACATGACGAAATTTTTTTTTAGAAAAGAAGTTAAATTAAAATGATAAAAAAAATCCCATCATGTCAATTTTTAAAAAGTTATGGCTATTTGAAAAAAAGCCATTTTTTTTTGTTTGGGTAGAATAATTTGAAAAAGTTGTTTTAGTGGGTAAAACAATTTAAAAAATTTCAGCCCAATCAAAATGCCTTCAAAATTGCTATAATATACTTGTTTTTTTTTAAACTTCTTAGTTTATGTCACAAAACCTTAAATAAGACGAAATTGGTGTTAAACTGACAAAAAAATTACCTCACATATTTTTAAAAAAATACTTACAATTACTGTATTGATGACGAAAATTACATATTTTTTTACCCAATCAAAAAAAGTTACGAATTTAAAAAAAAAAAATTGACTAAATAGGACGTTTTTTTAAATTTTTTTCTATGAAATTTTTTTTTACAAAAACCATACGCCTTTCAAAGTTCACCATTTTTTCTTTTTTTTTCATAAAAAAATTTTCTGCGAATTACTTAAAAAATTGTTGGTTTTTCTAAACAAAACTGAAAAATTGTATAGAACTTGACATCGAAAATTTTGTTGTATTTTTTTTAGAAAAGTAGTTAATTCAAAATAATAAAAAAAATCCCATTATGTAAATTTTTAAAAAAGTTATGGGTAGGTATTTGAAAAAAATCTTTTTAGTGGGTACAAAAATTTTGAAAATGTCAGCCCAATCAAAAGGCCATTTAAAAAAAAATAATACGAAATTGGTGTTAAACTGACAAAAACATTACCTCAAATATTTGAAAAAAAATTACTTACAATTACTGTATTATTTAATTCAATTAATTAAATTAAACTAATTGTGTTGAAACAAAAAACCTCAGCTTTCAGAAAAAAAAAATCAAATTTGAAATAAAAATTCCGCAATTTTAGAAAAAACGCATTTTTTACTTTGATTGAATTTTTCCACCAAGTTAAAAGTCCATATAATTTTTAAAAAATCCGCGGGAGTTGATAAAATGACCCAAGTTAAAAAAAATCATTAATTTTTTTAGAAAGCCAATAATCAGGAATGGGGCTTCCATAACGCGCGCGTGAATTGCGTTGCGTGGTCCCCCGACTCTCAATTGGTCGCCAGCGGTAGTTTGGACACCAGCATTATCGTGTGGTCCGTGGAAAAACCCGCCAAGCACATCATTATCAAGAGTGAGTATCGCATCTGTTTGTTTTTACTCCGTGAATTAAACGCCGAAGTAGGCTTGTTTGAGGTTAAGTTTTTTGACAGAAATGTCAGTTTTGACAGATAAGACGTCAAATTTGACATATATTCAATTTTTTACAGATGCGCACGCTCAAAGTCAAATTACTAGATTGTCGTGGGTTGACAATACGACCTTGGTGTCTGTGGGTCAGGATTGCAACACGAAGTTGTGGACTATCACCCCGTTCTAGTGATTTTATTAACTACGAATTATGTAAAAGTTACTATGTTTCATTATATTATTTATTTTTTCATTTAATTTTTAATGCATTTATTAACAAGCCAAGTGTTATGCTTTATATTCCGAAATTGTGCATTTTTATGTGTTTTTTTCCTATTTGTATACAGTGGATTGTTTTTTATTAAGGCCAATATAATTATTTGTATTTGTTGTATAACATATAGTATTATTTTAACTATTTATACATAAATAAAACATTGCTATAAAAAGTTTTTTATTATTATTAAAATTTTAACAATACTTTTCCAATATTTTTTCTATTAGCCAAGTCTTTAGTAGCACTCACAATTTCTTCCAACGGGTAAGTACAGTGAATTCTAGGGTTAATTTTGCCATCATTTAGCATTCCCAGTATTTTCTTTAATGCCAAGTCCACTTTTTGGGGCTCCAATTCCATTAAAGTCCCCAAATGGAGTCCAGAACAAGTCCTATTATTCATTATTAAACTCTCAGGTGAAATTGTTTTAGTGGTCCACCACAATTTCAACAGAGATAATGTCGATAATTTATTTTCATTTTGAATTATATTATTAGCCCCCAACATAACAATTCTACCCAACGGGTTTAATAGGTTTTGCAAGGTTTCCAAAATGGGGCCTGATTCTGTGCACAAAATCAAATCATATTTATATTCCCCTACATTATTTTTGTCGATAAAAATATCCACCCCATTTTCCATGGCGAATTTGGCCTTAAAATCCGAACCTGTTCCAATTATTTTCACCCCCTTCACTGTTTTTGACAGTTGCGTAGCCGCCCAACCTAAGCCACCTTAAAAAAACATTAAAATGTTACAGAAAAAAACAAATTTAAATAAAATATGCTTCACACTCAAAAGTGACATTTGAATACAAATAATTGAGGTTATCTATCTGTCAGTTTCGTTTTTTCTGAAAATAATACAATTTATGTGTTTTTTTGCGTTCCAAATTAAGAGCATTAAACTGACAGATATATAACCACAATTATTTGTATTTAAATGCCAAAGTGGGCATAGTACCTGCGCAAGACATAATCAAAACCTGCTCATTCTCCCTCAAATTCCCGGTCTGCAACACCGCAAAATACGCCGTCAAATAATTGACGAACAAAGAAGCGGCAACATCGCCATCTAGATCGTCGGGTACGGCAAAAACGTGTCGAGGTGGCACTCTAATTTTCTCCCTGAACATGCCGCCCTGATGATCGTAGCAAACCACTTGTTGACCGACCTTGAATAACAGATGTCAAATGATTGTGGTTATGATTGTTTTTGACGTTTCTCAACAGGTGGTTTTACCTTAAAATCCGTGTTTTCCGCTCCAATAGCGGTTATGATGCCTGAACACTCCATTCCTAGCACGAAAGGCAGTTTTTTGTCCATCATTAGGCCTTGTCTGGTGTATAAATCGGCGAAATTAAGTCCTCCATAAGATACCTTGACTTCTATTGTGCCTTCCAGCGAAGGTAGGTCAAATTCTTTAATCTGTTAAGCGAAATAAATAGTATATCATAGTTTTGAAGTGTCTTTACTTACCTGTATGCTTTCATATCCACCAAATTTAGTAACAACCACCGATTTTGATGTTTCCAGCACCATTTTGTGCACAGATTACAAAGAAATAAAGATTTTGTGTATTGTTTACCACAGATTATAAAGAAATAAATCTTTTGTGTATTGTTTACCACAGAGCACAATGAATTGTGCCACAGAGTATAAAGGTTGTTTACTATCCTTAAATTGCTTTACAAACAAAATTATCACCAAAGGTTCATTGACCCACCCAAAAACTGGTAAATTAAAATGAATCGCCTAAATATATTTTAAACACGAATTAATTGCAATAATTAAACCCTAATCTAAATTAAAGCACCTACGCCTATTCAATTACAAAAAGTGATCGCGATTCGCGCATGCGGCCCATATGTTTATCTGTCAAACGTGCAAACTTTTGACGTTTAGTTGTCAAATATAAAGTGTTAATTTAAGGTGTAAAATCAATTAAACGGAAGTGTTTTTTAATAAAAATTTCATTTTAAAGAGTTAAGACAAAATGCCGGTACCAAATACCGACGAAGGAGACCAGGGTAAGTTAATGGTCTAACCTTAAATTACGTTGTGAAATATTGCGATTTTTATGTATTTAAGCTATAATTCTTGGAAATGAATGATTAATATTGTTATAATTATAGTAATTGATGACTTATAATAGCCGATATGTTATATATACAGAACATAAACTCATAATTGACTAGTTAAAATCATAATGGGTTAAAATCAATATTTTCTTGTTTATAATTAAGTTAAAATAAAAATAATAAAATAAAAACGCAATATTAATTATTTTACACTGAAAACACTACAACCATTGAGTAAGATGTTACATCTTACTCAATGCTACAACAATCACTCTAGTCTAAGGTTATGTTAAGTTGTCATAAACATAAACATCATAATTTAATACTTTAAGGGTGTTCAAAAAAGGTCACAGTGGAGCCCCGTAAAGACGACCCCGAACCTAATGACCCCACAGTAAATTGCATCATCATTGATGACCCACAGACCACCGAACTGGATTTAAATCATGGTCGCATTGACAAACTTCAAAATTTGGAGCCATTGGTGTGCATTGAGAGGCTCTATTTGAGGTGGAATTTGATTAGTAAAATTGAGAATTTAAGTACTTTGGTTACCTTGAAGGAATTGGAGCTTTATGATAATCAGATTACAAAAATCGAGAATTTGGGGGCACTTGTCAATTTGGAGTAATTTTGCGGTGTTTTTTTGATTTTTTCTGGAGGTTTTATCGTGTTTTTTAAGGATTTTGGATTTATCTTTCAACAGGATCAAAGATATTGAGGGTTTGGAAAATTTGGTGAAGTTGGAACGATTGTTTTTGTCATCGAACAAAATATCAAAAATACAGAATTTAAACCATTTAAAAACGTTAAAATTGCTTGAACTTGGCGACAACAAGTTAAAGGTATCTAATTTTATATACTTAAATACATAAAACACTTTTATTATGTTTAATTTAGGAAATTGAAAACATTGACCAACTGACCAATTTGGAATACTTATATTTGGGCAAGAACAAAATATCCAAAATAAAAAACCTGGACTCCCTCAAAAAACTAACATGTATAAGCTTGCAAAGCAACAGATTGACAGAAATAAACAACCTCAATGCATTGACAGAGCTAAACGAAATATATCTTTCTGAAAATGGCATCATAAAAATGGAAAATTTAGAGAATGCAAAGCTGGAAACGCTGGATCTGGCCCAAAATAAAATCGAAAAAATCGAGAACATCGCGCATTTGGAAAAGCTAAAAGAGTTGTGGGTGAGTACACTTGGCAACACTGTGTTATTTATAAATGCTGTAATTCTTGCCTTTGAATTTAGTATAATTTAAATATTTTAGTTTCTATAATATTCTATAAATTGTAAAATAGTCAATAAAATTGATTGATTTTATACATGGAATACCCAGCAACATTTAAATTATTTGAATTTGAAACGACCGCAATTTAAACCAATATTTATAGCTAGATGATTGGCTCAGAAGCATGCCTGAACTAATTTAGACTCACGATTGGCGTTAGCCTTGTTGTCTCGTTCTATTACAATGCGATATTATAGTTGTCTCCTTCTCTCGTATTAGCATACGCGAGGCAGGCACGCCTACATCCAAGGAAATAAGCAGGTGCTGTGGCAACACTGTTGCGGAATTTTAGATAAATTATACTTCACACGTTTTTCAAAATTCAATAATAAATGGTATTATTTTTCTTATAATAAATCGATTTAATCGAAATTATATTTCTATTCTAAAATAAACATATTTTAACACTATCGCCATCTTGTAGCCATCACAGTAACCAATAAAATAAATACTTCTTTAGGTTTGTTTTGGTTATAAAATTCTGAACTGTTTAAAGAACAAATCTGTGGTTATTTACGCTATATTTTGTTTGTTCTTTTTCTATGAGTTTGTCTATTTTATGATTCTTTTGTAAGTGGTTTATTCTGTGGGTTTAGTTCATTGAACTTGGTGATTTATGTGAATTTAGTCATTAGGGATATTACGGTGAGAAATTGTACCGATATTGTTGATCTTCACGTGGTTCTTGCTGAACAATGAAATATTAATAAGACAAAAATGAGGTTTATTTAAAATAAACGTCATTTTTACAATAAAATGTATTTCATTGACAAAGTAGAGGATTCCTTCCCCACCACAGACTAAGTTTTTTACTTAGTTTTAAGTATAGGTTGTGAACTGCGACGTCAATTTTTTTAAGTTGGGTTTAAAAAATTTCTTCGCCTTTAAATGAGGGCGAAACCCTGCCTCTGCCTCACCAAAATGAAATGTCACGGGCCGCCACTGACCTTGGCCATTGCAATGTTGTCAGATTGTGCAAAATGTCCCTAAATCTCCGACTTTCATTTTCAGTTAAACGACAACAAAATATCTGATTGGACGTCGGTCGAAAACATCGCGCAAAACAAAAACCTGGAAACGGTATATCTGGAAAGAAACCCTGTGGCTGAAGATGTTATGTATCGCAGAAAATTGAAAATTATAAACGACCATTTAACTCAAATCGACGCTACTTTATGCCATTGAAGAAATAAATGAGTATTATTCAAGTTAATTAATCCTAAGAACACCACCCCAATATTTTGCACTTTTTTATTTTGTTGGTATAACTTAAATCAGGAGTTTTTTTAATGTTTTAAGGTCGTTTATGTCATATTTTGACAGTTGTGACCTTGATGCTTAAAACTGGCATAATTTGGTCGACTTTGATGGGATAAATAAATAATATTTTTTCTACTAAATTTTTCCATTAAACTTAAATGATTAAAGTATTTGTTGTTACTTAATTAATATAGAAGTAGTTGCAATACAATAAGACTGTAAAATAAAACCATTAATTTTTCTTTTGTTGTTTTATTTAAATAGGTGCAAAAAATTTGGCACCTGTTTTATAATTCTCCAGCGTTTGACAGTAAAAATAGACCTGGACAATTTCTGGGCATTTTGGCCAGTAGAATAGTTTTTGTTTCCTGTATCACGCACTGGTTTTTAATTAATGCATGAATAAATCGTCGAAAAATGTCGGAACAGCAGTTTATTTTGCGGTGGCATTACCACGAAACGACCATTTTACACAACCTGCCGTTTTTGATAGAAAACGACGTTTTAACCGACATCACTCTATCGGTGGGCCACCACCAGGTTCGAGCCCATAAAGTGATCCTCGCTATGTGCAGCTCCTACTTTCTACAACTATTTCAGGTAAGAAAGCCATTTATTTCACAAAACAAAAATAGAACTATCCAGTTTAAAAATACACCGACATTTAACGTTGTATTTCGAGCGCCAAACATTCAAAAACTTTTAGGAAATGAAGTACGCGCAACACCCAGTCATAGTGCTGCACAATGTCAAAATAGAAGACATCAGGGCTGTATTATCATTCATATATAGAGGCCAATGCGTGGTAACACAGGAAGAACTACCCGGTCTACTTTCAGTCGGCCGTTTACTAAAAATACAAGGTTTATGTGATATGAAAGTAAGCCTATGTTCGAGAGAATTATAATTTTAGTAGCCAACCCAAATTTGGTTTAAATCGGTTAAAAAATAAGCAAGATATGGCCATTTTTAGCTTCAATGTTAAGAATGTCATTATTTGTATTTTGACAGTTGTGACCTTGATATTTCATGCCTATGTTATATGGAATGTTTATTTTAAAAATCGGTTAAAAAATAAGCGAGATATGACTATTTTTAGGTTCAAGGTCATAGCTGTCATTATTTGACAGTTGTGACCTTGGTATTTAAAAGGGCAGTTTCTTCGTTATTTTCGGGGAAATTTGTTGTTTATTTTTGGGTTAAGGTACTATAATCCACACCCAAAAGGCCCACTTTGACATTTGAATGCAAAAAATTGAGGTTATGAATCTGTTTTGTTTTATTTTCAGATAAGACGAAATTAGTCACCATAATGATCAACTGATTTACTAAAAATTTGAGTTTATCGTATAGGAAAGTAACCAAAATTTACATTAGTATAAAAATATGCTTATTTCTAGAAAAAAGCTTGGTAGAGGTCAAACCAAATTTGGGAAAATTCGGTTAATAAATAGTTTCAAGGCTGTCAATTTATGACAGTTGTGACCTTGAAACAAAATAGTTCGATCGTTCTTGTTTTTCGGGCAATTTTGTTAAATTTGGTGTTTACACTAAAAATGCACGTTTTTTCTTGTGATATAAATAAAATTTTGTTAAAAGGTACCTGAAACTCAAAAAGACAATTGTAAATGAAAACCGCCATAGTCTATGATCCACACCCAAAAGTCCCACTTAAATATTTGAATACGAATAATTGAGGTTATGTATCTGTCAGTTTAACGGCTGAGTGAAGATAGGTATCTTCAATCGACGGTTTAACCTTTTATATCAGATAAAACGAAATTAGACAGATAGATAACCTCAATTATTTATATTCCAATGTCAATGTGGTGCATAGTACCTAAAACCCAAAAAGTTACATTAGTTTAAAGTTATGCAATTCATAGAAAATGTTTACTGTAGTAGTTAAACCAAATTTGGTACAATTCGGTTGATAAATAAGGGAGATATAGCTACTCTTAGTTTCAAGGTCACGGCTGTCAAATTTTGACAGTTGTGACCTTGAATATTATCTTCGGCCAATTTTGTTGAAATTTGGTGTTTACACTAAAATGCACGTTTTTTCTAGTGATATTGATAGAATTTTGTTAAAAGGTACCTGAAACCCAAAAAGACCGACTGATTGGAAACGAAAACTGCCAAAATTACGAAAAAATTCCGATCAAAACTGAAAAAGACAATTGCGACTACAATAAAAGACAAAAAACCGAAATTTCAGAGAACAATAACGAAGATATAAATAATTTCGAAGATGGTAATAATTCATGGAACAAAAACCTTTTTGGTAAGAAAATATCGTCAAGTTACAACAAATTATATTTATCTTTGTAGATTCCGAAAAAACGTTACTAAAACCCGAAGACTTGACGACAACAAACCGAAAAACAAACAAAGAAGGCTCAGAAACGTGCAAATGTTTTATATGCGGAAAATACCTTAGCAACCAATACAACTTACGCGTTCACATGGAAACGCACCAAGAGACTTACCACGCGTGTCAATCGTGTCCACACGTGTCGCGCAGCAGGGATGCGCTAAGAAAACACGTTTCCTATAGGCATCCAGAAGAGTACAGCACGAGAAAAAGGAAGAAACCCACTGATAGTTAAAAATGTTACCTACAGGTATTATTATAGTAAGTAATAAAGTATAATAATTATTAGGCTTCCTAGAGGGCCGGGTGTATTATTTGAGAACTTTTCAGCGTTCAAAGGTAATAAAAGTCTGATAGAATCCACATTTCATATATTTTAACCAATTCCAATAAAAATAGCGTTTATAGGACGCGTTTTAGCCATGAAAATGTCGAGTTCAAAGTAAAAAACTTAATTTACAAACAATATCAAAAACAAGTGTTAAAAAAATTGCTATATACGTTTATTGAATTCAAAAAACTTAAAGTCAACAATAGTGTTTGTGTTTTTTATCGGGACTGCTTATTCGTTGGTTTTGTTGCTAACTAAAAGGTTTTTAACGGTTGTATGGGTGTAGGGTCGGAATAGGCAGTCCCAATGGTAAAAATAATAATAAAAAAAATTTACAGTTTAAAAATTAAATTAAATTTTATTGAACAGTTTTTGTTTTCTTTTGCGCAAAAGTAGTTTTGCCAACAAAATACAAGATGTTATACATTAGATGCTAGGTATAGCCCGTTCCGTTACAAAAAACGGTGTAAGCTTAGTATTTTTTTAAGTATTTTTATATTTTTAAATTTTTTGATACAACTGGTCCAATATGTGTGTAGTAGCTGTAGCAGGGGACCGCCTTTAGGCGGGCTTTCGCAAAAAACAAACATGCCGATGTTGCTGATTGTAGGTTGTTGTTTGGATATTATTTTTTTGTGTGTTGTTGTTGTTGTTGTTTTTACTTGACTCTGGCCCCCACACCCCACTCTCGTTGGCCATTATTTGTCCAGGGCAGTGTTTGTTTTTACTGCAATCACCACCTTTAACAAAAAAAAATTGTCAAAAAATATTTTTAAAAAAGAAAAACTACTCTAATTGATTGATCTTTAAATAAATTTCAAAAATAAATAAATAAAATCTGACATCTGTCAAAAGGTTAACCTCACTTTTTAAGTTAATGTTATATGAAAGTAAGCTTAAGTTATAGAGCATATTTACCATAGTAACCAAACAAAATTTAGTTACATTGGTTTGAAAAATAACCAAGATATGGTTCTTTTTAGGTTCAAGTTTTAAAATAGTATATTAAAGAACATGTCATAAGACGTAATTTTGTCGTACGCGGACAATTTATAATAATGGACGAGTGCGACAAAAGGTCTTATGACATGAGGTCTTTATGCTAATTTATTAATTTTGCAAAAATTCTATAAAAAATTAATTTGTTCGAATTTTACTTTAGATAGTTGGTATCACAGTTAATGTTAAAATCGATTCGCCATGCCGTCCTTAATTTACTTATTTACAATAAGCGGCTGTTAATGTTAAAGAAGAAAAAAAGGATTTTCTTTGGCGTTCCACAAAATTTATTGCCAGAAAAGTCTTGTAAGTACAAGAAAAATCATAAAAATATTATAACCATTATGGAAAATATTATGCTGTTTAAAGTATAGCCAACCTATAAAATTAAAATTTTGGGTGGGATAAAGTATCTCATTACAGCACCGAAAGCGGTGTTATAATGAAGTCATTATGAACGCAAAATAGATAAAATGCGTTTTTGTCCTAAATTGTAAGCTTTATACACTCAAACGCATTTACTACTGGGAAGACAGCTATTTTCAAAAAATAAGACAAACCTACTAAAAATACAAGGTTTATGCCTAAGCTTGAGAGCCAAACCAAATTTGGCTTGTGATATATGACTGTTTTGAGGTTCAAGGTTAAAAATGTCATTATTTGTATTTTAACAGCTGTGTCCTTAATATTTTACAACCCATGTTATAGGGAATGTTTACTTTAATAACCAAACCGAATTAGGTAAAAATCAATTCATAAATAAGCAAGATATGACTATTTTTAGGTTCAAGGCCATAGCTATCATTTTTTGACAGTCGTGAACTTAATATTTAAAACGGCAGTATCTTCTTTATTTATTATGTGTTTACTATAAAATGTATGGATTTTCTAGTGGTCCTAAGAGATTATTGGTATAAGGTACCTAAAACCCCAAAAGATCAACTGATTTAATAAACATTTAAGTTATACTATGTTAATATTATACTTTGGTAGCAAAAACAAATTTGGTTTAAATCAGTTTAATAATAAGTGATATACATAGCTGTTTTTAGGTTTAAGGTTAAGAATGTGATTATTTGTATTTTGACAGCTGTGACCTTGATATTTTAAAGCCCATGTTATAGAGAATGTTCACTTTTTTAACCTAACCGAATTTGGTAAAAATCAATTTATAAATAATAAAAATATGACTATTTTTAGGTTCAAGGCCATAGCTATCATTTTTTGACAGTCGTGAACTTAATATTTAAAACGGCAGTATCTTCTTTATTTATTATGTGTTTACTATAAAATGTATGGATTTTCTAGTGGTCCTAAGAGATTATTGGTATAAGGTACCTAAAACCCCAAAAGATCAACTGATTTAATAAACATTTAAGTTATACTATGTTAATATTATACTTTGGTAGCAAAAACAAATTTGGTTTAAATCAGTTTAATAATAAGTGATATACATAGCTGTTTTTAGGTTTAAGGTTAAGAATGTGATTATTTGTATTTTGACAGCTGTGACCTTGATATTTTAAAGCCCATGTTATAGAGAATGTTCACTTTTTTAACCTAACCGAATTTGGTAAAAATCAATTTATAAATAATAAAAATATGACTATTTTTAGGTTCAAGGTTATAGCTGTCATTATTTGACAGTCGTGACCTCAATATTTAAAACTGCGGTATCTTCATTATTTTTCGTCCAATTTTGCTGAAATTTGGTGTGTTCACTAAAAAATATATGCATTTTCCAGTAGTGAAGGCATTATTGGTAAGGAAACAAAAACCCCAAAAGAACAACTGATTTAATAAAAAATTCAGTTATTGAGTTAAGAGCATATTTAGCATAGTAACCAAACAAAATTTTGTTAGATTGGTTTAAAAAATAAAAACTTAAATTTTTGTCCTAATTTGGAACGCATTTAGTACCGTAAACACGGGTGGCTTTAGCTCACTTTCAAACTTAAGCTTAAAATTTTTGTGGTTTTAACAATCATGAACATTAAATTTTGTATACCAAAATTTGAGTCTTGAGTTGCTCTTTCATAATAACTATGTTATAATATTACATAGGGCTGAGTTTTAAAAATAAAAATTAAAAACTGGGTGTGCAAAGTTACCCCCTGGTTGCGGGATACTTTGTCTCACAGAGTATTTTCCGTATAAAATGAATTCAATATTATATTTTATTTTTAAAAGAACACGTGTTAGCAGCGACATATATCTATTGCAAGGGATTACCGATAAAAAAAATAAAAAATTGACCGGTAGTTAACCAAGGATCATCATTCCAAAGGATTGCGCATAATTTAGAAATTGTATAGCGTGTATTTCTAAGAGTTTTGCACTGATGCGATATATACAACTTTAAAGTGTAATAAATCCCATTTCTTTCTTTAAATCACTGATTTTACTGTAATATAAACTCAATAGAATCGCTCAATTGACAGGTTTAGACCAACAAATTATAAATGTTAATTTTATCGAGCGCGAAAAGATTTTTCATAAATGGGTTAAAGTCACCCGCGGGGTGCAAAGTCACCCGTGTTTACGGTACTGGGAGGAAAGGTATTTTCAGAAAACATGACAAATTTATGGTTACAAATTTTTAACAGCGAATTCGCATTTCGGTAAATCACCGAAAAAATCCAGTTGAAAAATTGGAAGAAGAAAAATTATGCAATCAAATATCATTTTAAATAAATAATTTTTAATTCAATAGTTTTTCTCTTCTTTTCCAACTTTTTCCGAACCTCAAAATCTCCACACAGAACCTCAAATACAAAGCTGCGTTCGGAATGTCGGTACAACACGAGGGGTCAACCACCCAAAGGGAAAACGTCCAGGGATTCCCATGTATTCCCATTACATTTTATTGTATTCCTATGTATTTCCATTGTATTCCTATGGTTAGAGATGTTAAAAAACGGTTTTTTTTCAGATGTGAAAAAAACATGAAAAAAACCTAGAAAAAAAAAACGGTTTTTTTTGTTTTTTTTCAAAATGAAATTTTGAGTAAAATGTAGAATATATTACATTTTTCATTATTAAAATTTTGACCAAGACTAAAAAATCTTATTATTTGGTAGTTTCCACATTAAAAACCAATAGCAATGTAAAACTTCTACACTAATACAAAAAATTAAAGGATAAAAATTTTTTTTGCGATTTTTCGGATAGCTGTATATTTGTTAAAAATGGTCGTATTGGAGCCGTAAAAAAAGCAATATAAAGCTTGAAGTTCTGTAACGCTCAATTCTAACGAATACCGTAATAAAAAAATCGATTTTTTTTATATCTTTTTTGGTCCACGGAATGTTCTGACCACCAATGAAGAAACGTTCTACAAGAATTTGCTATTGTTTTTTGAAAAAAAAAATTCCATACTCTACATAAATTTGAAAAATCATGAAAAAAGTGCTTTTGGTAGCTTTTTAAAAAATCAAGCTCTCAATACTTTTTTAGGACCAAATCAAAACAAGAGCCGCCCTTATTGGTCAAATCGGTGGTTGTGGCGAGTGCATAACGCGAGACTGTATTTACATTTAATAATTGTCATTTTAGTCTATGAAAACATAAAAAAATTAGGCAAATGGGACTAATCTTGAAAAAAAAACCTAAAAGGTGAAAAAAACCATTTGAAAAAAAACAAAAAAACGGACCGTTTTTTTTCAAGTCGCATCTCTACCTATGGTATTCCCCCTCTAAAATGTCCAGGGATTCCCAGGCGTGGGTGACCCCTCGGTGCAACCTGAACTACAACCAAAATGCGGCGTTGCCGCTGGGACTCACCTCTTCGCCGCAAGACTTGAGCACGGTGCAAAGGATGTCTTTGCCAGCGTCGTATTCCGTACGGAGCTGCAGGCCCACCTCGCCCTCGGGCACTTTGAGATCCTCGCGCAGATCGCCGTTGTCGCTCATCAGCGACAAGTAGTTGTCGTCGGAGATGTCGGTCAGCTGGAAGTCCTCGCGCTTAACGTGCGGGACGTCCATGTTGTGTGTGGATGGACAGATATCTTCGTATTTTTTGCCTGAAGCAAAAAAAAAATCGAGCTCAAATACGTTTTCCGAGAAAACGTGCAATTTGGCAACGTCGCGTGCGTACATGTGGCAACGCTGCACACGTCAATTTGACAACACTGCATCGGAAAACATTAAACAGTAAAAACAAGTTTTATTTGGACAAAACAAGTTGGAATGTTGCTACTATGGTCTTATTAAACCCATTCGTAATTTTAAAATTAACATAGAAATCCCTAAAATGTCAAGAATACAACAAAAAACGTAATTTTTTATTGGGACACACTTTGTCATTTGTCATTTGTAAGCCAACTTTTATAACAATACAAGTGTCAAGTTATGACATTTGAAAAATATTTAAGGTTAGGTTTTATATTCATTTATAAAGGTCTCTTTAAACCAAATAAAAAGACACTTCAAGTTGGTAAACATTTAACATACAACAAACCCATGTTATTTAGGCAAAACAAGTTAGAATGTTGCTATTTTCTTTTTAAATCCATTCAATGTTGAGAATTGAACAAAAAATCGTAATTTTTGATTTTGGAACACTTCTCATTTCTAAGCCAACTTTATAACAATACAAGTGTCAAATTATGACATTAAAAAAATAATTTAAGGTTAGGTTAACATTCATTTCATTGGTAAACATTTAAGACAAAAACCCTTTTTATTTAAGCAAAACAAGTTAGAATGTTGCTATTTTCTTATTAAAACCAATCATAATAATAATATTGACATAAAAAATCCATAAAATGTTAAGAATTAAAGAATAAATACCTAGGAAATTTTAGATTTTGAAACATTTCTCATTTCTAAGCCAACTTTATAATGATACAAATGACATTTGTCAAATGTCAAATTATGACATTTGAAAAATATTTAAGGTTAGGTTTAAAATGTATTTTTAACGGTCTTTAAAACAAATTAAAAGGCACTTTAATTAGTAAACATTTAACATAAAAAACCCAAAACAAAACAAGTTAGAATTTTGCTATTTTCTTTTTAAATCCATTCAATGTTGAGAATTGAACAAAAAATCGTAATTTTTGATTTTGGAACACTTCTCATTTCTAAGCCAACTTTATAACAATACAAGTGTCAAATTATGACATTAAAAAAAATTAAGGTTAGGTTTAAAATTCATTTAAAGGCACATTCATTGGTAAACATTTAAGATAAAAACCCTTTTTACTTAAGCAAAACAAGTTAGAATTACAATTGTAATAATAATATTGACATAAAAAATCCATAAAATGTTAAGAATTAAAGAATAAATACGTAATTTTTTATTTTGAACATTTGTCATTTCTAAGCCAACTTTATAATGTCAAATTATGACATTTTAAAATTATTTAAGGTTAGGTTTAAAATTCATTTATACCTATAGGTCCTTAAAACAAAGGCACTTAAAGTATTAACCAACATAAAAGACCCATTTTATTTAAGCATAGAAGGTTGCTATTTTCTTATTAAAGCCATTCATATTATTAATATTGACATAAAAATGTTGAGAATGGAACAAAAAATGTCACTAAATTAGATTTGGAAAAACGTAATTTCTAAGCCAACTTTATCAAAATACAAGTGTCAAATTATGACATTTAAAAAAATAAAGGTTAGGTTTAAAATTCCCTTATAAAGGTCTCTAAATACAAATAAAAAGACACCTAAAGTTACAAAACACAGTAAATAATTTGATGACTCTTTTATGAGGTCATGATTCAAGGTCATTTTTTGTTTTTTATATTCTTCTTAATATGTATGAACTCTTGATAAAGCTAATAAACTAAAAAAAAAACCAAATCAATTTGATGCTATTGCAATAATTGTGGATGCTATTTAAAATAATGCTTGTTCATGGAAATGCTGATTTGCATGTCTAAAGCATATTAAGGTCTTTGTTAACAACATATAGCTTAAACAAACCCTACCCACTTGTTGGATTTATGACTGAAAAACACCGGAATTTTGCGAAATACGCAGCACAAACGCTTTTTGTTTTTGGGGGTACTAACCTGAGAAAATGTCGATTCCTACAAAGTGAACTTTAGCATGTCCGTGCTTGCCAGTTTTGGAAGTGGACATTTCGACAATCTTGCAGGGTCTGGCTTTGAGCATGACGAAACCGTTTTTACGCAGGGCCGAGCATTGCATTGGGTATGTTGCAGAGGCACCGGAGTCTCCAGTGTGGAATTGGGTGTCTTCAAGATCAGCCATGGTTGTGTGTGTGATTAAGGTTTTACCTTGCAAGCTAAATAAGAGAGAAATAGGGTTATTCGAATGGGTTTTAGCGGTGTACACGCGGCACAAACATGTGGTCACCTAAAACGATTATTGTGCAAAAACTTACGTACACAACACTCTAGCGAAACGAGAACTATGCGAATGAAGGTCTAAACTTTGCACTTTTTACGCCAAATTCTATTCAACAAGTGTATTGTACGAGATTATTTCAAAAATCCTCGAAAATTTAATACAACATGGCGCGAACGAATAGCAAAATCATGCCCCTGTCAAACAACCAATAGAATTTAACGTAAACAGCCGGTATTCAATTGTTCGACGTGCTGAAAAACACTTACAACAATCAAACTGCAATAAAGCAACAATTAACACAATAATCGTTCAGGTAGTATCTATTATTTAAATAAAATTTATGAAAAAAATAGCACTCACATGTGTACAAGATGGAAACTAATCCAAAAGAGGCAACATGGGCATGCGCGCG
Organism: Brassicogethes aeneus; assembly: GCA_921294245.1. NCBI lineage: Eukaryota > Metazoa > Arthropoda > Insecta > Coleoptera > Nitidulidae > Brassicogethes > Brassicogethes aeneus. The sequence continues at coordinate 7,960,770 of OV121140.1, forward strand.
CCAAAACGAACGGTATTCAAGGAAGCTAGCTTAGCGACATCTATGGCGCCAAATTCAAACACCGCTCCAAATTTCAACATTTTTACAGCAAAACGCAACAAAACAGCAAGAAAAGGGCCGGTATATTAATAAAGCAAACCTTACTCATATCTTTGCACCCCAAATAACGCAGAAAAAGTCACCACTGCCTATAATATGTCAATGACGTGTCAAGCTGTCAAACTAAAGCTACCCCCACACGTAACATAAAGCACTCCACCCACGTAATTTACCCATTATGGATTTTTTAAGTAAATAAAAGCAAATTTTATGGAAGAATCTAAGTTTATTGAGTAACATATTGATTACAAATTTAAATAACTACATAACATGGCACAGAAAGGGCTTGAGGGGATTAATTCAGTCTACAAACTTAAATATTAATAATTATTATTAATAAAATGTTAGTAAAAAAATAAATATTCTAAGACTAGACTAAAAAACTATGGTTTAGTGTTTCTGTTCAAAGGCAGTATTATATGGAGCACTTAAATAACAAATTAAAACATCCTTCCATTATTCTCCAAGGAGTTCTTAATTACATTGTTTTGTGCAGTGGATTTGTGAAACTTATTTACATGTCTTATAAGATAGGAGTTTTTTGTGAAGACTTTTTGACAGTAATTGCACGGCAAAGACTTATCAATTCTATGAGTTTTGACATGTTGTAAGTAAAGATTTTTGTTTTTGAATATTTGATTGCAATCAGGGCAAGTCATGCCTATATATTTCATGTGCGACCATTGGTGTGCCTGAAACAAATTGAAATAAGAGGTAGATTACCAGAAATGTAGAAATATGAGTTTTTATACCTGTAAGTAGCTTTTAGCAGCAAAGTTCTTGTTGCATATTTTGCAACTGTAAGGTTTTTCACCTGTATGAACTCTTTTGTGGGTATTTAGGCTGGATTTTTGCGTGAAACGTTTTTTGCATACACTGCACTCAAAGGGGCGTTCACCAGTGTGAGTACGGGTGTGCACCTGCAATATTTATTGATTATTTTGTATTTTTTTGGGGTTAACTTACATCCAAGTAGGCCCTTCTGCAAAATGTGGCATCGCAGAATAGACATTCGTAAGGTTTGTTGTCAGAGTGTTGTTTTAAGTGTACATAATAGCTTGCAGGCGATGAAAGCACTTTATTGCATATTTTGCAAGTCTGTGATGCTGGTTTTTTCTTTTTGACCTCCTCAATCTACAAAATAAACAGTTAAAACAACATTTATTTTGCATGCAACTTACTTTTTTCTCCATTTCAGCCTCATTGTTGCTTACTCTTGTATCACTGCTATAATTATCGTTACAACCGTAAAATTGCACCGGTTCCATATCAATATCATTATCTTCTACTTTAATAAGGTTGTTGAAAATACTGTGGTTGAAGTTTTGATACATTTCTCATATTTTTAAATGCACAGTCGAAAATGAATGTAAATTTTCAATAAGGACCCATATTCCACATCTGTTTCTTTAGTGTAGCAGTTTATTTATAGTTTTTTTCTTAATTTGTTATGCTTCGATTTTGACAGATCGCATCTAACCTCATTTTATTATTTCGACGTTGTCACGTTTACCTTATGGGGCGCCGTTTTATTTTTTATTCAAGAATTATTTTTAAGTGTTAACACTAAAGTGATAGTTTCAATTAGATAAAAAATATCACATAAGAATTTTTATTCTGCGAGTTACTAACATCATAGCCACAATCCACACAACAAGTTCTGTTCTATCTCGTTTTGTGCATACTAAAAATCACACACAGAGTTTAACGGCGGCCATTTTTGCTGTTTGCCCTTAGCACGTTAAAGCCTCTTTTAAAGTTTACAAGTGTCTCTGTAAGAAACACAACGTTTAAAACGATGCTGTATAAACAGCACAAACCGAAAGCACAAGAATTTTAAACAACAAAAATGGCCGCCGTTAAACTTTGTGCATAGCAAACATTTTTAAATTATATTTAATTTTTATGCCAAGCTGATATTTTTAATTTAGTGAATTTAAAATATATGTTTCTTGTTTTTGTATTTTTTTTGTTAAACACAAGATTTAATTTGTATGCCAAACAGATATTTTTTATTTAGTTAATTTAAAATATTCGCTTTTTATTTGTATTTTTTTGCTAAACACATTTTTAGATACGTGATATTTTTAATTCCGACTGAGAGTTTGGATAACCCTGTTATTCCAAACGCCACAAAAAGTTTTTGTCAAAAACCAACCCACTCCAAGTATATGGATCCCAGTGATTGTGCAGGGATCTACCTAGAGAATTATTTTGGAATACCAAACTTTCAATCTAAATTAAAAATATCACATTCGATTAAAAATATCTGCTTAAATTAAAAATAAAAATTAAAATGAATTAAAAATATCTCCTATGATATTTTTAATGCATTTAAAAATTTCTTCTATGATGTTATTAATTTGAATTTAATTTAAAAATATGTGTTAACTAAAAAATACAAATATAAGAAACAGATATTTTAAATTCACTAAATTTTTAAATATCTACTGATATTTTTAATTCGCAAAATAAAAATTCTTATATGATATTTGTTGTCTAATTGAAAATATCACTTAAGTGTTTACACATAAAAATCATTTTTAAATAAAAAATAAAACGGCGCCCCATATTTACCTTTTTATATTTTGTAGTCTTTTTAGTTAATAATAATAATATATTATGCCAATCTTTTTATTGTTATTTTGCAATTTTACCATTAAACAGGCAGTTTTTACATTAAGTGCCATACACGGTCTCTTCTGGCAAAAAGGTAAGGTTAAGAGAAAAAACACAATTTGACATAAAATAACTTTTATTTTGTATATTACACACCATTGACATATAAAAACGTTTTGCCATAAAATTTCGCCTAACCTAAATTGATACTTAAATACAGTCACACACAAAACAAAAACACTCTAATTTAAATGCCTACTACTCGAACACTCTATGATTTCCGTCAAACATCTGCCAAACTCTTCGATTATTTGACGTTTCGTCAACTCTTCTTCCTGCATGTTCGATTCTGCGCTGTCGGAAATCGTCAGCAAACATTGACAGGTCGCTTCTATGACGTCTTCGGTAATAAAGTTGATGGGTTGTTTACTAAACAAAAAATATGTTTATAGGGATGCGGCAACGTTGCATGGGTAGATCAAATGCACCGTTATTGTCAACTTTGACAAGTAGAAACGTCAAAGTTTGAGGTTATGTTGTACTTACCCGCTGCTGGAGCTTCTTCTCGGTCTAAACATGGCCGGGTCTTTATTGACAATCATTTTGTTCATTGGCTGGGTGTTGCTCATGCAACTGTCAATTATACTTGTTATTCTTATGTTCTTCTTTTCCATGGTGTCTTCGATGTTTCGACATCCCACGCATTTGCAGTTGCTTGAACAAGCTATTTTGGCCTGAAAAACAAAATTCGCTGTAACTCAAAAACCAAAGTATTTATAAAGGTTGGATTTTAAAATATTTTTGGGTTTTATAGTTCTTAGATGTGTCAAATTTGAAATTTTGACTTTTAGGATATGTTCCGTAAATACACACGAGTTACCGGTCTGGTTACTGAAATAAATTCCTGGTTTTCTCGGTTAGTTCATATTTACGGGACACCTTTATTTAAAAAAAACATAACCCAACTTTTATTTGTGTCAAAAACTACAACTTGCATATATTTTTAATAATATTTCTATAGTTACATAAACAAACCTTAAACACCCTATATACTGAATTCAATTATTTTTGGACAAAACGTATTTTGTATGCGAAGTCTGCTCCTGTGTTAAATTTTTAGGTTAGATAACCAACAAAAAACAGTAATTTTGTTTAGGGCAACACTGTTTCCATTTGGTTTGCAGCACTGGTAACCGATTTAACCGATCATACAGCGTCGGTCGTTTCGGTAACGATTAGTTAACCTATTTTTCAGGAACCGCGTTTCTTAACTACATAATTTTCAGGAATTTTTCATTTACGGGACACCTTAACCGAAACCAAACCAACCAAGTTGATTTACGGAACATACCCTTAATGTTATTGGAGATATTACCACCAAATTTACTTTTTTACTTATAAGATTTTAAGAAACTTTTTATAAATTGACATAAATATCTTAAAAAATATTGTAGTCAAAACAATATTCTCTTCATTGCTTTTTTACCATTTTTAGCTTGTCCAGTTTTTAGGATATACAATTTTTACCAATTGGCGCCCAACTATTTTAAATTGTAAATATCTCAAAAACTCTTGTAGATAAAATATTATAATTTTAAGACGACAATAATAAAAAACCATTTTCTACGATTACTTTAAATTTTAACATTCTAGCTGGTCCACTTTTTAAGATATCCAACTTTAACAAATTGGCGCCCAACTATTTTAATTGAATATCTCAAAAACTTTTGTGCATATAATGTTAAAATTAAGAGACAACTATAAGAATATTTTCTATTTTTCTTCTAAATTTTACATTTTAGCTCATGCAGTTTTAAAGATATACGCAAATATCTATCTCAACAACCATTGTAGATAGAATGTTAAAATTTGGAGACTATAAAAACTATAAAAATAATAAAAATATGTTCTACTTTTCTACTTTCCTTACAAATTTTATATTTCAGCTTAACCAGTTATTAAGATATACAACTTTTTACCAATTGGCGCCCAACTATTTTAAATTGTAAATATCTTGTAAAAAACTTTTGTAGATAAAAGAGAATCATTTGGAGACGACAATTATGGATTTTGAGATATTTAATTAAAATAGTTGGGCGCCAATTTGTAAAAAGTTGTATATCTTAAAAACTGGACAAGCTAAAATGTTGAAATTTTGAGATATTATGGAAAATAATTTTCTTATTATAAGAAAACTATTTTCTATGATATCTCAAAATTTCAATATTTTAGCTTGTCCAGTTTTTAAGATATACAACTTTTTACAAATTGGCGCCTAACTATTTTAATTAAATATCTCAAAATCCATTGTGGATAGAATGTTAAAATTTGGTGACAACTATAATATTTTCTACTTTTTTCAAAATTTGAATGTTAGTTTCTAATATACCCATTGGCGCCCACTATTTTAAATCGTAAATATCTCAAAAACTATTGTCGTCTACAATTTGTAGTTAAAATATTTAAATTTGAAGACGACAAAAAAAATTTCATGATTATTAGAAATTTCAACATTTTGGCCCAACTATTTTAATTTAATATCTCAACAACCATTTTAGATAGACTGTTAAAATTTGGAGACAACTTTAATAGTATATTACACTACAAGAGCAGAAAGTGTGAGATTCCTGCACTGCGCGCCATGATGGCATCATGGCGCGCAGTTCAGGACTCTCACACTTTCTGCCCGTGTAGTGTATACTATTTTTCTTGCTACCCGGCCGAAAATACGGGAAAAAATTAAATGTGTATATCGAAACATATTGATGCCCGCCCCGACATTTGCGGCACGAGCGATATTATAGAGGGCGGTGGAGGTGGAATCGGGGACGAAACAACGTATTTTCAGCCGAGGTAGTAAGAAAATTACATTTTCTTACTACCTCGGCCGAAAATACGTATAGTTTGACCAATGCATCAAACGTAAACTTTCTGACGTGGAATCGGGGACGAAACAACGTATTTTCAGCCGAGGTAGTAAGAAAAAATATTTTCTACTTTCCATTTATTAAGATATACAACTTTTAACCAATTGGCGCCCAACTATTTTAAATCATTAAATCTTAAAAACTATTGTAGATAAAATAAATAAATTTGGAGACGACATTAAGAAAAATATTTTTTATGATTATTCCAAATTTTAACATTTTAGCCTGTCCACTATTTGAAATATAAAACGACAATAAGAAAAATATTTTCTATGATTATTCGAAATTTCAACATTTTGGCTTGTCCACTTATTGAGATATAATTTTTTTTACAAATTGGCGCCAAACTGCTTTAATTGAATATCTCAAAAACTCTTTTAGATAGAATATTATAATTTGGAGACAACTATAAGAATATTTCTGTGGGTAAAAGGCATAAGGGGATAAGTAAAAAAAAGCAATTTTTCAGTAGAGCCTCAAACGTATTCGCATTAATTCAGGAAACATATTTATGGTTAGCGGGTATACCCTTTTGTTAGCCCATGTCCTATGCTAACAAAAGCGTATACCTGCTAAACATAAATATAGTATATTTCCTGAATTAATGCGAACACGTTAAAGACTATTGAAAAATTGCTTATTTTGACTTATCCCCTTATGCCTTTTACCCACAGATTTTCTACATTTTTTTTAAATTTAAGCTTGTCCAGTTTTTTGGATATACAACTTTTTACCAATTAGCGCCCACTATTTTAAACCGCAAATATATTAAAAACTATTGTAGATAAAATATTTCAATTTGGAAATAACAATAATAAGAGTATTTTTAGTAACTATACCTAATTTCAACATTATAGCTTTTCCAGTTTTTTAAAGATTTCAATTTTTGTAATTGGCGGACACCATTTTATATCGTACAAATCCTCAAAAACTATTAAAGCTAGAACGTTGTAATTCGGGCACGTTAATAAACACATTATTATTTACATTGCCTCCAAATTTCAACTCCCCAACTCTGGCAGTCTTCCTGCAATTCGCTTACCTCATAGCACTCGCAATAATTCTTCAGACAGCCGGACCGTTTGCAGTTGCAGCCCTTCGTGTGCTTCCGCACGGCCTGCTCGCCCGTCGCCGCGTCCTTCGACTTGCCGATCTTCGGCCGGAAGGCGTGCGGGTTGCGTTCCAGGCACGCTTTTATCGCTCTCTGGCGGTGATCCTCGTTCTCCAGGTTGTTGAAGCAGTTCATGCAGTTGCACATGTAGCAGAACTCGCCGTTCGCGAAGCAGTCGCAGTACAGCTTCAGGCACTGAGATTTCGTGCAGTTGCAAGGTTTCCTAATGATGAAAAAAAAGTTTGTTGGCAATAAAATAAAGGGGTCTTTCCATCTCAAATCAACCAGGCAAAAAGGGGTACGACGTATTTTTCAACAAAAAACCAGCATTGCACAAAAAGATTAAAAGTTATTTATGTCATTAGGTTAAGAAGTAAGGCTTTTTGTGCTAAGCTCAATTGAGCGAAGCACAAAAAGGCACTTCTTGGCCGAATGGCATACAACATTTTATCTTCAAAGCAATTTATATAGGTCAATTTAATTCAACATCAAAGCGGCCTAACCTCACTTTTTTAGAATCTCATTTATTTATTAGCTAAAGATTACATTAAATGTACAATAATTGTTATTGCTTTTAGAAGCAGTAATAATTTGACAAAACCTAGCAACATGATTTAAGTAGAAATGGATTTTTGCTATTACATTGAATTCAATTAACTGTTTAATAAATAGGTAGGTATGTAATTTTAATTTGTTTGGATTTTTAATTAAAAAATAGGTAGTTTGGAATGTTTAAGCTGTTTAACATTTAATTTCACTGAAAACCTAAAGCAAATTAAAACTAAAAGATAATTTAAATCGTAGAAAAAAATCGTGCGTTTTCTTGGTTGCCTAACCTCACTTTTTGTTTTATTTTTCATATTAAATTTTACAATAATTTAATAAAAAATATTAAACATTAACAGTAAAACAATAAATTAGTGGTTATTATAAATAAATTAAATCAGTTTAGTACGTTAATTTCTTAGAAAAGGATTAATTGGTCAAAACAATACCCCTAGCGAGAAAAAATCGAACTAATTACTTGCCTCATAAAATTTTTTATCGGCCTAGGCCATAACAAGGTATTTCTTTATCGAATGTTGACAACAATAAAGTTTAAATTATAGACCGCGTGGAGTTAAAAGGTATTTTTTCCAGACTACTTGGCCCAACATGAATTCAAGGCATAGAAAGGATATAGAAATTTAAATAAAAAATAAAAATGATTTGACCTGTCAAAAATTGAGAAATGACAGATGTAAGTATTCAGAATTTTATTTTAAATCGAAATATGTAAAAATGCAAAGGGTGTTTCATTCCAAAATAAAAAGTTAAGACCATTTCCGGTGAAACCGGAAGTGACAAAAATATGTTAAATATGCCAAAAAGTTCAAAATTAGACTTTATAAAGGTCACATGACACTAGATAAGGGGCCGTTCATTCATTACGTGAGACAATTTTGGCGATTTTTCGACTCCCCCCTCCCCTTGGTGAGATGTGAGATTTTGCTCGACCCCCTCTCTCCCCCCCCTTAATCTCACGTGAGATTTTTTAAAATGCATGGTTTTAATGTAAATAAGTTAATCTGTGCTTGATTCCATTAGATTTATTAAAAAAAACAATTTGCTTATAATAATTATAAATTAAGTAAACAATTATTGTTTACTTAATTTAACCCAGTTTTCTCGCAATTTTACACTCTTTCTTTCGGAAAAAAAAATTACGTGATATTTGCCGAGAATCATTTTAAATACCGTAAACACGGGTGGCTTTAGCTCACTTTCAAACTTAAGCTTAAAATTTTTGTGGTTTTAACAATCATAAACATTAAATTTTGTATACCAAAATTTGAGCCCTGAGTTGCTCTTTCATAATAACTATGTTATATTATTACATAGGGCTGAGTTTCAAAAATAAAAATTAAAAACTGGGAGTGCAAAGTTACCCCCTGGTTGCGGGTTACTTTGTCTCACAGTGTATTTTCTGTATAAAATAAATTCAATATTATATTTTATTTTTATTAGACACGTGTTAGCAGCGACATATATCTATTGCAAGGGATTACCGATAAAAAAATAAAAAATCGACCTGTAGTTTTAACCAAGGATCATCATTCCAATGGATTGAAGAGTTTTGCACTGATGCGATATATACAATTTTAAAGTGTAATAAATCCCATTTCTTTCTTTAAAACACTGATTTTCCTGTAATATAAATTCAATAGAATCGCTCAATTGACAGGTTTAGACCAACAAATTATAAATGTTAATTTTATCGAGCGCGAAAAGATTTTTCATAAATGGGTTAAAGTCACCCGCGGGGTGCAAAGTCACCCGTGATTACGGTAAGCAAAAACCTCTGTTTACGACATTATAGATGCGTTTGTGATTCCTGAAGGTCAGTAGAATTTATATGCAAATGAAAGTGTTGCTGTTTTATAATTTAAAAGTAAGTTCATTAATTTGCTATTTAAAAACCTATCCACCGTGAAGTGTAATATCTCAGTAAGTAGATTTTTTTATAAATATTTTATGTATGTACAGGGTGATCCCCTATAATGTCGCCTCCTTTAACTTTTTTATTTCAAGGGTTCCAAAAAATTTAAAAGTGTGGTTATGTAGTTACTAAAAAATACTTTTTTTCTACCTATAACGAAAATTGGAAAATTGATCAGTATACAGGGAAAAACAGAAAGTTTATTTTTTTTAAACTGTTAAAAATCAAGAAGCCTCAGTATATCAAAATTTTTATTGAAAATAAATTACTTTAGTGACATTATGTCAATATGTCATGTTAAATAAGTAAAAATGGAGCACCCAGATAGAGAAAGACAAACTATTTCAAATTATTATCTTAAAAATAATTTAAATATTTCAGAAACGGTTGAATTTAGGTATATGGTATGTTATATGAAATATGCTTAGAATTTTACAAGGAATCGAAAAATAAATACATATATAGGGTGAACCATTGAAAAAAAAATAAACTTTTTGTTTTTCCCTGTTTACTGATCAATTTTCCAATTTTCTTTATACGTAGAAAAAAAGTATTTTTTAGTACCTACATAACCACACTTTTAAATTTTTTGGGACCGTTAAAATAAAACAGTTAACTTCAAACAAAAAAATATAAAGTAAAAAAAATTAATTTCAATTTAATTAAAAAAAAAAAAATTCAAATTCAAATTCAATTTTAAAATTTTGACCTCTATTTTATTGTCTTTTTTAGTACAAACAATTAAAAAAAAAATTGAGTAAATTCACTTAATTTTTTTATATTTTTTTTGTATGCGGTAAACATTTACCTAGAATTTAACAAAAAAATTCCAAGGATCGAAACGTTTTTGGTCAAGTTATCGCATTTTCAAGAAAAAATGTCACTCGTAAAAAGATACAAAATGTTCTACAGGTGAACAAAAGAAATTCAAGCAAAAAAAGGCATTCTTGACGAACGGCTCACCTGGGTCTGATCCCGTTGGGCTCCATGCTGTCGGCGGTGGCGGCGGCGCTGGAGACGGCCGCCGCCCCCGCGTCGTTCACCACCGCGGAGGCGGGCTTGGGAGCGGACGAGGCTTGAGAAGCGGCGGCGTGGCGCTGCGGTATCGCCACTTTTTGCATCTGCGGGACGGTATAAGTGACGACCATTTGCTGACCGCCGCTCCCCGTGCTGATTTTTTGCGGGATGGTTTTTAGCGTTTTCGGTGCTATTACAGGCTGGAAGAAACGGGTTTATTTTTTAAATATAGTCCGTGTTTTATCGTTGGCGAATGAAATACCTTTAATTCCGATAGAATCATTTGGTTACCCGCCATTGCTTGTGTGGTGGTTTTTATTGTGTTTATGGTGGTACCACTGCCTTCTGCGTTGCTGGTGGTTACGAATTTAATATATTGCATCTACAGAGTAAAGAAAACATTTAAATAATTTCAATGCGTGTTAATTGTTTCAATTTCAACAAGAAGTTTTTGGGTAGAATATTTTAAATAGTTTTGAAATTTTGAAAATTCTAAAAATAAACAAATAGTTTGAAATTTTATAGAAATAGGAATAATATTTTCTACTTTTCTTCCAAATTTTTCATTTTAGCCATTTTAAGATATACAACTTTTTACCAACTATTTTAATTGAATATCTGGTAGATAGAATATTAAAATATAAAGATAACTATACAAATATTTCCTAATTTTCTTCCAATTTTTACATTTTATTTTTATTTTAAATTGGTAATATCTCAAAAACTATAGTATGAATATTTAAATATTTTATTTACAATATATTGTAAATAAAATATTTACAACAAGAATACTCCAAATTTTAACATTTTAGCTTGACCACTTCTTGAGATACTTATAGATCTTTGTGTAAATTGAAGAACTATTTTAATTGAATATCTCAAAAACCATTTTAGATAAAATATTAAAATTTTAAGACAACTATAAGAATATTTTCTTCTTTTCTCCCTAATTTTATATTTTAGCTTTTCCACTTTTCACCAATTGGCGCCCAACCATTTTAAATCGTAATTATCTCAAAAAACTATTGTAGATAACATATGAGGACCCTAGAAGCTAAATGTGGTTATGTAGAGAGAAAAATAGGAAATGGTACATTTTACTTGGTATCCCAGGGATATAACTGAATTCTAAGCTTAGACATCTTTAAAAACAAAACAAAAAATTGACTTCAAATTACAATTGTAAAAATACTTTCTATGATTATTCAAAATTTAATCTTGTCCACTTTTTGAGTTATATAATTTTTCAGTTTTTAGGATGTACAACTTTTTACCCATTGGCGCCCAACTGTTTTAAATCGCAAATATCTTAAAAACTATTGTACCCTAGATAAAGTATTTAAATTTAGAGAAGGCAATAATAAACATTTTAGCTTATCAACTTTTTGATACATAATTTTTTACAAATTGGCGCAAAACTATTTTAATTGAATAACTAATAATAATCTTTTAGCTTTAAGCTACTGTAGATAAAATATTTAAATTTATAGAAGAAAATAATAAAAATAATTTTTAAGATTATTCGAAATTTCAACATTTTAGCTTTTCTACCTTTTGAGATATACAACTTTTTGTAAATTGGCACTATTTTAATTGAATATCTCAAAAACCATACTTATACTTTTTATCGTGTGGCCGGTTTTTCTATGCTAAATCTCCATCCCTTAAATCGTTATTTTAAGGTAAAAGTTTTAATTTTATAATTTTAAATTATTAATTTGTAATTTTGACAATATTTTAAAATCCTTAAAAAACAAACTGTCAATATTAATATTAAGTTAAGTACCAAACCTTAATATATTATAGTTAAATTTACCCTCAATTTCCAACCCTATTCTCCTACTAACTAGAGATGTAAAAAACGGTTTTTTTTTCAGATGTGAAAAAAAAAACAAGGAAAAAACTAGATAAAACCGTTTTTTTTCGTTTTTTTTCAAATTCGCTACAATAAAGCAAATTATGTTATGTCAATAAATAACATCAATCTTAAAAAATTGAGTAATTTTTCAAAATGAAATGTTGAGTAAAATGTATATTAATAATAAAGTGAAATGTAGAATATATTTTTTACTATTGAAATTGTTACCGAGACTAAAAAATCCACATAAGAAACCAATAACAATGTAAAACTTCTTCTACACTACTGGAAAAAATTAAAGGATACAATTTTTTGCGATTTTTCGGATAGCTGTATCTTTGTTAAAAATGGTCGTATTGGGGCCGTAAAAAAAGCAATTTGAAGCTTGAAGTTTCTGGTTTTAAGATTTTTAGATGAAAAATTTTTACAACTCACCCCTTTTCCAGGTATGTTGATCTGATGCAGCTGACCGGAATTGAGGCTCTGGTTCCCGGCCAGCTGGATGATCTGTCCGGCCGGCAGGACCGCCTGTCCGCCGCCGCCCGTCTTGAACACGATCCTCTGCTGCGCCTTGCCGCCCGCCACCGCGGCGGCGGGCAGAATCTTGGCCGGCGGCGGCGACTTCAGCGCTATCGTCTTGCCGCCCGCCGTCACCGTCCCGATGGTCTGCCCGCCGCCGCCGCCCGCCTGCGGCACTATCTTGATCGTCTTTTGCTGCTTCTGGTTGAAGAGGACGGCGGTTTTGGCGCCCGCCCCCTGCGTCGGCAGCATTTTCGTGCTCAGAAGCCCCATCTCTTGAGCTTGCTGGAATGTTATCGTTTTTGTGGGGCTCGGCAGGGTTTGTATCGAAGTGCCCTGAATTAATTTTAACTGTTGAGTTTGGTCGGATTTTTGAACTACCATGTATTGTTGCCCCTAATACACAAAATATTAAACTACAGTTAAAAGTGTAAATTTACAGAATCACTTCATTTTATTTCTTGTAGTGTGCCTTTACAGGAATGTTTTAATAAACCAAGTTAATGGACTTTAAAAAAACATTAAATTGGCAAATGTTTTCTGTATATAAAACTTTAATTTTCCTTTGGTTAACGCCAATTTTAAAAATGACGCCCAGTGTAATTCCTATAGTTTTAATGTGTGTTATACCACATAAAAAATAATAATAATACCTAAATGGTTGTTCAATTAAAATAAGTAAGTAGGTGCATTTTTAATTTTACAAATTTTAGAACTTTTATTACAGACAAAATACCGCCAAAGAATTTAGTAGAAAGTTTTAATTTATAAGGTCAAAATGGAGCAATTGCCAAAAAAATTATTTTGTAAATATATATTTTAATTTTAAAAATTTTCTATTTAGTTTAAAGATTTTTTTATTTATTGAAATATTATGGATTTCATTAAATACTTAATAAACGGTTTTTAAAATAAAAATTTATGGTTTACTTCAAGTTAAACAGTTCAACGGTTCAATATTACTATCGAGCGCCACCAGATGGCGGTTTTTGTATTCAAATGTCAAGGAGGGACTTTTGGTTGTGGAGCATAGTAGTATAAAATTTCTTTTTTAACTTTTTAACCTATAATAATAAGTATTTTAGTAGTAAAATATAACTTGACCCAATGAAATTTTTTGTAGAAAATGTAATGCTCTTTGAGAATGATTAGTCATTTATATAAAAAAGTGGCTACACATAGAAAAAACAAAAAAAATATTTTCCTGTTATTTCTAGGGGAGATTTTATAACTTGATCATTCACCTTTTTTGGGAATAAAAAAGATTTGTGATGTGATCTGTTTAAAAAAGATTATATTTGGAATAACTGGGTCAAAATCTATACTCTAAAAATTAAAATGAATTAGCTTTGGTACCATGGTTAACTATGGGATACCATGGTATCCCAAAATTTAACAGCCAATTATTATGTAAAATTATCCCCTGAATCCGAAAATTCCGTCAAAAATTATGAAAGTAGAACAGTTTTTGAGATATAGTCAATTCCATATTAAATGAAAATTGACTATATCTCAAAAACTGTTCTACTTTTTTTACTTTTGACGACGTTTTCGGGTTCAGGGGACAATTTTACATAGAAATTGACTGCTAAATGTTCGGGATACAAATTGCTATTGACGAGAATTATTAGTGGCTGCTTTTTCGCCATGGCAATTAGTCATTTTTGACTAATTCATTTTTAGAGAGTACGTTTTATATGAAAGTATTCACAAAACTTTTTCATCACAAACCAGTGTTATTTTACATTAACAATTAGTAATTTTACCAAAAAGTTACATAGAATTTTTTGATTTACGAAAATTCATCTTTAGTTGTTTGTATACAATTTTTAAATAAAATCATGTAAATTTGCTAAAAAGCCCTAATGATAAAAACGGTAGTTTTTTTGTAAATATCTAATAAAGTATACAATTTTAATGAAAAATTCATTGAAAAGTTAAGAAAAAAATACTTTTTCTACAAAAAGTGTCCAATGCATTTTATTCCATAAAATGTGGACCTATAGATATTTCACAGAATCATTCATGAATGAGTAAACACAATTTTTTTTCAAATTGATTGATCAGTGGCTGCTTAATTCTAATCATAGTGACACTATTATTAAATTGTAATAGCTTTTTAAATACAGATTTGATGAAAAAACGGATGGGGCACTTTTTGTAACAAATTTAATTTTTTTTAAACCATTTTTATGAAATTTTTCTTAAAATTGCATATTTTGAGATTAAAAAACTGCGAAAAATTAACTTAATTCTTTAATTTCACCCGTTTTTTTACACAAAACAAAAACTTACAAGAGGGCGTCTAAAAAAAATAATTTTTTAACAACCACCCTAATGTATACACAAAAATAAGAAGTGTATCTTTTTTCGTTTTTACTATTTTAATTGCACACATCTGTAAAAGTGTAATGCTGCTTTTTTTTAAAGATTTTTTAGACTTAAAATATGTAATTTTACTAAAAGACTGTAATACAAAAAAGTGTAATTTTCCCACCTGTTTTCTTTTTTGAAAATTTAATTTTTTCTAAAACCGTTCCTATGAAATTTTTCTTAAAATTGCATATTTTAAGATTTAAAAAAAACTCCTGTTTTCGTATTTTTTTTTTCAAAACGTTAATTTTTCTCGTTTTTACAGAAAACAAAAACTTTTATAGGGTTGTATAAAAAAATTTATACACAAAAATAGAGGTGTCTCCTTTTTTGTTTTTTTACTATTTTAATAAATCTGTAAAAGTGTAATGCTGCTTTATTTAGGGTTTTAGACTTAAAATATGTAACTTTACTAAAATACTGAACTAATAAAAATTGTAATTTTCCTACCTGTTTTCCTTGTAGGGTAGCCAATGGTTTCTGTATTTTTTGCCCGGTAGTCAAAATTTTCTTCATGACCACAGGCTTTTGTTGCACCAAAGAAATATTACCCTGAGAAGTAATAGTCTTTATGGCCGGTTTAATGGTAACCGGTCTGGTCAGTGACAAATTGGCCAAACTTAACTCCTGACCTTGAGGAGAAACCAATTTAATTGCCTGAGTACCAGAACCAGAACCTAAATAATAAAATATGTAAATTTACAATAAAAATTTACATTTACAGCTGCAAAAGTGTAAATTTACAAAATGTTGTATTAAATACCTTGCAAAAGTAATAGCTGTTGCCCACCCCCTAGAGGTTTCATCGTAACAGGGATTTTGGCTGGTTTGGGGGCTATAGTGAGTGGTCTTAAAGGTGGCACCACTGCCTTTTTAGTGTCAGCTGTAGCATCTTCGGTAATTGCTATCGTAGCAACAGCATTTTCTGCTTCTAATTCTGTTTCTATTTCTATTTCTTCTCCGCCAATTTCAGTTTGTACTTCCTCTTCGTGCACTACATCCTCACCTTGGGACTCAACCACCAACTCTGTTTTGGGAGTCAAATGTTCAGTTTATTTTTATTATTGTATTGTAAATTGTGCAAAAACTTATTATGTAGTTTATATGTTAGCACTACATTCTTTTATCTATGAAACTAAGGTGTTTAATTGTTGCAAAATACAATTGTTAAATGTTGTCATGTTGATGTGATAGGTTTTTTTTGTACTTACCATCAGTCTCCATTTCTGTGTTTAGTGTTAATTCCTGTGATAATTGTGATAATGTGTGAAAATCAGTGGATGTGAGTCCAGTCAAGTTTGTTTCATTCAAAGAAGTCCCATCAATTTCAAGAATTCCATCTTCAGTATTAGCTAAACAAACAAAATTTGATTAATCTGAGCAATAGGTGAGTTTTTAAGTGAATGGGGAAGTAAATCCCAGCAATTTGTGTTTAAATTAGATTAATTAAGGCAATTTCAAGTGTTCATCAATTTAAAATTACGAACGCAAATTGTCACATATTCAAAAATTTGCTTGGGCACACCAAAACGCTTTTAAAAACGTTTAAAACTAGCAAGTTCGCAGTATAATTTGGCAGGAATTGATTTAATTTGGTTGCTTGTAATACATAGTTTCTTAAAACGCTAAATACCTTTATCAGAAAACGACATAATATTAAATAAAAATTCAAACTCTCCTATAAAAAGACAACAATTCAAAACATACTCAAATTTGACAGATCACGTGACCTTAGAAGCGCTGCATGGCTGCCAGGTAAATATCAAAAGTTCCTAAACAATTAATAGCGCGCGAAATCTAAATTATCCGTATCGGTGAAGCGTTTTTAGCTTTTTTTTCCCAATTATACCCCCAAATTTTTAAATTAATCAGTGAATGCAAACGGAACATAAAATTGCTGACGTTCGCAGTATAAATAAATATCGGAACAATTGAACAAAATTATGAAATTTCGTATTTTAAAATGTCAAAAAATTCACTGGAAAAAATACCTTTAAAAATATAAAAATCACTTCAATATGGATACATGCAAGCCCCCCAATGAAGAGAAAAAGTATATATGTCCCGCCATGGAAGAAAAAAACAAGTCGTGCAAAAAATCTACGGGATGGTTTGGCTCAAAAAAAGAAACTCCACCAATTGTGGTTTGCACTGACCCCTCCGTAAGTTTTAAAACACTCTGAACAAAGCGCTTCAAATAGAAATTGATGGAAATCTTTCACTTTTGATAGATCTTCAGTTTTATGTCAGTTAGTTTCTAGATCTCAATTAATTTCGATTTTATAATTCACTATTTAAAATTAAAATAAGTACAGCGTTACTTTTATATAACGTTTATACAACATACAAGAAATACCACATAAACTTGGGGAAGGAAAATTGTACATAAGTTTTGTTTTTTAGCAATTTTTTGATTTTTGTAGCTCTATATACCTAGTTGGAGAATTTAATAAATAATGGATGAAGGTCCCGCAGCTAACATTTTAAAATCAACAATTTTTACTTAAATCCTTATGAGTTTTACAAAACTGTTGTCATATTTCTGTAAATCGAAGAGTTTTTGTTGTAAACCCAAAATAAAGGCACTGATTTAAGTAAACTTAAATAATTTTAAAACAAAACTTGACCTTGAACCCTCTTGTGTGAGAGAAAATGAACCATAGGAATAAATTGATTATTTTTTGCAGACTTTGCAGGAGGCAAGCTGAGTTGCCACACGCTCTCAATTAACTTTATCAATTTCTCGAGCAATTTGCGTAATTAACTTTGACAAAGCGCTAATAAATCTTTTTACGCATTATAAACAAATCGCGATTGTGTATGTCGACGATAATCTAAAAATAGGTCCATTTTTTACTTGGCTCGGGCACGGCAACGTCGCATTTTGTATACCCGTCCTTTCTTATCCATCGGAAAACCTTCTTTATCTCTGCGAGAACGGTGTCTTGAAATATTTCGCCGGGTGAACGGTTCTTGTTTCGTGGTCTTACGTGTGTTCTGTTCTGTAGGGGTGCAAAATCTCTGTAATTGCCATCCTAGCCAGTTTTAACCAGTAGTTAATTAATTAAACCCGACGAATTAAAGGTGAGTCTTGCCCTAATTTAGGTGAGGATTGAAATTTTAATGGGGACAAAATGGTAACCTAATTTTTGGCTCGTGACAGTCGTGCACCCTGTATAACACCTTCAAACAACCCCTATGTTGCCGGAAGATTGAATTTGTTTAGTTGATTCCATTGTTTTTAAGCCCAACGAACTAATTTTGGTTGTTTAAATGTTATGTAAGATTTTTGAAATTGATTTTTCTGGGGTTTCTCTTACATAACTCTGGTAAAGCCACACGTATATCGAATTGTTGTAATGAGGTGTGTTAATTTTGTTACAACAATTTGGTTTTTTATTTTTCGGTGTTAATTTTTTTTTTTATTAAAAAGAGATCTCGTGTCGCCATTTTATAGTGACATGGCGTGACCCTGAAAAGGGCTTCGGCGTTTACCGAGAGATGGGGCGGTATTTTTACGATTTAATTTTTTCCGGGTGGATTTTGTTTGTTTTTCGTACTACTAATAGATTTAATCGTTTGCCAATATCAATGTCAAGTTCAATGCACCGCGCAATTTTTATTTTCCGATGTAGTTTAATATAAAATTAGATTACTAAATTGGTGGTGTTCCTACTCTGGTTTGAAGCAGTCGTTTCTAGAATATTGATAATATTGTTAAGGTATTTGGTGTTTTTCTTGCGTTTGCCAAAAGTAATTTTTAATTATGTAAGGTTTATTAATACAGTAAAAATTTGAATTTATTCCAAAAAAAAGTTGAGCGCGTTTTTCTGGTTGATAGACCAGTGCAGAAGCCTTTAAAAATGGTAAAAAGAGAAAAAAAATAACAGTAGGATGAAACCCATTGGAAAAGGAGGGGAATATAATAAAAATTAAAGGAAAAATAAATTACGGGCGATATGAGTTCGGGAAGTGGGAGGGGGGGGGTTTAAGGGTAAAAAATGGTTTATCTCGATTTCCGGCAAAACTACAAGTCCTATGGAAAAAAGTTAAATGTCAAAGTTGTAGGTAATAAAAAGATCTACAACTTTTGTATTTACAATTTTTTCACATAACCTCAAAATTTATGTGAAAAATTCAAAAAACCAAGTTTTTTTTTTTTTTATTTTTATCTTTTTCAAAAAAAAAAAATTTTCCACGAAATTTGGTGAAAACTTACCTTTTTATGTCCCAAATACACTGTAATTTATTTGATTTGAAATATTTATTATTTCGCCTTATTTTGACTTAATATCAAAAAAGCACCCTAATTTTCAATCGAAAATTCTCGCGTCAAAATATCAGCTTTTTTCAAAAAGTCGGTGTGCTTTTTGTTCGATGAACTCTCTACTTTCTGATGGTGTAAAAAAAATATACATTACTATGGTAAATGTTCTCAGAAAATACAAAAAATATTATAATGAATAACGTAATCAGAATGAAGTATCTAAATTCGAATTGATCAATAGTTTGATTTACATGTATTTTTATATTTTATGAGATTTTCTGACATAAATGTTATTAGAATTTAATAAATAAACTTTTTAACTAAAAAAAATTGCAACAATCACATTTTTTTGATGAAATTGTACATAATGATTAAAATAAATTTTCGAATTCGAGTTTTTTTCGTTATTCATTATAATATTTTTTGCATTTTCTGAGAACATTTACCATAGTAATGTATATTTTTTTTACACCATCAGAAAGTAGAGATTTCAACAAACAAAAAGCACACCGACTTTTTGAAAAAAGCTGATATTTTGACGCGAGAATTTTCGATTGAAAATTAGGGTGCTTTTTTGATATTAAGTCAAAATAAGGCGAAATAATAAATATTTCAAATCAAATAAATTACAGTGTATTTGGGACATAAAAAGGTAAGTTTTCATCAAATTTCGTGGAAATTTTTTTTTTTTTTTGAAAAAGATAAAAATAAAAAACCAAAAACTTGGTTTTTGAATTTTTCACATAAATTTTGAGGTTATGTGAAAAAATTGTAAATACAAAAGTTGTAGATCTTTTTATTACCTACAACTTTGCCATTTAACTTTTTTCCATAGGACTTGTAGTTTTGCCGGAAATCGAGATAAACCATTTTTTACCCTTAAACCCCCCCCCCCCTCCCACTTCCCGAAGTCAGATCGCCCGTAATTTATTTTTCCTTTCATTTTTATTATATTCTTCTCCTTTTCCAATGGGTTTCATCCTACTGTTATTTTTTTTGGTTTAAAAAATTATCGACCCTGGTCTATGATTTAGATGGCTCCTCCATGCTACTCAGACTTGGGCAAGAAGGCCGCGGACGTTTTCAGCAAGGGCTACCACTTTGGCCTGCTGAAACTCGACTGTAAAACGAAGACGGCCGGCGGCGTCGAGCTCAGCACCGGCGGCAACAGCAACCAGGACAGCGGCAAGGTTTTCGGCGCCTTGGAAACCAAATACAAGGTCAAGGACCCGAACGTGACCTTCACCGAGAGGTGGACCACCGACAACAACCTCTTCACGGAGGTCTGCGTGGCCGACTACTTCGTCACCGGCCTGAAGACCTCCGGAAACGTCACCTTCAGCCCGCCCACCGGGTAAGCGCGACGGTGCTGCGCAGTACGGCCATTTCAAGCGCGCGAAACGCACGAATTACAAAACTGTTTTTATAAAAAAAATTGTAGATTATTTATTATATAATATTTTGGCATCAAAATTGTCAAAAATATTCTTCTTTTATTAGGTTATACATTAAATAAAAAAAAACTCAAGAAATATATTATGAAAGTAGATATACAGTGCTTGCAAATCCAAGTCCGACCACACTGGAAAGGACGGCTGTTCAATACCCGCGTGAAAAGAACAAGGATAGAACGCCAAATAGAATTTGATTGGCCAGCTGGCAGGCTACGACAACGCATACCCATCGCGCACCTCGCAGCGTGCTTGACACGAGGAATCCTCGTCGAGGATATCAGAACGAGAACTGCAGTGGTGCCAGCAAGAGCCTCTTGCCAAGAGGTAGTAATTTTAGTAAAAAAGATTATTTAATTAAAAAATGTAGGTACACGTTGGAACAAAAAGTTCAGATTTTAATCTGGCATTTTGCTGGTAATTCTGAACGAGAAATTCAAAGATTATTTGCGGGAATGTTCGAGGCCAGACCAAACAGAGAAACAATTCGACGAACCGTTAATAATTGCTTGTTCGAACATTTAATTTAATTTTTCAGTTTATTTATTTTTAGAGTTTTATTAGACCAGGGTCGATAATTTTTGAAACCAAAAAAAATAAAAGTAGGATGAAACCCATTGGAAAAGGAGAAGAATATAATAAAAATAAAAGGAAAAATAAATTACGGGCGATCTGACTTTGGGAAGTGGGAGGGGGGGTTTTAAGGGTAAAAAATGGTTTATCTCGATTTCCGGTAAAACTACAAGTCCTATGGAAAAAAGTTAAATGGCAAAGTTGTAGGTAATAAAAGGATCTACAACTTTTGTAATTACAATTTTTTTACATAACCTCCAAATTTATGGGAAAAATTCAAAAAACCAAGTTTTTGGTTTTTTATTTTTATCTTTTTCAAAAAAAAAATTTTTTCCACGAAATTTGGTGAAAACTTACCTTTTTATGTCCCAAATACACTGTAATTTATTTGATTTGAAATATTTATTATTTCGCCTTATTTTGACTTAATATCAAAAAAGCACCCTAATTTTCAATCGAAAATTCTCGCATCAAAATATCAGCTTTTTTCAAAAAGTCGGTGTGCTTTTTGTTTGTTGAAATCTCTACTTTCTGATGGTGTAAAAAATATACATTACTATGGTAAATGTTCTCAGAAAATGCAAAAAATATTATAATGAATAACGAAAAAAACTCGAATTCGAAAATTTATTTTAATCATTATGTACAATTTCATCAAAAAAATGTGATTGTTGCAATTTTTTTTAGTTAAAAAGTTTATTTATTAAATTCTAATAACATTTATGTCAGAAAATCTCATAAAATATAAAAATACATGTAAATCATACTATTGAATTTAGATACTTCATTCTGATTACGATTGATTGAAAATTAGGGTGCTTTTTTGATATTAAGTCAAAATAAGGCGAAATAATAAATATTTCAAATCAAATAAATTACAGTGTATTTGGGACATATTTTTATTTTTAGTTATTTTTATTTGAGAAATCTTTTTTATTAAGAATACTATTTTTGTTGTTGCCCTAGTTCTCAAGGAAAAAAATCAAAACATTTTATTTTTAGGATTCGGGTATAAAATATTTAAAAAGAAAATTAAAATGTGCATCTCCACTCCAACGCAGTTTGCTTAACACTAAATCATTTAGTCTAAATGCAGCCAGAGACTCTGGCCCAGAGTTGACCTCGCTTACAATTCGCACGCATCCGGGGCTCTGGCCAATCAAATTCTATTTGGCGTTCTATCCTTGTTCTTTTCACGCGGGTATTGAACAGCCGTCCTTTCCAGTGCGGTCGGACTTGCATTTGCAAGCACTGTAATTTTAATAATGGAAAGGTGTGGACGGGACAAAAAAAAGATTTATCTTGTCCTGTCCATCCCTGTCAATTATTGATCTTATCTCTACTTTTATAAAATATTTCTTGCGATTTTTTTTATTTAATGTATACCCTAATAATAGAAGAATTTTTTTGACAATTTTGATGCAAAAATAATATATAATAAATTAGCTACAATTTTTTTTATAAAAACAGTTTTGTGATTTGTCCCGTCCATCCGCTTGAAATGGCCGAGTAGCGCACCGGAATCGGCCGAGAAGGCTGCGCATCACGTTGTACTCGATTTCGTTTCAGCGAGACCAAGGGGACCGTCAAGACGGCCTTCTGCCAGGAGAAGGTGGCGATAAACGCCGATTTCAACATCAGCAAGGACAAGCCGATTATCAACGCGGCCGCCGTGGTGGGTCATCAGGGTTGGTTGGCCGGTTACCAGGCCGCCTTCGACGTCAACGATATCAAACTGACCAAGAACAATTTCGCCCTTGGCTTCCAAACCTCCGACTTCGTGCTAAACACGTCTGTGTAAGTAAAACTATAGTACCTACGGTCAGAGTTGCAAATAATGCATTATTTTTTTAATGCATCAATGGTTTCAACACACATTATTAAAATAATGAGTAATGTGTTTAATTTTAACGAAAATTAAGTTAATTACTTATTACATTTTTTCCAATGAGTAATTACTCATTTTTAATTTGTAATGAGTATTTTGAAATTTTCAATTACAATTTTTTATGTTAATGAGTAATGTACCAAATTACTAATTTTTAGTGGGCAAGGAACTTATTTTCATTGCATGGCACATCTTTTAAACTTTTGTTTTGAATTATTGAAATATCGAAAAATAAAATAAATATAAAATCAACATTTTTGAAACTGTCAGACTTGGTGTAAAATGCCCCTTACAAAAAATCACCCCATCAACCCTAGCCCTGATCATTTTTCACTGATGTAACAGGTAATTTTTAAAGAAATTAGCAGCAAAAAATACAAAAAACGCGATTGTTTTGAAAATTTGATATCTTTTGAACAAGTAGTCAAAAAAATATCAAACTTAACCAGAAAGGGATTTTAATGGGTACTTTTTTATATTAAAGATAATATCCAAATAGTTACAAAATTTTGTTTTTCGAGATAATATCCTTAAAGCTATTTTATTTAATAATAAAAAACGCTCGAAAAAAAACTTTTATAGGAAATTTTTTTTTGAGTAAATAAAAAATATGCTGTGAAAGACCGTATTTTTGTTAGTATACCCTGAAAACAAACAGTAACAAAAATACAGCGCTTCAAAGTCGTCAAAAATGACCACTTTTCAGCAAAATAATCAAAAAAGGGTAATTTTTACCGACTTTGAAGCAATGTATCTTCGTTACTGTTCGTTTGATTTGTACAAAATTTTCAGGATATACTAACAAAAATACGGTCTTTAACAGTATATTTTTTATTTAGATAAAAAAATCCCTAAAAGTTACTTTTTGGAAATTTTTTTATTATTAAATGAAAGGGCTTTAAAAATATTTTCTCGAAAAACCCTCGAACACGTAAACTGATATATAAGTTGGAGTATTTTTATACAAAATTTCATAAAGATTGGTAAAGGCAAATTAGAGTTAAAATTTTTTTTACTTATTATGCGTTAATTTTATCAGCAAAAAAATGGTATAAATAATATAAATATCAGCAATAAACAAGGAAAAAAATGTACATTAGATTAAATTGTTTTGTCTTTTGTTTACAATAAAGAATTTTTTAAATTGTTTTTTAAAACTTATGTAGTTCTTTGTATTCTTGATCTCTTCTGCAATATCATTATAGAGTCTGGCACCAGTCAATATTCGTTTTTGTCCTATTTTGGTTCTTGAACTTTTTGTATCATGATATCCAGATCTTATGATTATATTTAAGTCTTTATCACAGTATTCTTTTTCCATTTCCCTTAATACTTCTATATTTGAAGCACGAATTTCAAAACTGTTTTTATAAAAAAAATTGTAGATAATTTATTATATAATATTTTGGCATCAAAATTGTCAAAAATATTCTTCTTTTATTAGGTTATACATAAAATAGAAAAAAAACGCAAGAAATAATTTATAAAAGAGATAATTGCAATAATTGAAAGGTGTGGACGGGACAAAAAAAGATTTATCACCTGTCAAATATTAAAATTATCTCTACTTTTATAAAATATGTCTTGCGTTTTTTTTTATTTAATGGTATAACCTAATAAAAGAAGAATATGTTTGACAATTTTGATGCCAAAATATTATATAATAAATTATCTACAATTTGTTTTATAAAAACAGTTTTATCTTTCGTTACACATTTTTTTTAGTGTGTAATATAAGGGTTTTACTCATTAATCATTAATTTTTTAATGTGTAATGAAAGTATTAAATTTTTTTAATGCTTAATGTATTCAAACTACATTTTTGCGACTCTGCATACAGTAAGTAAAAGATTGTTGTTGGTAAGTATAACGGCGCATATGAGCGAGGTTGTTTAGAGTTCGTAAAGGGCATTTGTTGGGTGTGAGGCAGCCGTTAAATATTTGATGTGTTCTAACTTGAAGGGAATGCCCAATGGCTGACGGCGACGGTGGTGATGGTGGTGACGATGACGGTAATGGCGGTAACGGTAACGGCGGTAACGGTAACGGCGGCGACGACAAAAAAAAATCGGACGACGATGAAAACGAAAACGACGACGACGAAAATGAAAACGAAAACGACGACGAAAACGAAAACGACGACGGCGGCAACGACGACGGCGGCGGCGACGACGACAAATCCGGTGAGGAGGGCAGCATGGACGGCCAGGTGTTCCGCGGCTCGTTCTACCAGAAGCTCAGCCCCAAGCTGGAGACCGCGGTGCAGATCGCGTGGAAGAGCGACAACCAGGAGACGCAGTTCGGCTTGGGCACGACGTACGTCTTGGACCAGGACGCCAGCGTGCGCGCCAAGGTAGACAACAAGAGCTTGGTCGGCTTGGGATACCAGCAAAGATTGCGCGATGGTAAGTCCTAACCCTACTTTTTTTTTAGTCTTTTTGACATTTAAACATAACCTCCAAAACAATGACAGATGATATAACGAACTTTGACAGATGACATAACCTAAAATGATTTACAAGTTATTTTTGACAAATCACAGCAATTTTGACGTTTGAAAAGATTTTTTTTCTGAACAAACTAGATTATTTATTAAACTTCCTAAAAACCATTGATGAATAAAAGCAAATTTTGAAATTTCTTCAAGCAGATTATCAAATGTTGCAATAATAATAATATATAGAAATTTTTTGTACAAAGGAAAAACCTAAAAACTATGACAGATGACATAACCTAACAAATTTTTTTTTATTGAACTTCCTATAAATCATTGATAAATAAAAGCAATTTTTGACATTTCTTGAATAATTTTTTGAAACTTTTTTTTATTGAACAATAATTTTTTTTTATTAAACTTTCTAAAAATCATTGATGAATAAAGTGACCAGATTATGTCAAAAAAATAGCGGGACATTTTGTGTAAATTAACCTTAATTACAAAAATGACACAATCAAAATTAAATAACGTCAAATTTATAATTTGCATTGTATAATTGTGTCAATTTTGTAATTAAGGTACATTCATATAAAATGTCCCTCTTTTTTTGACAGGATCTGGTCACTTTATTGATGAATAAAAGCAATTTGTGACATTTCTTGAAACAGATTATCAACTATTGCAATATTTCGATTTAAATTTTTTGTACAAAGGAACAGATCATCTAATGTTGCAATATTTGGATAGAAATTTTTTTACAGAGGGAAAACCTAAAAAGTTATGACATATGACATAACTTGGCAATCTTTTGACAGAAGACATAACTTAATATAATTTCGATGGTTTCTTTGGCAGATCACAGCCATTTTGACGTTTCAAAAGATTTTTTTTCTAAGCAATAGATTTATTTTAAAATTACTAAAAATTGTTCATAATTGATGGCAATTTTTGACATTTCTTGAGGCAGATAATCAAATGTTGCAATATTTTGATAGAGATTTTTTGTACAAAGGGAAACCTATATAATCTATAACAAATGACATAACCTAAAAAACTTTTGACAGAAAACTTTTCTGTCAAAAGTTTGTTAGGTTATGTCATCTGTTTCTAAGAAAACCTCACCTAATATGATTTACATGTTTTCTTTGACAGATCACAGCAATTTTGACGTATTAATAAGATTTTTTTATTGAACAAAATAAATTTTTTGTTAAAATTATTGATGCATGACAGCAATTTTTTACATTTCTTGAGACAGATTATCAAATGTTGCAATATTTCGATTTTCGAAATATTTTTTGAGGTAAAACCAAAAAAGCTATGACAGATGACATATAATGACATAACCTAACAATCTTTAACAGAAGACATAACCTAATATCACAGATCACAGCAATTTTGACGTTTCAAAAGATTTTTTTTTCGAACAAGCTAGATTTTTTATTAAACTTCCTAAAAAGCATTGATGAATAAAAGCAATTTTTGACATTCCTAACCTAACAAATTTAGACAGAAGACAACCTAATATGATTTACATGTTTTTTGACAAATCACAGCAATTTTGACGTTTCAAAAGATTTTTTAAAGATTTTTTCCCAAACTTCCTAAAAATCATTGATAAATGACAACAACTTTTTTACATTTCTTTAGACAGATCATCAAATGTTTTTTAGAAAAAAATTTTACAAAGGAAAAACCTAAAAAACTATGACAGAGGACATAACCTAGCAATCTTTGACAGAAGACATAATCTAATATGATTTTCATGTTTTCTTTGACAGCAATTTTCAAAAGAATTTATTTTTTAACCAAATGGATTTTTTGTCAAAATTACTAAAAATTATTGATGGATGATAGCAATTTTTGACATTTTTCAATTCAGATTATCAAATGTTACAATATTTCAATGGAAATTTTTTGTACTATATAATCTATGACAGATGACATTGGACATAATAGATTTTTGTTAAAATTACTAAAAATAATTTATGGATGACAGAAATTTTTGAAATTTCTTGAATCAGATTATCAAATGTTGCAATATTTCAATGAAAATATTTTTTACAAAGAAAAAACCTAAAAAACTGACAGATGACATAACCTAGCATTCTTTGACAAAAGACAAGATTTTTTCATTACCTAAACAAAATAGATTTTTTATTAAATGTTACGCCAGTAACTAGTTCTGGGGATTTTTTTTCGAATGTCGGTAAATGGGAATTCTTGGGCAAAATTAGGGAATTTCGCCTACTTATTTGTTATTACTTGTTTAAATAAAATATTTAATCATTGTCCTTGATGTAACTCATGTTCTTAATTTCGTTTTGCGACCACGCTACGGTATTTTTAATATAAAAAAGTCCGGTCTACAATAGAATCGGTGAGATTAAAGCCTGATTTATAGATTTCCTTCCTTACTTCCCTCCTTCCTCCCGTAAAAGATGAAAAATAGTGCCATTTATATATTCCCGTACGGGATTGTATTGATCATCTTCTACGGGAGGAAGGAAGGAAGGAAGGCGATCTATAAAGTAGGCTTAAGAACTTTTTACATTTTTAAAAATTATTTCATAAAATCAGTTTTATAGTTCAAAATACATTTTTTGAAAATATTTTAACTATTTTATAAAATATACCAACTATATTTAATAGAATGATTTATAAATTCTCCCAAAAATGCATTTTAAACTTTTAAATTGATTTTAGAAAATGATTTGTCAAAATGAAATTTTTGGACTTGTACTGTAATTAATCTCACCGATTCAATTATTCTCGCAGAATTTATATTTTACCTCTTACGTCAACTAATCACAGCCCTTGATATGTCCATATTTAGCACTGATTGGTTGACGTAAGACGTAACCCGTAAAAGATACATTCTGCATATAATAACTACAAAAATTTATTCTGTCAAGTTATCCATGAAAAAAACATTGAAATAAAATTAAACTTATAATAATAGTACCATGTTACTATTACTTTAATTTTATTTCAATGTTTTTTATGGATAACGTCAAAATAAATTTTTGTAGTTATTATTGTGCATTTTTTTATTTAAAATTTTTTAATAAAATTTAGTATAGGGTCGTTTTGAGGGGTGGTGAATCCAATTTTGTTTAAAATAATCGCTAATATGAATTCTTAAAAATGTACTATTAAAAACTGACATAGGCCTTGTATTTTGTAAAAATATGGCGTTTTTTGCTTCAAAAATACAGTTTATCAAGATCTACACAAAATCGCACAAGATTTTACAGGGGTGAGTCGCAAACAAATGGGTCACACTGTATAATACACAAGACACAAAAAATACCTATACCTATTGTATTATTTTTAAAAAATAGGACGAAATTAGTTTGACTATGACAGAAAATTAACCATAATTATTTCTATCAAGTAACGTGGCGGGGCGGTTATAATCGATACCATTATATGCAGAAAGCCCCAAACAATAATGCCAATATTATGCAATAGGAGTATAAATTTTAACGTTGATTTTTTCTAGGTGTAACATTGACATTATCCTTATTGATTGACGGACAGAACTTCAATAGCGGGGGCCACAAAATTGGTTTGGCATTGGACTTAGAGGCTTAAATAAACAAAAAACAACAAAATTTTCAATCGTTCCACAATATATATTGTATTTTAGAGAGCCATCACGTATTTGAGCCTGCTGCTGTATTGTTGTAGATATTTCATTGTTTTATGGGATTATAGTATGATTAAAATAAATGTACTACTAAATATCCATTTTTTTAAACAAAAACATTTCTAAAACTCCGTAACTATATATATATAAAAAAACTGTAGCTCGACCATCCAAATGATTTGTTTTTTCTTTGTTTTTTTGTATCTCTTGAACAACACGTCTATAATTTTCTGGACACCTATTTTATCTTCTGTTAAATTTCTCTACACCGACGTATTATTTCTGCCTACATCTTATTTTAAACAACTGTACAAGAGAACAATAAATATATTATTTACACCAAAGCTTTTTTAATTTTTACCTGCTCCACCACGAAATAAAACAAGTAAGTAATAGCAGCCATGTATTTATGTATAAAAAAATATTCTAAATTTCTAGTTAGCCAATTTTAGTTACAATTATTAAACAATTATAAATATATGAATGTATAAGAAAAAATCCACTCAAATACAAAAAAATATTAACATGTTATTCAAAAGGGGCAAGATTAACAATTTACAACTATTATATTATCATCAATTTTTTTTAACAATGTTAAAATCAATAAAATACTTGATAATTATTATTGCCAAAAACAGTATTTTATTTCATATTAATATTGTTTAGGCACTCCAATAACAATAATAAAACCCTGCAACTACATTAATAATAACAAAAAACATTAAGATCCAATTTTTACAATTTCCCTGTAATTAATGCACGAAACGGCAAAGTTTAAACAAGCTGCCAAAAATATAAAACTAAACTAGCGTTAGCTTAAAAAATATAAAAAGTGTTGAATACTGATAAATTTAATAAGTTAATTTAATAATGTAAAAAAATAAAAAAAAGGGGGTTAAAATTAAGAAATATCACTCAATGTTAATACTAATAGGTTCTACCCTACACAGGACACCAAATTGTCATTTATAATTTACAGAATACTGATAACAATTTTAAAAAATTGTAATACTGATCATTTTTGAAAGATAAGATCACCTCGTCCTTTTTATACCTTGCGCAATATTTGTGTACCAAAAGTAGTTTAAAAACATAAAAACGCTAAAATACTAAACACCACAAAACGGTTAAAATTATAACAATGTCAGATGTGTCAAGAATTACGAATGAATCCAACATCTGTTTCTAGCATGGTTTATATGTTATGTTCAATATTTTATTTAAATCGTTACCTTAAATTTAATTTGGTCGAATTTTACTTTAGATAGTTGGTATCACAGTCATTGGTTTGACAGTTAATGTCAACATCGATTCGCCATGCCGTCCTTAATTTACTTATTTACAATAAGCGGCTGTTAATGTTAAAGAAGAAAAAAAGGATTTTCTTTGGTGTTAAACAAATTTTATTGCCAGAAAAGTCTCGTAAGTACTTGAAAAATCATAAAAATATTATAACCAATATGCAAAATATTATGCCGTTTAAAGTATAGCCAAGCATAAAATCAAAATTTTGGGTGGGATAAAGTATCTTATTACAGCACCGAAAGCCATTATGAACGCAGAATAGATAAAATAATTTTATGAACTTTATACTAAAATAGGCTGCTTATGGTTTATAACAAGTAAAAAGATAATAACTGTCAAAGAATTTGGTTATGTTCGGAATAATTATCTTTGCAGATACTTAATTTGTAAAACTTGACACGCCTATTATACCTACCATTATACTATAATGATTATAGGTACCTTTTATATTATATCATCGTGACGTCACGTTACCAAGAGAATTTATCGATTTTTAAAGTCATTTTTAAGGAAAAATTGACAGTAAAATAGTAATTTGAGTTGCATAAATTGTTGACGTTACTTAAATTTCAACAAAAAAGCCGACTTTCTGACAATTGGATTGGAAAAATCGTTGTTTGCCATTTTCGGAGCACTCTGCATATTAAATGCCACCAAATAAAAATCTGCAAATTATAAATGACAAAATAGAAAACAAATATTTGCAAGCTTAAATAAAATCCTTCTAAACCTAAGATTAAAAGTAAAAAAATATTAAAAAGTAAAAATAACTGGTTATTAATGGTATACAAAAACGCCCTGTAAAAAGGGGAAATATTAATAATATATACAGAGGGGTTCAAAATCACACGTAAATATACTGGTCAAAAGAGAGCTGATTAGAATAAATAAAATAATTAAAAATGAGTATTAATTAATGGAGTATTTTTTGGATTTAATAAATAAAATAATTTCGGATTTATTATTAAATTAAGTAAAAAAATCTACAGGTAATACTAAAAATTAAGGTACTACTGGCATAAGCAAAAAAGTTTGGTAAATGTTTCCGATTTTCGACGTCGAAAAATCGACGGCAAAAAATAATAATGCGCTTGTGGAAATATCACAATCTGCAAAAATAAAATAATAAAAACGTACAAAAGTTAAGTCAACGTGTAAAAAATGAGTATTACTGGATAAGTACTGGGTTAAAGAGAGCTTTTTAATCTCAACAAAAAAATGTTAATAAATAATAATTAAAGAATCAAAACTGTCAGATGACAAGGCTACCAACGTACGTTGATAAACGTCAATTTTGACAGAGCGCCATGTTGTTGCGTCATTCATTCATTTGTTTAACTGTTTAATGCGTTTCCGTTTCCGTCATTTGAGTTGAGACGAGATTTAAAGGCAAATCTTCCATACAATCGTCTTCCGAGTCGACTTCCGGCGCCGAACCACCCGGAGACGCACCGGAAGTAGGCAAAAACGGAAATCTGGCAGGCTAAAAAATATAAAAAGTAAAAAAAAAAATTTTAATCCAATTTTGGTTATTTCACCTTATGTGGAGCCGAATTCGTATTCTTTTGGCCCTGTAAAGCCATTATCAAGTGAGGCTGCAGCTGTCTTCTTAAAGCTGTCAACATTTCTTCAGTGTCATTGCTTTCACTCTTTTTTGGTGCTAAAATAGGGATATTAATTTATAACTATTATTTATAATCAATAAAATCGCTTTTTCGAAGCTGAATTTGAATCTATGGAACTTCCTTATTTAAAAACCGATTTCAACCAAATTTTCAGGTTATCCCAAACAAAATACGCTCTATTAATCTCACTTACCGGATTTCTCTTTTTCGGCCGCTTTCGACCGCCTACGCCTCGTGTGAATGGTATCGCGCCTCATCGTTACAGGCCTGTCGACTCCGTGCAGCTTGTAGTATAGGCCACACGCGTTACACACCATCTCGCCCTTCATGTTCCGTCGCCATATTGTCGTTGTCTGAGTGCCGCAGTTTGTGCACGCCAAATCTACCCTGCGGGGCATATTCGGACTACCACCGCCCTAAAAAAAATGATAAAAACCGATAACATTTTTGAAGAGAGCGCATCTGCTTCAGTAAACCCTGCAAATTTCGTGAAAATCGCACCGCAAATAAAGAAGTTCCATAGCTTCAAACTCAGCTTCAAAATTATAACTTTCTTATTTATAGCCGGATTTTAATGAAATTTGCAGGTTACAATAATCAAAATAAGTTCTTTTACGTTTCCCTATTAAAAATTTACTTTTCCTCGTTTGAAAAAACCGATTACATTTTTTAAGAGAGCGCATCTGCTTCAGTAAAACCGATTAAATTTTTGAAGAAAGCGCATTTGCTTTAGTAAATCCTGCAAATTTTGTGAAAATCGCACTATAAACAAAGAAGTTCCATAGCTTCAAACTCAGCTTCGAAATTATAACTTTCTTATTTATAGCCTGATTTAAATGAAATTTGCAGGTTAAAATAATCAAAATACGTTCTTTTACGTGTTCCTATTAAAAACTTACGTTTCCTCATTTGAAAAAACCGATTACATTTTTGAAGGGAGCGCATCTGCTTCAGTAAAACCGATTACATTTTTGAAGAAAGCGCATTTGCTTCAGTAAACCCTGCAAATTTGGTGAAAATCGCACCGTGAATAAAGAAGTTCCATAGCTTCAAACTCAGCTTCGAAATTATAACTTCCTTATTTATAGCCGGATTTTAATGAAATTTGCAGGTAACAATAATCAAAATACGTTCTTTTACGTTTCCCTATTAAAAATTTACTTTTCCTCGTTTGAAAAAACCGATTACATTTTTGAAGAGAGCGCATCTGCTTCAGTAAAACCGATTAAATTTTTGAAGAAAGCGCATTTGCTTTAGTAAACCCTGCAAATTTGGTGAAAATCGCACCATAAACAAAGAAGTTCCATAGCTTCAAACTCAGCTTCGAAAT
The DNA here is from genome assembly GCA_921294245.1 of Brassicogethes aeneus. Taxonomy (NCBI): domain Eukaryota; kingdom Metazoa; phylum Arthropoda; class Insecta; order Coleoptera; family Nitidulidae; genus Brassicogethes; species Brassicogethes aeneus. The sequence goes on from OV121140.1 coordinate 7,994,300, forward strand.
TATAACTTCCTTATTTATAGCCGGATTTTAATGAAATTTGCATGTTAAAATAATCAAAATACGTTCTTTTACGTGTTCCTATTAAAAACTTACTTTTCCTCATTTGATAAAACCGATTACATTTTTGAAGAGAGCGCATCTGCTTCAGTAAAACCGATTACATTTTTGAAGAAAGCGCATCTGCTTCAGTAAACCCTGCAAATTTGGTGAAAATCGCACCGTAAATAAAGAAGTTCCATAGCTTCAAACTCAGCTTCGAAATTATAACTTCCTTATTTATAGCCGGATTTTCATGAAATTTGCAGGTTAAAATAATCAAAATACGTTATTTTACGTGTTCCTATTAAAAACTTACTTTTCCTCATTTGAAATAACCGATTATATTTTTGAAGAAAGCGCATCTGCTTCAGTAAAACCGATTACAGTTTTGAAAAAAGCGCATTTGCTTCAGTAAACCCTGCAAATTTGGTGAAAATCGCACCGTAAATAAAGAAGTTCCATAGCTTCAAACTCAGCTTCGAAATTATAACTTCCTTATTTATAGCCGGATTTTCATGAAATTTGCAGGTGACAATAATCAAAATATGTTCTTTTATGTGTCGCTATTAAAAACTTACTTTTCCTCCTTTCACAACTTGCACATTACACCATGGATTGCTGCCCGTAAAATCCGGTATGTACTCGTCGCCGTCGTCCTTGGCATCGGTTTCCATTCGTTGATTTTCGGTTTCCACGGCTGCCTTGGACGGAAAGCTCTGTTTTCTCCTCGCCGACGTTTTGTTAACTTCCATATTCAACGGTTGATCGGGGTGATTTTTCTCTTGGAACAAGCTGTAATTAAGTATGTGAGGCCCCGAGGACGGCGTAATGCTCGTTATGCTCATCCCTAGCTTCCTACAGGTGATCAATTTTCGAAGCAAGTGGGTAGCTTCGTTCGATAAAGGCATCTGCGGGTTGTAGCCGTTTTGAGATAAGGCGTTCCATAGATTGGCGTCTTCCTCGGGCGGGTGGGATATTTCGGGTAAAGGCGAGATTGCACTGTGTGTGGTCGAGTTAGAATGGTCTTCTGTCGCCTAAAATATTAATTGTGGTGAAATGCACGTATTTTATTTAGTATAACCTGAAAATTTCATTAAAATCGCTTCATAAATAACAAAGTTAACATTTTCGAAGCTGAGTTCGAAGCTATGGAACTTCCTTATTTATGGAGCGATTATAACCAAATTTTCAGGGTATACTAATTGAAACGCACTGATTTCAAAAAATGTATTGCATTTTGCATGGCATCAATATCAACAAAGTTTACACAGCTTCGGATTTCTCACCTGCGACATATCGACTTCTAACCGTTCGGGATCCGAGCTGTTGCTGTACTCTGACACGTTATCGTTGATTTCCTCTTTGATAAAGTCGATTTCGGGCACGCACGTTAAATTTTCAGGTTTCGGTTTTTGGGACAGGTCTTCCGGTTTCACGGCCGCTTCCTCCAAACCGTGCTCATCGATTTCCAGCTTCACCAGCGACGTGCACGTCACTTGCGGCGCTTCGACCTGCTTCGGGTATTTAAGGACACTTTCGCTTCGTATTCTAAGCATTGGTTCGCTCGGGAAATTTATTTCCGGCGATTCGTTTTCTTTTTTTAATATCGATTTAATACTGATTGGAGATTCTGAACGAGATTTTTGCACTAGGCTTGAAACCAGCATCTGGTCTATGAGGGATTCGGATCGACGCGTTTTTTCCTAAAGCACAAAAATGCGCATCATAAAAAGAAAATTCAGAGCCTCATAATCAGCTTCGCGTAGCTTTTTTATGAGGTATTAGGCTTAAATACTGATAAGATATGGGTGAATCTCACGAAATGTCCCCCGATGGTGTTATCCCGTGATATTTAATAAAAATAAATGAGTCTGACCTACACTTTTATTGTGTTTTGATCTTTCATAATTAAGTAGATATTACAGCTCAGGTTCCAGATTTTTAACCACAATTAATTATTTTTTACAATGTTTTAAAAGTCTAAAACCTATCCTCCGTGACTGTTACTCTTTCTAGGTTAACCTATATGTTTTCAAATATCTGAGGTAGTAAAAGCATACTAAAAATGTCAGTTCACCAAGTAAATTAAACACATCCAAAGCAATCTAATCAAATATAAAATATTATTAAAGATTAAAAGAAATAATTTTTATAACCATTTATGTAGGTGTTACAAAAATTGATTCTATCCTCCGTGAATCTGTTTTTGCTTTAAATTTTTAGCAACGGATGGCGCTTTAATCATTTTAAAAAAGCAAAAACCTCTGTTTACGACATTATAGATGCATGTGATTCCTGGAGGTCAGTTAGAATTGATATGCAGATGAGAGTGTTGCTGTTTTATAACTCAAAAGTTTAATTTCATTAATTTGCTATTTAAAAACCTATCCACCGTGAAGTGTAATATCTCAGTAAGTAGATTTTTTTATAAATATTTTATGTATGTACAATTGTATTTTTTAAAAATATTAAGGTGTCAAAAGATACAATAACTTATTTTAAATATACAAAGGGATGTTTAAAAAAACATACGAAATCCTAACCTCCGTGAAGCTCTAATATTCAAAATGTATGATTTCTTAAAATTCTTGCATTAGTGCAGAACCACTTATGTTATGTTATTACTAGACCTGGTGGCTTCCCAAAAACCCCATTCTAGACTAACAGTGAAACAACAAAAAATAAAAAATAATCATTTTCACTTGGGGGACATCTCAATATATTCACCCATATAATACGAAAAAATATACCGGTAATTATTAAAAAAAGCGTTGACTAATAATAGATAAAACATCATAATTACGATTTAAACAAATAAAATGATAAGATAAGAGTCATTGCAAAAGGTATAGGTTTATTTAAACATTAACATTGAAAATGGTAGCTAAAAGTGTAGTGTTGGAAAAAATAGTAAGTTTTATAGTCAATTAAGCAAAAAACTGATAAAGGTATATTGTAGGTATGCTTATTATTGCTAATAGGAAATGTTTACGGTGAAACTTACGAAAATTCCAAAACGGTTTGTCAAAAATGTGTATGTACACAGAATGACCCAACATTTAGTATAAATTGTAATGAAAAAGGGTTGAACCATGTTTTGGCGAATTGGCCCAAAATGGCTGATAGTACCAAGGCCATTACTGCATCTTTTAGCAAAAATTCCATAGGTAAAATATGAGGATAAATATAGAGTGTTATTTATTACTGGATTTTAGATACCCTGGAAAAGTTACCAGGAACAGATAAGGTTGTAGAGGTAGTTTTTACTTATTGTAATATACAAAAAGTTAACCCTGAAGTGTTTACAAACGTTCCAAAAATCAAGTATGTCGATTTAAGCCACAACAAAATAACCAGTAAGTTAAGCCATATTTTTAAATTAAGAGCATTACAAAAGTATTTATAGGTGAAGAATTAAGTCCAGAAGACTTCCGCGGGACTTACGTCAACGATACCTGGCAACCTCTGGACTTACTAACCCTTAATTTGGCTTACAACGAAATCCACATGCTGCAAAATAATATTTTCGAGTTTCTTCCAAAACTTGAGGAACTCAATCTCAAAGGAAACAACTTTCGAGTTCTGGATGAAGCTACGCAGCTAGCTATAGACTCTCTCAAAAACTTACTGGTAAAAAGCTTTGCATTTATTGAAGCTGTTTATACAACAGTTAATTTTTTAGAGATTGAATTTGGCCGATAATAAATTGACGGAGATAACAAGTACCACCATAATGAATTTAACCAATTTAGTGGAGTTGGACCTGTCTTACAATAAGTTAGATTTTGTCCCGGCTATACTTTCTGAAATAAGCCAATCTCTGGAAAACTTGATACTGGATGGGAACCCAATTTTTGAGCTCACAGATTCTTCATTCATAAGTAAAAATTTTAAGTCCTAATAAAATAATTTTCTATATTCAAAAACTAATTTTAGACACCAAAAACTTGATACAACTATCAATGAACAACATGAATCGTCTGGACAATATTCTACCAAACGCTTTTGCACCTTTAAAAAAACTCAGAACGTTAAAATTATCAAATAATCCACTTCTGGAAGAACTTGATGCCCAAACTTTTCCAGAACATCCAGACCTAGCCGAGGTATAGTTTACACCATACCCCTTTTTATGTTTATTTGTGAAATGGCTTAAACATTGATTTTCACAACTTTTTTGGAAAATTTGTTTAAAACAATTTATTATAATAAATTGTGCTATAGCACTTTTTAAAATTGACATTTCAAATTTTGTGCTACCAACTTAAGAAACACAAAATTATAAGTTTTAAACCTTAATTTTGCCATTATAACAACAAATTAACAATTTATATTGTTACTTATTTATTTTTTACGTTGTTTTTAGTTTTTAATGATACTTTAATTTTTAATAAAGCAATAATTTGCTAACCAAAATACAACGTTTAATTTTTGCTATTTTGGCACCGCTGAATTTACTGTCACGGCCTGCTGTTATTTATTTATAAAACTCTTTAAATAGAGATACCACCTTAAGAACAATTAATTTTGTATTTATAAAAAAGTTCAATATTCCAGCTCTTCTAGTTATAACATTTTAGGTCTATCTTAACAACAACTCATTTGACGACATCAGTTTTGAACTTCTTGAATGGTCAAAACTTAAAATATTCGAATTTAAAGGAAACCCGCTAAAATGTTCGTGTAATTTATTCAAAATCCACGAGAAGCTTAGCAAAAAAATAACCCGGCAACAAGACGGTCCCATATGTATGGATCTGCGCGTTGTAAAAAGTAGGCCGGTATTTTATTTGACAGATGACATTTGTAGAGTAACGCCGGTAAAAAATCCACACAAAAAATTATTTAAAACTGACACAAGTATTTTTTAGAGTCACATGAAGAAGGAACACGTATCGCACAGCTTTAACGTGCTGAGAATCACCATTATAGCGATTTGCACCTTATTATTGCTGGCCACTTTGGGGGTAGCAGCAACTTTCCTATTTAGGTGGCGTAGAATTCAGCGCAACCTTAACTACCCCTTTGTTAGTGAGGTTAGGTATAATCCAGTCAATATACATGGTGGATTTAATTAGAAAGAATGTTTTACATTTAAAAAAGGTTAAAAATAAGTTTTAAATGACGTTTAATAGTTCATTTCTGACTGAAGGTCATTTGACATGTGTGTGTCAATACTACGTAAAAAACATTGTTTTATTTTTGTTATTATTTCAAATAGGTAACTAAAAAAATAATTAAATGGTTTAAATTTTTTTATACATTTTAAATAAAGTTTATTTATTAAATAAATCAGTTTTCTGACGTTTCTAATTAGTTAAATGTCAAGTGTTAAAAACTGACAATTGATGTGAAAACTTTGGTTAAAACCATCTAATAAATACCTAAGACCGAGGTTAAAACATAGATGGCGTATTTGTTCTCTAAATGTTGTTTTATCATTATTAAATCAAATAAAAATTAAAATAGTTTTGTTCATACTTCTTCACTGCCTGTGAGTAGCTTTGTATAATTTAAGAATTCTTTAAGTAGATGTTCGACTTTTTTGGCCATTTCCTTGAATTTTGATAACACTTCCAACTGTTCCATACATTTTGGACATATTTTTTGAGGCATTGAATCTTCTTTAGTCACCTGTAAAAACATAAAATTATTAATTTATCAACAATTTCCGGTAGAATGGTTTTAATGATTACGATAAAGTTTTTTTGGGAAAACCCATGATATCTAATCTAATAAGAGTAAACGGTAGGTTTCGAAATATTCTAGAAAAGTAATTGATAAAAACTTTCAAATCCTATTCATTGTTAGGATACTTTAGTTTCGTAATATGATACAATAAAATCTTCATGTTATATAATCCGAATACAATGCTTGACAAGAATTTGAATGATTTTAATACACATTTCAAGGTTATGTCGCAATTTTGCGTAAAATTTTGACATTTGACATATGAAACGTGAAAAATTACAGCCAACTATGAATTAAATCAAAGATTTTCGATGTAAGCATGTTTTGCTGCACAATTCACTTTTAATACATATACTTGACAGCGTTCCAAGTTTTAGAAAGTTCTTCCTGTCTATTAGCGTTCGTTTTATCTGTGTTTATCTCAAAACACACCGAACGTAATTAGATCACGGTTTTTACCGCTGCAAAAAGCGATTTCCTTTTTGTGCGTCGCTTTAAGGGGCTGTTCGCACCCTTAAGGCAGGTCTCCGCGCGCAAAGTAACCGGTTAATTTTACGACAAACTCGTAAATCGCATTACATGAGATTTATTTTAAGATAAAACAACTGAATTTTAAATTCGCAGAATGAGTCACCGCTGACTTGATTGATCGCGCAAATTTAAGAATGATATAAACGCTGAAATAGGAGGAGTCGGGTTTTAAACGCTAAAAATAAATTAAAATGATAAATAATCGCTTGTTTATTGTCTATATTTTGTAATTTCACAATCTATTTTGCAACATAAGTTGTTTTTAACTACATTGAACACGTTTCAATAATTTGCGCCCAATATTTATTTAATTGCTTATAAAGCCTAACTACCATTATACAGGGTATTTATACTCAAATTTTGAGTCTCAAAATTGACAGTCTTTTGTTTTTTTACATAACCTTTTTATCTCGTTTATTTATGATCGTATTTTAAAAAATTAAAGTTTTTTGGAATTGTCACTTTAATATCTACAATTTTTGTGTTAAAAAATTTTAACAAAAATATCAACCAACAAAGATAAAGGGGTTTATATAAAAACAAAACAAGGTCGATAATTAGAAAAAAGCTCAAATAAAATATATATTTGAAAACAGTGTTAGTCTTAATGAGATCTACAACATATAGGTATACATAAACTATAAAAGATTTTCAACAACTAAGCTACCTACGTCTTTTTATAACATAACATAATTTCTAGGTAATTACTAAGATTTATCAGCAAATCAAGACTTATTTTGTATTCAACTCTTATCTTTCTGCATTTCATTAATCCCACAATGAACAAAGACTAGGAATATTTTATAGAATTATTCGACCAGTTTTTTTTTTCTTTAAATCTACGTTGCTGATAGTACGTATACCTGGCCACGTTGATTTCTTTTAAACGTTTTAAAATAAGAAGGCTTGTGTGTCTGATAACAAAAGCTGATAACAAAAGCTGATATCATGGCGGCCCACGATCTTGATTTGTTTCACATTCAAGGCCAACTTTATTAGATGAATAACACAATTTGTTTTCGAACGGGAAAACCTATTTTTATTGACAAATTTTGTGAAATTATATAAAATGTTCTAAAAATTTGTATTTTTATTAAATTTTTTCACGTTTTCATGCTTTAACAAATATTATTTGTTATTACCTTTATTGTATATGTATTATATTGTTTATTATTTCATGATTTAAGAAAAAATAAAACAAAAAATAATTATAATCAAGCCCACTGCAAAATAATTTCTAAAGTAACAGTATAATTTTATAATTATTATAATTCACTCCCAAATTGGGTAGGTTAACAATTAAGAAGAAACAATGAATATTAAGTTGCCTTATTTCATCATAAAATGTTATGTGTAAGGTAAAAATAAGTCTAATTCAATAACCTTGGTTATATCATTAAAATACATATCAAAAAATTTAAAGGGTATCAATTTAAGACAACACCTAAGGCTACAGTTTAAAAATAATTATGATAGGTATACAATCCCATTCTATTAAAATACAAGTAATATATAATATTGCTACTGTTATATTTGTTATTTATAACTCTATGGCCTTATCTAGATCGGCATATGAAATAAATCACATAAATTTACGTTAATTACCTATTTACGTTTTATCCCATTAATTAAACAAGGGGTCAATGATTTATCATTTGGTTTGTTATAATTTTTAATTTTAATTCTGTGTTAAGAAAAAATCAAGATTGTTTTGAACTGTCAAATTGAGTTCAAACTGTCAAAACTTAATTCTGTGTTTAAATCAAATTGCTTTGGTTTTGAACTTTTAAATAAACGAAAAGTAACGTAAAAATATATTATTTCGAGAAAAACTTCGAGATTTTCATGTTTAAACTAAAAAAACTTAATTTTGTGTTGAAATCAAGGTTGTTTTGGTTTGAGCTGTCAAAGTTAAAAAAACGTCAAAATGGTTACCAAATGTTGCCAAGTTTGTCTGTTTTGCAACCATGCAGTTTGTTTTTCTTGTCGATTTCGCAATTTGAAAGGTATTTATAATGTTTTTTCGTTCAGAAAAACTGTATTACAAAATAAAATCGGCGTTCAGCTTGGCGGACACAAGGCAAACAAAGAAACAGCGCGGTTATCATCAATCGCGTTGAATCTTATCTGTAACATCTCTGCCAAACTTTCTCCATGGTAAAACAGCGGACCATCTAGAGTAGCCAGGTGTTTCGCGTGGTTTTTAAGGGCCGCTGTAATCAAATGTATGCATTGTGCTGGGCCCACGCAAAGCAGATGTTGTTAAAACAAAAAAAGCCGTATTATTTATATCTTTACGGGCTCTAAAATCGGACGAAAATAGCATTTATGCAGCTGCGACATGGCATCTACGCGCAATGCGATAACAAAAGAATACAGCAAAGACCAGCCTCCTCCGAGGTTAATAAATGTCTTATCTTAAACTAATATGATTCATGCTGCTTACCGTAATATCCAAACACGTCATAATCTTATCGGGCACATTGCTCGGTACATTATCGTTGTCAAACAGATTATTGCCGTTGTTATCACACGCTAAACAAAGACGGCACAATGTATAAAACTTTTGCGGTACATTCAACATTATTATCGAACTTTTGGACACATTAAAAACCTCTCACAGCCACTGAAACCACTAGAAAACCCCGTATTATTCCCGATAAACGCATTTAAGGCACTGCCATTATAAATCTAGTAGTCTGTGCTAAGATTTGATTAGCGCACACGGCTCTCCATCAAGTTGGCTGCTGCTAAGACTCTCTTATCATTGGACGCCGTCTAGAGACGCGAGAGGGAGCCACCGCGGAGAAAAACAACAAAGAACCGCGCTATTTTCCTTTCCCTTTGCGTTTTAGGGACGTTTTTTGTTGATTTTAGAGTTTCTGCATGATTTTGGGTTAGGTTGGGGTCTGTATGTTTGATAACGCGGGTAATTATCAGGTTGTTTGCTTAAAAATTGTAATCTTATCAGGCGAATTCAATAGGTGGTTCGTTATAGGGGATTTTACGTAAACTTGCATTCGTGTTTTTTCAAGGTCAATTGTGTAATTTTGTGTTTTGAGATTCTATTAAAAATATGTAGTTTTTAATTGTGAAACATGTTCCTTTAGTACAAAAATTTAAATTAATATTTGTTTAAATTCATAATTTAGGTTCAAAAATTTTTTTTTTCGAATTTTTAATATTAAGATTGATTCGGATAGAAAATCTCAACAAAAAAAAACGCCAATCCATTTTCAGAAAGAAAAAAAAAGCATGATTAAACTGTCAAATATACAAAATTTCGTCTTAAAATTATTGATATTGATTTATGCGAGTTACTAAAAAATTTAATTTTAAAAACTTCGCAACCAAGTTTATATACATGTTGTCCCAAAAATGACACACCAACGCGAGAAGAGGATTTTTAAGCATAGATAAATTACAAAAGCCTTTTTTATACGTATAAAACATCTTAAAATGGATGTTATATGAACAGCGCTGAAATTAACATGGTTGATAGATGTAGTTTCTGACAGTTTCTATAAAAAAATCATCCTAACTTGTTAACAAATTTAAACTTTTTATTTTTGAAACGGTAATGGAAAATTTGTTTTTAGTAAAAACAAATTCCAAACCTTCTATTTCAATAATTACACTACTGTTTTTTTATTATTTTTATATATGAATTTTTTAACGTTTTTAATTAAATTGGTGTTAAACTTTGAAAAATAATTTTGTAAGGTTTTAAAACCACTTTTACAATTGTTTATTGTTTTGTTTTAGGATGTTTAATAATTTTTTGTAAATATGCTTTTACTGAATTAGATTTATAAATTAAAAATAAGTTTTAATTTTACGTAAAAAGCTCTATCGCGAACCTCAGCGCCAACTTCAGGTCCTCAACTTGCGGCAAACTTCTCACGTATTGACGTCAGTTTTTAATTCTTCGAAAATCCGTGTTAGTGCGTGAGTCATAGGTGCTTTTTCGTTGTGTATAACGTTTTCTTGGAAGAAAACTTGGGTTGGTCTATTCGAAATATCGCGGAGAAATTAAATAATCCACTTGGAATCATTTTTATTCAGCGGTGAGTCACGTAAACAAGTCAAAAGGTGTGCAGTGATTTTATGTGTGTAGATGTAAGTAAATAATGTCCTTCACTTACTTTTCTGATGATCTAATACGTAAATATTGAGAAATTTTACATTGTTTTTAAAATTTTTTATCCTAACGGTTAATTTTTGTTCTAGATTTTATGGAAATAGCTGATTTTCCATATTACTTCTTACTGACACTCGTAATAATCCCTGTGAAGTTATTCTTTGATCTCTGGTCCTGGTTAGGCTTTGAGCTCTACAAAAACAACTAAAATGTCGGGGCAATATCCAGAAAACAACCGCGATATAAACAACGTGAAACGTAACCTCAAACTCAACCTAAATCGAAAAAACCTCAGCCTACCACTCAACAACTCAATCCTTTCATCACCAGACTTAAAAATGCTTCAAGTTGGAACTCCAGAGCTGGAAAACATGATTTTAAACACAAACATGACCCAAACACCAACACCATCATCTCTAATATTCCCCAAAAATGTTACACAGGAACAGGAAGTTTTTGTTGGTGGATTCGTGGAGGCCTTGAACAACTTACACAATAATAACTCACAACAAGGTAAGTGAGGTTAAGAAATGACAGTTGTGGTAGATTTGATCTACTATAAACGTCAAAATGTCTTAAGAACTGTCAAAGATTGACATTTGACAAAGTGTCAGTTATCAAAGCCACCTTTATAAACGTTAGAAATGACATTTGTGGTACATTTAACCTACGAAAACCGTCAAAATTACTTATAAAATAACATTTACGTCTAAACTGTCAAAAATTATTGTGTAATGCTTTTTTTTGTTAATTTAGGTTCAGACAGCAACACAAGCAGCATATTTGACCAGACTTTTATGCCCCAGATCAAAGAGGAGCCCCAAACGGTCCCAAATATAAACAATAGCCCCCCAATGTCGCCTGTAGATATGGAATATCAAGAAAGAATGAAATTGGAACGTAAAAGGCAGAGAAATCGTCTGGCAGCATCAAAATGTCGTACGCGTAAATTGGAGCGTATTTCGAAGCTCGAAGACAAAGTTAAGCTGCTCAAAACTGAGAATGCAGATTTAAGTACTGTGATGAGTCAGCTAAAGGAGACAGTGGGTTTGTTAAAATTAGAGGTTATGGAACATAATAAAGCTGGCTGTCAAATGGCTTTGTTTCCACACTAAATTTATGCTAGTTATTAAGATATTTATATTTTTATAATGTTATTCGTAAAAGTAATTTTATTTTTAATATATTTAGGAGTTTTTTCATATACATGTATTATACACTATATATAGAGGTTTGTATCGAATCTATAGAATTTACCTATTAAATATTGTTCAAATACCAATTAATGTTTTATTTTAACAATATATTTTTTTGTCCGCGATAGTACTTCGATTCATTTGAACTACAGTTGTACTATAGCGGACAAAAAACCTATTTTAATTTACAAAACGTTTATTTATCACAGAAATGGGCTACAAAACATTAAAAAACGTAATCTTCGAAATAGGAAGTCGTCATACCAAACACTCCGAAAAAAATGAACCCGCCAAAACCTTTTGAAGCAACCCTTGGCCAGACTCCTTTCATTAATCCATCATATCCGAATCTTTTTACTATTCTTTTATAAACTTCAGTAACTCTTAGTTCCTCTTCCGACCAAATTCTTTTATCTGCAAGAGTTATTCTGGTTTTGATTATATCCATCGGATTTGTGATATACGCAGTAATACTAGCTAAAAATATCATTTTTTAATTTTATTATCTGAAATGTCAAATTTTGACGTTTAACATGTCATGTTTGACGTCAAGTTTTTGCGACGTTGCCACGACACGGAGCGAAGCAAGGATATATATTTTGACAGGATAGTCAAGTACAAAAACGTACCCTTTAGATTCCAAACGGTTGGCGTGGTTTAAGCACACTCGCTTTTTTGACCAATTACAATTCATTTAATTTGTTTTTTGTGGTAAAGGTTATTGACTATCCTGTCACCTGTTTCCTTGAGGTATAGGTAAATATATACAGGGTGTTAATTGGATACTTTTACTGAACGAGTTTGATTTAAAGGAAAAAAAACGTATATACAAAAGCTTTTATTAAAAAAAATAACAAAAAACTACCCTACCAGGAGAGACGTGTTCAGAAAACATTGTCGTAAAAATGTTTTTGCGACCAATTGTAAGACCCGAAAAATATATACCCGCCTACAGAGATCCAAGCCACCCTAGGAACAACCCCGCGAAATAATCCTTCAATTCCCTCTTTTTTATAGACATTCCTAAAAACTTCCATTACGCGCAAATTCTTGTCCGATAGCATGATACGCGTTTTAACCACGTCGACTGGTGTGGTTATTGCCGCTGTCAAACCCCCTAAAATAACAAAATACGACATATTTTAAGAATATGTGCAAAATACACAATAAAATATGTAGTCCAATTTTCGTATCCGCGATTGTACCTCGGGTCAAATGAACTACCGAGGTACTATCGCATCCAAAAAAATAGTGCATCTTTAATTATGTTTTGGAGAGATATTATATTACCAGCAATTGCTCCACAAATCGCATATTCCCACACCTTTAAAGGCTCATTATTGGTTAAATGCTTTCTAACTTGATGGTTCAAGAATTCCAAAATCGGGAACTGTATTGCGGAGAATGGTAAATCTCTGAGTAAGGTGGAACCAAAACCTCTATATAAACCCTACAAAATATTTTTTGACACAGAATATCTAAATTATAATTTATAATTTACATACTAAGTGGCCTTCCTTTAAAACGTTTGCAATTATATGGCTGTAAGTATCATGTGTAGTTTGCCTTCTTTGCTTTATTACTTCTATAGGAACACGCACCAAACATGCCATCTAAAACAAAATTAGCACAAAAAATACAAATTACAACAAAAAAATTACCACTTCCGCAATTGAAGCACTCCCCATATACATCACAGGCGCATACGGCGAATCAGCGTAAGGATCACACAAGATTTTTAAAGATTCGTAAGTTAAAAAGAATAAAGAAGCTAAAATCACATTTTTAGAGTAAAAAACACTTAGTATAATTTGGCAACGCCGCACAACTTATGCCACTCTTTGATAGATGGCGTTGACGTCAAATTGAGGTTATGTACCTTGCGGGCCGCTTCCTATGGCTTGTCCAGCGATTCCTCTGTAAATTCCTCTAAAACCCCCTGATTTTCGGAACCCCTGTGCCGCCTGCAGTCTTGTTTTAATTGTGTCCAGAGGGTATAATACCACGTCGACAAATAAACCAGCGACTCCACCTCCCTAAAAAATAGGATATTTTGAAGACCCCCCGTATTTTTCGCACGTGCTTTTTTTGTACTTACGCAGAGGGATGAGAGGAGCAGCTTTTTACTATCAATTTCGTCTGCTTGTAGCATTTTCAAACCAAATTAAGTAAAACCAACTAAAAATCTGTTTTATATAAAATAATGAGTATAATATAACTTATTGTACTTACAAATCATACTCATACTCGTTAAGAATTTTAACTAATTTTTAAATTAACTACGTTAATTAATTTATATCAAAGCATGATACCAATGTTCGCATGACAGATTACGTAAATAAAACATAACCCCAAAAATCTGACAGCTGATAAACACAAATATGGGCAGAAATGTGCTAAAAAGCAGTCTACAAAATGCCTCATTTAGTATTATATTTCAGGTAACCTTAATAAACAAAAAAATTAATATTTATTACATATAATAAACATTTTTTAGATTTTATTTAGATGTATCACCTTTATTTTAAACGCTTTTATTATAAGAACCATTGGGCAAGATGTCTTGGGTATTATGAATGTGAGGCTCCTCTTACTGGAGTCCACCATATTATTTTTATCCAAAGAACCAATAATGAAAGCTTGTCTTACAAATACTAAGGCGCACAATTGGGCACAAGTGATCAACCAAGTTTGGTTATCGTAGGATTACAAGGACTGATTTGACTTATATATTATTTTAAAAATAATTTTAGGGTACCAATATCGGGTTTACTGAGTTTAGTGTTGGTTTATGTTTGGGTTAGTGTTTTAACACCCACAGATGAGCAATATTTGGCACAGTATAGATTAGGATGTTACGCTATAGCACTTTCTTGTATTATAGAGCAAATGACGCAAAGTGTTGTGCTTGTGGCGCAAAGTTTTTGCTTTGTTAAACTTAGGGTGTGTTTATTTAACAATATTAATGATTTTAATATAATAGTTTTTCTTCTAGATTGTATTTGAGACGATTTATATCCTATCAAGGACTTTTATTTTTGTTTTTTTGGTTGTTAAATATCCCTCAAGTGCTATAAACGCATTTTCTATAGCTCAAATTATTTCTGCGGTTATTTTATGCGGTTTAAACTATGGGTTTTTTAATTGGTACATAAATAATTTGAATGTAATTAGGGATAAGAAAAATGATAACAAAATGAAGGAGGATGGTTTATACAAAGACATGAACGATTTTCCTTTTAGCAGTATTTTTGATTTTTTTCCTGGTATAATGGATAATATTGCAAGTATTTACTTAGTTTAAAAGTGTGTTATATACTTAACATAGTTTTTTTACAGGAGAAACCATTAAACAAAGATTTATGTGTTTTAACAGTAAGTTTTGTTAAGCAGTCAGTCATAAAACAAGTTTTAACTGAAGGAGAAAGATATGTAATGACTTTATCGCCTGTGTTAACATTCAGTCAGCAGTCTTTATATGATATTGTAAATAATTTGGGAAGTTTGGCGGCAAGGTTTATTTTTAGACCTATAGAAGAGAGTGCGTATTTTTACTTTACTCAAATGATTAAAAGGGATGAAAAAATACAACAGCAAGATCAGGTAGGACATCTACTATCATGCAACGCCATCTATATCATAATAGACAAACTTGACTCAAAACATGTTTTAGAGTCATATTTCTGAGTCTGCAAACGTTTTAAGCCAACTTTGCAAGGTAGTGACAAGCATTGGACTGGTTGTAGTTGTTTTTGGTCAAGCATACAGCCATAATTTGCTGTATTTGTATGGAGGTTCGAAACTGGTTGAAACTGGTTTACCTGTCACTTTGCTGCAATCCCACAGTTTTGCCATTGTTTTACTCGCTATTAACGGCGTTACTGAAGGTTTTGTGTTTGCTACAATGAGTAACAAACAGTTGGATAGGTGAGATATCTTAAATTGAGAGTCAAATCCCATCCAAAAATTTTAAGGGTTGATTTAACAGCAAAATATGAAAAAAAGTTCCCAAGAACATGTGTCAAAAATGCGATATAAGCCCCTTTGAACATGTATTTTGATTCAATTTTATAGGGTCTAAACCAACTCTTTGAGAAAAATTTTGTTTCTGCATTATATATAAAGTTGAGGGCAATCTTCACCCCTTAAAATGATTGGATGAAATTCGGAGACACCTTGAATATAAATTAGACTGGGCCAAAAAAAAATTGACTATTTTTTTTGTAAAGTATATCGAAAATATTGTTTGGGGTGACAAAAAAAAATAAGGTGAAAGTTTGAGTCCATAATATTAATATTAAGAGGTCTATCATCGCAATTTTAGATTTTTTTTTCCTGAGCGAATTTTGTCTCAGAACTCCCAAACCATTGAGTTTAACAAAATTGACTTAAGAATATTTTTTGAAGAAAATTGAATGCTCTACAAAAAAGTTTGATTGGAATTTCCCGTCAGATGAAGCGTTTTCTTACAATCATGCCTTAAAATTTGGTATAGTTTTACAATTTGATCTTTTAACTTTGGAATTTTGTAATTTATGTAAAAATCAGTACCTGAAAAAAAACGATAAAAAATCATATGGGAAATCAAATGCTCTACAAAAAAAGTCTTTTATAATTTTTGGCTAAATTCACTCAATCAAAAGTTATTCAAGGTTAAATTTGAAGTCAAAACGAAATTTTAACATTGAATAACTTTTGATTGAGTGAATTTAGCCAAAAATGTCAGGAGGCTTTTTTTGTAAAGCATTTGATTTCCCATAAGAATATTTATCGGTTTGTTATGGGTACTGATTTTTACATAAAAACAAAGTTCCAATTTAAAAGATCAAAATGTAAAATTATACCAATTTTTAAGGCATGATTTTAAGGAAACGGTTCATCTGACGGAAAATTTCACTTTAACCTTTTTTGTAGAGCATTTAATTTTCTTAAACAAATATTTTCGATACAGTTTTGTTAAACTCAATGGTTTGGGAGTTCCGAGACAAAAAGTTGCTGAGGGAAAAAAAAATAAAATTGCGATGGTAGACCTCTTAATATTAATATTATGGACTCAAACTTTCACAATAATTATTTTTTGTCACCCCAAACCATATTTTTAATATACTTTTCAAAAAAAAAATAGTTGATTTTTTTGGCCCAGTCTAATATAAATATGATAATGTATTTTTAGGTATAACTATTTAATGGTTGTTTTTTCTGTGATGTTTTTACTGATTTCGTATGTTCTAACAAATATTTTTGGTCCAGTTGGTTTTATTTTAGCTAACTGTGTTAATATGACTGCAAGAATTATACATAGGTACCTATTCAAAAACATAATATAGGATAAATTTTTATATAATGTTTTTTTATATTTTTAGTATTATTTACATTAATAGGATGTACAAGGGTTCCCCATACAAACCACTAAATGGCTTGTACCCTGGATTTAAATTCGTAGCTATTCTAATACTATCTTTTATAGCTACAAAAATATCTGAGGTAATTTTGGCCAAAATTAATCTAAAAATAACTAATTTTATACTTTTAGGCATATTTCCAAAAATCCATCACAATTCACATCTTAATAGGTGCCATTTTCTTTTTAATGACTGTATTAACTTGGGCATTAGAAAATAAAGCATTATTACAACTTGGTTATGAAAAATATAAACGAAGACTATCCCTTAAAGAAGAATAGTTTCAATAACAATGATAAAAATAATAATAATACCTCCAAAGTTTGTGTGATATGATTATTTTATATGTATATAAAAGATAATTTATATAATTTAAACAAAATAAAAAATATTTACAGAGCTCCAGTTTAATGTTTTGTTTCAAGTCATAGACACCAACACCAATATAAAAATAGTGCTTTCAACCTTTATAATCTGTGAGTGCTTTCACTTTGACAATAAAATAAAATGCATCTAAAAAAGTTTTATTTTATAGGCAAAATTATGTTATGTTATAATCTGTGGATGTACAATGAAAGCCTTAATTACATACACTTTTGTATATTCCACATGTTAAAACACCGTGTCTTCTAATAATTAACTGCCTATTGTCATTTTCAAGACTTATAATCGGCATTACACTTTTAGGCTCCAATTTCAATGCTTGTTCAGCTAGAGCAGTTATAACACCTGAACTTTCGGTGGAAGCTTGTCCATGTGCTAAAATTTCAAAAATTAAAGTGTTTTTAATGATAAATATTGATAAAGTACCTCCTAAACAAAGCCCTTGATGATCTGATAATACACACCCATATACCCCTGGCTGATTAGTACTAAAATATCAAAAATATAGTATTCAAAGGTAATTTACATGAAATGTATCTTACATTTCCTCCATAACACGATTTAAATGCTTTTCCATGATTATTTTGAAACAAGAACAGTGATAAGCATAAACGTCAGTTTGACATTTGAAAATTGTGATGCCTACTTCTTATTAAATAAATTTAGTTATTTATCCCTATATTTTTAAAACGTTATAAAGGCAGCAGATAATTATATATCTATCTATTTAATTGCAGTAAAATTGCTGTAAATTATTTTGGAAGTTAAAAAACACGAAATATTAAATCAATTTTGACATTTTGCAATGCATCCTTTCCACTGGATAAATACTAGGTTGGTATCATTGTCATTGTAAACGTCAAAATCATTTAAAAATCACGTTTCACCCACATTTTCATTAAAAAACGCCATAAATTCAAGCATACCATAAAACGTAACCAAAACGATTGTTAATCCTGATGCCTAGTATCCTAAATCCCCTATATTTTAGACTGTTAAAATCCCAGACGAGATTATTTGCAAATTCCAGTGATTCTAACCTAATTAGAGTGTTGAAAACAATGCCGAAAGAGCCGAAACACATCGCTGACGCGCAAAAACAGAGAAGTAAGATCAAGGAAAAGTATAATAAGTATGTGCCTGGCAGGGTTACCTTGCAGGTGCTCGGTACAGGGGCCAAAGGAGCTCCTAGGGCCTTGTATGTGTTCTCCGATCAATCCAGGTTAGTTTTACGTTTTTTGTTAACGTTTGTAGTATTCGTCGTGGTTTTAGGTATTTATTTAACTGCGGAGAGGGTACACAAAGACTCGCACATGAACACAAGATGAAATTGGCGAAATTGGAGCACATTTTCGTGACGCAACCGGTTTGGAAGAATATCGGCGGCTTGCCTGGTACAGCTCTAACAATACAAGATGTGGGGGTGCCGCAGATAACTTTACACGGCCCCAAGGGCTTAGAGGAGATTTTTGCCGCCACAAAACGCTTTGTGGTCATCAGAGATTTAAAAATTAAAATGGCAGAATGTACGGAACATTCAACTTTCGAAGATAATGTTATGGTGGTGAAATACGTGCTGCTGGAGAGAAACGAAGATATCGTGCATGACGCGATAGATGAGGAGAGTGAAAGTGATAATTCTTTGGGTGTGCAAGTGGGAAATTCCGAAAAAGTGAGTTTTTACCGTGGGACATTTGAACTACTCTTAAGGGGCCGTACTGTCACTTTCTTCTTAAGGGGTCGTACCGACGAAAATGTTATTTTTTCGTTTTTAGAGTGACGCTGAGACTTCCACGCGAAGGGAGGGTGGTAATAGGAGGAGGAGGAGAAGGAGTAATTCGATGAATAAGCAAAGAGAAGAGAATATTGTAGACGATACGGATTATTATGCGCATGAACGTAAGAAATTTAAGAGTAGAAGTAGGAGTAGGAATCAGTCCCGACCCCAAAGCCTTGGTATATCCCGTCTTTAATTATCCAAAACCTCCATATTCCCATCATATTTATTCTCCTAAGAGAGGAAATTGAGTGAATTAAAAAAAAATAACTTTTTTAGAAAGTGGCCTCAGGAATCACTCTGCAAACAACATTTCGCAAATAAGCGAAGACATTTTGGCGGAAACGAAAGAAAAAGGCACTTCGATGTGTTACATCTGTCGACTGCAGCCCAGACCGGGGGCTCTAAATCTGGATAAGTGCGTTAAAATGGGTGTTCCGCCGGGTCCTCTTTTGGGACGCCTTAAGGCGGGCCATGAAGTTCTCCTGCCCAATGGGAACAAGGTTACTACGCAGGACGTGTGCGAACCCGATGATCCAGGACCGCTCTTTTTAGGTTCATAATTAAATTTTGCGGTTTTTTTTTCATTTTTTTGTTTTTATGTTTTTTTAGTGGTCGACTGTCCCACAGTAGAGTATCTGGATTCTATGGTGGAAAGTGAAGAGTTTAGAAAACATCAAAAATTTGCCACTAAAGATGAAGATTTAGCCTATTTGGTTGTACATTTTACTCCACAAAATGTTATGGATAACCCAAGGTAAAGATATTTATAGCATTTTATTTTCTTAAAATCTTTAAATTAATAGTAACTAGGAACCTTATACAGGGTGTTATGAAAAACACTGGTAATTCTAGGATATCAATCAGTAAATTTTTTTATCTGGACTCGTGTTTTTTTGTTAGGTTGGTGGCTTATTCCAGTTTGACTTAGTATTTTTAGTATTTAAAAATGGTACTTCTGCTAAATAATTGAATTAAATACTTTGACACTGAAATTGACAATAATATTTATTACGAAGTGGCTATTTATACGTCCGACGTATACAAAATTTGGTATACGTCTTGAGCTTTCATTGTTGAGTTTGGGTTGGTTTCGCTCACTGTCAATCAACTTAAATGGGCAAAAGTGAGCGAAACCAACCCAAACTCAACAACCCAACCCAACCGACCCCGCCCCATTGGGCCCCCCGCCCCATAGAGGAATAGAGGCCTATTTTGTAGGAAGAAGTTTTTGCCTCATATTTAGCCATTTTTATACTTATTTATCAAATACTTAATTTTGCTTACATAATTTTTGTAAATTACTTCATTTTTATATATTTTTAACGTTATTATTATAAAATTCAGCAGTTTGAATATCTGACAATTTTCATTTTGAAGTTTATAGGTTAGATTAACTTTTTCAAACTAGCCAATGAAAGCACAAGACGTATACCAAATTTTGTATACGTCGGACGTATAAATAGCCAGTTTGTATTTATTATTGATAATTTACTTGTCAATTATAAATACTAAGATAATTATGCCAAAAATAATAGCAACAAATTCCAATGTAAAAGCCCTTTTGAGGGAAAAACTTCATTTTGATGAAATTATGCCAAATGCCACAATGGAAGAAAAAGTTCATCGCCTTATGGACATTTTTCGAGTAAAAAAGTATCGAATTTGGTTTTATAAATATTACATCACACATTATTTTCACATTCTTCACCATTGCACAACATTTACGTTCACAAAAAATTTTAATTTCTTTTATATAAATTCTTTTCAAAGCGAAGAATATTATCCGCTAGGAATACTTTCTCTTCTGGGCTGTAAAGCAACCTATATTTAACTACTTTTTGTATATGATTTTACTCATCCAAGCACCACCAAAGCCAAATTAATTGCATTTTTAACTACGAATGTCGACAACTCAACTTGACAACTGCACAATGTAACCTACAATAATTTATACATAACCACAATTAGATTTATAACTAGCTTGGTTTGTTTTAATCAATGCGACCAACTTGACAACTGTATTTACCAACCAAAATCCTAAATTTGCAACGTTGCCGCAGTCCAAATAAAAAAAATGAACTTTAGGATAAGAAAAAACAATTTGAATAATATTTGACAACGTTTTTAAAATTAAAATAATACGAAAAAATGCAAAAGTCAATTTTTCTAAAAACTTACAAATTTTTACTTCATATGTAGGTATATCGAGAAAAAAGTGAATTTTCGACGCTGAATATAATCATTATGATTATAAGTCGTTTTTTCGCGCAAATACCATGAAATACTATGGTTATTAAACTTAACTTTGGTTAATAGTTAAGGCATTTTTGCGTTTAGAGTGCGTTCAAAAATCCTAACTATGACGTCACAAATACCAGTCCATAAAACTATATCGATGAGCTAGTTATTCAACGTGGATAATAATAGTCTTTCTCTTTTTAATATAATATATTAAAAAGAGAAAGACTATTATCCGCGTTGAATAACTAGCTCAGCGATATAGTTTTATGGACTGGTATTTGTGACGTCATAGTTAGGATTTTTGAACGCACTCTAAACGCAAAAATGCCTTAACTATTAACCAAAGTTAAGTTTAATAACCATAGTATTTCATGGTATTTGCGCGAAAAAACGACTTATAATCATAATGATTATATTCAGCGTCGAAAATTCACTTTTTTCTCGATATACATATGCAGTAAAAATTTGTAAGTTTTTAGAAAAATTGACTTTTGCATTTTTTCGTATTATTTTAATTTTATATTATATTTTTCTGTTTTGATCTGTCAAAAAGTTGTTTACATTTGAAATTTAAAATATTTTAAGTAGGTACAATTGCTCTTAAACCGAATTTAAACTTTGTATTTAAATGATAAACGGGGTGTTGTCAGTGAAAATAAATGATAGGGTGCTCCATATTGTGGAATCTCCACAAGAAGTGGAGGAATTATATGCAGGTTTGTTTTATATTCTTCCTTATTTGTATTAAACGTGTATTGAAAAAACTAGTATAGAAAAAGAATATACTAGGTATAAGAAGAGGCAAAGAAATTTATTTACACCGGTAAAAACATAGAAATTAAATATAAATAGGTAAAAACACATTTAAAAAATTATAGGTTATGAACAAGTAAACAAATGTTAGAAACCTAACCATGGTTATAATTAAGCTAAAGGTCATTCCTCTGAACACAGAATTGTGTTCAGAATTAAGAAGAAGAAGAAGAACCATGGTTATATGAATTAACTGTGACGTCATGACTTATTTAACCGTAGTATTAGATAGTATTCACGCGAAAAAACGACTTATAATAATAATTCCTTTTATTTTAATTCAGTAATAATATCCTACCGGGTCGCAAAAAAAACATATTCGGTGCTGTATTAACATAACTTTCGTTTTATTTGACACTTCGATTTATAAAATTATAATTTTGTAATTTAACTTTATAAATAAATTTGCAAAAAAGACCAAACCGACAGTATATTTAACGTTTAATTTTATTTTCTTAAATCAATTTAATTTAACTCAATTTTTAGTTTTTTTTCTGTTAAATTAAATTAATGTTAAGTTGTTGATTGCCACTTTTTTTAAATGTGTATATTTCCCAAAAATATATATTTTTTCCCAAGGCCTGGAAAAAAAACGTAAAAAAGTTTTTCCCCAATTTTTCCGGTTTTTTTCCTACACTTAAAAACCCTACATTTAACAGAATGTTACCATCGCCATTACTTTCATTTTAATTGGTCTATAATTTAAACTAATTGTTGTCAAAACTCGTTACTTAAGTGATTGATTATGGCCCAGTCACTTAAAAATTATTTAAACCAATCAGGCTTTCTATCAGACCTATCTAACCTCACTTCCTACTTTTAATAATTGTATGTTTAATGTAATGTTTAACAAATAAAATTGAGCCTTAAAGATAAGTTACTCTTACTGCCCAATTAAATATTTATCGATAAAAATAGCATCCCAGCTAGTACAGAAACATCCCAACAATGTACAGCGATGTAAAATTCGGTACATTAAACCTCCCGTGCAATGTACTGTTGATATCGCATGTCTATTGAGGCAACCTCCGAATTTCCGCAACATGTTTACATTGGACAATGTTTTCGAGATGTTACTTTGTTACGTACTGAAAACGTTAGTTTGAAACATCAATTAAAGTAACTTTAAAACATGCTTGCTATGTTTAGATGTAATGTTCCATAAATGTAACTTATTGATATAAAAAGGCTATAGCAAAAGATACAGGCATCCGGCAAATCATTTTATGTTTTTATACTTCTTTTTTTAGTATTTGTTTTAAAAATGTAAAAAAAACTTATATTTTTAGATAAGTTTTGTTACATTATAAACAAATTTGTTTATAATGTAACAAAACATCTAAAAATTTAAGTTTTTCTACATTTTATAAAACAAATACTAAAAAAAAGAAGTATAAAAACATGAAATGATTTGCCGCGGATGCCTGTATTAATGCATAAAAAAGAAAAAGAAAAACCCAAAGTAATTTGCTTAATATGTAAGTTCTAAGAGAAATTAAAAAAACTACTTATAATAAATTAATATATTCAGGTAAAAAAAAAATTATACACACTACAAATAATAAATTCACGTTTTCCAATCATGTTGAGAACATTGCTTCTGGATCTATGAAAAGCTTGGGATTTATAATTCGCTACCTGCCAGGCGCATTTGCCATGCATACACAGATGACTGACTTCACAAATTGTGGATTGTAGTACACCCCTTGCCACTAAAACCATTTTTATCAGTGAAGAAAAACCCATCGAAAAACCCACTTAATTTAATATATACAGGATGTCCCAAAATCACCGATACAAAAACAAAAGAATAAGTAAAAAAGATCACAGCATAGACACAGTAAACTACTTACAGAACAAACCACGCTAGCATCAGAGATAAACGCCATAGAAAAAGAAGGGTTCTTTGGTGGGAAATAGAACATGAGATAACCTAAAATGAATGGCTTCAAACTTGATAAATGCAAAATTGACATAACATTGATAGATTTTATTATAATATATATCACCATCAATAATACTAGATATTAATAAATGAAATTTCGATTGTTTTTAAAGTTTTTTCACTAATATTATTTAAATAAATTATAATTTCACTCTATTTAAGCCTTTTATTTTATTTATTTATTTTTATATTGTTGGTACCTTTAATCATATGACAAGTAATATACTTAAGCTAGGATCAGACGGTGCAAATTCTTGCAGCAACTTTGTCGCGGCAACCAGGTTGCGGCGATTTTTTGTTGTTCACACAATGAAACTAAGCAGTTGATCAAACTTGTCCTAAAATAGAACATGTTCTATTTTTCATGCAATAAAGTTGCGGCGACTTAGTAACTTTTACAGGGGTTTACGAATTTTCACTAAAAAATAAGGTTGGTACTTAATATTTGTCAAATGGAATGACAGATAACAACCTTATTTTTAAGAGTGTGTAGTAGTCTAGTTTAATAAAACATTAAATGTTTGTTATTGTTAATAATAATAAGCACTACCATTTATTTAATCTATGCACTAAACACTTTTAACGAAATAACGAAAACATACATTTAAATCAGAACAGGTATTTTTATTTTTCTCCTTAGTAATTTTCGGAAAAATTGGCAATCCTGGTGGAAAATTGCGCCAATTTAGTTGGTTCGTGTGAATACCTTGTGTGCAACAAAATCGCTGCAACTTGTTGCAGCGATAAAGTCGCCGCGAGAGGCTGCACCGTCTGATCCTAGCTTTAAAATTACCTTTAGTTACATTCTTGGTACATTTACATTATATGTTTGTTGCAAGTACTTATGTCATGTTATAGGTATGTAACAATACATCGATGTGCAATATTAAAAAATAATATATCGGCAATATACCTGGTATGTTTTCAACGAGATGTATTTATGCGACCTAAACAGAACATCGCACGAGCTCGCGTTATGTATCGTGCTAGCTGGGATATTTCATGTGTAAAGTGTGACCAGCTCCTTATTAAATAACACCATTGATATCTTAGTGTTTTCCGGAAAACCCTGTATAAAGCTTTGGGTAACACATCATAGATGGCGCGACATCATTGGTTGTAAAATAGTATATTATTATGCGAGAGATAATGTGCATAATTTTGAGTATAATAGTATACTTTATTCACTTTAATAAGTAGATCATTAAATGATTTTCAAAAATATTTAAATAAAATCTGACGTCTGTCAAATGTTAACCTCACTTTTTACCAATTTTAAAGTCGTTTTTTCGCGTAAATACCATTAAACTTAACCTTGGTTAATAGTTAAGGCATTTTTGCGTTTAGAGTGCGTTCAAAAATCCTAACTATGACGTCACAAATACCAGACCATAAAACTATATCGCTGAGCTAGTTATTCAACGTGGTTAATAGTCTTTCTCTTTTTAATATATAGATTTAATATGTTTATGTAGGAATAATGTTGTGTGCTAAACATATCTTCTCCAAAACATACCGCCAACCTTCGTCTTTTTCTTTGGGGTCCCATTCTAAATTTTGAGTTTCACAATAATAATTTTCGTATAAACGTTAAACACTGTTGGATTTTAGTTATGGTAAACAACAGTGAAGAACTGTTTATATATAAAAAGAGGTATAGAAAAGGTAGGTATAAGAACTAGGGTTCATAGAAAAAGAATATACAAGGTAAAAGAAGAGGCAAAGAAATTTATTTACACCTGTAAAAGCATAGAAATTAAATATAAATAGGTAAAAACACATTTCAAAAATTATAGGTTATGAACAAGTAAACAAATGTCAAATGTTAGAAACCTAACCATGGTTATATGAATTAACTGTGACGTCATGACTTATTTAACCGTAGTATTTCATAGTATTTACGCGAAAAAACGACTTAAATGCCTTCTCTCAATTTAAAACTCAGTTGGTTCAAATCACAGTTAATATTGAAATTGGCCAATCACTAATGCCTAATAACGTGAATAATGAGTTCATTATGCACGATGTTAGGCAGGAAATTTATAATGTTTATCATTATTCACGAAAAAATTCAATATTATGCAGTAGCAGTAGAAAATGTTTAAATAAAACCAAATGTGATTTAAGGTATAAAGCGTGGATCGAGGATTTTTCACCAAGCACTTCACATTTGGTTTTAAACGAAACCAACACCTGCATGGGCAGTTTGTCCGTACACAGAATTCAGCACAAGCTTAACTTACTCGCCGAAGAACTTTTTCCATTGCTGGGAGACAATGGAACCTTGACGGTGACGGAACACTCAAATTTGCACCAAAATAAAAAACAAAAATGCGAGCAAAACACCGACACCTCCCCCAGCAAATCTATGGAGAATTTATCGGTGAAAACGCATTTGGAGCCTTATTTGTACGCCAATACGTTCCTGAATTTCCACTTGAGGCCCAAGAAAGGCCTCGACAGGTGAGGAATAGATTTTTGAGTCCGCGATTGTACCTCGGTAGTTCATATGAACCGAGGTACGATAGTGGACAAAACGTGATGTTTTTCGCGCTTTTTAGCACTGCGGAGTTGAAAATCGTCCCAAACGAGTACATTGAAGAAACTATGAGTATACAAACATTCCCCGATGTGTTGCAAAGTTTAAAACAGCAGTGGAATAACGTTAAGAAGGATTTAATAAGTAAAAATTCCATGAGGCTGTATCCAAAAATATTATTTTTGGGTACTGGGTCTTGTATACCGAATAAAACGCGTAATACCAGTGGAATTTTACTGGAAACTGAGTAAATAATAATTTAATAATAATCTTTATCAAAAAATTAATATTTTTTGTTTTTTAGAAAAAACAAGTACATTCTATTGGACTGCGGTGAAGGAACCTACGGGCAATTGGTGCGCTTTTATGGAAAAAACAACTGTGATCAAGTTTTAGCAAATATTAATGCTATCTATGTATCGCACTTGCATGCTGATCATCATATAGGCCTCATAGGGGTTCTGCAAGGTCGAAAAAGAGCCCTAAACAGTTTAAACATGAAGAAAGGCCCCTTATATTTGTTTGCACCCAAACAAATATTAGCTTGGTTACAGTTTTATGACAGATTTTTTGAGAATATTAGGAACGAGTTTCATTTGATTCCTAATGGAGATTTGGTATGTAAAAAAATATATCATATTTTATTGTTTTTATTGTAAATTTAAATATTTTATGTACAATAGTTTTTGAGATATTTACGATTTAAAACAGTAGGCGCCAATAGGTAAAAATTTGTATGTCTTTTAAAACTGTACTTGTAAGCTAAAATGTTAAAATCTAGAGTAGAAAATATTTTCCAAATTTTTAATATTTTATGTATAATGGTTTATGAGATATTCAATTAAGATAGTTTTCCGCCAATTTGTAAACAATTCTATATCTCAAAAAGACGAATAGCTAAAATTATGAAAATTTGAACAATCATAGAAATTACCTTTATTATTGTTGTCTCTAAATTTAAATATTTTATCTAGAATAGTTTTGGAGATATTAAGTTTCCTTAAAATTTTATTTACAAATAGTTTTGCGCCAATTTGTTTGTTGAAATTTCGAATAGTCATAGAAAATATTTTTATTATTGTCTTCTCTAAATTTAAATATTTTATCTACAATTGTTTTTGAGATATTTACGATTTAAAACAGTTGGGCGCCAATGGGTAAAAAGTATATCTTAAAAACTGAAATTGTTAAAAGAAAGAAGAAAATATTCTTAGTTTTCTACAAATTTTAATAATTTATCTACAAGGGTTTTTAAGATGTTCATTTAAAATAGTTGGGCGCCAATTTGTAAAAAGTTCTATATCTCAAAAAGTGTAAAAGCTAAAATGTTGAAATTTCGAATAATCATTGAAAATATTTTTAATATTGTCGCCTCTAAATTTAAATATTTTATTTCCACCTTCTTAGTAAATGACATTTTATAGGATAATTTTGAGGTTTTTGTAACCAAGTAAACGATACATTATGGGAACAGACCTGTAATATTTTACGGGCTTGTTTAAAAGACCTGTAAAGTTTTACAGGCTTGTAGAAAAGCAATTTATGAAATGAAATGTCACATTTGACATATTAATTAAAAATTTAAATTTGAAAATCGTTATCTAAAGGTGAAAATAAAAGTTTGTATGTGTCACGCTTTGCAATTAATCTTTACTAGGCTCACTGGAATATGGGGTTTGCTCCTGCGTCGCTTACCCCACAAACTTCCAGCTCGCCCGTAAAGATTCATTTACAAAGCTTGACACGTAAATAACTATTATCTACAATAGTTTTTGAGATACCTATTTACTATTTAAAACATTTGGGCGCCAAAAGGTAAAAGTTGTATATCTTAAAAAGTGAGCTTAAATGTTAAAATGTGGAGGAAAGGTAGAAAATATTTTTATAGTTTTATCCGAGGTTTTATCCAAATTTCAATATTTCATCTACAATGGTTTTTGAGATAGGTATTCATTTAAAATAGTTGGGCGCCAATTTGTAAAAAGTTCTATATCTCAAAAAGTGGGAAAGCTAAAATGTTGAAATTTACAATAATATTTTTATTATTGTCGCCTCTAAATTTAAATAATTTATCTACAATAGTTTTTGAGATATTTACTATTTAAAACAAAAGGTAAAAAGTTGTATATCTTAAAAAGTGAGCTTAAATGTTAAAATGTGGAAGAAAAGTAGAAAATATTCTTATAGTTTTATCCAAATTTTAATATTTCATCTACAATGGTTTTTGAGATATTCATTTAAAATAGTTTTGTGCAAATTTGTAAAAAAATTCTGTACCTACTTCAAAAAGTAGAAAAGCTTAAATGTTGAAATTTTGCATAATCATAGAAAATATTTTCATAATTGTCTTCTCTAAATTTAAATATTTTATCTACAATAGTTTTTGAGATATTTACTATTTAAATTTTGAATAATCAGAACATATTTTTAAAAAATGTTTTCTCCAAATTTAAACATTTTATCTACTTGATTTTTTGTGAATATTAGGAACGTGTTTTATTTGATTCCTAATGGAGATTAGGCATGAAAAAAAAAATTTTTACATGCCAAATCTCCATTAGGATTCCTAATTTAGGAATCAAATAAAACTCGTTGCTAATATTCACAACAAATCTTGTAGATAAAATATTTAAATTTAGAGAAAACAATTAAAAAAAAATATAGCAAACTGTTTTCAATAATATTTGTATTCATTTTAGTTGCTAAACGAAAAAAATCCCGCAACGTTCCACAAAAACGTCATTGAAGAACTTGACATGTCCGACATAAGCACCTGTTTTGTGAAGCATTGCCCGAATGCTTTTGGGGTAACTGTAACGCACAAAACTGGTTTTAAAATTACGTATTCAGGTGATACGATGCCTTCGGAAAACCTTATAGAATTAGGACAAAACTCGGACCTCCTAATTCATGAGGCAACAATGGAAGACGAGCTTGCCAACGAGGCGATAGTGAAATTGCATTCGACAACGTCGCAGGCCATCGACGTGGGTAAAAAAATGAACGCCAAACACACCCTCTTGACTCACTTCAGCCAAAGATACGCGAAACTGCCGAGGTTCAACGAAAATTTCTCTGAGAATGTTGGAATTGCTTTTGATAATATGCAGGTGAGGTTGGACGAGTTGCCCCTTGTTCCTCTGTTATATCCAGCTTTAAAATTAATGTTTGCCGAACATTACGAGGAATTGGAGCATAAGGCTGTGAAAAGACAGTTGAGAATCGATCGGGAGAGAGAAGCTTCAGTTGAGAGGAAAAAAGTTAAAGAAAATTGTAAGAATCTTGAATAAATGGGTTTTATTTTATTTAAACCGAGTTTTCGTTTCAAAAACTAGATAGATAACAAATTTAAATTTGACATTTGTAAAATGCGATGCCTACTTTTAAAGGGTAGTTCAATTGCACAAATCTTGTCCAAGGTTTTTTCAAATTTACGTTATTTTTTGTTCTTTAAGTTTATCTTACAAAATATTAAAAATTATATAATAAAATGTAGTAGTGTTCATTGATTTTAATTTATGACAGTGTTAAGGAAAACTCCTAAGTAATTATAGGGTATTAAGGGGTTATATTATAATACGTTTGTGCTCGGGAAAATTAATGGGTTTTATTGATTTTTCTACCCCTATTTTTTCGTAAATATTGGTAAAGAATATAACCGCCTGGCCTAACAACGGGAATATTGATCATTATTTACGTTGTTAGGCATCAGTGATTTAAATATTCACTGTTATTTATTTGAACCAATCGGGCTTTAAATTGGGAAAAAGTAAGGTTAACAGATGGGTGAATCCCACGAATAAAATATTTAATAAAACTAAATGAGTTTGACCTACACTTTTATTGTGTTTTGATCTTTCATAATTAAGTAGATACTTATTACAGCTCAGCTTCCAGATTTTTAACCGCAATTAATTATTTTTTACAATGTTTTAAAAGTCTAAAACCTATCCTCCGTGACTGTTACTCTTTCTAGGTTAACCTATATGCTCATCTGAGGTAGTAAAAGCATACTAAAAAATCAGTTCACTAAGTAAATTATCCAAAGCAATCGAATCAAATATAAAATATTATTAAACATTAAAAGAAACAATTTTTAAAACCATTTACAAAAATTGGTTCTATCCTCCGTGAATCTGTTTTTGCTTTAAATTTTATGCAACGGATGGCGCTTTAATCATTTTAAATAAGCAAAAACCTCTGTTTACGACATTATAATATATTCTTGTGATTCCTGAAAGTCAGTTAGAATTTATATGCAGATGAGTGTTGCTGTTTTATAATTCAAAAGTTTAAGTTCATTAATTTGCTATCCACCGTGAAGTGTAATATCTCAGTAAGTAGATTGTTTTTATAAATATTTTATGTATGTACAATAGGGTGTCCGTTATTTGGGCGATGTGCGAATTTTTTTGCTCGCACCCCCCAAAAAGTTGTAGTTTGGGAAAAAAAAATTTTTGGTAATTTTTTTAGATTTTTTTTTTTTAATTAACCCGTGCCGCAAGAGGGTTAAAGATTTAATTATTGTTAAAATATGATTAAATTTTGCCTTTCACTATAGGCTTACCACTCCACGATTTTTCAATGAAAAAAGTCTGTCGAGTGGTTTTCTTATAGTTCAAACACCGCTGAACCCGAATCTGAAATTCGTTTTTTTTTTTTCATTAATCGTTTTTTTTAGAATAGCCTGTGTCGGGAGTAGGTAAAATCGCAAATCGGATGAAAAATGGGATTAGGCTCTTTTCACATTGAAAGTCCTGTAACGTCGCCAGTTTTCAATAAAAAAAATCTGAAAATTGGTATACTTATGGTTTTGACATCGCTGAACTCGAATCTGACATTTTCATTGATGACAGCTGTCAAAATAGCTGTCAAAAATCCCAAAAACGATTTTTTATTAAAAATGCCCATTTGCCCCTGTAAAATTATGTTTGGAACTTGAAATTTGACAGTTCAATCATTTGTACATTTTATTGAGTGATTTGGATTTTGGTTTTATGAAAATAAATAATTCAAAGTGCATCAAATTCAGATTCAGCGCATGAAATAACCATAAAATGGGCATTTTTAATAAAAAACCGTTTTTTTGGGATTTTTGACAGCTATTTTGACAGCTGTCATCAATGAAAATGTCAGATTCGAGTTCAGCGATGTCAAAACCATAAGTAAACCAATTTTCAGATTTTTTTTATTGAAAACTGGCGACGTTACAGGACTTTCAATGTGAAAAGAGCCTAATCCCATTTTTCATCCGATTTGCGATTTTACCTACTCCCGACACAGGCTATTCTAAAAAAACGATTAATGAAAAAAAAAAACGAATTTCAGATTCGGGTTCAGCGGTGTTTGAACTATAAGAAAACCACTCGACAGACTTTTTTCATTGAAAAATCGTGGAGTGGTAAGCCTATAGTGAAAGGCAAAATTTAATCATATTTTAACAATAATTAAATCTTTAACCCTCTTGCGGCACGGGTTAATTAAAAAATAAAAATCTAAAAAAATTACCAAAAATTTTTTTTTCCCAAACTACAACTTTTTGGGGGGGTGCGAGCAAAAAAATTCGCACATCGCCCAAATAACGGATACCCTAATGTACAATTGTATTTTTAAAAAATATTAAGGTGTCAAAAGATACAATAACCTATTTCAAATATACAAAGGGATGTTTTAAAAAAACATACGAAATCCTAACCTCCGTGAAGCTATCTTCCGTGAAGCTCTAATATTAAAAATGTATGATTTCTTAAAATTCTTGCATTAGTGCAGAACCACTTATGTTATGTTATATCTAGACCTGGTAGCTTCCCAAAACCTCATTCTAGACTAACAGTGAAACAACCAAAAATAAAAAATAATCAGGGCAGAAAGACCACGGTCGATAGCCTTTTGGGAAACCAATAAAGATGTTTATTATTATTAAAAAATAATCATTTTCACTTGGGACATCTCAGATATAAGATTTGTTTGTATATACGAGGGGCAACTATAATGTTCTTTAAAATCAAAAATTATTCAGAATTTAATATTTATTTTATATTTTAACATCTGTCGAGCGGTTTTAACCTCACCTTTTTCTCACAGAAATGTCACTTTACATTCAAGTTTGCCATGCAAATGAAAATTCCTTTTTTTATCAACGACTTTTTCATAGCGGTCGTAGGAAAAATGTGTTTCATAATATGAGACATATTATGTCTCACCAGTGTTTTCCATAACAATGTTTTAGCCAAAATAACAATTTTTTAGCTAGCCATCTATACAAATATCGTCACCTGAGAATTATAGTGTTCTATCTGCATTTTCTTTTTTTTATTCAGGTTAGTCTTGTTTCAAGTCTTAAAGATGATATTGATCTATCTATACATAATTGGGGTAGAAATTGTAAAGTTTAAGGTTTAAACTGTACAATTTCTACCCCAATTATATATAGATAGAACAATATGCATCTTTAATACTTAAAACAAGACTAACCTGAATAAAAAAAAGAAAATGCAGATAGAACACTATAATTCTCAGGTGACGATATGTTAAAAATAATTTTAAACATTTAAAATAGTTCAGCCCAACTTGCAAAGATGTCGCTACTTACAAAAAATAAAACTTACCGTGTTTAAATAGAATAGTGTGAACTTTTCCAGGGTGAAAATAAAACTTGGTACGGCAATTTTACATTTTATTGAATATATAAAATTGATAGCAACATTTCTTGGTTACTCACTTAATAATTAATAAAAGGATTAAAACTTAAATTTAACAAAAAACTGTTGTTTTTGCAAAAATTACAACGTAAGCAAATATAATTTTTTCTTATAGGTCACATTGTGACATTTATAAGCTTCTCTTATGTACAGTCAATTTTCAAGAAGTTATTCAAAAATGTATATAACTGGGAGTTAAAGGCAGTTACTTTTCTTTTTATTAACGTTTTTTTACTTGTAATTCCTAAATTTTCCCCCTTTTTGTTTTCAGTTTAAATATGTTAAAAAATAGAGTTTTTTTGCAGCTCCAAGGTGTTGTCTGTTCTTTTATCAGTAAAAAATAGGCCATGTTTAGGGGAAAAAACCTTTATTTTTCGCTTTGAAGCACCATATTTAAACTATTGTTCTTCAAAATATCGTTCATTTTACAATGCAAAGTTTAACAAAACATTTATTTATGCAAACAAAACAAATAAATACAAAAATACCAATTCAACAATCGATGTTTATCCAGGAAAACTTTGCAATACAAAAAACGACCAATTTTGATTTTGTCAACGATGTTCAATGTTTAACCACACATTCAGAGGACCAAAATTAATAATGTAACCCTTTATTTTTGAGCAGAAAATTATAAATTAAATGGAACCAACAATCTTAAACTTTTTGTCAAAAGCTAAAATCCCAATTTAGATTATCGGGATAAAAAATGATTTTTACACAATTTTGATTATCGTAAGCTGCGATTTTGGCGCCAAACAGGTTACGATTGTAAATGTTTCAAAAACTACAAAACTTTACCCAACAAAACTTCAACACATGGCTGAAGTTGTTGCTTTTTGTTTTGTAGTTTTCGCAAAAAGTATAAGATCGCGCATAAATAATAAAAAAAGGTACACCATACCATAGAATATATTACAATTGAGAAAAAAATAAAATAATAATAATAATAATGTGAAATAATCCAATATAAATAATTTCTTAACAGTTTGGCTTATAAAAAAGGTTGAGGCAGCACCATTTTATATCAATAAAAAAATTTAATTTTTGCGTATTTTCGAAAAATACTCGATTCAATTCATTGTGGACAAAACAGTTTTCTATTATTTGTGGGGGGCGTTGATCAACCTTCACCTCTCTCTATTATTTATTTTGTTAAGTTTTTTGATGATTTTATTTGTTTTTTTATGTCCACTCTTCAGTTCGATTTTTGTTGTATAGTTTTTGTTGGTTTATCGGTTAAAATATTGAGTTTAGGACTACAGTCTATAGCAAACAACTTATTCCACCAGTTTTAGTACCTTTCCAATTGCAATTGTCTTATCTAAAAAAAAAATGGGGAAATTATTTTAAGTTTTAAGTGTTTTTTCTGCGGTACTCACTTTCATCTCTAAGTGTAAATCGGCCCATTTGCGGGAACAGTTTGAAGGGCTCGAGACAGATCACGCCCGCGCATTCTATTCTCATTATGGCCACTTGGTCCTGTTTGACGAACCGCGGTCTCGTTTTGCTCTTATCGCCCGTTTTTTTGTCCACCAGACAGATTAAGGCCTAAAACATCAAGAATTTACAATTTAGCACTTTTTAGATTCTTTAGTTTTAGGTTTTTTTTAACAGCGTATCTCAATTTTTGGCGAACATTAGTTAATGATATCCCTATATAAAAGTATACATTTTTTCAGTAATTCGTCAAAAAACTTTTGTTTATCGAATTTCTAAAAAAATAGTCTGATAGTAAAAGACGACACTTTTATATTATACGTTTCAAACAGCACAAATCTGAAGCAGTGGGTTGCCTAATTTTGTGATTTTAAGACCTTGTTACACAGATAAAAGACTTGTGTGGATTGTGGATATAACCAAAGATAATATTAACTTTGGATATAACTTTGTTTTTCAATGGAACACTATATATTTTAAAAATATTTCGTTTTTTATTTAAATTTCTAAAAATAAAAAAATCCAAAATTTCAAAAAATACAAAATACAGTGTGTCACAAAAGTCCATAAAAGTTTCTTAACGCGAATCGGATTTATATAACTAGCAAAAGAAATTATGAAGAATGACTTTTCCTTGAAAAATTTAAAATAAATATTTTTACAAGTATAGTTAAGTCCATCTGTGGACACTAGGGTGTTTCATTTTTAGGCGATATTTTTTTTCTTTCTGTCCTACCTAAAAATCTGATAATTTATATATAAAAAAATAAATTTCCGTTGAAAAAAAAATTCTAAGTAAATTAGAGGCTTCACTCTTTCAAAAATTTGATTTCCCATATAAATTACATGGAAAAAAGTTTTTTTCAGCTTCAACTCAATTTTTTGGCGTTTCAAAATTTTTTTGGAAAAAATGAGTATGCAGCTTTTGTAGGGAATCAAATTTGCTACAAAAAAGTTCCCTTGAGCAAACGCTTTCCGACCAACAGTTTTTGAGTTGTAGAGCTGGAAAGGTAAATGTTAATGTTAATTAACAAATTTCCTTTAAATTGAAATTTATTGATAGGTAAAAATAAAGGCGTATGCAAACTTTAAAAGAACAAAATTGGAAAAAAGTTTGTTGAATTTTGCCTGCCGGCCTCATATTTGTAAGCTGGTTTAACTTTGTGTTTTCCAAATATACTGGCCAACAACTTCAGGCCCAAATGTACCAATATTCAAGTTTCAACAGAAATGGCCAAGAATAAATAAAAATAATTATAAAACAAGATTGGATGACCATATGGTAGCCTCGATTATACGTGATAAAAGAGATGGTATTCTGGCATAAAATAGAATTAGAATTCATAATTTTTACCTATCAATAAATTTCAATTTAAAGGAAATTTGTTGTTAATTAACATTAACATTTACCTTTCCAGCTCTACAACTTAAAAACTGTTGGTCGGAAAGCGTTTGCTCAAGGGAACTTTTTTGTAGCAAATTTGATTCCCTACAAAAGCTGCATTTTTTCCAAAAAAATTTTGAAACGCCAAAAAATTGAGTTGAAGCCGAAAAAAACTTTTTCCCGTGTAATTTATATGGGAAATCGAATTTTTGAAAGAGTGAAGCCTCTAATTTACTTAGAATTTTTTTTCCAACGGAAATATATTTTTTTATATATAAATTATCAGATTTTTAGGTAGGACAGAAAGAAAAAAATATCGCCTAAAAATGAAACACCCTAGTGGACACACTGTACTTTTGAAATTACCAAAAAAATTTCAATATTGAAATTTTTAACGAATTACAAAATTTTCAAAATGAACACAAATTAAAGAATGACAAAATTTCCAAAAATTATATATGCACCTAAATTTGTAAAATTTTAAAATTCAATAATTCCAAAATTTTCAGCTTCGAAATTTTAAATTAAAGAATTTTTTTTTTAAATGACAAAATTTTCAAAAATTTTAAGTTTGTATAATTTTAAATTTAAAAATTCCGAAACAGCTTGCAGATTGGAGTAACTCGACATTTTTATTTAATTGGATTTAAATAAAAACACACTGGTTTATCAAAGAAAAGTTTCAAATTTCTAAAAATACGAAAATTCCAAAATTGACAATTTTAAAAAATTCAAAAGTAATTAATTTCCAAAATTTACTCAAATAAATTTTTCAAAAATGAAAAAAATTTCAAAATTTATAAATTTGTAAAATTTCAAAAATTCTGAAAATTTTCAGCATGCAGATTGGATAAATAAAAGGGGTTAACGGGTAGAAAACGATAAATATAAAAAAATTCCAAATTTGATAAATTTAAATTTTAAAACTTGATTGATTGATTTTAAGTATAAGTGAATACGAGAAAAAAACATACACAAATTTTAGAAATTTAAAATTTTAAAAAATAATATTTTCGAAAATGCCATTATTTTAAAAATTATGAATTTGGAAAATTTAAAAAATTATAAAATCTCCAAATTAACGAAAATCTTAAAATTCACAATATTTCCAAACATTATAAACTACAAAAATCTACAAAAAAACGAAAAGTTTGACGAGTACAAAACAATTTTCAAATTTCTTAAAATAAAAAATCCAGAAATATTATTTTTAAAATTTACACAAATTATAGAAATTTCAATGATTTTGCATACAAAAAAAAAATCAAACACAAATTTTAGAAATTTGAAAATTTTTAAAATCAATTTTCAAAAATTATGAATTTGTAAAATTTAAATTTTAAAATTTACACAAATTATAGAAATTTCAAATTTTTTAAAAATCACAAAATTTTCAATTGATTTTCATAATTCCCACACTAAACTCGTACCTACCAGACAGGATATCATCCATAACAGTGGTACAATAATTGAATCGGCGACATAAAGAACACTACAAGTCCAAAAGTTAAAATTTAGACTAATTATTTCATAAAATTAGTTTTATAGTCCAAAATGCATTTTTGTGAGAATATTTTAACTATTTCATCAAATAAAATAATCAGATTTTGTAAAATAATTTATCTTCTCACAAAATAGCATTTTAAAGTTTTAAATTGATTTTAGAAAATGTTTTGTCGAAATAACAATTTTGCACTTGTAATGTTCTTAATCTCGCCGATTTAACTATGGCACAACTGTTTTTTTTGTCGTTTTTGATCAAATCACACAAGTAATACGAGCCCTAACACAAAAATGTTCGGACACTTCATAATTTATACAGAAATATTTTTCGTGAATACTATCTCAAAATTATTAGAAGTTATGAAAAATTCAGCTCATTTTGGCATATACCCCTCGAAGCGATTTTTATTTTTAAAAAGTTTACCTTTTATTTTTAGCTTTTAAGAAAAGGCTAACTTTTTTTTGTATGAGTAAAAAAAGTTATAAATGGGCCCATTAAAAAGAACATAAAATATTATACAAACCCTGAAAATTTCGTAAAAATTGTATAAATAATAAGAAAGTTATAACAATATATATATCTGCAAAATCTCCCGTTTCCTAAGAAAATTGCAAAAATCTTTAAAAATAGCATTTTTAAATTACTTACACTTTTTTATAACTAATTTATTTTTTACCAAATTTTCAGGGTTTGTATAATATTTTATGCTCTTTTTAATGGGTCCATTTATAACTTTTTTTACTAATACAAAAAAAAGTTTAAAATTTAGCCTTTTTTTAAAAGCTAAAAATAAAAGGTAAACTTTTAAAAAATAAAAATCGCTTCGAGGGGTATATGCTAAAATGAGCTGAATTTTTCATAACTTCTAATAATTTTGAGATAGTATTCACGAAAAATATTTCTGTATAAATTATGAAGTGTCCGAACATGTTTGTGTTAGGGCTCGTAGAATAAAACAATGTCTGACTCACTTTGACGGTGACCTCCTCGGCCGCGCAGTGGATGTGCATCACGGCGCTGTAGCCCGCGCAAATGATCGACTTGTGCTCGAGGATGACGAGCTGCGCGTCGAAGATGCGCCCCGTGCGGATGGGTTGGATGGCGTCGCACAGCACGAAGCCCGGACTCACGTCCTCCTCCTCCACGCCCTTGATCTTGATCTTCACGTTCTCGCCCGGCACCACCCTGCTCACCTCGTCGTCGTCGCTGAGCAGCATGTCGACAATCACGGGCGTCTGGAACGATTCAAAGTTTTTCAAAGTTTTGCCGCGTCGAGACCGAGTTTCTGCAGGCAACGGAAGTTGCGCGCGCACGGCTGACGAAAATTCTACACCGAGAACTTATAGTTCGTGGCGTAAGAAATGTGCGTAGTGTTTTAATATTATCGGAAAAATTGAGCCCGAGAGGCGGTTTTCCTAATCCAGTAGATCCTTCACCGGCGTTGGGTGATAGTCGAAGTTTGCTCTGAATTATTAATACGAAATACGCACTATTAAGTTAATTTACTTTAATGTGACGTAATCACTTTTATCAGTAATTACAATTGTAAAATCATTATTTATTTTGCATTTAACTAAAAGTGTTTTCTTATAAAAAATAATTCTCTTGAAAACAAATTAATTAAAAACATTTGTTATTGTCTATGTCTCTTGTTTGACGTAGAGAATTGCCCACTAAAGACCAGCTTATCATGTCAATTTTTTCTTGCAATGTGTAGGACATTATAATTAAAAAAAAAAAATTAATTACACACTAGCAAATACAAAATATGACTGAATCGTCGCCTACGGCAATCCGCTTACAATGGGGAGGGGTGACCGGGTTCATTCGAGTGTATATATTTCAAATGAAAATGCGGTTTAAGGTAGGTATTTATTCATTTCCAAATTTATCAAGTTCTCGCCCACAGGGACACTTTAAAAGGTAGCGTTGGTCGAGTACCGGAAGTCGATTTCAAGCGGCGCACAAACCATGTTGTAAAGAATTATAAAATATGATTACTTATTTCAAACATAAAAAAACAGGAACATCAAATGTTGAAAAAATTGTAGGTTGTAGTGAAGACATTTACAAAGTTTTAGAAAGATTGACCGTCTGGTTTCCGAGTAAAAAATATTAAAGTTGCCAAGACTACACGGGATGTTATCGTTTATTATTGCTAAACTGTGATGTGAATGTTGACAAAAATTTATAGGCCATCCAGGAAGTGCATACAATAAAAAAAAATAATACACAAATTTTAGAAATTACAAATTTTAAAAATTTTAATATCTCCAATTTACAAAAATCATAAATTCACAATATTTCCAAGTTTTAAAATTCAAAATTTGTAAAATTGAATTTAGAAAATCAAAATTTTAAAAATCATATTTTCAAAAATGCCAACATTTTTAAAAAGTATGAATTTGTAAAATTTAAAATATTAAAAATTATAAAATCTCCAAATTTACGAAATTCATAAATTTACAATATTTCAAAAAGTTTTAAGATTCAAATTTTGTAAAATTGAATATAGAATTTCCAAATTTTTAAAAATCATATTTTTGAATAGGCAAAATTTTTTAAAAATTATGAATTCGTAAAATTTAATATTTTAAAAATAATAAAATTTCCAAATTTACGAAAATCATAAATTCACAATATTTCCAAAAATTTTAAAATTCAAAATTTGTAAATTTGAATTTAGAATTTTCAAATTTTTAAAAATCATATTTTTGAATATGCAATTTTTTTTAAAATTATGAATTTGTAAAATTTAATATTTCAAAAATAATAAAATCAAAAATTCACAATATTTCCAAAAAATTTAAAATGCATAATTTGTAAAATGAAATTTAGAAATTTCAAAATTTTCGAAAATGCCAAAATTTTTAAAAATTATGAATTTGTAAAATTTAAAAAATTAATTAATTAATTTAAAATTTCAAAAATTATTTATAATTTTATAAATCTCCAAAATTACGAAATTCATAAATCCACAATATTTCCAAAAATTTTAGGATTCAAATTTTGTAAAATTAAAAATTTTAAAAATCATATTTTCAAAAATGCCAAAATTTTTAAAAATTATGAATTTGTAAAATTTAAAACATCAAAAATTATAAAATCTAAAAATTTACGAAAATCATAAATTCACAATATTTCCAAAAATTTTAAGATTCAAATTTTGTAAAATTGAATTTAAAAATTAAAAATTTTAAAAATCATATTTTCAAAAATGCCAAAATTTTTAAAAATTATGAATTTGTAAAATTTAAAACATCAAAAATTATAAAATCTCAAAATTTACGAAAATCATAAATTCACAATATTTCCAAAAATTTTAAAATTCAAAATTTGTAACATTTAATTTAGAAATTTCAAATTTTTAAAAATCATATCGAATAAGCCAAATTTTTTAAAAATTATGAATTTGTAAATTTAAAATTTCAAAAATTATAAATCTCCAAATCACAATGTTTCCAAAAATTTTAAGATACAAAATTTGTAAAATTGAATTTAGAAATTTTTAAAAATCATACTTTCGAAAATGCCATCATTTTCAAAAATTATGAATTTGAAAAATTTCAAAAATTATAAAATCTCCAAACCAAGTCTTAAAATTCAAAATATTTCCAAAAATTTGTAAAATTGAATCACACAGTTTTTCAAAATAATATCTTAAAATTAAGGTTTTTGAGTAAAATATTAAATCGCTTACCCTGTTGGGCATGATGACCAAGCTCTGTCCTTTTCGGCACTCCCCCGACTCGACCTTGCCCATCACCACCGTACCCATATCCTTGTACTTGTCCACGATGGGCATGATGAACGGACCGTCGGCTTTCCTGTTCAACGACGGCAAACTATCGATGAACGGTATGAAAGGGGGGCCCTTCCACCACGGGCAGATTTTCTCCTCGATGGGGTCCTTCAAGCCCTGCCCGGTCTGGCCGGAGCAAGGCAGGAAGAACAGGTCCTTGTTGTAGTTGAAACCCAACTTTTTCAGATACGGCAAAATTTTATCCCTACACTCCACGTATCTGGATTCCTCCCAGTTCACCGTCGGGTCGTCCATTTTGTTCACCAGAACCACCAGGTACTTCACGCCGGCCGTTTTGGCCAACATGGCGTGCTCCCTTGTCTGACCGCCCCTAAAATTTTTTTGTTTTTTAGGGTTTGAAACTTTTGCATTTTATTCAAAGGTTATTATTATATAATAGTTATTTATGTCATTAGGTTAAGAAGTAAGACTTTTTGTGCTAAGCTCAAGGTTTTCAAAGGTTATTATTATATAATAGTTATTTATGTCATTAGGTTAAGAAGTAAGACTTTTTGTGCTAAGCTCAAGGTTTGAAGCGAATTGAGCGAAGCACAAAAAGGCACTTCTTAGCCGAATGGCATACAACATTTTATCTTCAAAGCACTTTATATAGGTCAATTTAATTCAACATCAAAGCGGCCTAACCTCACTTTTTAAGAATCTCATTTATTTATTAGCTAAAGATTACATTAAATGTACAATAATTATTATTGCTTTTAGAAGCAGTAATAGTTTGACAATACCTAGTTACATGATTTAAGTAGAAATGGATTTTTGCTATTACATTGAATTCAATTAATTGTTTAATAAATAGGTAGGTATCTAATTTCAATTTGTTTGGATTTTTATTTAAAAAATAGGTAGTTTGGAATGTTTAAGCTGTGTTTAACATTTAATTTCACTGAAAACTTAAAGCAAATTAAAACTTAAAGATAATTTAAATCGTAGAAAAAGAATCGTGCGTTTTCTTGGTTGCCTAACCTCACTTTTCGTTTTATTATTCATATTTAATTTTACAATAATTTAATGAAAAATATTAAACATTAACAGTAAAACAAACAAATTAGTGCTTATTATAAATAAATTAAACAAGTTTAGTACGTTAATTTCTTAGAAAAGGATTAATTTGTCAAAACAATACCCCTAGCGAGAAAAAATCGAACTAATTACTTGCCTCATAAAATTTTTTATCGGCCTAGGTATTTCTTTATCGAATGTTGACAACAATAAAGTTTAAATTATAGACCGCGAATTATTTTCGAAAATTATGAATTTGTAAAATTTTAAATTTAAAAAATTATAAAATCTCCAAATTAACGAAAATATTAAAATTCACAATATTTCCAAACATTATAAACTTCAAAGTTTTTAAAAAATGACAATATTATCATAAATTATAAATTTGTAAAATTTTAGCTTGCAGATTGAAGTAACTCGCGACATTTTTATTTTAATCTACAAAACGATAATTTCAAAATTAAAAATACCAAAGATTATTAATTTTTAAAATATACACAAATTATAGAAATTTTAATGTTTTAAAATATCAAAATTTTTAAAAATTATAAATTTGACAAATTTCAATTTTAAAACTTTCAATGATTTTAGGTATAAAAAATTTCAAATTTCAAATTTTTAAAATTATATTTTCGAAAATGCCATGTTTGAAACATGGTTTTAAAACGTTTGCA
This sequence comes from Brassicogethes aeneus, assembly GCA_921294245.1. NCBI lineage: Eukaryota > Metazoa > Arthropoda > Insecta > Coleoptera > Nitidulidae > Brassicogethes > Brassicogethes aeneus. The sequence continues at coordinate 8,037,524 of OV121140.1, forward strand.
TTTTTTTCATTTTATTCAAAGTTTAATACAAACAAAATGAAAAAGACATTTTTTTTTAAATTTTCGCGACATTTTTATTTAATCCTACAAACTTTCAAAAATTTTTAGCTTGCAGATTGAAATAACTAGACATTTTTATTTAAATCTACAAAACGATAATTTCAAAATTAAAAATACCAAAAATTATTAATTTTCAAAATATACACAAATTATAGAAAATTAAATTTTTTAAAAATATCAAAATTTTTAAAAATTATAAATTTGGCAAATTTCAATTTCAAAACTTTCAATGATTTTTGGTATAAAAATCATACATAGATTTTAGAAATTTCAAATTTTTAAAATTATATTTTCGAAAATGCCATGTTTGAAATAGGGTTTTAAAACTTTTGCATTTATTTCATCTTATTCAAATGCAAAAGACAATTTTTTTGAAATTTTCCAAATTGATTACAATAATTATACCTTTTATTTTAAGTCAGTAAGAATATTCTACCGGGTCGCAAAAAAACACATTTGGTGCTGTATTAACATATAAACTTTCGTTTTATTTCCCTAGATCAATTTAATTTAATTCAATATTTAAGTAGTTATATTTTTTTCTGTAACAAAGGATATTTTTTTAAATTAAAATAATGTTAGGTTGTTGATTGCTGCTTATTTCAAATGCGTATATTTTCAACAAAAAAAATTAAATTTTTCCCAAAAAAGACAATTTTTCAAAACCTGGCAAAAAACGAAAAAACAAATTTTTCTGTTTTTTTTTCGACACTAAAATCCTAGTTTGAAATATGAATATTATTAAAATTGAAAACCCCTGTATAAAGAAAACTTGTGTATGATAAAAATTAGTATTTTGGTAAAAAAAATATATTTTTAATTCCTTCCAGCACCCCAGAGCCATCGTAAATATAAAAATTATATTATTCAGACAAGGGTAGAAAATTTATAAAAAAATTTGAGGGAACTTTTTTTTAAAGCATAATTAACTTTTCCAAAATAGGGCACATTAATTTTCAAGAAAAAAACAAGCCAAATTTAAAAACACAAATATTTTCTTATTTGTTTTTTTTACTTATGCTCAAAATATTTCATTAAAATCACACTAAAAATAATAGTGACATCTGTTGAAAAAAAAGTCAAGTGTGAAATGTCAAATTAAGATAAAATATTGTTTATTACGTATATATTGGCGCCCAACGAAAATTGTTGTAACTTTCAATAATTATAACAAAAAAAATGAACAGTTAAGTTTTAAAATACAAAACAAAAAAACGTACCTATCAAATCCAGTTTCGAATTCACCTTTCCGCGCAGATATAACTAGTACAGCCAAGTCGGCCTGCGCAGCACCGCCGATCATGTTAGGCACGAAACTTTTGTGTCCTGGGGCGTCCAGAATCGTGAAATGTCTCTTTTCCGTTTCGAAAAACGCCCTACCCACCTCGACGGTCTTTCCTTTGTCCCTTTCTGAAACGAAAATGAAAAAAAAAAACACGAACATTAGATTTGCAATTTGGCAACACCGCAATAATAAAATGCAGAGACACTTGACAACAATTCATTAAAATGACAGTTCCTTATATTAAAATTGCGTTAATTGGCAACAAATATGGAACATTGAGATTAAAATGTTGTATTCACAGACCAACAAACAAATGGACCGGTTTATTTACATTGAAAAGAGTGGTTGTATTACTCTTTAAAATCTGTTAAAAAATATTATTTGTTTTGTAAAAAAATAAAATAGTTACAATTTTATCACAAACATTTAAATCTGATTTTATTAATAACGCGGTTCTACGACTAAAAATATTTATTTTTACTATAAACTGCCGTATAGTTTGAAGAAGTTTTTGTAAAATGTTTGCAAAAAAATATTTTCTTAACGTCAAAAATTAATTAATTTGGCAACACCGTTAAAATTTCGTTAATTGGCAACAAATAGGGTAACATTGACATTAAAATGCAGAATGACTTTTTAAGAACCTGATTTTATTAATAGAACCGCTTTACAAATGATTTATAGGAGTAAAAATAATGTTTACTATAAAACTGACGATCAGAAAAAAGTTTGAGGAAGTTTTTGCAAAATTTTCGCAAGAATAATTTTTTTTTATTAATTTGGCAACATAGTTAAACTTTTCTTACTAAATGAAATTTAAATCTGATTTTATTAATAGGACAGCGTTAAAAATGATTTATGAGAATACAAATATTTTTTTACAATAAAAATTACGTTTAGAAAAGTTTGAAGAAGTTTTTGTAAAATTTTCGATAAAAAAATATTTTCTTAACGTCAATCCTTTATTAATTTGGCAACATCGTTAAAATTTCGTTACCTAATTGGCAAGACATAAGGCAACATTGAGATTAAAATTTAGTATCACTTTGTAAGATCTGTTGAAAAATATTTTGTAAAATAATAAAATAGTTTTTACTAAATGAATATTTAAACCTAATTTTACTAATAGAATTAAAAATAATTTTTAACTATAAAACTGACGTTAAGAAAAGTTTTTGTCAAATTTTCGCTAAAAAAATATTTTCTTAACTTCAAACCTTTATTAATTTGGCAACATCGTAAAAATTTCGTTAATTGTCAACAAATAAAGCAACATTAAGATTAAAATGTAGTATCACTTTTTAAGATCTGTTAAACATTTTTTTCTATATTTTGTACAATAATAAAATAGTTAAAATTTTCTCACTAAAGGAAATTTAAACCTGAATTTATTAATAGAACAGCGTTAAAAATGATTTATGAGAATAAAAATATTTTTTTACAATAAAAAATACGTTTAGAAAAGTTTGAAGAAGTTTTTGTAAAATTTTCGATAAAAAAATATTTTCTTAACGTCAAACATTTATTAATTTGGCAACATCGTTAAAATTTCGTTAAGGCGATATTGAGATTAAACTTTAGTATCACTTTTTAAGAACTGTTAAAAAATATTTTTTATATTTTGTACACTGATTTATAGGTAGGATTAAAAATATTTTTTTACTATAAATTAAAAAAAAATATTTTCGTAATGTGAAACATTTATCAATTTGGCAACACTATTAAAATTACGTTAATTTGCAAGAAATATTGCAACATCAATGTTGCTATATATTATTAAAATGTAGTATCACTTTTTAATAACTGTTGAAAAAATATTATGGTGTGTAAAAGAATAGGTAAGTATATTGGTTAATTTTTTTTTTACAAAAATGAGTATTTAACCTGATTTTATTAATAGTTCCAAATGATTTAGGATTAAAAAAACAATTTTTTTAATATAAAACTGACGTTTAGAAAAATTTTTGGCAAATTGCATCTAAAAAACATTTATTAATTTACCAACATTGAATTAAAATGTCAAACTAACTAAAAAACTGGTTAAAAATTGTTATGTTAAAAGTATTGACATAAAACTGCAGCATAAATATTTTGATATTATAATTTAAATTGGCAAACCAGCACTCAAAAATGTTAAATTAAACTTTTTTATACCTAAAAGTGTTAATTTTACAATTTTTCACTTAAAAATCAAACAACCTATGCCAAAATAAAAACTTTCGACTGTCAAACATTCAACGCCATCTGCGCTTACCTTCTTGGTTGGTGTCCAAAGCCCAGCTGAGGTACCACGATTCCCTGCTCTTTTCTCTCGCTTCTCGTTCGTACTTTTCCAGGGTCCTTTTGTCCACCATGCCGGTCAGAGCCATGATTTGTCCGCCGATGGTGGACTTGCCGGCGTCCACGTGGCCGATGAAGACCACGTTCACGTGCTCCTTCTTCTCTTTGAACACCTCCAACAATGGGAAAGAAAAAAGATCTTAATACCGTTTGCCTTACGTGAAATTAGTTTACATACAAATAATAGTAATAATAATAATAACTTAAAAATCAAACAAGTAAATAAAGAAAGTTTACATTTTTTTATGATATTTTGTAAATTTGGAGAAACAAATCATATTACCAAAAAAAGGCAGAAACACAAAAACAAGAAAATGAATGACAGATGTAAAATTAAAATTTATTCCTAGTAAAATTAAGATTTTTAATGATTTCTTATTCATTGTAGTTTTAAATAAATAAGAAATAAATATTACCTATACAGGGTGAATAATTAATTAATGATATTGCGAAAAAATTCAGGGGGATAAATAGTATATTACACTACAAGGGCAGAAAGTGTGAGATTCCTGCATCATGGCGCGCAGTTCAGGGCTCTCACACTTTCTGCCCGTGTAGTGTATACTATTTTTCTTGCTACCCGGTCGAAAATACGGGAAAAAATTTAATGTGTATATCGAAACATATTGATGCCTGCCCCGACATTTGCGGCACGAGCGATATTATAGAGGGCGGTGGAGGTGGAATCGGGGACGAAACAACGTATTTTCAGCCGAGGTAGTAAGAAAATTACATTTTCTTACTACCTCGGCCGAAAATACGTATAGCTTGACCAATGCATCAAACGTAAACTTTCTGCCGTGGAATCGGGGACGAAACAACGTATTTTCAGCCGAGGTAGTAAGAAAAAGGTTTTTATCACCTTGAATTTATATTACCTGTGTTGCAATAATTAAATAAAAAAATAAATTTGTTTTTATTTTACATTTTTTAAAAATTTAAAAAATCTTGGAAAATTTGTAAATCTTGACAATTTTGTAAATTTTAAATATTTAGTAAAAATTAAGAACTAAATTTTAAGAATTAAATTTTATATAAAAATTAGTGTCTTTCGTAAAAAAATGTTATTTTTAACGCTAAAATTCCATAGCCTAGTACTGGGGTACATTTTTAAAATTTAAAGATTTTTGAAAAAATCTTTTATTTTGTAAAATTGTAACATTTTGAAATTTTTTAAAATTCTTTGTAATTTTTTTAAATTAAAAAGTTTTTGAATATTTAATAAATCTTGGAAAACATTTCTTTACCATAAAAATTTACAGAAATTTATGGCAATGAAGGAACCGGTCAAAGTATCACCTTACTTTTGCGGGTGTTTCTCTAAAATTTTGTAAATTTTAAATATTTTGTAAAATTTAAATATTTTGTAAAATTTAAAAAAATTGGAAATTTTCACAATTTTGTCAAATTAATTTTTTTTAGGAATTTTAAAATATTTGCGCCTTGAAATTTAGTTTTTTGTAAATTTAAAAAATCTTGAAAAACATTTTTTTACTATGAAACTGGCAGGTTTAGCAACCTGTCAAAGTACAGTTGTATTCAATAAAAAAGCGTACAAGAATTAGAATGAGAGAAAACTGTCAAAATAATATTATTGCTTAAAACCGGCTTATCACTGACATAAGTCATTAAAATAATTATTATAGGTTATAAAGAGCATTGACGTCGTAGGTTAATTAAATAATATTACAAAAATTATTACCTTTTAATAATGAAAAAAACAAACATTAAAAAAAATTTAATATTTAGTCATGCATCCCTGTTTTTCTATTACTTGAGCCAATCTATTTGGGATGAACTGAATTAAATTTAATACAATATTTGGATTAATATCTTCCCAGCAGTATAGTAGGTATAGTAAAGTTGTATAGTTTCCCATAAATCCTCAGATATCTCAAAAAAGCAGCATCCTGTTCAGGGGGGACATTTTGGGACGACCTGAACCAACTTTTTGGTTTAGTAAATTTTCCTGTTCCCAGCGTTGCTTAATTTTTAATATAGATTTTTTATTTCTATTATACCACAGTACGAATTGACCATTCTTCTTCGATTCTTGATACTATTTGAGCCTTTTTAACTGACGAGGCATTTTTATTTTCTACTGTCAGTTATAGTGACTTAAGTCAGTGGAAAGCCGGTTTTACGCAATAATGTTGACAGTTTTCTCTCATTCTAATTCTTGTACGCTTTTTTAATGAATACAACTGTATAACCTAACTTTTGCGGGTTTTTCTTTAATTTTTTAAAATTTTTGTTAATTTTAAAAATCTTGGAATATAAAAATTTCGAAAATTTAAAAATTTTGTAATTTTGTCAAATTTAAAATATTTAGGAATTTAAAAATACTTGCGCCTTGGAAATTTTTTGTAAAACTTTTTTTACTATAAAACCTGGCTTTTGGGGGTGTTGTTTTTCTTAAATTTTTTAAAATTAATAATTTAAAAAATCTTGACAATTTTGTAAATTTTAAATATTTTGTAAAATTTAAAAAATTTAACAATTTTAAATTTTTTTTTAAACATTTAACTTGGTAAATTTGAAATATATTGTGAAATTTAAAATTTTTGGAAATTTGAAAATTCTGACAATGTAAATTTGTAAAATTTACAAATTCTGGATATTTTAAAATTTTTGCGACTCTGGTAAATTTTCAAAATATAAAGTTTGTAGTAAAATTTAACCTTTTGAGTTTTTTTTATTTTTTTGTAAATTTTTTAAAATTTAAAAAACCTTGGAAAACATTTTTTTAATATAAAACTAACGTTTATAAAAATTTAAAGAAATGTCTGGTATTGAAGGAACTTTAGCCTTCTAGGAAAAGTTTGTAAATTTCTAAAATTTAAAAATTCTAGAAATTTGAAAATTTTTGCGTAATTTTTCAAAATTTAAAGTTTCTTGTAAAATTTTAACATTTTAAATTTTTTGTAAATTTTGAAATTTGACTGACGTTTATACTGCCGGGTTAAGCTTAAAGGTCGTATCTGCAATATTTTGTAGTAAAGGACAGAAGAAAATTTTAATTTTAAAAAACGATAAAAAATGGCTTTTTTGCTTAACTACTAAATATTGCAGATATGAAGTTTTGTCTTCGAACGGCAGTTTGTTGTAGTAAAGAAAAAACTTTATTCTTTATTGTTTTTAAAAATTAACTACTAAATATTGCAGATACGACCTTTAAGCTTAACACGGCAGTATAGATTGAATAAATTTCTGGCAAACTGTCAACAAATAACCTTATTTTTGCGGGTGTTGTTATTTTTAAATTTTTAAAAATTTTAAAATTATTAATTTGTAAAATCTTGAAAAATTTGTAAATTTTAAATATTTTGCGAATTTTAAAATTTTTGCGAATTTGGTAATTTTTAAAAATTTATAGTCTCTTGTAAATTTAAAAATTTAGTAAAATTTTAACTTTTTCAATTTTTTTTAATTCTCAGTAAAATTTGAAAATTTAAAAAATCTTGTAAATTTTGTCAGCAGTCGCGCGCCATCCGTTACTTGGTGCGCGCGCAACTTCCATTTAACCTTAAACGCGCCAAAATAAGTATAACCTCAAAAATCGTATTAAAAACAAAGAACTCAAGATACCTCCTCTTTGACCATCTTCTTCTTGACCACCTTCACGGGGGCCTCCTCGCTCGACGGCTCGTCGTCCTCGTCGGGCGTCGTGGCGGCGTTTCCGGTGCCGTGCTCGCTGCCGCCCGTCGGCGTCTGCGTGCCGCTGGCCGCGCCGCCCCCCGACGCGCTGTCGTCGTCGGCCGCGTCCTCCCACGTGCCGCCGCCGCCGCCTCCGCCGCCGGCGGAGCCGCCGCCTCCGCTGTCGGCCTCCTCTGTCGTCGGCTCGGCGGCGGGCGCCGTCGCGGGCTGTTCGCTGGGCGTGGTGGGGGTCGAGGACGGGGTGCTGGCCGCCGTTTTGGCCGCCGCTGCGTCGCCGTCGGCCGGCGGGATGGGTGGCGGCTCTTTCACTTCCACGCGTTCCGTGCCCTCGGCGCCGCTACTTGTTCCTACCAACAAAATAGTAATCTTATGAGATATGTTCAATGTACTGTAGCGAGTACGGCTCTGGATATATAAGGAACGACGCATCATGGAGAGTTAGTCAAGTTTTGGTACTCGCGTCGAAATAAATAAATATTTGTGTTTTGTAGTTTTATAGTTTCTTAGTGTTTTAAGTGTAATTAAGTTATTAAATAAATAGTTTAGTTCGTTATTAAACCAGTGCGTGTTTTAATTCACACTATGAACAGTTAAAAACGTTACAGTACAGGGTGTCCCAAATTGGTTGTCCGTATAGGGTCATATCTCTTAACCTAAAAGAGCTAAAAAAAATCTGTCGATACTAATGAATTCTGTGATAAAAAGTGTCTACCTAACATTTAAAACCTGTATTCGTAACTCAAATATTAACGAAGCTACAAGCATTTGTCAAAATTGGCAAAAATTGAAAAAATAGGTGTATCTCCTAAACAAATGCGAATCGAGAAAATTCAAAGACATCATCCGATGTATTTTTAAAAAAGACGACGGGGATGCGTGGTCGAATTTTTTCTAGCATTTATATTTACTGAGATAGCCTATACGGACAAACAATTTGGGTCACCCTGTACATTATGTATCATCTAAATTATTAAATTTTGTTTAGTCTAAACACAATTTAAAAAAAAGAAATTCCAACTTCGATCTTGGATCATTTAAATGGATCGTTTTACAAAAAAAACCGTACTATTATAGTATAATAGTATAAGTATAGCATGCAGCCCTGAATTAAGGGGGGGGGGCTATTCAGTTTAGTATTTAATTTTTTTAAATTATTCTGGCAATATAGTCGAGGAATCCATTCCAAGTAAAGAGCATTTTTACTAGAAAATTGGGCATTTTTATAAAAAAAATATTCTCTTTAATGCTTTAAGCAAAACACAATACTTGTATACAAAAACTACATTTTTTTGTGGTAATATATTGTAATATATCGATGGTATTTTTGCAAAAGGGCGAATATGCCATTTTCCTGTTTTGATAAAAACAAAAAAAAAGTATTTCGGCGTATTCGCCCTTTTGAAAAAATATTATTACTACAAAAAATTGCAGTTTTTGTAGCAAAAACGAGGTTGTTTAAAGGTAAAATTGATTTGTTTACTTAAAAACACATAATATTATTTACTATATAGTAAATCAGTGACAGCAACATAAAACGTTTTTCTTAATTAATATATTTAATTAAATTATTTTTTTTATTTAAAGGACAATATAATATAAAACAAACTTATAAGTTTTGTTTTATATTATATTGTCTATAGTTCCAAAACATAAAAATGTAAAAAATTGTACCTACAATATTACGGTATACATATAATTGAATATGTTGAAAAGTTTGCAGAACTTGTAATAACAATTTAATTAAATGATCACAAAAGAAAAAGAAGTCAATGAAATTTGGTGTTCCAATGTTGTGGTATAATTCAGGTATTTTTTTTATTTTTATACTAAAACATGGTATTTTTGATTATATTAATTATATTTTGCATTTTTATCAATTTTTGGTACTTAAACTCGTGTTACTGCCGGTTACAGCAGTGATAGTTTTTAAATAAAAATAAAATAGCGAATTTAATAATGTTTAGTTAAGAAGTAAAAATGCTATTTTTTCTTAAAAAAAACAAGTTTTCTATACTAATAAATCCAAAAATTGCTTTCGAATATCACCTAGGGTATATTTTACAACAAACGGATGACAAAAATGGATTTTTTACCTTCAAAAATAGTAACAATTTTTTTATAGCGTCCTCTTCTGAGGTCTTTGGTAAAAATTAACATCACAAATGGATTTCTCGATCAAATTGACAAAATTATTTTGAATAATTAACATAGTTTTACTTATGTTTTTCCTATAGGGTGTCAAAAAATTTACCATCTTTAAATGCGTACAAAAAAAACTGAGACGTGATATAAAAAAACCCTGATAGGGTTTTCTTGTGGAAAGTATTAACTTTCATTTGCTTTTGGTTTTATTCCATTCCCTTTCGCAAACCTTAATTTTGTATCACAGTGTAATTAATACACCTATACAGGCATTTTATCTAGCATGGATAAAATAAAAATACAACCAAAATATTTTTTTATCAAAAAACATCCTAAAATATAATTTGTGTTTAGTAGGCGTCCGACAGCAGGTAATTATCAAAAGATGATTTATTTTATTGTGTTGAACAGCCGCAGCTTTCCGGCACACTTCTAAAACAATCCTTTGAGGGCTAGGCATTTAATAGGAATATTGAAAAATAAACGTTTTATTTCTGAATTATCCAGACTTATTAGTTATATTTGCATAGTGCTTGCATGAGGTAAGCTAATAAAAAAGTTTGGGACCTATACCAGGACTTATACGATGAAAAACCATTAAACCATTCAATAAAACAAATAAAATAAAAAAACTCCTATTTATAAATTTTAAAAAGAATATTTATGAGAAATGTCGATTATTAATAAAGTTAAGATATAAAAATGGATGAATTAAATAATGTAATAAAAATGTTGATATTTATTTTTACTTCATGAAAAATACTTACTTATGTAAGTACTAAATTTTTTAGTACCAATTTTTGTAAAAGATAAAATAAATATAGGTAATATAATTTATTTTCATTTAATGTTTTTGATAAATTGTAATAACCAATATTTTTTGTACCTACATAAGTTTTCAAAATATAAAAAGATTGTTTTAGCAATTTTGATGTGAGCGCTTTTTATAAATAACCTTAAGGGCCCACTACATTGTTTAGCCCCAGGCCCCCCTTTGCCTTAATCCGGCTCTGACAGCCTTTTACTGGAGGAAAGCCTTTTAAGCCAGCAAATAATAAAAAAACTGCTGTTTGTTTAAGTTATCTCCATTAAAAGAGTTTCCATAGAATATCTTCAAAATTTAATATATGATTTTGTGAGGCATCAGAAAATAATTTTTTAAGTTACATATATTTTTATACGCCAATTTTTTATTTTGTATCTTACATGGGATTTCCATACAAAATAAACTAGGTAGGTATACCTACCTAATACAATAACACAAAAATAAACTAAATTGTATTTTGATACATCTCACCCAACTAAAAACAAGCAGATTTTTCTTGTTTTTACGTTACTTTCATTTAAATATTTTCTTTCTGAATTTTATAACGTCTAAAAATTAAATAGTACCTACCTATGTTCAAAAATTATTAAAAATCAATTAAAATTACATTTCTTGGTTAACTTGTGACAGTTATGACCTTGAAAAATACCGACCCAACTATTTGCATAATTTAACATTTCAAGAATTTGTAATGCTTATTTTAAGTTTTATTTAATTTTATACATAAAGCAAGCAAAATACTCCATTTATTAAAAAATTGACCAAATAGAATACCTATCCAATGTTAATATTAATATAATATTAAAATTAAAATATTACAAAAACAGGATATTATATAAGACCTTACCAATTAATATTTAAGTCCAAAATATAATATAATAACACCTTTAAAAATCCCCAAATAAAATTGTATTGAACGTAAAAACCACAAACTATAGACTAACCAAATTTAATCACATTTTCCCAACTTTCTTAATTCCTACTCCAAAATATCTAATTTAATTTTCTAGGTTAAACATATTCAATTGCATCCAAAAAGTACACTACTTTTACTTTAATATATCTTAAATACCTAGTTATGGTATGGGTATTATTTTATATAATACCGACATTATAATATAATATTATTCAAATGTTAAGACGGTAAAATCACATGGACAACATAAGGTACACCGCAATAAGGTCAATGTTCTTAATGGTGTATAAAAATAGCATTAATTCAACACCATATTGTTTAATTATTCGTTTTATTGAGTACTTACAAGGGTTTTTGAAGAGCCCGCAGGAAAATCACTTGTAGGGTTTGTTAGAGCACTTTGCTAAAGTAAAATATGGTACCACAATGAACTGGAATAATCTGGTTTGGAGTGTAGATACCGCAATGTTTTCGGGTTCAGGGAAAGTAACAACAATGAACAAACTTTGTTATTTTATTTATAATTTATAACTTTAAAATATTGGAGCAATATGGAGAAATTTTGTTGGAATGTTTACTTTGTTTTGCGATTGTATTGTTTTTGAAGGTTATTCTCAGGGTTTTAGTACTTTTTATTCGTGGGTATGGTAGGTAAGTACTTTTTATGCATATAAGTTCTATGATAGAACATACCAAGTAGTAGGTGACTTATTTCACCCTGTATGGGTCTAAAAGACTTTGTCACTTCACATGGGTTACAATTTATTGGAAATTTTGATTGCTTTATTAATGTAAAAGCACTTATCATAGAAAAACGAGTGAAAGACTTGCGTGGGGGCGTGTAGCGAGGTTTTTTGTCGGCCTGGCCGCAGTTTATAACCTAAATATTTGACGTATGTCAAAATGTTGCGGACTTACCGTTTAAAACGGGGGCATGTCTTGGGGACGAGTCTGACGAGTCTTGCGACGAGTCCGGCGGCGTATTTTCTGTCGTTACGGGAGATTTAGCGAAGGAAAAAGAAGGCACAAATTCAACGGCGTTCACGTTTAACGTGGAAAAGCTGGATGTCACGTCCGAATTTTTGTCGGGCGAATTGTCGGCCTGCGATTCCCAACTGTCCGGCGCCGCACTGTTAGACATTATTTCCTTAATTTTACTCACAACATAAACACTTAAACTAAACTTTTCTCGTGAGAAATTACGGCTCCCAAACTTTCAGCTGCTCGATGCTCGCCGCGTGTACTAGTCATATACACCGGAAACGTAATGGCCGAAATGTCATTATTAAATTCGACCACCAGACAAATACCACACAATCCAACCTCTCAAACTTGGTGGAAAATCAACGATTACACCATATTGCAACTCTATCGAACAAAAAAACCCGTGAATAATCCATTTGTAACCTTTAAAACCCTTTTTCCACATCTGCCATATTCACACCGGAAATACCGTGGCGCCAAATTCGAATTCAAATTTCCACCTAACCCCAAAATCGCAGCAAAAAACAACAAAAAATTTACCTTGCAACTTCAACTTATCCATTCTCCACGCAGTATTAATAAGGCACTGGTTTTCCATAACAAGTATCACTAACTAAAACTTATATTTCATTAATAATCACTAAAAACAGGTTTCACACAACAGCTTTAATTAGTTCGTGAACATGTTTCGGTGTGCGTTTTTACCACGTATACAATAAAACTTCATCAAAAAATTTCTCAAATTTATTCCAACCATGTGGCGCCACCTGTTAGTAATTTAAACTTCTAGGTCGGTAATTAACGCAGATTCCTGTAATAATGTAAACAAATGAAAGTTGTAAATAAATGAAGGATGTTTTTGTAGATAAACGTCAATTTATTTCGTAAATATTGAAGAAAATATTTGAAATTAACTAGAATATAATATTCTAAATATTTAATTTCGCCATTTATTGGTAAGTTTCTTTATTTTTACTGTTTTTCACTATACCTACACTCCTAAGGTTAATAACCTTTTATTACAAGATTTTTATATTTATTATTACGCATACGAAGGTATTTTACGAATTTTTTTAATTGCATTAAATATACTTCTATGATTAATTTTATTTTAGATTTAAACCATATTTTTTATAGATTTTAATTTTGATAATTTGTACCTACTTATAAAAGTAATATTTTTCTTATACAGGGTCTCAACATACCAATACCATTGAGTAATCTTACTCAATGCTCATATACTAAAGTGATTAATTTAGCCTAGGCACTTAAAAATGTTTTAGACCAATCGGGTTTATGGAGTAAAAATTCATTTACCACTTTGGACAAATTCAAAAATTCGAATTCTGTCAGATGTACCTAACCTCACTTTTTACTTGTAATAATTATTATAATTGTACGTTTTACAAATAAAATTGTACCTACATCAACACCCCTCTACAAATTTTTTTAGCGTATAAAATTTTGTATATTATAACACTCATAAGCCTATATAGAAAGAATTCATATTTGTATGCATTTCAAAAGTCAAGTTATTATACAACGCCGTACAATAATAAAAATTCATTGAAATTACGAGTGGTTCCATCTATCGCGGTTAGCTCGAAATTAGCATAGAAAATGTAAACTTACAGTTCACTGTAGAATAAATTCGTGTACATAACCTAAAATATAACATATGTCAAACGTCAAACATGACCAAATGTCGATAACTCGATAATTTTAAAGTCCAGAATTATTAAATGCTTGAAAAAAGTACCAAAATATATAATAATACCACATAGTTATTGGACACTTAAGGAATATTATTTATTTAAAATTTATATATGCCGTTGTTTTAATGATTTTAGTTTTTTTCTTATAAATATATAAAAAGGATAGTTTGTTTGTTTAAACTATATTTACGTTTACTTCAAAATAAGAATATTTGAATTTTTAATAATAGTTTTATAAAAACATGCAAAAAGTATAGTAATTGGACATTTTATATAGTAATTGGACACATGGACCATAGTTATTGGACATACTATTTTTATATAAACATAAAAACTTTACATCAAATAACATAAATTGTTAAATATTTTTTAAAGATAAATTACTGTTTTAGTCAATGTTTTTATTTCGTTTTTGTAAATATCATATAATTCATATATTTCTTTATCGGATTCCTCATCCCGTTTCTGGATTCTAAAGGTAACTACTAATTCCTTGGTCTGACTTCTGAAATAGTTTGTTGCAAATATCATTAAGTGTGGTATCTCTACTTTGTGAAGCAATGTTTAGGCCGGAACAGGATGATTTATATATATCCAATATTTTTTCGGGTTTACATATAATATGGAATTGACTATATCTCAAAAACTGCTTAATTTTTAATAATTTTTTTTTCGGATTCAGGGGACAATTTTACATTTTACGGTATATAAATAGAGGATGATATTGAACATATGTCCAATAATAGAAATTTATATTTTTTACCAACCAGTAATTGGACACTGGCCATTTTACTGTTTGTTTTCAGAATTAAAATTAAAACGCATTAAAGTAAATGTTTAAACCATGAGGAACACATTTATACCACACACTGATCTGTACACTTTTTAGAAATATTTTTTATTGTAATTTAAACACAGCCCTGCTCTTAACAAAAAACAAAAATCTTACCACCAAAGTTTTTTGTCCAGTAAAAGTACCAAAAAAAAATCAATCATCATTTAAAAAAGTAATCTTTTTGGCTAAAAGAAAAAAGCATACCAACCTACTTAAACAAATTCTAAATGTTTAATAATGTTAATATTTTGTTTCAGGTTTATAATCATGGATAATTGTATACCTTTAACTCAAATAATAAGCTATGAAACCTATTCAAAAGAAAATTGCAATATTCAAGGCAATTCTTATAATTTGTACAATGAAAATATAATGGAAAATTCGCATGAAGATAACGTAATTAATAAAATCACAACCCATGAAAATGATAATTTAAACAATTCAACAAATGCGAGGCCAAAAAAAGGCAGAAAAAGAAAATTCCCCGAACAAAACAGAATGCAAAAAAAGAAAAAACTCAACACAGGCCAAGAGTACATAAACCACAAGGGAAAAGTAGTGGAAAAGAAGGAATTCAAGGGCGAAAACTTCGACTGCAAATGCCCGAAAAAGTGCGCAGAAAAATTGACCGTCGAGCAACGCAGGGCCGAATTCAACAAGTTTTGGACGGCGGGCTCGTACGAAACGCGGTGCGCCCTGCTTCAAGGCTGCGTCAAGCAGAAAAACAAAAAGCGTTGCTATAGCGACACGTCGCGGAGGCAGTTCACCAGGGAGTACACGATTTGCGATGTTCCGGTGTGCAAGAAAATGCTGACCAACACTTTCAGTATCAGTCAGTCGCGTGTAGATGTCGCTCTGGCAAAGTTTTCCGCGCACATGCCTTTGAACGATCAGAGAGGGGTTAAATCGGGCGGGAAGAACAAAATTCCCGATTCCGAGATCGAGAAAATGAGGGATTTTTTCGAGAAATTGCCGAAATCTGGCGGGAAGAGTAGCTATATAAGCGGGGATTTAAATTTAACGATTCTTTTTAATATGTTTACTGAAAAATATCCCAACAGTTGTAGTAGGTCGAGATTTAAGAAGTATTTTTATGAAGAATGTAATTTAAGATTCAAAAAAACGCCCAGCAGTAATAAAGCGAGTAAAGGTAGTAAAATCAATCAATTTATGAGCGTGTTAAATTTATTCGGAAATGAAGCAAACGTCACAAAAAATAATTTAATTGATAATACAAATAATGTACAACTTACAAACTACGACTACTTAAACAACCAATTTTCTTACAATAATATACAAGAAATTAATGTTCCTTTAGAGGTGGAAATATCCACTGGATCTAACGAATACACGAATGAAAACACTGTTAAAATTTTCAGTGAAACCAATACAAATGTAGCCACCGAACAAATGGCGATAGAATGTGAACCGAGGCCTCAAAAGGGCAGAAAGCGTAAATTCCCCGAACAAAATCGCGAGTTAAAAAAGAAAAAACTCAACACCGGTCAACAATACATAAACAACAAAGGAAAACTCGTGGAGAAAAAGGAATTTAAAGGCGAAAATTTTGACTGCAAGTGCCCGAAAAAGTGTTGCGAAAAAATATCTGTTGACATACGCAGGGCCGAGTTCAACAAATTCTGGACGTCGGGGTCATTCGAAACGCGTTGCGCACTACTACAAGGCTACGTAAAGCAAAAAAACAAAAAACGGAACTACTCGAACACCTCAAAACGAAAATATACTAGGGAATATTCGTTATACAACATACCCGTGTGTAAAAAGACCCTTTTTAACACTCTTAGTATAAGCCAGTCGCGGGTAGATGTCGCCCTAGCTAAGTATTCTGCACATATGCCTTTGAACGATCAAAGAGGCGTCAAATCTGGGGGGAAGAATAAAATACCGGACAGTGAAATCGAGAAAATGAAGGTGTTTTTCGACGATCTTCCCAAGTATGATATAAAAAATTCCACAGCAAAATTTTTGGCCCCCAACTTAAACTTGCAGATTGTCTATGACTTGTACAATGCTAAGCACCCTAATAGTGTTAGCCAGTCTAGGTTTAAAAAGTACTTTTATAATGAATGTAACCTAAGGTTTAAAAAGGTCAGTAAGGAGGGTAAAAAAAATGGCAATAAAGTCGACATTGTTCAACAAGCTTTCACACAATAAATGGTTTAATTTTAACATGTTTTATTTACTTAAAAAAAAATATACTAAACTAATTTTTATTTGGTTTATTATAAAAAAAAGTATGAAAATATCTACAAAACACATAATTACATAAAATTTTATAGATTTAGCTATACTTTGTATAGTATAAAACTATTGTATTTACATTTAATATTTTACAATATTCTAGGCGGAAAAATCAATTTCATTTACGTGTTCAGATGGTAGGTATACCACTGGAGGTGGTGTTTGTGGCCTTCTGGGTATTTCTACGGTTCTAAAAGTGGTTGTTGTGGTTTTTGGAGGTAAGTAGAATGGAGCCCCGGTACTTATTGGTCTTGGAGTGGTTGTTGTGGTCCTTGGAGGTAAATATGTTGATGGAGCTCTGGTGGTTGGTCTTGGAGTTGTGGTGGTGGTTGGATATACACAACCTCCGTATGGGGTCTGAATTTGACCTGGTGCACAGGTTGGACGTGGAGTAGTTGTGTACCTGGTGGTTCTACGTGTGGTAGTTGTGGTTCTAGGCGGTAAATATGTTGTCGGTGCTCTGGTAACTGGTTTAGGTGTAGTTGGATATCCGCATCCTCCATAGGGCAAAGTTATTTGACCTGGAGCACAGGTTGGGCGTGGTGTAGTCGTTCTAGGTGGTAAATATGTGATTGGTTTAGGTGTAGTTGGATATCCGCAACCTCCATAGGCCAAGGTTATTTGACCTGGTGCACAAGTTGGACGTTGAGTTGTCGGATATACACACACTCCAGAAGCGGATCTTATTTGTCCAGGTGCGCAGGTTGGTTTAGGTGTGCTTGGGTAGACACAACCTCCATACGGTAAACGGATTTGACCTGGTGCGCAGTCAACCACAAGTTTGGTTACTGACTCTTCTTGTTTATATGGTCTTCTTGTGGTTGTAGTTGGTTTAGGTGTAGTTGGGTATCCGCAACCTCCGTAAGGCAGTGTGATTTGACCTGGAGCACAGGTTGGTTTAGGTGTAGTTGGGTATCCGCAACCTCCATAAGGCAAGGTTATTTGACCTGGGGCACAGGTTGGACGTGGTGTAGTGGTTCTAGGTGGTAAATAAGTGGATGGTGCCCTAGTGATTGGTCTTGGTGTAGTTGGGTATCCGCAACCTCCATAAGGTAATTGAATTTGTCCAGGAGCACAAGTTGGTTTAGGTGTAGTTGGATATCCGCAACCTCCATAAGGCAGTGTGATTTGACCTGGAGCACAGGTTGGTTTAGGTGTAGTTGGGTATCCGCAACCTCCATAGGGCAAGGTTATTTGACCTGGAGCACAGGTTGGACGTGGTGTAGTGGTTCTAGGTGGTAAATAAGTGGATGGTGCCCTAGTGATTGGCCTAGGTGTAGTTGGGTATCCGCAACCTCCATAAGGCAATTGAATTTGTCCAGGAGCACAAGTTGGTTTAGGTGTAGTTGGATATCCGCAACCTCCATAAGGCAGTGTGATTTGACCTGGAGCACAGGTTGGTTTAGGTGTAGTTGGGTATCCGCAACCTCCATAAGGCAAGGTTATTTGACCTGGGGCACAGGTTGGACGTGGTGTAGTGGTTCTAGGTGGTAAATAAGTGGATGGTGCCCTAGTGATTGGCCTAGGTGTAGTTGGGTATCCGCAACCTCCATAAGGCAATTGAATTTGTCCAGGAGCACAAGTTGGTTTAGGTGTAGTTGGATATCCGCAACCTCCATAAGGCAGTGTGATTTGACCTGGAGCACAGGTTGGTTTAGGTGTAGTTGGGTATCCGCAACCTCCATAGGGCAAGGTTATTTGACCTGGAGCACAGGTTGGACGTGGTGTAGTGGTTCTAGGTGGTAAATAAGTGGATGGTGCCCTAGTGATTGGCCTAGGTGTAGTTGGGTATCCGCAACCTCCATAAGGCAATTGAATTTGTCCAGGAGCACAAGTTGGTTTAGGTGTAGTTGGATATCCGCAACCTCCATAAGGCAGTGTGATTTGACCTGGAGCACAGGTTGGTTTAGGTGTAGTTGGGTATCCGCAACCTCCATAAGGCAAGGTTATTTGACCTGGGGCACAGGTTGGACGTGGTGTAGTGGTTCTAGGTGGTAAATAAGTGGATGGTGCCCTAGTGATTGGTCTTGGTGTAGTTGGGTATCCGCAACCTCCATAAGGCAATTGAATTTGTCCAGGAGCACAAGTTGGTTTAGGTGTAGTTGGATATCCGCAACCTCCATAAGGCAGTGTGATTTGACCTGGAGCACAGGTTGGTTTAGGTGTAGTTGGGTATCCGCAACCTCCATAAGGCAAGGTTATTTGACCTGGGGCACAGGTTGGACGTGGTGTAGTGGTTCTAGGTGGTAAATAAGTGGATGGTGCCCTAGTGATTGGTCTTGGTGTAGTTGGGTATCCGCAACCTCCATAAGGTAATTGAATTTGTCCAGGAGCACAAGTTGGTTTAGGTGTAGTTGGATATCCGCAACCTCCATAAGGCAGTGTGATTTGACCTGGAGCACAGGTTGGTTTAGGTGTAGTTGGGTATCCGCAACCTCCATAGGGCAAGGTTATTTGACCTGGAGCACAGGTTGGACGTGGTGTAGTGGTTCTAGGTGGTAAATAAGTGGATGGTGCCCTAGTGATTGGTCTAGGTGTAGTTGGATATCCGCAACCTCCATAAGGCAGTGTGATTTGACCTGGTGCACAGGTTGGTTTAGGCGTCGTGGGATAAACGCAACCTCCATTAGCTGTTTGGATTTGACCAGGAGCACAGGTTGGGCGTGGTGTGGTTGGATATACGCAACTTCCAGATGCGCTTCTAACTTGTCCTGGTGCGCAGGTTGGTTTTGGTGTAGTTGGATATCCGCACCCTCCATAAGGAAGTGTGATTTGACCTGGTGCGCAGGTTGGTTTAGGTGTGCTTGGGTATCCACAACCTCCATATGGTAAACGGATTTGACCTGGTGCACAGTTAACCACAAGTTTGGTTACTGACTCTTCTTGTTTATATGGTCTTCTTGTGGTTGTAGTTGGGTATCCGCAACCTCCATAGGGCAAGGTTATTTGACCTGGAGCACAGGTTGGACGTGGTGTAGTTGTTCTAGGTGGTAAATAAGTGGATGGTGCCCTAGTGATTGGTCTAGGTGTTGTTGGATATCCGCAACCTCCATAAGGCAATTGAATTTGTCCAGGTGCACAGGTTGGTTTAGGTGTAGTTGGGTATCCGCAACCTCCATAGGGCAAGGTTATTTGACCTGGAGCACAGGTTGGTTTAGGTGTAGTTGGGTATCCGCAACCTCCATAAGGCAAGGTTATTTGACCTGGGGCACAGGTTGGACGTGGTGTAGTGGTTCTAGGTGGTAAATAAGTGGATGGAGCCCTAGTGATTGGTTTAGGTGTAGTTGGGTATCCGCAACCTCCATAAGGCAATTGAATTTGTCCAGGAGCACAAGTTGGTTTAGGTGTAGTTGGATATCCGCACCCTCCATAAGGTAGGGTGATTTGACCTGGTGCGCAGGTTGGTTTAGGCGTCGTGGGATAAACGCAACCTCCATTAGCTGTTTGGGTTTGACCAGGAGCACAGGTTGGGCGTGGTGTGGTTGGATATACGCAACTTCCAGATGCGGTTCTAATTTGTCCTGGTGCGCAGGTTGGTTTAGGTGTAGTTGGGTATCCGCAACCTCCATAAGGTAAGGTTATTTGACCTGGAGCACAGGTTGGTCTTGGTGTAGTGGTTCTTGGTGGTAAGTAGGTTTGTGTTGTTGGAGGCTGAAAAATTGTGATTGAGAAAACGTCCAATTGTGAGTAAGAAAAAAATGGTAAGAAACTTACTTTTAAGTAGTTTAAAAACAGTAACAGTAACAAACATAAAACTAACACCACATAGATTAGAAGTAACCCGTAAGAAAAAGATTAGACAGGTAAACACAGACATAAAGAAAATAATGTTTATTATATACCTACATACTAAAATAAAATATCTACATTATCTACTGTTAATAATAATAACCTACCCTGGTTGGTAGAGTAGTTGGTCTGGGTACAATCTATGAAAAATACAAAATTAACACCCAAAAATTTAAAATTTCAGTGTTACTTTTACCTTGATTTGATTAATTGATGGTTCAGGTAACTTAAATGGTATCACAGGTTTTGGATAGACATATCCAGTGGTGCTTGGTTTAGGCGTGGTTGGATATACGCAACCTCCCGAAGAGGTTTGGATTTGTCCGGGTGCGCAAGTTGGTCTTGGGGTAGTTGGATATCCGCAACCTCCATATGGCAAGATTATTTGACCTGGTGCACAAGTTGGACGTGGTGTTGTTGGATAAACACAAACTCCAGAAGCTGATCTGATTTGTCCAGGAGCACAAGTTGGTTTAGGTGTGGTTGGATACCCACAACCTCCATATGGCAGGGTTATTTGTCCGGGGGCGCAAGTTGGTCTAGGTGTTGTTGGTGGAGGTACAACCTAAATTAAAAAATATGTGTTTAAACTCTTAAGGTTTTGTTAAGAAAAAAATACCTTAATTTTGTTATTAGATGGTTCAGGTAACTTAAATGGAATCTCAGGTTTTGGATATATGTATCCAGTGGTCTTTGGCTTAGATGTAGTTGGATATCCGCAACCTCCATAAGGCAGTGTGATTTGTCCAGGTGCGCAGGTTGGTTTAGGTGTAGTTGGATAAATGCAACCTCCATTGGCAGTTTGGATTTGACCTGGAGCACAAGTTGGTCGTGGAGTGGTTGGATAAACGCAACCTCCAGAAGCGGTTTTTATTTGTCCTGGTGCGCAGGTTGGTTTAGGTGTAGTTGGATATCCGCAACCTCCATAAGGCAAAGTAATTTGACCTGGTGCACAAGTTGGACGTTGAGTTGTTGGATATACACAACCTCCATTAGCGGTTTGTATTTGTCCAGGTGCGCAAGTTGGTCTTGGGGTAGTTGGATATCCGCAACCTCCATACGGCAAGGTTATTTGACCTGGTGCGCAAGTTGGACGTTGAGTGGTTGGATATACACACACTCCAGAGGCAGATTTGATTTGTCCGGGTGCACAAGTTGGTTTGGGTGTGGTTGGATATCCGCAACCTCCATACGGCAAGGTTATTTGACCCGGTGCGCAAGTAGGTCTAGGTGTTGTTGGTGGTGGTACAACCTAGATTAAAAATAAGAGTTAAGGTAACAATTTAAAGGTTTTTAAAAATGTTGACCTTTATTTTGTTGTTGGATGGTTCAGGTAACTTGAATGGAATCTCAGGTTTTGGATAGACATATCCAGTAGTCTTTGGTTTAGATGTTGTTGGATATCCGCAACCTCCATAAGGCAAGGTTATTTGACCTGGTGCGCAGGTTGGACGTGGGGTCGTTGGATAAACACAAACTCCAGAGGCGGATCTGATTTGTCCGGGTGCACAAGTTGGTTTAGGTGTAGTTGGATACACGCAACCTCCGGAAGAAGTCTGGATTTGTCCGGGTGCGCAAGTTGGCCTTGGAGTAGTTGGATAACCGCAACCTCCGTAGGGAAGTGTAATTTGTCCGTGTGCGCATGTTGGTTTGGGTGTGGTTGGATATACGCAACCTCCCGAAGAGGTTTGAATTTGTCCGGGTGCGCAAGTTGGTCTAGGTGTAGTTGGATAACCGCAACCTCCATTGGGAAGTGTAATTTGTCCGGGTGCGCATGTTGGTTTAGGTGTGGTTGGATATACGCAACCTCCCGGAGAGGTCTGGATTTGTCCGGGTGCGCAAGTTGGTTTTGGGGTAGTTGGATATGCGCAACCTCCATAAGGCAAGGTTATTTGACCTGGTGCGCAGGTTGGACGTGGGGTTGTTGGATTTAAACAAACTCCTGAGGCAGATCTGATTTGTCCAGGAGCACAGGTTGGTTTAGGTGTGGTTGGATATCCACAACCTCCATAAGGCAAGGTTATTTGACCTGGTGCGCAAGTTGGCCTAGGTGTTGTTGGTGGTGGTACAACCTAGATAAAAATATGAGTTAACGTAACAAGTAAAAATTAAAGTAAAATTAATGTTACCTTTATTTCGTTATCAGATGGCTCAGGTAACTTGAATGGAATCTCAGGTTTTGGGTAGACATATCCAGTAGTCCTTGGTTTAGATGTAGTTGGGGGTGGTACAACCTCATTGATTTGGTTGTTTGGTTGAATTTCGAAGGGGATGGATGGTTTGGGGTAAAAGTAACCATCTGCTCTTTTTTCTCTAACCAAATTGTTGCTATTTTCTGCTGTACACAGTACAGTAAGTGCCAAAATAGGCAGGATATATAGCAAATTCTAAAAATATAAAAATAAAACAATCAGTATAAAGTAATATTACATAATATTAATTTATAATAATTTCGTGGGAAGAACATGGATCCAAGAATGGTCTAGGACGTACCAATAATTTATTTAAATTTAAGTCAGCAAGGTTGGCCAAAATTCTTGATTTATTTTCACATGTTCCCATACATTTTTCTAAATAATATAACCTGATATGCTAAACGATAAGTTATTAAAATTTCTAATGGCATTTATATTCATCAAACGAGATATTTTGGTGATTGATAAACATATGATAATGCTATTGTCCAAAAAAAGATTATTATAATTTAATTTGCATACATTTAATGTTGCATATTGCATATATTAGGTAATTCTTTTTATTTTCCTAAGTAGCTTTCAATGTCTGATTAAGCTTTACACAACGCAACTCAAGATGATAAATTACAGGATAATTTTTTCTGGGCTAAAATTTGCCTATCGTTACTATTTCACACTTAAATAATTTATAGCGTTAATAAATTTAATCAAAAGTAGGTGTCATCACACTTGGTCTTGAAATAATCACACTTGTTAATAAGAGACTGAAAAGTGTACTTTTTAATGCCTAAATATTAATTAATTCGCATATCTAAAAAGGTTAACCATTTTAATGTAAATATATATATGTGTATACTTGTAAATCATATTACCAAAAATAGAAGAGTAGTGAGATTTCAAATTAGAATATTAAATTAATCCATGACATTTAATAAAAACAAGTTTTTCAAAACAACATGATTTATAATAGTTCCAATTACAAAAAAATTTCCTGCGTACAGAAAAACATTTTCATATTTCAACATGTTCTTGTACAGGGTGAGGATAATTGATGTTATATTTTATTGTAGTTAAAACATTACAAAAAAACTTGAAAACACAAAATAATTCTATAATAGGTAAACAAATTGTTCAACACCAACCAAAAACCTTTCATTATAGTTTTTTAAATTAAATGCAGAAAATAACTTCCATGAGTCTATTTTTAAATACCTGCCTAGTCCTCTACTTTTAATATTTTTAAATTTTTGTCGCGAAATATATTGGCATTATTAAACAATTGAAATCCTCAATGGAGTATGTTTTTGGTGGATTTTTTGTATCAGATTTATAAAAACTAGTGTGTCGAAGAATTTGGCCACCCTGTATTTTGTACTATTTGAAAACTATTTGAAGCCACATCCTCTTTGCATCGGTCTTGCTATGTTTTTTATATACTAAATACATATGTATAGTAGGTATATTTAAATGAAGGGTACTTATTGCATTTTTAACGCTTGGCTAATAAATTCAAATATTTTGTATTCAAAGATGTACCTACTAATATAAATAATGAAGGCCTTGCTCTGAGATTCCTTAAGACACACTTTAATGTTAATTTTTAATGTCGTAATACAATTATTATATATCATCTCATTTTACGCGTAAAGAATTCATACGAAAAGGTAGTCGCAGTTGGCATTTAAATCTAGTTTTTAATTAAATAATTAATATGTACCTACGTAATTAAATTACGTTTTAGGTGTACCTACATTTGTATCTATTAATTTAATTTATTTACATATGGGTCAGAATTTCTCAAACGGGCCACCTGAATTAGGTCAAAATTAGTTTTTGATTGTAGATACATTTTTTCGATAGTATTTTACATCACTAACACAAATCCTAAAGGATTTTGTAAAAAAAAAATTTTCAATTGACATATTCATGATATTAAAAGTAAAAGTTTTTAGTAATTAAAAAATAAAAAAAAATCATTATGGCTAAACTAATTATCCGATTCCAACGATATAACTAGCGTTGGAATCTTGTTTTGACATAGATTCTTTGTTATTTTTTTCAATTGTCCTATTTTCATTTAGGTCGATTTTTTTTTGTTTTTTTTTATACCAAATTCGGAAATAATTGCCTTCTGCGCCAGCTATCGACTCGAGAAAAAAAACACATATACTCCAATCATTTCTCGAAATTATGCTGCTGAGAAAAAAAATGGCCCGCAGGTTGACAAAAAGTTATTCGTCCTTTTGTGGCCGCGCGCGGTGTCAGCTCACGCTCCGAACCGTGTACGCTGTACGCGCTTGTGACGCGACGTCTTACGGTGGTCTGGAACCTGCGGGCCATTTTTTTTCTCAGCAGCATAATTTCGAAAAATGATTGGAGTATATGTGTTTTTTTTTTCGAGTCGATAGCTGGCGCAGAAGCCAATTATTTCCGAATATGTTATAAAAAAAACAAAAAAAAATCGACCTAAATGAAAATTGTACAATTGAAAAAAATAACAAAGAATCTATGTCAAAACAAGATTCCAACGCTATTTAAATCGTTGGAATCGGATAATTAGTTTAGCCATAATGATTTTTTTTTATTTTTTAATTACTAAAAACTTTTACTTTTAATATCATGAATATGTCAATTGAAAATTTTTTTTTTACAAAATCCTTTAGGATTTGTGTTAGTGATGTAAAATACTATCGAAAAAATGTATCTACAATCAAAAACTAATTTTGACCTAATTCAGGTGGCCCGTTTGAGAAATTCTGACCCATATATTCATATTTTAAATTGTGTAATACTTATAGTGTTGTATTGCAAAATAGGATTTTGGATGATTAATTTTATTCTTGGTAGAATATATAATGGATGCTAGGTTTTGTTAATGGAATTATTTTATAGGATTTCGATATACAGGGCTTTCAATTAAAAATATGATATTGAGCAAAAACTGATTTATTTGCTTCGTTTGTTTTGCTTATTTTAATGTGTATTGACGTAGTTTAAAATATATTGTTCAACTTTCCAGTGCAAAAACATGGACATGGACATGTCCCAATTGATCATAAGCAGTGAAAAATTGCAGATAAACATAAACTTATCGAGTTTTTGTTACATAATGTTATCAAAAATTCGTTGATAAAGTATACGATTACAAAAATATTCGGTATTCAAATTTGAATATTTGCATGTCAAAAAAAAATTCGCAACATTCTTATCTTAATAATATTATTTTGCAAATAATTGTGATTTATATATATAGTCAAAAATGGTGGATGCGCCAGGGTAAATATTATAATATTTACCCGGCGCATTCACCATTTTTGACAACATATTTAAATCACAATAATTCTGATTTTTAATATTTAATTATTTTAATACATTTAAATATTTAATATTTAAATTATTTAAAAAAATTATTTGCAAAATCCTATTTTTGCTTAAACCTATTGTTTTGCCAAAAGTGTAAACTCGACAATATAAATAAAAATCTTAAAATCACAATAAATCAAAATTATTTCCAAATAATTTGCTCAAAAGGGATTGAAAATTTATAAAACATATTATTTGTAATGTGCAACTTCTAAAATCCCATTAAATTTTTTCCCCAATCTATCACCCAAACGCAAACAACTAAAATAGTAAAAAAAATTCTTATATCAGGACCTCTTTTAAGAGCTCAAATTTTAACAGGATTATTTTTTAGACACAGCAATATTTTCAATAAACTTTTTAATTTTTTTAAAAGTATACTCTACAGGGTGTCCGGGAAAAGGAGGTCAATCCGTTAACCATATATTCCTTGAGTTAAAACAATAAGACTTTCATAATACCATTTTTCAATTTAGAGCTTCATGTTCGATATACAGGGCGACAAAGTTTGAAATTTAAAACTGATTTTTTTTAATAATTCTAGTAATTGATAAGATATTAAATTTAAATTCGCTACACTACTTCAACATAAATAGTTACATTTTTGGAGACCAACAAAACAAAAAATAATTGTCAAAATATCAAAATAGGGGGGGTCCAGTACTCACTGACTCCCCCTATTTTTTAGTACGAGCGCCAATGACTTCCAAACGGTATTTTTTCAGGTAATCATTTATTGTTAAAAAAAATTTGTCTCTTATAATATTTATATTATTTTGATAAAATGATTTGTTTTAGAGATAATTTGTAAAGTATGGGTCAGTCCATATCAAATCAACCAAAGGTTCTTCCTCGACCATCTCCGATTTTGATAATTTTTGGTAAATTTGTTTACCTCACTAAAAAACTCAAAAATCCCATATATGAATTTTTTTCGATAGGTGGCTTTTGTTTTATTGATTTTTGAAAATCAAAAATTCCGATAAATTTGGGTCTTGCAAGTAGGTACTTACAAAAATAGCGATATCTCGTAAACTATTAGTAGAAAGGTGAGTGGTGGCTTATTTGAAAGGCCTATTAGAGACCTTTTTTATGATATATCACTTGACCTAAATTTTTTCAAAAAAAAATTAAATTTCGAAAATTTGATATGGACTGACCCATACTTTACAAATTATCTCTAAAACAAACCATTTTATCAAAATATATAAGAGACAAAAAATGTTCAACAATAAATGATTACCTGAAAAAATACCGTTTGGAAGTCATTGGCGCACGTACTAAAAAATAGTACTGGACCCCCCTATTTTGATTATTTGATAATTGTTTTTTGTTTTGTTGGTCTCCAAAAATGTAACTATTTATGTTGAAGTAGTGTAGCGAATTTAAACTTAATATCTTATCAATTACTCGAATTATTAAAAAAAATCAGTTTTAAATTTCAAACTTTGTCACCCTGTATATCGAACATGAAGCTCTAAATTGAAAAATGGTATTATGAAAGTCTTATTGTTTTAACTCATGGAATATATGGTTAACGGATTGACCTCCTTTTCCTGGACACCCTGTATATAATTTTCTTACTAATAGCAAGAAGACTAAATAAAGGAGGAGGAATATACTATCATTGTTCTATGTATATAGAATATAACGTTTTTTAAACAAGTTATTTAACCAATTAGTTGTATTTAACCATTAACATTTTTTTAGTAATATTATGGTACTTGACAAAATAAATTTTTGTAGTTATTATTGTGCAGTTTTCTACTTAAAATTTTTCAATAAAATTTATTATAGGGTCTTTTTGAGGGGTGGTGAATCCAGTGCCGTGCTTAGATTTTGTTTAAAAAAATTGCTAATATGAATTCTTAAAAATGTATGCTTAAAAACTGACATAGTAGGCCTTGTATTTTGTAAAAATATGGCGTTTTTTGCTTCAACTACAGTTTATCAAGATCAACACTTTAAAACAAATCCGGTTAAAATCGCATAATAAATGGGTCACACTGTATTTAGATTGAAACCAAAATAAAGTTTAAAAAATGTAATAAAAATTGGAAAGTAATAAAATAAAAAGCATAAAAGGCACAATTTCAAAAAATCTAAAAAAAATTGGTTGTAAAGAAAATTATCTGATTGGCACAAAATAATAAATTTATGGAAGAACAAAATTAAATTCAAAATGTATCCCAAAAATATTTTCATTAATGAACTAAAAAATAATTTTTTGGATATTTTTTTTTATTAAAACCTTACCTTGTCCTTTTAAACATCGCATTAAAAAAGTACCTTACATTTGTTTAATCCTAAACATGTTTTCCCTACAAAATAATGCCGACATTTCCTATGTGCTTATTCTTGCGTTACTCACTTATTCAGACTCGGAATCACAGAATTATCGAAAAAACAATTGAACATAAAACACAACACAACAAAAATCGCGAAAATTGCGAAACGAAACTGTGTGTAGATAGATATACCTACCATTTTGCTATGGTATCCTTTTTTCGCTATTGGCACCGCGTTGCTTGATTGACTGGCGATTTTGGTGGCAAGGGGGATTCTATATATACGGGCGGGATGAGCAAGGTTATCCGGCCGGGCTTTTCATTTGTTTCGGTTACTTTTTTGGCTGAAGATGGTAGCAATTATATATTTTTTTTATTTTTCGTTTTTCTTTTACGATAAATGTATGTCCGGTTGTCAAGTACGACTAGTTTAAGTACTTATTAAGAATTAAGTACTACTAAGTCCGCAGTAAAATCTTCATTCAAAGAGATATAACAAATAAAAAACAAGCTGCAGCTTTCATGTTTTAAAATTACAATTTTACATTATATATAATAATAATATACTATAGTATATTATGTATCAAGTTTGATAAACGCCATTTTATACACGAATTTAATTTAGGCAATAGCGAGCTTGCGAGCGAGTGCTTAAGTTAATGAGTATATAGAAAAGTTTATAAACGAGGTGCATACTATACTTTTTCTACGACAAATACTTATTATTATCTTAAAATGATTTAAATCAAAAAAATTGTATAGAGCGCCATCTATGAAACAACAGGGGAAACTGTCAAATGTCACATTTTTACATTTTATAAATACAATTATAAAGGTTATAAATCGAAATTTAGCTTGAAAATTGACAGTTTTTCACAGTGAAAGTAAAGGAAATGTTTTATGAGGACTTTACAGTCCGTGCCCGCATTTATGTTATAGTTTACTGCCGGCGAAATTAAAAGGTCAGTACAATGTTTATATAAACTTTTTAAATATTGGCGTTGAGAAACTATTTAATATTAATGTATTTTTGTATTAAGATAATAAAATAATTTTCACATTTAGTATTATTTTACAAGAAGCCTTCTCTTGAAGAAGGGCACTTTATTTTAACGATTGTATGACATTTGACAACTGTCAACTAACTTAAAACTAACTTCAGCCCGTGACTAAAGCGTCTTAAAGCCACAACTTGTGAATGTGTATTTAAAAGGTCACTTAGTGTCATGAAAACATGTACGATAAAGGGCGTTTTAAAGGTGGGAGTAGAAAAAATATTAAAAATAACTAACATTACGTTGTTAATAAAACACCATATTTATTTTTTTAAATTTAAAAATTGTTTTTTGTTATGCTAATACATTAATTTCATTATTTCCACCTGTTGCTCGACGAACTATTTTTTTCGGTTGAACACTCCCGTTTGTAGTAAACTGCTTGACTGTACGGTGAAATGAAGTACGTGATCGAATTTTATCCGGAAAACGCTGAGCGTAGATATTAACAGCATCAAGATGCTGCTTCTCCATAAATCAAAATCATTTCTATTTTCTCTTCCACTGTTAAAAAATCCATTATGAATAACTGCTTTTTGTTTTCAAATTAATCTTCGAACTAAATTGATTAAATAATGCTAAACTATAGATAGTTTCTGTATGCATCAATAATAATTATTATTTATAACTAAATACAATTTTTTTATACCTCGATTAGGATTAAATTAATTAATTGACAAAATATTTTTTTTTACCTGATAAGGTATTTTTATTAAAAATAGTACAATAATCCTTTAAATTAAAGGATTTAATGCTAAGAGGTAAAAAGTGACCATGGTGCGCAATTGATAATTATCACCGAATGAAATAATGTATAAAAGTTAAACCAAAGGAAACTTTAATATTAGTTAAAAAATCGTGGGTACTTAAAAAAATCAGATTTAATTTAATAAGATAATTATTACCAAAAAAAAGTGATATTTTTATAGAAAAATTATTGCAGAATCGTATACAGAAGAAAAATCGAACAAAATTGATTTTTTTTCATTACAGCGCCATCTATTACAAATATGAAAAAATGTTTTAGACAAAATCTACCTATTTTTAGTCAAATGATCCCAATAAAAAATAGGGTGTTCCATTGGAAATTTTAAAGTTACTCAATGTTCCCCCTATAAGGAGGAGAGTATGATGACCAATTTTAGTACTGATTGATTTCCCCCTCGATTCATTTAATTTTTTTTTTTTTCGTAAAATGCATACTAACTGAGATATTTTAGTTTCAAGTTAAATGACTCACCCTGTATATAACTGTATATTGGTACAATAAAAAATAAATTGAAAAAAAAATTATTTTATTAAAAAAATACAACAAATATAAAATATTAAATACCTGATAAATAAAGACAAAAAATTAGTAAAAAAAAAGTATAAGAAATAATAAAATACAAAAAAATATGAATCTAAAAACTCATCTCAAACTCATCTTCAATTGAAAGCTAAAACTTTTTTGTTTAATATTAAAATCCCTTTTAGGTTTTATCAATACCTTTTAAAACCTCTACACCAAAGAACAATCTACACCTTCGCTACTCATCAGAGTTTGAGTTGAACTTTCTCTTGGCCTCTTTTTGCCTCTCTGTTGTAGAAGGGGTCCTTCCACACAGCCTGTGTTGACCTTAAAGGCTGGTAAATGCAAAGTTAAAAAGATGGTAATCCCTCCACCACTAACTTCCCTGTTAATTTATCCTCAATTATTTAAAGATATTTCAGGATTACCCTTTTCCATTTTAGAATGGACTGTTATTTGGCTTGTTCAGCATAAAACGTTTTTTCCAAGTATTTTTAGAATTTGTGGATTTTCTTAAGTTGATTTTATGTTCATATAAAATATTAAATATCACCAATGATTTTTAAAATAATTATTTAACACAATTTTAATTTACGATCTGCGACTTTTAGGTTATAAAATAAGATACTCTCTGTCATTAAAACATTTATCGCTGCAAAAAATATCAAGACTATTTTTGTAGAAAATTTTATCATCTACAAAGATGTCGTTTTTATAATTATTATATAACTATTATAATATAATGAATTTTAATAGTTTAAAAGGATTAAGTACTTTCTATTTATTTATTTGTATAGTTTAATAGGATTACAGTTTTTTAAATTGTTAAACATGATGAAAAATTTTGAAATCTATGTAAACCTTGCAAATTCTTAACATCTTTATAATATTTTTGACACTACACAATTCTACAAATTTTAATGAGTCATTATGATTTTTAAACTTTATCTTTTCAAGGTGTTTGTAGTTTAAAATAACACTTAATAATCTTTTAACACTGACTGTTTCCCAATATTCTTTAATTTTAAACTACCAACCAAATTTTTCCCATCATTTTTTAAATTTAACCCATCTTGCAAATTTGTCCTACCATATCTTAACTTTATGCGACTGTGCGGATTTGTCCAACAATTTTTTAAATTTATCCCACTGTGCGAATTTATCCTAACATTTTTTAAAATTTATCCCACTGTGCGAATTTGTCCTACCATTTTTTAAATTCATGCTCCTGTGCAAATTGTTTAAAGGACGCCGTATACAGGGTGGCTCAAAAGTTTGGAATATTGAGTGTAACTTTTGAAATATCGAAAATATTAAAAAATGATTTTAATAAAAAAACCTTTTTTAAATTTCGTTGTAAAAATTAGAGGTTGCAATTAAAAAAAAAGTTGGCCTCCTTGGGGGACTACGTATTTATTTTTTTAAGTAGGCAATGTCACCGCAAAATTTGAAATAAGATATTAAAAAACTTTTATTAAAATCAGTTTTTAATATTTTGGATATTTCAAAAGTTACACTCAATATTCCGAACTTTTAAGCCAAGTATAGTTATTTTCTTTATTTTATATAAATTATACTAAATTATTATTATTTTAAACAATTTATTTTGAAAATTTGAACCCAGGGTAAGATAATAATGTCAATTAATAAGCTTAGAAAAAGAAAACTAAAAACATAAAATTGAACATTATTGTTTTTTATCTTTATTTTATTTATTTGCATTCCTAATTTTTTATATTTCAATTTATTTTATAATAACTACCTATTTACATATTTTTAATACAATATTAAAATTCACTAAACTAAAGGATATAGCCTTTAACATCAATGGAACAGACAAAAAAACATATAATTTTGTTTAATAAAATATTTAAAATTAAATTAATAAACATTTTACAGGTTTTTGGCCCCCTCGGGCCAACATAATATTATTACATAACTATTTAGCCAAAAATCATATGTCACCAAAATGGAATTAAATCATTAAAAACTCTTTAAAACTGGTTGGCATTTTTTAATTCCCAAAACCATTTGATAAATTTACAAAAAATTTTACACAAAGAATTATACTGAACAAATAAATAGCAATTAACAAATCATAAAAATGAGACATTAAAAAAATATATAATTAGTTTCTCCTAATTAAATTATAAATAAATAAATAAAATCTGGTAAACACATTTTTAACAATTTAATTTAATTGAATTTATCAATTAATTGAAAGGATAATAAATAACTATTGACATATTATTGTAAAAATGTTTATTTTTTACAAAAAGTTAAAAAGTTAAGAAGTGTGAATTTTAAGATGGTAATCGACCTACCCAATGAAAATTAAAAAAAAATTGTTTTTCCACGACCACTTAAACACTCGCATGAAAAAGTCGCTTTTCAACACTTGTAAAACAAATAACTATTGTATTTTATAGGTTAAAACGACAAAAATTCTAAATAAATAAAT
Organism: Brassicogethes aeneus; assembly: GCA_921294245.1. Taxonomy (NCBI): domain Eukaryota; kingdom Metazoa; phylum Arthropoda; class Insecta; order Coleoptera; family Nitidulidae; genus Brassicogethes; species Brassicogethes aeneus. Next base: position 8,070,988 of record OV121140.1, read on the forward strand.
ACCTACTGAAAAAATAATGAAATACTTAATTAAGGAAAAATATGCTTTATTTAGTCATATAAAAATGAATCAATAGAATTAATTTAAAAAATCCTTGTAAAAATTAATTTTATACTAAAGTAGAATTTCTACATATTATGAGTTGTAGGTTTATTATTAATTGGAATATTATCATGAGCAAGCTTTATTCTAATTAAGTAACGACGATGAATTCCCTAATTAAATAAATAAACAAACATTAACCTTAAAATTGATTTTTCACTAATTTAAATTAATTTCCATAACTTTAAGACAAAATCATTTAAAAACCACGTTACCCATATTTTTTCAATATTAAATACCTACTTACCTAATATCACATCATACAATATAATTATTATTCATACACACTAATAACGGGGTCTTCAAAAATTAGCACAAAATAATGTCCAAACTTTGTTGTAAGACCATTATCAAAAAATAAATTTAGTTGACAATTTTAAGTATTTGTTTACAACTGTCAAAACATAAAAAATAGAGTGCTCTGTTTTGACATTACCACCGCGCATGCCCAGTTTTGAGTCGCTTTTGTTTTGGTGGCCTGTTTGGTAAAAAAAGTCATAGAGAATATGAAAAAAGTTTGTTTGTTGTTTATCGTGTTTTAATTATCGGTGTTTGGTGCAAAAAGGATGAAAGAGGCTGTTTTTTGATAAGAGTGCACTCAGACATGTCTGCGTTAAAGGTTAGTTTATCAATATTATGTAGTAATGTAAGGTTTTTAGTATGGTACTTAAATAGCGAAAATTGGTATAAATTGTGACCAATAATTGAATGTTTTTTGCCTAATTTAGGCATTTTAAGAAGATTGTAGTGGATTTATGTAGCACAAATTAACATTAAGATTATCATTAAAAAGGCTTAAGTTAATAATTAATAATAATTAGTATTTCGTGTTTTTAAAATGTGCAGCTTTAGAATTTAGATTAAATTAGTCCAAGAAATCAAACTTTTAAAGAATATACAGAGTTTTGCTTTGAATTTAAAGGAGTTTTGGAATAATTACACCAAACTAAAGCCTCTTGGTCTAATAGGTATTTTATTAATAATAAACTATAAATTTAATTTTTTTGTGTTTTGTTTGCCTACCTACGTTAACCTAGACAACTGCAAAACATTGTTAAATGCACTTTCTTATTTGTTTATTTGATCGTTAGATGGAGCACTATTACAATAATAACATATACTTAAGTATATGAATAATAAGTAAATTTAGAAACGCAATAAACTAATAAATAATTAAATAAAAATAAATAAAATTTTGGGTTTATAATTTTTTTAACTTCTTTGGAATTTTAGTTTTAAAACTCTTATTTTATAGAAATGGGACACCAAAAAATCTGGTTATACAAATTCAGGTTTAAAAATATAATCTAATTGTCAAAAATAACAACAAAAAAAGCATCATTAAAATTATAACATTGTTTTCCCAGCAAACACATAAGTCTGGTAATGTAATGGCCCATTACAGCGTTTAATGGTTAAATGATGGCATTTTTAACCCAAGCTGTTCTTGTACTGGGCCTCTACAGGAATTTTTCGTTAATAAATGTCAATTTAGACCAAAGGCTGTCGTGGTAAGGTCTTGCAATGGCCCTTTTCAGGCAATGATATGTATAATTTAACATTAAAGGCCCACATATGGTAATTATAAGTATCAAGTTAATGGAACTGTAACACACCATTACAGTGCCAAATGTTTTCCTTTGCTTTACACCATATTTACTAATGAATTGCCTCATGTTAGTGGTATTATGCATATGCATATAGAAAAATAATATAGGTTTTGAGATATATTAATTAATTATCTAATAGGTGTATTTTATAATTAATTATTAATGAACTAAACAACTAGGTACCTAGTACCTTTTTCAAGTAAGTATTTTTACTGTACAATATTTACATTAATGTCGTACTATTTAATAACCTAGGAAATAGCTATTTCATGTGACCTATTTTAAAATTTTAAATCTTCTTTTAGCGCACCATGTTTTGAATATTTAACCCTATTTAATTATCTCTATTCAAAACGAAGCTTTTTTCTAGAAAAACTTGCAAATTAGAATCCCATTATAAGACCATTCCTAGAGTGCACTGTAGTCGTCAATGATTTAGCAATATAATAGAGATCTCTTATGCATGTGATTTAGCCATATATCCATTGTGCTAAAGACTGGACTAGAGACTGGATTTATCTACTTAATTTGTTTTGGTGTTCAATTTAATTAATTCGATTCCTTAGAAATGGAAACTGTTGAAATTTGATTTTATTTTATAATATTTGTTAAGTTTTTTTTTTATTTAAATATGTTATGTTATAATTATGTTTAAATTACATGTATTTTATAACACATTAAACACTTTGTATTTTTTAATTTTTTGAAAGTTTTAGGGACATTAATGGAATTACATAATAACGAAATTTTTGTAATATAGTAAAGTACCTATCTATTATGGTGGATTAAATAAATTAGGTCGGATATTACACGATAATCGGGAATTTTTATCCCTACCGTCAAAAATCGGTCGGGATAAAATATTTCCATTATCATGGAATATCCGTACCTAGTAAATATATAGGTACCACATTTAATCCGACATAATAGGTACTTTACTTATCCATTAAATAATATTTAACTAACCACTATAGAATCTTTAACACCCCATATAAAAACCTTTAGCTTGCCACATTTGTACCTTTAACCTGCCATATCGGAACCTTTACCGGTTCTTGTAAGTGTCTTTATCGACTGCCCTCACATGCCCATAAAAGGTGAACGCGACATAATATGTAGAGGTCCATTAAAGTCAGCCTTTATAGGGCCTTTAGTTTATTAAAGGCACGCGTTTAAAGGGCCATTACAGAACCTTTACGGTTGTGTTTGCTGGGTTAGTTCGGATTTTAAAGATATGTAGATATGAGTTTTTATTTTTTATGAAGTTTGCAATGTTTTTCATTTTTGTCATGTTTTCTATTTTTGTGTCTGTCCCTTAATACATTTTTTCTACTCCCACCTCTAAAACGCCCTTTATCGTACATGTTTCCATGACACTAAGTGACCTTTTAAATACACATTGACAAGATGTGGCTTTACGGCGCTTTAGTCACAGGCTGAAGTTAGCATCAGGTTTTTAGTCACGGGTTGAAGTTAGTTTTAAGTTAGATGACAGTTGTCAAATGTCATACAATCGTTAAAATAAAGTGCCTTTCTTGTAAAATAATACTAAATGTGACAATTATTTTATTATCTCAATACAAAAATACAAAAATATTAAATAGTTTCTCAACGCCAATATTTTAAAAGTTTATATGAACATTGTACTGACCTTTTAATTTCGCCGCCAGTAAACTATAACTTAAATTCGGGCACAGACTCTACTGTAAAGTCCTCATAAAACATTTCCTTTACTTTCACTGTGAAAAAATGTCAATTTTCAAGATATATTTCGATATATAACCTTTATAATTGTGTTTATAAAATGTAAAAATGTGACATTTGACAGTTTCCCCTGTTGTTTCATAGGTGGCGCTCTATACAAATTTTGATTTAAATCATTTTAAGATAAATAAAAAGTATTTGTCGTAGAAAAAGTATCGTTTATAAATTTTTCTAGACACTTATTAACTTAAGCACTCGCTCGCAAGCTCGCTCGTGCCTAAATTAAATTCGTGTCTAAAATGGCGTTTATCAAACTTGATACATAATATACTATTTACTACTCCCACCTTTAAAACGCCCATTATCGTACAAGTTGTGGCTTTATGGCACTTTAGTCACGGGCTGAAGTTAGTTTTATGTTTTAAGTTTGAAAATATTATATGAACGTTTGTACTTTACTGTTTGTACTTTTTGATTTCGCCGTACTTAGTAGTGCAGTGAACTAGATTTAACTGATAGAGCGTTAAAATTGTTGCGTACAGTGCCCATAAAACATTCTCTTCTCTTTTACTGTTACTCTTCTATTTTCAAGGGATAACTTTTGAATTACACAGAAAAATTTGAGAATTTAACGCCGGTAGATTCACAAGTTGGAAATTCTAACGAGAATTGTACTTTGTGGTAATATTTTGAAATTATAGTAATTAAAAAATCAAAGGATAATAGTACATTCTGTAATACAGCATATTCCGCTCGAGGAAAATTTGACACACGAGCCGAAGGCGAGTGTGACGGTTTTACGAGAGTGGAATATGCTATTCCAAACGTGTTTCAGACATTATTTTCTCTACGACTACGTTAGAATATAATTTTAAACAGAGAAAAGAAACCAAGCAGTTTTTGACATTTAAGTTTTTTGTATTGTCAAACCCGAGGGGTAAACCGCTGAGGTAATTTGGTGTACAGGCTTAAGGTAATACTAAGGAAATACGGGGTAGTACAGGGTAATATACAGAAAATACTGGGCAATACTTTATAATTCAGGCAATACAGGGGTTATACATGAAATACTAAGGTAATACAAGGGAAATACGGAGGTAATACGAGGGAAATACAGAGGCAAGTCAAGGGTAATACTGAGTAAATACAAATTAAGCGTATAGATGGCGTTTCTCAAGGCGTTTCCCAAAGCGTTTCCATGGCAACGATAACCTTACTTTTTTAGTCTACCCCGTAGTCTAGTTAATGTGAAATCTCGTGTGTAATTTTTGAATACCTACGAGTACATATGCAGATAAATAAAAAGGTAAGTTCTATAACTATCAATATAATGTAGGCTGTAATAATATTGTTAGTAGACTAATATCTAGGCAAATATAAAACCAGTTTTTAAAAAATTTAGTTCAGAATTGGGTTCAGATTCGGAACGCCAACCGAAAATTTCTAAGGTCGAAACTGAGATAGAAACCCTGGAAGTTAATTTAGAAAGCTGTGTTCTTTGACGAAAAATGGTATTTTGGCCGCATAATCGAAAAATGCGACAACGATAATTTTAAAATGAAGTTCCTAAAGACTGAATTGTACCATTATGTTTGGCCACGACCAGATGATGTAACCATAATAAATAAAAGGTATATTTTCTTTGGGCCCGTGCAATTGTTGGGAAATGGTCCATTTCAATTAAAACGAGCTGATGTGCTTCAAATAAAACAAAAATATAAAATAATTAAAAAACTATACATTTTTTTGTCAATTTTTCATTTGTTTTTGAATAAACTTTTTTTTCCATGGTTTTCTTTTTTCCTTTACACTCGCCTTTTCATTTACTTTACTTTTTTTCCTCTTAATTTTAACGAAATCTACCTCTAGCTTCATAGCAGGGGGAGCGTTCAAGTATTACGTAACTATCTAAGGGGAAGGGGGGGTCAAAAATTTCGAAAAACTGCGTAACGTAATACATGGGTATAAAAGCTATGGTAATTACAATAATTGGACATGTGGAAATTTTATTAAATCTTGACATTTTAGGCTATTCTAAGCATTTATTAAGAGGAAAATTTAAAAAAAGAAATAAAAATTAAAGGGTAATACGGGAAATACTTGGGTAGTACTAGTATTTTACAGGTAATGGCCAGGTAATACTGGTATTACAGGGGTAATGCAAGGTAATCCCGGGTAATTTTATTGTATTACTCAGGAAATACTGGGTACTACAATGAAAATGGGAAATGGTGTACAGCTTTTTACTTAGCGGTTTACCCCTCGGTCAAACCATTTTGTGCCGTCACAATTTTATAATGTAAATTATAATAAATTTAAACAAATGGTATGCCTACATCTTTATTATAATTAAAAATAGTTATTTACACTAACTAATAAAAAAAATAACATTGTAACAAATACAAAACTAATTTTACAAGTAATCTATGTCAACATCTATTCTTTTTCTACATTTTAAAGGTCTTTTTTAAAACTTTATGAATCTGTCAAAACTTCAAAGTCGGTATAGTAGGTAACTGGTTTATCATTTTAATATAAAATTTATTATAATTTTGATTTGTATATTTAAAAAACAATAAATATAACTAATTTTTTGTGCCTAAACCTTAATTATACAACTGCTATTATTTTTTAATTAATAAATAATACAGTAATATTTAAATATTTTTAAATTTTTTACGTTTAGTAAACAGCCAGGAGATGTCGTTACTTGTGACCATTCTTAAACAAGAGTGGGAATATTCTCGCACAGTATTGCATAAAAACATCCTTTCTATGATCAAAAATTACACTAGAATGTTACTATTCTTAAGTAGTCGCAGAGAAAATATTTTCTTAACTTAACTATTTTGATTTTATTATTTTTTGGGATGGTTACTTTATTTTTGAATAAATGTCGCTTTATACAAATATTTAATTTAAATCATTTTTTTTTCGTAGAAACACTTCTTCGCTACTTGATACAAAATATATAGGTACTATAAAAAACAAAATGCACTAAAATGCTATTTATTTAAATTTCCGCTTTACTCACTATAACCTATTTATCACACTAAGTTTAATACTTATCAATCGTGTTTTTTTTTACAAATTTGAGATTTTTAAATTTAAAAACATTTTTTTATTTCCCTCCCTCCTCAAAACTAACATTAGGCTTATCGTAGTGATACAAAGTGGTGGTCCTAGGCGTAGTACTGGTACTTTTATATGTAACGGCCGTCCAGTTGTAAAACCTCGTTGAAATCTCCATGTACTCCCTTGGAGGCGGCATGGGGGGCCTCGTGGGTTGCGGCATGGGCTTGAAGGTCACCGTGGGCTCCTGCGGGGGCAGATAGAAATCGCCCCTGAAGGGTTTTTTGCTCGTGCTCCCAGGCCTCTGCGTTATCCTGCCGGGCCCCGGGGTGGTCGGGGGCTTTTTCGTGTTGTATACGTTGTTTCCGTTGGGTACCACCGTGGGTCGGGTCGGTTGGAATGGTCGGTTTGTTTTCGGTTTGTCCGGGGGTAGGTATTCGAACCGTCTTTTTACTCGTTGGATTGGTGATGTTTCTATGTTTGTTATTTCGTTGGTTAGGGGGTTATCACCTTCTGAATCGCTTAAGGCTGCTATGGAAGTTACTGATATCAGTAGGATAAGTAGAAATCTTTCTTCCTGAAAAATACAAAAACTTTTAGTAAAATGGGGTGCTGATTTAATTTTTGTAGAATTTATAAAATCAGCAATGAAAAGTTTAAAATTTCTTAACAATTTTTTTTTATACAGCTTGAAGAGGGTGTAGTATTAAAAGTATTAAAAAATTATTAACAATTTTTCCGACAAGTAATTTTTAAAAGTTGAAAAATTGAATAGAATTTTCGATGAATTTTACTAGCAAATATCTTTTTTATTTGATTTCGGATTTAAACAAATATTAAAGAATATTGTAGATACATTAATGGAGAATCGCTCACATTTTAAAAATTACTAAAAAATACACGTACGTTTATAATATACAGGTTTAAACAAAAAGATGTTTTTACCATAAGTTTAAGACACTCTGTAGAGTTGCAAAACCGTATATTGTTCTAAATTAAGTTTTAATTATCAAGTCACATCTATTTTTAACAGTTTTGTTTTTGGTTCACCTTGATATATTTATTTTTGTGGAAAATATGGATTTTTTTAGAAAAACATTGCAATTTCCAATATTTTTCCTGTATGAAGAACTAAGGTTGCTATGGTCCATTCATAACCTATGGAGGATGACAGTGACAGTTTTGTTGAATCATCCCATACTTGGACATGTCATATACAGCTTTCAAAAGCTATCAAATTGTTTTTTGTAAATTAATGTGTTAATTTTGAGGTGTCTTCTTACTTTTAAAAATGTCTCCGACTGATGTTGCCCTTTGTACTTTACTTCTTGTGTCGTTTAAAACACTTGCCACGTAATACTGTGACCGTCCATCCTGGATTAAATTAATGGCTCTGGCAACATCAGTCGGAGACATATCCATTTTTTAAAGTAAGAAGACACCTCAAAATTAAAACATTAATTTGCAAAAAACAATTTGATAGCTTTTGAAAGCTGTGTATGACATGTCAAAGTATCAAAGCTATCAAATTGTTTTTTGTAAATTAATGTGTTAATTTTGAGGTGTCTTCTTACTTTTAAAAATGTCTCCGACTGATGTTGCCCTTTGTACTTTACTTCTTGTGTCGTTTAAAACACTTGCCACGTAATACTGTGACCGTCCATCCTGGATTAAATTAATGGCTCTGGCAACATCAGTCGGAGACATATCCATTTTTTAAAGTAAGAAGACACCTCAAAATTAAAACATTAATTTGCAAAAAACAATTTGATAGCTTTTGAAAGCTGTGTATGACATGTCAAAGTATGGGATGATTCAACAAAACTGTCACTGTCATTCTCCAAAGCCTATGGATGGACCATAGCAACCAGAAAAATATTGGAAATAGCAATGTTTTTTTTTTAAATCCATATTTTCCACAAAAATAAATATATCGAGGTGAACCAAAAACAAAACTGTTAAGAATATATGTGACTTGATAAATAAAACTTAATTTAGAACAATATACGGTTTTGCCACTCTACAGTGTCTTAAACTTTTGGTAAAAAACATCTGTTTGTTTAAACCTGTATATTATAAACGTACGTCTATTTTTTAGTATTTTTTTAAAATGTGAGGAATTGTCCATTAATTTAAAAAAGTTATTTGCAAATGAAATTCATCGAAAATTTGTGTGGATCGATTATTTTGCCTGTGAGTGTAGTTTGAAAAAAACTAAAAACGTGTCTAAACTAGGGTTTTAAAATTTCCGAAAAAATTAAGCCGTCGAAATAAACCGTTTTTTTCGAAAAAAAAAACGGAAAAATTGATAATTTTCAGAAAAATTGACTTTTGCATTTTTTTATTCAAATGGTACCTAATATGAAAAAATGCAAAAGTCAATTTTTCTAAAAATTTACAAATTCTTACCAATACTATTCGTAGACTGATATCGAGAAACAAGTGAACTTTCGTTTTATTTGACACTTCGATTTATAAAATTATAAGTTTATAATTAAACTTTATAAATATTTAATTTTTTGTAATTGCATGGATATTTTAAATGGACTTCTTTTTGCAAAACCTACAGTACATTTAACGTTTACGTTTATTTTATTAAATAAATTTAATTTAATTCAATGTTTAGTTTTATTTTTTTTAATAAATTGTTGTTGATAGTAACTTTTTTCAAATGTGTATATTTCCCCCAAAAAATTTAATTTTTCCAAGGCCTGGGAAAAAACGAAAAAAAAAACAGGTTTTCCGGTTTTAAACTCTAGTCTAAACCAAAATTTATTATAACTACTTCTGAGAATTTTGAAAAAAAATTAAACGACTTATATATGTAGTAAGTTTGATACATCGTTGGATTTTCTGATTTTTTCTACCTAACCTAAAAGATAGTGGTGGTAAATCTATAGCAGCTAAAATATCACAAATTAGATTTTTTGTATCCTTAATGGAAAACAGCCATTTTATTAGCTATAGCTATAGAATTCAATAAAAAATGTTTTATTTTACTAATTAGCAACACTTTAATAGTTAGAAACACTTTAATATTTAGCAACATTTGACTTATTCACAATTTTTATGTTCATAATAAGTATTAGTCGTAGAAAAAATACAGTATGCAACTCTTTTATAAATTTTTCTAGACACTCATTTAATTAAACACTCGCTCGCAGGCTCCTGCCTAATTAAAATTCCTGACTAAAATGGCGTTTATCAAACTTGAAACATATTCTAATGTTACAAATAAAACTTACTTTTTTCTAAATTCCCAGAAATAACAAGGTTCAAATTATTTTAGAACCTCAGATCAATTTTTCTCTTATATAACCGGTTTTGTAGCTCTTCAAATAGAAGAATAACTCCAACTTTAGATTTCTATATCGCTAATCTCCTACTAAACTTTTCATTTCTTACAATGTTTTTTCTTTATTATCCAAAGGTTATTTGCAGAGTTTAAAATTATTTTGAATATTTTAATTTCGAATCTAAGTGCATTTTTTATTGCTTAAAATTATTTTTAAAAGGTGGTCCTTCCAATTAATGCATTTATCTTTTTATTTTTATTTTGAGAGTTGGTTCTAGGTCTGCCAGATGCTGTCAAAAAAAAGCGGGACATTTTTTGTTGTTTAACACCATTTATTTAAATCATTTAAAAACGGTGGTTGTGGAAAATATATATATACGACGCATCTACACCGATTTGAAGTTAACATGTATTTTCTGACAGAAACCCCAACTTTAAATCATTATGACTTAGATAATAATAATAATAATAATAGTTATTTATTGATTATCATAAATTACACAAATTACAACAATCAAAAGGCCATTGACCTAGGTCCTTCAGCCACTTTGTTATTATATTATTAACAAAATATTAACTGTTTATTTTTAAAACGTAGAAAATTGTTCTATATCCTTAAACAAATTAAAAATATATAAACCCTTAGGTATAACTCAAAAACTATTTTACAGAATTTTTTTTTTAAGTTTTTATACTTAAAATAACAAAGAAGACCCTGTATATTTAAATTATAACAAAAACATATCTAAATATTAAGAAATGTTTAATTAAAAAAATGCAAGATCAAAATTATTAAATATTTTTGGACATAAATAAATTACAATACTTTATGACAATAATAACAGTATGAATAGTATTATGAAGAACATTTTTCAAGCTCGTGCTAATGCACATTCAGCCTGACGACCTCGTGCTTAACTTAAACACTCGCGTGAATAAGTCACTTTTCATAACTTGTAAAAAAAATAACTATTGTGTAAAGTTGACAAGACGTATCATTTAACAGTTTTATAAACGGCTATTTTAGCAGGAAAACTGGTTTCAGATATTTTTGGTAACACTGAAAAATTTTATTCCTCCAGTGTAATAAAAAAATATTAGAAAAAAAAAGAGCGAAATCGTAAAATATTTTCAATCATTTAAATTCGTCGATTTATTTTAAAAGGTACAAACATAGTTAATAGTTCAACAGATGATATAAAAAACTGTGATAAAATTAAAACATTTAATTACCTTCGTAAAAGAAACTTTTTTATTGCGATATTTTGACTGTTAATGATTATGCTTATGCAAATAAATTATACATCATAATTATTTTTTTCCACAATTTTTAATATTTTTTCTGAATGGATAGATGGAATGACAGTAATCCATTTACAGCATTGACTTGCAGTGTTTAAACAAGGTTAGCATCTAATTACGATTTAAACAGTATCGTAACAAATAAATCCTGAAACACGCCTTCTAATCATACCTTCTACTGATAATAAGAAACCATATATGTAATTTAAATAAATTTACTTTGATCTTTACATCAAATCGCCTTTGGTCTACACGGAGCAAAAAAATATTAAAAATAGTTATTAGTCTTATATTTGAAATGCATCGATTAAAAACTAGTTTTTATTAATTTATTTATAAATATATTTCCTGTCCAAAATATCAATTTTATTAACTAATAAACATAAAAAGCTTAAGTTTAAATAATTATAATTGTGAGTACTCATCAATGATTTTTAATTAAATAATATGATATAAATAAAATTTATTTTTATTGTGATTGTTTTAATAATAAATAAACAAAAATACCCTTGCACCATGACTTAACGTTACTTTTATTGCAATAAAACATGTTAAGGGGTGCGTTTCGCAAAATATTACATATTATTACAAGAAAATATTGCAAGAACAAGGAAAGCCTATTTAAGAAAAAAGTTCTTAAAATTATGTTTTAAATTTAAAATTCGCGCCTCTAGTATGTACTTTACCGCAATTTTCTAACGATTAAAGTGATTTAAAAATTTATATACAGGGTGTTATGTAATTAATGTTATATATTAAAATACTGAATACCTTTTGACATAAGGAATAAAGGAAAAATATTTAAAAAAACATTTTTCCAAGATAAAGAAAAAATATGCATTAGAAGTTTTTTATATTTTTTGTGATACGCCACTGGTTACACACTTGTTTATCTCTGCACACCTGTATTTTGTGAGTACATAGATACCAACCAAAAATAATAACTCAATAAATACAAAAGTTTTATGCCCTTAAAGCTGTAATACCCTTCTGTATTTATTTACTGATCCAGCTATTATTAGTTTAAGCAATGATTAGAAAATTTAGTACCTTTGAAATTTGAAATCCATAACCACAAAATTAATTTCATCAGTTTTTTTCTCTGTTTACTCAGATGAAATTGGGACCAGTTCATAGGTTAAACTTTAAACATTTAATTTGTGTAAATAAATCCAAAAGCACTTCCCTTAGTTAAGATATTTACAATTTGAAAACATAACCTAAAATTTAAAAGAAATGCACTAGATTCTGTCATAAAAGTTGGCAGATTTTGTTTGAATTTACCTTCAGTACAAAAATGAAATAACCAACAATTAATAAAAACGCCAAATTGACAATTTGCATTGTTAATTTTGTCATTTTTGTAATTAAGCTAAATTTGAACAATGTTTGTCAACTTTTTTAAGAGATTTTGGAAACACTGTTGTTACCAACCATAACATAATAAATCCACCAGATTAACCTAAAGTTCCTAGTCGATCAGTGGCGT